>CM072544.1:5367500-6647500 GCA_036898165.1 Silybum marianum
GTGAGGGGATCTGGTGGTGTACAAACGACGTGTCCTGGGACTTAGGTCACCCCAAAGGTTCTTTGCGCCTATGATTTAGTATCACATGTGATGGTCTTGATGGATTATAGTATCACATCAAGAACATCCTTATCACATGTGATAATATATGTGACGGGGCTTAGTGGTGTAAGGCGAGTTGGCCCACAACATTGATCGCGTCAAAAGTCGTCTACGTCTCTGATTTACTATCACATGTGGATCATATGGGATGGAATAATAGTATCACATGTGATTTTCTATAGTAAAAAGGGTGTTCTCGCGTTCTCGTAAAATGAGGGTGTTCTCGTTTAAATCCTGTAACGCCCTAAAATTTAGAGTAAAATTGAACAAATAAAAACGTGAAATAATATAAAAATCACCCAATAAGTGGGGATAGACTATAGGAGTTTACATCTAAACATGGACTTAAAAAAAACAACCTATTAATCTATACTATTCAGAATATAGATTACAATTGGGTGTTACTAATATCCTCAAAATAATGAGCTACAACTCCAACTGTATATGCTCTATGAGCATATCTCCAAAAGGTGTCCTCTCTCTCGACACAACATCCCGCTCTTCTCTAAAGAGCCCCATCAACCTGTTTCCCTGCTAAACCACATTTAAAATTAAGTGTTAGGCTTACACCTAGTGAGAACAAACAGTTAAATGGATAAAGCAGTTAAAAACATTTAAAACAAATATATAGTGCATTTTATCCCATTTAACTTCACTTGAAATAACTTACTCTTGATGAGCAAGGATCCTTTAAAAGTAACCGGGGGAGACCCGGTATTCCATCCTTAGTGACAGATACCATAAGCAGGTCACTACACGATGTTTGAACTAACCATAAGAGCCAATGGCAACCGGCAACAACCGGCTATGCACCTAAGTACATGACCCCCGATGACTCCTACAAAAGCCCGCGCAATGGGTCAATGGCAACCGGCGACTACCGGCTATATGCACAATTGTACATGGCCCTGCTAGACCCCTACTAGCGCATACATAGAGTCAATGGCATCCGGTAATGATCCGACATAATACCCAACGGTACAAGGCCATTCTAGACTACTATGCAATAAAAAAGGACAACAATCCCGCGTTAAAACCGACTATATGCCTATGGATCCATTACATACTAGTCTATCGAATACATCTAAAGAGACGTATAAGTAGTTTTCCCAACTTGAATACTATTCCATGAACCATATCCCTTCAAATACCGGTTTTACCAAAAATTAGGTCAAATTATCTTGAGTACCAAAACCAAAGATTATTCCATTTAAATAACCCTTCCAAGTGTTTTAAAACCATAAGGATGCTCATTTCATCATTTAAAACCAAAATACCCAAAATCTTCATTTTGACCTAAAACCTCCAAACTTAACCAAAAATGTACATACTTGCAACCATAAGCTTAAAACCAAAGAAACACAACATTTATAACAAGTATTTAAGATTGCAAGGTTTGGATTTGAACTCACAAGCTAGGGTTTGGTAAAACCCTAGAAAAGTCTCTAAGAAGATGGAGGTAATCAAGCAAGCTGAAAAGATGAGGAACACCACCACTTGAAGTTTTTAAACCCCAAAGCTTACTCGGATCTTGCTCTTTAATGTGGCAATAAATGCTTGGAGGGAGGTTGGTGAAGGAGGACCAAACCCTAGAAAACGCCTCTACCTTTTGCTCCCAACACTAATAAATTCGTATCTAATAAAAATGAGAAATAGAGCTGAAATCGCATCTTAAATGCTCTCTGGACAACACAGGCTAGTGTGCCCGGCGATGTTGACATGGCACACTAGCCGTGTCACACTCGCACACTATGTACCGAAAGTTCCTTCTCCATCCGCTCTTTTTCTTCTTCGGCGAGGCTGCCTCATCGATGTTGACATGGCACACTAGCCGTGTCACACTCGCCCGTCATGTACCGAAACCCTCAAATCAAAAATCTGATTTTCAAAACTCCATGCTAGTGTGCCCTGGTGATGCTGCCATGGCAGTCTCGCCTGGCAGCCTAGCCGGGGTGTTCCGAGGATGGTTTTGCTTCGTTTGCTCGATCGTTTTCCTCCGTTTCAAAGTTACCCAATATAATTAACTTCAAAAATACTTATCTTGTTGATTCTAAGAGTGGAATACAAAGATAACTCGAGATTACATTTTATCAAAGACCCGGTTGGTACATTGTGCCATTGTCACCATAACATGGCACACTTGTTGGGACCACCAACCACTTGGTACCACCGCTGATATTGTGATAGATGTCATAACCGTGTGGCACAATAGCTAAGACGACCATACTCTTAGTACCATTGGTGCTATTGTGACAGTTGTCACTATCTCACAGCACCACCACCCAAACTCTGAAATTAGCTTATTATTAATAGACCACCCGGTTCAATACTTTCTTTAACTGGAACCGAAATCGGGATGTTACAATCCTCCCAACCTTATAAATGATTTCATCCTCGAAATCTAATGCGGATCCAAAAACATTGAACTTCATAAACTTCGAGCACAAGCTCGACAAATGACTCGCTCCATCCATCCCAACCGGATGACAATAACACGAAAAGGATCCCTAAAAAAATACTATATTTGAGAAATTCAATAACTTCGCTCTCTTAGGAGAGTTTAAACGTAACTCATCCTCAACTACAATACGTAGTACTTCCTTGCCACGACAGGCACTTCACTTCTCATAACGAGTCATCACTACCTGATCATTAAATTCAATACATCACACTAATATAAGAAGGATCACTGAACCACATTGAACCAAACTTCAAATTTTAGTTCGATGTTGCCTCCCAACCTTAGGTGGTTCATATCCCTTGGGAGTAGCTTTTGGCTTTAATAGATAAGTTCTACAATTGATGCCCAAAATGCAATTACTTCTTAGAATTTTCAAACCACTTCCAATAAGTCGGGATGCTCTCTCCCTTTGTATTCGACATTCGATTTCTTTCGTAAGAGCTCATCCGGATAAAACCAAACAGATTCCCTACACGTCAGATTACCCATTACTTACCCAGATGGTAAAAGAATCTGGCATAAGCAGTTCTGAAAAGGCCACTACCACATCAATATTTTAACCTCGACCAATCAACTTCTCCTTAAATAAATGATTTCTGTTTAGGTCTACCTTAACAATCACACTACATTTTTCCAATAATCATCACCGACGAAGATTTATCATCCCTTTCAAGATCACCACACAAGGCCTTCAACACTATTTGAAATCAACCAAAGTATTCCGATCATTCTAATGTCCTATGACCCTAAGGACAACCAAGGTTGGCGTCAAGCCAAACACTTCTCGAGGTAAACAATTGCCTAAAAGTTTCCAACCCAAATATTTACGACACTAGAGGATCGACACGTAACTAACTCGAAGTGACCCAAACATCCAATTACTCCGAGTTTCTATAACCATCTGTCGTTCAGACCGATGTCCCAAAAGTGTGAAGTAAACAACTGACACAATTAGATACAATAGTCAAAGGCACACCATGCCTTGAGACAATTCCATCCACATACAACTTAGCTAGGTTGTCAACTGGACCGGCTTCTCGCATTGCCAAGAAGTGAGCACTCTTTGTAAGTTCGTCCACCACTACCAATATAGCATCGTGACCTTTCAAGGTCTTTGGTAACTTCATCACAAAATTCCATAGTAATGTGCTCTCATTTCCATTCCGGAATTTCCAACGATTTGATGACTTCCATACAGTCGTTGGTGTTCCTCCTTTACTGGTAACATGTTACGCCTCTCTCTAAATATCTAACCACGTCCAACTTCCTAACAAACCCCCAATAAGTCAACTTCAAATCCCCACACATTTTGGTACTACTCGGATGTATGGAGTACTTAGGCTCATGGGCGTCCTCCAATAGTAACTCCCGATTGCCTCCAATCTTAGGCACCCAAAAACGCCCACGAAATAATTTCAACCCGCGACTATCTTCCGTTATCAACAAGTGTTGCTTCACCATAACCTCGTCTTTTAAATTCTCCTCAAGTAGTGCCCCCGCTTGGGAAGTCTTGATCCGACCGATCAAGCTTGACACTAATTCAATCTTCATAAGGACGGCCCGTGTCCCACAACCGTACTCCTTTCGACTTAGAACATCCGTTTCTAAATTTGTTTTACTCAGGTGGTATAGCAACTCACAACCATCATTCTTAAGCAATTCCAACCAACGTCGTTGCCCCATGTTTAGCTCCTTTTGATCAAAATATACCTCAAACTTCTATGATCGGTGTAGGGTGTACACTTAGTTTCGTAAAGACAATGTCGCCATCACTGTAATGAAATTTTAACACCGCCACTAGTTCCATGACATGGGTTGGATAACTCTTCTCGTTTTCCTTGAGTTGTCTTGACACATATGCAATAACCTTGCCTCTCTTTATTAGTGCACAATACAATCCCATCCTTGACACACCACTATAGACCACAAAATCTTCAGATTCTTCTGACAAATATAAGATCGGTGCTTCACACAATTTTCCTTTGAAGAGTTCGGAAAGCCTCTTATTGTTTGTCGGTCCAAATAAACTTCACATTCTTCCTCGTCAAAACCGTCAAAGATGATGCAACCCTTGAGAAATCATGAATAAACCTTCGATAATGGCCCACGAATTCTAAAAAGCTTCTAATTTCGGACGGATCCCGAGGCGGCTCCCAATTCATCATTGCTTTAATTCAGATGGATCCAATTTCACTCCGTCTTGAGTGACAACATGCCCCAAAATTGTACTTCCTTCAACCAAATAGTCACAGTTAGAGAATTTGGCGTATAACTTCTCCTTCCTTAACACCTCGAGGACTTCTCGAAGGTGTTGCTCATGGTCTAACTCGTTCTTAGAGTAGACAAGAATATCATCAATAAACACCATGACTGATTGGTCTAGAAACGGTCGACATACCCGATTTCATCAAATCCATAAACATTGTTGACGCACTTGTCAACTCAAACGGCATTACTAAGAACTCATAATGACCGTACTGCATCCTAAACACCGTCTTTGCTACATTATCCTTCTTCACCTTCACTTAATGATAAACCGAATGTAAATCGATCTTTGAGAAGCAACCCGCTCCTTGCAATTGATGATCTGGGAATACTCATTCTTCACGGTTGATTTATTCAACTTCCTATAGTCATTATACATCCTCATCGCACCATCTTTCTTCTTCACAAATAGGACCGGAGCTCCCCTGGCCCTATATCTATTCGAAACTCCCCTTGTCTATCGGGTGGCAAACCGGGTAAATCTTCGGGACACATCAGGAAGCTCATTAACGACCCGTACATCATCTAACTTCTTCTTCTCTAACTTCGCATCTAGAACATAGGCTATATACGAAAGACATCCTTTGTCTAAACACTTGCACGCCTTTCCCAAGGTTAACCAAGCTAATTTGCCTTTCCTTCCTTCCTCGTATATTACCACTATACTGCCATTCGTTAACGGAGTCCGGATTAACTTCTTAGAACATCGAATTTCGGCTTGGTTCTCGGCTAACCAATCCCTTCCTATCATCACATCAAACCCTCCTATTGACATAGGCATGGGATTTACCCCAAACTTACTTCCTTCAACTTCCAACATACAGTCCTTAAGAATAGTCCAAACTTGAACTTACTTGCCATCGGCTATTTCAACAATATAGGCATCTTCCAAAGTACTCATGGGTACGTCCAGATTTGAGTAGAAAAAAGTGGACATAAAAGAAAATTGGCACTAGAATCAAAAGGACATAAGTGAGTATACTCTCTCACCGTCTCGTTCCCGTTCTTGAGAACCCGAACATTCATCCACGATACAATCAATAGCTCTCTCATTGCAATATTCTTCCAAAACCTTCGCTTTGATCATCCCCTAAGTGAGCATAGAAATGATGAAGGACCCAAGAGTTGCGTGGTGACGTCCCACCATGTTAGGGTCTCGCCTCGTAGCATTTGTAAAACAACTTCACCTTTTTCCCTTCTTCACAATCACTCGAGCCAAACGCTCGCTCGATCTCTCGCAACCACCTAATGCACATTACCGGGCCATCTAAATCGGAGAACTCGGGAGGTTAAGTACACATGAAAGTCTTGGATGAACAACCATTTTTTGTTCTTCTCACTTCAGTCACAAGTGTCTTTTCAGTAATGGGACCTGTCCCGTTACCCCCGGGGTCCACTACTATGTTCTCAACCGTTACAACCATAAATCGGAGTAAAACAAGGTTAACATAAGTACGTATAACACCTTCACCAATCATCGTAACCATAGTAAAATAAGCATACTCACATAACAATATACCCAAAATAGCATTAGCTACGTGATATTTTGGATATATCACAAATATAAGAATTCTTATTACCAAGGTCACATTTCATAGTTAGTGTATTTCCGTCGACTCTAAAGCTCTCCTATCTCAAAAGTGTCTACCAATACTCACAATTCAATACTTAAAGTCTCAGTTTAAGTCTAGGCATCTTAAGTTCATACCTAGTTCGCTTAAACTAGAGCTCTGATACCAACTTGTAACGCCCTAAAATTTAGAGTAAAATTGAAAAAAAAAACGCGGAATAATATAAAAATCACCCAATAAGTGGGGATAGAGTATGGGAGTTTACATCTAAACATGGACATAAAAAAAAACCTATTAATCTATACTATTCAGAATATAGATTACAATTGGGTGTTACTAATATCCTCAAAATAATGAGTTATAACTCCAACTGTATATGCTCTATGAGCATATCTCCAAAAGGTGTCCTATCTTTCGACACAACATCCCGCTCTTCTCTAAAGAGCCCTATCAACTTGTTTCCCTGCTAAACCACATTTAAAATCAAGTGTTAGGCTTACGCCTAGTGAGAACAAACAGTTAAATGGATAAAGCAGTTAAAAACATTTAAAACAAAGATAGGGTGCATTTTATCCCATTTAACTTCACTTGAAATAACTTACTCTTGATGAGCAAGGATCCTTTAAAAGTAACCGGGGGAGACCCGGTATTCCATCCTTAGTGACAGATACCATAAGCAGGTCACTACACAATGTTTGAACTAACCATAAGAGCCAAGGGCAACCGGCAACAACCGGCTATGAACCTAAGTATATGGCCCCAATGACTCCTACGAAAGCCCGCGCAATGGGTCAATGGCAACCGGCGACTACCGGCTATATGCACAATTGTACATGGCCCTGCTAGACCCCTACTAGCGCATACATAGAGTCAATGGCATCCGGTAATGATCCGGCATAATACCCAATGGTACAAGGCCCTTCTAGACTACTATGTAAACAAAAAGGACAACAATCCCGCCTTAAAACCGACTATATGCCTATGGATCCATTACATACTAGTCTATCGACCAAATACATCTAAAGAGACGTATAAGTAGTTTTCCCAACTTGAAAACTATTCCATGAACCATATCCTTTCAAATACCGGTTTTACCAAAAATTAGGTCAAATTATTTTGAGTACCAAAAACCAAAGCTTATGCCATTTAAATAACCCTTCCAAGTGTTTTAAAACCATAAGGATGCTCATTTCATCATTTAAAACCAAAATACCCAACATCTTCATTTTGACCTAAAACCTCCAAACTTAACCAAAAATGTACATACTTGCAACCATAAGCTTAAAACCAAATAAAGACAACATTTATAACAAGTACTTAAGATTCCAAGGTTTGGATTTGAACTCACAAGCTAGGGTTTGGTAAAACCCTAGAAAAGTCTCTAAGAAGATGGAGGTGATCAAGCAAGCTAAAAGGATGAGGAACACCACCAGTTGAAGTTTTTAAACCCCAAAGCTTACTTGGATCTTTCTCTTTGATGTGGCAATAAATGCTCTCTGCCTTTTGCTCCCAACACTGATAAATTCGTGTCTGATAAAAATGAGAAATAGAGCTGAAATTGCGTCTTAAATGCTCTCTGCACAACACGAGCTAGTGTGCCCGGCGATGTTGACATGGCACACTAGCCGTGTCACACTCGCACACTATGTACCGAAAGTTCCTTCTCTATCTGCTCTTTTTTTTCTTCGGCGAGGCTGCCTCGGCGATGTTGACATGGCACACTAGTCGTGTCACACTCGCCCGCCATGTACCGAAACCCTCGAATCAAAAATCTGATTTTCAAAACTCCATGCTAGTGTGCCTTGGCGATGCTGCCATGGCAGTCTCGCCTGGCAGCCTAGCCGGGGTGTTCCGAAGATGGTTTTGCTTCATTTGCTCAATCGTTTTCCTCCGTTTCAAAGTTACCCAATATAATTAACTTCAAAAATACTTATCTTGTTGATTCTAAGACTGGAATACAAAGATAACTCAAGATTACATTTTATCAAAGACCCGGTTGGTACATTGTGCCATTGTCACCATAACATGGCACACTTGTTGGGACCACCGCTGCTATTGTGACAGATGTCATAACCGTGTGGCACAAGCTAAGATGACCATACTCTTAGGTGGCGTTTGGTTTACAGGAATCCGATGGAATTGGAAGGAATTGGAATGATCAATTCCATTGACCAAATTCCATTCAGCCTTTTGGTTACCTATGGAATGGAATTGAATTCCACACATTCCACCATCCATGGATTTGGTCATTCTATCACAATTGAGAAGGAATTCAATTCCATTCCATCCCATATTCTCAAAAAGACAAAATTATCCCCATCTTCCCTACTTGATCTGAACCACTATCAGTAACGAACGTCGACCATCGTTGGTCTGAACCAACGTCGACGACCGTCGACCACCACCGGTTTGAACCATCGCCGACCACCAGCGGTCTAAACCGCCGTGGACCGTCGTCGTGGACCACCGACGGTCTGAACCACCAACCACCGCCGGTCTGAACCACCGTTGCCGACCGCCAACCAGCCAGTCTGAACCACCATGGATCACCGTCGGTCTGAACCACCGTTGACGACCGCTGACCGCTGCCGCCGACCACCGTCGGCCTGAACCACCATTGACGATTGTCGATCGCCGCCGCCACCGACCACCCTCCGTCTAACCACCGCCAACAACCACCGTCGATCTGAAGCACCACCGACCACTGCCGGTCTAAACCACCGTTGACGATCGTCGACCACCGCCGATCTGAACCACCAATGACGACTGTCGACTATCGCCGCCGCCGACCACCCTCCCGTTGAACCACCACCGGCCACCATCGACCATCGCCAACCACCACCAATCTGAACCATCGTCAACCACCGTCGATCCGAACCACCACCGACCACCGCCAATCTGAACCACCACCGACCATCGCTTACTGGAACCACCGCCGATCTAAACCACCATCCTGCCAATCACTACCGACCACCATCAATCTGAACCATAGTTGTTGGATTTCGGTTTCAAAATATTTAGAAAGGGTATTTTGGTCATTTACCAATATTTCATTCCTATTTCAAAGCTACACTATGTGAACCAAACAAACAAGTTCCAATTCCTTTAACAGATTCCATTCCAATGTCTGCCAACCAAACATGTGGTCAAACCTCATAACATTCCATTCCAATTCCTTCAAAGTCAAATTCCTTTGACAGATTCCGTTCCATCTGAAAACATTCTGCGAACCAAACGCCCCCTTAGTACCATTGATGCTATTGTGACAGTTGTCACTATCTCACAGCACCACCACCCAAACTCTGAAATTAGCTTCTCTTTAATAGACCACCCGATTCAATACTTTCTTTAACTGGAACAGAAATCGGGATGTTACAAACCCTTCCCAATAATTATATATATATATATAAATGTATATATATATATATATAATTATAGAGGAAGGTTCAAATGAGAACTTTGTAAATTTAAAGGAATAAAGAAACACCTTGTGGACCACATGATGTGGGTCCCACATAATATTAAATCATTTCTGATTTAATATGATTTAATATTAAATCAGAAATGATTTAATACTATGTGGGACCCTCATCATATGTGATTCACAAACTGTTCCTTTATTTCTTTAAAAATGGGTGGTTCTCGTATGATCCCTCCCCTATAATTATATATAGAGATATAATTATTTGATAACCCTATTTTTTGTAATAACTAAAAGATCCAATATTAACCACTCATTTAATAAATATATTTATAATTTGACATTTTCCATATATAAAAATGAATCGTAATTCAGTAAGTTTTGACAACCAAAAGTTATGGAATATCTTTAAAATCTCAAACTAAAAATACAAATCATTCCTAAAAATACTCGGTCACTTTCAATATCAATTTAAATATTAAAAAAATTAAACAAAAATCCTCATTTTCCATGGAAGAGAAGCTTCATGTAGCGACCACCCTCCCATAACCACGTTATCCGATGACCACACTCCGGTCGTCACACCAAAGATCAGTCGAAACCACCACTACCACATGTGATGACTTCTTCCGACCACCACTGGACCATCATCTCTTCCGGCAACAACTTCTTCTTCTCCTCCATTCTATAGTTCTTTTCTCATTGTTTGATAAGGTATCTTGTGTTGAAATCGATTTCGATTTTGTTTTCATATGTTTTCGTTTCAATTTTGATTTCATTGCCGATTTTGGGTTTAAATCTTGTTTTGATTTCTTTTCTAGGTTTTAACATGAGGTTAAATTTTAGGTATTAGGATATGTGGAACCCCTAGATGAATCTCCAAAAGAGCCCTTGAGGAGAAAGGGGAGGTTCCATCATATATAGAGGAGAAATGGTCCAAGTGTAGCCGATGTGGGACTCTAACACGCCCCCTCCAAACGAGGCTAGATGGACACTGAATTGTCCAGAAGGGGTTATCCAGAAGTGTCAAGTCTCTAGAGTGGTAGACCTTGGCTCTGATATCATATTAGGATATGTAGAACACCTAGATGAATCTCCAAAGGAGCCCTTGAGGAGAAAGGGGAGGTTCCAACATATATAGAGGAGAAATGGTTCAAGTCTAGCCAATGTGGGACTCTAACATTAGGTTTGAATATTGTTTAGTTTTTTGTTATTGTTTTGAATCTGGGTTTCAATTTCGTTTATAGTTATGAATCTAGGTTTCGATTTTCTAGGTTACGACTTTGTTTCTAGGTTTTTATTTCATGTGTGGTTTGAACCTGAGTTTCAATTTTAACTTAGGTTTTATTGTTACCAAAGTGTGCACAACGTGATCACAAGTGCGCACACTACTGGTGAATCCATATCCCGTGAGCAAGTGGTATTCTCGTGAATCCAGATATTGTGCACATTGTCATCTCACCACATAGTGTTCATAGATTTTGTAACTGATGTTGTACAAAAATTAGTTCACACTGTACAAAATGTGTTTTGTGCATACCGTGTTAACAATTTTTATAACCATGAAGCCATACAGAAATTGGTTCACATCGTGCACAATGTGTTTTGTGCACAATGTATTCACAAAAATTGGGTTCGATGTGTTTGAACGAGTTGGGGACGAAGAATAAGATGTGAAAGAGAGGAGAGAGAAAAGATGGAGGAGAGAGGAGATTTATAAATACCCATAATGCTCTTTATTTAATTTATTAATTTAAAATTACCAAAATTAATAACTATTTAATTTAATATTAATTAGTGGTTTAGAATAGACCTCACAGTTTCCAAAAAAATTCAATTATAAATAATTTAAGAACCCGACAACCATTTATTCTATTAATTTATTCTTGATGACTAATACTTACGAGTTTTATTTATAAATTATATACAACCAATAAATGATCAGCAAACGAACCATGTATTTCATCCCATACTTTGTACCGTCCATGTTGCCACCAATATGCAAATTTTTATGTTTTTGTTGATCTGATTTTTCCTACTCTACTTGTTCGCCGAGAGTAAATAACTCTCCCATTAGCATATTTTGTGTTCCTTTTCTCGCATTCACTTTTCACTATTTTTTCAATACCAAATATTTCAAGCATTAAATCTTGTAATGCTTTTATTTCTTAGTTATTGACCGGTAGGCATGGGAGTTGGGCCCAACCCGTCGGGTAATCCGGTTCACCGGCCCCGGTCGGGGACGCGGATTCCCTGCTAAAGCGGGTCCTAGGGACGGGGATCCACGTTTGCTTCAAACCAGGGATGGGGCTGCGGACGGGTATTGCACTCCCCGCCCCTCCCCCTGCCCCGTCCCGTACCCGTATTATTTATTTAAATATTTAATAAATAAAAAATATATATTATTTATTGTAAATTAAAAAATAATCAAGTCAATTGTCAGATAGCCGTCTTTAACGTATTAGGTTTATAATTTTGAAACACTTTTGGCTTTTTGTACCAACATCCAAGACAACTCCAAGTTTGAAGTTTGAAGTAAAGTTGACGATTCACTTCACCCATCGACGGCCTAAACATATAATCTTCCAACGGCCTTTTCGTCGCCGCCACCTTCCACCGCCATTGACCTCCGCCCTAATGAAACAAGACCTTCACCTTCTGCTGAATCGTTGTTGATTAGAAGAAGAAGAATAGGAAGTAATTACAGAGCTTTGAATCCTAGGGTAATACTTTGACCCATCAATCCATCTTCTATTTTCTCTCTCTCTCTCTCTCTACAAAACCCACTTCTTAAAATCACTAAAAATTCATCTCCCAAATATCAATTCTGGAATATGATACCTTACCAAACAACAAACCACAAGCTCGATGCTTATGTTTGTTGCTCTCCGTTTTGAATTTAATTTTGTAATGTGCATGATACTTTCAAAAATGGTGATGACTTTGATGATTCCAAACAATGGATGATTTTTTTAGTTTTTTACTTCTTTGGTTGGATGCAAACTACAAATTTACAATGTTGTTGTTGTTGTGCCATTGTGGTGCTCACATACTTAGGGGGAATTTGCTTTGCCGGAATCCGATGGAATCTGATGGAATTGGAATGGTCGATTCCGTTGACCAAATTCCATTCTAATGTTTGGTTACCTAAGGAATGGAATTGAAATCCAAAAATTCCTTCAAATGTGGATTTGACCATTCCTTCATAAAAGAGATGGAATTGAAACCCTAGCCTCAGATTTCTCACGTACTGCTTGCTACTGGTTTCTAATTTCTACTGGTTGACTGATCTCTTTATTACTTGATATCTCGATGTACAACGTCGTCTACCTAATTTCGTTTCAGATTTTTACAACGTTCGATCTCGATCTGCAAAGCTCTTCTTCTTCTTCGATCTTCAATCGATTCTGGGTTTTTCTCTTCTTCTTCGATCTTCAATTGATTTTGGATTTTTGTCGTCTTCTTCGCTATTTTTTTTTCTCTCGATTTGTTTCTTGATTCTGAGTTCTCGATTTGCTGGGAGGAAAGGTCCTGTATGGCAATTGGAAGGAGGAGGAAAAAAGGTAAGTGACGGCTAGGTTAAGAAATGGATAAAGGGAAAGAGGATAATCAAAGATTTAAAAACAGTTTTTTTAATTATAATTCAATATCAAGATTAAATTTATGTTATTTTTTGTTATCTTTTATTAATTTTATTATTATTTATAATTAAAAAAATTAAAACAAATTATAAAAGAAAGGGTATTTTTGTCATTTTTCATCATTCCATTCCAGTTCTGTTGCAAACCAAACAGACAGATTTCAATTGTTACATTCAATTTCTTCAAACCAAACACTTGGTCAAACCTGATAACATTTCATTCCAATTCCTTCCAGATTCCAATTCCTTTGACAGATTTCATTTCTACAGATTTCATTATGCGAACCAAACGCCCCCTTAGAGCATCCTCAATTCATTAGTCTTACAATGGCTTTTTACTTTTATCATCTTATGTTTTCACTAACTTTATTTAACAAAAACTTGTCTTAAAAATCATCTTCCAATGCAACCAACCTTTTCAAAAGCTTTTTACATTCGATAACTAATAAAAAAGAAGGGGTAAAATAAAAATATATTTGAAAAATGTACAACTTCAATAGGGCATTAGAAAATAAGTCTTTGATCAATTACCCATCTTCTTCAATGTAACCAACTCATCTAAAAAAGTTTTTTAAATAACAAAAAGCCATCCAATAAGCTTGTATCGGAGATGCTGTTAGGCATGCATCCACGTGATATTGAATTATAAACTATTGATGAGTGACACGTTGAGTGTTGACCTGTCGTGGTTTGGTGGTTCCGTGCCAATATTGACACTTACTTTTTAATTACATTTTTTGTAGTATTTTGTTGTACTAAGTTTTTTAGTGTTTTTAAAATAATTTTTAATTCAATAAATAATGAATATTTTGTATTTTTAAGGTTAAAAAATTCCCGTTTCTTCGTCGAGGACAGGGACAGGAATGTGATCATAATTTTCGATCAAAACGGGGATGAGATGGGGATCGGGGACGAGGATGGGTATTGGGGTCCCGCTCCATTTCCTGCCCCATTCCTATGCCTATTAACCGGTAAAAACATTAATCTCTACTCGTTTACCCTTTTTCTATTTTCTCCAAATACATAGAATCAAAACACAAAGTGTATATGCATATGAGTTTATTAAATATCTAATCAATAGCCAAACATAAGAACGTTCAAATGAAAATAAGATGGTTGTAGACACAAAAATAGATTTAAATGGATTTATGCCATGATATGATTAAAAAATCGGTTACATATATATTATTTTCACACCAAAAAATTAATCCATTGTTTTTTAATCGAAAATAAACAATAGTCAAAACCAAATACAAACAAATTATATAAAGAATACAAAACATTTTTGTTCTTTCTTTAATTTGATATCCATATGCTTTTAATAAGTTCTTACGTTTCCAATTGTTTGATCTTTTTTAAAGGAAATTATAAATTCATTAATTAATGATAACCCTTTCTAAGGTAAATTATAAATTCATCAATGATAAAAAGAATTACAAATATATTTCAATAACACAGGTTCGTGTGGAAAAAAAAGTTAAGATGAGAAACGTAAGAAAAATTATGTACCCTCAAACCATCCATGAATTGCTTCGAGAATTGATCTGGTGCATCGCAATACATCCTAATGTGCATCCAAAGATGAAAATCTCTTCTTAAACTTCTCACGTTAACTCTCATTCTCACCGAATTCCGACCCATATTTCAATTTGGGTAACCTTATTTAAAGGTTATACAGTTACACCCCCTCAAATATTCCCCAACAACAAAAACACCCCTATATATATATGGAAAACAACATTTTCACCCCTTTAAAGTCGAGCTTCTACAACTGACTTACTAGTCAAGCCGAGCTCGCCACATATCTCTGGATATAGCGACTTCCGCATCTCGGCGTATACCTCGCCATCCCACTTCCTCTTGGTCAACTCTTCCGCCAGGCGTACAGCAGCCTCCAGCGTCTTCTCCCCACTATCATGCGCGGAGTCGATCAAACCCTTTGCCACCGCTTCCTCCGCTTTCATCCTCATCCCACGCAACAACATATCTCGTCGAGATTCCGGCTTGGACACTTTCGACCTAATAAACGTCGTGGCGTATTTCGGTAACGTCAGCCGCAAATCGATCTCGCTCATGTACAAAACACCTTGATCTCGCCGCATCAAGACGTAGTCATGGCTTAAAGCGAGCAGAAGTCCGGCCGTTACGGCGTGGCCGGTGACGGAGGCGATCGTTGGCATTGGGAGGGAGATGAGATCGGCGATGACATCCTTGAAGAGGTTCACCATGTTGAGGAGGAGATCGACGGCTTTGGAAGGAGATCCTTCTGCGTTAGATTTGGCCCAAGGGATATCGAAACCATTGGAGAAAAACTTACCTTCGGCGACGGTGATAAGAACGGAGCCTGGAGTTGACTGAGACTTTGCTTCAGAAAGAGCTGATCGGATAGATGACATGAGGGTAGGATTCAGGCAATGTTGATCGACGCCGTCGCCGGTTAGCGTGAGGAAGAAGATGTTGTCGCGCTTTTCGAGAGTGCACATATCGATGGCCGGAATTTTGGATAAGTCGTTGGAGTGAAGTTTGAAGAGACAGGGGAAGGTTAAATACCCTTTGGATGAGTTAAATTCAAATTTGGTCCCTGTAATTTACAAATATTAACGGATAAGGTCTCTCAAAGATTTTTTTTAACGATTAACGTCCCTGTGTTTTTCATTTTATAAATGATAAGGTCTCTCCAACCAACTTTTATGTTTAATATAACATTTTTAGCATATTTTCTTTATTTTCCATTTTTCAAACCACATGGACCAAATCTGTAATCTACTTTAAACTATATATATATATATATATATATATATATATATATATATATTTTATATATTTTATGTATTATATAATTATATTTGCATGGACACATAGGAATGGTGGGTTTCACAATGATGGGTCTCGGTGGTTGTGTTGCGTCACGTATGTGTTTTTTTCCCATCTCACTATTAACACATTAAAGTAAAGAGAGAGTGGGAGAGATAAAAAAGAGTGGAAAAAAGTTACAGGTGTTGTACAACTTCTTGTGGGTTTCACCGGAGGGAGAACGGTGAGGGAGGTCATCGGTCGGATGGGTCTCGATGGGGTGGGTTTGGGGTTAATGTGTGTGAGTGTGTATGTGATGTGGGTGATACATGGAAGGTCTATAGGTTTGGGGTAATTGTGTCCATTGTTGTGCCGATGATTTCGGGGAAGAAGAAGATGGGTATGACCGTATGGGGTGGGGGTGGGGGTGGGGTGGATTGAACGGTAAGGGTGGTGGGGACGTAGGGTTCACAAATAAAAGACTAAATACAAAGTAGTAATAATAAAAAAGTTATTGTATATTTTATTTATCAATAGGATAAAGACAAAATGAGACGGTGAAAGATGAAAGTACCCCCTAACTTAACAGGGTTAATGAATTCTTTTTTATTCCGTTAGCACGAGGGACTTGGAGCGTGCATTTTTGTATACCACAAGAAACTTGGTGTAACAAACGCGTTTTAGGGACCATATCCAGAATATCAACAACCCACGGGGACTGGGAATGTAATTTACTCAAAAATCAATTTCTCTTTTCTAAAAGCATCTCCAACATATTTTCTAAAAAAAATATTCTAAATAGAGAATCAAAAGTTAAAATTTTTAAAAAAACTTACATTAATCTCCAACAGATCTAGAGATTTTAACAGAAATTATAATAATATAATATTTTTTAATTTATCATCCGAATACACTTTTTAAATAAAACTTAATGTAAAATGATAAAAAGTTAATCTTATTGGTAGGATTGAATAAAAATAGTCATTTCTCTCTCCCACCATCAATTTTTAGAGATTTCTCTAAATTTGGAAAAAAATTCCAAGTTTTCTCTATTATACAAAACAATATAGCAAAAGTGTTGGAGATTTTTAGAGAAAAAAAAACATAATAATTTTTTTTTCTATTTTAACAATGCTGTTGGAGATGCTCTTAGAGGATTTCAATCTTTTTCTTCTAATTTTTTCCATTTTTTTGAATATATTGGAGTAAAGAAGCCTCAAGGATTTTTATTTTAAAGAATTTTAGAGATGTTTGCAAATTAAAAAGTAAGTATGAAATATGAATGGTTAAACATTTGTTACACCAATCAAGAAACTTTATTGCTAAATTTATTTCAACCTTGAAACTATATATTTGATGACCATAGTATTATATATATTTCGAAACAAGATAAGAAATATATTTAATTCATTTCTAATGTAAAACATTATGCTTTAAATATTACTACATGTTAAAAGTTAATAATGTTAGTAATTTTGAGTAGAAAAACTTTTAGAAGATTGATAAATTGATTAAATTTTGTGACATTTTTTAAAAAGTTAGATGGCTTTTACAGTAACTTCTAAAAACTTTGATAGTTTTAAAATTATTTTTGGAAGTTCTATTTGTCAAAAGTTGAACACAGTTTTCATGGAAAAAACATTTTTGTTGTAGTTGTAACATCTAGGTTTTGTGTGTCAAGATTATTTTCATTCGTGGATTCTTTTCTACTATCAAAACACCTATCTTTGATCATTCTTTTGTTCTTGATTTTTGGGATTGTCTAGAAAAACAGGTTCGTTGTCCATAAAAATTGACACTTATTGTAACCCATTATCACTTTGTAACGAATCATAACATAGACGTAGAAACAAGTAGGAGGATCTTAAAATATTTTCATGTCGATGAACACCCAAAAACATATCAAAGTGTTGATTCTATCTTTAAAACACATTGTTGTAATTTTTATGGATTTCATCTTTCAAACATCATATAATCCACTCATATATAGGATTTTTTTTATCTTGATCACTTAAATATCCGTTACCTAATAATTACAGTTTTTTGGTACAATTTTGTCATTTTATTTCAGTATCAATAGTTGTTCGAATTGGTGGTCTTATTCACACAAATCAAAGCACTCTAATACCCCAAAAAATCAAACGATTGTTCGTGTTTTCAAAGTTTGAATTATCGTGTGTTAATGATTAACCAATACGATATTTAATTAAAACAAATAAAGTATTTTATAAAATAAATTGCTTAAAATAGTAGAAACACAAATCTTATAAAATATTAATAGATTTCATTGAAATATTAAAAACTAAAAAAAATCCAATTCCAATTACGATTTTTCGAGAGGGACTAATACGGGTTACAGTACGCCTAGGCCCTATCTACCTACAGATGTTGACTCAACTAGCATCCTCGAGTCTATATCTATCTAGAATATTTAAATGTTAAAATTTAACAGGTTACAGCTAGAACCTAACTTGGCCACGTACACCAACTTGAATAGCATTGTCGAGCCTACATCTACCAAAAATAGTTAATATCAATATCATTATATCTATTAAAAAGAACAATCGAAAGAAATGATGTGTCACAATGAGATACCCATTTTTTATCATTTTTTTGTTCTTGATTTTTGGGATTGTCTAGAAAAACAGGTTCGTTGTCCATCAAAATCGACACTTATTGTAACACATTATCACTTTGTAACGAATCACAACATCGATGTAAAACAAGTAGGAGGTTCTTAAAATAATTTCATGTCGATGAGTACCCAAAAACATATCAAAGTTTTGATTCTATCTTTAAAACACATTGTTCTAATTTGTATGGATTCCATCTTTCAAACATCATATAATCCACTTATATATAAGATTTTTTTTATCCTGATCACTTAAATGATCCATTACCTAATAATTACAATTTTTTGGTACCATTTTGTCATTTTATTTTAGTATCAATAATTATTCGAATCGGTGGTCTTATTCATACAAATCAAAGCACTCTCAGACCCCAAAAAATCAAACGATTGTTCGTGTTTCCAAAGTTTGAATTATCATGTGTTAATGATTAACCAATACAATATTTAATTAAAGCTAAGAAAGTATTTTATAAAATAAATTGCTTAAAATAGTTGAAACACAAATCTTATAAAATATTAATAGATTTCATTGAAATATTAAAAACTAAAAAAATCTAATTCCAATTATGATTACGATTTTTCGAGAGGGACTAATACCGGTTACGGTACGCCTAGGCCCTATCTTACCTACATATGTTGACTCAACTAGCATCCTCGAGTCTATATCTATCTAAAATATTGAAATGGTATTACTTAAAAGGTTACGACTAGACCCTAACTTGCCCATGTACACCAACTTGAGTAGCATTGTCGAGCCTACATCTACCAAAAATAGTTAATATCAATATCATTATATCTATTAAAAAACAATCAAAAGAAAATGATGTGTCACAATGAGACAGCTATTTTTGATCGTTCTTTTGTACTTGATTTTTGGGATTGTCCAGAAAAACAGGTTCGTTGTCCATCAAAATCGACACTTATTGTAACCCATTATCACTTTGTAACGAATCATAACATCGACGCAAAAATAAGTAGGAGGTTCTTAAAATAATTTCATGTCGACGAGTACCCAAAAATATATCAAAGTGTTGATTCTATCTTTAAAACACATTGTTGTAATTTTTATGGATTCCATCTTTCAAACATCTTATAATCCACTTATATTTAGGATTTTTTTTATCCTGATCACTTAAATGATCCATTACCTAATAGTTATAATATATTTGGTACCATTTCGTCATTTTATTTCAGTATCAATAGTTGTTCGAATTGGTGGTCTTATTCACACAAATCAAAGCACTCTCATACCCTAAAAAATAAACGATTGTTCGTGTTTTCAAAGTCTGAATTATCGTGTGTTAATGATTAACTAATACAATATTTAATTAAATCAAAGAAAGTATTTTTTTTAAACAAATTGCTTAAAATAGTTGTAACAAAAATCTTATAAAATATTAATAGATGTTATTGAAATATTAATAAGCAAAAAAAAATCCAATTCCAATTACGATTACGATTTTTCGAGAGGGACTAATACTGGTTACGGTACGCCTAGGCCCTATCTTACCTATAGATGTTGACTCAACTAGCATCCTCGAGTCTATATCTATCTAAAATATTTAAATGTTAATACTTAAAAGGGTACTGCCAGACCCTAGCTTGCCCACGTATCCCAGCTTGAGTAGCATCGTCGAGCCTACATCTACCAAAAATAGTTAATGTCAATATCATTATATCTATTAAAGGACAATCAAAAGAAAATGATGTGTCACAATGACATTTGAAATTTCGTAAATGTTGATATCTTGTGTCGAGATTGGATATCCTATGTCGGATAAGAGATAATTATATAGGATTTTAGAATTTTTAAAGTTACGACCTTTGTTCATATGGTTTATAATTTATTGTTATTGAAGGTACCTCTATCAGTGATTAAGTATGAGAGGAATGAATTATAAAACTACAAATATATGCACATATATATGTATATAAATACACACACATATACATATACTGGGGGGTAGGTATTACCCTCACTTACCTTGTCATATAACATGGCAATCAAAATGATTTTTTGACAAGTGTTTTAAACCCGTTAAGCCTCCTACTGGATAAGGTTCTTTTTCTTTACTTATTATGTCCCTTATCAAGTAAGATTTTTTTAACCATTGTAAGCACATATCTAATGAAAAAAAAACCTAAATCATAATTTAGGGATAATTAGTGGCCCGTTTACCAAACGCTCACCGGGTAAGTGTTTATGGTAAGATAAATTACTCATTTACCTTATCATTTAACATTTTTGGGCATCCAAATGGGTTGTTAGTAAGCGTCTTAAGCCCATGAGAATTTTTTTACCGTTTAAATGAGATATTTTAAATCAATAATGATTCATGTTTAAATCTCGCATATTTGCAAAAAAATTGCTTTTACAAAGTATCAAATATTCTAATGTGAACAAGCATCAAATCATACGTAACTGTTTGATCAAACATTTTTAGCTCTCCATATTTTTTATTTAAAAAAGGTTAGATAAGTTACAGAAAATGTATATAAGAAGAAAGATTAAAAAACACTTTAAAAGACTAAACCTGATTATTTATAAATAATATTTTTTAATAATAAATATATAATATATTTAGTAATAAATATATAGTATATTTAATATACAGAGAAGGCGGGATCATGTTACCATTCCCCATTTGAATGTCAGGCCTGAGCCGAAGGGGGTACCAATGTGAGATTCCGAACACGGCCCCCAAAATTTTTGGGGCCCTTGAACATTTTTGGATCCCAATTTCAAATATTTTAGCATGTACCTAATTATATATATTTTGATTTTTAGCTTACGTTCTAGCTTAATCCATTCAAGGTTCTCTCATACCCATATAGTATAATTATAATGTTTTAGCAATCTAGCTTAAATGCCCCAATTCTTTCTCTCGTCTACCAGCTTTGCTCATTTGTCCTATTCCTGATTGACTGCAAATCCATGGTTTCTTTTTCTTGAGTCTCTAATTTAAAGATTAAACTCTCTTTGTGTCCGTTTTTATTTTCCTTGTGGCTAATAATTTATTTGAAGCACCAACGACGACCTATTTAATAATCTTTCATTTTCTTGTTCTTTGTTTCTCAATTTCTTGTTCGATGAGACCTTCAATTTCATTGACTTATTTCACCATTATACATGTTGTCATTGTTCAAAGCACTATAGCCATTGATAGCAAACATCAAAGTTGAGAGTTTAGAGAGAATTTGGCCCTAGAATCGAGTTAGGGTTTCTTGAGAACTTAAGGTAAACAACAATTGTCAGTTGGTAAACTCTTACATGTTAATTTTCAGATTAACGACTTATTAGAGAAAGTTGATTATGAAGAACTGATTGAAGATTTTCTTTCAAAAATGTTAGGAAAATGATTATATTTGAGTGAATTTTGTTATTAGCTTCTTGAATTCTTTTCCCAGTCGTTGGGTCATCCTGGATTTGAACCAACGACTCACTTTTGAAGTAAATAATCATACCTCGGTGCAAGGCCTAATAGAAAAAAGAGTCGAATTATTAATTGTCATAAAGTCGTTTACGTCCACGTCCCAATCGACCTCCCAGAGGGATATGTGCATCTAAATGATATTTCATACAATGTTTTATTTTAACATGCTAGACTTTTAATATAATATATCGTGTGAAATTTTATATTTTGTCTTGTTACAAGTGTAACAGGGCCTCCAAAAACATAGGAACGACCCTGTTTGGTGTTGAGAGAAGTCTCAATCAATAAGGCAAATGAATCAAGAAACACTTAGAAGCAATAGAATGATTAAAAGACTCTTAGCCCATATTCATTGTTAATTTTTTATAAAATTTGTTTTTTATATTAAATCGTGAATTGTTAGGGTTAAAGTTTGTTAGGTAATGTATAATTGTTAATTGTTAGGGTTTGTTAGTTAACGTCAAATTGTCAACTTTTTGTTGTTAATTTTTAGGGTTAGGGTTTATTAGTTGATGTCTGATTGTTAATTATTATAATCTTATTTGAATCAATTCAAAAGATTTTTTATGGAGTATCACCCTAATAAAAAAGATAAATAAAACGAAAATATTTAAGTAGAGGACATCATCAACCACGTGGCATATAGCCATTACTTAAATTCCGACTTTCATTACCAAAAATTTTTGGAGTTGGATTTGCCATTGTAGACATATGTCTAAGTCTCAAACCCAACCATTAAAACGTATATTAAAAATATTAAAAATGGTGGAGGTATAGTACATTAAAAATGATTCAACTTTAACAACACATTAATAACCATATCTTAATAATAAATAAATATGTATATTTATTATTTTACTATTTTATTACAGCCCAATAAACATGTAAAAAAATGGACTTAATGTCTCACGAAAACAGTCTGGTTTTCTCAACTCTATTTCATTATCATACAAGTATTTTATATATGTATCCATATATTTGTTTATGTTTTTTTATAAAAAATTAGGTAATTTAAATGTAATTTACAATTTAAAATACAAAATAAACAAGTCACAAAAATTAAAACAAGCTATTAATCAAGGGTTGGTTTAATGTGAGATCATATTGTTTTTGTGAAACCCATGATTGGTCTCACATAATCCCAAGTCTGTTAATTAATTATATGACATATTAATCAATAAATACAATAGTTATAAATAATTAATTGGTTAAAAACGACTTTTAAGTTGATTCTGATGGCTATTTGATTGAGCGAACAACAAATATATATCTGAAAGGCTAAAACCCTTTGAATTTAATAAAAATTATTGTGAATTGCAGCGAAAGAAAATATAAGTATCTACCTTGCAAAGAGTCGTCATGCAATTTTTCTTCGTATTTTAATTTCTCCAATTAATCCAATATGTTTCTGGTAGGCTTCATATTACTACATTGGACTAATAGGGAATTTGGGATTTGAGTGTTTCCATCTTGGCTATTTAGGTTTATGTTCAAGTTTGATTTGTTTTATTAAGTGTTCATAGTTAAAGAACAAGATGTCAATGTTACCTTAATAAGTTTGATTAATGTTTCAAATAAGGGGATTTCTTAGATGCAAAAAAGAATACATGAGTTCATGTGATTAATGTTTGCTTAGAGATCGAGTGAAAATCCTATCATCAAATGTCTTAAAAAAATTCTAACAAGAAAAAACATCAAAATCATTTACATCTAGCTGCATTGCAGGGGGTACATTGCTAATTTGATATTAACAATTTAATATCATAATGTATCAAGAAAGATAGAAATTGGGGAAGGAAAAATAGATTTTGAGAAAATAAAATATGGGATTCGATAATTGTGGAAGGAAAAACAAAAATTGAGAAAAAAACAAATGGGAATCGATACCAGGACCTCCTTTAGGCAAAGACTACGTGTTAACCACTGCAACAACCAAACTATATGTGTTATTTATTGGACATATATGATGTATTAGCGAAAAAAGTGGGGAGACCCTGGCCCCCATAGACCTATGGGGTTCCGCCACTGTACGTGAGCTCTTATAGTACTAATGTTTGAGAATAGAAAGCAATAATTCCAAACCTCTCCTTCATGGCAGAAATAAGACCGGTTGTCAAAGTGAATATTAAAGAAAAGCTCATTTGATTAATGCATAAAATTGCTCTCAAATTATACTTACAACTCACCAGTTGCATGCTACAAAACAACTTTCTCTGTAGATCTATACGTCCCGTTGATCAAAGCAAAAGAAAGAACAATATATAAGTATCTCCAACAGTTTCTTCGTAATTTCTCCAAAATAATGCACAAAAGCCAAAATCTTCAAAAAGAAACTGCGTTCAACTTCGACAATTTCTTCAAAACAAGTTACAAAAGCCAAAATCTTCAAAAAAAATGCATTTAACTTCAACAGTTTCTCCATTTGAAGATTCCAACATCAATTATATTAATAAAATATTCAATAATATAAATATATATCATTATCTCTCTTACTTCATTTAATTTTATTCGTAGTATCGGGAGTTTTTTCTTGGGAGAGAAAAAAGTCATTCTCTTCCTCCAATTAATTTTGGAGGATTCTCCATATTTGTAAAAACATTAAAACAAGTATCAACTATAAAGCTCGAGCTTGAGCTCAAACATTAAAAAGTTATTTGAGATTGAACTCAAGTTCAAAAAGTTATTCGAACTCTCTTGGTGATATATTTTTGTGCTAAGCTCGAATAACCTACAAATGGACTCGACTTGACTTCTTAATACCCTAATTACAAGTTTGGGCCTTGTGGTTTGCTGAGAATTATTATTAAACTTCAATTATTGGTTCACTCTAGTTAGCACCGTTAATAAGTAAATAAATTGCACATTTTGGTTCTTTTAATCATTACTTATTATCATCATGTTCCTCTTCCTTTCTTCAAGCTTCACTTTTGCACTAGAAGACCCTCCCTTAAAACACATTTGTAAGGTTCAAAAAACATGAAATTTATGACCATCAAAAGCTTTGCAAGCACTAGTCATGCATAAAACAACAATTTCACCCTAAAAACAAAAATGTATCCATACATACATGGTAACTACTAGTCATGCATAAAACAACAATTTCACCCTAAAAACAAAAATGTATCCATACATACATGGTAAACCCTAACCAATCCATGTATGAAATGAACCAAAAACTTCTTTTTTAATTATATTATCTTCAGAAGCAGATCTAGAAAAAAATTCAAATAGTAAGGGGCTGTTTGTTTACCTCTTAACAGTTCCATTAAGAGGCAGCCTCCGCTAAGAGGTGAATCCTGTTTGGTAAACAATAAGTCTGCCTCTTAATGGTTCCAAAACCATCTGAATCATTTTGTATCATGGACCTCTCTTAACTATTAAGAGCCCTAATTACATCCTGAACAATTACCAAACAATGATATTTCATTTTACAATATATCATAAGATCATCTTAATTATTCTAACCACTTAATCATTTGGCACCAAACTATTCAGCAACCGCCAAACAACCCCTAACATTATTTTGACTATAAGAAATAAATCTAAAGAAATTTTTGACAAAAACATTGCATACTTTTTACCCTTCTCATTGCCTTTTCTTCCCTTTTTTTCTAAATTAAAATCTTAAAAGTAAATTTTTTTGCCAAATGCAAGGTTTAAACCCCCAACATACAATGATAACTTTGTTATTTATAAGTTTTTACCACCCAAATCATAAGCTTTAGGGCTTGTCTTGAAGTAAAAATTGGTATTTTTGGACTAATATTTGTGCAAAGGTTGTGTAAGCATACATGATGCATTTTGGAGTGAAAACTCATGTTTTTAAGCCATTTGATGATCCAAGTTGGAATTCTTGAAGAAAGGAAGAATGAGGAAGAAAAAGCTGGAATCAGAGGCAATTCCGACCCGAAAATGCGATCTGGGCATAGCAGGGTCGCAGTGAAGCATCGAAATTCATGTACCGTATCTTGGAAAATCTCAACCACAAAAAGTGCGACTCGGGTGACATAAGAGTGAGACCATGGCAAGTGGCCAGGTCGCAGTTCTTGTTTGCAATTCGCCATCTGGGTATAAAAATATGCAAAATGAATCAGCTAGGGTTATCTCGGGATTTGCGGAGGCTACGCTTGAGGCAGAGGCTATTTTCAGACTTTTGAAGCTAGAAGGAGAAAAACATTGATGTAGAGGTGGAACTAACAAGAAAACTCAAGATTGGTAGTTGGTATTATTCATTGGGGGAGTTTTTCATTTCTTTGGAGAAACAATATGTTGGGATGTTATTATCTTCATTCACTGATTTTTTTGTTGCTAGTAGCATGAGCTAAACTATTTAAGGGTTGGGGGAAAGATGGATTTTGGATTCTTACTTTTAGTTATATGATATTTGCATTAATTGAGTTTTTTATCTTGTTAGATGGGTTCTTCTATCTTATTCTTCATATGTTGCTAGATAGGCCATCTTGCTATTTTATGGTCGTGATTCCTTTTGAGAAATTGGTTTTATAACTAGATTAAAGGTATTTGAACCTATGGTGAACTCTTGGATAGAGATATACCAAGTAAACCATACTATTGTGTATGCTATTCTTGTACTTAATGAATTGATTGTTTATGTTTGTTAATCGAGAGATATAATATACATTTCATGATTTATTCTTGCTATTGCTTGAGAAAGAATAGTAAGTATTTGAGGAATAGCCATTGTCTAACTTGTTTAATGACTCTTGAATGGGTATCTTTTTATTGTTACTGGAATCCAAATGAAGTCCAACCCCTAGCCTTCTCTAATCTTTCAAAGTAGTTATTCGTGTTAGTTAACTTCTTGTTTGACCCTTGTTTTATGAGTTTGCCCTCTTTTGTTTCTAGATTAGTAGTTTAATTAAATTCAAGCCAATCCAATTTTCGATAGTTCAATTAATGATTGTCATAGTCATTGTGATACTCAGTGTCCTAGTTCCTTGGATTGATTCTCGTACTTCGTACTTTATTACTTGATTGACACCGTACACTTGCGGTTGAAAAAGGAATGGGGGTGTAAACCCGCGTATCAAGTTTTTGGCGCCGCTGCCGGGGAGCTAGTGTTTCACTGATAGCACTGCCAGCCATAGTCATTATTACATTGGACATTTTATTTTTCAGTATTTTATTTTCACTTTGGGTTAACAGTTTATGTACATTGTATTTCAGGTACTAATTGGCTTATGCTAAGAAGTTGTCGAAACACAAGTATAGAACCTTATAATCCAGAAATTGAAAGAATTGCCCGTCAGTTAAGAAAAGAAGTTAAAGCAAGAAAACGAAGAGAAATGAACGGAGCCAATGGTGGAGCACCACCACCACCACCGGATCCACCACTACGAATTCGGATGAAGAACTTTGCAACTCCAACAGTCAACGCAACCACTACTGGGGTACGGTTACCCACTATTGCAGCCACCACGTATGAGATCAAGTCGGGTACTATCTAGTTAGTACAACAAAGACAATTCGCAGGTCACCCTACCGAAGACCCTCACAGTCACATCTGTTCTTTCGAACAAGTATGCAATACTTTCCGCATGAACGGGTCCCCGACGATGCTATTAGACTACGACTGTTCGAGTTTTCTTTGAGGGATAAAGCCCTTATATGGATCCAAGAGTTAACCCAACGAGTATCTACTTGGGATAAAATGTTGGCGGTGTTCTTACAAAAATACTTTCCACGAGGTCGTACTGCACAACTTATGTCCGACATAACTCACTTTGCTCAGTGGGACGCTGAATCATTCTATGGAGCATGGGAAAGATATAAGGATATGTTGCGGAAGTATCCTCACCATGGACTCTATGGGTGGATGATTATTCAGACATTCTTTGGTGCACCACAAGTGAATGAGGAACCGGAGCAAGCGGCAGGACCACCACCACCACCTCCACCTTTCGGCGGACAAGGTGTGGACACACCACTATGGGTAACCTGAATGATGAACCTAGTGCAATCGACAACCAACTCCACAGAGAATCTCAGACAAGAGGTTGATGCACACCGGTTGTTACAGGATAAGCGCCACAATGAATATCTAGCTGATCGTGCTTACTACGGTGGTCAGGTGGACGACATCTATCAAATGCTTAAGCATCGACACTCTGGCACGGTTTACACAAGGCGCCCAAGAGGTGACGACCCTGGCCCATCATCCCAATACCCCGACTCTTCATCCATGCGTCCCGGTGAGCGCCAGTAATCAGTCAGATTCCAGCCTTTTCTTCTTCCTTCTTCCTTTTTATTGCTTATGTCGCCTTGTCTTTTGAACTGATGAGAATTCATGTTTTTACTACTTTATAACTGATGGGATACATTGGGGACAATGTGTCTCAAACGTTTGGAGTTGTTTTTCTTTGTGGGATGAGTTGTTTTGAACCCTATTTTGATAATTGAAAATGAGTGGTTATGTGAATGCCTTTTTAATGGGAATGAATACAATACTTGGAGCTTTTGATCATGTGAATTGGAAAAACTTATATTGACATACAATATCTATTGTTGAGTCATACTTGAGAGAGATAGAGTAGTTATGCATGCTAAATGTGGACATTAGTAGAGACCACCCTTGTAAGATATTGAGCCATAATGCCTTTATTTTGGAGTGATGCTTGAATCTCATTCACATTCTTTACACACGCTTCATCTCATTTGTTTTGTATTAAATTGATCTCTTTATTTTTTGGCATGAAGTAGTAAAGACTCACCCTCTAATTATAAACAAGTTTTCACTTTTAAAGTCTAGGGACCTTGAGACATGATATCGGGCTATGTGTGAAAAAAATTCTTGGTCTATTTCTCTCTGTCTCCATTTTCTTAACCTTTTGCGGATGTGTGATTTTCCTTTAGCCACTTTGCAGCCAATTTTGAAATAAAGAATTGTTTGGAACCCATACCTTAATATAGCCAGATATACTAGCCTACCAGTAGTCGAAGTGCATCATAGAATTCATGGTGGTGGTAAATCAAGCAAATCACAGAAGGCTATAGAGAAGCAAAAAAAAAATCAAAAGAAATAAAAACTTCAAAAAAAATCAGAAAAATATTTCATCAAAAGTACTTACGTCAATAATTCTTGCATCTCAATAAGCAAGTGGGAATATGAGTTATGACATTCAAGAAATTCCATGAGATGTGCGGAAGGAAAACCATGACAAATATGGGTGGAAGGATACGCGAAGCAAGGAAGATTTTAACTGATGCACCTGTGACTAGTTTACTTCTTTGACCTTCCCTCCTACTCCATTTAAGAAAGCCCCGTTACATCCTTTAAAGTCCCGGTTGATCTTTTGGGAAACATGATTTTTAGAAATGATACTTGTTGTGTAATTCACGTCTTACTACTTGATTTCCTTCATGAGATCCTGTTTTGTTGATTTGTGCGTGTTTGTCGGATGCTCACATTCGAATGACTTTGCTTTTCATTGCACCTAAATTCCTCCCCATGTGCTTGTTTAAATGTGTGAACCTAGGATTCAAGTGTTAAGAGATCATCTCGTGAGGTTAGGGTCGAAGCGAAATCCTTCACTAATTGCATGCATGAGGAAATTGATCTCGTCGAGCATGTACTCAACAGTAGTTTGTCGTCAATATTAGTTTGGTCTGAATTCAGTATGACCAAGAGGCTATAGAGTACTTGTTGATTCTTATTAACGTTGCATTTATGTCTTCCTTGTTTTCAATAAACAAAATGGGATCCGTGCCTCTCCCTTTCGAAAACCACCTGTTTGTAAGTTTGCTTTATATTTTTGTTCCTTTTTGTCTTCACGCCAATTTTTTTTTAGGACAGGCAAAAGCTAGGTTTGGAGTTGTTGATAACTTCGTTATTTTATAAGTTTTTACCACCCAAATCATAAGCTTTAGGGCCTGTCTTGAAGTAAAAATTGGTATTTTTGGACTAATAGTTGTGCAAAGGTTGTGTAAGCATACATGATGCATTTTGGAGTGAAAACTCATGTTTTTAAGCCATTTGATGATCCAAGTTGGAATTCTTGAAGAAAGGAAGAATGAGGAAGAAAAAGTTGGAATCAGAGGCAATTGCAACCCGAAAATGCGACCTGGGCATGGCAGGGTCGCAGTGAACCATCGCAATTCATGTACCGTAGCTTGGAAAATCTCAACCACAAAAAGTGCAACGCGGGTGACATAAAAGTGCGACCATGGCAAGTGGCAAGGTCACAGTTCGTGGTTGCAATTATCCATCTGGGTATAAAAAGATGCTAAATGAATCAGCTAGGGTTATCTTGGGATTTGTGGAGGCTAGGCTTGTGGCAGAGGCTATTTTCAGACTTTTGAAGCTAGAAGGGAGGAAAGCATTGATTGTAGAGGTGGAACTAACAAGAAAACTCAAGATTGGTAGTTGGTATCATTCATTGTGGGAGTTTTTCATTCTATTGTATCTTTCTTTGGAGAAACAATATGTTGGGATGTTATTATCTTCATTCACTAATTTTATTTGTTGCTAGTAACATGAGCTAAACTATTTAAGGGTTGGGGGAAAGATGGATTTTGGATTCTTACTTTTAGTTATATGATATTTGCATTTATTGAGTTATTTTATCTTGTTAGATGAGTTCTTCTATCTTATTCTTCATATGTTGCTAGATAGGCCATCTTGCTATTTTATGGTCGTGAATTCGTGATTCCTTTTGAGAAATTGGTTTTATAACTAGATTAAAGGTATTTGAACCTATGGTGAACTCTTGGATAGAGATATACCAAGTAAACCATACTATTGTGTATGCTATTCTTGTACTTAATGAATTGATTGTTTATGTTTGTTAATCGAGAGATATAATATACATTTCATGATTTATTCTTGCTATTGCTTGAGAAAGAATAGTAAGTATTTGAGGAAGTGAGAGCACGTGCACCCTTCCTCTCTATTTAGGTCCGCCTCTAACTACCTTCATTGTCTACTACCATCCTCGTCGCCATCTTCCCTTTAATTCCTTCATTCTTCTTTTTTGGAAGCGTGTCTCAGGCTATGCCTGGACTAATCACGACAAATTATGACTGCAAGACATCAGCCGTGATAAACTAGCGGTCAGAATTGTTATGTACGCTTGGATTCGAACCCTGGGTAGATGGGATATTACACCACATTCCCCAGACCTCAACCACTACACCATAACCCTTGTGATTAATTCCTTCATTGTTTGTTCAATTCTTCTCCATATTCAATGATACTTTCTGTTTCTCACTTTGTTCACCTCTTTAACCCGACGGTGCACGAGGAGAGAGAAAGGACCACTAGCTAGCTTTAGGCGTTTTGACAAAAAAAAAATATTAATATCAAAGGAATGTAAAATGACAAAGTTGTCTCTGATTAGACTGAAGTTAACAGAATAACACAACGGTCATTGCCAAATCCAAAACAAATTGCAAATGTCCTATAGTTATTTGTAATAAATTCAGTTGAGAAATGAAATTGAAAAAAAAACAAGATATTCTGGACAAGTTTTGTAATTAACATTTTGTAATCTTACCCACAATTGATGTTAAAGGTAAAATACGATATACATTGAATAAAAAGTTAAAAAGTACGAAACAACCCCTCAAGACACATTCACCACAAGGGTTGTGACGTAGCGGTTTAGGGCCCGAGAGATGTGGTGGAACATCTCATCTTCCCAGGGTTCTATTCCAGGAGTACACAACAATTATGGCCACTAAGTTTATCAGGGCTAATTTTCTTGTGGTCACGGTCTACCAGGATTAGTCTATGCAAAGCCTAGAACACCTTCCAAAAAAAAAGATTAGTATTCTTCAATCACGTTGTCTACTTGAAGCTTTATTGTCACTAGAACTTACTTTCAAATGAGATATACTATGTAGAAGCAGATTTAATAAGCACTCTATGGGATTGTTTGGAAAGAGCTGAATGACCTATACAAGACTCATATAGCTTATTTAGTCAAGTTGTTTGGTCGCACGTAGGGGTGCACAGACAAAACCGCCAACCCACCCAACCCAAAAAATAGACTCAGTCAACCCAGTTGAGCTCGAGGTTTATTTGGTTTAAAATATATGCAAACCGATTAAAATAGTGTCAATTATGGGTCAGGTCCAAGTAAACCGAACCAACCCGTCAAACCCAACAAAAGTATAAACATTAAAAAGTTCATATTATTAATTATTAAATGTCTAATAACAAATATGTAGTCCAATTAATGATATTCCATTAACAATTCGATATTCTAGCTCATTATGTAGTCCATACTAGAGATGGCCAAATGGACCTAGCCTAACCCGGGAGCAACGGAGGACCATTGGGACCGGTTACAAAACATGGAGACCGGGCCTTGGTATTTTGGCCGGGACCGGTTATGTCGGACCAAAAGGCCTTGGTATTTTTAATCAATCTTCTTATCATAATATATATTTTGACGCTTATGTTTAGACAATAAGACATAAACTTAGATCATCGTAATATTTTTAGTGGTTAAGTATCAACCTCTAATATTTCCTTTTTTTTTTGTTTGACATTGTAATATAATCATCTTATTAGATATAGTGTTCAAACCACCCAAACCAAACCGAAATAATTTGGGTTGGATTGCTCAAACTATTCAACCCAACCCATATGCACCCCTAGTTGCAACTTATTTCTTGAGCATAGTGACAAAAGAAAGGACATGGAATGACGATGAAAACCCAATGCTGTAAATGCAAATACAGGATCAAAACATTTGTCCATGCTATAATATATTTCAGGCTTTTACGGTTTTACCCTATAAATATATCAAGAACATGTAATGATATCTGCTAACCAAATGAACCCAATATATAGCACTAGAAAGTAAGTCCGACGGTGGCATGAACACATACCTATCCTCTACCCTAAATAGTAGACCAATTGTTTTCGTTAATACAATCATAAAAGTACGTGAGTTTATGGACACAAGTTACTTTCAAATGCTAAGTTTTTTTCGGAAGGGTGTCCCAGGCTATGCCTGGACTAATCCCGGCAATTTATGACTGCAGTCCATTAACACTGATAAACTCAGTGCCCACAATTGTTGTGTACACTTGGATTCGAACCCTAGACAGATGGGATATTCCACCACATCCCTCAAGGCCACAACCAGTACGCCACAACCCTTGTGGTTTTCAAATGATAAGCTGAAAACCAAACTCAGAGTCAAGCCTTATCATGTATTCTCAAAAGTTAACACCAATGGCAGCAACAACATAACCTAAAGATCCTTACTATTAAGAATTTATGATTACTAATAGGTTTGCACTCTAAGAGCTTGATGGGTCACTTCACCTTACCAGGTAAGAGGCATGTTGTTCACCGGTTAGTGAGGGAGAAGTCTCTTATTCAGTGAGTGCTTATCGGATAATAGATGCTTACAAACAATTCGTTTTGATGACCATTAAGCATATGGTAAAAGACCCCTAAGTTTAAATCATGTTCTAAGTGAAGGTAGTTACTAATTTGTGAATTTATTGATAAAATTAGATTCATTTGGGATGAAAATGGCATTGATCCCTAGTGAAGGTAGTTACTAATCTGTAATCCCCTATATATATACATGTATAGGGACTTAATCATTTGATAACCCTATTTTTTTGTAATAACTATTAAATAATCGCTGCTATCGCTGAACCGCTTCAGTTCACTTAGCTGATTATCTCTCTCTTCAGCTAAGGTCTTCGACTTTCGCTTAATGGTCTTCTGGTGTGATAGCTGATCTTCAGGACTTCAGAGATAAGCTTGCTGTTCCTTGATCTTCAGCGATCGCTGATGGTAATCAGCGTATGCTATCGCTAAATATTAACAGAAGCTTATACAATGGAATTTCACTAAGTATACAAAAGGAATCATATTCAAATCATTGAGAGGAGTTATGATCAACAATCTCCCCCTATTTGATTATGATTAAGCAACATAGGAAAATTGCTTTAAGAGATTAGTAAGGACTTAGGAAACATTTAAAGTAAAATTTCTAAGTACTAATCTGTAGGTCTTTTTCAGCTAGTTTACTATCTGAATTGAGTTTCATTTATAAGGATATGAAAGCACAATTTTTACAAGCAAATAAGCATAAAGTACATTCACTGATTAATTTTTCAGAGTGAAAAATCAGTGAGTAAAAGATAGTTTAAAGAAAATAGAACTCTTATGTTCATTGTCCCTTTTTACTGTTTTCAGGGATCTTTTCAGTACTAGGATGGAGTAAAGTACTTTGATTGAATTTCATTAATTATAATCTGAAGGAATTACAAGAAAATGAAATTACAATGATAATAGTAAAGTACTTGTACACTGAAGGAATATTACAAAGGAAATAGAAATCTATAACTAATCACAGATATTCTCGTTTCGTCTTTGTAACTCATTCTCATAAAGCGTCTTCTATCGATTCATCAGAGGGGTATCTGACCAGCAACGCCAAAGCATGATCTTTATGAGAGAGGATGGGGCCTTGCGAATCTCTTGGTTTCTGAAGAGTCCTAAGAACACTTCATTATCCAAGAATACCATACCAGGTTCAGGCAGGGAGATGATTTCATCTTTTTCATATCTTCGGTCTTGAGGGAGAGAGGTACAAAGCATTGATATATCAGGGAGCTCAAGAAGACCAAGAATGCTTTGATAATCAAATTTAGTTTCATGCTCATTCTTAGAACTTGAACTAGCTTCAGCAGTTGATCTTTTCTTCTTAGATGACTCAGGGAGAGGGGGAACTTGCACATGTTGTGACATCCTTTGCAGCAACTGATCCAGTACTCTTTCCACCACATCCTTGAATTTTGATTTGGAACCCTGAATGGCGTCTCTGATTTCTAACCATTTAGTGTATCCATAAATCCTTAACAACTTGGCTTCTTCTCTCTCTGTTTTGTTCGTCCTTGTCATTCTTACATATACCTTTGGACCACCTCTGTTGGAGTGTCGCCCTTGGATAGTTGAATGAATGATTTTGGCTTCAAATCTTCGAAATTTCAGTCTGTCGGTGCACCAGTCAAGCTCTTTGTCTTTCTGCATTCTGGCTTCAGCGGACAGTGCACTTAGAATCTTTTGTTGAGCAAGGATTAGATCTACATTCAAATTTTCTTGTGCAAGTTCTCTCTGTACAAGAGCTTCAGCGACCCTTTCACTCTTTTTCAATAGTTTCTTGGCCGCCTTGTCTTTCGCAGAGTCTTCCCTAAGTAATTTCCTTGCTAAAGCAAGATCATTCTCAGTTTGCTTTATTTCCTCATCCCTGATTCGTTGTGCTTCCAATGCTTCTTCTCTCTCTTCGCTTGACAGAAGGTAGAATTCATCTACCATCCTTATTGGTACAGCGTCAATGGGTTCAGCTTGAGGCACCCTTATTCTTCTTGCTTCGAATTCCCTAAGGAATTATATTCTCCTTTCTTCTTCTTCAGGCTCGCTTATGATTGGCTTTTGAACGCGACGCCTGGGAATAAGGCCCTCTTCTTCTTTAGAGTCAGTTTCTATTGTGTACATAAACTGCTCTTCAGAGGAAGGTTCCTTCCATGAAGTAGAGTCCTTTGGGGGACGGGGATCACTGAGGGAAGGAGAGGAGGAAAAAGAATTGCCAGAGAGAGTTTTTGTAGGTGAAGGAGGTGTGGGGATTTCAGAGAGAGGTGTTATATAAGGTATAAGAGGAAGAGATACCTCATGAGTGGTCTCCCCCTCAGATATTGGGATAGTGGCATCCAGATCTACCACTTCTTTTCCTTTGCCTGAGGAATCGGACTGTCCCTGAGAGGGATGTTGTCCGTCCCCCAAAGGCTCTTGATGAGCGACTCGAGGCCTAGACATTCTGAAGTGCTCTAAGGCACTTCCAATTTCATCGTCGTCTTCATCATCGTCCATTCCCCCATAATGAGGGATAGGATCTTCTTCTTCTTCTTCTTCTTCTTCTTCTTCTTCTTCATCTTTATCTTCAGCAGTCATCCCTTCAGGGAGGGATGATCCCGTCTGCTGGATGTAGGGAGAAATCTTCTCTCCAGGGAACCTCTGGTTGTGCTCCGAGATGAGTTCATCTGCAAACTCTTTGGCACATCTCACCCCGTCGATGTTATCAGGAGGTAGACAATGCACCATCAGACTGCGAACATTGTTCTGAACGTCCTTGAGCACCGTTTCATTTTCCTGAAGCGTAGTCCAATCAGCAGCAGTGAAGGAGGAACTAGCCTCAGAGAGCTTGGTGAGCATCTGCATCATGTCGGATATAGTCTTTTGAATAGACTCAAGGACGTTCGCTTGAGCAGTAACCTGCTGCTCCAACCTGGACAGGGTCTGATGAAGGGCCCTGTTGTCTTCCTTCAGAGAGAAAACGTTAGTGATGAGGTTGCTGACGTTGGTCTTGATCGCTGGAGTCCCAACGATGCGTTTGAAGATGAGTTCAGCGGACGTCTGAAGGTTGTCCATCCTAGCCCTAGTGAGAGCACATTCCCTGACCAAGTAGTCAACTGTAGGGAATGTGGGGTTGGGAAGGACAATTGGAGGAAGATCAGTGATGGGAATTGGAAGCTTGGGAGACGCCATCTCTGTCTTGACCTCTCTGAGCTTTGCAGCACTGGATAGCCCTGAGGAGACTTTCTCATGTCCTTGCTGATGGGAGGAGCACTGGTGGTGGTGGTAGTCGATGTCGCTGAGGAAAAGAGACGAGCGACACCTGATGATGACATAGACAAAGTAGCCAAAAACACATCTGGATTAGATGATGGATGAAAAAATTTATTTTTCTCCTTGAGAGTATCATGAGGATTACTCTCAGGGACTACGTTTGCAGAGGTACTGTCTTGAGGATCACTGACTAGTGTCTTAGAGTGTCTGAGAGAGACACTCTGAGGTCCTTTTAAATTGGCCTTCCAAAACTCAGATTGCCTAAACAATATTGAGGTTTGGACTACGTGCATTTCAGCATTGTCAGGGATAGGGACAACTATCACCGAGTCATGTGCTGAGGTGAGGACCCAAGAAGAGGAGATAGAAGAAGATAAGAAGGTTGTGAAAGTAGTACCTGATCCAGCTTCAGCAGAGCTGGCTATAACATCCTTAGTGACCGGAGTCCCTGAAGATGGAGGTAGTGCTGATGAAGCAACAACGAATGTAAAGACCGTTGAAGTGGTTGTGGCTGCAGTTGGTGTTGGTAGTACACCGAAATCAGAGAGGGTGGTCTTTTGAGAGACCAACTTCTTTGGCTTCTTGGATGCGATGGTCTTTTTATGACCATCAGAAGGTTGTTTTCTCTTGGCAGCAGCAGCGGTAGCAGTGTCCGAGATGCTCACTGTTGGGTTGGGCAACGAGGTAGACACTGAGAGAGGGGCTCCAATCACTTTCAGCATGTAGGGCGTGAAAGGAGCATCACCTGGACGTTCCTCAATGTCCAGGGACTTCTTCCCCACTACGGAGAAGGAGTGATCGCCGACCTTCGGGTATTCCTCCCCGAAGGCAACTTCAAGATTGTTGAGAAGAAACGAGGGTAGGGGATGACAGGGTGTCTGGTGGCAGTATTGATGCGACTAACCATATCGCTGAAGATATAGTCAGCGTAGTTGAGTTTGTGGCCAGTGCAGAGAGAGTAGGCAAGATCCTGAAAGTGCTTGCTTGCCTGATCATGTGAGCCAATCTTTGACCCAAGGCATTGGATTACCTGGGTAAAGATATATTGCCAGCGAGCAGGCAATCTCTTCTTTTCAACCTTGGAACCCACCGTCTTCAGGGATGGATTCTCCCAGGCGTACCAATTGAGTCCAAGAAGGTGTCTATCTGCAGCTTGGTCGGTTCAGCGCCCCATTGTTCATTCTTGCCGCGGACAGGGAAACGAAGGGCTTTTCTCACGAACCCGGCAGTGAAGGAGAAATAGCCAAGATCTGGGATCTTGAAGCCTATAGCAGAGAGCACGTTGCCCTTATCCGTTGTGAGCGTGGTATAGTGAGCCGTGTACCAGAGAGCTTGGAGATGAAAGGAGATGCCCACTAGGTTGTAGACGAAAGCGTACATCAACGGGCACGCTTTGATGAAGGTAGCTCCTTCAGCGAATTGAGAACGATCAGCTAGAATGTCTACTAATGCAATGTAATTGCAAGACTTGAACACAGCTTTCTCCAAGTGGAAGTGGCAGGTTGGTGCAGCGACCAGAGTGTTGTCTTCAGCAGCAGAGGTTGCAGCAGTCTTACTTGCAGAGGCCATTTCTGTAGGAAAAATGGGAACACCAAAGAGATAAATCATGGTTTTATACATGAATGTATAAACCAGAGTTTGGTATAAAGAGTACCAAATGTAAGATTCAAGGAAACAAGTATTTTGATGAACAAGATCAAAATGCTTGTTATAAAAACAATAAAATAGAAGGTTATAGAAAAAATGAGAAGATAAATAAAAAAATGGATAAAACTTTAAGAATAAAGTCTTCTGTTCTAAGGAAAGAACTTAGAACAGGGTTTTGATAATAGAAAACTTTATAAGTTTAATCCAGATTAGTTTTATTTTCTTTCCAAAACACGTTTTTATATCATTTTAGAAGATTTAAGGAGAAGAAGATGTGAAACAAGATGTTTCCAGTCTTAAGTAAAGGTTTAGATCAAACCTTAGTTGATTTCGAGAAGGAAAAACACACAAATGTGTGTTCTTGGTGTTCTTGAGAATACTTGAAGATTCGAAGGTACTTTTGCCTTTTTGGAGAGATATGAAAGCGGAAGGAATCAAGTAAGGAAAATGAATTTCTTAAATAGCAAGAGGAGAGAGAAAGAAGGAGTGCTAAACGACAGTTTTAGCTTTTTGAAAAAGAAATGATGACCTGGCGCACGTTCCAAGAAAGGAGTTGGAATGGAAACGTCGTGGTCCGTCATGTGTCAGAAAAAAGTCTGACGTGTCCTTTTCTTATTTTTAAAAGATTATAATGATAATTATCCATGAGGAAGGTTTATCATTACTAATTTAAAAAAAATCTTCATCACTGATAATAAAGGATTGTCAGTGAAGGATTTTAGTTTTCAGAGATTCATTCTTTGATGAGAAAAGATATCAAAGAGTGATAAAGATTTGAAGATAATACCTGAGGAGATGACACAGATATCGCTGAATCAGAGTTCAGTGAATGGAGAGTTTAAATGCTTTATTTGTATCCCTTGTTGTTAGTTACTGAATAAGAAATTATTCAGCGTTCAACATGCCAAGTTCCCTGATAAGTAGATTGAATCTAGTTTCATCAAGAGGCTTGGTGAAAAGATCAGCGAGCTGATGTTCAGAATTCCCATCGATTTGCATTTTGGTGGGTCCAGTTCCCCATTGTTGATTCTTAGCGCGTAGAGGGAGACGAAGAGCCTTTCTGACAAACCCAGCAGTGAAAGAAAAGAACCCAAGATCTGGAATCTTGAATCCGATAGCAGGGAGCTCAGTTCCCTTTTCCGTTGTTAGCGTGGTACAGTGAGCCGTGTACCAGAGAGCTTGGAGATGAGAGGAGATGCCCACTGGGTTGTGGACGAAAGCGTACATCAGTGGGCACGTCTTGATGAAGGTAGCTCCTTCAGCGAAGTGAGGGCAGTCTGCAGGGATGTCCACCAACGCAATGTAATTGCAGGACTTGAAGACGGCTTTTTCCAAGGGAAAATGGCAGGTTGGTGCAGCGACCAAGTTGGTGTCTTCAGCAGCAGAGGTTGCAGCGGTCATACTTGCAGAGGCCATTGTTGTAGGAAAGATGGCAACACTAAAGAGGTAAATCATGGTTTTATACATAAATGTATAAACCAGAGTTTGGTATAAAGAATACCAAATGTAAGATTCAAAGAAACAAGTATTTTGATGAACAAGATCAAAATGCTTGTAATAAAAACAATATAATGAAAGATAATTTAAAAAAAATGCGAAGATAAATAAAAATGAATAAAGTTTTAAGAATAAAGTCTTCTGTTTTAAGGAAAGAACCTAGAACAGGGTTTTGATAAAGGAAATTTTTTTGAGTTTAATCCAGATTATTTTATTTTTGTTTCTAAAATATGTTTTTATAGCATTTTTAGAAATTTAAGGAGAAGAAGAAGTGAAACGAGATGTTTCCAGTCATAAGTAAAGGTTTAGATCAAACCTTAGTTGATTTCGAGAAGGAAAAACACACAAATGCGTGTTCTTGGTGTTCTTGAGAAAACTTGAAGATTCGATGGTTTCTTTTGCCTTTAGGAGAGTTATGAAAGCGGAATGAATCAAGTAAGGCAAAAGAAGTGCTTAAATAGCAAGAGGAGAGAGAAAGAAAGGAGTGCTAAACGACGGTTTAGCTTTTTGAAAAAGAAATGATGAAACCTGGCGCACGTTCCAAGAAAGGAGTTGGAATGGAAACGTCGCGGTCCGTCATGTGTCATAAAAAGGTCTGACGTGTCCTTTGCTTTATTTTTAAAAGATTATAATGATAATTATCCATAAGAAAAGTTTATCATTATTGATTTTAGAAAAATATTCATCACTAATAAAGGATTGTCAGTGAGGAGTTTTAATTTTAAGAGAGTCATTCCTTGATGAGAAAAGATATCAAAGAGTGATAAAGAATAGAAGATAATACTAGAGGAGATGGCCTAGATATCACTGAATCAGAGTTTAGTGAATGGAAAGTTTGAAGGCTTTATTTGTATCCCTTGTTGGTCACTGAATAATAAATTATTCAGCGTTCAACATACCAAGTTCGCTGATGAGTAGATTGAATCTAGTTTCATCAAGAGGCTTGGTGAAAAGATCAGCTAGCTGATATTCAGTGGGTACAAAATGGAGCTCAACTTCACCATTCATCACATGATCTCTGATAAAGTGATATCGGATCTCAATGTGCTTGGTTTTGGAGTGAAGTACAGGGTTATTAGCAATTGCAATAGCACCAGTACTATCACAATAGATAGGAATTTTAGAGAGCTTGAGATCATAGTCTCTGAGTTGATTTCTCATCCAAAGGATTTGAGCACAACAACTACCAGCGGCTACATATTCAGCTTCAGCGGTGGAGGTGGACACTGAGTTTTGCTTTTTACTTGTCCAACTAATTAACTTTCCACCTAGTAGCTAACACCCACCAGTGGTGCTCTTTCTATCTATCTTGCAGCCTGCAAAATCACTGTCAGAATAACCAATAAGATCAAATCCTGATCCTTTGGGATACCAAAGACCTAGATTTGGAGTTCCTTTCAGATATCTGAAGATTCGCTTTACAGCGATTAGATGGGATTCCTTCGGTTCAGCTTGATACCGAGCACAGAGACATGTAGAATACATGATGTCTGGTCTACTCGCTGTAAGATACATCAGAGATCCAATCATCCCTCGATAGGCAGTGACATTGACTGGTTTCCCATTGGGATCCTTGTTCAAAGTCAGAGGAGGCGCCAAACGAGTCTTCATCGCTGAGCATTGATTCATGTCGAATTTATTCAGCATGTCTTTAACATACTTGATTTGACAAATAAAGATTCCTTTGTTAGATTGCTTAATCTGCAAACCTAGAAGATATGTTAGTTCACCCATCATACTCATTTTATATTGTTTTTGTATTCTTGCAGCGAAACGAGTACATAGTTTGGGTCTTGTGGAACCAAAGATAATGTCATCAACATATATCTGAGCGAGTATAGTATGACCTTTATATTTTCTTAAAAACAGGGTTTGGTCAATATTTCCACGAACAAATGTTTCTTTAAGGAGAAATTTAGAAAGGGTATCATGCCAAGCTCTAGGAGCTTGTTTTAACCCGTAAAGAGCTTTTTCAAGTTTAAAAGCATAACCAGGATGGTTAGGGTCTGAGAAACCAGGGGGTTGTTCAACATAAACTTTCTCGCTGAGTTTTCCATTTAGAAAAGCACTTTTAACATCCATTTGAAAAACTTTGAAGTCTTTATGGGAAGCATAAGCTAAAAAGAGTCTTATGGCTTCTAAACGAGCAACAGGTGCAAAGGTTTCATCATAGTCAATCCCTTCTTCCTGTCTATAACCTTGAGCAACAAGTCTAGCCTTATTGCGAATTATTGTCCCGTTTTCATCTAGCTTATTTCTGAAAACCCATTTGGTTCCTATGACAGTTTTATCAGAGGGCCTAGGAACAAGATTCCAAACTTTATTTCTACGAAATTCAGTGGGTTCTTCTTGCATAGCTGAAACCCAGCTAGGATCAGAGATAGATTGATCTATCTTTTTAGGTTCAGAGGGAGAAATGAAGTTAACATAAAGACAGATATTGCCTGTTCCTCTACGTATTTTGATACCTGCATTGGCATCACCAATAATTTGATTTATTGGCTGATTTGCAGTCCATCGCTGAGTTGGAAGTTGAGGAGAGAGATCAAGATCAACAGCAGATTCAGCGACTTGTTCTTCAGTTTCTGGAATAGGACTTCTTGTTTCAGCAACAGGTACTTCATTTAGAATCAATTAAGGGGATTGATTTTCAGATATAGTTTGGTTGTTCACTGAGGAATTTCCAAGAGAGGAGTCAGCAACAGGAATCTGATTCAGAGGAGTAACATTCATCCCTGAAGATGGATGATTGTCACTTGAAGGATTTACAGGGATTTCATCATCACATTCTTCAACAGGGGGTTGATTGCTGAAATATGTTTCAGGTTCCCCATAATGAGATCTCATCCAGGCATTCAATTCTTCATCATCATCATGAGTATGAGAAGTATGAATGGGACGAGATTCATCAAAGTTAACGTGCATGGATTCTTCAACATGTTGTCTTCTTTTGTTGAAGACTCTGAAGGACTTAGATACAGAGGAGTAACCAAGAAATATACCATCGTCAGCTTTTGGATCAAATTTACCCAAATGATCTCTATCGTTCAGAATGTAACATCTACATCCAAAAATATGGAAATATTTCAGAGTAGGTCTACTTCCATGAAACAATTCATAGGGGGTCTTCTTAAATCGCTTAACTATCAGGGATCGATTTTGAGTGAAGCATGATGTATTGACTGCTTCAGCCCAGAACTGAGTCAGTAGATGCAATTCGCTGAGCATTTAGCGAGCCGCTTCAATGATAGTTCGATTTCTTCTTTCAGCAACACCGTTTTGCTAAGGAGTTCTTACTCAGGAAAAGTTGTGAGAAATGCCTTTTTCTTCAAAGAAGTTTACCAGAGCACTGTTTTTGAATTCAGTACCATGATCACTTCTTATGGATCGAACAATTAGATTGTTCAAAACTTCCATCCTTTTGATAAAAGAAATTATCATTTCAGGGGTATCACTTTTGGATCGAAGGAAGAACACCCATGTGTATCTGGAATATTCATCAACAATTACTAAAGTATATTTCTTTCCAGAAATAGATTGGACATTGACAAGTCCAAATAGATCCATATGGAGTAGCTGAAGAGGAGCGGTCACTGAAGAAATTTGCTTCGACCTGAAGGAGGCTTTTGTCAGCTTTACTTTTTCACATGCTGAACAAAGAGATTCCTTTGTAAAGGTATGATTTGGGAGGTCTCTGACTAGATCTTTTTGAGACAATTCATTTATTGTTTTAAAGCTGAGATGAGAGAGTCTTTTATGCCATAACCAGTTTATGTCAGTGGATGCTTTAGAGATAAAGCACATGTTCTCAGAGTGAGAACTATTCATATTTATGACATACACATTTTCCACTCTTTTGCCTGTTAAGGCAAGTTTATCATTTCCGTCAGTGACAGCACATCTATTCTTTAAGAATAGAACTTTGAAGTCTTTGTCACATAACTGACTAACGCTCAAGAGATTGTGCTTTAGTCCCTCAACGTAGGCAACACGAGAAAACGATGTGGCTCCGTTGGATAGAATTCCATAACCTTTAGTGTATCCTTTGCCATTTCCACCAAAGGTCACTGATGGACCAGCTTCTTCTTTGTTATCAGGGAGCAGAGATTTTCTGCCAGTCATATGCCTTGAGCATCCGCTATCAAGATACCAGATCCTTTGGCACTCTGCATACAACAAAAGATTAATTGTTTAAAGGTACCCATACTGCTACGGGTCCTGCTTGGTTAGATAGAGGATTGGCGGAGGAGCTACTAGCTGAAGAACTCTCTTCAGTGGATATCTTCACCTTTGGTGGTTTTGCAACCTTAGTGGGTTTCACTCTCGCTGACTTGTCAGCTTGAGCTACTTTCTTTCCATGAGCTAGTTTATCATCTCTAGTAGCGCTAGGACATTTGCTTGCAATGTGGGTAGTTTCACCACAGTGATAGCACTTCCTATATTTAAAGGGTTTGGAATTCAGAGAGAAAATAGGAACCTTTTCAGGGACAGGACCAAGAATTCCTTTATCCATAGTCCTTGGAGGTATGACAACCTTTTCAGGGGTAGGAGTGAGATCGACCTTAATTCTGGGGGTTGGTTTCTGACAAAAGTCAGAGACCTTCTTCCCAGATTTAGAATTTTTCTCTGTGGATTTCTTGTTCCTGTTCTGAATGATCTTATTCTTAGGAACTTGGTCAAGAAACTCGTTCTTGATCACCTTCTTAGAATTTATCACAGACAACTTTTCTTTAGAAGAAGAGGAAGAAGTTGAAGAAGAAGGATCAGAGATAGAAGAGACAAACATTCCAAATTTGAGCATGGAACGATCATTCTCTGATTCTTCCTTTTCAGGGTTATAGCCTAACCCACTTCTTGTTTTCATAGGTATTTGGGCATTGATGATCTCATTGAATTTATCATAAGCCTTACACCATCCTTCGATGGTTGCCTTTTCAGACATGAGATCAGCGATAGCCTTTTCCCTATCAGCGATAGCTTGCTGCTTCTCAATGCTTATGGTTTGATTTGCAAAGACTTGGTCCTTAAGAGTTTCCTCTATTTTAGAAAGTTCTTTGATTCTTATGTGGCAATTTTTTAATTGCTCAGAAAGATCAGTGTTAATTTTCTCGGCCTTAATCTTTCCATTTAAAGCATTATAAAAATCAACATTCATAGCATCGAGAGCTGACAAGTTATCACTTTCAGAAGGTAAAGAGATAGTAAAAGTTGTTACCTGAGTAGAAGGGGACTCAGAGAAAGAAGTTTCAGTTGCTTCTTCAGCGTCCTCTATTCTTGCCATTAGACAGAGGAAGGCAAAATCTTCTTCATCTGAACCAGACTCTTCAGACGTCTTGGCCCAGTCATCTTCAGTGTCCCAGACAACTTCTTCAGCGATGAGGCCTTTGCCTTTTTGCTGGTGTTTCTTCAAATCCTTGTATTTGTTTTTCAATTTCAAATACTTCTCCTTTTTATCATAGGCCTGGGAGGAGGTGGGAGCTGCAACTTTCTTTGACCTGCATTCACTAGCAAAGTGACCCTTTCGCTGACAGTTGAAGCATATCGCTGAAGCTTTCTCAGCGGGCAATGTTTTTTGCTTTTCAGAGTCAGAGAGGTTAGAAGGCTTTCGAAAGTTGCTCTTTCTAGCGAATCTTTTAAAATTATTAGTTAAGAGAGCTAGAGAGTTATCAAACTCAGAGATGTCAGCATTAGTGAGTTGATCTTCTGAATCAGTTTGACCTAATTCAGTGATGGAGGTGCTAGTGGAAGAAGAAACATTTTTAGGAGGAGTTGCCTCTGAAGTCACAAGTGCCAAAGAAGTACTTTTGGCACCTTTGAGTTCATTTATGAGGTTTTTTCTAAGAAGTTGAGATTGTTCCTCATTTAAGAGCTTTCCATATAAAGCACTTAAGGACAAGGTTTCAAGATTCTTTGACAGCTTCAGACATGTAGTGTACACTGCCCATTGATCGGGTAGTGCCTCCATGAATTTGGTCAGAATTTCAGCGTTTGAGTACACTCTGTTCACTGATTTGAGATCAATCAGCAAACAGTTGAACCGCTGGTGAATTTGAGTAAGAGATTCACCTTTATGATGCATAAAACTCTCGTATTGTCTTACAAGGTTTATGCACCTAGTGACTTGTACTTCAGAAGTTCCTTCATATTGGATACATAGAGTATCCCACATGGCTTTAGAAGTCCTCATCTTCATAACAGAATGATAGACTTCATCAGGTAAAGACATTGCTATTATTGATCTAGTTTTAGAGTCAATAGCAATTTCTTTCTTGTCTTCCTCAGTCCATCGGTTAGGAGTTTTAACAATACACTTTTCAAGGATGGCTGGAGTAGTAGTGGTGGCAGGAACACCAGCTACAATAGTTGTAGGAACAAATGGTCCATTTTCTAGATAGTAGGGGATCTTTGGGTCAGATCCTTCTAGAAATAGAGACATTCTTTCCTTCCATAATGGAAAATTATCATGGCTAAATCTTGGAGGTTTAGCTAAAGATCCATTATCATTGTAGTTCGTATTAGGGTTTGATATTTTAAAATAGTTTTTAAAAAAAGATTTTAAAGATTAAAGAAGCAAACACTGCTCTGATACCACTTGTTGGTCCCAATAAGGGTCTACAAGAGTTCAATAATTAGTAAACAGTTTGTAGAAGGGGGGGTTGAATACAAACACACAGATTTTGGTTTTTAAATGAGTTTATATATCATAAACAAATTTACAGTTACAAGCGGAATAAGAACAAGTTTAAAACCTATTCTATTGTAACTAAGAAACACTAAGTTTGATGCACAAGAAGAAGAAAGAAAGAAATCAAGAGGGTTTAGGCTAGAAGGAAGCATGCATTAAGATGAAGAAGATATCTTCATCTTATTTATACCCGTTTGCATTTAATGCAAGACAAAAGGTACATGCCATGTGTCAAGCTTGGATAGGAAGCTTGTCCTTGCAAATAAGACAGCCATGTTTTTAACCGAATATGAACAGTACCGTATCAGATATGATGGGGACATAAGAGACAATTTGTACGTCCTTTTCTGACAAGGTATTAGGTTTGACTTTTGTACATCGAGGATAAGTTCAATCTTTAATCTTGTAAGGGAGGCTTCATTTGATCGCTGATTCTGAATCTTCAAGGAGGAATCTTCAGTATCGCTAAGGCTTCACAAGACATCACGCTTTGATTAAATAATCGCTGCTATCGCTGAACCGCTTCAGTTCACGTAGCTGATTATCTCTCTCTTCAGCTAAGGTCTTCGACTTTCGTTGAATGGTCTTCTGGTGTGATAGCTGATCTTCAGGACTTCAGAGATAAGCTTGTTGTTCCTTGATCTTCAGCGATCGCTGATAGTAATCAGCGTATGCTATCGCTGAATATTAACTGAAGCTTATACAATGGAATTTCTCTAAGTATACAAAAGGAATCATATTCAAATCATCGAGAGGAGTTATGATCAACATGATCTATATATTTATGAACGTGATATGTTGTTTGCTTGTTGCTCCGTTATCCATGATTTAATCTGTAATAAAATTTTGCTGTTAACACTACATTTGGGTTCATAATTATCTAATTTTAATCAAAGAAAAAGCAAGTAATTTTGAGGTGAATTTCAAAAAAAATCATCATATATTAATCGAATTCAGAATTATCTTTTTTTATATGAATAATCAAATAATATATTATTTAAGTTTATGTGTGATTTCATTGTTATTTATTTCAATGTAATTATAAATTGCATAGTATAGGATTCTTGTTTTGTATTTTTAGCCTAAAAAGAAAATAAATACGTAAAAAGAATTCCGATGACAATTTTTCTTACTAAATTGAATTTTGAAGATCTTTTCTTTAATAAGTTATTGATTTACACCGAACTATCGATTAATATTTATTTATTTTATGCCTTTATCTCTAAATTAAACCAGTTTAGTCTATGATTTATTTATTCATTTGTTTAGATTAACTATGCTTAAATAGTTTTATTTAAGTAGATTTACTAGACCTATTTTTTAGGCTAATTCAAATAACAATTAGACTTCTAATTTAATGTTGGTTTCAATTCTTTTAATTTTAATTGGGTAAATATATTTCTTTTATAGTTTTATTAATATTATTTGTTATCTATTAGTTTAGTTTTAATTCAGAATGTTTTAGTATTTATCATTCTTAACTTTTATTATTATTTTTTAATACTTATCCAGTTAGTTTACACTATTCGCTTGACTTTTAAATGTTTATCTTAATATTTATATATTTAAATACATATCTTGATCATGAGTCCCTACTCATTATATTTATATAGTTTTGGAAGTTAGACTTCCAACCTTAATATATTTTGGTATTTTGCCAAAAACTCCCAAAACAAAATAACATAAAAATATTTTATGAGTTCCTACTCACTATTTTCAATCTTAATTAATAAATAAAAGTTACACTTCCAACCCCCATGTGTTTTGGTCTTCTACCAAAATCTCCTAAAATATTATTAAGATGTTAAAAATAAAAATTCAACTTTATGTCAAAACCAATATTTATTTTGCTTAATGGCAAAATCTCTCAAAATTATTAATGTTATTCATGTATTTATGAAACGAAATAATTGCATAACACCGAAAGATTTTGTCAAACGGGTATAAATAACCCTAAGGTTGAAGGGACTTAAGTAATCCACGTGATTCCCCTCCTACCTGGAAATCTAAAAGTGTCTTTGCGGTTTATTTTCGAATATTGAAATATTGATGAAGTACTATCAACAAAAATTTAAAAATTTAAAAATACAAAAATCCAATATATATTATGATAATGAAATCTCATGCATAACATAATTATAGAACATGATTTTGAAAAATCACATATTCTTCATTATTTACAACCACCTGGACTCGAAAGAACTTGAGTACCATAAGATAGACAAATATGTAAAACCCATCAAAACATATTGACCCTAAAAGTCACCTGTTAAAATACATGTAAATATCTTGAGATTTTTTTTTGAGACGATACATTAGTCACAACCTTCATACGGAATACCATTAACTAGAATCCCCTAAGAACAGTGAGACACCCTGAAAAGAAAAATCAGGAGTATCTAGTACCATGTACTTTCCAAACTAATCAAATAGTGGAATAAAACCCACTCGATTACAAGAAAATGACTGATTTCAACAAAGAAATGTTGTGCTCAAAATACATTTCAATCTTCATGACAAGGAACTCATAGAAGATTTTCATCTTTCATATAGCAGTAATCATATTAATGAACCAATGTGAGCTAGAGTATAACCTTTAGACAAATTCATCAACCTACTGTAAGTGGCTGAGAGATATAACAAGGTTATTTCAGATCACTAAATATGTTGGGACGAAGAAAATTCTTGTGGTCAATAATGAAAGTGTTAGAGGTGGAACAACTCTAAAGGACAGTAAGTTAAAGACAATTCCACATAGGTGACATCTATACACCCCATGGACAAAACCATGGAAACGGTAAAGGTCATGACAAGAGTCAAAAAGGGTTTTACAATTTTTGGAGTAGAAATGCAACTACTGCCTAAAAGATAATGGACAATATAAGAAGAAAACTGCAATAATAATTGCTCATAAAAAAAAATAACAAGTTGAAATGAACTATATCAGATTAACCTTAAGATTGATTGAGCATAAGTTTATTTGAAATTTAAGTATTAAATTAATTTCATCTGCTGATGTTAAACCGAATATATAACCATTATTGATGTAAAGAAATACATAAGAATTACAAATACGAAACTCTCAATATTCTCCGTTCCATGTAGGAATGTATCGAGGAGAACTTGAGTGTTTTTGTGGGAATCCCACACAATCTAAAGAGATAAACTAATATTTATTTTACTTTATAACTCCTCCAACCAAAATACTTAGACGATGAATTGTCACCTCCTTAATGCCTAAGGGCATAGAATTAATAGTCACAAAAGCAATATGTTAATAGAACCTTGTTGAGATATTTGTATAAATTGGAAATCATAATATAAGAATGGAAATGTGTATATATGTACATCAACTCTAATGATATGAAAGGAACATATATTAGAGAAATAAATGTGTCAAACTAGTAGATTATCTATGTCATTAAATCACATTTTGTCACCAATAAAGAACTTTGGGACAATGATGCATATATGTTTCGATATGACCACGTGAGACACCATGGTCATGACATAATAATCTATGTATTGAAAAATACACATTGACACATTCTTTTTCGAGTGAAAGGCAAAATGAGTTAATTAACTAAATTGCAACTGTTGACTTCTGCAGCACAAGAAGTAACACCAACATCATAATAAGCCCTCTCGAATACCTAGAATTTTAATAAACCCTGATCCTTAGCCAAGACAGGAATGAGACCATCCTAAAGCTAAGGACATAATACAAAAATATTTCATTCTTACAATGAATAACAAGGTAATATTTATGGACATAAACAACCAGAATGCGGGCCATTAAAGTATTTTATGGTTCTGGTTTCGACACAATGAACGCATGTCGCATTATTGTCCACATGAAATGTTGCACTCCAAGCACTAGTTATACGTTTAAGGGCTCACCTCCCTCTTTATCTCATTAAGTCTATATGACTTGTAATGTTGGAGAATTTACATCATAAGGATTTGATAATTATTGCATATATATTGCAATCAATGTAGAGCTTTCTATACCCCATGTGTATGTGTAAAATGGTCTCATAGAAGTTATCATCATAAGAAGATAGATGGTATATAGGGAATTGGTTATGCGCACCAATTAACCCGCATTTTCCTGGGGTTATGCAAATATTACATGCAGCCTTACTTATTTGTTTTTAGACCCACTACTAGCCAACCAGTATCATGCGTACCAGTTAGTAACTGGATATAAGCCTGATATTTTACATTTACGCATGTTTGGTTGTGTAGTACATGTGCCAATTGCGCCTCCACAGCGCACCCAAATGGGTCCTTAAAAACGATTTAGTATAAGTTGGATATGAATCCACAACAATTATCCGCTAATTAGAATCCTTGATGGGTGATCTCTTTATCGCTAGATTAGCGAATTGTCACTTTGATGAGACAGTCTTCCCGTCGTTAGGGGGAGATAGGAAAAAGGATTTTCCATGGGAACGACTGGAAGTGTCATAGAATATTCCCATCATGTCTCAATTTGATCCCCAAACTTCACAAAGTAAAATTGAAGTCAAACGAATCAGACTCGATACCTGATACGTTTAATGTTATTCTACAAGTGACAAGATCACATATACCAGCTGCAAATATATAGGTAAGGATAAAAGTCCCCAAACAAGGGAACAACGCCACTGGAAAGCGCGTTGCAATCACACATGGTGGAGGTGTGGTTGAGGTCGTGGCTCCCAAAAGGAAATGGGGGAAGCTACTTGGTTCGATAGATACTCATCTAAAGGAAAAGAAGAGTAAGACACAACCATTTATCATCAATACATAAACCTCTCATGAGATTATCTCTGACTAAAACTATGTCTATGAATCATTACTGGAGGACGCTCCGAAGTTAATATTTGATTCTAGAGATCAAATAAATCTCAAATAAATTATGAAAGTGCATACGAGTCGATGGATAGATCGTACATACTCATTGATGATATTCACATATATTGTTGCTCGTGAGATGATAGAGCACTATGACATCGAACCATGCTCAGTTGAAAAATGTCAACAAAGAGAAAATTGACCTAATAGAAGCAATCCAGAATAATTACATTTGACAAATACACGGGTATTTGGTCTGGTAGTGCTAACCCACCAAGTGTAAAGCCCGTAGGACATAGATAATTTATTTGTCAGAAAAGCGTAATGAGAATAATTAAGTCATGATGTATAAGACTCTCCTTTGGCGCAAGGTTTCTCACAACGCACTGAATTGATGACGAGAAGACTTGCTCTCTCGTGATGGACGTTATAACGTTCTGCTAATTAATTAGCCTAGTAATTTCCGAAGGACGGGAAATGCAGCTCATGAATGTGGTTACTACATATCTCTATGGGGATCTAGATTAAGAGATATATAAAAGTGTTTGATGACATTATATTAGTAGAAACCACGAAATGCGTTCTCCATGAAATAGAAACGCTCATAGGCGGATCTGGATACCTGCCTAAGTGAATACTTCATTGGGAAGGGATATAAGAACGATGAATTGTGCCCTTGCGTATTTATAAAGAAAACGAGTTCCAGATGTTCAATCATAACTCTATATGTCGATGTAATGAACATAATAAATACTCTTGATGAAATAAGAGAAACTTTATTCTATTCAAAATCTGAATTTGAGATGAAAGATCTTGAGAAAACTTGGTTTTATGTATCTATTTAATCTAGGACACCGAGTTTGTGATATTAATTCACCGATCGCATATGTCTAGAAAATAATCAGGCGATTTAATATGGACAAAGCGCATCCGGCTAGCACTCCCATAATCGGTCGAAGTGTTGGATAAAAGGAAAGATCCATTTCATCTTAAGGATGATGACGAAGAGGCTTTGGGAGCTGGAATTCCCTATTTGAGTGCAATAGGCGCATTATTGTACTTAGAACAATACACTTGACCGTATTTTGTATCTCTCAATGAACTCATTAGCAAGATTTATCTCAGCGCGAACGCAACATCATTAGAATGATATCAAATTAACCTTTTGGAACCGTTGATGTGGGCTTATACTTCCCTTACAAAGAGTAAAATAGGATTGATAATGGAATTTCAATACCTACGTTGAATGTGAAAGGTAAAAGTACCAGCCCTTATAGAAAAACATAAAATATTGTCTTGATATGTCTTTGTTGATATTAACTATCTATTTGACTCATACAAAAAGCTCATTCCCAAAATGGATAAGGGTGATAACACAAAGCATATTCTGCTTTAAGTTTGTATACAATCAGCAATAACAAACTCTCATATATATTTGAGTGAATCAAGCAAAATGCGAGTAGAATGTGACATACTTGGTTACCAAATCATTAACTAAAATCATATTTGGGAAACATATCGAAAGTATTCGAATACTGAGACTTTCCAAACTCCCTTGATTAATGTACAAATCAGGGGGAGTCTACTATATGTGTAGTATTGGTATGTTGTGCTCTTTCCTTCACCCAAGGTTTTATTTTTCCCATTGGGTTTTGTTCCTTGGTGTAAGGTTTTAGTGAGGCAACAGTTTATATACCATTTTGTTTTCTTAACTCTCATGATTAATGTAAGAATCTGAGAGATTATTAGACTAAAGGAAAAGTCTATGTAATGCAAATAAACTGGTGCGTTGTACTCTTTCCTTCGTCCTATTTTTATTTTTCCCACTGGGTTTTTATTTTGGCGTAAGGTTTTAACGAGGCAACAGTTGTGCACCATCATTCCTTTGACTCGGCACAAGGGGGAGTGTTGTAGGATAAATGTGTCATCGTCTAATGGATATGACGATATAGATAGAGATAAACATATTAGAGATAGGTTAGAACTGATAGTTATCTACTTGTAACATATCCCTATTTAAAGGGCTTATGATTAATGAGAATTACAGATCTCTTCTCTCTCTTTCTTGTTGTTCTATTTTACTTTCTCCTTTAACAGATTTTACATTTTTCATATATAAAAAATGAAAGGTAAATCGGTAACCTTTCACAACCAAAAATTATGGAATATCTTTAAAATCAATGGTTATCTCAAACTAAAAATACAAATCATTCCTAAAAATATTCGGTCACTTCCAATATCAATTTCAATATTAAAAAAAAAAATTAAACAAAAATTCTCATTTTCCATGGAAGAGAAGCTTCATGTAGCGACCACCTCCAGTAACCACGTTATTCGACGACCACACTCCGGTCGTCACACCAAAGATCCGTCGAAACCACCACTACCACATGTGACAACTTCTTCTGACCACCATTGGACCATCATCTCTTCCGGCAACGAATTCTTCTTCTCCTCCATTCTATAGTTCTTTTCTCATTGGTTGAAATCAGGTCTCTTGTGTTGAAATCGATTTCAATTTTGTTTCTATATGATTTCGTTTCGATTTTGATTTCATTGTCGATTTTGGGTTTAAATCTTGTTCCAATTTCTTTTCTAGGTTTTAACATGACTTTAAATTTTAGGTTTGAATATTGTTTAGTTTTTTGTTATTGTTTTGAATCTGGGTTTCGATTTCGGTTATAGTTATGAATCTTGGTTTCGATTTTCTGGGTTACGACTTTGTTTATGGGTTTCGATTTGATGTTTGGTTTGAACCTAAGTTCGGATTCAAACCTAGGTTTTATTGTTACCAAAGTGTGCATAATGTGATCAAAAAGTGCGCACACCACTGATGAATCCAGATCTCGTTAACAAGTGGTATTCTCGTGAATCCAGATGTTATGCACACTGTGCACATTGTCATCTCACCACAGTGTTCACAACTTTTATAACCGAGGTTGAACAAAAATTAGTTCACACTATGCAAAATGTGTTTTGTGCATATTGTGTTAACAATTTTTATAACCTTGAAGCCATACAGAAATTGGTTTACGTCGTGCACAATGTGTTTTGTGCATAATGTATTCACAAAAATTGGGTTCAACGTGTTTGAACGAGTTGGGGACGAATAATGAGATGTGAGACACAGGAGAGAGAGGAGATTTATAATACCCATAAAGCCCTTTATTCAATTTATTAATTTAAAATTACCAAAATTAATAGCTATCTAATTTAATATTAACTAGTGGCTTAGAATGAACCTCACAATTTCCACAAAATTTCAAGTTCCCAAAACAAGACCCCTATATATATGAAATTTTAAATGAAAATCATAAATAATTTAAGAACCCGACAACCAATTATTCTATTAATTTATAGTTGATGAATAGGGAAATTAATTATTTTAAACATTTTACAAATCAAAATTACCAAAATAACCATTTTCTCTTCACTTTTACTAAAATGACCAAAATACAATCGAAATGTCCACCGAAATCGAAGCCTCTTCCAAATACCTCCGCCAAATACTAAATTCCTCCGCCATATACCTCCGAATTCAATTTTTAATTTACATTTTACATTTTATACCCTTAGAGTTAGTTAATAAATTACTTTAAATACTTTACTTTTTAATTTTTCATTTTACACCCTTATCACATTAACACATATACTCGTATATCAATTAAAATACGTCTAAAAAATACGTTTTTATTTTACAAGTTACACCATTATAATCGTCTCGACAATACCTTCGAAATGAGTCCAATATTGAATATTTTTCGATTTAATTATATATTTTTAAAGCGATTATTATAACGATCGGTGAATATGAATATTTTTCATAAAATTCGGAATATTAATTAAAATATAATGCTATTATGATTTAACAACAAAGTATAATATTATAGATATGTAAAGAAATAAGATGTAAATTATAGTGAATTTGTACTACTTTTGTGTTCTTGTCATTTTTATATTAAAAACCATATAAATTAATATTCATGTAAAATAACACATAATGCATCGGTTCTTAAGGTTATTACAATATATACTATAGTTAACCCATTTTTTAATCAATGATATATACGCGATTAATGGAGGGAATTTCTGAAATAAAATACAATAATCTTTCAAGCTTATTCTATTTCCATGTTATAAACTCCAAGACCTTTCAATATTTCATGAGTAAATTTTGCAGCCTCAATATAATATTTTAATAGCCGGAAAAGACGATCAACTTACAAAAAATAATAGCTTGTTAAAATAATAAGCTTGAAAGATTATTGTATTTTATTTCTGTAATCCCCTCCACATTGTGTATATATCATTGATTCAAAAATGGGTCAACTATAGTATATATTGTAATAACCTTAAGAACCGATGCATTATGTGTTATTTTACATGCATATTAATTTATATGGTTTTTATTATAGTAATGACAAGAACAAAAAAGTAGTACAAATTCACTATAATTTATATATTATTTCTTTATATATCCATAATATTATACTTTGTTGTTAAATCATAATAGCATTATATTTTAATTAATATTCCGAATTTTATGAAAAATATTCATATTCACCGATCAAGAGGATAATTGGCTTTAAAAATATATAATTAAATCGAAAAATATTCAATATTGGGCTCATTTCGAAGGTATTGTCGAGACGATTATAATGGTGTAACTTGTTAAAATAAAAACGTATTTTTTAGACGTGTTTTAATTGATATACGAGTATATGTGTTAATGTGATAAGGGTGTAAAATGAAAAATTAAAAAGTAAAGTAGTTAAAGTAATTTATTAACTAACTCTAAGGGTATAAAATGTAAAATGTAAATTAAAAATCGAATTCGGAGGTATATGACGGAGGAATTTAGTATTTGGCGGAGGTTTTTGTTATTTGGCGGAGGTTGGCGGAGGTTTTTGTTATTTGGCGGAGGTTGGTGGAGGTATTTGGAGAAGGCTTCGATTTCGGTGGATGTTTCGATTGTATTTTGGTCATTTTGATAAAAATGGAGAGAAAATGGTTATTTTAGTAATCTTAATTTCTAAAATGGTCAAAATAATTAAATTTCCTGATGAATAATACTTACGAGTTTTATTTATAAATCATATACAACCAATAAATGATGAACAAATAAACCACTTATTTCATCCCGTACTTTGTACTATCCATTTTGCCACCGATATGCAACATTTTATGTTTTTGTCGATCTAATTTTTCCTACTCTACTTGTTCGCCGAGAGTAAATAACTCTCCCAATAGCATATTTTGTGCTCCTCTTCTTGCATTCACTTTCACTATTTTTTCAATACCAAATATTTCAAGCATTAAATCTTGTAATGCTTTTATTTCTTTGTCTTTATTTCTTAGTTATTAACGGGTAAAAACATTAATCTCTACTCGTTTATCCTTTTTCTATTTTCTCCAAATACATAGAATCAAAACACAAAGTACATATGCATATGAAGAATACAAAGCATTTTTATTCTTCTTTAATTTGATACCCATATGCTTTTAACAGGTCCGTTCCTGACATTTTTTAGGCTCTGGGTAAGATATAAAAAAGGGCCCCGATAAGTACAAGAAATTTTTTAATATATCGTTTTTATCATCGAAAATAACATTGAATTCAAGAAATACTAACAATTCGTATAGAACCGTTTTTTCGAGTATTTGTAGATGCAAAATCAATCGATAATGCTTTCCATCATCGTTATAACTTTTTATGGTTAAAACAAACTTTTTCAAAACTATCAATCTTAGAATCAAAAGTTCATTTGGTTATAGCTTAAGATTTTGTTCTTGTTTTCGATATACGAGAGCACTTAAAATTCATGCAATCAATATTAGGTGATAAGAAGTCAATAACGTATCAAAAAACAAGAATGATTTTGAAATTCTAGATATAAGGTGGACTGTTTCATATGGTAGATAGTTTTTTTTCTTCCAAAAAGTATGAGTTTTCTTAGTTAATAACAAATTTTTGCCTACTACTACTATAGTGTTAAATTTAAAAGAATTGGGGCCCTCATTATTTGTGGGCCCTCCCTCCCCAGGAACAGCCCTGGCTTTTAATAAGTTCTACAGTTCCAAGTTTTTGCCATTTTTTTAAAGAAAATTATAAATTCATTAATTAATGATAACCCTTTTTTAAGGGAAACTATAAATTCATTAATGATAAGAAGAATTACAAATAGAATTAAGAACGTTAAGAAACCAACTTGGAGAATTAACACCTATCATGGGCGAAGTGCAAAATTGTGATCGTCTTGCCAATATGTGGGAAAACCCCATGTCTATTTATCCGAACACATTGGATCGTAAAGGATGGATAAACATGCAACATTTGACGACATTGTGTTTTTCTTCTTTTTGTATTGTTGGGATGACCACCTAGGAGTCAGACTCGAAGATCACTTGATGATACCTCATAGAGTACACCTAAGATAATGGAGGCGAAGCGGGCGACGGGTCAGGGCATCAAAGTCCAAATGGCATCACAATCCAACAGTTAAATAGGGTTTAATTGGCTCATTATTTGATTTTTTCCCAAAAAATGTTACCGCTATTTGTCTCTCGATCTAACCTCTTCCCTTCACGATCGGCAATCTGCCCCTTACCTACGACGCACAACGCTGCCCACCATTGCTTTCGGCAGTTGTCTCTCAATCTCTCACCTTGACTCAGCTTATAACCTCTAGTCTCGGCTCTCACTCTCGGTTCTCAAATCCGAAGCTTTTTTCTTTTTTAGTTTCTTATTTACTCATCTAATTATCTGATTTGCTTATTTTTCTTGACTCTTGACGTTTTCTTTCCTAGTTTCCTGATGTTTATTTGTCGCTATTTTGATAATATGACTATCTGAGTGATTTCCTAAAATCTATTTCACTTATTTAAGTAATTTGCTTGTTTGGTTAAATCTCGAATTCTCGTTTTCATGGCATAACTACAATGGTGTTATTAGTCGAGGTTGCCATGATATGTTATCTACCTCCATTGTTAGCTACCCATAGTCATTAAATATAAAATCATGTCGGTGCACCATGCAAATAATTCTATGGTCTTGGTCCAATCTCGAGTTTCCCGTTTGCCTTGGATCTACTCTCTCCTCCAATAAATGACATCCCTCTCAGGGGCGGAGCCGGTATAGAGCCAGGGGGCCTAGGCAACCTCTGAATTTTAAAAAAAAATTATTGATATAGATATAATATAATAAATTATCCTATAATATCATTTAATTTAATTTAATACAGAAATAGTCCCTTACATCAATTGGCTAGTGTGACTTATATGTAGGGAGGTGGTTCTGGATTCTAATCCTCTCCGATGCATTTTAATATAAAATAGTTTTTAATTAACTTATAATTGGACCTTCTTACTTTGGACTAATCCAATCTTATTTTTTAATTGGGCCTCCTAAAAGTCTAAATAAAACCCACCAAGTCACTAATCAATTAATTGTAATATCATATTTATCTTCCAAAATATGATTTTTACCCTAGCCACACGTCGTCAACATCATAATCCAATCATATTTACCTCCCAAGGTTGATAATGAAAATGACGTTTTTACCAAGGTTGATAATGAAGATATCATAGATAGGTTTCATAAAATGAAAACTCGACGAGGTCATTGTTGTAAAGGTCTGAATATTATGAATATAATATCATTATTTTTGCTATTTTTATTTAACATATGCTCCCCTCATGAAAGTTTGTGGCTCCAACCCCCCTACCCTCTATAAATATGTACGAGAGTCCGACTAGGTTCGAAACCTCTTAAAATACGTATTATCTGTTTCTAGTTTAAGGGCATTTTTTTACTCTCCGCCAAAAACATCCAAAACCACATGACCAACGTGTGGATTCAATTAAAACCACAAGTTCACATTTATTTCAAATTCTTTTGAAATTTTGAAACATAAGGTAGGGGTGTTCATCCAAACCGCACAAACCGTCCACACCGCACCGCAAAGCGCGGTTTAGAACTTTTGCGGTGCGGTTTGCGGTTTTACCAAACCACACTATGCGGTGCGGTTTGCGGTTTTGAGCTATCAAAGCGCGGTTCCAACCGCACTGCACCGCATGCTTTATATATTTTAAATTTTATATATAACACATACATATATATATAGAATAATTTATTATTTATGTAATATTTTTAGACGTTGTGTTTTACACTTTTAGTTTGATCTAATATGACAATTGACAATATTAATAAATGAATTGGACACGTCACAACTCACACTTTCAATCTAGTTTGGAATTTATTTATTTTACTTCTTATAATATTTTTACTTATGCAATATGTATTTGGAAATCGGATGAATTGAAACTCTTTATTTTTTTGAACTTCGATCACTTTATCGTTCATGTTTTAATGTATTTTTAAACTTATAAATATTGGATTGTAGACATAAAGTGCGATAGGTACAAACCGCACCGCACCGCATTTTGCGGTGCGGTTTAGTGCGGTTTGAGGTTCATGCGGTGCGGTTTGGGAAAATGCTCAAACCACATATGCGGTGCGGTTTGCGGTTTTGCCCCAAACCGCATCAAATCGCACCGCAAACACCCCTAATATAAGGTACTATATATTTCAATTTGGGTAACATCATTTAAAGGTTATACAGTTACACCCCCTCAAGATATTCCCCAACAACAAAAACACCCTTATAAATATAGAAAATAACATTTTTCACCCCTTATAGCCGAGCTTTTATAACTGACTTACTGGTCAAGCCGAGCACGCCACATACCTCTGGATATAGCGACTTCCGCATCTCGGCGTATACCTCGCCGTCCCACTTCCTTTTGGTCAACTCTTCCCCCAGGCGCACAGCAGCATCCACAGCCTTCTCCCCGCTATCATGCGCAGAGTCGATCAAACCCTTCTCCACCGCTTCCTCCGCCTTCATCCTCATCCCACGCAACAACAGATCTCGCCGAGATTCCGGCTTCGCAACTTTCGATCTAAATAACGCCGTGAAGTAATCCGGTAACGTCATCCCCAAATCGATCTCGCTCATGTACAAAACACCTCGATCTCGTCGCATCAGGACGTAGTCGTGGCTCATAGCGAGCAGAAGTCCGGCCGCCGCGGCGTGGCCGGTGACGGCGGCGATCGTCGGCATAGGGAGGGAGATGAGATCGGCGACGACATCCTTGAAGAGATTCACCATGTGGCGGAGGAGATCGACGGCTTTAGAAGGAGATCCTCCTGCGTTAGATCTGGCCCAAGGGAGATCGAAACCATTGGAGAAAAACTTACCTTCTGCGACGGTGATAAGAACGGTGCCTGGAGTTGACTGAGATTTGGCTTCAGCAAGAGCTGATCGGAGAGATGAGATGAGAGTAGGATTCAGGCGATGTTGATCAGCGCCATCGCCGGTTAACGTGAGGAAGAAGATGTTGCCGCGCTTTTCGAGAGTGCACATATCGATGGCCGGAATTTTGGATAAGTCGCTGGAGAGCGAAGGTTAAATACCCTTTGGATTTTGGAATGGGTCGATATCGATGAAATCACAATTTGTATATTATTGACTTTTGATTATTGAGTAAATTACATATTTAGTCCCTAAGGTTTGTTGATTGGTACGAAACTGGTCTTTTAATTTTAATAAATTACATAATAACCCTTCACTTATGCATTTTGTTACGAAATTGTCCCTCGAGCTGATTGACGTCTAATTTATCCGTTAAGCACGAGGGTATTACGGTCATTTAACCTTATTTTTCATTTATTTTACCATTTTTAATTAATTATAATTGTTTTTTCTTGAATACTCATCTTCTATGATAATAAGATGATGAACACCAACAACATGAATCAGGTTTAAAAACTTAAATCAAATCAAACTCATATTAAAAAATCTTCAACAAAATCGAAGATTAGTTGAAGAGAAGCCAATATTGTCATCAAAAGGAATTGGTTTGTCATCTAGCTGAAAGAAGATCAATACAAGATAAAGTTAAAAATAGTCTGTAAATATTATTTATGGCAAGCTGATTTTCGAGTGCAAACTTAACCAACAAGTTTGACTCACCAACTCTTGTTCTGGTCTGGGAATATGTTTAGCATGTCAGATAAAGTAAATTCTATTGTATGATTTTATTAATACCATATTTCCTTTCTAATGTACAGAAGAATGGATTATGTTAACAAACACTTATATCACATTCAAACGTTGAAGAGGAGTACACGCATGCTCATGACTTAACATCAATATAATACTACCTCAAATTCCCCAAATATGCAAACTAAACATACCAATAGTCACCAGATTCACATGAGCTACTTGAAACAAATCAAATGAATAAATGCTTTAAAGTTGGACAATAACAGTTAATGCAACGATGACTATAAAAGGTCATCCTTTCCATATGTTGAAACTCACCTGTTTTGAAAGAAATTCTGAGTTGATAGTTTTTTAGGCAAAATCAGTAACAAGCATCTGTAGGACTAAATTAGTCCTTCATATATTAAGATGTATCTTCTTCTCTTACTCTTTCATTCATTAGCAGAATTGTCACCAATCAAATTGTTTACGATCATATCTTACCTCCCTAACTTCCGCAACAAATAGACAATTCTTTGTTTTTAATAAACATATATAATTAAAAAAGTAAAATTTGTTATATTTGTATTCAACCCTCTTTTACAAACACTTTATATTTTAATGATTACCATTTTAGAACCAACGATTATATTATTAAAATATCCAATAAATTAATCGATCTATAAAATTTAAATAAAAACTTCTAAAGGAAATTAGGGATTGTTATTCTATCAATTCATAACCGGTAATCCCTCACATAACACTTTATTTTTAGTCTTTCCTCATTTACATACCCATAAGGATAATTTCTCAAAATTTAAAGATTTATAGTTTTTGTCTTTTGTTTTCTCTGTAAAAATAATCATTTTATAAAGTAATTGTTTGAGCAAATAATAATCTCACTTTTCTACTTTAGAATAATAGATTCATAGTTACAGACACTGTTACCTTTACCTCAACCAAACTTATCCTCTTCTTCTTTTTCTGATAAACAATCCTTAATCTGATTTCTATCTCAGAGCATCTTCGATATAAGATTCTTATTAGCAAAAAGTGCATTAGCTTATAAGAATTACCATAGTGGAGAGGTTCTTATAAGAATCTAATAAGGTATAGGTACCCTAACAAGGACATTGGTTCTTACCATTATTTTTATGAAAAATGTCATTTCACTCATGTTTTATTTATTTTTTTCACTTATTTAATTATTAAAATATAACTTATTTAAATTATTGATGTTAAGAAAATTCAATAGGACCAACAAAAAGGAGGTTCTTATAAGAACCTCCGTTATGGAATTTTTAATAAGTTCCTAATTTCATAAGGTGATATTGATATGTCAAAAAAGTGTATAAAAATAAGGTTCTTATAAAAACCCCCATTGGAGACGCTCTTATAAAAGTTTGTTAGTACAAATCATTTCATAATAATTTGTATACTCATCATTTCATAATAATTTATATACTCATCATTTTATAATCGTTTAGAATGTTTTATGAAAAAATTGGTAAAGTTTTTACATATATATATATATATAGAAATATAAAATAAAATATTTTTCTATATTATTAACCTTTCTAATTCTATACTTAAAAGAAAAAGGACATATTTATAAATTATAGGAGTTTATGATTGTGGAATAAAGTTGAATGAAAATGTCTATGAAGTATTGATGTGTTATGACCAAAAAAAATTGTGGCATTTCATGTTTTATTGCTATGGAAAAATACTTAGACTTGGCTTTTATTCAATGTGATGATCAACATTTTTTTCAATTAATGTAATGCATTTTAATTCTTTTAATTCATATTTGTTTTATCAGATAAATAGGTTTTACTTTTACATGAGTCATGATGTTGGTTGATATTGATATGACATCTTTTACTTAATCCAATTACATAATTTGACAACTTAAAATCTATGTTATCAATAGTTACAACTTACAAGATCTATTCATATTCAACAGATTCTACAAAATGGAGAATCAAAATTCAAAATTTCCAAAAAAGAAATTGTTTCTTCAACAACTTATCCATTTTGGAGATCACAATATTACTTATATTACTAAAATATTCAATACAATTCATAAAATATTATTTCTTTCTTCTAAATATTTATAAAAAATCAAGATTTAATTACATTTCGGTCCCTGTGGTTTGCTGATATTTGGGATATGGTCCATAAAACGCGTTTATTACACTGAGCCTCCCGGTGGTATGCAAAAGCGCACGCTCTAAGTCCCTACCTCTAACAAAATATGTTAGCGTAGTTAACTCAAAGGGTATTTTTTGTGTTTTTCTATTTTGTTTTATTATATTATTATATTATATTTTACACACACACACACACATCACAGACCCGTCTCTTTGTCTCCTTGTTCCCTTCGGAGACACGTCTCCAAGCCACCACTTCCTCCACCATTCTACTTTCTCCGGTGAATCACCTCCCTTCCTTTTCGTCCTCATCCATCTCAAACCCACTAGGAGTTCCTACGTGTGTGTGTATATATATATATGTGTGTGTGTGTGTGTGTGTGTGTATATATATAAGACGATGAGACCCCCTTCTACTCCGGACAACTCGTACCCTCCGTCACCGGCAACCATTTTTCCACATTCACCCCTTCATCCTCTTCTTTACCCAACCCATCTAGCTTGATTTATTGACTCTCCTGCACACAAAGATACGTATCTACTGCATCCCTCCATCTTTGTTGACCCTCTGTTAACACTCCACCGGCTAACCAACTTCAGCCACCTCACTCTCTCCATCTCCATGCTCTTCACACATACCCAATCATCTTCCTCATCTTTGTAAAATCTCACGTACACATAGGAACGGTGGGTTTCACAATGATAGGTCTCATGGGTTGTGTTATGTCACGTATGTGTTTTTTTTCCCATTTCACTATTAACACATAAAAGCAAAGAGAGAGTGGGAGAGATAAAAAAAAGAGTGGAAAAAAGTTGCAGGTGTTGTACAACTTCTTGTGGGTTTCACCGGAGGGAGAACGGTGTGGGAGGTCACTGGTCGGATGGGTCTCGGTGGGGTGGATTGGGGGTTAATGTGTGTGAGTGTATATGTGATGTGGGTGATACAGGGAAGGTCGGTAGGTTTGGGGTAATTGTGTCTAGTGTTGTGCCGACGATTTCGGGGAAGAAGAAGATGGGTATGACCTTATGGGGTGGGGTGGGGTTGATTGGAAGGTAAGGGTGGTGGGACGTAGGGTTCACAAATAAAAGACTAAATAAACAGTAGCAATAATAAAAAGTTATTGTATATTTTATTTATTATTAGGATAAAGACAAAAGGAGGTGGTGAAAAGATGAAAGTACCCCGTAACTTAACAGGGTTAACGGATTCTTTTGTATTCCGTTAGCACGAGGGACTTAGAGCGTGTGTTTTTGCATACCACAGAGAAACTTGGTGTAATAAACGCGTTTTAGGAATTATATCCAAAATGTCACAAACCACGGGGACCGGGAATGTAATTTACATAAAAATCAAATTTTCTTTTCTAAGCAATCATTTTTAGAGTATTCTCCAAATTTGGAGAATTTCAATCTTTTTCTTCTATTTTTTTTATTTTAAAGAAGGTTTTTTAGAATACATCAGAGTAAAAAACCCTCAAAATTTTTACTTTAAAGAATTTTAGAGATGTTTACAAATAAAAGTAAGTATGAAATATGAATGGTTAAACATTTGTTCCACTAATAAGAAACTTTATTTCTAAATTCATTTCAACCTTCAAAATATATATTTGATGACCATGGTATTATATATTATTTCAAAACAAGATAAGAAATATACATTTATTTCATTTCTAATGTAAAACATCATGCTTTAAGTATTACTACATGTTAAAAGTTAATAATTTTAGTAATTTTGAGTAGAAAAACTTTTAGAACATTGATAAATTGATTAAATTTTCTAACCGTTTTTAAAAGTTAGATGGTTTTTACAACAACCTTTACAACTTTGATAATTTTATAATTATTTTTGAAAGTTCTATTTCTCAAAAGTTGAATACGGTTTTCATGGAAACAACGTTTTTGTTGTAGTTGTGACATCTGGGTTTTGTATGTCAAGATTATTTTGATTCGTGGATTCTTTTCTACTACCGAGACACCTATTTTTTATCGTTCTTTTGTTCTTGATTTTTGAGATCGTCCAGAAAAACAGGTTCGTTGTCCATCAAAATCGACACTTATTGTAACCCATTATCACTTTGTAACGAATCACAAATAAAAACAAGTAGGAGGATCTTAAAATAATTTCATGTCGATGAGTACCCAAAAACATATCAAAGTGTCGATTCTATCTTTAAAACACATTGTTGTAATTTTTATGGATTGCATCTTTCAAAAATCATATAATCCATTCATATATAGAATTTTTTTTATCCTGATCACTTAAATGATTCGCTACCTAATAATTACAGTTTTTTGTACCATTTTGTCATTTTATTTCAGTACCAATAGTTGTTCGAATTGGTGTCTTATTCACACAAATCAAAGCACTCTCACACCCCAAAAAATCAAACGATTGTTCGTGTTTTCAAAGTCTGAATTCTCGTGTGTTAATAATTAACCAATACAATATTTAATTAAAACAAAGACAGTATTTTATAAAATAAATTGCTTAAAATAGTTGAAACATAAATCTTATAAAATATTAATAGATGTTATTGAAATATTAAAAAGCTAAAAAAAATCCAATTCTAATTACGATTAAATTTTTCGAGAGGGACTAATACCGGTTACGGTACGCCTAGACCCTATCTTACCTACAGATGTTGACTCAACTAGCATCCTCGAGTCTATATATATCTAAAATATTTAATATTAATACTTAAAAGGATACGGCTAGACCCTAACTTGCCGATGTACACCAACTTGAGTAGCATCGTCGAGCCTACATCTACCAAAAATAGTTAATCAATATCATTATATCTATTAAAGGACAATCAAAAGAAAATGATTTATCATAATGACATTTGAAATTTTCGATATGTTGAATATTTTTGGATTTAATCATATTGTTAACTAACATAAATACGTAGTGAATTATTTTTAAAACTTACAGTTTATACATTTATAATTATTTAATTAACTTTTATATCTTTTCATTTTCATTTTTTTTATTTTTCATTTAATATCATTTTCATATTAACATACATAATCGTATATCAACTAAAACATATTAAAGAAAAACGTTTTCTTTTTTATAAATCATACGTTTATAATCGTCTTCTTCAATAACTTCAAAATGAACATCATATCGATTATTTTTTGATTTAATAACATCATTAAAAATGATAAACACGTACCGAGTTATTTTTAAAACTTAATTTTTTATTTTTAGTTTTTCATTTCAAACTCTTATTTATCTATATCTATACTATATTATAAAGAGTTTTAAACGGTTATTGTTTAGATTTTGTAGAGGTATAAGTATTGATGCATTATGTACAATTTTTTAAACTTTACAACTTTCACGATTCAACATGATAATTAATTTTTATTTTTAAATTATATTTTACACCCTTATAATTTGTTATAATTTACTTTATAGACCTTCATTTTTCATTTAACATATTTTTCATAATAACATACATAATCGTATATTAAATAAAATATATTTTAAAAAAACGCTTTTTTTTGTAAGTTATGCGGTTATAGTCGTTTCTTCAATACCTTCAGAATAGCTCAATATCGATATTTTTGGATTTAATAATAATATTAAAAATGATAAATACGTATCAAATGGTGTTTTCTCAGTTGGATAGGTAACATCCGTGGGGGGTGTGGGGTGAAAGCCACACTACCAGGGTTCGATTCCTGCGACTGACATTTCTAAGATATCCAGAGTTTGGGCTTGGGCCTTAGGGGCTAGATTCAGGGCCGGTACGGTAGGGGTGAGCATTTGGCCCGAACCGGCCCGAACCGGCACCGAACCGGTTTGGAACCGGAACCGGAAAAGCAAGATTCTTAGGACCGATAACCGGACCGTATAGGCAATACCGGTGCCGGTGCCGGTCCCGGTTTTCCGGTCAAAAACCCGGATGGAACCGATTATTAATCCATTTTGTTTTAATACCAAATCAATCGATAAAAATCATACTCTATTTTTCAAAATATTCATAGTTTATTATTTATAATAATCTTAAAATATTCAAAGTTTAATACCAAATCAAGTGTAAAGTAATCACAGAATATTCAAAACCAAATCAACCAACAAAAATCATACTTTAACTTTCCATTGTCATCTACTTTGTTTATAGCTTTTGCAATCTCTATATAAACACAAAACCGAAAAGATTGTTAGTATTTAATAAAAAGTAATACTCGTTTCAAAATAGAACAATAATTGAAGAAAAAAATATTCAAAGTTATGTCATCGTCCTTCAAAATGTCGTCGATGTCGTCTATTATCGGTTTTTTTTGTTACGAAAAATATATTTGTTAAACTTTGAAAGGTCATTATATATATTAGAAAACATAATAAATTTATTAAATTAGGATAAAATTGTCACTTAAAATTCCAGGCCGGTCCCGGTTAATTACCCGAAAAATTGGCACCGAACCCGGTTTGGAACCGGAACCGAAAATGGAGAATTTGAAGAACCGAAAACCGGACCGATTGGACTATACCGGTGCCGGTTCCGGTCCCGGTCCCGGTTCGGTCCCAGTCCGGGCCGGTTCTTACGGGTCAAATGCTCACCCCTACGGTACTGGAGGATCCAGTCTATGGGGACATTTCTAAGATATCCAGAGTTTGGGTTTGGGCCTTAGGAGCTAGATTCGGGGCCGGTACGGGAGGATCCACTTCCCTGCCAGTCGGGTTCAACCTTTGGTTGGGCCGGGTCGCAGTGGATTAGTGGGTTGGGCCGGGTCGCAGTGGATCCAGTCTCAGGTTCAATCCCCACTTGATGCAAATAATTAATTATTTTTGGGTAGCAACTCTATGACATAGTAAATACTCTATTAATTGCGTACTTAAATAAAATTTAATAACACTATTAATTTCATATTTAATCATTAAATTACTAAAAGTATTTTTAATTTGCGTTTAGTTATTAAAGACAATCAATATCAAATATTAAAAACCGGAAAAACACACTTGAAATCAACAAAAAAATCTTTTGAAATCAATAAAAAGCTTAAAACTTCCAAAAAGAACTCTTAAAATCAACAAAAAAAAACCCGAAAAAGTCCCTCGAAAAGGATAAAAACACCTCGAAATCAAGCTAAAAAGTTAAAAAAAGCCCCGAAATGGTAACATAGGTTGAAAACACATCGAAAGATATGAGCGTTAGTAAAAACGTAAAAACACGTCGATAAAAACCGTATTTTGTATAATTATTTTTTTTGCCTAAACACATCGAAAGATATGAGCGTTAGTAAAAACGTAAAAGCACGTCGAGAGAAACCGTATTTTGTATAATCGTTTTTTGCCTATATAGTATGGTGCCAATTGGAGCCAACGTCATTCGGTCAGCATGGCTGTGAGGTCACTACTCTCTTAAAACGAACAAAGACTCCCTCAAAACGAACGAAGGTAGAACAAAGGTCCCCCTATAAGTTATGAAAAACCAATCCTAAAAGAGCGCTTTATTCTTTTTAAATTAGAACTGGACTTGAATTTTGTAAAAATAATAAATGTCAATTTATAAGTTCATAATCATATACAATTTAATATCTTAAAAAAGTTTAAAACTTCTAAAATTAATATTGATGAAATATTTAATTCTGTTAGTGTTAAACTGCTTAATACTAAAAATGTTGAAGGGTCGGCCAAAAAAGAGCCAACCCTAAAAATTTCCACAAATTATGTCGGCCATATGTCTTGATAGCCATACAGCACTCACCAATCAATGGGCGAGCGTGGCATATTTAGCCAACCGACCCTTTTAATTTCAAATCATACACTTTCCACCCTTCTTATAACTTCCACCATCTTTCTATTTCCTACCTTCCTACCGATGTGGGATTGCACATTATTAAACCTCCATTAAACTAAATATTTCAATACAAATTTACTTATTTACTAATAATAATAATAATAATAATAATAATCAAACTACAATGCTTCAAAAGTTTCCAATTTGAAAAATGATGTTTATGATTCTAGGAATTTATGTAACACATTGGTTGTGCTTGAAGATAATAAGAATCTTTGTACTTTCTGCCTCCTGCGATATGAATTCCGTTTTGAATCCAATCTTCTCGATGTATCCAAGCATCTCGACCATAATCGATTACACCCAGTATCTGGAAAATAAATATCAACTTTCAAAAAGTCGATCTTTTGGGGATAAAAAACATGAAAAAAAATGTAAGCTAGAATTGACTTACGGCTCCACCCCGCCATGCCACAAATGAAGGATTGGTTCTTGATTGCAGTACCTATTTAAGAGAGAAAAAAAAACAAATTTTGTATCGAAAGATGATATTTTAGCATACTGGTTAAGACTTGTGGGGGATGAGGCTAGATAACCCATCTACCCCAAGTTCGAATCCAGGCGCAAACAACTTGTGGCCACTGGGGAATTATCTCAGGGCTGCATGCTTTAGCAGTCTTAAAATTGCCAGGGATTAGTCTAGGCAAATGCCTAGGATAACCCTTTCCAAAAAAAAAAGATGATATTTTGATTCTTTAAAACCGAAGCTCGGGATGAAGAATATGAGTTTTATTAAAATCTAAAGGTTTTAAGCAATTAGATATTAGATGTTAGAAGCAAAAACTGACCTCAACAGTATCGATTGCTTCGTTTGAGGGAATTGCGTGTAAAACTCTGCAAGAGGGAGTAAAGAAACATAATTTCACTAATTTCTGTAACGAACAAGTAATTCTGGAATTTATATGAACCCGATATCTTCTTAACAAATCATGAACACGGGATATTTCTGTCATCATTTGTTAAAATCGGCAAATTAAAATGATCAAACCATCTTTTGGAGGAGATTATACCATCTGGGGTAGGTTCATTGAGAACCATAAATATTTTGAAAACCGTGAGAACCAGTTATTCATAATGAATAATGAAAAAGCATATGATATTCATAATGAATAATTAGGTATATTCATCATGAATAGTTGGAACTTATGGGTCTAAAAATATCCATGGTACATAAACCCTAAACCCTTCAGATTGTGTACTAGATTATTTTTAATATAACTCGATATATATAAATCTAAACGTTACACGTGAGCTCTTATAGTACTAATGTTTGAGAATAAAAAGCAATAATTCCAAACCTCTCCTCCATGGCAGAAATAAGACCGGTTGTTAAAGCGACTCCACCAATCTACAATATTAAAAAAAGCTCATTTGATTAATGCATAAAATTGCTCTCAAATTATACTTAGAAGTTAGAACTCACCAGTTGCATGCTGCAAAACAACTTTCTCTGTAGATCTATACGCCCTGTTAATCAAAGCAAAAGAAAGAATAATATATGAGCATCTCCAACAGTTTCTCTGTAATTTCTCCTAAATGAAGCACAAAAAGCCAAAATCTTAGAAATTTTTTTGCATTCAACTTCGACAGTTTCTCCAACATTTCTTCAAAAATGAAGCACATAAGCCAAAATCTTCGAAACAAATATCATTCAACTTCAACAGTTTCTCCATTTGGATATTCCAACATCAATTATATTAATAAAATATTCAGGGGGTGTTTGGAGTAGCTTATCAAAACAACTTATTAACTTATACCAGTGTGGAATCGGAGAAAAGTAGATTTGAGTGTTTGGATGGGAGAAAAAAAAATGCTTATACCGGTTCCCCACCGGTGAAAAGAAGATTTTGATAAGTTAAAAGGTTGTGACTTATCAAAAACAACTTATGACTTATGAGAAACCATTTTACGAAATTACCCTTTTCTAACCTAAAAATGCATGCGCCTCCATCCTCCATCAGATACCACACACTCCCTATAAGTCAATAGTATAAAAGGATGTCCTTTTTGGTTATTTTGCATGTATAAGCACTTTTTTGCCGAACACCAAAAAAAAAACTTATTGACTTATTCCGGTGTTCTTCAGTTTTCTATTTTTTTTAGCGTTTTCCCCTGAACCTCCCTCTATAAAGATACATCATTGTCTCTCTTCCTCCATTTAAATTTTTTCTAGGATGGGGAGTTTTTTCTTGGAGAAATTTTCAATAATATATAAAAAATATCATCATCATTCTCTTCTTCCTAATTTTGGAGGATTCTCCAAATTTGTAGAATATTTTCATCTCTTTCCAAAGATCTTCCTTTTGGAGAAGCCATTTTAGCAAAAGAAGAGCCTATAATAACTCACAAAATCCTTTTTTTTCCATTTTGGAGGAGCTTTTGGAGTTTTAACAAAGGAAACCAAAAGAACGCAATAAATCCCACATGGAGACCTTACCTCTACCCTAAGGAGTAGAGAGACTGTTTCCATAAAGACAAACAATAAGCACTAATATAACTAATCCCAATACATCACAGCAGAAATCAATGGTGTTATACCTGTTGAAAGGATACTTTTTGTAATGGCTTCTGCAAGGCCAATGTTATCTTCTTTCTTCTGTTGGTTTGAAGGATAAGAATAGTTATCCCACATCTGTAACGGATTACTAATTCCCGGATATAACCCATCTGATATATCGGTTCTTCTTGGAAAGTCTATATGCCAAGTATCTTCTAGCATATCCTCATAATCTTTAAACCTAGAACAACAAAAAATATTTAACAAAAAGATGGCTATTTTTTAATTTTTTAAGTTATTTTTTTATTACTAAAAAGTAAAAATACAGAACAAGATCATTAGCACCCACCATGAACGAGGTGGAGGAGGATAGACATCAGGAACCAAAAGTGTTGGATAGAATAGACCCATAGGCGCTACCTGTTTCATTAGATTATTAAGAATCTAAGAGCCATAACTTTGTTAGTTATCTTAAATTATAAAGTTCGTTCAGAAAAAAAGCATAACAACAAGAACAATTCAGAATCATATACAAAAAAAAAGGTTGAAAAAGTTTATCAGAATTATACGAATATGGCACATGAATTGGCCAGAAGAAAAGAAAATGCATGTAGATATGAGTTTCTAAATGTCAAATCGACATGACATTAAGGTAGTGTTTGTTTTTTAAGAGGTGATAGAAGTCTGAGGTCTGATTTTACTTCTGATTTATAAGAGGTGGTGCTGAAGTCTAAAATATCACTGACTTAAAAATCCCTAACAATGTGGGTGTACGTGAATAAGAGGAATTAAGTGGTGAGGTTACCACTTTTTGTTCAGATGATTTTCAGACTTAAGAGGGTCTGAAAAAAACAAACAGTCTGAATTTAAAAACGTCTGAACGAATAAGTGATAAGTGGTCATTAAGAGGTAAAATTGAAAAAAACAAACAGGACCTAATAAGACTATGTTCCATACATTAAGAGCAGTTAGTCTTGTCTTATGAGATCCAGGTGGCAACCCATCTTCATATGAATGAACCACCCCAACAGCTTCAACTTCCCCTTCCTGCACACGAAAAAAGATAAAAGATCAATGGTCATACCAATCTAAAAAGCCCAATAGAAAAAAGACTAAAACAAACATTAACTGACTAACACGTATAATTTTGCTGAAAAATATAAGCATCTTAATTTAAAGAAAAAGAAAATCTGATGAAAATCTAAGGATACAATGAATGTGGATGTATAAGAGACATCACATATGCCCAATAGAAGTTTCCTAAAGAAAATTAAAGCAGAGTGAAGATGGTGAATTGCAAAGTTGCCAAAGAAAACACCAATAAATGTTGTGAAGTTGGAAAGAAGAAACTTTTTATTTGATGATAATAGATAGTTTAATAAATCAAAAGTTTAATAATAGAGCAAATATATGATCTCACATAAATCTGGCAGTAAGATTCTTTGAGTCTGTTAAGCATCAGCAAATCTATCGGCTTTGCAAGTGCATCTGTGCGAATAGGTGGCCATGTCTGATGATGTCTCTGAGTCCACAGAAGGCATCTTGATACATCCTGAGAGAAGGACATCTACTATTTAGTTTAGCCAATCAAACATATCCAACCAAAAAGATTACCAGCAGAAAGAACTAGAAAAACCATTATATAAAAAACCCAATATTTGTTGTAGAAAATGTGCTTCTTGCATAAGGCTGCAAAGTTTAGTTGGTTGGTCTCTAATATATCTTATAAAAGTATCTCTCAAAGAGAACAAGGGTAACAATAAGAAATTAACTAAATACTTTTGAATATCATAATGCATTACAACATTTATCCCATATATATTATTTATAATAACTAGTTGACATTATATATGGAATTCACACCTCTCCGCCAAAACGTAAGGTGATCTGTGTATGAGGAAGAGCAACTCCATCCTGACAAGAACAACAAATACAAGATTGCTCATAAATAAATTAAGGGTCAAATGCTTCATCATGTATGATTGAAGGTCACCAGAAAGAAAACTGTAAATAAATTACTTTGCTTTATTATGATCCTTTTCCTACATACAATAGCAATCTTGTTTTCAAACCACCTCGATTGTAAGACTTGCTATTATATATATATATATATATATATATATATATATGCTTATCTGTGTCCACTGAAATGCTAAGTGCCAAAAACAATTGACAAATTTTGTAAAGGAAAAGGTACATCAAACCACCTCGACACAAATAACTGAAGTGACCTGAGCACCAATATTCACAACACATGCTGTTGATAATCCATTTCCAAAAACTGCAGCAAGACCTTCCTGCATTAATAGGTTATAGATTACTATTAGATAAGGAAAAAATGAGATAGATTACTATTAGATAGGAAAAAATAAGATAGATTACTATTAGATAAGGAAAAAATTAGCTAATATAATTTATAAAGACTAGTTGATAATGCCAAAATGAGTTACATTATTAAATGTTAATTTTCAGTGTTAGCAGTTACAAACGATAATAAAGCTGTGACAGAAAACCTTCTTCAGGAACCAAAAACAATAATTATAAATATTAAATAAAATGTATACAACTTCCATGACAAATTACAATAATTTATCATCTAAAATATCATATATTTATAAATCACTACTTTTTAATTATACTTGCTTGTAAATTTCAAGGAAACATGCAAACAAATATACAATAAGACGAAAAGAATGATACTAAGGTTTATTGGGTGTAGTTCTTAGTGGTAGAAATTTTCAGGGATACAGTCGAATGTCTTAAAGAAAACTTCATTCTTTTATATTAAGCTAGCTATTATCTTTGAGTATATACACGTCTCTCCTTAGGCAACCAATAACTACATTTGAAATATAAAAGGTAAACGAATATAACAAAGAACTTTGACCTGGTGGACTACTGCTGAGCTGAACCGCAAATCTCGTAATACAATAGATAATATTTCCTTAATTTCTGAAAAAAAAAGTAAAAACAAAATATGAGTTATTTTGCATCCTGCTCCTTCAAAACAAGCTCATTTTTTAAGGGAGAATTTCATACACGTCCTTAAAAACTTGCATTATTACGCATATATCCTTGTAAAGTTTGAAATTACGTATATATCCTTCTAAACCTCTAAAACTCACATATATATCCTTCTCCCTAATTTAATTATTATTAAAATATTTAAAAAATACAAATTTACTTAACTATCCTTCTAAACTATCCTAATTTATTTAAGGAAAAAAATCAAAAACAAAACCTAAGCTATGCTACCCCAACCCAATCTTCCCCACCACCCATCTTCTAAAACCCACATTTATTTTTTTCGGCCACCACCATTTTTTCCGGCAACCCATATTCTAAAACCCACTTTTTTTTTTCCGGCAACCACCCTTCTAAAACCCACCTTCCTTTTTCCCGGTCACCACCATTTTTTCCGCGCAACCACCCTTCTAAAACGCACCTTCCTTTTTCCGGCCACCACCATTTTTTCCGGCAACCCATCTTCTAAAACCCACCTTTTTTCCGGCCACCACCATTTTTTCCGGCAACCACCCTTCTAAAACGCATCTTCTTTTTTTCCGGCCACCACATTTCTAAAACCCACCTTCCTTTTTTTCGGCCACCACCATTTTTTCCGGCAACCACCCTTCTAAAACCCGGAAAAAATGGTGGTGGCCGGAAAAAATGGTGATGGCCGGAAAAAGGAAGGTAGGTTTTAGAAGGGTTGTTGCCGGAAAAAATGGTAGTGGCGAGAAAAAAGAAAGGTGCATTTTAAAAGGGTGGTTGCCGGAAAAAATGGTGGTGGCCGGAAAAAAGAAAGGTGGGTTTTAGAAGATGGGTGGTGGGGAAGATGGGGTTGGGGTAGGCCGGTAGCATATGTTAGGTTTTGTTTTTTGTTTTGATTTTTTTTCCTTAAATAAATTAGGATAGTTTTGAAGGGTAGTTAAGTAAAAATTTGTATTTTTTAAATATTTTAATAATAATTAAATTAGGAAGAAGGATATATATGTGAGTTTTAGAGGTTTAGAATGATATATGCGTAATTTCAAACTTTACAAGGATATATGCGTAATAATGCAAGTTTTCAAGGATGTGTATGAAATTCTCCCTTTTTTTAAACAATCATGATAAATTCATAAACAGCTGGTGGACTTGCAGAATTTGTTAATAATTTATCTTTGTATACATCGTATGGAGTTTTACTTAATTGTCATGTCATCCAAATAAAAAAAAGAATAATATGTCAAAAACATATATCAGGTGAAATTTGACGAGTGATTTCTTGGTATGATTCAATTAATGGCACTCTAATAAGAAAGTAAGCCTGACCACTGAAATAAAATAATTAATATAAACACATAATTACCTCGATTATCAAATGTTTCAGGAACTACAATAAGAGCAGAATACATATTTCTCTCACTATGAGGAATATGTAGTTTCTCAACCAATATCCAATCCCAGATAGCTTGCAAGTCTTCTAGTACCTGCAAAACAACAAACTGGCTGTCAAGAAGAAAAATATTTTTGTGGGCCATAGGTTGTATTGTTGATTTGGCCAAAGGTAAACCATATTTGAAGAAATAGTTCCATTTTTCATGATTACAATTGCTCGTAAAATGGAAGTTATGAAAATAAGTACCTGTTGCATGGAATAATGTTGAGATATATTAAGATGGCCTCTGCGAATTGGACGTCTTAATGAATACGGTTCAGTTGGAGAGATTCGCATAGCTTCTTCACCACATATGTACTCTTTGTACTTGGATTCACTTGCATGTGGCTTCTCACCACTCTCGCCTTCCTGTGGGTCCGGCGACTCACTTGTTTCATGCTTATGTGATAAACTTTCTGATAAATTTGAGCACAATTACTCAAAGAAGTTATATATGAGGGATAAATTATATATTTAAAAACAAGAAAGTATCAAGTTGGATGATATTATCATAAACAAAAATATCAGGGATCTCCATGAGGCAGCTCAAGTCAGCAAACATAAGCTAAAGAAATATAAATATCAGTGGATGGTAGCATGCTTATTTATTACCTGATGCTAAAGATGAATTCGAACTTTTCTGGAACACATCAGTCCACGCGAGCATACTGTCTTTCTTACTATTCTGTTGAGATAATACATCAACACGGCCCATCTGGACAATAATTAATTGCATTGTCAACTTTAACACAAGATAACTAATTTGCTTTATTAAGTAATATATGATATCTAAAGATGGGTCGTGTTGATGTATCGAGATGAGATACACCGAGATGCACCGGATCAATTCTCGTAAGGAGCGCAATTCATGGGTGGGTGTGAGATTAACAGTGATCAAGGGTTCAGATCCCTTCTTACGCTTCTCACCTTAACTTCACTTCTTACACGATCCCATGGCTCTTATGTGTTCTTTAAATATTTAATCTTTATTATCATTCATAACCCATTTTAGGATATATCTAACTACCCATTGCAGCTCAACTGTGATCCATTCTTTTGGTTTGTTTAATTTGTGATATGTTGGTTCTTTCACTGATGATGTGAAATTTTTGTTGTTGCTGTGTTTCCTATATCTACAAAAATAGGATTGAGGTTAGGTTTTAGGAGTATGTCTTTAAACCAAATGGGTTAAATCTTGGGAAAGTACTAATACCAGTAACACCAGAAATCAACATCATCGGTCGAATTTCTTTCACTACCCTTTATCTATGTTCTTCAAATACTCTTTATACTTTTTTCCTGGGATGGGAATAACTATCGGGAAGCATCAATTAAATAGTGTTTTACCTACTTATACACCATTGAATAGTTATTCTGGGGGCCATATTTCCGCATTACCTTATATATTACCTATCTAATTGTCTGCTTGCATGCACCTTAAATAACCTTTCAATAGCAAAGAGTGAGATATACTGGTTTGGTTTGGTAAAATTACAAATGATTAAACAGCAAGGCCTCCTATGTTACGTTTCCCAATTGTGCCACATTTGCATGCAAAGCGTTGAGTCTCTTCTGACCACTATAATACATTCCTATTGTATGATGTTCTTGGATCAAATACAGATTTTCCATACGTTCTTGCATCTAAAAATTCAAGAATGTTTGATATGAATATAATCCAATCAGAGCCGTCCCTTAGCATGTTAAATGTGAGATTTTGAACAAGGCCCCTATTGGCTATTGGGGACCAATTTTACATGGTGTTTAGGGTGTTTCATCGACCAGTGTAAAGCTATAAACCGAAATTATTTAGGTTCAAACTATTAATTATTTGGGTTCAGGTTCAAATTATTAATAATCATTTAAATTTAGTCCGTTTTTGTGCTTAATATATATCTCTGTTATCTCATTTATGTAATGTAACCAAAAGATTCGGATGTAGCAGGGCCTTCAAAAAGATTGGAACGGCCCTGAATCCAATAATCAAGATAATGGAAAAGAAGAAAAGAAAACACACATGAAAACAATCTGCAGTTCTATATGTATCACATATTCACATCGTAAACCTGCCTACCTTTCGTGGGTAAGAGTTGTTAACCACCTCTTCATCAAGGAATGGGATCTTCAATAAGGATGCAATCTACGCAAACAAAGAAAAATATCTTCAATCACATGAAAAATGGATACAGAAACAGAGAGACTGAGAACTCAGATCACTTACAATGTCATAGGCTTTCTCCCTCTCCACATGTTGAGCTGTTGTAACTTGAGAATTAAGATTCTGGTAAGTTCACAAATTAACAACAAATTAAGCTGAAAGATTTATAGATAAATGTATAAAACAGGTAGCATTGCAGAATTAGCTTTCTGGGTTGGAAGAGAAGGAAGGGGGGGGGGGGGGGGGGGGGAGGGTTAGTTGTGACTTGTGAGTGTATGCGAAAAAAAGTCAATCGTGTGTTGATTTTAATATTCAACATTTACTTATGCAACACATTTAGAAATGGCATGGTCCATCCAAATTGTAACACCCTAAGAATAACTTTATTCTTAAATGTTCCTAATAAAGCATTACAAAGGAATTATAATTTGTGCACTAAAAATGATAAAATATTGATGATTTGTTGTATCACCAATTCTTGTCACCTGGGTGGCGATAATGTACTATCAGATACCACTCGTCATTTATAATTGTAAATACAAGACTAGATTACGCAAGATAGAAATCTGGTTGGTTGTAGTTTGTACTTCTTTTCTCTAAATATACAAAGACTAGGTTATGCAAGAAACGAAAGCTAACCATAAGATTGCAAGTATACAAGGAGTTAATGCCTTGAAGAATATGACACAAATACTGGTTTATGAAAATTCTAATTCTACCGGTTTAAAGTTGAAGATTACATGTTTACCCATACTTTACAAGGATACGTATGTACTTTCACTAAGAGTTATCACGTCTTGGGTTCAAATAGGCATAAACAAGTGCAAGAGGTGGGTGTATTTATATCTATCTGTTTTTGGATTGAAAATTGCTTGATAACAAGATTACTGACTTACTGTGCAAATCAAGAACCACTCCCTCTATCTATTCTGGAAGGTACCCTTCTATTTAGTATTTTAGGGTACCATGTATTTCACATTTACATTGATTTAACTACAAATCACATACTTATTAACCGAAATAATTGGATGTTAGCAGGGCTGAATTATGTAACTTGATTTTTTTTTTCTTTTTGAAGTATATAATATTTATATACGGCAATTGGAATAAACAAACAAACTCACACACCCTCCTCACCTATGGTGAGGTTTGAACCCCCGACCTCCTAGAAGACAAGGGGCTCACATACCGCTAGGCCAAAGGCCCTTTGGTTATGTAACTTGATTTTAGTAGGGACAAGCAGAATATATATATTTATATATAGAGGGAGGTTCAGTGGAAAACCTCAAAAAAGAGAAAACTGAAGAACACCCTGAGAGCCCTCCATCTGGACGATATGCACAAATGCGTACAAGCGATTGTAGCTGTTTTTTTCCTATGCATTAGTCATTAGTGCATGTTATGCAATAGTGCATATGCACTAATGCATGTTACAAATTACTGGTGTTGAGTCCAAACTCGATCTAGAAGAAGACAAGGTTGGAAGAACATATTTGAGTGACTACTTGAGGTGCAGAAAATGCCATAATAAGCCTAGTAGTTGTTATATAGCTCGATTTAAGACAAGCCTCCTTATAAAAATCTCATTGTCGTCTTGATATAGCTTCACAGTCACCATCATCACAAAAGGTGATTCTCAAGTATGTCAATCTCAACCAAGATGTCAAAGACATATTTCCTTGGAAGAAGCCCTTACGGAATCCAAATGCCTAGAATGTACTTGAGAATTTGGGTCCTTTGTTTGAGATTTCATTGCAATAAAGAAATTCAAATATGTAATATGTTGTTAATCATTCTCGGTAATCACGGTATCATCAAATAGTAAACCAAAACAAGATATTAGCTGCCTTAAGAACGCATGGCAGGTTATCTAGAGAGTGTGAGAGAATCAAGAAAAGCAAATATGAAGAACCCACATAATGCCAAACAAATAATTGCTTAACTGAGAACCCCCTTTTGAACAACAAAACCAGCATGTTGGACAATATATACATCCTCCAGAGAACAACATCAAGAAATGCCTATTTAGCATACAACTATTACAAATGCCATTGAAAAAACAAGGATGTTGGACCATATATACATCCTCTCAAAAAACAACATGAGAAATGTTTTCTTGATGTAACCTATTATTGAACAATATGACAATCATAACCGATATTCATGCATCTTAGGTACTCAACTGCATTTATCCTTGGAATCTTTTCAATGTATACTCCTATTTCATGGAATAAGCACCTTTTCTCTTGCACACAAAAATAAATGGATTTCTTACAATCATGCTTTCAGTCAAGCTAGAAACCCATAAGGATCAAGCTCATAGCAACACCCACTTGTGTCAAACAAAATCCTTCCGAGAAGGAAGATTAACAAGATCTCAAAGTATCATTCTCCACAAAAGACATATGTCTCATACGCACGTCATCATCCAAATGAAACAAAGACTAAACAACATTGCAAGGAATACAATTGAGGTAATTGTATAATTACTAGAGGATGCATGATACTTGGGCATAGGAAATATGATTGGTAACATGATATCCAAGTGTCCTGATACCTTACTAACCCAGGTGCGTTTTTTGTTATGCTTAGAGAAATCAACACCAACTACTTTGAGAAATAGTCTAGCATCTCTCAAACGACACCAAAAGGATCAATTGTGAAGGCTAGTGACCGATGAAGTGAGCAGTTGATGTGGAGGCGACTATGGGTGCAATTACATGCACATGACTGACGACAAAACGAGAAAGACGCACCGGCAATCATAACCAGGTACAAATCAGCAAGGCAATGACCTATTGAGATTAACCTAGCTTAAACAAGACCGTGTAAGTTGGATAATAGCAATTGAATTGAAGTTTGGTTGATGTTGAGATGGAACACCACTTTGCAAACACAAACCTATGCCTTAAAGAAGCATACCACAAAGTTCGAGTGATCATATTGGCATTCTGAGGAAGTAACTTTGACTTAAAAATGTATATATAACTATAAAACTAAAGAAGTACAAAGTGTACCTGATCTTGCACATTTCTTTTGGGTGATTGATTAGCTCCTGTGGTACGCCGGGCAATGCAATGAGGAATACTGAAGGGGGCATCCTGTTGAGCCAGTCCAATTCGCACATTTGCAGACCCTAAAATAAAACAAATTTTCATAACGCGAAAAACTTTAACATTTATTACTCCCTCAAGTCCACAAATACAATAAATAAACACTAAAAAGACAAGTGGTTGCCTTAGAATTTACCAACCCTCATATCATATATGTAAATTAAGTTTTACTACAAATAGAGTAATACAATCCATATCGCTGCTGTTGGGGAAAATTGGGTCCGGTGAGAAATCAAAGTATCACTTGGATAAGAATGTGAGATCACATAAGAACTCACTTTCCTTAAGTAATATTTCGACCCTAATCCGCTTGGGTATCAAGAAATTTCCTCGAGCATAATTTCAATTCACAGTAACAAAATTTTGGCAGAAATCGCAACCTATAAATCTAGAGAAAGTTTGTATGTTAAAACCGAGAATGAATGCCCCATTAAAGGGAAATGATTGCTGGAAATTACGGGCAATTACTGGGCTGTTATGATATCACTGATCAGCTTCAATGGGAAAATATATCAGCATCAGCTGCTGCTGATGACAAGTGTCGCCCGCTGCCACTGACATCTGATGGCATCAACTGCCACTGATGGAACATTCATCACTGATTCCACACACTAATGAATAGCCAACAGGGGTGGTGGTTCTAGGACCCCCCCCCCCCCCCGCAAAGGGGCGCGGCTCCCTTGACCCCCAACATATCTAGTGATCGAGGTTCTAGCTAGCTTGTTCAAGTGTGCACTCAACACCTCCTAATGTACATTATAGCTTACCTATCAACCCCTTCATTCTCTTGTGAATCCAATTACACAAAATAGTTAAATGATTTACTAAGATCACCACCAACTTCAGCATTTCTAAATTTCTAGTTAGAAATTCCAGAATTAAAGTGTAAGAATGAAGTTTTCTTCAAAGATCCACGAAAATCCCCCCCCCCCCCCATATTGATGCAGATGCAGCATTTGATTCATTGGACAAGAACCAAGCGTGAGATTCGAACTCAACCTATAGCTTTCTTGACAAAGTTCAAACACTTGGACAAGCTCCAAGTGTAAAATGAAGTAGCAGTCTACATAAATTATTCAAAACGTACTAAAGATTTTTACAAAAACTGCAAAAGGATTAGGGTTTAGCAAGCTAATAACCTGGATTGATGACGACAAGATTAGAGCCACGGTCACCGAGGAGGTGTGCAGGAATTACTGATTTGGAGAAATCCTGCATACAACCAACCATCAGGAATTAAAATTGATCGATGAGAGTAGATTTAAATATACTAAAATCGCAAAGAAGAAAGTGAAAGATTATCTCTCTCTTTACCATGGAGGATTGCAAGCAATTAGAAAGTAGGACTGTTGGTGGTATCAGCAATTCCCCTTTCGTAGTAATATATAAAGGGGAACGTTATATGAAGTTCTTTCCCGGCGTTAACCTCAGATTGGTTTAAAAAACCAATCTTTAGGTTTTAAAATATACAAGTTTTTTTGTTCAAAAAAGATATATATATATATATATACAAGTTTTTATTTTTAAACAATGTTTTGTTTATATATAAGACTAGACCTTGACGTTGAAACATCGTGAAATCATTATCGAAATAAAATATATCTGCAACAGGTTGGCGGTTGGATTGGGTTGGGTTGACGGTTTGACGGTTGGCGGTTTTACGGGTTGACAGGTTGGGTTTAATCTGGTTGTTAGCAGGTTGGGTTGAGCGGTTTTCACGGGTTGACAGTATTTTATACACCCCTAAGAAACATAATGATCAAACCAAATAATGGATTTAGGGTTAAGTTAAGGAATCCACGGTCAACCGAGTTTTTAGCGGTTCCTAACACTGGTTCAACCGGTTTTTTGTTAAACCCGGTGGGGTCAAAACGGGTCACAAATAGCCAAAAACCCGGTCATAGTTGACCCGCTCTCTTCCCCCGGTTTCAGTTCAACTGGTCGGGTCAATCTGGGTTTAAAACATTGCATCCAACTGTTATCTTTTGCATCATGTGTTTATTACAATTGATTTACAAAACACGCATCCAAACTCCCCCTAAATTGTAATGACGGGTTTGTTAACAGTCATGAGATTTATCCTTGACATAAAAAAAATACTAAACATGTATACATGTTTGATTTAGAATATGAGCTTCAAATCATTTGAGGTGAAATATTTTAACTAGAGAAACAAACATAAACACTATGAAACAAGGTTATTTATTATAAGAAGCTTCTGGTTTTATTGCTTAATGTTTTCATACATAATACCATTAAAACGGGCCTAAATGTAACTGCTAGTGCAAATGAGGGACTAATGTCACAAAGTTGTGAATGTACAAGTCCCATATGATCCTCATTAAGGGGGTGTTTGGGATTGCTTATTTAAACCGCTTATTGACTTATTCTTGTGTGGTACCGGTAATAAGCAGCTGTTAGTGTTTGGATGAGGTGAAAAAATAAAACGCGGTGAGAAACCGGTATTAAGAAGTTTTTGATAAGTTAGAATCTTCTGACTTATTAACTTATTTGAAAGAACTTATCAGTTTTTTGGTTATTTTACAAGTATAAGCAATCTCAAACATCCCTAAAAAACAACTTATTTGGTTATTACGTTTTGATACCATCATAAACTAATCCGAACACTTTTTATAGAGCTTCGATTTAACACTATATCAGTTAATAAACATTTTTACATAAAAGTATAAGCTATTTTAAATAAGCAAATCCCAAACACCCTTTAGCCAATATCCTCTCTGATTGCTCTTCTCGATTTCATAAGCAAAATTCAACAATCAATTGTAAAGAAATCAAACCTTCGACAAGAAAGTGTACATCAAGTTGGATTAAAAAAAATCAATAAGGATTAGATATGATTTTGACGTTAAATCGTATTTTATGATTGGCTTAGTAGTACAACGTGTTAACAAATTAATCAACATTGACTTTTTGAGTCAAATGCGAGCTTTAACGCTTGGAAATTAAGTGTTATTTGGTTTGTAAAATTCAAAGAAATTCAAAAGAATTAGAATGATCATTTCTTTAGACTAAATTTCAATTTTTTTTGTTTAGTTTACATATTGAAACGGATGGAATCTTTTGAATTCCTCCAAACAAATTAAGGAATTCATCATTCTTTGGCATAACTAAAAGATTTGAGTTTCATCCCATTCTAATTTAACCAACACTGCCGACCCCATACTTCCACCATGACCATGCTGCTAATGTCATGCCCCCACTCGGCCACCCCTAACCCAACCCACCACACACCATGCCACTATTGTCGTCGTCACAACTTCCACCCCCATCCTGTCACCCACCAACCCCCGCCCCACCCCTGTTTACCCATCCACACCCACCCCGACACCTAACCACTAGGGGTGCTCAAAAACCCGACTAACTAGATGGTCCAAATCAACCAAACCCAACTCAAGGTGAAATAACTCAACTGAAGTAACCCGATGTTTAATCGAGTTGTAAAATCTTCAAACTGTAGGTATTGGGTTTTCATTGAGTTATTTTTATTTGAACCCAACCTAACCCTATGAACCCAATATCTATATATTTATTGAATTTAATATGATTGTTGAGTCTCTGGTAATATGTACATTAGACAATTACACTATAACGTAGGCTCTGCATCTACATATATTTTCAATCTATTTTCCATCTCTATATAGCTCCTTTGCATATATATAAATTGAGAAAATTAATTGAATGTGATATACTTAAAAGAATGGTAAGTTATACAAAATGAAATTATGAGTAGACTAGAGAAAACAACATATTCAAAGTTAGGAGAATACTTTGATCAACCAAAGTATCAACAGACCAACCCGTGCGGGTTGGGTTATGTAACATCCTAAAATATGGGAAAAACGATTAATTTAAAATTTTCATCAATACAACAAATAAGGAATAAATCTTTCTCTTATAAACCAATACTTGAAATTCCTCAAATAGTAATTCTATAAAAACATCTACTAAGATAGGTCAAGTCTTATACTAAGACATGAATACGGTTGAGTGTTACTATACCCAAAAGAGTTGCTATCTCTAAATGTGAAAATCGTCACCAAGAGCTAAATCTTTAACGTGCTACTCTCTAGCACTCAATTCTATACGTGTAGCTAGTACCAACCCCAACGATAACCTGATGCACATGCCGACAAAGAAAAAGGGTTAGGTTTAACGCCTAGTGAGCTCAAAAGTTTATAGCACATTTATAATTGGTTGAAATCAAAAGATTTGCTTGATAAAAGATAATTCTCAAATGAAATAACTTCACTATAAAAGCAACATCTTTCATAAATTCATTATTTCCATCATAAAAGCTTTAGACCAAAATGACATTAGAAATGAAAGCTTTAAAAGTAGAAATACCCATTTAACGTGATCCAAACCCAATACTCACAAGACCATAAATAAGTTTATAAACGTAAAGATAGAAATATAACTTTGACCAAGTTTTATAAACCATTAACTCACGCGTACCTTTGAAAGGGATAAAAAAATATCCGAAGATAATGGGGGAGACCTGATTTACCATTTATAGTGACAGAACACATAAGTGAGCCATATTTAAATGTTAAGCTTGTGAAAGAAATCAATGGCAATTGACAACAACCAATGAATACATTAATGTAAGACCCTCGATGACTTAATAGTCAATGGCAATTGGCAACAACCAATGAATACATAAATGCAAGGCCCTCGATGATCCCAATCAAAGCTCGTGCTAAAGGTCAATGGCAATTGACAACAATCAATGAATACATTAAATGCAAGGCCCTCGATGACCCTACTTAGCACATCCGTAAGAGTCAATGACAATTGGCAACAACCAATGAATACATTAATGCAAGGTCCTCGATGACGTAATAGTCAATGGCAATTGGCAACAACCATTGAATACATTAAAGGCAAGGCCCTCGATGACTTCAACGTGACCGGAAGGGACAAACAATCCCACCTTAAAACCGACTAAATGCCTATAGATCCATTATATTCTAGCCATAAAATTACACGACTCTAATTGAATGACCAACGCACCCAAAACATGCAATTTTAATAATGAGTATGCTTTAAATGCATATAACTCCCAAAGGCTTAACATTTAGCCATTTAAACCGGACAAATATCCATGAGACTCGTTTTAATCAAAACTGAGCAAAAGCTCTATAACTCGACACTTATGCAATTTTCCTGAAATCATTGGTTGAGACTAACCATTTGGGATTCCCAAATGACTTCATATTCATACATTTTACAAAATGTCTCATATTGCCATAAGATGTAAATTTTGTGGGTTTATAAATCCAATATCCTCAAAATATCATTGACACCAAGTAATCTCCATTTATAAATAAAACATCGAAACCTCTCATGAAATATGTTTTATTCATCAAAGTGTCAAAATCCAAATATATTAATTTGTAAGATTTATAAAACCATTTATACCAATTAGTTCCATATTATCAAAATACTCAATTATTTGACTAATAGCAAGTAAAACATGTTAATATAACAAATTAGACATTTTTTGGCATTTACACCGTTTTCACAAACCAACTTGAACTCATCTTGCTAAATTTAGGCTAAATCTAGGTTTTACCCAGAAAGCTCTATTTGAAGAAAGTCCAGATCTGCAAGATTTCTTCACTAAAAATCATCTCTAGTTCATAAACAACCTATAACACATCAATAATAGCTCCTAAAAATCAGATCTATAAACCCTAGACAAAAACCCAAATCTTCCAAAAATGGTCAAAACTCTAGAATACCAAAAACAATTCAAGAATACAACTCTAGAGAACTAAGGAGAGAGGTTTTGACAAGAACTAATGTCTAAAAGAGTTGGAATAACTTACATTTCGAGTTTAGAGGAAAGGCCTAAAATTGGTCAACAATGGTGGAAGGAGATGGGGAAGATGAAGATGAAGATGAAGATTTGAATCTTGAACCTTGATGATGTTCCAAAGATTTTGGATGGTTGGAAATGATAAGCAAGACTCCCAAAAATCGTCTCCAAAGGAGAGGGGAGAAGTGAAAACGAGTTGGGAAGACATAGGATGGAGGAAAGAAGAGAAAAATCTTATTTAAAAGGGTTGACCAGATGCTAGCGGGCGGGAGGAAAATAGGCATGTGGTCGCGAGAATAATTTTGCGCACTTTTTGAGGTTTGCTCGCGAGCGCGAGCAAAATAGGGGTGCGGGCATGAGCAATGCAAATTTCGACCAAAAGTTGATTTTTTGCCAAAAGCGATAACCGACTCAACCAACATCCACGATACTTCTAAATGACTATACTAAGGAACTTGAAATTATGGATGCTAAAAATCCTGGTGTTACAATCCTCCCAACCTTAGAATGACTTTTTCCTCGAAATCTAATGTCGATCCAAGATTCAAATGCCACACATAACGGATGGTTTGATTCTCGCAAGTTCGGGTTTTCTCCGAATCATAGAACCTCAACCTAAAATTCTCTCGACGATGATAGCATACAACCCCTTTCCGCATAGCGCTTGTACCATAAGGGCACGAGCAACGATTCAAAAGTCACATAACTTGGAACGTAAATCCGACAGATGGTTTGACATCCATTCATCCCATAATTAGATAAAAATCATACGAGGAAGACTTTAAATGATAACACTTCACCAAAATGAAAAGTGCCTTTCCACAAGATTACCTTAACATACCTTGACGAATGTTGAACATATGCTTAGTCACTTTTCCAACACTAAGATCTTGGTTGTCTCCCAACCTTAGGTCATTCATAGCACCTAAAAATAGCTTAGGACACCCACTTAACCGATTCCAATGTTGTATTAACAACTTAACTCGACTATCAAATCTCTTCCAAATCGAAACTATGTAGAATCTATTGCCACGTTCATGACAAAACTCTTAATCACAAGCTTAAACTGATATTTCAACTATCATATGTACACCAAACTCCAGAGAACTCTGAAATTCTCTGTCAAATCAACTGATCATTATCATTCATCACTATTCATTAATATCTATTCTTCCCAAGTTGTAACACCCGGAAATTTGGTGTTCTTAAATTCAAGTGTTAGTGGCCTATTCATTAGTGGAATGGTTTGGGATAAGTATTGGGGTTTTGGTCCCCGATCAGATGTCGAAAATAAGAAATAAAAGCCCAAAATGTGCGAAATAGGGTAAACTGCTACCTTAGGGTCGCAATTCTTGCACCTGGGAGCCACGGTCGCACTTTTTGTACAGTAAGTAGTATCTTCGGGAAGATGCGACCTAAAATTGCGACCTGGGAGTGTCAAGGTCGCATTTCTTGGTCGCAGTTCGCAGACAGGGGTTAAAAAGACGGATTTCGGGGTTAAACTTCATTTGGTCATAACTCTCTCATTTCTCAGCCGATTTAGGAGATTCAAAGTGCCTCAGTTTCGCATTTGGAAGCTCTTCAACATGGAAACATTGATAGCTAGAGGTTACTTGATGATTTTGGGAGCTTATAGGAATGGAAGGTAAGATCACCTCTCCGAAATCTCAAATCTAGGGTTTGTGTTTTCCACCAACAACTCTCATCCTCCCTTGGGTTATTTTTTTGTGTATGTGGAAGCCATGTAGGTGTTCTTGAAGGGATTACATCATGAATCTAGAGGTTTAGCTTGAGGATCTAAAGTCTTCACCGAATGGAGCTCGGTATTGGGATAAAACCTAGATTTAGCCTAAATCTAGCTTGTGAGTTTATTCTTACTTTTAAAACTTTATACATGTCAAAATGAAGTATTTTACCTTAATGTGATGTTTTAAATAAATATTTCTATACTTGGAAGATTTTGGTAAAACTAGATCAAAATGTGTCATCTATGGTTTTTCTTTGAAATGATGAAATGAGTAAGAAGAACGGTTTTAAAGCACCCTTATAGGTTTTTGACGAGAAATATGATGTATAAACTTAAATGTTATTTTGACCTAATTTTGGGAAGGAAGGTTTTGAAAATATGGAAGTTTATCATACGAAGTTTTTATGAAAGAAGGTTTTGGAAACATGGAAGTTAATCTTCACAAAGATTTTGTAAATGGAAGTTAATACATCAGAAACGATTATAATCGAAAGTTAATCTTCACAAAGATTTTTGTGAAGGGAAGTTAATACATCGGAAACGACTGTATTCGGAAGTTAGACTAGTGTAAATGGATCCATAGGCACATATAGTCAGAAGTATTTGAGGAAGGCACTTGTAATAGATCCTGGTTTGGGGTTGAACTTGTGCGGAAGAGTAATCGATGTGATGGCGGGTCATTCCCGTAGAAGTTTCCCTCAAAAGAAGTAAAACGTATCTTTTAGGTGTAAATCGCGGAAGAAAAGAAAAAGTGATGTTTTGGAAAAGCTTTTGGTTAAATGTTTATTTACCGCTTTCGAAGTTTAAATGGCTTTTCTATATTTTGAACTGTTTGTTCTCACTAGGCTTTAAGCCTAATACTTTTTTCTTAAAATGACATGTATAACAGGTGATCAAGCTGGTGGGGCTTGATGGGATGAGTGGAGCTAGATGCCGATAGTGGCATCCTTTGGAAGTGCACCTTCGTGTGTATAGATGGAGTTACATAGAAGTGTATTTTGAGGATTTAGAGACACCCGAACTTAATCTGTATCTTATAATTGTATAGATCAATAGGTTGTCGTCTAGTATTCCCTTGAAGTTGTAAACTCGCTAACTTTCTCCCATCTTTATGGGTGATGTTTCTTTTATGAAGTTGAATTCCGCAGTTTATTTGGTTTAAATTAACTCCCATTTTTAGGGGGTGTTACACAAGTTCACCACGTAAAGCCTTCAAACACTTCTTGGAATTCAACCAAAGCACTCCAATTACTCTAATGATATTTGACCTCAAGAACACCCAAGTTGACACCAAGCCAAACACTTCTCGAGGCAAACAATTGCATAAGAATTCCAACCCAAAAATTGATGACACTAGAGGATCATCACGTAACTAACTCGAAATGACCCGAAAGTCCAATAACTCAAAAGTTCCTATATCCATCGGTCGTTCAAACTGAAGTCCCAAAAGTGTACTTGTTCTAGCAAAACTCTAGGTCATTACATCCATTTCGACCAATTTCTTAAATCTCCTATCTAAGAAACTATGATTGCCATTCATCATAACGTTAATAATTAAATTCCGATACAAAAAGCATACAAGCAACTAAGTCAAGGAACTACCACTCACATAATTCTCACTTCAGAAACTTTTAGGAAGAATTCTACCATCTCCGACATTTCTCAACAAGGAACACACTAATTACTTCACAAGTAATCTTAAACCATCACTTAGACAAGATCTCTTCTTCAAGGTCATATAGGTTCATACTTAGAACCTTCCAAAAGCCCAACTTGATCACAAGTTTTCAAGACATCTATAATTTCTTCATGAGATGCATCTTCACTACAAACTCAAATTACCGAAGTAACCATGAGGTCTAATAACAGGTTCCCTATTGACAAGGTCCAACCTCTACCCAAAAGAGTATCCAACATGATCATCTACTTACGTCTTAAGTAACTTAAGGATCTACGTATTAGGTTATAGCAAACTTACCGCAAACCCGATTATCTGCTACTTAATTTCGCGGACTCCTCTGATCCTCACTTGAAATGCTCAACACAAAAGAATAGCTTTCATATCCAAGGTTTCCTACTGAGTTCAAGGTTTACAGTTATAAGACTAAACAAATATGTCAATTTCATTCATCAAAGATTTAATAAACATAAAACCTTTATAATTTAATTTGTTCATATGTAAAGTTTTTTACCAAAATCGGTAATCCGTGAATACGACCAAACGTTAGTATACAAAACCATTTAAAAGTTATGTATTCGTTATTTAAACTAATAATGACAAGAATGAGGATACGATAAGTAACTTTTAAAATGAACCGATAAATGTTGACACACATTTGTTGGTATCAAGTAGGCAAAATAACCCATGCACTAAAATAGAGCGCGATAAAACGACCGTATCACATTTTCCAAAAAAATTTCTCATAGCCATAAAATGACACGGGGTAAAATTCCCCAATAATAATGGCATGCATCAATTCATTTTCTCAAAGCTAATAAGCGATAATGCATGCACTTTGATCATACCGAAAATCGATTTAGTTTGAATGTAAACTTAAAGCCAAATAGCAGTCAATATGTTTGTATTTTTCTAAAACCTTGACTACATAATGTAAAGAGAGTTACAATTAAAATGTATGCAAACTCTATGCAACCAACGGTTCCTATAAAATTAAAATAATATTTGATGGGAACTCTATATTTAGACGACATTGTAATCTTTATGCCCAAAATAAATGACGCGAAACAAACTCTTCAATAAACTCTCAAACGCAATACAGATAGTAAAATGAACTCATAAAATTCCCAAAAATTTTATAATCAAGCCATGAACACTATGCACCCAAAATTCCAATGAAACTTATAAACGACCGTAGGAGGTACGGTAGTTCGTGCATTTCAAACTTCACCCAAAACTCACGTATACCAAATAGTTTCTCAAATTTCGTGAAAACGATATTTGTACGTTTCTCGGGAACGAACAAAACATTTTACGTTAGTTTCAAGTTTAAACTCTCTTGAGATGTAAATCTCTAAATTTGCAATTCTAGCAAATCGTACGAAATAATTCTTAGTAACCATGAATGTGTTTCTCATGCAACTAAAACAATTCTTAGTAACCATGAATGTCTTTCTCGTGCCCAAAACCTTTTCCGAAATAATAACTTGTAATATATAGTTCATTTAATAAACCCAAAATAATTTTGGAATTTATTTTCCAAAATAATTGTCGTGCATGCATCCGGTTGGGACCCGAAGTCTCAAAACCATACTCACCACGCCTACCACAAGACTAACATTCGGAAGCTTCATATCTTAAGACTTTCATCACAACTAAATCCATCGGTTTAAAACTTTCGTCTCGAAATAAAGTTGATTCGACAAACCTATGGGTTACAACTAACCATTAACTCCGACCTCAAAAAGGTCGATTTTTTTGTCACCCAAAATGATAGAGCCACAAACACCAATCCTTTCAACGTTAACTCATGAGAACTCATTCACTACCCCATCGGTCATCACGACAATGCGACTCAAGCACGCACATTTAACTTTAAATTCAGATTATCACCGGTCGAATAATACTACAAATTTACCTCACTTGCGGATCCTTGTTACCATCATCATGATTCGCGATTCTAGTGCATCTATTAACCTTAAAACATCCTATCTTAAAATGTCTAATTGTGAAATCTCACATTCAATAACTTAAAAATACACTAGTTTCAAAGGAATCAATGGCAATTGGCAACAACCAATGAATACATTAATGCAAGGCCCTCGATGACTTAATAGTCAATTGCAATTGGCAACAACCAATGAATACATAAATGCAAGGCCCTCGATGATCTCAATCAAAGCTCGTGCTAAAGGTCAATGGCAATTGACAACAACCAATGAATACATTAAATGCAAGGCCCTTGATGACCCTACTTAGCACATCCGTAAGAGTCAATGGCAATTGGCAACAACCAATTAATACATTAATGCAAAGCCCACGATGACGTAATAGTCAATGGCAATTGGCAACAACCAATGAATACATTAAATGAAAGGCCCTCGATGACTTCAAACGTGACCGAAAGAGGACAACAATCCCACCTTAAAACCGACTAAATGCCTATGGATCCATTACATTCTAGACATAAAACTACACGACTCTAATTGAATGACCAACGCACCCAAAACATGCAATTTTAATAATGAGTATGCTTTAAATGCATATAACTCCCAAGGCTTAACATTTAGCCATTTAAACCGGACAAATATCTATGAGACTCGTTTTAATCAAAACTGAGCAAAAGCTCTATAACTCGACACTTATGCAATTTTCCTAAAATCATTGGTTGAGACTAACCATTTGGGATTCCCAAATGAATTCATATTCATACATTTTACAAAATGTCTCATATTGCCATAAGATGTAAATTTTGTGGGTTTATAAATCCAATATCCTCAAAATATCATTGACACCAAATAATCTTCATTTATAAATAAAACATCGAAACCTCTCATGAAATATGTTTATTCATCAAAGTGTCAAAATCCAAATATATTAATTTGTAAGATTTATAAAACCATTTATACCAATTAGTTCCATATTATGAAAATACTCAATTATTTGACCAATAGCAAGTAAAATATGTTAATATAACAAAATGGACATTTTTTGGCATTTACACCGTTTTCACAAAGCAACTTGAACTCACATTGCTACATTCAGGCTAAATCTAGGTTTTACCCAGAAAGCTCTATTTGAAGAAAGTCCAGATCTGCAAGATTTTTCACTAGAAATCATCTCTAGTTCATAAACAACCTATAACACATCAATAATAGCTCCTAAAAATCAGATCTTATATAAACCCTAGACAAAAACCCAAATCTTCCAAAAATGATCAAAACTCTAAAATACCGAAAACAATTCAAGAATACAACTCTAGAGAACTAAAGAGAGAGGTTTTGACAAGAACTAATGTCTAAAAGAGTTGGAATAACTTATATTTCGAGTTTAGAGGAAAATCCCAAAATTGGTCAACAATGGTGGAAGGAGATGGGGAAGATGAAGATGAAGATTTGAATCTTGAACCTTGATGATGTTCCAAAGCTTTTGGATGGTTGGAAATGATAAACAAGACTCCCAAAAATCGTCTCCAAAGGAGAGGGGAGAAGAGAAAACGAGTTGGGAAGAAATAGAATTAAGGAAAGAAGAGAAAAATCTGATTTGAAAGGGTTGACCAGTTGCTAGTGGGCGCGAGGAAAATAGGCATGCGGTCGCGAGAATAATTTTGCCCACTTTTTGGGCTTTGCTCGCGAGTGCGAGCAAAATAGGGGTGCGGGCGCGAGCAATGCAAATTTCGACCAAAAGTTGATTTTTTGCCAAAAGCGATAACCGACTCAACCAACATCCACGATACTTCTAAATGACTACACTAAAGTCGAAAACATACGAAACTTGAAATTATGGATACTAAAAATTCGGGTGTTACAGGTTAGCACTGTGGTTTGGGTTGAGATTTTTCAAACCACAAGCATTGGGTTCGGATGTTGAAAGGCCTTAAACCCGATCAACCCAACCCTTGAGCACCCCTACTGACCACCATGCCACCACAATTGTCACACCATACCCAATTCTTTTGATAGATTTCATTCCAATTCCTACCGACCAAACACATGGTCAAATTCTTTCAAAGTCAAATTCAGATTCCAATTCCACCAAATTGCATTATGTGAACCAAACGCCTCCTTGAAATGTTGTTTGGTTATGGAATCTATGGGATTTCAAGGGAATGATAATGGTCAATTCCTTTGTTTGGTTCGGTTTTTGAAAAGGATGGATTCCTTAAATTCTTTGAATTCTACGTATTAATGATTTCATCATTCCTTGGCATAAATGAATGAATTGAATTTCATTTTGCAAATGTAACAGATTTTTATAACTTGGCTTTAAAAAAACAAAAAATAACTTTTGCATCTAATTTAACCAACACCACCCACCCTAACCCCCCATGGGCACCATTGTTCACGGTCATAATCAACACCATTGTTTGTCATCACAACCATCACCACAACCAATCTACTATTGTCACCATCAATGTCACATCCGCCACCATAACCCTATCCTCACCCTCAACCCGTTGCTTCAACCACCCACCTTACATCCCCGTTCACCCACCACCTATGTTGTTATAGCGGTCAAAATACAACATAACGGTCAGCACCGATATTTGAAATAGCGGTGGTATAACGATTCATATAATATTTCTTAGAATTATATATGTATAATATATATATATATATATGTGTGTGTGTGTATGTATGCATACATAAACATATCATATGCATTAATTAAAACTATAGTTTCAACATCAAAACATCTACTTAAACAAGAAGCCGAGACTCGTCTAAAGCAAAAGCAGGCACCAGAGTGGAGGAGGCTATCGAACGTGGTTGTGGGACTCGTCTAAAGCAGAAGCATAGATGTTGGAGCGGAGGAGGTTGTCGAACGGTATACGACTTCCAACTTGGGTTGATACTTGTAACTTGATAGATATTTAGAATGTTACTAACCGCTAACGAATTAAAATTTATTACATTCCAAATCAAAATAAATAGTTCATGTAAAAAGCTCAAAAAAATACACAACCTAATACCGCTATTGCGGATCGTAATTGACCCTATAATATCGGTCAAATAGCAGTGAATTGCACCGATATTATCGGAACAACTATTTAGACTGATATTAGACCACCGCTATTTTCCAAATGTCTGATAACCGATATTGCATCGTTGTTGCACCTCTATCGCACCACAATTAATAATATAGCCCACCACCACGCCAATACCACAATGCCCTATTGTAGTCGTCATAGTTGTCCCCACCTAGGGGTGTAAACGATTTAAGCTTATAAAGAGCTACACGAGCGCGAGTTTAATAATTCCCGAGCTCAAGCGATCTCGAACACAAAATAGAACTCGTTTGACTTAACAAGTCGAGCTTTATAACATTAATGTTCAACTCGACTCGTTCGAAAACTCGATTCAATTTTTGGAGCCGAGCCGAGCAATTCAAGCATACCTTTTTTTCGAGCCAAACATGCTCATATATTTATTAATCATACAACAAAAATATAAAAATTACCGAGTTCAAGCCGATAAACGGATTAATCGATCGCGAGTTCGAACCCATAAACGAGCATCGAGCTCGATAACTCAAAAAAAATCGAGCTCAAGCTCTACAATGAAAAAGTTAATCGAGCTCGGTCCTGTTATTAATTTTTTTTGTCTGGCTCGATTACCTACTGTTCTATTCGACTCATTTACACGGCCCCACCCCCACCTCACCTCACCGCCCACACCACCATGCCACTGGTGTCATCATCATAGTTTCCCCACCTAGGGGTGTAATCGATCGCGAGTTCAAACCCATAAACGAGAATGGAACTCGAGCTCGATAACTCAAAAAATATCCGAGCTCAAACTCAAGCATTACATTGAAAGGTTAACCGAGCATGAGTCAAGCTTGAGCCCAGTGTTAAATTTTGAACCCGACCCGATAAACCTACTACTCGACTAGACTCGTTTACACCCCTAGGCCACACTATTGATATACACAATGCTAATATTTATTTTCATGTTTTAAAAATTGTTGAACATTTGTGTGCATCACCTAACTTAACAGTTTGAAACAGTTGTGCTGAACATATTTTTAAAAAATGGTTAAATTAAAATCTAAAAAACAATAACACTATTTGATACTTTAGGGAGCATTTGGTTGTGGAAAATTTTCCAAGAAAAATGAAAATTTATAAAACCCGTTTGATTCATTCAGTTTTCAAAAAAAAATCCAAGAAAACAAAAAATTTCATTTTCTAAAATCTTATGTAAATTAGAAAACTAGTTTTAACAGTTTTCCAAATTTTTGTTTTCTAAAAACTTTTCTACACACACACATTCACACACTCTTTCACACACACACATACACAACTTCACACACACACACACACACACACTTTCTAATTTGAAAAAAATGGGAAATGGAAAATGAAAAATGATAGAAAATGCACAACCAAACACGTTTTCTAATTTTCTAAAAATGAATAATGAAAACTCTATCATTTCAACCAAACACGTTTTCTGAAACTTTCATAGAAAACTGAGAATGAAAACTCAACTTCATTATCTGAAAACGTTTTCTAGGAAAATGTAAACAGTTTTTCGCAACCAAACACACCCTTAGCCACCGAAAATATTACAATAATCCTAAAAACATGCATTCCACTAGTTTTCTACCAAATTCAAAATCGACCTAACAACATTCAAATCAACTAATAATTTATAAAGAATTCGAAGAACACAAGTTCCATCTAAAGAATATCTTTCCATGTTAAGAAAAATATCCAATTAAGAGTTGATTATAAATAAAATATTGAAATACGATCGAATAAAAAGAGAATTACAACGAAAACCATTGAACCAAAAATGTTCTAGAACAGCTACGCGTATAAAGAATCCGAACCTTGGAAGCACATTCTAGAAGAATACGTACCATCGAGCAGCATAATTCAAATCATTTCGTCAAGAAATCTAAATCGTTTTAGTTTTCAGAGGCTTATTCTTGATTACTTTCCTTGGAAGCACGTTCTTCATTCCAACGAAAAATAGAAGTGCGCCGAGAAGTGCAACACTCTGCCAACCATTGCAGTCCATGTCATTAAGATAACCAAAAAACCATAATTTTTTTTTATTTAAATAAACATATATGGGCGGGTTCAAATGAGAAGTCAAATTTGGTTGTGAACGTGAAGACAAATGAGAGCTTTTTCTCCTTCGCCTTTATGTTTCCAGACTCAAACACCTTCTCCTTCGCCTTAAGCTTTTCAGATTCTAACTCTTTCTCCTTCGCCTTTTTTCTCAGCTGTTTTTTGGGCAACAAGTGTGTCACATGATTCAATTACAACTGGGCATTGGAAGAACTGCGTTGCTGACTCAAACTCTACAGGTCCTATCGTAGTGTCAAAAGTAGTTGCTAATGCAACTGCATCATCAACACTCAAATCCTCCACATGGTCCTCCTTATGATACTCCCAAATACCATCCTCCTTCTGATTTTCCTCCCTCCTTTCATGCGTTTCTGGTTCAGTGACTAACATGACTGCTAGTTTTTGCCTCCACTCATCAATGCTCACAACATCATGATGCTTTCTTGAATCCCTTTCTAATGTTGTGTGGAAACTAATATTCAATTCCATCATCTTGTTGATGTTATTTAAAGTACAATTACATATTCCTGCACATATACGATTACACGGTTACCTATATAGTTATTGGATAATGTTAAACATAAACCCCCATTTTTAATACTATTCACATCATCAAAATCACATGTGCTTTTTTTAGAAACATACAAAACCACATTACATTCACATATGATTTTGTATAAATGTTAATGTAAAATTATATGTGATTTTGTACAAAGGTAAATGTAAAACCATATGTGATATTGAACAACTGTTATTCACACATGATTACAATGCCAATTATTTCAACAAAATCACATATGATTTCAGTATCATATGTGATTTTGTACAAATGTAAATGTAAAATCATATATGATTTTGTACAAATGATCTTCACACAAGATTACAATGCCAATTATGTTAACAAAATCACATAAGATTTCAGTATCATATGTGATATTGTACAAAGGTAAATGTAAAATCATATATGATTTTGTACAATGTTATTGTAAAATCATATGTGATTTCAGTATCATATATGATAAAATTAACACCTCGGTCAAAAATCATTTGACTAGTATTACACCTCAGTCAAAAATCATTTGAATAGTGATAAGTGAAAATTTCACAATCCAATTTTCAACTAATATAATATGTGATACATAAATTTGTTATTTTTATTGTACCTCGATACTAGATGGCGACGTAGGAGCTTCTTCATTCACATAAGGTTCATCCAACTCTCCTAATCCCAACCCTCCTGCCTCCATCTCTGACTCCATCCTCACCGTTAACATGTCATGAGACAATGACCTTATTGTCGGTCTCTGTCGTATAATGTGAGGCACATCCTACTTAATGTTATCCACATACAATAACTGCAAGAAAATATTAATAAATATTAAAATTGTTTGAACAAAATGTTATCCTTCACCTTACATATATCTTTATTGAGAGTTGTCAAAGGTCCCACTAAAGTGGGACACGTACCACCAAAGTTGTCAAAGGTACACAGAAAAATTCTTCAGAATTGGTCCCGCTCCATGTGTTCTTGCAGAATCGCAAACGATTAAGTATGTACCCGCACCAGTTGATGTCTCGAAAGATCGTGTTTGGTGTCAATCGAGTAAGAATGTTCAAGTCACACAACCCATTGTATTTGCATTGACCCATTGTGTTGCAAAATAAAACAATAAAGTTCAACATGAAATTCCAATCTCCATTATTTGATAACATGATCTAGAGGCTAACATCAGTAGGTCGTATGAGTTGTTTATTAAACTGCTTCAACCATTCATCCTTCATTTTGACCCTGTAATATTCTGTTACGCATGTATCATAGCTGATGTGTCCCATCGGGGCTCCTATCTTATCTCGTACTGATTCCTCCTTAACGTGGATTAGGCCTTTCGAAGTGTTGATGGTCAGTGTGTATTGATCAAAGTTTAGTGCCACGTGTAGACCAAGACTCGTCGGTATCCCATCCAATTTCATTCCAATCAGCCCTCCAAAACCTATCTCAGTCATGCATTTTAGTTAAGCCTCTGACATCGATCTGACCGCATTGAAAAGAGGGCTTCGTGTTGTCCGTACTTTTATACTTCCTTGATTCTTCTTTGGCCTACTATCGATATCCAATATTCCCTTATCCTTTTGCTCTGGGCTTAGGTTTCTTTCTTGTAATTGCAGTATCTATCTCAACAGCCTCTGGGCGACCTCGTTTGGCCCTTTGATGTTTATCACTTACACACCCTACACAAAAGTTTTAACTAATTTAAACCATCTATGAACCACAAATGTTCAAACAGTAAAATAATATGATCAACTATGATTGAACTAATTTAAACCAACTAATTACACATGTTTGATCACATATGATTGAACTAATTTAAACCAACAAATTACAAAATGCAAAATCACATATGAATGAACCAATTCAAACAAAATATTAATCATATATGTTCAAACCGTAAAATCATACGATCACATATGATTGAACTAACTAAAAACAACTAAGCAAAATCACACATGATTGATCTAATTTAAACTAACTAATTACATATGATTGAACAAATTTAACCCAAATATGAACCACATATGTTCAAACAATAAAATCATAAATGCAAAATGCAAAATACTAATGCTTTTAGTATTGTGACCAACCAACTTATAACAAAATGCAAAATCACATATAATTGTAGTATTTGAAACCATATGTGATTCATATATGTTATTTACTGTCTATCATACCTATAGTACATCTAAAGACTTATAAGAATTATTAGGTTATTCAAGATAATGTAAAATCACAAATGATGTTATTATTGTGACCAACCAACTTATAACAAAATGCAAAATCACATACGATAGTAGTATTTCAAACCATATGTGATTCATATATGTTATTTACTATCACACCTATAATACATCTAAAGACATAAAAGAATCATTAAGTTAATCAAGAGAATGCAAAATCACATATGATGTGATTATTGTAACCAAACAATAAGATAATGCAAAATCACTTATGATTTTACATATTGCATCCGACCAACTAATTACATATTACAAAATCACATATGAATGAAAAAAATTTAAGTGATTTTGAATCACATATGGTTTCAAACAATAAAATAAAAAAAAATTAAAATGCAAAATCACTTATGCTTTTAGTATTGTGACCAACCAACTTCTAACAAAATGCAAAAACACATATGAATCACATATGTTCATACACTAAAATCATAAAAAACCGAAGCATGCTTACCTGCTTCAACCATTACAGATGGGTTGGAGGGGTTTGGGTGATTTTATGCACTTTCTTGCTGCTCAATCCTTAAGCTTCTTCTTGGAGCTTCAATAAAAATGCAATACAAATCAGTGTTTAAAAAATGCGACGGGAAGTGTATGGGCCAAACAAAAGATGACCTACGTCTTCCCAAACCGCAAGAAATGAGGAGCAAACATAGGACGTACCTACAAGAATGTTAGTCCAACCAAAAGAAACTGGAATTATCAAACATACAATTACCACCAAATAAAGCACGCCAAACAAGTTTACCAAGTGAACATAAGTGTCAGAGAGAAAGCATCCAGTCAAAAAGTTAACACAAAAAACAGTGACGAAACAAAAAAATTAGTCCAAGGGGTTGAAAGTAACCAAAGAAGTCAGTGGCGTAGGGACTCCCACCTGTGGTGAATAGCAGCAGTGGCATCAACAATGGTGTCCAGGTCTGTCGGAAAGGAGGGCATGGGGACATCCTCAGAAGTACTCGCTTGACCATGACGCCGATAAGAAGCACACCTTGCTTCCAAACGAGTCGTCCTGCTATCGAGAGTAGCTAACTGCATCTGAATATTGTTAATTGCCTTAGTATGCCCTTCTAGCTGCCCAATAAAGATCATCAACCACGACTCTGAACCATAAGTCGGTCGCTTAGGTGGGGGCATGGTCTGATCTTGCGAAGGTCCTGATTGAGAGGGACCCGGTCGGGTCGGCCTGTGAGGGGCCTGGTTGTTGGGCAGCATCAATCAGGGCTCTCTATCGATGGGTCCTCACCCGGACACGAACAACTGGCTTTGGAAACTCGACATCTGCAAAACGCTTAGACCATCTCATGCGATCAATAGTGCCTTGGTCTATAGTTGAAGTGCCAAACTGGATCTCATCACTGGTTTGTTCCTACACTTCAAAAACACTTAATAACCGGGTAATTAGTACGGGGCATAGCAGACATAAGCTTGTGCGGGTCGTGGACTCGCCCAAAGCGGTTCGGATAACGGGCCCCGGATTGATTGGCGGATCCATAAGGATGCAATATAACATAACACTCTTGTCGAAAGTCAACGTACTATTATGAGTAGATGGCATCAAGTTATGCTGCAAGCTAGCTTCGAAGTTTAAATAGCCGGACCGAATTATCTGTTGCTTATTGTCCAACGTCCATCCAAAACCCGGGAGTGTGAGTGAACTAGCAATATGTACGTCTAAGCTCTCAGGAACACCCTCAACAGTGAGTTTGGCAAATGAACACTCGAGAGGAGGCGTGATTCCCAGAGTGGCATTTATCGTGTCACTCAAACACTCCATTAATTTCCCATGGACAGGTATCAAATCCCCATCCATTTCCCCAAAAGCCGCATAAAATTTACGGACCAATGTGACATTGATCCGACACAGCTGTTCAATCAAATTTGTCCAACAATCTGCTTCTAGATGGGATTTAACACAGGTAAATGATTCAACTAAAGCTACATGAAAACCCCTTTCAACAAGTAGGGTTTTGTGCGAAATAGCCGCATACCTGTCCTGGTGAGAAGGTGGGTCGAGAATGGTGCGTGCCTAACGCTTAACGAGTCCGATGGGACGATCCTTCCGGCTTTAATCAAACGAACTGTCCTCGATGACCAACTCCGTTGGTTGAGAGCTAGCAGTGGGAGTGGGAGAGTCAGGTGGTGAGTCTTCATCAGAAACAATGAGAGTGCCTACAAATGAACTGAATCGATCGGCAGTGTCACCATAGTGGTCAGCCACCACAGTGGTGCGTTTTCGAAGTTTGCGTTTTGGCGGTTTGGTCACCGTTGGCTTCTTTCCATGTACATGATAGAACAAGTATATAGTTAAAAGATGATCAATGATATCAGAAGAAGAAGTTCCGCTGGCTTAGTCCGGGGCCTTCGGAGACAAAATAGAAAAGTATTACTCCCTCCGTACCAAATTAAGTGTACACGTTTCTATTTATATTTGTCCAAAAATAAGTGTCCGTTTTCAAAAATAAATAACCAAATTCTCAAATTTACCCTTAATTAATGTACAAATATTTAATAATTGTGAAGAGAGAGAAATTAAACAAGGGAAATATGTCATTTGGTTAACCAAAAAGTGTAATAATTATGATTGTATAAAAATGTGTGTCATTTCAATTATGGACACTTATTTTGGAACGGAATGAGCAACACTCAAATAAATGTCCACAATAAAAGAAGACAAACGATTATAGAAATATTGTTTAAACATACATAAAGAAAATTCAATAAACAAAGCAAGGTAACACAATACAAATACAAATCAATAGAGTTTAAGAATCAAACTTGTGGTCCATTTGGCATCAACGATCTAACTACCTTTATGAGCGGAATGTGAAGAGCCATAGTTCTCAGTACAATACACCCGGGATCCTAAATTATCCGTTTGTGTGTAAATTTGTAGTTCGACTTTGTTCATAAACAAATAATTAAATCAATTCGTAGGTTTTCAAACTGCACCCTAGTTATAACTATTAGAATAAACTGAAAATACAATCAAAGATTTAGATTTTATCATCCAGTTCATCTGCAACGTATCTAATTCCGAGAACACCAATTCCAACTATCAGAGCAACATAATCGTCATGGGATTTTATCTTTTATTTCTAGGTTTGTGGAAAGAAAATTTGTTTTTAAAAACTCTCACATCTTCCATTTCATAAGTTTGAAATGAATGTGGATAATGTGGATCTGGAGTTTGAAGAAAGATGTTACAAGAAAATTTGATGGAGAAAGTATGACGGCTCCACATCCACTCTATTCTTACTCTTTAGGTTAAAACCATAGTTTTTTACATTTTATATTTTATATTTTATTTTTATTTTTACCACATGTTGGGCTTTAAAAATGAAACCTTACTGGATCGACGGTTATTTTTCTTGGGTAAGTATAATTTTGTTTTTTAAACCATTAAATTTATATGGATTGTTTAAATTTTGGGGTGGGTTATGGGTGGAGCCTAGGGGTGTGCAAAAACTAACCGATTTAATTGGAACCGACCGATTTAATTAGAATCGACCGATTATAATTGGACATTTAATTGTAATTCGATCGGATCGGATTGAAAATTTCAACATCCAATTTAGATCGGTCGGTTCTTGGATGACAGTCCAGAACCGACCGAACCGAACCGACCAACATCCAGTTACCATCCAATTAACCATCCGATGACCATCCAGTTATCCATCCAACCATCATCCAACTATCATCCAGTTAGTTTGTCTTCAATTTGCTTAAATCAAAATTTGTTTTTGTGTTAGTTTTTGAATTTTTAGCTTCACTTGTGTTTATTTTAACACATTAAAAATGATTAATTAATTTCTTTCATTGTTAAAAATTGGATTGAATTAACACATTTGATGGATCCAATCACATTGGATCATCCATTGGATATCCGACGGATATCCATTAGATATCCAATAAAAATATCCAATGGATGAAACCGAACTGATCCAATCATCTATTGGATCGGTTCGGTTCGGTTGGCAAAATCCAACATCCAATGGATGATTGGATCGGATTGGTTCCCTCACATCCAATGGATGTCAGCCGATGAACACCCTTAGGTGGAGGTTAGGAGGGAAGAAGGGATTGGTAGGATAAGGTGAGGAGATGATTAGATATAAATATTATAATATAATATTTGATTTACTTGAATTTTGTAAACTACAATTAATAAAAAGGGCTAAAAGACATAAACACCTTTTCTCTAACAGATTTTTTAACAGAGTTAGTAAGCATTAAGAAGAGACCACTTTCAAAGCAAACTACAAATGATAAGGACAGTTTCTAGACTTAACAAAGTTTAGATGCCATTTTCAATAAACCTCAAGGACCAAAATTAGAGTTTACTCTAGTTTTAAAGTACGAAATCATGAGGCGACGTGGTATCCCTGCAAGTTCATAAGACCCATAAGACCAAAGGGGGGGTGATACAAAGATGATTTGAGAGTTAACGATGCTTTTCTTCAATCTTGGGAAAAGATCAAAGTGTCTTGTAGAAGAAGAAATCAAACTGATGTAGCAAAACCATAAATCTCTAAACATTCGTAAAAAATAGGTTTTTGTTAAAAAATATTAATGGAAAGCTGATATGGCAAAAACAAAAAGTCTTTTAATAACTTTTGCATTGGAGATGTTTAAGGATGATGATAACCAAAAATCAAACAATAAAATTTGTTGAAGTATCAGTTATATACACCTACAAAACCTCAAGCCCAACATATGGAAGGTGACGAGGAAGAAGAAGAACAAGAAGATCTATTTTAATTTGAAAATTAAACTAAGTAATTTTTTTACTACATCTTATTTACATCTATACTATAACGGTTGGCTTGGAAACAACAAAGTTGCAGCATTTAGATATAAATATATAGTAAATTGTAGGACAGATGTACTACTACCAAAATGGTGTGAAAAAATAATGCATCTTTGCTCAGGCAATTGTCCAAAATTAACTTTTCAGCTTTTTCTATTTCCAAGTCGTATGTGGCCTACACTGAGTCCGTGAGTTAAATGACCATTTCACACATTCAAATTGGACTCCTAACTATTTCTCTCCCGGGTTGACCCAAATATCACTAATTCCGCAATCGATCCCCAATATTCCAAACCTAGCTAAAAGGCAAAAGGTATATAAATTCGACAAAGATCTGAAATTATGACGGCTAGGTCCCTAATTGTGACGGCCAGGTCTGCAATTGCGATGGTAAATTGGTTGAATTTTATTTTTTTTGTCTTTTTAGCTAGCTTCATGATATTGCGGAATTAATGACATTTAGGTCATCGTTGGAGAGAATGGTTAAGAGACCAATTTAAATATGTGAAATTGTCATTTGAAGCAATTTTCTCGTAAATAAAAAGATGAAGTATGTATCTGGTTTTAACTGAAGTCATGGTGAGTCACTCTTCTTTTTTCACTTTCATGGCCACGGCCCTTGTTGCTTGTTTTCTTCTGATTTGTCATTTTTAACAAGTTTTTTAGAACACTTTTTAAAAAAAAAGTGTTCTGTAAACCTTTGTTTTTATAGGACACTTGTATTTTATAGACTTATTAAAATTAATGTCTCTTTTCAAGGACCAAAGTTAGAATTTAGTCGATTTATTAACTATTTTATTTACCTGTTTATAAAAATATAACTCAAAACCGTATATTGCACCGCGTAGTACGGTTTGGTAAAAATGTAAACTGCAAACCGCACCTGGTTAAAACTACGCTTTGAGATGCGGTACGGTGTGAGCAATTTGGTTGTTTAGATGAACACCCCTAGTTCTATTTATTGTGGTTGGATAGGAGATAGTCTTAATCCAGATCAAACTCTCTTTTTTTGGTATCTGTTGTTCATGTTTCCTTAATTATGTTTTTCTTTTTCAAATGTCTTTTAATCCATTTGAACAAATCAATTTTTTTGTAAGTTAAAAGTAGGCTAAATACATCCATATACCTATTATTAGATACATGTTTAAGATGATTTATTTAATGGGTCAAAGATGTCTATACCATAATATATAAACAAAAGTGAAATAATATTAGTATTTGAATTTTGTAAGTAAGTTATAAGTGTTGATGGGCATGATTTGGTACGGATTTGGTCATGCTAGGGCATAGGGGGATGGGAAGTCACTTTGTATTACACAAAGGTGAATTCTATCCCTACCATCTCTTCACTCACATACCCTATAATGTATACCCCCTCTACATCTTAAATATGTGAGTGGAAGGAGGTATGAATAGCAACCCCCTAAAATAATTACAGGGATGGTCATTGTGGTTTCATATTTGTTATGGATTAGGTCCTTTATGTTAACAGCCGTTTAAGATCTATGTTAACTGTGTTTTCATTTTTTACTTTGTTATGAAACTTGTAATTTTTCAAGGACCTGTTTTACGAATTTTAAAATTCAGAAAACTTCCTTTCTCTCTTAATTGTTCCTTAGATTCCCATAAACAAAAATGAGACCATGAAACCACATCAAAAATCAAAACAAGAGTAAAGATTCAAGACCATAAAAAAATTAATTGAACGAACATAATCAACAACAAAAACCCATATTTAATAACAAATCAATAATATAAACCCATTTTGAAGAATAAAATCAACAACATAAACTCATTTTTGAAGAACAAATCGACAACAAACTCTATTTTTTAAGAACAACTTAGCAACAAAAACTATTCTTTAAACCATTTGTGACGCAGATAAGATGGGATCAGTGGATGGTATCCCTGACTCCCCGGTTTCGAATCCCCGCGACTGCATGTGACGATATCCAGACCTTGGCCTATCACTCTGTGGTGGGTCCTGGTCGTCGGGATTAGTCGTGTGCCCAAATGGATCCCAGATACCCCAGGAACGTGTGTCTGTTATTACCATTAAAAAAAAGATGGGGTCGATACAGTCATCCACAGAGCCATGCGTTTGCTTTAGAATGGGTTCGGAGGATCTTGCTATCAAGTTGCATTGGATGGATGATCTAAAAGAAGATGAATCCAAGAGTGGGTGATTCAATTTATCTCCTTGGGGTATTTTAAAGATGAAAGCAACGTTGGAAAGCATATATTTTTAATTGCTTTTGTTGTGATTATCAAAATTGGAGGGAGGTTGTTAAATTTGACACCAATTAAGATGTTCAATGTATCATAAAATCCATTGGTAGTGCTATAATGTTTGATATAATTATCTTCATAACTCCTTTAATTTTAGTTATTCATGAGTGTGAGATGAATTCTTCATTGTTATTCCTCTAACACAATTACTGATATGCTAGTTGTTGGCAATATGCATCTTTCTGGATTTCTGGAACCGAAGATCGAACCGAATACCCTGGTTCAGTTATTTCAGGACTAGAACCGGTTAGTACCATTTTTGGGGACAACTAAGGTATTTCACCGGTTGGTACCATTTTTAGAACTAGTTTCAGTTATTTCAGGACTAGAACTGATTATGCAATGCAAGAAGTCAAGAAATCCGATTTTTTTTCTTTAAAAAAGTCGGTATATAGGAATAGAACCGAATTTTGTTGTATTAATTTAGGTAGATTTGGAGAAAAAGAAATGGAAGATATTATGGCTGGGTAAAGGAAAGTTTTTGTAAAAATTCAAATCAACGTGTCCCTTTCTCTTCTGGTTCGGTTCGATTCGGTTTTTTCAATATTTTACTGGTACCGAAACCGAATTCAATGAATCTCAAAACCGAATACCGAACCGATTTGTCCACTTCGGTACCGATACCGGCACGGTCCCAGTTTGGTTTGGTATTCAGTTTACAACACTAATGTTCGACTCTGCTCGTTCAAAAACTCGATTCAACTTTTCAAGTCGAGCTAAGCCATTCGAGCATACCTCTATTTTGAGCCAAACACTGCTCGTATATTTATTAATCATACAATAAAAATATAAAAATTATCAAGTTCAAGCAAGCAGATAAACGAGTTAACCAATCGCGAGTTCAAACCCATAAACGAGCATGGAGGTCGATAAATCAAAAAATATTCGAGCTCGAGCTGAAGCCTCACATTGAAAAGTTAACCGAGCTCAATTTACTTTCAAAACAACTAATAATTTATAAAAGAATTCGAAGAAGACAAATTTCCATCTAAAGAATATCTTTCCGTGTTAAGAAAAATATCCAATTAAAAGAGTTTGATAATAAATAAGAATATTGAAATACGATCGAATAAAAAAGAGAAATTACAATGAAAACCATTGAACCAAAAACGTTTCTAGAACGGGCTACACGTATAAAGAATCCGAACCTTTGGAAGCACATTCTAGAAGAACTCGTACCATCGAGCAGCATAATTCAAATTCATTTCGTCAAGAAATCTTAAATCGTTTTAGTTTTCAGAGGCTTCTTCTTGATTACTTTCCTTGGAAGCACGTTCTTCATTCCAACGAAAAATAAAAGTGCGCCGAGAAGTGCAACACTCTGCCAACCAATGCAGCATATGTTATTAAGATAACCAAAAAAAAACCATAAATTTTTATTCAAATAAACATACAGGGGGTGGGTTCAAATGTGAACTCAAATTTGGTTGTGAACGTGTGAGAACAAATGAGAGCGTGACACGTGTCCTATTCAGACCAAATAATGAAGAAAAATATTCAGACCGAATGTAGCATTATTCAGCCTGAATAACACTACATTCAGACCGAATGTAGCATTACATTCAGACTGAATATAGTGTTGAATATACTACATTCAGACTAATATAGTGTTGAATAATACTAAATTCAGATTGAATAACACTACATTCAGACTGAATATAGTGTTGAATAACACTACATTCAGACTGAATAAAACTATATTCAGTCTGAATAATACTACATTAAGTCTGAATATTTTCCTTCATTACTCAGTCTGAATATTTCCTTCGTCTTTAAGTCTGAATATGACACGTGTCGCGCTCTCATTTGTCCTCACGTTCACAACCAAATTTGAGTTCGCATTTGAACTTTCCTCTAAACAACACATAAATCATAAAAAAAACCTGCACGAAATCTGGAAGAAGAGCGTGAAATAGTGGATCATCGAATTCATAGTCGTAGAAATCGTGTAGCAATGGAGTCATAAATAGCAGATAATACATCTGCACACGAACAAGAAAAAAACGACGATAAATACCAATAATCTGATCAAAATTCAGTAGTATTCAACTCCAACATTTTTTCATTTTGGAGATTTCAACGTTAATTAAAATACTAAGTAATATTTTAAAAAATATTACTTAACGAGTAATAAAATAAAACTCGATTAACTTAAGGAGTCGAGCTTAATAAAACCATTGTTCGACTCAGCTCGTTCGAAAGCTCGATTAAATTTTTCGAGCTGAGCCGATCGGGCATATATTTTTTTGAGTCAAACATGATCATATGTTCATAAATACTACAATAAAAAAAAATATATATATATATATATAAATCAACCTCGAGTCAATAAACGAGTCAATCGATCACGAATACAAGCCCATAAACGAGCATTGAGATTGAGCTCAATAACTCAAAAAATATTTGAGCTTGAGCCTAGTATAATTTTCCGAGCCGAGCTCAAAAACCATATTACTTGACTCAGGTCGACTCGTTTACACCCCTAGTTTTATCTGATTTTAATATAAATAGGTGTATATATAGCTAACACCCTAAGTTTATTGGTAGAGTGGGGAAACTTTTTTATGGGAAGAACAAAAAACTGCAAAAAGTCATTCTCTTCTTCCTTTTAGTTTTGGAGAAGGTATTGGAGCGGGGGAAAAACGCCTAAAAACTAAATCCGGCAAACATGTCGAAAGTTAAACGGGTTGAGAGTGTCTAACCCGAACACGACCCGTTTAATAAACGGGTCAAAAATTCTCAACCTAAACACGACCTGATTTAACCCGCCTAACCCAATACCAATACGAAATACTTAAAAACAAACACCATTTGTCTGATTGGCTCAAGCCACTAGGCTTATAGAAAGGTGTAGGCGGAAAGCTATGAAATGGAAAGATAAGTGGAAGGATGAGGAGCCTATTTATACTAGAGGGCAAGGGTTTTGGATAGTAAATCCCACCGATATGGGATGAAAATCTTCATTAAGAGAGAAGCTACTCTAAGAAACCATCAGTAAGCCAAGTCCATCCCACATCGAAACTTTAAAATAAAACACAAGGCTAAAAAACACTATATAAATAAACCATTAACCATGGAAGTGTTTGGACAACTATCTCTCGAGCATTGGTTTAAGTTTTATTATTATTTAGTATTTACTTTGTTAAAAAAAATATAAATTGTGGCATGTTGACTCTCATTGCCTAAAAGGGCCTAATATAAACGGGTTATTCAGGTCATTTTCGAGTTGAAACTTTTGACCCTAACCTTACCCGTTTAATTTTCATGCCGTTTAGTTAAACAGGTTGAAATGTATTACCCAAACCCGTTAACTCTCAGGGTCAACTAGTTTTTTCCTCTCTTGCATTAAAAATACCAGACTATCTGAGAGAAGAATTCTAATAAAATTCTATATAACAAACATTTGACAACTAAATCATCTTCAGGGCTCAATCATTTAGTCTATTTTTCATTTTCATTTTGCACAGGGCTAATACATATACAATAATAGCATAAATAGAGATGGGACCTACAAAATGGCGACTGAAATAAGCCGCTCTATTAATACCAAACAAACGGATCTTGCTATTTGATATAAGTATGCCATTTCTATACATATCATACCATATATGGAACACCGTCACATAACCAAACAGGAGGCTTAATTGATCAAGGAAAATCATTAAAAAAAATCATTGTATAATTGTTAATTTAACCGTAAATTACGAAATAAAATGTATAAACACAACCCATGGAAGGATAAAAGTTGTTACCAGCAAATAGGCACCGGTGGTGCTGCCAAATACAAATAAAATCCCACCAAGACCTTTAAGAGCCATTGAAGCTAAAACAACATGCTTAACCTGAATCAATATATCTTCAAGTCAGAAAAAACAACGCTTTTTGTTGCAAACAAGCAATACTTCTTACGAAAATACAAAATAAACACTACACTTTGCAAGACTGAATAAAAAAAGGCCAAGTGAGAAGATGGTCATTTTCGAGTTTACATTTCAGTTGTTTCTCCAAAATTACTCAATCGTACAAAATGTGATGTTTTTTTTTTGCATTTTCATCGATTTGTTTGCTACAAAAAATAAAATGGTTGGCAAGAATTAATCACTTAAACTAATTAGAGGCTTACATCAATCGTTGGCACTCCATCTCCAATCTTGGAGGTTAGATATCTATGAATAGAATCAATTTTTGGAGCTAGTTCCACTGCAGCAGGGCCACCATCGTCGCCAAAATCATTGAACCTGTTCAAAAACAGACGTAGATGAAGGAATTTGAATAAAAACAGACGGCTCTGAGATCTTATATTATATCTCCAGTTTGATCAGTACACAAGAGGGAGGTTCAGAAGAAAACCTCAGAAAGAAAAAAAAAACTAAAGAACACCCTGAGAGCCCTCCATCCGGATGGTATACACAACTGCATACAAGCGATTGAAGCTGTATTTTTTTCTATGCACTAATGCATGTTACAGATTACCATTATGCATTTGTGCATACCGTCCAGATGGAGGGCTCCCAGGGTGTTCTTCAGTTTTTTTTTTTTTGAAGTTTTCCCCTAAACCTGACCTAATCTAAAATCCCCCTCCATGGTAACAAAACAAAGGAAATGAAATGAAGCGTTAAAGTTAGATAGATATGTTTGAATATTAATCAAATGTCTTAAATGCCCTTTGATAACAAGGAAATAAGATCAAACAAATCACATTGTAATAACAATGGTCGGGTAGGTAGAAGGTAAACCATTTGAATTAAAGTAACATATGATTAAAAAAGAAAGCATCTGCATTGCCACCTTGAGCCATTTTGACCATAGGGTTAGTAACTAAAAACAACTACAAGCAAATCCACTCGAAAATATTAACCAAAAGAAGGTGCGACTTTGTGCAAGCTATAAAACGAACACAAAGACTGTAGCTACTGCATAACTAGAAACTGTGATATATATATATATATATATATATATTGCATGTCAATATGTCAAGATTTTAATTTACAAGAACCAATTTATAAGTAGTACATTTCATTAGAAGAAAGATAGTTTCCATGATTTCAAAAAAACTGTATTGATATATATAAATCACAAAAAGCAGCCTCTTTATTAATAAATTCTTGCTTACTTAAAGAGACAAACTTAAATTTTCAACCAACAACCAATTTCACTTCCATTAATGAATCTATACATTCAAAAAGCATATTATTATTGTAAAACTTTTGACACTTCAATAGATATATAAATTGTTGAACCACATACAAACAACAGATTTGATTTTTCATTTCCTGAAGCTTATTGTGTATAACTATGTGTCAATTAATCCTAACGTTCTTACCCTAGATTTGGATACCCTGTTCCAATGTTACATGAAAGTGGAAATTTAACAAAAATACAGAAGATATGGATCGAAAATTCTATAAACAACAGCTTGAAAAAACCTTTCAAAGTTGAAATAATCTCCAATAAATGGAGATATCAAGCTGCATAACATGGGTTTCTTCATTTTCCAACAATTTTAACTGGTTTATAAATTTAGGGCAATTAATAAGCAATTTGTGTACCTAGATCGCCCCTTTCATGTCCATAAACACACAATCAAACGTTCCAAATCATACATTCCCAAATCAAATCAAAGGAAAAACACACAGCGATTATTCTCAAATGAAAAACAAATCACAAATGATGAAAAACGATAACATTCATAAAACAAAAACAATCAGATTTGTTAACATATCTTATCTAACTCCAAAATTGACATGACATTAGCCGAATTTCGTCAGAAAACGAGGCAATGGTAGATCTAGGGGTCCATAATTGAATGATTAGATTATAATAGTAGTAGAAAATGTTGATGAAATGGTAGATCTATGTAAAAAAAGAAAGAAAAGATAAAAGAATAAGATTACGTACATTTGCCAAGCGGATAGGATGAAAAGAGATGCGAAGAGAAGCCTTCCGAGGAAGGAAAAGAACCCCATTATCGTTGTTGCTTTCAATCTGTTGAGAGAAATAGAGAAAAATGGAGAGAAAGGGGAAAGGGGAAAGGAAATCACGGCTGCTGCTCGAAAACGAAACCCGATGAAGAAACCAAAGTGGTTGGTTTGTTTTGTTTTGGTTTGGTTGGGTTCTTTCAGAGTTGCGAGGAGCCTATTTATTACACTGTTTTGATTTGATTTGATCTACTTCATGTTTGGAAAACACTATAAAAATATAATTATATATAGTTATTTATATATTTATATATACAATAATAATACATACCCTTTCCTCCACCACTTAGGGGTGTAATCGAGCCGAGACAGCTCGTGAGATACTCGAGATCGGCTCGAAAGGTATTCGAAATCGACTCGTGAATTGTCGAGTCGAGCTCGAGCTCGAGCTACTCGAGTAGATAATCGAGTCGAGTTCGACCTATAAATTACTCGGCTCGAGCGGCTCGCGAGCCTAATCGAGCTTCTATAAAATTACAATTTTACCCCATATATGTGTATATATTAAATTATCGAGCGAGTCGAGTCGAGCTTTATCGAGCTTCTATAAAATTACAGTTAATATTTATATTGTTATGCGTTTTTTAAGACACGAGCGAGTCGAGTCGAGCTCGAAAGTGTCGATACCTGTCACGAGCTCGAGCTCGAGTTTGAAAATTTAGGCTCGATCGAGTTCGAGTCGAGTATCGAGTTTCGAGTTTGAGAGTCGAGTCGAGCTTGAGCTTGGCACTGTGTCGGCTCGACTCGGCTCGATTACACCCCTACCACCACTTTTCATTTTCATTTGATTTATTTTCTTTAGAGTTAAATACAAATTTGGTCCCTGCGGTTTACATAAATTAACGGATAAGGTCCCTGAACTTTCTTTTTAACAAAGAGCATCCCTATAGTTTCATTTTTATAACGGATACGGTCCCTCCTACTAACACTGTTAGTTAAAGTGGTGTTAATGAAGGGTAGTTTAGTCTATTAACTTTTTTTCTCCACTTACTTTCATTCTCATAACATATATGGTCCCTTCATCAACTTTTATTTTAATAACAAATTTGATCCTTCCTCTACCTTCAATTTATAACAAATTTGGTTCCTCATTTTAATTGAAATACAAAAAAAATTGCATAGTTAAATAGATATAAAAATATAAGTTTACTAATTTACTTAAACTAATTAATACACACTAAAAACGACTATAGTTAAGGATAAATTAATAAATATATAGAAATGTTATAACTTAGATTATTAGTATTATTTTAGTGATTATTAAATAATTTGACTGCTAAAATTTAACACTAAGGCTATATTTAACAATTTCTGTAGAAATGGACTATCAATTTACCTTTTCAAAATATTTTTTTAATAAAATATAAAAGATTAACTTATTGCTTTTAAGTACAAAAAATGAAACTAATCATATTTATTGCATCAAATACATCTAATAGTTCTTTACGTTTTTATTTAAGCCTTCTACTTAAAAATACACACTAAAAAATATTTTGATCTGAATTTTAAATGCGATTGTCTTTATCGTAATTTCAAGTTGCAAATACTATTTTTAGTGAATAAATAGTCTACTTTTATTTATAGTTATTAGAATATTTGAGAGTTAAATAATTAGGGGTGTTTGAGATTGATTATTTGAAACAACTTATGTTCTTCTTACAAAAGTCTTTATCAACTTATTATAAGTTAGAATGATGTACCTTGTTGAAAAACTCCTTATTATTCTTTTGACACCGATATAAGTACTTTATCCAAACACTCAAAAAGTCCTATTGAATCGTTTATCAACACAATTTATGTAAATATTAAATGAATTTTATTCAATCAATACTTACATAATTTTGTGTTGATAAACAATCCGATACGAGTTGTAATTGACCAAACCACTTCAAAATATGTATTTTTTAAAGGTTAAAGTAGATAGACCATTTTTAACCGAAATTACTAAAGATAGCATTAGTGTTAAATTTTGTCAGTCAAATGTTTTACTAATCACTAAAATAATACTAATAATCTGAATTATAGGATTTTTATATGTTTATTAATTTATTCTTTTACTATAATCATTTTTAGTGTATATTAATTAGTTTAAGTAAATTAGTTAATTTATATTTTATATCTATTTAACCATTTTTTTTATGTATGTTAATTAAAATGAGGGACCAGATTTGTTATAAATTTGAAAGTAATGAAAGGACCAAATTTGTTAATAAAATGAAAGTTGATGGAGGGACCATATGTGTTATGAGAATGAAAGTAAATGGAGAAGAAAAGTTAATAGACTAAACTACCCTTCACTAACACCACTTAAACTAACGGTGTTAGTAGGAGGGACCATATCTGTTATAAAAATGAAACCATAGGGATGCTCTTCGTTAAAAAGAAAGTTCAGGGACCTTATCCATTAATTTATGTAAACCACAAGGACTAAATTTGTATTTAACTCTTTTCTTTAATAATGATAATTTGTGTAAATACAAAGTATTTTGGTGTCATCTTTATTTTTATTTTTATTTTTATTTTGAATGATTAAGTTATTTTATTTTTATTTTGAATGATTAAATAGTTTGAAATTTTAGAAATTGGTTATCTAAATTGTTTTAACTGAAGAAGGTATATGTAACCGGTTAGAAATGTTTTATTGTTCTCAATTCTCAGATCCTACGGCATTCAAACCATGTACCTAAAGACATTGTTCTGCGTAGCCATATCTCGTCGTCCGCTCTTCCTTACCACCCATCGTTGTCGTTGCGCGCTATAATCGATCTACCTTTTTTTAATATGTTTTTTTGTCTTATGATTCTCTCTATTCTCCAATAATATAAGGAGAACGTATAAACGGATCAAAAAATAGGGAGAATTGAAATACAAAAAATAAATTAACAATAAGGGTTATGACGGCAGCGAGCGGTCATGAAAAGTGGACAAGGATGGGTGGTGATGAAGACAGAGCAACGATGGGGCAGTTAGTGGTGGTGAGGGGGTTCGATGGTGTTGGGTGCAAGGAGTTTGAAATGGCAAAAAAGTTTGGGGATGATATAACTGATTTAGGGTTTTTTTACTTCAAAACTTTCCTAGTTTGTTACAAGTACCTTTTTGGGTTAAAATGATGTATTTAACCTATTTATAAAAGTTCGACGTTTATTTACTCAAGAAAATGTTCATAAACTTAATGATTCAAAATGTGAAAGTTTTTTTTGTTTGAAGTATATATAATATTTATATACACAAATGCAACAAATAAACTCACACACCACCTCCATAACTTTGGTGAGGTTTGAACCTCTAACCTTCTAGGAGGGCAAGAGCTACGATGCCGCTAGGCCAAAAGCCCTTTGGTCCAAAATGTGAAAGTTCAATGGTTTATTTATTCAAAAAGACTCATGGACTTATGTAACGCCCATAATTTTGTTAGTATAAGAATTCGGGATTTGATCGTGTAATCTTCTTTATAAATTATGTGTTTGTTTGGTGATTAATCACTTTGGTTGTTTTTTTCAGCTCGTGTAAGAAGCAATATCGGGGATTTTTGGCCGAATTAAGTTTCTACGCGAATTGGCACGCGACTTGATATCGCAACCAGGGTCACATGGCGTACTGCAGGAGTAACCTAGTCGGGCCTTGGACAGAAGCTTACGCAACCAAGCTCATGGCCTAAGTCGCAACCAAAGTCGCGTAGACACGTGAGGCATCAACGGGTGGCACGAGTGACCTAGCACGTGACATAAAGCCGTGTCCATATCCATGTTAAAATATTTTAGCTAGAGTTTGGGTCATTTACTCCATATATTCCCTCTCTCTCTCTATTCATTAAACGTATTTGGAGCTCAAGGAAACTGATTTCAAAAGATTTTAAAAGCATTAAGGGCTTGATTTACAGCTTGAGGGTGGAAGTTCGGGACTCTTCACTAGAGATCTAGAGTTTGCTCGGCTTATAAGTTTTAGCCAAAACCTAGCATCGTGAGTTAATCTTATTTAAAAAAAGTATATACATATCAAAAAATATTTTTCAGTCTCTATAGGTTTTATCTTGAGTCATTTCAAGTATTTGGTGGTTTTGGTACGATTTGATGATTCAAGTTATTTTGAAGGATTTGACCATTTGGGACACTTTGATGTCTGAATCTACATATATCACAGGAAATACTTGTTTTGATCCCTTAGAGTGTTTTGAAACATATACATTGTGAGTTCAAAGTCTTTTGATGTATTATGATGCAAAGGTCATTTTACTAATTCTTTTCCTTCTGAGGAAATGAAAATGGTTAACCTTGATGAAATGCATAGCTACCCTATATGGCCCCTTCTTGATAAATCGGTAAATAACTAAATATGCTACACTATTTTGTAAAGGGATAAATTGTTTTAGAAAATAGTTGACATCTTGCGTAAGAAAAGTCTTTTTTTTTCCATATGAGTTAAATGTTAACTTGGTTACATAAATTTCATGTAGTTGGAAACTGTATGTTTTGGATGTGGTGACCATTCTAACCTCAAGTCATAAAAGTTATACCACATTGTATTTGGATTCATAGTCATATGAGTTGTTTTGATCGTCCTTCAATGAATTGTCATTCCCACTTTGTTGTTAGAAAAAGAAAACACCAAGTCATCGAGGACATTGAGGTGGTAATTCGTATGGAGGCAAACACTGGCCATCGTCTATTAGGGTGGAATTTATAAGTAAACGAGTAGAAGTTGGTATTATTCGAGGATCTTGGGCCATAGACCATGCATAGTTGAAATGGATGATCATTGATCTGTAGCGAGACTCGTGAACATAGACATGTAGCTTACTTTTGTGTTTTGTCATTGTTAGTGGAAATCGGATCTCCACGTCATCAAAATACGCACTTCGACGTCTTGGTGTCTATACAAAAATCTGTCGTTTTATAACGTTGACACTTGCAAGATTATTACTTTGAGCTAATATTCTTTAACTGGTTATAAAATGTTTGAACTCAATAGCCTTTAATCCTAACCGTTTTTCTTGTCGATATGTATATGAAGTCCTCTTAAGGACATTTGAGATGAGATCAGATGTTCATAAGGGCATCAGTGCAGGTTCGCATTTTTGGAGCGCCGTGCAAGTTTTGGCATTAGAGACTTTTGATGGTTAGATTACAATATTGTTAACTATTACACCCATTATTATATTGTAGTTAACTAGCGATGTCCCTTTTTTTGGTGATGCTCATATTTTATTAATCACATTCTAAATCTTTATAAATTACATTTTTTTTGTTTATTTTAAACGTGTTACAACTTAATCATTTAAAACAAGAAATTTATTGAGTTTTTTTTTTATTATTATTATAGCTTTTCTCTCATTTTTCTAATACATTTTAAAAATATTTATCTTGGCATTTTAAATCATTTCAAACATTAATTTATCTATGTTAAATATGTGAAAATGTATGAAAATATAATATATTTTAGTTCCGTCTTTATTTTTATATAATATTTTGTTCTAAATATATGAGATATTATATTTAAAGTACGAAAATAAAAGTTTTAAAATAAATGGAAATCAAATCAAAATATATTACATTTTATGTAACTTGTCCTTGTTATAACTATTTATTATTACAAATTTGGTAAATGGAAACTCTAAGTTAAAGTTTTTTAGAGTAAACTTCACTTCTGGTCCTAACATTTATCAATTTCAATGGATATCGTCCTTAAATTTTGAAAACTTGGATTTGATCCTTTATGTTTGTCATTTGACAACGGTTTTTATCCCTTTGTCTGTTGGCAGTTAACTTTATCTGTTAAATTCAATTAAATAATGGACACTATGATCAATTTACTATTTTCTCTTATTTTTATTATAAAAAACATACACATTCTCCTTCGCTATCCTTTTTCTCTGACCAATTCTATCGCTTCCGTGGTATATTTACACTTGTATTTATCATATTTTCGTTCGTCAACAAATCCATAAATGGAACTATAATGATGGCGGCTAGGTTATTATATCTGGAGGTTGGAGAAGAAGGGGATGACATGCGAAAGACGAAGGGGGTGGAGACTGGCCGAAAATTGGGTTTTCTTTATTAATTAGGGCCAACGGTGGAGTAGAGACGAAGGGGTCGCGTACGAAATCATGAGGTTGAGGCCTTGAGGGCGGCGTTTAGTGATGAGGGGAAGGGAGTTCATGGTGTTCACAAGGATGAAACACATACATCACCCCTACGGTTACAACCAATTAACTTTTGCTACTTGGCTCCCTGTGGTGATTATCATTGATTCAACAAGGATAGAGAGGCGGTCGGTGGTGGTGGTGAATGGTCGATCGTTGGAAAACTGTGAGGGATGGTGTCACGATGAATCAAAAAGGGGGACGGGGATTAATGGTAAATATATGTTTTTGGCTTCTAATAAAAAAAATAAGAGAAAATGGTAAACAAACCATAATGTCCCTTATTTAAATGGATTTAAAGGAAAAAGTTAATAGCCGTTAGTCAGAAGGACCAAAACTTTTGTGAAACAACAAACGTGAGGGACCAAATTCGAGTTTTTAAAGTTTTAAGACGATATCTATTGAAATTGACAAACAATAGGAGCCAAAAGTGAAGTTCACTTTTGTTTTATATTGGTTGTCATACAAATTAAAAAAACCCAATGGTAACAATATACAAAGATATAGCATCATCTTAGGTGTTCGTTTGTGTTTTTAAACCTTTATTCAAATCTTATGTGTTATTGGATAAGATGTTAAGCTAATCATATTGTTGGATTTTTTTTTATGATAAGAGTTTAAAATTTCTTATCGTTTTTTGTTGGACAACATGTAAATTCATGTCTTATTGATGTCATAATTCAATTTTATTTCTCTAATATCTATTTGCATCTGGTTATTCACTTTGCAATGTATATAGACATCACTATGAGTCCAGTTTTTTTTAAACTTTGTTTTTTAATAATTTATTTTTATGTTAATTAATTTATTATTTGTTTATTTAAAATATTTAATGCATGATTAAATTAAAAAATAATATCTAAATTTATATTTTAATAAATCAACAACTATATTTTGATAATTAAAGACTATGTTATTTATTATATTATAAATTAAGTTCCATAAATTTTTATAATAATTATGAATAAAGAAATGAAATCTATATATATATATATATATATAAAAGCAAGATGTGGAGTTGCTTTGGTGGCATGACGAGGATTCTTAATTCAATAATTCCTATTTTCTCACAATTTAGATTTTTTTTTAACAAAACTTCTTTTTACTAAGTTTCATTGATGAATATTAATTAAGTATTTATCAATTAATTTAATTTCAAAACCTTTCATCTTCTACAACATCCTCCTCCTACAACTTATGGTATTTCTCTTTTCTTCTATCTCTCTCATTGTTTTAATATTAGCATAAACATCCTCCTCCTACAACTTATGATAATATCTCTTTTCTTCTATCTCTCTCATTGTCTAGATATTATCATCTTCATCGATAGGTTCGATGAGTGCTTAACGTCTTTTTTTTCTACCCCGTCTTCATCTCCATTTCTCAATGTCAATCAAAGGCTAGCTCATATATTTTTTTATCAATTATGTCTTGATTAACATCTTTATATTGGAAAACAAAAAAACAATGTTTTCTTTAATTTGATACATCATCAAAAGCATGCAATCGTGTTATTTGTATCGGGTTTAAGTTTTCAGTTTTATCAGCATTCGATGCCTACGAGTTTGGATTCGAGAAAGATAAAAAGTAAAATAATAGTTCATGTATTATTCATTTTTTACTTTTGTTGGATTCTAGATTTATATTTTTTACTTCCGTCTTCTACATTTTTCTTAATTTGTTTCCTACAAAACCGATGGTTGATTCTTGACAACGGTTTTTATGTATTCTCATGAAGATTTGAGTTCAAGAAACAAAACACAATTTTTTTAGAGTTCAAACAATCTCAAGTAAGATTTATATGTGATTAGTATATTGTTACTACAAACCTCTTATCACTTACGAATTTCATTTGACTATTATTATATTTTTCAACAAAATTGTTTTCAAGTTTTTTTCGAGAATAATAATTCAGGTATTATTCATTTTTTGACTTTTGTTGTGATTCTAAATTTATATTTTTTTACTTATGTCGTCTATATTCTTCTTCATTTGTTTCTTTTAGAACTGATGATTGTTTATTAACAATGATTTTAGATGACAACAACGATCTGATAACTGAATCCTTAAAGTGCTACAATTTATGATATAACTGAATCCTTAAAGTGTTACAATTTATGATATAACTTCAGCAAGTCATTTTTTTAAATGGATATTTGTATTATTATTTTTCAGGTTTATTTCGAGAAACTAATCCGGATATACATTCTTTTAGACTTTTGTTGGATTTTAAAGTTCTTTTGTATTTCCATCTTCTACATTTTTCTTACGTCTTCAATTTTATAATCGTTTAAAATATTATTAAAATAAATAATTTTCTATATTTACATCACACTTGAATATAATGACATGCATATTAACAACTTAATATAATGATAAACTGGTTGTAATTAATATAAATAAATAATTATAAAAAATCTACATGTAATTTTTTTATTGCAATCAATATACATAAATGAAATACTTATGATAATTGAATATAACATAACTTATCATTAATATAATTAAATGACTCATTATCAATTATCATTATTTACATAAATTATATATATATATATATTATATTTGTGTGTAATTAAAATTAATATAAAATACTGGAATCATTATATAAAATTAAAAAATTGACAAATTATTTTAAATCTTATTAAAATCAATATATAGATATAAATGAAATTAAAATCAATATATATATATATATATATAAATAAAATTATAATCAATATATAAATAAATATTTATTATTAACCCTGACATTGACATATGAAATACTTATTATATTTAATATCATTTAGAAAAGTAATCAAAATAAATCACTAATTATATATAGATATATACACACACATATAATAAAAATTAGTACATAAAATAAAAAACTACTACAAATTATATACAAATTAAAAATTAAAATTAAAATCAATATAGTAATATGTATAAAAAACTGTCAAAAATATAAATTAGAAGAATCAATGTATAATTTCTTTTAAAAAATAACTTTCCACAATCATTAATATGTATAGATGATTTCAATTACTATTTTTAATTTAAATTTGAATCAAATTACTATGTAAATAAAATTAGAATCGATATAATATTTTACATTTATACAAGATCAATAAAACATTTTTCTCTTAAAATGTTTTATTGAGAAAGCAAACTATGAAGAAACAATTTCAAGAAATTTGAAAAAACTCAAACAAGTGAAATGAAAATTTAACAATTCACTTAAATTTGCCTGGAATCGAGTGGTTGCAATACTAACGACTAATGTACATCTTCATGCAATCACATGTCGGGAAAGGTGGTTTTAATAAGATTTTTTGGCCAAAATTGCAAACAAGTGCGTTACAACAAATGTAAACAATTTACAAAAATATATGTAATTATACAAAAGTAGGCAAGAACACCACATTTGTTTGGTAAATATAAATATTTTATGAGAATATATGTAGAGAATAAATTTATATATTACGAAAAAATAATCCTCATAGTACATTTCATGATTATAATAAATAGTCTCACATATTTCTTTTATTATATGAGTCAGATACAAAGTTTGATAAGGAGGATTTATATCAAATGCAATATTGATTTTTATTGGTTTAATATTTGATATGTGATCAACAATCTATTTAACTTCAATATTTTTTTTAAAATCTATCGGCACCGTGCAACGCACGTTGTCGAACACTAGTTGTATTAAAAATATGTTGAAACAGATGTGTAAAATTTGAAATTTTGTCGTTTGAAAATAAGAGTGATAGTTATAAATGATTTATAGAAAAGTATATCATACATTTATGAGTAAACATATAATTGATATTATGAGGGGTAAAATGGTTATAGATGATTTTTTCAAAACATATAATTGATATTATGAGGGGTAAAATGGTTATAGATGATTTTTTCAACTATTTATCGATTTTAAATTCAAACAATCTATTATCTTTATTTATATATATATATATATATAGAGGCGGGTTCATACGAGAAGAGTAACAATTTACAAGAATGCAAGGACAATCCCCAGCCAATCATTTTGTACATGAAATTTTTTTCATGTACAAAATCATATATGATTTTGTACTAGCATACAAAATGACGCGCGCGACTTTTGTTGTGGGTAAAGTCTCGGCTAATCATATATAATTTTGTATGTGAATCATATGTGATTTTGTACATAAATCATATATGATTTTGTACATGAAAAATTTCATTTACAAAATGATTGGCTAAGGATTGTCTTCGCATTCTCGTAAATTGTTACCGTCCTCGCATGAACCTCTTTCTATATATATATATATATATATATATATATATATAAGGAACAACCTTGGGGTATTGAGGTGGCATCATGAGAAATAAGTATTCTCTAATGGTGATTTGTGGTTTACTTTTAGTAGTCCCACATTGGTGAAGAGTTGAAAATCTTGAACAATGTGAAGCGTATAAGAAAGGTTGATTGGATGTCTTTGTGTCAATTCATTGAGTTTGTCTCATTGGGTTGTTTTATTTTGGATTACCCTCTTTAAAATCTCTAAAGTCAAGACATGGTTGAAATCAAAACCAACCAAATGGTAAATTTTATAGTGCAAAGTTAAAAGTGAAACCAAGGACAATGACTTGGCAACATAAGGTTTGTGTATTTCTTAAATCTTCAACAAAAGTTAACTTTCATCATCTCACATTGGTGGAAACATGATAGTTTGGAAGAAGGTGATGTATATATAAAAGAGTGATGGAAGCTTTGAAATCTATAACCAACTATTGAAATCAAAACCAACCAAATCTTTATCTTTATATGTACTAAAGGAACAACCTTGGGGAATTGAGGTGGCATCATGAGAAGTAAGTATTCTCTAATGATGATTTGTGGTTTAGTTTTAGTTGTCCCACAATGGCGAAGAGTTGAAAATCATGAACAATGTGAAGTGTATAAGAAAGGTTGATTGAATGTCTTTGTGTCAATTAATGGAGTTTGCCTCATGGGGTTGTCTTATTTTGGATGACCCTCTTTAAAATCTCTAAAGTCTAACCATGGTTGGAATCAAAACCAACCAAATAGTAAATTTTATAGTGCAAAGTTAAATGTGAAACCAAGGATAATGATTTGGCAACATAAGGTTTAAGTATTCCTTAAATTTTCAACTAAAGTTGGCTTTCATCATCTCACCTTGGTGGAAAAATGATAGTTTGGAAGAATATGATGGATATATAAAAGAGTGATGGAAGCTTTGAAATCTATAACCAACTATTGAAATTAAAACCAACCAAATCTTTATCTTTATGTATACTAAAGGAACAACCTTGGGGTATTGAGGTGGCATCTTGAGAAGTAAGTATTCTCTAATGGTGATTTGTGGTAGAGTTTTAGTTGTCCCACATTGACGAAGAGTTGAAAATCATGAACAATGTGAATTGTATAAGAAAGGTTGATTGGATGTCTTTGTGTCAATTCATGGAGTTTGCCTTGTGGGGTTGTCTTATTTTGGATGACCCTCTTTAAAATCTATATATCTAACCATGGTTGGAATCAAAACCAACCTAATAGTAAGTTTTATAGTCCAAAGTTAAAAGTGAAACCAAGGATAATGACTTAGCAACATAAGGTTTGAGTATTCTTTAAATCTTCAACTAAAGTTGACTTTCATCATCTCACATTGGTGGAAAATGATAGTTTGGAAGAAGATGATGGGTATATAAAAGAGTGATGAAAGCTTTGAAATCTATAACAAACTATTGAAATCAAAACCAACCAAATCTTTATCTTTATTTATATATTAAAGGAACAACTTTGGGGTATTGAGGTGGCATCATGATAAGTAAGTATTCTCTAATGGTGATTTGTGGTTTAGTTTTAGTAGTCCCACATTGGTGTAGAGGTGAAAATCTTGAACAATGTGAAGTGTATAAGAAAGGTTGATTGGATATCTTTGTGTCAATTCATGGCGTTTGCCTCATGGGGTTGACTTATTTTGGATGACCCTCTTTAAAAACTCTAAAGTCAAGACATGGTTGGAATTAAAACCAACCAAATGGTAAATTTTATACTGCAAATTTAAAAGTGAAACAAAGGACAATGACTTGACAACATAAGGTTTGAGTATTTCTTAAATCTTCAACTAAAGTTGGCTTTCATCATCTCTCATTGGTGGAAAAATGATAGTTTGGAAGAAGATGATCGATATATAAAAGAGTGATGGAAGCTTTGAAATCTATAACCAACTATTGAAATCAAAACCAACCAAATATTTATCTTTATATCTTTATATATATATTAAAGGAACAACCTTGGGGTATTGTGGTGGCATCTTTAGAAGTAAGTATTCTCTAATGGTGATTTGTAGTTTGGTTTTAGTTGTCCCATATTGGCGAAGATTTGAAAATCTTGAACAATTTCAAGTGTATAAGAAAGGTTGATTGGATGTCTTTGTGTCAATTCATGGAGTTTGCCTCATGGGGTTGTCTTATTTTAGATGACACTCTTTAAAATCTCTAAAGTCAAGACATGGTTGGAATCAAAACTAACCAAATGGTAAATTCTCTAGTGCAAATTTAAAAGTGAAACCAAGGACAATGACTTGGCAATATAAGGTTTGTGTATTCCTTAAATCTTCAACTAAAGTTGGCTTTCATCATCTCACATTGGTGGAAAAATGATAGTTTAGAAGAAGATGATGGATATATAAAAGAGTGATGGAAGCTTTGAATATATAACCAACTATTGAAATCAAAACCAACCAAATCTTTATCTTTTTATCTTTATATATATTAAAGGAACAACCTTGGGGTATTGTGGTGGCATCATTAGAAGTAAGTATTCTCTAATGGTGATTTGTAGTTTGGTTTTAGTTGTCCCACATTGACGAAGAGTTGAAAATCTTGAACAATGTGAAGTGTATTAGAAAGGGTGATTGGATGTCTTTATGTCAATTAATGGAGTTTGCCTTATGGGGTTGTCTTATTTTGGATGACCCTTTTTAAAATCTCTAAAGTCAAGCCATGGTTGGAATCAAAACCAACCAAATGGTAAATTTTATAGTGCAAAGTTTAAAATGAAACCAAGGATAATGACTTGGCAACATAAGGTTTGAGTATTCCTTAAATATTCAATTAAGGTTGGCTTTCATCATCTCACATTGGTGGAAAAATGATGGTTTGGAAGAAGATGATGTATATATAAAAGAGTGATGGAAGCTTTGAAATCTATAACCACTATTGAAATCAAAACCAATCAAATGGTAAAATTATAATGCAAACATATAGTTGTAATGTCATGTAAAACACAAAGTTGAAAACAAGTTGTTTCTTTCACAAAATATTTATCATTTTGAAACAATGTTGAGTTCCATCATCCATATTGGTGGAAAGATCATAGTTTGGAAGAAGATGAAAGATATATTAAGAAGTAATGGATGCTTTGAAATATATAATCATGGTTGGAATCAAAACCAGTTATATGGTAATTAAATTTATAGTGCAAAACACACAGTTTTTAAAATACCATGTAAAATTCATTTTTAAAAACGAGTTGAAATATAAAATTAAAAAACCACAACATTGTTGTTACACCCAAATAATTGGGTAATCCTTTTTTTGAATTGTGGTTAAGTTTTTTTTCCCACAATGATGAAGATATGAGATTGACGATGAATGATATGTATATGAAAAGAGGTTGAGATGCATTTGTAGCAACTCATGGAATTGGCTCCCTTTAACCGATCCTCTAAATTAATGTTGTTGACTTATCTTGACTGACCTTCTGAACTGATGGAGTTGGTTCATTTGTCCTACCTTATCAAAAAATTAATCTATATAAAAATAATTAAACAAATAAATTAAATTAAATGAACTGAAATATATATATATATATATATATATACACACACACACGCACACACACACACCATTAATACATCAATATATCTCAATGTCAAATAGCATCAATATAATAGAAGAAGAACCATGGGTGATTATTTGGTATTGTAAGATTTGAGTATTCCTAATTATTCTATTGATAATGGATTTGGTTGTCCACATTGGTGAGAATATAGTCAAGTGAAATGTGAGTCTACGGGTTTGCTTTTTTTGGCCCATACTCTAAAACGAAATATATTAATTATTTTATTTTGTATTTCATTAAATGTAAATTCATGAATCACGTTTCATCTTAATTTTGTAACATGATTTTAAATAAACAAAATTTGTCACCGCGCAACGCACGGTGCTGAACACTAGTATATATTAAAGGAACAACCAAAGGATAATCAGGTGGCTTAATGAGATTTGAGTATTCTCCAAATTTAAATTGTGGTATGTTTTGGTCATCCCACATTGGAAGCATAATGAGATAATTAGATTTGAGTCTTCACAAAATTTTGAAATGTGGTGTTTTATTTATCTCACATTGTTTAGAAGATGGCGAAATAGATAATGATGTGGATATTTAGAAGGAGTCATCCCACATTGGTGAGAAGATGATGAATTTATCTTTATATATAAAAAAGTAAGAACCAAAAGAAATGACATGACACAATGTAGATTGAGAATTCCAAAATATTGAATTGTGGTTAACTTTGACCTTCCACAATGATAAAAGATGAGATGTTGGAAGAATGATGTTTTATTGCATCCAAAATATGATGTGGGTATTTAGTAGGAGGAGTCATCCCACTTGTATAATTATTTCCATTCATTAAGTTTTTTTGCATTTCATTCATCATCGATTAAAAACTTATGTTTTTCCTTAACCTACTTACATATTTTATAACAATAATTTCTTGCCACCGTGCATGCACAGTGCCACACACTAGTATTATTTATTCTGGTTTCAAACTTTAACACCAACTCATATAAATATGAAGTAAAATAAGACTTTAGATTTAAACACATCTTTAAAGCAACCAACGACTTAATTAATTCTTATTTTTGGGAACATGATTTCGGGAGATACATTTGAGAACACGTGGTTTTAAAAAATGTTTATTGAAGTACTTACAACCAATGTTCTAAAAAACTAGCCGTGACAGCCGCCGTGGCGTGTCGTGACTTAAAACTTGTGTATGACGTCAAGTTATGTTTGTGACATGCCATAGCACAAAGCGTGATTTTTGTAACGCCATATTTGATTTTTCTTACCTTTTTAGTGTTTTATGTTTTTGTTTTTGACATATAACCTAATTTAAAATGTTTAATATTATTAACTTTTTTAACATGTAACCTAAACTCTATTTGCAACCCTAAGCCTCTATTTATATGTAGCATCTTATAGCAATAAGGAAACTAGAAAAGAATGCATTATACACTTGCTTTAATTACAAATAAAATCTTTACTCTAATAATTAATTCTTCCTAATTTAATAACTTTGTTGAGTTTACGTTTTACCCCTTCATGTCTTAATTAGTTCTATTCGAGATTACAATTTAGCAAATCAACACTTTTGAAGATAATGAAATTTTGTCAACAAATCTTCATCTTGAAACTTTTGCCCCCTACGAATATGATCACTTGATAAGCTTCGTAGCTCCCCCTTAACATTAGCATGCAGTTTATTAACAAAATGTCGAAGGAGCCGTGATGTCATAGGGTAAAATCATTTTTCAAGAAATCGATGATCTTGCCGTGATCGTATGATGCGATTTCTCATTTTGAGATGCGATTTTATTTAAGATTATGACTTTCTTGTTTCTTCATTTTGGTCTCTTTGCAAGTATCTTTGATACACTATTTCTCCCCCTCATAATGATAATGAGAATCTGAAACATTATGAAATTAATCAAAGACATTAAGTGGAAGTAATGAAGCACGAATGTGGAATAGTGGGGAAGAGGTTAACATAGAAGCACAAAGAGAATCTATTATCACTTAGATCAAAATAAATTCAATTAACTGGTTTATTTTCAGTGTTGGTATCATGTTAGCACTGATAGGACTTCCAGTTATCATAGAAGTAAGTTATAAAACTAACTTCTCAAACTATTGCGGCATAAAAAATATGCTTGTGGAATCACAAAGACTCGTGCAAGTGTAGAAAATTTATTTGTATATGTTAGTATCTGTTTAGAGATGGCTAACTAAAAGAGAGTTTGTAGAAGGGGGGGGGGTTGAATACAAACACACAGAATATACTCTTTTTAAATTTTTTAATATAAATATTAAAAATTTACACACAGAAGTTTGTTGCGGAAAAGAATAGACACACTATTCTAACAAACTAAACACACAGATAACAGTAATTAACTTATACACTAAGGAAGTTAAAACAAGACTGTTAGAACACACAGGATTGTCGGAGTCAAACAAATAATCACTTTGAAGATTTGTTGAAAGCGTGAGATTTATGGGTTGGACTTCATCTCCTTTTATAGTGTCCATGCATGGGATGCATGTGGACAGCTGTCAAGGATTCATTAGCTGGAAGTGTATCTGCTGGACAAAAGAAGAGACCACTCCCTTTGTACAAGGATAATGGATGAACCATTCTTTGTAGCACGCAATGTCAGATAACTTTATCTTCTTTTCTTCATGCTCTGTGAAGTCCCATCAAACTTTTTAACTAAAAGACAAACATCCATTTTATAAGAATAAAAGAGAATGTCTTTATATAACCTTGTATTTGTGACATGATATCACAACCTTAAAATTGGCACCTGCAATTTCGGTGACCAAGAGTATAGTGTCGGTGACCATGAGTACAAACTTGATGACCTCATCTTGTATTGATGACTCAATACTTTGATGACTTAGAAGTGTACCATCGGTGACCCACTACATTGGTGACCCAATCTTGACTTTGGCAATTTTGATCTGAATATTGAAGTTAGTTGGTACATCAAAAATTCCACTTTTTGATGTACAACCCTTGATTGGATAATCTTTGATTTTCCAAACCTTGAAGCATATTTCAGACTTTCAAAAGAACCTATAAAAAATCAATCATATAAAAGAAGGTGGTTCATCATCAAATCATCGGTGACCCAACAGTATATATTATGGTTCAAAAGACTCAATGTGCACAGAATATGAAGTTCGAAATACCGGAGATGACGGTTCCTTCTTCATCCATCTTGTTTCGAAACACCCACTTTGTTCCAATAATAGTTTTGTTGGATGGACGAGGAACTAACTTCCAGACTTTGTTTCTCTCAAATTGTGAGAGTTCTTCTTGCATGGCAATTACCCAGCTAGGATCAGCTAGGGCTTCATTTATCAGCTTGGGCTCAACAATAGAAACAAAGTTGACATATAAGCACAGGTTGCTTATGCCTCTTCTTGTTTTTAAACCAACTTGAGGATCACCTATGATTTGATCTATTGGATGATCTGTGGTCCACTTTAGTGCAGGAGGCAAGGGAGGAGGTAGAGAAGAGGATGAGGTAGGAATTTGAGATGGTGAGGGTAGGTTAGTGAGAGATATGGTGTTCTGGTGGGTAAGATCTCCTGTAGAGTTGGTTTCAGGAGGTGGAGAAGAAAGAGAGGGTTCTGTAGATAAAGTGGTGTTTATGGGAGGCTGAGAGAGGTTGTTATCTTGTTGATCTGAAGGATTGAGTTGAGAGGAAGATGGAATTTCACCAACACATGAGTTTATCCATAGATTTAGTTCTTCTTCATTACAAGATAATGAAGATGTTTCAAACTCGTCAAACTTCACATGCATGGATTCATCTATGCATTGTCTTCTTAGGTTGTAGATTCTGAAGGCTCTTGAGGAGAGAGAATAGCCCATGAAAATTCCATCATCAGACTTTGGATCAAATTTTCCAAGTTGTTCCCTGTCATTTAGCATGTGACAAACACAGCCCAATACATGGAAGAAGTCAACTACAGGTTTTCTACAATGGAAAACCTTATAAGGAGTCTTGTCATGCCTTTTGACTATGATTGACCTATTTTGAGTAAAACATGCGGTGTTAACTGCTTCAACCCAAAAATAGGTTGGCAACTTGGATTCACTCAGCATTGATCTTGCAGCTTCACACAACGTCCGATTCTTTCTTTCAACAACACCATTTTGTTGAGGAGTACGTACAGCAGAGAAGTTCTGAGAGATTCCTTTTAGGTCAAAGAAATCTTCCAGAGCAGCATTTTTGAATTCTGTGCCATTATCACTTCTGATAGACTTCACCAGTTTACCATTCATATTTTCAATCTTTCTAGTAAACCTGATGATTTCTTCAGCAGCATCACTTTTGTGTTTTAAAAAAAACACCCAAGTATATCTAGAGAATTCATCAACAATTACTAGCATGTACTTTTTACCACCTAAACTAGGTATGCTTACTGGACCACACAGATCCATGTGAAGCATTTGAAGAGGTTGAGAGATAGATGAGCATTGTTTTGTTTTAAAGGAAGTTCTGGTGAGTTTTCCTTTTTCACATGCTCCACACAGCTTTTCTTTCTCAAAAACTATTTTTGGCATTCCAACAACCAGCTCTTTGTTGGAAAGTTTGTTCATGGTTTTAAAGTTTAGATGAGAGAACCTTTTATGCCATAACCAACTTTATTTGGCTAGTTCTTGAGAGAGGAGACACACAGCTTCTCCAATTGCACTTTCCTTCATGTTGATTATGTATACATCGTTCAGTCGGGTTCCTGCTAGTACAATCTTATTCTGCACATCAAAGACCAAGCACACACACAGTTGAAACATGACCTTATAACCCAAATCACATATTTGGCTGATGCTTAGAAGATTGTACATTAGTTCTTCAACATGAGCTACTTTAGAGAAAGTGATGGTTCCATTTGATATGGTACCATATCCTTTGGTGACCCCTTTTCCATTTCCTCCAAAGGAAACAGTGGGTCCCTTTTCTTTTGAGAAGTTAGAGAGAAGAAGCGAAGATCCAAATCTTTTGGGCAATTTTTAACAAGATGAAGAGTATTGCCACAATTGTAGCACTTTTTTTTAAAGAAAAGGCCCTTTTAAAATCCATATCATCAAAACTTTGAACAGCAGTTGATGACTGAGAAGAGGAGGGGTGACCGACACCTGGTCTTGGCCCAAGAATGCCTTTACCAGGATTTCTTGATTTCTTCAAGTTCACTGATCGAGGAATCAAATCAGTAACTATTTGAGATTTCCTTTTAGATGAAAATTTTGATTTAGAAAAAATTTTCTTTTGAGGAGAAAATCTTTTTGGAGAAGGATACTCAGTAACATTTGACGGCTCATGGGAGTACCTTGACTCATGAAGATTTAGAGAATTTAAAAGTCTTTGGATAGGTTTGGGAGAAGAAGAAGAGCTTGGAAGAGTTGAAACTTTTGAAGACTCAGGAGAGGATTCTTTAGCTTTAACAAAGACTCCAATTTTTTTGGCATTGGACTCTACTTTTAGCATGTCTAGCAAATCTATTGAATGGACAGAAGTGGAATCCTCAGATGAGTAATCTAAGAGATCATCATCGTCATCGGAGAAGAAACCAACAGAAAAGCCTTCACACTCAGATGATGGAAGTGGAAGGTCAGAAGGTTGAGGATCATCTTTTCCATATCCAAATCCAGACTTGTCCTTACAAGAGATTTGATCTAGAAGAATCTTTTCTAGATTTTTAGAAGATTTAGTCCACTTAGAAAGAACCTCTTGTTCCTTTTCAAGAGTATTGGATATCTTTGTTTTCTCTTCAGAGAGGTTGTCATTTAAATACCTTAGGTTTTCTAGATCAGCTTTCATTTTGTCAAAGTCCTTGAGTTTAGAGAAGCAGGATAGAAGTTGATCATTTAAACATTTAATGTGCATGTCAGCCTTTTTCTTTTGATCTTTTAAATTGCAAAAGTCAATAGTTAAAGAATCAAAGGCATCAACCTTTTGATCATCAAAGAGAGAGGTAAAGGGGTGTACCTGGGGCTTTGTTCCTGAAGCAGATCCCTCAGCAGAGACGAGAGCAGTGTAGAGTGACTTTTCCATGTCTTCCAACTCATCAATTTTGGCCATGAGGCACTTTGTGACATATTCACTCTCACTTTCAGAAGTTTGCTCATCCTCCCAGCAATGAGCCTCAGCAACCAAAGTTTTACCTTTACTTTGGTTCCTTTCTTTTTCCATCTTATATTTAGCTTTATATTTCTTATATCTAGAGGTTTCTTTTGATTCGGGATTTTCCTTAGAAGAGTGGCTATTTCTCTCTTCAGGCTTCCTAGAAGCTGATTTGGAGAAGTCATGGCCATAAGAAGAAGAAGATTTGAGATTAGAGGAAGCTTTGGATCTGCACTCAGAAGCAAAGTGACCATTCTTTCCACAATTGAAGCATTCTTCATTTGTTTTGTCAGAAGAGGGTTTTTGAGAAAAATGTTTTCTATGAAATTTAGAGCGGTTTGAAGAAAATCTTTTATTCTTAAGGTTTCCAGCAATCATTGCCATACTATCAGAAAGCATGTCAACGACTGATTCTTCTCCCTCATCATCAGCAACACTATAGTACGCATCTGATAGGTGAGATGAATCTTCCTTAATATCGTTTTTAGATTCAGAAGAAGGATAGATGATTCTAGGAACACAAGAAGAAGATTTTGAATCACCTATTAAAGCAACAGAATAAGATTTGATATCTTTTATGAGAGATTTTCTCTGGTTCTTGGTTTGTTCATAATGGAGAAGAGTTCCATAGAGAGCATTTAAAGGCATTATTTCTAAGTCCTTGGTTTACTTAATGCAAGTACATATGGTTTCCCAGAAGTTTGGGAGGCAATCCATAAACTTGCAGAGAACCTCTTCGTTATCATACACTTTTCCAAGAACCTTGAGATCATTTAACAGACAGTTAAAGCGATTAAAGTAGACGCAGAGGGATTCTCCTTTTTCATGGGAGAATAGTTCGTACTTTCTAACAAGACAGATCTTGTTGGATTTCTTAACTTCTTTAGTACCTTCATATAAGATACTCAAAGTGTCCCACATTTCTTTTGCAGTGGAGAGGTTTAGAAGAGAGTGATACACTTCATCAGGAAGAGATACAGCAAGAGCAGATTTGACTTTAGTGTCTAGAGCAACTAGGTGTTTATCATCTTCACTGAATTTGTTTGAAGGTTTGATGATATATCTGCCAGTTTTATCACTCCTTTCATCATCTGACTCTATATCTTTTCCTTCAGCGTCTTTTTGCGGGCCAAAGCGAGCCCATATTTTTAGGAACAATAGGTCTCTCACTGAGAATGTTGGGATACCTGCAATCGATCCTTTCCAAGAATAGTAGCATACGATTTTTCCATAACCCAAAGTTACTTGGGTTGAACCTTGGAGGTTTGGCCAAGGATCCTAAATCATATGTACTACTGGAGGAGGTCTGCAAAGTACCATCAACATTTGAAGTAGTAGCCATCACAGATCTGGTTTATTAAATTAAATCAACTGCTCTGATACCACTTGTTAGTCCCTGTTTAGAGATGGCTAACTAAAAGAGAGTTTGTAGAGGGGGGGGGGGGTTGAATACAAACACACAGAATATACTCTTTTTAAATTTTTTAATATAAATATTAAAAATTTACACACGGAAGTTTGTTGCGGAAAAGAATAGACACACTATTCTAACAAACTAAACACACAGATAACAGTAATTAACTTATACACTAAGGAAGTTAAAACAAGACTGTTAGAACACACAGGATTGTCGGAGTCAAACAAATAATCACTTTGAAGATTTGTTGAAAGCGTGAGATTTATGGGTTGCACTTCATCTCCTTTTATAGTGTCCATGCATGGGATGCATGTGGACAGCTGTCAAGGATTCATTAGCTGGAAGTGTATCTGCTGGACAAAAGAAGAGACCACTCCCTTTGTACTAGGATAATGGATGAACCATTCTTTGTAGCACGCAATGTCAGATAACTTTATCTTCTTTTCTTCATGCTCTGTGAAGTCCCATCAAACCTTTTAGCTAAAAGAAAAACATCCCTTTTATAAGAATAAAAGAGAATGTCTTTATATATGGTTTAATGCCCAAGTTCTTGCTGCCCACGTGTCTTGCATTTCTTGTGAGTCAAGAACTTATCTCTAAAAACTTGCTGAGTGATACATTGAACCATGTATCATGTCGGTTAGTGCCTTGTAAGGTTGGAGTAGATAAGTGTACACATTTCTTGGTGAACCTCAAATTTCACTAAGTGTTGGAAGTGTACAACCTTGTATTTGTGACATGATATCACAGCCTTAAAATTGGCACCTGCAATTTCGGTGACCAAGAGTATAGTGTCGGTGACCATGAGTACAAACTTGATGACCTCATCTTGTATTGATGACTCAATACTTTGATGACTTAGAAGTGTACCATCGGTGACCTACTACATTGGTGACCCAATCTTGACTTTGGCAATTTTGATCTGAATATTGAAGTTAGTTGGTACATCAAAAATTCCACTTTTTGATGTACAACCCTTGATTGGATAATCTTTGATTTTCCAAACCTTGAAGCATATTTCAGACCTTCAAAAGAACCTATAAAAAATCAATCATATAAAAGAAGATGGTTCATCACCAAATCATCGGTGACCCAACAGTATATATTATGGCTCAAAAGACTCAATGTGCACAGAATATGAAGTTCGAAATACCGGAGATGTGTCTTTCTTGTTTCAATATCTAAATCTTCCGAGTGAAAAATAGATAGATGATAAGCTTAATCTCAGTGATATATGAAACAAGCACCTTTTATGAGATACTTGAGTAGTTGGGTGGGGTGACACAAGTTATCGACATTGGGTCATGTCTATTTCAATATTCATCTCCAAAAAATCGAGAATGAATAGATTGTGTGGCTACCCGGATAACTGTTTAGGTTTGGTAAAGACCAAATATTTTCTTTTAAGTCTGGTCACACTCTCACTTTTTATATAACGCACAAGCACTCAATCTTTCAACATTTAATCTAAATCACACCCTTTCAAAATATCTAACCTAGGGATGTGTTTCATGGGTAGGTCATTCCGGCTCTAGATTGACCATTGAAACATCTAAATCCTATTACACACAAAGAGTTGAAACATTGAAGTCCGAGTTTTGAATTGATGTATTCAGAAGTCATAAAACAATTTAAAACGGGTTCTGTTTTTGTCAGTCTCAAACACTTTTCTTGTTTACATTCGTTTTATCAGTCTTAAACACTTTTCTTTCATCTTTTAAAAGTTTATGAAGTTCAGAAAATTGTTTTGAAAATCCTAAACCTTTTATTTCAGAGATTTTCGCTCTAAAACCATAATTTGCTCAAAATTTAACACTTGTTTTGAAAGCTTGCTAATGGTTAACTCACAAGTTTCAACTTTGTTTTCAAAAAAAATTCGCTCAATCTCAAACTTGTGTTTCTCATCAGAAAAGAGTTTTCTTTTATTTTGAAAGTCCGTTCTTTCAGAATTCAAAAACTTTTCAAGTGCGTCACTATTAGTTGCAGAATCTTTCATCCTCTCTAACTTAGAAATCTGTTTTTCAGTTCAAAATTTATCTTTATCTTTATCAGATCAAGATTTTTCTTTTTACAAAAGTTTTCATACATCATATAATGAAGATTTCTTCCTTGCTCTTCGAGTTGTTCTTTCAAAAACTTAATTTTATCTTTCAAATCATTATTTGTGTGTTAAACTGACGAAGATAAACAATTTATACTAAAATTTCATCTAGCACCTTCATATTTTCATATTATTCATGTGTTTTTTTTCAAGTTTTTCAATTTCAGCATTAAGATCATAAATCTTGCTTTCAAAACCTTGAGAAGTCATCTTAAAATGAATCCTATATAATCAAATATACACTTTGTTCTTGTATATATAAAAAAATGTAAGCACTGGTTACCTGACGAAATGATTGTAGATCAACGATTCGAATCAATTCACACAACTGTTCGCAGGTTCAAAGGATGCGAGAAGCTAGATTCTCGGGTCAAGGAGATGCAAGAAACAAGGTTCTCGGGTCAAGCGAGTTGCGAGGACCAAAAAACTCGGGTCAATGGAATGCGAGAAAATCTTACTGTTCACGGGTCTCTAGGACGCGAGAACTTTGAGGTTTGACCAAAAAATTTGTCCAAATTTAATGAGATTTTAATATGTTGTTCGTAAGACAAATACAAACAACTTTAAAGATTGGAATTTTGGCCACAAACGTCAAAATCAATGCGATAATGAGTAAAACAGTAACAACAACTTCGAAAAAACAAAAAAAACTTTAAAAATCAAAACTTGTTTTTTTTGTGAAATCAACTTGATAGAATAATAGAAACACAATATAAGGATCTATATCAACGTCGAATAAAAAAAATCAGATGACAATACCTTTAATCTCCAAAAGTCGCAAAGAGTCGTATGTACATTTTTCTTCAAGAAATCTTTGAGTTGATCCAAATTGATATAATTTTCGGCACTGATACCAATTGTGGATCTCAGATCAATCAGGTAACGATGTAAATTAACAAGAACAATATGAGTAACACCTTATGTCATATATCTCACTTATGGAATTCGTGATTACACGATTATCGCACACAATGATAATGCTCAAGAATTCGTTCACTTAAACTCTCTAGAATAATATGAATGAATGACCTAAACTCTATTTGCAACCCTAAGGGCCCGTTTGGTTGGAGGGATTTGAAGGGATTTGGAGGGATTGGGATCTCAAATAAGTCATTCCCAGTGCGAACTCTGGTGATTTTCTTGAAATTATACTGTACTATATCTTAATATTTATGCCACACACTGCAGTCAAATAAGTCGTCATGTCAGTAATCTGAGAACTATCCCCAATACAATGGATTGGATTGAAATCCCAATCCCTCCAAATCCCTCCAACCAAACGGGCCCTAAGCCTCTATTTATATGTAGCATCTTATCGCAATAAGGAAACTAGGAAATAAGGCATTATACAGTTGCCTTAATTACAAATAGAATCTTTACTCTAATAATTAATGCTTTCTAATTAATGACTTTGTTAAATTTACGTTTTGTCTCTTTATGTCTTTGATAGTTGTGATCTCGGATACAATATTTCAGAGTTAGTTTTTATTATTTAGAATTCCCCAAGCATCACTCTGAAATTATATCCCTAAATATATAATTTGGGCCATAAAGAACAGACCCAAATCAAGGCCGCGCGATCCAAACGAAATTGGGCTTGGAGTGTTGCTGTTCTCAGGGCATCGTTGTTCAGACGTTCACCATATTTTATGAACTTTTCGAACTGCAAAATCAACAACAACTGAATCATCTCTGTAAGTTTGTAACCATGGAGGAAGAAGCAAGAGAGCAGAAGGAGGTTGCCAAAAAGAAAGTAGCAGTGCTGCCATGGATGAGAAGGCCAGTTGATGTTAGTTCCTTCAATAAGTGTCCCCTTACTCAACTTCCCTTTCTCCACCCAAGGTACTTCACGTCCCTCCCCATTCTAATTCGTATATTCGTTTCTTTAAGCCCTATCAAAATGCTTTTAATTCGCACAATTAGAACCATCTCTGCAAGTTTTTATCCAAATAGCTCGCTTCTTAATTTTGCAAATTGGAAACTTCTGTTTTTCAGAATTAAAATCGGTTTTAGTTTACCAGTTTCAGAATGTATAGTTTTCTTGTTGAAGTTTGTGGTATTTAGTTTGATAGTCGAAACGCATTTTTTCGAAATTTTGAAGTCAATGAAGTAACTCCTTTGATAGTTAAAACTCAAAACTCAAAACGTGGATAATGTTCACGAAATTGGTGTTCTAAGTTTACATATTAAGTTAAAAGGATAAAGTTTGATTTGTTTTAGCTTATTGAACTCTGTGTAACCTTTCATTCTAGCTGAACATGCCATATCTAATGATCTTCTTATTTGCTTATTCTTGTGTTATTCATCTTGCATACTTTGTTGCTAATTCCTGTTTGTCTGAATATTGCCATTAGGTTGGAAGCTGCTTTATGCAGTAGTGGAATCGATTCACTTTTTCCTGTTCAATTGGCTGTATGGCAAGAGACAATAGGACCTGGTGCCTTTGAGAGAGACCTTTGTGTGAATTCACCTACTGGAAGTGGGAAAACCTTAGCCTATGCACTGCCAATTGTACAAATCCTTTCAACTCGTGCTGTCAAATGTCTTCGAGCTTTAGTGGTTTTGCCCACTCGTGATTTAGCTTTGCAGGTTAGAGATATTGTTCTTTACAAATAACAGTCAAATTGTAAAAGATACATACTGTTTTATCTAGTGGTTACTGCATAACAAATTTGTTCATGATATTTGTTATCATGGATGGACTAGCTTTAATATATGCATTCATTGTAGCCTATAATACTTAATTGTCTGTTTGTTAGCTGCTTAATGAGCTTAATGAGACTCACGGCTCATTCGGTTAGCTATACATGATTGTTTGGTAGTGGCTTAATAATATAGAAAATGGCTTATTCAGTAAGCTTCTAGGGGGGAGCTTTATGCAAAAAAGCCAAGTTTTCTGCATACCTTCCCCTCCCATTTAAAAAACATGGTCCTTCTATCTATGAAAAAACCTTCCCACTCTATACAGACAAATTAATCCACGCAGACAGCTTTATCTATACAATACTTGATGGAAAACCAACCAAATAACCCCTTAATTTAAGATTAGGTTCTCAGGAAGATAGGAGGGGCAGGGGATTAGGAGTTCTGATTGCTTTGATCATGTCTATAAAGGCTGTGGAAAAGTATGCCACTAAATTAGGAGGCTCTTAACCACTATCTGTTTCTCTTTCTTAATGCACTCAAACCGATGGTCCTTTGCTAATGATCATACTTTTCTTCACATGATTCTTAGTGAAGTTCAAAAATCAAGTGTTATTAATAAAAGCAGAAAGGTGGCATTTAACATGACATGACCAACAAGTACACTCGGTGCCTGTTTGTTAGCAGCTTAATGAGCTTAATGGGACTCACAGCTTATTCGGTCAGCTAAACATGGCTGTTTGGTAGTGGCTTAATGATATAGAAAGTGGCTTATTTAGTAAGCTTCTAGGGGGGAGCTTTGCGCAGAAAGCCAAGTTTTTTCCAAACCTACCCCTCCCAATTAAAAAAGACGCTCCTTCCATCTATGAAAAAAACCCTCCCAAACACCTTCTCAATCTATACAGACATATTAATCCACACTGACAGCTTTACCCATACAGAACTTAATGAAAAACCAACCAAACAGCCCCTCAATCTGAAATGGAAAGAGAAGTTATTTCATATGTTCATGTTCGACGGATATTGTGTTATAATGTTGTTAGTATGCTATTTCATGGATTTGTATTCTTACGTTATTATTCTAGGTTAGGGATGTTTTTGCCACTATTGCACCTGCAGTGGGCTTATCTGTTGGTTTAGCAGTAGGCCAATCGTCAATATCAGATGAAATTTCAATGCTTATTGAGAGACCAAAACTGGAGGCAGGAATCTGTTACGACCCAACAGAACATCATTCCACGGAGTTGCAAAGTGCCATAGATATATTGGTGGCAACACCTGGAAGGCTCATGGATCATATTAACAACACCAAGGGTTTTACACTTGAGCATCTTCGTTTTCTGGTAAGTTTGTGTTACTATATTTGTCATCCTTATGCATTCTTTTACTTTTAGGTGGCATTTGTTTTTTAAGAGGTGCTTAAGTCTGAAATCTTATTTCACTTCTGATTAATAAGAGGTGGTGCTGAAGTCTGAAATCTAAATCAATAAGACTGTTTGTTTGTTTTTGTTAACCAATAAATGTCTGAATTTGATTAAATTGTCTATTTTACCCATTAAAAAATTATAATGTTGAATTTATAGATCCATTTATACAGTTCACATATTTATTCATCATCATTATGAAATTTACATATAAATTATATAATTAGCATTCATTTAAATGAAAATATGCCATTAATTATATTTAACACATTTAAATCCTATTAAAATACATCAATTGAGATAGGTGAGGATCGATTGAGTGAAAGGATAAATTGAAGTTAATCGGTTGAGAAACGCTGTTGCTAAGGAGCGTGAGAAGCATAAGAGGCAAATAAGAGGTTGGTTTACCTCTTAACAGAAAAGAGGATAATAAATGATAAGTGCCTCTGAACATTTGAAAAAAACAGACAGTCTGAATGGTGCCACCTCTTAAAAAATCAGATATAAGAGGCTAATAAGGGTTTTTTTAGAAAAAAACAAACAAGGCCTTAGATTTTTTTTCTCATTTGCTAACAAAACCTTTTATTAAAGCCTGTAAGTAATGATAAGATGGCATTTCTAGATATACTTTTGTGTATGCTTCTTAGAGTTATTGTTTAGATTATGGTGGCAATTTTGTAATTTCAGGTAGTTGATGAAACTGATCGATTGTTGAGGGAATCATATCAGTCATGGCTTCCTACAGTGCTTCAGTGTACGAGCTCTAATGTTGATGGTCTCTTTGCTTATGCTAGCAATCCTGTTCCTTCTATATTTGGTTCCTTGAAGACTATAAGGAGACTGTAAGTGCCATTTTTCTGTTTTGTATTGCTGGATCATTCTTTAATAGGCTGGAAGCTGGATAGTAGTGGTTGCATATTGTCAATGTTGGCTGATAGAAAATTAGATTGTAAGATTGATACTTCAGTCAAACAAAGGATATATGTACATATATATAGAGGCTGGTTCAAATACAAACCAGTTGAAGGGTAAAAACTATATATATAGGGGCGGGTTCAAATGAGAACTCAAATTTGGTTGTGAACGCTAAGGACAAATGAGAGCGCGATACATGTCATATTCAGACTGAATAATCAAATCCAGTCTGAATATTTCTTTGATTATTCGGTCTGAATAATCTACATCAGACACGTGTCACTCTCTCATTTGTCCTCATGTTCACAACCAAATTTGAGTTCGCATTTGAAGATAGGGTCAGGTTTAGGGGAAAACGCCAAAAAAAGAGAAAACCGAGGAACACCCTGGGAGCCCTCCATCCGAACGGTATGTGTAAATGCATACTGGTAATTTGTAACATGTATTTGTGCATATGCACTGGTGCATAGAAAAGAAACAACTTCAATCGCTTGTATGCATTTGTGTATACCGTCCGGATGCAGGGCTCCCAGGGTGTTCTACAGTTTTCTCTTTTTTTTAGTGTTTTCCCCTGAACCTCCCTCTACATATACATATACATATTTTGTGATGCCTTTTGCTTTTAAAGTTGTCGACATATCTTGGCATCATGAATGAAGGAGGTTATGTCGGGAAAAAGAGTTGGAGTCCTAGTTTGATAATAAGTTCATCCATAATAGGGGGTCGTGAAGGAACATGGACCTATAGAAAATTATATTTCTTTCAATGGATTAATTATGGAAATGGAAAATGCAGAGAGCATAAATACTTTACAATGAAGCAGCTTTATAGCTTTTCTTGAATTATGCTTAAAATTAACTAAATTATTGCAGAGGTGTAGAACGTGGATTTAAGAGTAAACCATACCCAAGGCTCATAAAGATGGTTCTATCTGCCACCCTAACCCAAGATCCAAGCAAGCTTGCTCAACTTGATCTCCACCATCCATTGTTCTTGACTACTGGAAAGATTCGATATCAGCTTCCGGAACATTTGGAGTCATTTAAATTGGTATGCTCTCATGACTTCCTAGATTTAATTGCAAGATTTTATATTTTTATTGTAAAACTGATGATGGAAAATTAGTTTATCTTCAAAAAAGAAAAGCCGAAATATTATGTTTGAATAAAGTAGAAATTACAAGTGGTGGTTTGAACATATCTTGCTAATTTTATGTTTATCAATCGGTTATTAGTTAGTTTTATGAAGCTTAAAAAGAGTTCTAAAAAATTGTACTTGTACATATGCAATGGTGACTTGTAAACATCAAATTTAAGGGGTTATGCATTACTAACTTGTAAGCCATATCTAATGCTTAATAAGTTATTCTTGAGCTTTAAAAAAGGTTATTCTTGAGACGTTTACCTAAATGCTTTATGATGTATAGCAAAGATAAGCAACATTACAATCTTTTAGGTGGCGTTTGTTTTTTAAGAGGTGCTGAAGTTTGAAGTCTGATTTCACTTTTAACTTATAAGAGGTGGTGCTGAAATCTGAAATCTGAATCAGTAAGATTGTTTGTTTTTACGTCTGAAGTCTGAAATCTGAATCAATATGACAGTTTCTTTTCATCTTGGGATCAAAATTGTACTTTAATGTCGTTGGCTAGGAGTCTATCAACTACTCAAAACATTTGTGAGAAGATATTGTTTGAAAAGTCAAAGATTTAGAAAATAAAAGCAAAGTGAAAGAACCAGAGACGTGGGGAGATAATAAGAGGGATTTAAGAGGTTATGTTACCACTTATTTATTCAGACCATATTAAGTGATAAGAGGCTTTGAAAATAATAATAAAAAAAAACCGTCTGAATTATGAAACGTCTAAACGAATCGGATATAAGTGGTGATTAAGAGCTTAAAACGAAAACAAACAAACAAGGCCTTAGAATTTCATACTCTTGTGCATCATGATTTACATATAAATCTTATAACATTTATCTGATTTTTACAAACTAAATTTTCGTTTTTTTTATGAAGATATGTGAACCAAAGCTGAAGCCTCTTTATCTAGTGGCTCTATTACAAAGTTTACAAGGGGAGAAGTGCATTGTTTTTACATCATCAGTTGAGTCAACTCACAGACTATGCACTTTGCTTAAATTTTTCGGAGATTTGGGAATCAAGATCAAGGAGTATTCTGGTCATCAACATCAAACTGTGAGAAGGTTAGCATTTATTTATTGTCAGTTTGTGAATATTTTTTATTCAAGAATTGAGTTGTCTTTTTCAACCTTTAGCTGCATTCATCCTTTCAAATATTTACATGCCTTTGATTTAGGGTAGATTCATATGTGAATAGAGTGGGGAAGCTGAATGGATTATAAACTTATTTGCTCAATTTCTTTCACAAAGTATAGATGCCCAGAACTTCCAAAATTTTGTGTCTGAGTTTTTTATTATATTTTATTTATAATTGGGTCTTGTGAAATAGGGAGCTTGATTTATATTTTCTGATTTTTGGTGAATTTCCGTAAATCTTGTGAGCACACCATCTTACGGAAAATGCTGCTTCCTATTGTAAAGATAATTCTAATGGAATTCGAGCATGAAGAAGAAAAAGAAGGAAATATTCACAATTTTTCTTGGATATCTTTCGTCGTAGTTATGAGATGCATGTCCTTTTTGAATGATTTCTAGGAGGAAATGAAGTAGAAAATGTGTTGGAAGAAGATAGAAAAAACATTATAGTAATATCTAACATGTATATTTAATGTTATTGGAACAAGAAATAAAAATTATAGCACTCATTGATAACAATTATCAATAATTATTAAAAATAAATTAAATGTCATATTCGATAATTGGTTCAATTTGAAGGACTCAACAATATTTAATAATTATATATTTTGGTGTAAAATAATTTTGCATTTCGATGTAAAATATATAACAACTTATGTGAATTCATCAAAATATGGTAAGAGTATAAAATAAAATTTTAATAACCAAAATAATTGAAATAAATTTTTAAAATGCGTATAGGAATGAATAGTGTTCCTCCAAAGAACATTACTATTCATTTATCAATATTTTTTTGTAAATATAGTCTATAGAGGTGGGTTGTAGATGATAATGTATCCTCTAAACTCCAACTTTGGAGTTTAGTAAGTTGGAGTTTAGAGGATACATTATAGATGGCCTTAAAAGCAAAAAGATTATATAATCCTTCATTATGCGCTATTAATATATGATAATTGGTACTTAAGTAATAAATGCTAACCCCTTATAATTATATAGATATTCATGAAGATTCACTCAACTAATTATCATTTATACCTGTATGCATATTTTATTCCTCATTTAAATTTGAAACAATGAACATATTGGTACATTGTTAAGCTTATAGAAATAATTGTACTAAAAGGCCACTTAGGCCCTTTTTGTTTTTTTCAATTTTACCTCTTAATGACCACTTATCACTTATTCGTTCAAACGTTTTTAAATTCAGACCATTTGTTTTTTTGTTTTTTTTTTCAGACCCTCTTAAGTCCGAATATCATCTAGAAAAAAAGTGGTAACCTCACCACTTAATTCCTCTTATTTGCATACATCCGCATTGTTAGAGATTTATAAATCAATGATTGATTCAGACTTCAGACTTAAAAACAAACAGTCTAACTGATTCAGATTTCAGACTTCAGCACCACCTCCTATAAATCAGAAGTGAAATCAGACTTCATACTTCAGCACCTCTTAAAAAACAAACGCTACCTTTGTTTCCAATACATATTTAATTATGGTCATTGGTAAAAAGTATTCCTTAGAAAATATATTTACAAATAGACCAACACAAGCAAGCCCAGTATATCCCACCCAAAGGTGGGGTCCGGGGGACCCGGAGAGGTGAGATGTGATGTATGCAAACTCGACCCAAAATAAATGTCAACTGTATACAGTTTTAGAAATGTGTAATTCTTTCATTTTTTAAGTAAGTAAATGACAATTCTACCCTTGATAATAGAGGAAATAATGAATGTTTGGTATTGCAGCAAGACGTTGAGGGCGTTTAGAGAAGGTGGAATACAAGTTGTTGTTTCATCTGATGCAATGACTCGTGGAATGGATGTTGATGGGGTTAGAAACGTAATTAACTACGATAAACCTCCATATATCAAAACATATATTCATCGAGCTGGTCGCACTGCAAGAGCAGGGAAGTCTGGCCGCTGCTTCACTTTGTTACATGAAGATGAGGTACTCTTTTGCATAAATAAAAATATGTTGTCCCTAAATCCCATGCCCCCATTTGTCCACCAATCACATGAAGACACGTCATCAGATTGTGAATATAAATATGAATTTAATAAATCTATGTTAAATAAAATAATTATGTTTTGGGTGACTCTTGTATGCTTTTCAGGTTAAGGGGTTCAAGAAGCTCTTAAAGAAAGCTGACATTGACTCATGTCCTGCTCATACAGTTCCATCGGATTCAATAGAGTGCCTCCGACCGATTTATGATTCTGGTAATTTTCCGACCAATATATATATATATATATATATATAGAGAGAGAGAGAGAGAGAGAGAGAGGAAAGTTCAAATGCAAACTCAAATTTGGTTGCGAACGTGAGGACAAAGGAAAGCGCGGCACGTGTCATATTCAGACTGAATATAGTGTTATTCAGTCTGAATCTTTTCCTTCATTATTCAGTCTGAATATGACATGTGTTGCGCTCTCCTTTGTCCTCGTGTTCACAACCAAATTTGAGTTCTCATTTGAACCCGCTCCTAAGCTAATCACACATATAAGGTTGGTTCCGGTGAGAAGGAGAGTTAAGATGAGAATAAGAAGGGATCTCCACCCTTGGATGCACGTTAGGATGAGGTGCACCAGATCAACTCCTTTCTAAAGTAAAACTCATGGATGGGTATGAGAGATTAAAAGTGATTAAGGGTTCAGATCTCTTTTTACGCTTCTCATCTTAACTCTCCTTCTCACACGATCTAAGCCTACACAGACACGCACACACACATGTATATACTACAAGATTAGAGTGGAATTCATGTGAGCTTCATTTATTCAAGGGTAAAAAATGTATCAAAATGTAACGAAGTTTGCCTTAGTTCATTTAGAGTTGCACATGATTTTTTTTCTCGATTAATGTCAAAGGGTTTCAAATTTTCCTATTTAATATCTTATTTTTTTTCACATTTTGATCCGTAAGTTGCTGATCATCTTGTAACATTTGATGACGTGGATGTCAAGTTTTTATCTTTCATAAACGGGTATCTATGTTGTCAAATGTTACAAGATCAACAGGTTACTGATCAAAATCGGTACAAAATAGGAAATTTTAAAACTTTATTATATTGATTGAGAAAAAAATATTCGTTACTTAAAATAAGACTAAGGGGCCGTTTACGAAATGCTTACCCGGATAAGTGCTTACCAAGCCATATTACTTTACCGGACGAATATAACAAGTACCATAAATCTTACCCGGTAAGAGCGAAGACAAGGAAAACGATGACCAAGAGTCTTACCCGGACAAGTGATTGTGACGGCTCTTACCACGGTAAGTGCTTACCGGATGAATTGTTGCATATGATGTCGTTTTTGTGGACTAAAATCTTACCCGGTAAGTAAGTGATAGTGTTGAATTTTTCCAGTAAGCACTTACCCGGGTAAGATTTGGTAAACGGCCCCTAAACCAAACTTTGTTGCATTTTGATGTATTTTGCTCTTTATTTAAAGCTATGCACATCCTTAAAACATGTATGTAGGTCACTTATCTGCATTTCCCAACTTCTTGTGCATATTCTCAAGTCATTCTACTTTGTATCCCAAATAAATTGCAACAAATTCCATTAATGTTGCTTTATCTTTTAAAAAAAATTCAAACAAAATTTACATATTTGCCCATTATGATATAAATTTTGGTCCAAAAGGTTTATTTTATTTTATTTTATGGTGTCTCAGCTTTGGAGAAACTAAAAGAGAGTGTTGAAACGGAAGCATTCAAGAAACGCAAGGTCGGATTCAAGTCGAAGCGTTGAATCATGCTAAAGAAGATCGATCGTTATATTATTTTGATTTCTATTTTATTTTAGATGGAAATCTTAAATTTTGTTTGTTGTAGTTCATATCTAGGTGACAAATTTTGGGTTGTGTATACTTGTTTATCATTGCAAGTAACATTTATTGGAATAGGTTTAGTTGCTTAAAACATTTCATCTCTGTTATGTTTTCATTACAATTAAGAGTTAATTATATTTTTCATTCCTGTAGTTTGATTGTTTTTTTTTTTCGGAAAGGATATCCTAGGCATTTGCCTAGACTAATTTCTGGCAATTTCGAGACTGCTAAAGTATACAGCCTTGAGATAATTCCCCAGTGGCCACAAGTTGTTTGCGTCTGGATTCAAACTTGGGGTAGATGGGTTATCTAGCCTCATCCTCCACAAGCCTTAACCAGTATGCCACAAGTCTTGTGGTTTAGTTTAATGTTATTAATGGATCCTGATTTCTGACCCTATCTAAAAACTTAACGAGTTAGGTCTTTGTTGTAGCAATTTTTAACAAATTGTGTCCCTAATGTAACCACAAGGGCCAAACTTGTTAAAAGACTGCAACCACATAGACCTGACTTGTTAAGATGATTGTAACAATCGGGATCCAACCTGTTAAAAAATTTAATCCTAGGGGTATGTTAATATTTCAAAATAGGGTCAGGATTCGTTAAAATTATTTTTTGTTTTCGGCAGCTACGAATGGATATGGTAGCGTATGAAATGATATGTGGTTACGATAGTTCATGGATAATCTAATATAAAAATTACATTCAATTCCAACAGTTTATTCATTTTAGATATTTTTTATATTAATTGTATTATTAAAATATTTAATACAATTAATATCCCAATAACCTCTCAACTGGTAACCTTAGTCACAAATACGGAGGTGTGGACATAAAACAAGGTTGCTCGATATGCGTTACTTTCATTGTATGTGGATTGATGTTAGAATGTAAATATGGAGATGCCGGAGGTACGATGAATCACTTGAGAATCAGATGGCTCGTTGGAGAATTGGTTGAATCGTCTGAGAATTGGTTGAATTGTCAGAGGGTATATTTGAGTTTCTACGCGTGTTGTAATTTTTTCAGTAATCATAGTAAAAAGATACTTTATATGGTACCAAATCCGAATCGTCAATTTACAGAATGCAAATCCTAATTTCGTGACCTTGATAACAAATTTAGTTCTTAACTCTTTTTCGTCACAATTTTCTTAACTCTCTTCGTATCACTTTGCAACAATTTCCGTATCATTTTGAAGGTAATGTTTTCTTAATATATTTTTATAACGTACTTGATTTTTTTGCTTTTTGGTAAGCGAGAGACGACTGGATATGACATAATAAAAACTTGTTGTTCAATGGTTGACATGACATTAGATTGGGACAATACACGACCGAGAGGGACGGAAATACAGTTTTTTTCTTGTCCGATCAAAATAGGGGAAAACAAAATTAGAGAGATGAAACAAGATTTGTAATTTGGGGTAATTACTGAACTACCAATGTCATACTAAAACCCTAAAACATTTCACAATTCTTTCACCTGCATATTCACATTTGTCTGTCTAGTCCAATCCTTCTTATTCTTGTTCTCATACCAAACACTCTAAAGGACTGATTAATTTATTATATGTGATGGTTGTTTGTTTTCGGTGTTCTCATGTCCTCCTTAAATGTTACCGTTCTCGTTTGAACCTCCACCTGGGGAGATTTCAATTACAAACCAATTAATTCTTACAAACTGTACAAACCGTGTGATTCATTGTTTAATTGAATAATTTTTTTTCATGAGAGTGTTTAATAATGATGAAATTGATTCATATAATTCTTTTATCCATGAAATTATTTCATATGTTTTTGTTTGTACATGAAAATGAAATTGTCATGAAATTCTCATTTTGATTAAACTTGTTTCACATATTTATAATTAATCAACCATCATGTATTATTGATGAAATGTTTTTACTAATCAATCCTCTTAATTAAGAAAAAGTGATTTTTTTTGGTTGAATGCGTTTTGTACGGTTTGTAAGAATTAATTGGTTTGTACGGAAATCAACCCTATATATACATACATATATATATATATATATATATATATATATAGAAGAGAGAGAGAGATAGAGTCGAGTTCAAACGAGAATGCGTTCAATTTGCAAGATTTTTCAAGTCACATGTAATCACATGGGATACAAACATGTCTCCCGTATCTCTTTTAAACATGTTGTATCACATATCATTTATTATATAATCACATATAATCCTGAAACTTCTGGCCCTTCTAAACTAAACGTATGATATCACATATATTGTTTCTTTATGGTGCAACATTCCCCATTCCCTTCTCATAATACATACCATGTGTTCATCCATTCTCTCCCCCACCCAACAACAATAAATAAGGATACACTCCCATTCCATTTAATGCCAATACTCACCATCCCAACATTATATATATATATATAGATAGATAGATAGATAGATAGAGGGAGGAAGGTTTATGGGATAACTTCTAAGAAAAAAAAACTGAAGAACGTCCTGAGAGCCCTCTATCTGGACGATATGCATTTGTGCATAAAAGCGATCGAAACTGTTTTTTTTATATATATGGATACATATTATGCATTAGTGCATATGTACAAATGCATGTTACAAATTATCGGTATGCATATCGTTCAGACGGAGGGTTCCCAGTTTCTTCTGAGTTTTTTTATAAAAAATTTCCCTTAAACCTAACTTTATATATATATATAAGGGTTCAAACGAGAACACCTTCATTTTACGAGAACGCGAGAACACCCTTTTACTATAGAAAATCACATGTGATACTATTATTCCATCACATATAATACACATGTGATACTAAATCAGAGATGCGGATGACTTTTGGCGTGATCTAGGTTACCGGTCAAGTCGTTGTTACACCACTAAGCTCCATCACATATATTATTACATGTGATAAGGGTGTCTTTGATGTGATACTATAATCAATCAAAACCATAATATGCGATATTAAATCATAGACGCAAACGATCTTTGGTGCGACCTAAATAGCAAGGCACGTCATCCGCGCACCATCAAGTCCCCTCTCGTGTATTATCACATGTGATAAGGGTGTTCTCGCGTTCTCGTAAAATGGAGGTGTTCTCGTTTGAACCTCCACCTATATATATATATATATATGTATGTTTGTGTGTGTGTGTGTTTTGATTGTAAGTTTTGGTTATTGGATAAGGTTTTTAACCAACAAAGAAAATATCTCTAAATGTCTAAAGGGTGTTACCATTTACACCCTAGTCTATGTATTAAACCCTAATCTATATATATGTCCCTCAATTAAAATTCATAAATCAATATGAAAGTTAGTATGTTACCAATTAAAATAGATAAATAAAATAGACTATGATGCATTTGAAAATTAGACTAGGGTGTAAAAGAAAAAAACCCAGGTCTAAATACAACAAAAGCAAGCATGAGAAAAACACCAACACCTAAACAATCCAATTCCAAACCTTCATCATAATATATAATAAATAATAATTCTTTCAAACAAACAAACCCATCTTCATATTTCTCCAACCTCACATACATGTATACATATGTTTTCAAATAACAAAATTATTTAACACCCGACTACTCATACAGACTCATCGAAGAACAACCTTGAATTCTTGACTTTAAAAAAGTTAAATTATAAGATATTGTTAGACCAAACATTTTGTGATAATATTTGAAATATTGTTGAATAGATAATTGTAACTTTCCAAATGTTGTAATTTTCATTAGACATTAATTCCAAAATGAAAATTGTTTGAGATCTTCATGGATATAGACATAACCTAGGAAGGTTGTAATATGAAGTGGTTAAATATCAACCACTAATATTTGATATTTCCAGTTTAAAATTGTAATATAATCAATTTATTAAAATGCGTTCAAACGCTTAACCCAAACCAAAATAGTTGGGTTTAGTTGTTCAAATGATCTGAAACCATCAAACTCGATCCATGTGCACCCATAAATGTTATACTGTTTAAGGTCATGATCAACCTTCCAATCATCCATCGATGACTAGGGAACTGATGTACTTGAGACTAGGGAGTTTAATGACTGTTGAAAGATGGAGCTTAATTATTTGTTTTTGGAGTTTTTGTTTGTTTATAATTTATTTTTAAAAGTTTGATTAGAATTTGCTATGAAAATTGACTTACTTATGTTGCATATTTCCACTTTGTATTAATGTATTGTATTGACTATAAAGCATAGACTATAAAATTTTGTTTTGTCATTTTACACAGATTATTTTCAAATACTAATTGCATAAACCGCATATTATCATTCTGTATTTTACAGTACAATATTGGGACAAAATATGTAAATTAGGGTAAGTCCACAACTTATGGATGTGTTTTTTTAAATTTATATATTTGGTCCCTATAATTCTGGATCTAGTTCAAATTTTTTTTTTTTACATTTTGATCCCTCCACAAATTACGAATCTGCTACTAGTGAATCGAAGAACATTTTAATAATTCTTAAATAAAATGGGTAAAAGGCGAAACCACAAAGCGAAAACCGCTATTTAATTAATTTAAAGGTGTTTGGAGTGTGGTGTAGTACAATTTAAAGTCAAACTCGTACACTAAAATATATGTGTATATATAGTTTGAGCAATTTTTTAAATCACATTATTAAACTATTATTCATGCTTCAAACCTTATAACATAATTACCAACTTACGTTAGATTTTTTTTATATCTTGACTTTTTGTTAAATTAAGGCATTTTCAATAGTTTTTCTAAAATAAAAAAAAACTTAATTTTTTTCTCTAAACTTCTCCAACAGCATCTTTTTATCATTCTTTAAAATAAAGATTTTTGATAAAATCTCTAAATATAGAGATTTCTTTATATCTCTAAAAAGATGACAGAGAAATATTATTTTAATGATTTCTCACAAAAAAAACCAATATAATTTTTGAGATTTTTGAAAAAATAAATTTATTGAATATTTTAATAATATAAAATTTTAATAAATTCTCTAAAATAAAGAAGATGTTGGAGTTGAAAGATAATAATTTTAGACATTTTGACTTTACATTCTTTATTTTAAAGAAAATTTAGAGAAGTGATTAAAGATGCTCTTACAGACTCAGAGCATCTCCAAGATCTTCCCCAAATTGAAAAAATGGTAAAAATGGGGATTTTGAGTCAAGATCTTGCTCCAACAAATTTCCCAAAACTATCTTCAAAATGGAGAAATTAGGAGAGAAAGATGATTTTCTCCAAATATGGAGATTACTCCAAAAATGATTACCCATGAAACTAGTAATGGAATTTTTTGAAAATAAATATAAAAAGATAAAAATAATATTTTAATAAATGATTGTAATATTTTAATATTATTATAAATATTTGGTTCTTTAAAATGAGGAATTTGTTGAAAATAGGTGTGATTTTTTTTAGAGATTTTAGTTTTTGTTTCTTAATTTTAAAGAAATTTTAGGAAAGTTCTTCGAGATGCTCTTACCACTTATAAACTGAATGACATTTTAATAATTTCTAGAAAGAAATAATTAAGAATTAAAACCATACAATAAAAATAGTTATTTTAATTAATTTCTGGCATATATATATATATATATGTATACATATAATATATTGTATAGATTATGCGAAATTGCGAATGTAGAGGGGATGGGTAGAGGGAGGTGTGGCTGCGCCCACTTTTATTGAAAGCCGAGGTACATTGAATCTGATTGGATGATGGCTTCTCTTTTGAGTCCACCACGATCTACTTTATTACTACTACTTTTTATTTAAAATTATTATAATATACACTAATATCTTTTTCTGTCTTTATTTGTTCTCAACCAATTTTCTGAAATATAATTATTTTTAACATCACTTTCCATGAAATTTATACCAATTTTACTTTAAACTAGCTTTTTTGGTATTAAACTTAAGAGGTATATTACAAATATCGTCCATATGGTTTCATCTTGGTTATGAAAGTCCCTAAACCTCCAAAGATTCATATGACTATGGTTTCCATGATTTCATTTTTGTTATGAATTTTAATCACTTGTCTTAACTCTTGTTAATATTTTATATTAAGTTAGGAATATTTTGGTCTTTTCCAATTTCTGTTATATTTTCTATTAAAAAATAAATTGATTGTACAAGTATGAATGCTATTTGTATAAGTTTTTAAAGCATCTAACAGAAAATAACTCCCCTCTCAACCATCGTCCCCTATTGTATCTCCTACCCCAACCATGTCTCTAACCGCCCTTTATTTGCACATACACATCGGCTCTTGTACACATATAAAACCGATGGTGTAATCATTGACCATCCTTAACGGCTCCCCTCCTCAAATCACAACCTTCCCTCATTGCCTTCTCATCTTTGCATCTGAAAACATTATCAAAGTCAAAACATGCATAACACATGGTTTTGTTTATGCTTATAGGTTCAAAACTGGACTTCTGTCAATGGCTTAAATGCAAGTCCAACCTCGACACCTGCATCTCCTCAACCTCGACAGTTAATCTTGGATTTCTCTTGATGCTTCTATTTTCTTCTAGGTACAACAACGGGTGAAGAAAGTGCAAATGGTTCGGTTGGGTTTCATCGATGTTAACTTTGAGTTCAAGTTTGAGTTTTAATCGATTAGGTTTCATCGTTTTCATTGATAGGTTTCATTAATGTTGAGTTTCATCTATTGGGTTTCACTTATTGATGTTTATGGATTTGGATTTGGGTTTCTAATTACGAGTTTTGGTGATTACAGTTTGAATTTGATTTTGATTAGAATTAGAATTTGGATTGATTTGGATATGGGTATTTACTACAGAAAATGACAAGAGATGGGGTGTTAGGCGGATACAATGATTTAAGATGGGAGGGAACTTTTTCTGGCTTTGTGTTTATATATATATTATAAATATTAAGTGTATTATCTTACAAAGAAAATGAAAGAAAAACTAAAAAACCAAAATACTCCTGATGTAAAGGAGTTCTTTTTTTAGAAAGTTGAAGTAAGAAACAAAATTTGTAGTGAAAATGAAATCCTGAGAATCCTTTTCATGCTTCGTAAATGAAATGAAACCACAAGGCCACAATTTGTAATTTACTTTAAATATACATATATTTCAAGAAGGAGGTTCATGCGAGGACGGTAACAATTTAAAAAAATATTAGGGCAATTCTCAACCAATCATTTGGATAATTAAATTTAAGAAAAAAAATTCATATACAAAATCATATATTATTCATGTACAAAGTCATATATGATTAGTCGCGACTTAGCCCACAGCAAAAGTCGTCCGTGTTCATTTTTTGATGTTAGTACAAAATCACATATTTTGTACATGATTTTTATTCTTCTTAAATTTAATTACCCAAATGATTGGCTGAGAATTGTCCACGTATTTTCTTAATTTGTTACCGTTCTCACATGAACCTCTGTCTATATTTCAAATATTTAATCAATTATATACTTTTATTAACTTGTTCACAAGGTTTTTTAATAATATTTTCTTCTTAACTTTTTTATTGTTTTTTCAACTACTAACCTAATAAACTTAATAATTAAATAACATATTGTTTTAGAAACTAAAACGAAATTTCGAAACATATTTATCACATTAACTTTATGTTAAATTTCATATTATTTAAATTGTCCAATTTGATGACAAGAAGTCGTTAGTTAACATAGTTTTTGTAACGTAAAGACAAGAACCGGTTCGTTAACCCACCGTTGACCAAAGAGACCGAAAATCTTTCTCATCCGTGTTTGGTCCTTGAACTATTCCATAACTTGCATTTCTACCCCCATGGGACCAAAAATATTAACCAGAATTTTGTTCATGGCTTAAAATGTAATGTTTAAGATTATTCAGGGGTTCATTTTGTAATTTATGAAAATTCATAAAAACACACGCGCTTACCTTCGGTATTTACGCCAAACTCGTTAAATAAGGGCCACGTGCACATGCGCGTGCGTGGCCGGGTGATTACTATTGGTCCAACTACGTGTATGAACTCTTTATTCCACGTGGCAACAACTTAGAGAAGGTGTACACTTTTTACTCTGAGGCCGCGCGTATGATAACATATCCTAAGATTTTCCAAAATCACTTTCCAACTGTTAGTACACCTTTATCATTTTTAGTTGGTCAAAGTAGTTCCTTTAACTATTGGAGTTTGACATCTTTTATCCTTTTTCTTTGCAAAAGTTTAGATGTAATTTGTAATGAAAAAGTATAAACATGATACTTTTTGGGCAGATAAAGTTGATTATTGGCAACTCCAACCGACCCTACACGAAACCTGCCTTCAAGGACCTCAATGTGAGAGGGTCATTTTAAGACTCACTCAACGGCTGAGGCTAGCGGGGGGGCTGTGATTGAACACAAGACTTGATATGTATTTGTGCAAAGTCTCCTCACCCTTTTGCCAACTGAGCTACACGTCAGAGGCTATAAACATGATACTTAATGATAACAAATTGCACTTGTTAGTCAGGAAGGTAAATTGATATTAACTACAAAATTTCTTTTCGTATTGGACTTTTTTACTGGTCTTTAATGATGTCATAATTCTGTTTCATTGTCTACTATAACACCACCATTTTAATATTTTCTTGGGTCCACCTATGTTGTTAGGATCACTCTAAATCCATTGATGAAATTAATAAAAGATGTAAACATCTATATAAGGTTATGTTAACAAAGGTTTGTTCGTACACCTTTGATCCTTCTTTCTCTAACTTCAACTACTTTCGATCCTTTTTAAATAGGAGGTGCAATCTAAAGGTCTGGATTAAACAAATAAATTTCTTTAATGGTAAATTCCTTTTCTAGCTCAAATGAAATATGAAAGTTAAATAATTGTTGTTCAACCCGTGATTTACCAACATTACGTTTTTCTTTTTTGTAATTGTGACTTTAGAGCCAGCGACAAATTCATAACTTTTTTCTAACCGTGACACCATCTGACTATAAGAAACAAATATAAGGAAATTTTTTTCAAACTATGACACCATTTTACTATAAGAAAACAAATATAAGGATTGTTTTTCAAACGATGACACCATTTGACTAAGAAAATGACATTAACATGATTCAAACTCGGTTCTGAACTAACATAAAAGCCTTGCAAACCAACTCTACAAAAAAAAAACTTGTTCTCATTGTAATTTCATAACACACACGGTGAGACACAACAAATTAATATGGCTGCATCTTTCACGAACCTAATTTTTGTTTACCTTCAACAGAGGAATAATACGCTGCACCGCACGTGCCAACGATGGCATCACTGTAGGTCCGTCCCTGTTTAGACTTTAGAGTTATACCATAGGGGGTAAACGTTTATTCATAATACTAAAGATCTTTAGCTTGATTAAGAACATAACTTGAAGGACCTAAAATGTAACTTGTTCTTTAAAGCGGTAGTTCTTCCAAAAAAGAATTTAAATAGAATCCATCTGCCCCCATCCCTCTTCACGACACTCTGCTTATCTCTCTCTCTCTCTCTCTCTCTCTCTCTTTCTCTCTTGGGTTCTTACAATTCTAGAAAGAGAAACCATAGAAAGAGAGAGCTTGTAGTTTCATTTCATCAATGGCGTTCTTATCTTTCATCGGTCGTCTTCTTTTCGTCTCCGTCTTCGTTTTCTCTGCTTGGCAAGAGTAAGTTCCATTTCTTCCACTTTAGATCTGTTTCGTTTCAAAAATTCAGTGTGAATTATAACATTATTGCAATTTTGCGTTTGTGTTTTTGGATCTGAAAGTTACGATTTAGTTGAGTTCTGGTCCTGTGGATGTCTGTGAATTAGATGTGGTTGTAAGAATGTTGATCTGTGCAGCTATAATTGAGTTTGTTTATTTGACACGAGCTTTTTTCATGGAGATTTGTGGTATAGTGTAATTGTTAGGGTTATTGTTTCTGAATAGAAGATTTTAAAAATTATTTTGTAACTCTGGCTTAGGTTTACTTGATTTTTCCAAAATTTTGAAATCTGGTATTTTTTTCCTTTTCTTTTTCTTCAAGTTTTGTATATAAATGGACGAACTCTCTGTTAAACGATAGTCATTTGCAATTTTTAGAATCTAGATGGTATGATTTTTGGTCAGATTTTTAGTCTGAAATGGCCATTTCAGAGTTCGGACCCCCCAATTGGATTTATAGTCGCTTTTTTTTACTCGATGAATATATAAAAAGCTGATTGCTAAAGTGCCACAGTCAAAATCTTGACTACGGCTGTAAACCACATTTTTATTCTTTAAATTGAATAAAATTATGGTACTTTTTCATATGATAGTTTGGCCATCATTGCTATACAAATAGTATGGATCCATTGCTTTTAAACTTTTTGATTGGGATAATTAGTAAAGACATCATATCTCAAAAGCCAAGTCTTGATTTCACTCATGCATTTAGGATTTGAAAAGTAAGAGCTGATAATGATCTTTTTGATTTTGGAAAAGGTGATGAGTTTGTGACATTCTTAAGCATGTTGTTACTTGTTGCTTAATTATAGCCTTCTAAGTAATAAGGTCTTAATGTAATTAACCCATATCATATATTTTGGAACTGCATTTATCAAGTGATTGATGTATCACTTTGCGTAATCTGCATTGATTCGTCTTTAGTTTTAAAAGATACTGCAATTTCCATCAATTTTCTTTGCATAGGTAGATAAGACGTAGGGTTAGCTCAACTGATAATAAGGCTTGAACCTTTAGAGATACTCCTTAGAGATTGCTGCTTCGAGTCCTAGGCCACTGGAGATTTTCCAGGATGTTCTTCATGGCCCTTGGGATTACTCGAGGAGCACGCAAGCTGGTCTGAATATCCATGGTTAAAAAAAGTAGTTGTTGCATGTACCATTTTCATAGGAAAAAGATTCTTCCTTTTGTAATTGATCCATGATGTACTAGTTTTCTGAACTTGCCGCCAGTGGCGGATCCAGGATTTTTACGTAGTGGGATACTGGGATCACCTTTAAGGCAGACTAAAGACCCGCAAAATCGTTCAACGTGTTTTTAGCCTAATGACATGTTTCGAGAGATTTTTAAGTTTTTTTGATTGAATTTAAAACTTTTTGGGTTTTTTGATCGAATTTAAGAGACTTTTTTGGTATTTTTGTTATTTTAAGAGACTTTTTGTTTTTTCCTAGGGATTGTGGGGTCCCTTACAAATATTTAGTGAGCGCTAGAAGTAAAAAAGTTGTAAATTTTTTGTTTTTAATCTTGTAAAAAAGTTATTTTTTAAAACTTTAATGGGACTGGTTACTAACTGCATCCGCCCCTGACTGCTGCTGGTGCATGTAGGTTTAACGAATTTGGAGTTGATGGCGGATCTGCAGCAAAAGCTCTTACGCCAAAGTTCAATGTTCTTTCGAAGCATTTTACAACACATACGGGTTTCCAAGTGCCAGTTTTTGAGGTAATTAATGTATTTCGTATTATTTTCACGGGTTTCCTTCTGGTTTTATAACATTTGTAACTTATATTGTTGGGAATGTTATTATTAAACAGATCAAATTCTTGGTTGCTGGAGCTATAGCCTTGAAAGCCCTTGGAAGCTTTCTTTTCATCTTTAACAGTACCATTGGTGCTACTCTTCTGGTTAGCAATTCTTGATCTTTTAAGGACGATTTCGTCATTTTGTTTTTTCAAAATCAATTGTGTAACGGATTTTCTTTAATACCCTTTTGCAGATATTGCACCAGTTGATTGCTACTCCCGTGTTATACGACTTCTACAACTATGACATTGAGAAAAAGGAATTCCTTCAACTTTTCATCAAATTTACACAGGTTAGCATAAAGGCAAATCTTTTCTCTCTTTATTGGTTGGGTACTATTATGTTTACTTGTGTTAGAATATGTGTAATTCTTTTAAATTTCTCGAGAAAGGGGAAAGGTTCCAACATATATATATATATATATATAGAGAGAGAGAGAGAGAGAGAGAGAGAAGAAAGTTCAAATGCGCTCAAATTTGGTTGTGAATGTGAGGACAATTGAGAGCCTGACACGTGTCTGAATGTAGATTATTCGGACCGAATAATCAAAGAAATATTCAGATATTCAAACTGAATAATGCTTATTCAGACTGAATATATACTATATTATATTCAGTTTGAATATTTCTTTGATTATTCAGTTTGAATATGACATGTGTCGCGCTCTAATTTGTCCTCGCATTCGCAACCAAATTTGAGTTCTCATTTGAATCCTCCCCTATATATATACAGGTTTGATGGTTCATGTTTAGCCAATGATGACGCCACTTGAATGCAGACATCTTTTTTAAAGTTTAATATTTTCAATCTGGTACAACACCAAATAGCAATGTGACTTGAGTAGTACCTAGAGATGGCAATTTTTCGTTCCTGGGCCAGGCCCAAGTCGGTCCAGGTCCCAAACATTGTTCACCGTAACCGGTCTTGCTCCTGGTCCCGACTGTAAAAGGGTGGCCCGGTGAAGCTTCGGTTGTAACCGGTCCGGGTAACCGGTTCCGGCCAGGGCCCAAACCAGTCCTATGTTAATTTTTTTTTGATATTTTTTAATAATACTTTAATAGAGGAAAGTTCAAAGGAGAGCACATCAAGTGTCATATTCAGACTGAATATAGTGTTATTTAGACTGCATATAGTGTTATTTAGACTGAATAACACTACATTCAGTCTGAATATAGTTCTCATTTGAACCCACCTCTACTTTAATATACGTACTTGGGTCATTTAAATACACTTTAAAAATACGTTGGAACCCATTGGACTCCCACACTGGACCCTTTCTTATTAATATATGTTAGAACCTCTTGTATTTTCTCAGAAGTTCTCTTTTGGAGAGTAATCTAAAGGGTCTCACATCATTCTTTTCTTCTTTGATGATCTTATTGACTTGATAATATGTAACTTGGGTTTTTGTAGAGTTTGGCGTTGTTGGGAGGACTCTTGTTCTTCGTTGGGATGAAGAACTCTTTCCCAAAAAGATCTTCGACAACAAAGAAGGCTGCGAAAACAAAGACTGTTTAGAAGAAGATTTGGGGGGAAGAGATGATGTTGTAAAAGGTTGCATTAATTAAATTAATTAAGGTGATATTATGGGTGCATCTTGGGTTTGTGTTTTGCTGAACCCTTTTGCCATTTGATGCAATCTCTTCTTGTATGATTTTTATGTTAAGGTTTTTGTTGCTTTGGAATTTTGCAACATTTTTTGAGTTGGGTTTTTAATTTCATCATGATTTTATTCATGCTCTTTCTCTTCCTTTTCCTTTCCTTTACATACAAGTTGCATTTTCACTACCTTTCTATGGTTATTTGTGATTGTGCATTACTCTATAATAAACTTGGCTAAAAATCACTATGATGATACAAATTAGGATGTGATTCATAACTGTTTTGGATAATTTTTACAATATAAAGATATTAAGGAGATGTTTACCAAATACTTACCCGGTAAGTGCTTGTTGGTAAAATTTAACACTATCACTTATTTATCGGGTAAGATTTTAGTCTAACAAAATATGCAACAATTAACCTGGTAAGCACTTTGATAGGCGGGTTTACATCCCCCTAAATCTAACCCTAGTGTACGGGTCAAATCAAGTAATAGAGTACGAGTATCGAACCAAGGGAACTAGGGACTAAGTAACACAATGATTATAGTAAATATTAACTGGACGATCAGAATTTGGATTGGTTGAATGATTAATCTACTAATTAAACTAAAGGAAATCTTGAACAATTCTAGGTAACGAAAAGCTGGAAACTTTATCAGGAGAAAAGCAGTTGGGAGTTGGGGTCCTAATGGTTTTCACATAGAACACTTTAGCCGTAATTATTATTAGGTACTTTCTAATTAAATTAATACACAATCACAAAAGTCACTGTTACTCTCTCTCAAGTTATGTCAGATTTATCTCTAAAATTTATGTATTTTATCTGTAGGTCTCAATACATAAACCTAGAAATTTATAAAACAAGATTGTAAACAGTACTAAGGTTTAACTGGTATATCTCTATACAGGTTCTCATCTTAGGCATGTGAATCATACATCTGGTTATAAATTATTTTTCTCAAACTAATTTATAACAAAGAAATCAATTAGCAAGTTGATTAGGCTTACAAAAGCTTTAAACACAAACTCATATACTTCATTAATTAAAAAGAATCCTAATAAAAATCACAACTTTATGTGTTCATATGCTTCAAACTAAAAGTAATCCAACCCCCAACATCTAAAGATTAGTTCATGTTGGAGGTGGTAGAAAACAAAAATAAGAAGGAATGAATTTTTAATCTAGACATGAAAAGTAACAAAATCTAAACAAGAACAAAAATCCCCTTTTGGTGCTGAATCTCCATGAGATGATGATGAAATCGACTTTAGATCTTCAATCCTTTTATGTTTCTCCGCTTCAATCGCCCATGGTCCCCTGTACAAGCATGCCAACCCCTCGATAGCGACTAAAGAGGCTATACCTCTGGTTCGTCTCTTCCTTTACGGTATACGCCGTCAGGAGGTCATGGACAGTGAATTTAGACGACCACTCGGCCGTCAGGCGCTCGATCGTGTAAACGATCCCCCAAAATTGGGGTATTACTTGCTCGAGACATAACTCGAAAGAGCTAAGGAAGTCCTTCGTCAGACCAAAAACGGCTATGAGAACCCTATCTTAAAAGGATACTCGTATAACACAAAAAACCCAGGAGAGCAATCCGGGGCCATAATATCCCCTGGACATTGAAGGACAACATCGTCCGGTTTCCCGGACAATGCCCTAAAAGCAACGAGGTCATCGTCACTTTTGATCTTTCTTGAAGGATTCATCTCCTCGTCTATGCTATTTACTCCTTTTGCCTCTGCTACAAAGAATGCTAAGGCTTCCCAACATTTCCAAGATTTTCTAGCTACAGATTTCTTACGCATATAAGAAATCGCAAAAGTCGTACCTTACTCGACTTGAAATTTTCAAGCGAAGTTGCAGGGTTTTTTCAAGAAGAAAGCAGTAAGTTATAATAGTTGAAGGAAGTGAAAAAGGAAGTTATCACTGATCATTTCCTTTTATATGGAAAAGGAACGATTCAGTATCAACATAATCGAAAACTATCTATCTTTGCCTATCATGCAACCACCATGAAAGTGACACCTGCAATCTATAACTACGCGCGTCACATGGATGACGTCACGAAGATTTGCTGTATCTTGTCTATCCTCATGTAATCGATTCGGTTATTATAGAACAGATTCAGTTGCTTCTAGTTGACACCTGTCCAATAATTTTTTTTCAAATAAACCGCTCTTTTTTGTTGAAAATTTGGGGGCAAACTGTTAGTGAGAAATTTAGCAGTACAATTCGTCGTAAGATAATCCACAACGAAGACTGCGACTCTCGAGAAAAAAAGTCAACGACCGTTAGTCAAGATTCCTCGATGAGTAATAATAATCGATCTCGAACTTAAATTAACTATTAATTGTTCCTGTCACTTTCTAATAAAACAAGTATAAAACTAGAAGCATAACCGAAGGAATTAAATTCAAGAGAATAACCGCCAGAGCCAAAGCGTAACCGCCTGAATCAAATTAAATGGGAAAACGGTTATAACCGTTATCAGTGTTGATCGAGGATCTGGAAAGTATAAAAGGCACACGAAGTTCATTTTGAGAGGGGGATAAGACAAAAAAAATTAGAGATCATTCAGAGTTATTACAACTCACGACAACAGGAGATTAACTATATTTTTCTTGTGATCTCATCGTTTTTATTTACATTTTGATTATTGTATTAACTAATGTTGTTCCTTAGAATGACATCCCTGTTTGACGTCATTTTTCTCTAGTGAATCGACGATATCAATATCGTCCGCAATTTTTACTCTTGAAAGAGGTTTTCCGCGTCAGCAACTCCTTGTGTCATTTCTAATTTATATCCTCTAAAGTATTTGTCGTAAGGTTCCTTTCTTTAGTTGATTAAGGTCTAAATAGTGCCTTAAATTGATTTCGTTAAAACCAATTTTCGGCATCAACAGTTGATAAACTACGATTGCCGTTTTCTTTAGGAAACTGTGAGGCTTAATAGACAAAGAAACTGGTGGATACTTTTCCACTAGTTCGCTCGAAGGTGACGACCCTAATGAATCGACTATGAAGGTGGCTCTTAGCTACATCAATACTCAAATTCCTTCATCTTTATTGCCTTGGCTTCGATGATCAACCTTTAAGTTTCCCACCCGGGGAAGCTTTTCTTTCACTTCATCCACTTCCGATTTGCCATACTCCGGGAAGCTTCCACATGCTCTGCTGACAACTGGAGGTTCTTTTGAAAAGCTGGTCAATCATTGATTTAGAGTCAATAAAGTAAGCCTCTTTAAATATATATTAGGGCAAAATGCATGAATTTCTTTATTATATCATTGTATTTTTATTTTTCCTTATTATAGCAATGTACTTTCAAATTATTTTTTATCAAGGCATTGTACTTTGAAAATTTTACCCATTACAGCAGTGGGTAACCTGTTACGTTTTTAACCGGTTTTCCCATGCTTACATGTCATAATTAAAATGACATGGAAGACATCAAGATTTGCTTATGTGGCATTAAATAACATTTGAACAGGTGTTGATTACAATTTTGGTCCTTATGATTTCATGGTTTAGTAAAAAGTACTAACCCTAAAAAACACTCTTTTTAGTCGGTTAAATAATATTTGTATTTAATATTAGTATATATGATTTGCTAATAAGATATATATCATTGCTATACATATATACTATTGTTTATGCAAAAAATCGTTTAATAAAAACAACTTAAGGTTGATGTAGAGCTTTTACGACTAAAGGAAGGATTCAACAACAAACACAATAAAAGACAATAAAGTAAATTGACACAATCAATTGGTGACTCGGAAAAACCCTTTGTCGAGGGTAAAAAACCGCGGACGATGGTTGAGATCGTTGATGCAACTAGTGAGAAATGACGTCAAACAGGGACGCCGTCCTTTGGTAACAATGGTCGTAAGTCCAGAGGTTACAATATAAAAAAATAGATAAATCGTAAATCTATTGCTCTGTGTCGTGAGTCTTAGCGTTTTGAGAGGTTTCTGCCATCCTTTTGGTAATACTGAGTCTTGTATTTATAGTTGCTTCATTGGTAACGATTTTGAAGTAATAATTGAGTGTTTATTATTATTGTCCATTATGTCCGTTATGCATTAATGATGATGATCCTGCATTAGTCACACAGTCAGAACATAAGATGCGTCTTTAGTTTTATATAAAAACGAGAGGTTCTTTCGACGGTCGTTGCATAAATGGGACGGCTTATATTTGTGTCTTATGCTGGTCTTTTCTTGAAGTTTCATAGTTGTCGTCGTAAGTTATTTCGCAGTTTGCTTAGTCATACGACATGAATGTCTAGTATGTCTCGACGTCTTATCCTGAAATCAGTAGTCGTTAGTTTCTTACGCTAAAACATTAATGGTCGTTGGTATCTATCGATTGTGTGAGAATGAGAGTTAACATAAGAAACATAAGAAGGGATCTGGACCATTGATCACCTTTAATTAGTCTCAAACCCACCCATGAATTGCGCTTCATGCGTAAATTGATCCGGTGCATCACAATGCATCTCATCTCGGTGCATCTCACCATTATGTTCATCCAAAGGTAGAGATCACCTTTTACGCTTCTCACCTTAACTCTCCTTCTTATTGGAATCCAACCCCTCAATATAATAGTAAATTATATAGAACCAACCAAGGAACAACCGACCTCCATTATTTTCAGGAGTTTTTGATTAAACAGGTGTATTTTTAGAACATATTTACCAAATGGGTGTATTTTTAAACATATTTACCAAATGGGTGTAGTAGTCTATTTAATGGGGATTTTAGTGTTTTTTTTAAACCAATTTTTTACTGCTTTTTTTTACTATTTTGTTTACTTTTTTACTGTTTTTTTTACTAATTTTACTGTTTTTTACTGCTTTTATAAAATGATTTTTACTGTTTTTATAAACTGTTTTTACTGCTTTTATTAAAACGGTTTTTAATTTTTTTACTGCTTTTATATACTGTTTTTTACTGCTTTTATAAACTGTTTTTTACTGCTTTTATAAACTATTTTTTTTTACTGATTTTAATTTTTTTACTAATTTTTTACTGTTTTTTACTGCTATGTTTTTACTGTTTTTTATTATGTTTTATATAACAATCACAACAATTTTTTGAACAATGCTAACAATAAAAAAAATTAAAACCAACATCATCAAAGTTACTGTTTTTAGGTACTAAACCGACAATAAATTCTTACAAAAACCAAAGGACAAAAAATATATTCCCAATTTCTTCCGAATATCTTGAGCCGGTGACCAATCTTTATCTGCAAAAAAAAAAAACAAAGAAATGAGAGATATATCATACCAATTAACCAAATAAATTTTCTAAAATTTGTCTTTATATACCGTGGCTTAGATGGACATCCTTTTCGGTTGTGACCACTTTGCCTACAAATTCCACAAAGGTTCGTTTTTCTTCTTTCTTTGGTGTCCATTTCATTTCGTAGTCTTGTTGAGCGAGGATGACCTTTTTTATTCCGTAAGAGCTCTAAATTTGGAAGCAATTCTTTAAAAGATTATTGTGGCCAATACGCTTCATGCGGAAGCGGGGAAAACTCGGATGCCAAATAGCACAATATTCAACAATTGAGTAACATCTCCCACTTACCACATGTGCAAATTTTTTCCTTCAAATGAACTACTTGCACATGAGAAAGAAACCAATCCCAACTATCTTATTACCATCAACTCCCATAGCAATCAACATCTTTCCCTTATACTTACCATACAAATGTGTGCCATCAATGCTAATCACGGGCCGACAATGCACAAACCCTTTGATAGAGGGAGCAAAAGCCCAAACAACACATCTAAATTCCACATGTTCCTCATCGGTTGATCTCGCAATATACCATTTGACAATAGTCCCCGGATTGAACTTTTGAAGTGCGCCTAGAAATTTCGGTAAAGTAGCATAAGATTCTTCCCAATTACCAAACACCTGTTCAATTGCCTTTTGTTTTCCGAAACAAACCTTTCTGTATGAAGGAGTATACCCTAACTTATCCACTATTTCGACTCTCAAAGCAGAAATACTAATAGAAGGTTGCTCTTTTATAAGGTGTTTGATTTCATGAGCGATCAAGCTTGCATGTAGGTTTGGATGGTCTTGAGAAATAGTATTGTGTAAATAAGTATGTGGACCGGTGTATGTTGTAATTTCAAAATATCCACTTCGTTTTCGTTTACAAGCACGAAGGTGCCATTTGCATCCGGATTGTAAATTTAACTTGCATTTTATGCTCCATAGAGTTGGGCGTGTCTCCGTGACCACAAACTGTTTATGTGTCCTTATGCTGTGGAGCTTGATAGCTCTAATAAGTTCTTCTTTATCCTTAAAAGAATCTTTCCCCAGCTCTCTTGTAATATCATTTTTGTTGCTTGATTGTGAAACAATCCAATTGCCATCAATAGTCGTGTTTGTTTCCTCCATACTAGTAAAAGTTGAGGGTACTTCATGTTCTTGAGTGATCTCAACTCCATCTTCTTCTTCTCATCTCCAATGTCATCATATTCATCAACTTCATTATAACTAATTATTGCATTGCTCGCAACAGCAACTTGAGAGATTGCGTAGAAATCCTCATTTTGAATCAATGTAACAAGATCCATCTATCAAAAAACACCTATAAATTAATAGAAAATAGTAAGCACAAAGTAAACAAAATCAAACAAGAACAAATAAGCCATATTAGTGGCATCAATTCTTGTAAACATACATAAACTTCATCATAACAATTAAAGAGTTATGGTTTTGTTCTACCTTCCCATTTGATGCTGTTTGGGTGCTCTTGAGAAAACACCATATTGAGATTTTTGGTTGTACAAAAACCCCTCTTTCAAGATTTCTTTAAATCGATAATATTATCATCATCATCATATCATCATATTTGTAACACCCCGCCTTACCACGACACAATATTGTTCGCTTTGTCCTCCCGCAGAGGTGTGCGCACGGATTTGTTTCTGGCGACCTGGCGAGGACTTCCCAGGGGATCACCCATCCTGGTACTACTCCCACCCAAGCACGCTTAGCCACAGAGTTCCAAGAACCTGCCTTGCGTGTGGCCCCAAAACGCGTTGTGTTTAGGAAGGCCAAGGTTTACTTACGAACCCAACATCACTCCCGTCCACGGCCGATATGGGATCTGCCTAAGGTGTTACAAACACCCCCCCTTAGGGACTCATCGTCATCGATGAGGTTTGCCCCACATCCCGAACGACACAGGAGCGACTCTGATACCATTTGTAACACCCCGCCTTACCACAACACAATATTGTTCGCTTTGTCCTCCTGCAGAGGTGTGCGCACAGATTTGTTTCTGGCGACCTGGCGAGGACTTCTCAGGGGGTCACCCAAGCACACTTAACCACAAAGCTTCAAGAACCTGCCTTGCGTGTGGCCTCAAAACGCGTTGTGTTTAGTAAGACCAAGGTTTACTTATGAACCCAACATCACTCCTGTCCACGGCCGATATGGGATCTGCCTAAGGTGTTACAAACACCCCCCTTAGGGTGTTTGTAACACCCGGAATTTTGTATGAGAGAATTATGAAAATAGCATTATAATATTTTATTATTGGCTAAATGGAAGGTTTCAAGTGTATAATTTTAGGTTGTAATGGATTGGGGGAAAGGAATGAAAGCCGGGAGAATTCTGACTTTCGGTACAATTTTGGCGACTATGACATGAGGACTATGCCAGTGTCATAGTCGCATGGCCCAGTCGCATGGCCCAGTCGCGAGGAAGGAAATCATATCAAAATTTTGGGAAGTCACGGTACAATGTCGGCGACCTTGCCAGGCGACATTGCCATGGCATTGTCGCCAAGGGCATAGTCACCCGACCTCTTCAGAACACAGATATAAGCGGGTTTCAGCTCAGCATTCTCAGTTACCAGATATCAGTTGTTTATTTTAAGAGCTGGGCAGAAGGGGCGATTTATTAGGGTTTCATCTTCTTCACCTACTTCTCCCAAGGCATTTATTGTGACATTAAAGAAGAAGATCCAAGTTAGCTTTGGGATTAAAAGCTTCAAGTGGTGGCGTCCTTCATCCTTTCAGATTTCTTGATCACCTCCATCTTTATCTTAGAGATTTTCTAGGGTTTCCTCAAACCCTAGTATTGTGAGTTCATTCTTACCTTTCTAAACTTTATACATGTCAAATGATGTCTTTTACCTTAATATGATGTTTTAAAATGAGTATTTCTATACTTGGAAGATTTTGGTAAAACTAGGTCAAAATGTATCATTTAAGGTTTTCTTGAAATGATGAAATGGAGGTCAAGACCGGTTTTGGAATACTCTTATGAGTTTAAATGCAAGAAATGTAATGCATAAACCTAAATGATTATTTGACCTAATTTTGGAAGGAAGGTTTTGGAAGCATGATGTTATACTTCAGAAAGGTTTGTGAAGAGAAGTTAATACATTGGAAACAATTGTATTAGGAAGTTAGACTAGTGTAAATGGATCCATAGGCACGTATAGTCAGAAGTATTTGGGGAAGACATTTGTAATAGATCCCGGTTTGGATTGAACTTGTGCGGAAGTATAATCGATGTGATGACGGGTCATTCCTGTAGAAGTTTCCCCAAAAAGAAGTAAAGCGAATCTATTAGGTGTAAATCGCGAAAGTATGAAAAAGAGATGTTTTAGAAAAGCTTTTGGTTAAATGTTTGTTTACCGTTTTCAAAGTTTAAATGGCTTTTCTATATTTGAATTGTTTGTTCTCACTAGGCTTTTAAGCCTAACACTTTTTCTTAAAATGACATGTATAACAGGTGACCAAGCGGGTGAGGCTTGATGGGATGAGTGAAGCTAGATGCCGATAGTGGCATCCTTTTGAAGTGTGCCCTCGTGTGTATAGATGGAGTTACATAGAAGATTATTTTGAGGATTTTAGTGACACCCGAACTTAATCTGTATTTTGAATTGTATAGATTAATAGGTTGTCATTTAACATTCCTATAGAAGTTGTAAACTCATTCTAACCTTCTCCCCATCTTTATGGGTGATGTTTTATGTGGTTGAAGTTATTCCGCATTTTATTTGGTTTAAATTAACTCCCATTTTTATGGGTGTTACAATATTACTTTAATCCCTGATTGAAATTTTATTGTAAAACCCACCATTCCTTTTTGTATTATTGAAGATCTGAAAACGAAAATCAGAAACAAAGGATACCTTCAAATATCATATTGATTTTATAAAGTAATTTTAAACCCTAGTGTAACTTAATTATAACTTACCGATCGAAGGTATTTACTCTGTTAGCAACAAAGGAAAAGAAGCAAAAGGCCGGGCCTGGAGTCGCCGGTGGCGATGAGGAGCGGTGGTAGGAGTCGTCGGCGGCGATGAGGAACGGTGGTGAGTAGCGGCGGTGAGGTGACGGCGGTTAGTAGCAGCAGTGTAGCGACGATGAAGATCAGCGGGTAGGGAAACGTCGTTCTTAGGGTGAGGTTATTTTTTTTAACAGTTTAATTTAGGAAGGGTAAAAATAGGTTAAATTGAAAAGTACACCTGTTTGGTAAATAAGTTTAAAAGTACACTCATTTGGTAAATATGTTTGAAAAACACCCATTTGATCAAAAACTCGATTTTCGACTTTCTTCCACGTCTCCGACCACAACCATCTCTGGACTCCTTGCTCTTCTTCTTCTTCTTCTTCTTCTTCTTCTTCTTCTTCTTCTTCTTCTTCTTCTTCTTCTTCTTCTTCTTCTCGCCAGTAACCACCATTCGGTCAAACCTATCAAACCAAATTTTGAGGGTTACCACCCTCCCATCTTCCTCCTCCGTCATCTTCTTCAACTCATCACTCTAGTCTCTAGATCTCGGCGATAACCACCATCTTGAACCAGATCTCGAACCAGATCGGCGACTACCACCTCCCATTCATCTTCCTCAGATTTGATGGGTTTTGAGTTTGATGGATTCTCTATCCTGATGGGTATACAAATTTGAGTTCAATTCCTAAAAACCCCAAACCCGATTTTGATGGAGTTCTATTTCGAGTTTGATGATTTTTATGGGTTTGGGTTTGATGGTTTTTGCATTCACGTTTCACATATTTGTTTGCTCTCGTGTGTGTCCTGGTGTTGTGGTCGTAGTAGGGGAGTATGTAGTGGTCGGAGTAGGGGGATATGTAGTGGTCAGAGTAGGGGAGTGTATTTTTTACCAGAGAAGATTGCCGGAGCATGGGAGTAGCCGGAGAATTCGAAACTGGTGTTAATGTGATTTTTTATTTATCATTAAACATTTAAAAGACATCTAAAATTGTACAATAAAAAAATAACAAATAGCTAAAATAACTAAAATACCTTTGACTTATTGGAGTTTTTGAACCAGAGTTTTGACACTGGACCTGATCATTACGAAAATGAAACTATAAGGATCTTAGTAAAAAATAATTAAGGTTAAGGACTTTGTTCGTAAAAAAGCATTGTAACGACCCAAAATCTCAAATATTCAATTTCTATAAATCAAAGCCAAAACGGCTAAATACAATTCCCAACAATGAGTAAAAACTAAAACTCATCACTAAGGTACACAACGGAAAATAAGAATTACAACCACAACTCAGAATCTGTACTACTAAGACGTGGAAGCTAAGTCTAGACCACTTCACTCCAGGCTCACACCTTGCTCTTCCCTTGAGTTCCCATTTCCACAGAATACCTGTCTGAAAAAGGTTATTTTGAAAACGTGGGTTAGACCAAAAGGTCTAGTGAATTCCCATGAAACAGATAACATTTTCAGCAGTTCATAAATCATTAAAAACATGCAATGGTTTCCCAACAAATAGACTCATTCTCATAAAGAGAACAATTTACGTATTGGAGGAACATGGCGAAGGCAAACCCATCACAAACCCTTAGCGACAACCTGGTCCATATGGACCAACACCTATACGACCACAAACCCATAGTGGAAATAGGATTTTATATATAAATAAAGACCTTGCCATAAACCTCCAATTAAAACAGGTAATGCGCATACCGTCCCCAAAGCTTATAAAAGGGATCATGTCAGTTTTACATATAAATAAACATTTAAAGAAAACCATTATCAACAAGTAAGCATTTGAAACATTTCCACATTGCATTTTAAGTGATAGGGAACTCACCTGAATTGCCAAGCCGCTAATCTCACTTATGTCCCACGGACTCACCAACCGAACACCTGAATTGAGGTTACCAAATTATGAGTTTTCAACTCTCAATTAACCCAAAAGTAACCCCAAAAGACTCACTTGGAAACCCCTCAAACAAGGACCCAAGCTACTACCCCAAACCGGACTTAACGAAAACTAAAAATTTCAAACAACTGCTAAAGCAGTCATGACTAGCCACATACTCGCTTTAGCCTCTGTTTTCTTGCACAAAACCCATTTCGTGAACCAAGCCCCAAAATCAATACCCAAATCGATTTCCTTCATGGTTATGACTCAAAACTCATCCCAAACACTTATAATTCATCCCCAAACAACAAAGAACCCAATCCAACCATGAAATCTATGGATTAACATCAATATTTGATGATTAAAAACTCATCCATAAAGTTTTGATTAACATCCATGAAGTTTCCAATAATTGATTCCAACCTTCCCAATTCATTCTATAAAGATATTATAAATCTCAAAATCGATATCTAAGCATGTGCAATCAATTCCTCATGATTTACTCATCTAAATCCAATACTTAACCAAATAGATTTTCTCTCAAACCCTTACAATTCCTCAAATGCAAAAGAGAAGAAGAATCAATGTAGAGAGAAGGTTTATACCTGAAAGAGATGAATACCCAAGATTAGTTGCTCTTCCTTGAACTTTCTTCTTCTTCACGTTAGATTTCTTCACACACACACTACGCCTACTGATTTGGGTGAAAAATGAGGAATCTGATAATCATTTCTCCTCTTCAAATATATATATATATATATACATATATACACATATATATATATATATATATATATACTATGGGCCTTATGACCAAATGAGCCCTAGCCCACACAAAATATGATCTAAGCCCACATGATTAAATTTTAATAACCCAAGATTAATAACTAATTTATGATATAAAGTTTTGGGTTATTACAAGCATGAAACCACATGGACCAAAGACATATGATGGACATCTTATGTGGACAATAACATGACATAATGACCTGCAAACTTGTGCCATATCGTCAAAATTCAAATAAAAGATCACACATTTAAAAGAAATTTATTAAAGTAGGTTCGTGTTTTATGATTTTAACCCTATATATTAATATAGTATTAAGTTTTTATAATTATATATGTCATATATATATTGGTTAAAAGTTTACTATATTAAGATGTTTATTATTGTTATTATTATTATTATTATTATTATTATTATTATTATTATTATTATTATTATTATTATTATTATTATTATTATTATTATTATTATTATTATATTAAAGATGGATTTTAGTACACGTTTGGATGCGCATAAGCCGGCTTATAAGGTAGCTTATTGAAACGCTATTTGGAGTAACGTTTTGGAAACTTTTTTTAATTATAACCCTTAATAATATTAATTATTATTTATTACTATTAATTATAAATAAATATTATATATTAATTAATATAGAATAAAAATTAATTGTTAATAATAAATTATACAACAATATTATTTATCAATTATTTACAACATTTTTAATCATATCAATAATTTTTATGTAATTATTTTCTTTTATTATTATTCAGTATATATAGTTATCAAAAAATAACAAATATAACTATTATAAAAATATTTATTTAACATATGTAATAACCGGGTTTATTATAAATTTTGGTTGAAAGATAAGGGTTGTAAATGTCTAGTTGTTTAAAGTTGAAGGTTTGGCTTGGTAAAAAGATTTCACCAGCTGTGGCCACCTCTTATGTTTCCCAATTATTTACTTCCATGCACATGTATGTGTGTATGGATATGAGTGTTATGGGATGTGTCAAGCGAAGACAACATCACCACCGCCTCTTTTCTTTCTCTTTCCTTATTGTCAAGTTTCCTTACTTTATAAAGGTTTTTATTTAGAATATAAACTTTTGGCCTCTGTGGTTTTCGTTGGTTAAGAACAGGAAGTAGAAAGTGAAGGAAATTGAGGTAAGGATTATATTTTGATTATAAGTTTATAATTCAATAAGCTTTGGGTTTATATCGAGGTTTTAACCGGTAGAATCGTATATTATAGTTACACGTCGTAATTGATCGTTACCGGTTAGAAGTCTTGGAGTTTATCGATTGTTATCGTTCGAGGTGAGTGGTTACAAAGCTTTTTGTAAAATACGTGATTTTCCGTTACACGTGATTTATTTCATATAAATGAGTTTATATGATTTTGATTGTTAGTAATTTGTGAAACTAACAAGTAAAGAGGTTGACCAAAGTATTTGGGTCACGAGAATTGTGGCGGTGAATCCGCGATGAGTGGACAGAGAAAACGTATAAATGATTATGGGTGGTATAATCAAAATAAATTAGCCATTTGGAATGGCGTGAACCGGACCATTTGCTCGTGAATCAGGCAATGGTTTGGAAAGAACGAGAGAATGAACCTGGTGAGAGTAATACCGGTTGAGAATATTGAGAGGATGTGATGCCTCTAGACCTGGGTTATGATTGGAATCTGATTCCTGAAATTGTTAAGAATTGTTATCGGGTTTGTTTGACTCGAGGAAAATGGTTGTCGATTCCCTTTTTTGCGAGAACTGGACTTGTCGAGTCCTTTGAGTTTGTGAATGGTTTTATGTCGGCTCCATAGGACCCGACAAGAAATCTTATCGGCTCTTTATGGCCCGACAAGAAATCTTGTCGGATCTATTTGGCTCGACAAGCGGGTTTGTCGGCTCTATATGACCCGATGAAACACCATGTCGACCCTATGGGACCCGATTAAAATGTTGTCGAACCTATATAGCCCGAGGAGCAAGTTTTTCGGATCTATATGATTTGATTTTCTTGTTTGTCGGATCTATTTGATTCGAGGACCTTGAATATCGGACCCTGGATCCGATAACTTTTGTTGTTGTCGGGTCTAGGTGTTGCGATAAAACAAATTGTCATAAAATGATTTTAAGTTTTCCTCAGATCGTGGTTTAAACACGAGGGAAATGACTCACTAGACCTTTCGGTCTAACCCTCTATTTTTTAAAAATAATTTTTACAGGGCAGCATCAGACGGAAGGGAAAGGCAAGAACAAGATGTAACTTGTTATGCTAGCTTTATGATGTACTTGTATTATAAATAAGTTGTAATACATGGAACTCGTTGTGTTTATGAAATCTATGTATTTTGGGCTTTTGGTTTATACGGGCTGTTACAGTTGGTATCAGAGCCTTAGTTTAAGAGATTTAGTTATCTTTCTGATACTTAGACTTAAACTAGATGTGGTAGACGAGTATTTTCACTCATGGTTAGAGCCCGGGGAATGTGATTGAATATAATTGGGTTAAGAGAACAGCAAGTGCGGTATATTTAAATTACATATGGCCAATGTAATCATAAATTTATAAGTACTTGTTTGAACTTGAACATCCTATTATATTTAAATATGTGATTAATTGTATACATGTTATTGTTGCAGTTAGATCGAGTTAAGATAAGATGGCTGGAAATTCTAGACGATCCGTTAGGATTGGTTCTGAGAATCCCGAGAGAGAAAACCCATCTGTAAGGGTTATTCCCGAAGAATTATCTGTAGGCTGTGGTAAAGGTCGAGGAAGAGGAATTCTGGGTGCTGAACATCCCGAAACTACGACTACCACTAGAGGCCGAGGCCGAGGCCGAGGAAGGGCTAGGGGGATGCAACAAGAAGTTGATCCTGAACATGAAATATCAGCCCAAGAAAGCTCGGCAACGGGCCGTGGAAGGGGTAGATCACGGGGAAGAGGTCGAGCACAAAACCCTGGTTATGTTACTCCAGAAATGTTAGAAGCTCAACTAGCTAAATTTCAGGATACTTTGCTCTCTCACCTTGGACATCACTCTCAACCTGGGCTAGTAGAGACGGTAATTCCAGAAACTCACGAAGAAGTGGAAGCAAGTACCCCCGTGACTGTGGCATCGGCACCACCAACCTCTTCATCTATGGCTAAAAGAGGTGACATCAAAATGTTTTTAGCATGCAAACCTCCTACGTATTCTGGCGAGCGAGATCCTGTGAAAGCCATGTGTTGGCTAAAGGAGACGGAAATGATGCTAAGGACCAGTAAGACCTCAAAAGAAGACAAAGTTATGTTTGCAACTTCGAGGTTACAGTCAAGTGCTCTATATTGGTGGGAAGCCTTGATGTCTTCAGACCCAGATATTCTAGAGACAATGTCTTGGGAGAATTTTTCTGCAAAATTCAAAGAACAATATTGTCCAGAAGCTGCAATAAGACAGTTGGAAGATGAGTTCTTGGAATTGATGCAGAAAGGTAGACCGGTACGTGTGTATACTGAGGAATTTTCTGAGAAGTGCAGATTTGCTGAATCTTATGTTAATACTGAACGTAAGAAAGTGAAAAGATATATATGGGGATTAGATGCCGAAATCAGGAGGAGTGTGATCGTTAGAAACCCTGTTACTTATATTGCTGCAATAGATGCGGCCGAAACTATCGAGTAAGATTGTATCAGGGAAGCAAAAGAGAAAGTGGGTGAGAAGAGGAAAGGAGAAGGATCGACGGTAGAATTTCGTACACCGAGATTCGTTGGGTCTTCCAACCGTCCGATTCAAAAGATTTCTGATAAAGTATGTACCCGTTGCCATAAGGTACATCAGGGAGAATGTAACTCTGATCCACGAAAGTGTTACAAATGTTTTGAACCAGGTCATTTCGCCAGAGATTGCAAGGCAACATTACGTTGTCTCACATGCAAATCTCCTGACCATATCCAGCCAAATTGCCCACAGTTGAGGGGTCAAGGAACAGGTTATGCTGGGGGAAATCAGTCCAACCGAGGATCGACTTATAACAGGAATTATCAAAGTGGTCGTGGGGAGATGAAAAGAGGGGGAGCTGCGACAAGGGGATGTGCCTTTCAGATGACAAAAGGTGAGGCTGAAGAGAACCCGGAAGTTGTGACAGGTACTTTTCTTGTTAATTCAGTCAGTGCCAAAGTGTTATTTGATTCCGGTGCAAATTGTTCCTTTGTGTCACCCTCGTTTATTGGTTGTTCGTATGTTAAGTCTAAGATGTTAGATGATGTCTTAGTAGTAGAAATAGCGAACGATGGGGAAGTTTCTGTTAAGGAAGTTTTTGATAATTGTGTTATAGTTGTGGAAGGGTGTGACGTACCTATACAACTGTTCCCTATGCCATTAAGAGAATTTGATGTTATAGTGGGTATGGATTGGTTAGCTAAGAATCAAGCCAGTATAATCTGTGAAAAGAAGATGATTCATATCGATTTACCAGAAAAAGGGCCAGTGGTGATTTATGGCGATCGGCGAAACCGTTGTTCCAGTCTTGTTTCTGTTTTAAAGGCTCGGAAATTTGTGCATAAAGGGTGCGTATGTTTTCTTGCTTACGTAATTGATAGTAAGAAAGAAAAGACCAAGATGGATAATATTCCGGTAGTATGTGACTTTTCGGAAGTATTTCCGGAAGACTTGACCAGTTTGCCACCTGATCGATCGATAGAGTTTCAGATCGAGTTAATACCAGGAGCCGCACCAGTAGCACGGTCACCATATTGGTTAGCTCCTTCTGAATTAAAAGAGTTAATGACACAGTTGAAGGAATTGCTCGATAAAGGTTTCATCCGACCGAGTATATCTCCTTGGGGTGCACCGGTGTTGTTTGTAAAGAAGAAAGACGGATCAATGAGAATGTGCATTGATTACCGTGAATTAAATAAATTGACAATTAATAATAAGTATCCGCTTCCAAGAATTGACGACTTATTTGATCAATTGATTGGGGCGAGCTACTTTTCAAAGATTGACTTGCGATCCGGTTATCATCAGTTAAAGATACGTGAAGAAGATTTGCCAAAAACAGCCTTTCGTACACGTTACGGACATCATGAATTTTTGGTGATGCCATTCGGACTTACGAATGCGCCAGCAGCCTTTATGGATATGATGAATAGAATATGTCATTCATATCTCGATAAGTTTGTCATTGTATTTATCGATGGTATATTGATATATTCTAAGTCTGAAGAAGAGCACGCAAATCATCTTCGATTGATTATGGAATTATTGAAGCGAGAGAAATTGTATGCCAAGATGTCAAAGTGTGAGTTTTGGCTACGTGAAGTTCAATTTCTGGGTCATATTATTTCTGAGGCAGGTATTCAAGTAGATCCACTTAAGATTGAAGCCATCGAGAAGCGGGAAGCACCGAGAACACCGACAGAAATCCGAAGTTTTCTTGGATTGGCCGGTTATTATCGAAAGTTTATACAAGATTTTTCTCGTATTGCTACCCCGTTAACGGGACTTACGAAAAAGAATGTAAACTTCAAATGGAAAGGAGCACAAGCAGAAGCCTTTCAGATGTTAAAAGACAAGTTGTGCAGCGCGCCAATTCTATCCTTACCTGATGGTTCGGAAGATTTCGTAGTCTACAGCGACGCCTCGAAGCTGGGTTTAGGCTGTGTGTTAATGCAGCGTGGAAAGGTTATCGCTTATGCTTCAAGACAGTTGAAGGAGCATGAAAAGAAATACCCTACTCACGATATGGAGCTGGCAGCTGTGGTCTTTGCACTAAATATTTGGAGACATTACTTATATGGAACGAAATGCCAAATTTTTACAGATCATAAAAGTTTGCAGCATTTGTTCCATCAACGAGATCTGAATATGCGGCAAAGACGATGGTTAGAATTAGTAAGCGATTATGATTGTGAAATTCTATACCATCCTGGAAAGGCAAATGTTGTGGCCGACGCCCTGAGCCGCAAAGAGAAGAGTGGGATGATTAAAGCTATCGCTTTACGAGCTGAATTGTTGCCAAGTTGTTAGATATTAAAGTATGAGTCAAAGAAGAGATGTCTACAAATGTCAACACACACTTCTTGTTATAACTAATTGTTGTTAGACGCTCCCTTTATGACACATGGCACTTTGTAATTGGCTAGCATTTTGACTTTCTGTCTTTGTATCTGTATAAATAGCATTGTATTGTGTTTGTAAAAATTGTCGATTAATACATTTATATTTTGAAGAATACTGTGCGTAAGTCATTTCATAATCTTTGTTCTTCATTCTGTTTACTGTTCTATTGATTTAAATTGTTAATTGATCTGCTTCCGCAATTCACTCAGATTCAATACTCTCAATTAACAATCGGTTTAAAGGAATCTGGAACCAACAATTGGTATCAGAGCCTTCTAATCAATCTATTGATTATTAGATCTCTTCCATTGAAAGAATTCCTTTCAATCGAACAGTATTTTCTCAGATTCAAAATTTGTTTATCAATCCACTCTGTTTTACGAACTTCTGTTGAAACGTTAACAATCTTCTCTTAAATTGAGTCATTCATTTTGTAATGCAAGAAACGGTGATATTATCGACGTTTCTTCTTGAGATTTAATTGTTCTAAATTTCTTTCAAATCTTCAAATTTTCTCTTCTATCATACTCAAATGACAAATTCGAGCTTGAATGCTGTTTATACGTCTGGGTCCCTGACTAAACCTCCAACTCTTGTACGTGATGAATATCCACAATGGAAGATTCGAATGGTTAACTTCTATGAGGGATTGGATGCTGAGTTATATCCAATTATTCAAAACGGTCCGTTTGTTCCCACCACTACTATTCCCGTAATTCCGTACTGCAAATTCAGATGAGGTACCAGCAAGACTGGTTCAGAAGTCAAGGAATAACTGGACTGATGAAGAAAAAGCTAAGGTGGAATTAGCTAAGAAAGCTAAGTCTCTGTTGATAATGGCCATTCCAAATGAGATTTTTCAATCTCTGGACTCATGTGACACAGCAAAAGATTTATGGGATCAACTGGAGAATCTCTTAGAAGGTGGTGCGAAAATGAAAAAGAACAGAAGAGCTCAAGCTCTAAATGAATATAATAGTTTTCAAGCACTGACTGATGAATCTCTGGAACAAACATTTCATCGATTCAACAGTCTGATTAATCTCCGCAAGAGATGTGACATTGTTAGATCAAAGGAAGATAACAATGTTCTATTTCTCAAAAGGTTAAACCCTGAATGGTCAAATCTATCCATGTCACTACAAGCCAATCAGGATCTTGAACAATGGTCGCTGCATGATGTATTCGGTACACTGCAAGCTCATGAAAAAGAAGTTGTTCAGAAAAGAACAAACATCGGAGGTCCTCTGGCTTTGATCTCAGAAACAAAAGGAATCAGAAGACGAAGTGATGACAGGAAGAAATCGAAAGCCTTCATATCAGAGACTGCTCCAGAAGATGACTCTGAATCAGATGATGAAATTAAAGCGTTTGCTGACTCTCTGGCTTTAATAACCAAGCAATTTACTAATCGTTTTGGAAATAGGTCTTTGAAAGGAAATAAACGATTTGATCGTCCCTATGTTCCTAAACAAGAAGTACAGAGAGTAGAGAAAACAGAAGAAGAAAAGAAAGAAGAAGAATTAAAAAGGAAGAAAGATGTCTGCTACAGATGTGGCAAACCCGGACATTACTCGAGAGATTGCAGAGGAGCTCTGGAAAAGGATAAGACTTATTACAAAAACAAATATAAGTACAATGTCACCGAAAGAGCACACTTTGCGTTAAAAAGAAAAGCTGGGTGCAAGATGAATCCGGCGGTGATGAAGCCATGTTCGTGGAATGGCAAACACAAACGAATCCGAGGATCAACCCTCTGAGTCACCGGTTAGTAATTTCTCTGGATCATCTGAGCTTGAACAAACGATTGTGATGTTATCAAACAATTTTGAGGAACTAAAACTGAAACTCACAATTGAAAAGAAATTACGAAAAAATACTGAGAAAACTCTTTCTACAATCAAAAGGGAAAGAGATATTTTCAAAAGAGAAATGGATTTACTTACAGAAGAAAAACTCGAATTAAATACTGCAAAGGAAACAATTTCCATGAGTTTAAAACTTTCTGAAGAAAAACTTAAAAAGGAAATTTTGAATCTCAATAAACTTCTGGAAGAAAAAAGGAAAGAAATCAGAGACAAAGAGAGTGATAGACTCAACTCTGTAGCACTTAAAAACTATTTTCAGAAAGAGAGAGAATTTTTACACATTGAACTTCAACAGAAAAAGCTACAGATTATAACATATCTGGATGCACAGAAGGTTCATGATAAAATTAACACACAAGTAGGAAGATCTGGACTTGGTTTCGAGGACCTAGATCCCTACACGTGTAAGAAAAGGTCGGATCCGAAATCTGTTTTTTGTGTTGGACAAATACAGAAGCCAAAGTTTCCAATTTTGTATGAAAAATCTATTTTTAAAAAATCTAGATATGAAAATCATCATAAAACAAGCAAACTTCAATTCGAAAATATTGAATATTGTTGTAAAACAAATGTTGATCTAAATAAAGTTCAGAAGAAAGATGATATTTTCAATTTTGGTTCAAATAAACATACAATTTTGAATCCAGAGGCTGATATTTTTGTTCCAAGTCAGGCAGAAGAAGATCTACGACTTATGTTTGAAAACGATATTCTCTCTACTCTGGATAAGTGTTTTAGAAATGAAACTCTTTGTGAGAATCATCCAGAGATCACTCCCTGTTCATTTGAAGATTTACATCTTTTACGGAACACAAGAAAGCTTTGCTTTGAGATTACGTATCCATGGGAAAATGACAATAATGATGAAGAATTTTTTGATAACTCTGAAAATTACCTTTCAAATTTAGAAATTAATTCTTTTAAATCATCAAAAGTTATCACAAATAATTCAGAAATTATTGATAAAAAGGATGATTATTTGTATACTGATAAATCTCAAGAAATCAGAACTTCTGATAGAGATTGTGCTAAACTTTCAAGTGGTATACCTATTCTTCCTGTTTCTGTTCCAGAACCGAGAAAATCGCATCTATACATCCGTACTTCTTCGATATGTGTCTCAAAGCCAAAACATGTCTTGAACTTGAGAAAGAGGCATAACTCAAAACCAAAGTGCAAAATCAAAAGATTTTAAACTCTACTCTTCCGAAGTTTACTAATATTCAAAAAGGCAAATGGAAATCCTCTAATACTTATGTTCCTTTTTCAGTAAATAACAGAGCTTCTGCAAAAGTAGATCAGAGGAAGAACACAGAGAAGAAAAAGCCAGAACTAAAACAAAAGTCTAGTCTAGATAGGTTCTCTAGAACAACTGATACTAGAAAAGACTTTAGAAAGAATAATTGTAATTACCATTCTCGCAATGACAATTCAATTCAATCTTCTATGTTTCGGTATTCGAATGTTTTTCAACCGTTCTTAAAGTTAAAACAATTTTTCTCGCAAACCTCTGATCATTCCAATTCACAGTATGTTTATCACAAAAAGAATAAAACTCAAAAACACCAAAAACCAAAAATAAAGTCTTTACCTTCTGTTAAATCAAAAAACGAGCATACTCCAAAAGCTAACATAAAAGGACCCATTATGCGATGGGTACCTAAGAAAATCTGATTTTTGATTGCAGAAACAGCATGTGCATATCCGGTATCTTGACTCGGATGCTCGAGGCACATGATCGGATCCCAAAATTTACTATCCAAATTCAAGGACAAATCGGGTGGAATAGTAACTTTTGGTGATAATGGGTAGGGTCAAATAAAAGGCTACGGTACTCTACAAGAAGGTAATATCACCTTATCAAAGGTAGCTCATGTTTCGGCTTGAAACATAACCTCCTCGAGTGTAAGTCAACTTTGTGATTCTAAAATACTAGTAGTATTTGATGAAAAACATTGTTATTTATTCTCTAAGGCGAGGTGAAGAACTTTGGAGAGCGAGACAGAAAGGTAACTTGTATATGATGAATTTTACCTCTAAGGATGGTAAGGAAACTTTATGTCTCATCTCCAAAAAGAGTGAAGTTGCGTGGCTCGGCATCATAAAATGTCTCACTTAAATTTTAATAATCTTGAGATGCTTGTTAAAAACAAACCGGTATCCGGACTTCCGGATATTCATTTTCAAAAAGATCACCTCTCGCCCCGCATGTGAAATGGGCAAAATTAAACGAGCATCTCATAAAACAAAAAGTGATCATTCTTGTACTAGACCTCTCGCAACTATTACATGTGGATCTCTCGTGGTCCAATTGCAATTCGTAGTCTATCCGGTAAAAAGTATATTACGGTACTAATTGATGAATTTTCCGGATATACTTGGCTTGCTTTTGTTCGTCAAAAGTCGAAGTCCCGATGGTACTACGAATATGATGACCGTAATTCGGGTTCTTCTACATCGAAAATTCAGAACTTCGAAGTGATAATGGTACGTAATTCAAGAACGCCAAGCTTGAATCGTATCTTGTTGAACAAGGAATTACTCAAAACTTCTCTCGTTCGCACTCCACAACAAAACGGTGTAGTTGAACGTCGCAACGTAACCTTGGTTGAAGCGGCCGAACGATGCTCGCAGCCTTCGGTCTCCCAATTCACTTCGGGCCGAAGTCGTTGCTCGCTTGTTTCACTCAAAACCGTTCAATTATTGTCAAGAGGCATCTCAAAACCTCTTATGAGCCGATTAATAAAAGAAAACCATCCGTAAATTTTTTTTCATATCTTTGGTCGCGTATGTTTTATCTTAAACGACGAGAGATAATCTTGGCAAATTTGATCCGAAGTCCGATGAAGCTAAATTTTTAGGCTACTCGTTAAATTCAAGAGCTTCCCGAGTTTTTAACTTACGAACAAAAAGCGTTATGGAAAGCATAAACATTGACTTCGATGATAACACTCAACCGACTTCGAACACTCTTCTTCGTAACTCAAGCTTAATCGTTACTTCGACTATCTTTCGGGTTCCGCAGAATCCGAGATTGATGCTATTTTTCATGATTTTCCGGGCGACGACGTTGTGTCGAAGCTATGTCACCTCCACATTTGCGGATACCGGATATTCTCCAAGCCTCGGGCATTACTCTCTCCGGTCCTCGCTTCTTCTCGTTTCCTCTCGACACGTCTATTTTTCCGTAAGTTCCCACTACTACATACGCCGGTCGGACGCTACTTCGTTCCATCATCCGAGGGGGAGACACAAGGACCGGTGACACAACGGATACCGTAAGGACATACGTAAGAAAATAAAGAAGATTTTGTGTTTCCGGATGAAATCATTTCGTCAAATGAAACAACCCATTCAATTTCTCTACCCGTAATGACGAAATGGACTAAATCTCACACACCGGATCTTATAATTGGTAGTCCTTCCGAGGGGTCGAACACGATCTCGCCATCGCAAATGAAGCATTCTTTGTTAATTTTCTTAGTATGATCGAACCTAAACGTGTACATGAAGCCTTAGTTGAACCAAGTGGGTGGATGCTATGCGGGAAGAACTACTTCAATTTGAAAGAAATAAAGTTTGGCGTCTTGTTCCTTTACCAAAAGGCAAAGTTGCTATTGGCACAAAATGGGTATTTAGGAACAAAAAGGATGAAGATGGAATTGTTGTCGAAATAAAGCTCGTTTGGTGGCTAAAGGCTACCGTCAAGAGGAAGGTATCGATTATGATGAAACCTTTGCTCCCGTTGCAAGACTAGAAGCAATAAGATTATTCTTGGCTTTCTCTCGCATACAAAAACTTCAAAGTCTACCAAATGGATGTTAAATGTGCATTTCTTAATGGATGTCTAAAAGAAGAAGTGTATGTCGAACAACCCGATGGTTTCAAAGATGCAAAATATCCGTAATATGTTTATCTTCTTGACAAAGCTTTGTATGGTCTAAAGCAAGCCCCAAGAGCCTGGTATGAACGACTATCTAAGTTTCGATCGACAAAGGATATGAAAAAGGTAAAATCGATACAACTCGTTCATCAAAAGAGGCAAAGGTATGTTAACTATCGTTCAAATTTACGTGGATGACATAATATTTGGTTCTACTCATCAAACATAAGTTGAATTGTTTTCTAAGTTGATGGAAACTGAATTTGAAATGAGTATGATGGGAGAATTAACTTTCTTCCTAGGACTTCAAGTTAAACAAAGTACCTGCGGTATCTTTATAAATCAGGCAAAATATGTTTCTGACATGCTTAAAAAGTTTCATCTTCAAAACTCATCATCCATGAAAACACCCATCTCCCCCGGTATGAAATTAGGACTCGACTCCTCCGGTAAATACGTTGATATTACCGGCTACAGAGGAATGATTGGTTCTCTTTTATATTTAACAAAGAAGTAGACTCGATATTATGTTTGCCACTTGTCTTTGTGCTCGTTATCAAGCCAATCCTAAAGAGTCTCATTTGGCTGTTGTAAAAAGAATTTTTAGGTACTTAAAAGGTTCACCATCGTTGGGCCTTTGGTATCCTAAAAATTCGGATTTGATTTAATGGCGTATACGTATTCGATCATGCAGTTGTAAGCTTGACGGAAAAAGTACATCGTGTAGCCGTCAACTTCGGGAAATCGACTTATAAGTTGGACATCCAAGAAACAAAATCACGTATCCACATCTACGGCAGCCGAATATGTTGCCGTTGCTAGTTGTTGTTCACAAGTTATTTGGATGAAGACCCAACTCGTAGATTATGGTCTCGATATACGATAAGATTCCCATCCTATGTGATTCTAAAAGTGCCATCGCCATTACGGAAAATCCAAGTTCGGCATTCCAAAACAAAGCATATCGATGTCGTGTATCATTTCATCAAGGATCATGTCGAAAAGGGTACAATCGAAATGTATTTTGTTTCTACCGATTATCAACTTGCCGATATTTTCACAAAAGCTCTTGATGAGAGTCGTTTTAACTTCTTAATTAGCAAGTTGGGAATGCTTAATATGTAACAATGATTTCTTCAGAAGCATCCGAAGCCTCCGAACTATTCGACGATACTTCGAAGTCATCGAAGTCTCTCGATGTCGTTCGAACTCTTCAGAATACTTCAGAAGCCTCTGAATTCCTCTGATTTTCTGTTTCATAATAATATTCTTCTTTCAAGAAATATCATAAAGTACAGATTGAGAAACGAGGTAAAGAAGCTACTACAGGGGAGTTCATCATTCAAGGGGAGTTTACCATTCAAGGGGAGTTTACCATTCACGGGGGAGTTTCACAATGAAGAAGATATTCGTCTAAGTCTAACTCGGTTAGTCGTCTTCTCGATTTACTATTTTACTTAAATTTTATTTGAATCTATCTGCTCTGAGTTTCTCTTGCCGCCAAGGTCTCTTAGACTTTTGATTCATTTCAAATTTTTTTAAAAAATATAAATCAAGTCGACATGTTTTTCAACTTCATTTTCTATAAATTGATAATTCTTATAATTTCCATTAAATATATAAATTCAATCAACTCTTGCCTCCAAGGTTGTTTAAATCTATATGTTTAATACAAATTCTTCTTTATTATTCTTTTATAGAAACTAAACTCTCATGTGATTTTTGTTCTCACTTGACTGATTTTTAAACTTAAATAAATAAAATTAAGATTAAATTCTGTGTTTATTCAATTAATTCAACATTAATTGATTAATTAAACAGATTTTTTTTACTTTTGTTTATTTCTGCTTTTAAGAAAAATCGCATCTGCTACTAAATCATCATCACACATGTGTCTCGTCGTACACGTGTCTCCAATCGACACCCTGCATGTGTATACCCGCGTGCTTACCTCAGCTCAAATGAACCGTTTTTTGTTTCTCCCCAAACTGAATAACCCCTTCCCATTCTACAGTTTCTCTCTCACATAAAACCCCCAAATTCAACCTTCATCTTCTTCCTCGCAAATATTCCCCAAATCAGTGTTTATTCTCAGTGCAAAGACAAAGTGTTCTACTGTCAAGCATTCAACAGTTCAAAATGGCTTCCAACTGTGCCCATCCTACCAACAATGATGAAGACGAATCATCGATTCCACCGCCGATAGTACTCCCATTGTCAAACCGCCATTGAAGGCGAACAATGTGCGAGTCTTGCTCAACCCTAACACTTATCAACCGGAATTTCGCATCATGATCGAGTTTCTACAACAAAGACACCGGTTGAATCGCGCCCTAACCCTAACCAACCCAAACATCCCCGAAATCTATGTCCAAGAACTGTGGCAAACAATGATCATCAAAAATGATGAAACACTCGCCGGTTCGTCACCCATCCCGAACAAGTGGAAATTACGTTCAAATCCCAATCACCAAAAGAAAACTCGCCAAATATTTTCATCTTCCCTTATCAGTGATCGAAGTCGACGGGCAAACCATTCCCAATCCTGCCCTAGAAGAAAACCCTTCCACAGAAGCCCTCCTAGCCTTCATCAATCTTCTGGGTTACAATGAACCTCTTACCAGGCTGTCCGAATTCAAAAGGAAGAAGTTGCCCCCAATGTGGAATCTACTCGTCTCCATACTCAACAAGAGCCTAACCTGCTAAATAGGTTCTTTGGATCAAGCTAGCCGAAACATTCTGACGATTATGTATGGGATGTTCTACAATCGCCCCTTGGACTATGCGAGTCTCATCTTCCAAGAGATCAAAGCAGCTGTGCATACTAAGGTGCTACATCAAAGTCAGGGGAAGCCACTACCAGCTCTCATATTCCCACGCTTTCTCTCCCTCATCACTCATCCTGCTATTGGGGCAATCGAAGCTCCCCTGATTCAGCCATTCTGCAAAATTGCATCGGCTACTCTGCACCCAGAGAACTATCCAGGTACATGCTAAACCTAATCCCATCTAGCTCTTCTAATCTCCAAATCTATAAAAGCTCTATGGTTTTCTCAGAACAGAGAATTCCTACCCCAGAGCACTTAGAGCCGTGTGTAGGTGGTCGTGGTCCGGTGAGCATGAGATTGAAAAAACTAGGAGTGAACATCCGAGTGCTTCTACCCATGCCGACCTTCTATTAAATGAAGGTACAGAAGATGTCCACAGAGACACATATGAGTGTTCCTCTCCAATTCCCCAAAGGGCAACCACAACTTCTGAGGTTGACGTCACCACGTCTCCACTCATTGACTTAGAACAGCCCAGTTCAAACCACCCAGAAACCAGCCGTTCAGAGGATACTTCTTCTTCTTCTGAATCAAATTCAACCGGGGAAAGCACCTCCACTTCATCATCCTCCCAACAGGATGATGATGATAATATAAGAGTTCATTCGCCCCAGAACTCGCCACTTCCTTCACCACATGTTCATGTCTCCGTGACTGACATACCAGTAAGCACAGAGGATGCGTCCACATCCTCTCCTAGGATAGATGCTGATGAATTCCCATCAGAGGGGTTACAGCCTAGGAATGCACCTCTTACCGGAGTGTTTACACTTCATCAAGGTAAGCATACTGTCTTCAGCACCTCATCCTCTGATGATGAGGATACTGTTGACACAGTCAGAACAACCGAAGAGGAGCACGTGCATAATGGCCCTCAAGGACAGTTGGAAGTCCTTCTACACTCAACGTCAAAACAGTGTAGAAGGCCCCTCTGAACGCGAGGGTAAAGGGGCTCCATGTGTTGGAGATGCACCGGTTACATCTTCTGATTTTGTCACTAATGCAGCGTTCTTGGCATTTGCTGATCAAATTCAGAGATCTGTGGAAGATCTAAAATTATCCGCCACAACTAATCATTCTATTCTTTTCCGAGCCTTCAATTTCAAATTGAAAGGCAAAACTCTCTTTTAGCAGATCTTCAGCGACAAATAAGTTCCTCTCAAGAAGATCAGAAGCCTATCTTGCTGAACAACTTCTGCTCTTGAATAATGGTCTTCAAGCAAATACAGAGGCAATATCTCAACTTCCAGAATCTTTACGTGCCTCTGTAGACTACAGCTCTCTGGTGGCCGACATACAGAAGATTGTCAAGACCATCATCACTTCTGATGATCCCTCTGTGTCTACGCTTGTCAAGAAGTCTGACCTCGCCTCTTTCCAGAAGATTATTCTTGAGCGAATGTCGACCATCGCTTCAAAGTACTCTTCCAAGCCCTCCACATCGTCAACTGACCAGAAACTTGCCGCTCTCGAAACTACTATCTCTCAACTTGTGCCTCTGGTTTCTTCTCTTGCTGAGGCGTTTACTTCCAAGAAGAAAGCCAAGGAAGAAAGGGCTTGCAGAAAGGCCGAACTGAAAAGGAAACGTTCTGAGGATCAGGATCCTGATTCTCAGAAGGGGGAGAAAGGTTCTAAGCCTAAGCAAGCCAAACAAACACCACCAGACACAAACACGAACACTGCTGACTCTTCAACGCCAACACCATCACAACAACCCCTCTTCTTCAAAACAAGTGCCACTCACTCCAACACCTCTGGCTACGCATTCTGGTCCTCTACCCAGAGATCCAGAGCTAGCTAAGTTTATTCTGGATCTTATGGGAAAAAGCAGAATCCCAAGCTCTCCTACCGAAAGGGTGAAGTAGTCGCAGCTCACGAAGAACGAGAACGAGCTAAAGCTGCAAAGGAAAGAGCTAAAAGGGCCAGAGAGGAGGATGAGGAAGTGTTCAGAGCTGAAAAAGAGAGAGCAGAAGAGATAATACGCCAGAGGCTAATAGTTGAAGAACAAATAGAGATAGAGAGGGGTGAAAAAGAGAACTCGGAAAGAGAAAAGGCTAGACTTAAAGAAGAACTACAGAGACAAGATTTTGAAGCTGAAGAAAGAGCAAGAGTCAGAGCAGAGGCCGCTCAGAAGCAGAAGGAGATCAGAAGAGAAGAATTTGAAGAAAAATTAAATAAAGTTGGAAACATTGTTGGAAACATTGAACTTCCAACAATTGAAGTTGAGAAAAGGCACATGTATGCTCCAACAGATCAGAAGATTTATCTCATGATGCCTAACTTCGCCAACCAATACAATGTTAGCAGTGAAGTTAAAGATAACTTCATGGCACATAAACAAGACAGAAAGACAGTTTTCACTACTGTTCCAATTACAAAGATAACAGCCATGAAACATAAACAGTTTCAAGATACACCCATTTGGTACACAATCTACGAGATAGTCAGATCAAACAACAAAAGTTATTACATATGTGATAATGATCTGTTGTCCATCCATCCAGCTGATCTCATTTTTCTGGAAGAATTTATGAAGACTCAGCTTTCTGAACGCAAAGATCCACAAGACCAGGTTGCCTACACTAGAATTATTCTGTATGAAATCATACATTAGATACAAAAGGCAGGTCGACTTCCAGATTGGATTAAATTTCAAAATGGATAATCTGGCTATCTCTGCACCAAATGAGGAACTTGAAGGGATAAGCAAATTCGAGTGGGTAGACTTCTTCGAACCGAAGAGGGAATCATCTTCAAAAGACCAAATAGAAAGAGCTTCTTTCGCATCAAAGAAGCTCACAAATACTCTTACGAGGTAGTCTACATCATCAAGAGCTTTGGCTTAGACACGACAAATCCGTAAGTTGCAAAGAAAATAGAGAAAAGACTTGATGGACTTCGAAGAACGAGAGAGCTTATCAATAATATTTCAAGTATCATCGCCGTTGATCCACTCTGAAGAAATTTTTTTTTGACTTCATACTTAGGGGGAGAATGTTAGATATTAAAGTATGAGTCAAAGAAGAGATGTCTACAAATGTCAACACACACTTCTTGTTATAACTAATTGTTGTTAGACGCTCCCTTTATGACACATGGCACTTTGTAATTGGCTAGCATTTTGACTTTCTGTCTTTGTATCTGTATAAATAGCATTGTATTGTGTTTGTAAAAATTGTCGATTAATACATTTATATTTTGAAGAATACTGTGCGTAAGTCATTTCATAATCTTTGTTCTTCATTCTGTTTACTGTTCTATTGATTTAAATTGTTAATTGATCTGCTTCCGCAATTCACTCAGATTCAATACTCTCAATTAACAATCGGTTTAAAGGAATCTGGAACCAACACAAGTATTCATGAAGAGTTGCAAAGAAATCAAGGTGAGGCCATCAAGGAAGAAAACATCAAACGAGAACGACTTGGAGGTTTGCTATCTGAAGTAGTAAAAGATAGTCGTAATTTGATGTGTTTCCGAAATAGAGTTTGGGTGCCACGATTTGGCGATATAAGAGAAAGAGTTTTGAGTGAAGCTCACAAATCTCGTTTCTCTATACACCCGGGTACTAATAAAATGTATCATGATATGAAGCAGTTTTATTGGTGGCCGGGAATGAAGAAGGATGTCGTGTAGTATGTGGAAAAATGTATGACCTGTTCACAAGTTAAAATAGAACATCAAAGACCTTATGGAAAACTGCAACCGTTAGAAATTCCAGTTTGGAAGTGGGATCATATCACCATGGATTTCATAACCAAGTTGCCTAGGACGCCAAAGGGTTTTGATGCTATTTGGGTTATTATAGATCGTTTATCGAAGTCTGGCACTTCTTGCCGATGAAAGGGTCGTACTCAACGGAACGGTTAGCAACATTATATATTAATGAAGTGGTAACACGTCATGGTGTCCCTTTATCAATTGTTTCTGATCGTGATACTCATTTTACTTCCATGTTTTGGAGAAGTTTCCAAAGAGAAATGGGTTCACAAGTAAAGTTAAGTACGGCTTATCATCCGCAAACAGATGGCCAAAGTGAACGTACAATCCAAACTTTAGAAGATATGCTACGGGCATGTATTATTGACTTTGGTGGATCATGGGATAGTCATTTACCATTAATCGAGTTCGCCTACAACAATAGTTATCATTCAAGTATTCAAGCGGCACCTTTTGAAGTTTTTTACGGACGAAAGTGTCGAACGCCGTTGTGCTGGAATGAAGTAGGCGAGAAACAATTAGCTGGACCCGATATGGTTCAGCTTACGACTGATAAGATCAACCAGATTCGTGAAAGAATGAAAACTGCCCAAGATCGACAGAAAAGTTACGATGATAAGCGTCGTAAACCGATTGAATTTCAAATAGGAGATAAGGTGATGTTAAAAGTATCACCTTGGAAAGGAATCGTTAGATTCGGAAAGAGGGGCAAGTTAAGTCCAAGGTATGTTGGACCTTTTACAATTGTTGAACGAATTGGAGAAGTGGCTTATCGACTAGAACTTCCTGTAGAATTAAGTGCTATTCATGACACTTTTCATGTGTCAAACTTAAGGAAGTGTCTAGCTGATCCTAAAGAAATTGTGCCACTACCAGAAATCAAAGTTGATGAGAAATTGTGTTTCGAAGAAACCCCTGAAGCCATTTTAGACTACAAGGTTAAATCTTTAAGGAATAAAGAGATTCAACTTGTGAAAGTCCAGTGGCGTTATTACAAGGGACCCGAAGCTACATGGGAACCTGAGTATGATTTGAAAATGAAGTACCCTCACTTGTTCACTTAGTGGAATTCCGGGACGGAATTCTTCGAAGGAGGGGATGTTGTAATAACCGGGTTTATTATAAATTTTGGTTGAAAGATAAGGGTTGTAAATGTGTAGTTGTTTAAAGTTGAAGGTTTGGTTTGGTAAAAAGATTTCACCAGCTGTGGCCACCTCTTATGTTTCCCAATTATTTACTTCCATGCACATGCATGTGTGTATGGATATGAGTGTTATGGGATGTGTCAAGCGAAGACAACATCACCACCGCCTCATTTCTTTCTCTTTCCTTATTGTCAAGTTTCCTTACTTTAGAAAGGTTTTTATTTAGAATATAAACTTTTGGCCTCTGTGGTTTTCGTTGGTTAAGAACAGGAAGTAGAAAGTGAAGGAAATTGAGGTAAGGATTATATTTTGATTATAAGTTTATAATTCAATAAGCTTTGGGTTTATATCGAGGTTTTAACTGGTAGAATCGTATATTATAGTTACACGTCGTAATTGATCGTTACCGGTTAGAAGTCTCGGAGTTTATCGATTGTTATCGTTCGAGGTGAGTGGTTACAAATCTTTTTGTAAAATACGTTTTTTCTGTTACACGTGATTTATTTCATATAAATGAGTTTATATGATTTTGATTGTTAGTAATTTGTGAAACTAACAAGTAAAGAGGTTGACCAAAGTATTTGGGTCACGAGAATTGTGGCGGTGAATCCGCGATGAGTAGACGGAGAAAACGTATAAATGATTGTGGGTGGTATAATCAAAATAAATTAGCCATTTGGAATGGCGTGAACCAGACCATTTGCTCATGAAGCAGAGAATGGTTTGGAAAGAACGAGAGAATGAACCTGGTGAGAGTAATACCGGTTGAGAATATTGAGAGGGTGTGATGCCTCTAGACCTGGGTTATGATTGGAATCTGATTCCTGAAATTGTTAAGAATTGTTATCGGGTCTGTTTGACTCGAGGAAAATGGTTGTCGATTCCCTTTTTTGCGAGAACTGGACTTGTCGAGTCCTTTGAGTTTGTGAATGGTTTTATGTCGGTTCCATAGGACCCGACAAGAAATCTTATCGGCTCTTTATGGCCCGACAAGAAATCTTGTCGGATCTATTTGGCTCGACAAGTGGGTTTGTCGGATCTATTTGGCTCGACAAGTGGGTTTGTCGGCTCTATATGACCCGATGAAACACCATGTCGACCCTATGGGACCCGAGGAGCAAGTTTGTCGGATCTATATGATTCGATTTTCTTGTTTGTCGGATCTATTTGATTCGAGGACCTTGGATATCGGATCCTGGATCAGATAACTTTTGTTGTCGGGTCTAGGTGTTGCGATAAAACAAATTGTCATAAAATGATTTTAAGTGTTCCTCAGATCGTGGTTTAAACACGAGGGAAATGACTCACTAGACCTTTCGGTCTAACCCTCTATCTTTTAAAAATAATTTTTACAGGGCAGCATCAGTCGGAAGGGAAAGGCATGAACAAGATGTAACTTGTTATGCTAGCTTTATGATGTACTTGTATTATAAATAAGTTGTAATACATGGAACTCGTTGTGTTTATGAAATCTATGTATTTTGGGCTTTTGGTTTATACGGGCTGTTACAACATCAAAATTAAATTTATAATTATTTTGTTTCATAAATAATAATATTGTGTAAATAATTTTAATAAAATATTTATTTTAATTATTAAATATATTTATTTTAAATAATTAGGATATGTGAAGTTGACAAATTTTATTTTTATTCATATTATATGCAATGATTATTTAAAAATCATAAATAATAGATCTTTTATAAAAATTAACAAACCAAACATTATAATATCTATACTATATTATAAAGCATTTGGACAAAAACTCTTAATTTTTTTTAAACTTTAGTTACTGCTATTTAATGTTAATTACTTAATTTTCAAGATTACAAGTAAACTATGCGTAAGTACAACCTATTAAAGTTTTATCTGTAAATTCGTGCAACTAACTACAGATAACTATGATCAACTACAAGATAAGCATCTAATTTTAAATATAAAAAATCTAAAATCTATACTATATTATAAAGCATTTGGATAAAAACTCTTAGAAACAACTTTTTAAACTTTAGTTACTATTATTTAATGCTAATTACTTAATTTTCAAGATTACAAGTAAACTGTGCGTATATACAACCTATTAAAGTTTTATATGTAAATTCGTGTAACTAACTACAGATTACTATGATCAACTACAAGATAAACATTTAATTTTAAATATAAAAAATCTAAAATATGATTAAGATAATCATTGATTTCTAATGAATAAAATAATTATATTATTAAACCAAAAATAAATTATTTGGTTATTAAACCTAAATTAAATTATGAAAAAAAATTAAATTAAAGAAATTAAATAAAAAAAGAGAACTTTTAATTGAAATACTAAATTTTTTTTCTTAAAATCATATAAAACCATTAGAATATCGATAGAAACAAAAATTAAAATAAAATTTAAAATCGAGATATATCTCGCTGCATTGCGCGAGTACCCTTCTAGTATATAATAATCAATTTGAAGTTCTTTTAATCAATATTTCTTAATTTTTTTACCATCTTATTTAGATTAATTAATATATTAGATATTTGTTTTTAATTATATTTTAAAATATTATAATTGATTAATTTTTGAATATGTCTTTTTTGGTTATTTTGCACTCTTATTAGCTAGTTTTGCCGAACATGATTTATTCATTAGCTAGCTTATCAACCAAACATAACTTATTTTTTTAATGTGGTTGGAGTTGATTTTTTCTAGTGTTTAATAAACCCACTATTTTTAATGTTATTATTTTATTTTTCTAGTGGCTGGGTATAATATGCTCTTAAGGATGATCCTTGATGTATAATGCACATTTCTTCTCCGTCCAAATTATGAGTTCTTTAAATTTGAATTTGAACCTAAAACTTGATAGTGTTGGAACCAACATAGTTTTAAATGAAATATTCTTTCTTGGGTTAAGAAAAGACACGGGGCCTACAAAAGAGGTTGTTGTAAGAATTATTATTGTGGATTTTTATATAAGTTTGTTAATTGGATGAGTTAAAAAGTGATTTGAAAAGAAAAAGTATAAAAAGTAGCTGATCATCATTTTATTGCACAACAGGGGATGTAGTTAATGCATGATAAGGTCTTGCCGTTGATCATCATTTTATTGCAACCAACAACTGAAAATAGCAGACCATGATATCTGACGATTTCTGAATCACCTGTTGCCGCACATCCCTAATATGTAGAATTGGGGATTTCAAGAAGGAGGAATGATCAACGAGGAGGAGGAATGAAGATTCCGGTAAGAAACAAACCTGATTGAAGCAAAGCATGACTGTGATTGAACCTATTGAAGCTAAGCTAAGATTGTACAGAGAGGAGAAAGCACGTCGTCTTCTAATCGTGAAAGGCGGGAGAGTATTTTTTACCGTGTTGACATTTTTTACTATGTATTGCAAATTAGTAAAAAAAACTTTTAGGGAGGGCCCATTTAAAATACTTGGTGGCTTTCATTTACTTTATAATTTTTTTTATGTTGGGCTCCATATAAAAAAAAAAAAAATTAGAACCCAGGACGATCACTGCCCCTTCTGGTCTCACAATAGGTCCGTCCCTGGCTGCACTGCCACTCCAGGTGGCCCACATGGCGGCAACTCGTTTGACTTCCCCCCATGGCCACTCCAACTTCATCTGCATATATTGGCTCCAGGGACGGACCCAATTTTTTTTTTTTTGATATGGTGGCACAATATAATATAGACAAAAAATACTTACAAAAAGCACGGTTTTTATGGACATATCTTCATGTTTTTACTAATGTTCAATATCACTCGATGTATTTTTAGCCTAATTCCACCGTCTCAAGGGATTTTTAAAGTTTTTTGCTTGATTTCGAAGGAATTTTTAGACCTTTTTTTATCGATTTTGAGGGACTTTTTTGGTATTTCAGTTGATTTCAAGAGTTTTTTTCCCGGTGTTTTTGGTTGATTTTCAAGAGTTTTTTTTATTGATTTCAATAGTTTTTTTGGGTTGATTTCAAGACTGTTTTTTGGTTGATTTCAAGATTGTTTTTTTGGTTTTTTGGTTGATTTCAAGAGTTTTGGTGCACCCTTTTGAAGTTTCCAAACGATATGGTTGGACAGTCTAAAACGGTACGGTTGCACCTTCACAAACCTAAATATCTTTACAGGAGAAATAATATGGTGGCCCGTGCCACCATGGCCACCACTACAGGTTCGCTCCTGGCTCCAGATCCAGAGGATGTTCTTATTATAGCCGCTGCGGCGTTGCGGTTCGCAGAGGTGCCACCACAACTGGATTCATAATTAGGTTTCTTGCTTTGCTTTCATCGAAGCAGTAGTGCCCGGGCATCCAAAAACTCGACAATCTACACTCTCTCACGTTCTATTTGTTTACACCATTTTCTTCTATTTTTCGCTGTTCATCTTACTGTCCTAGAAAGATGCGTTTAGTATGCTGGACATGGACCGATAAATCTTTAATTTTGTGTCTTGGAAGTTTGTAGGTGAGAGACCCAAAAAGGGGATCAAATGGGTAAATTCCTAGAAATCAAGGATTTACCTGGTCACAAGTAACTACTACCCTAATTCTGAAAATTATCTGTCATTTTCGTTCGATGCTTAATCTAGATTGAGGGGTAAAACGGTGGTCATTTTCATTCAAAGTGTTTATTTATGCATAAGAATTTCTCGATTTTGTTCATGCCAAATCAAGCGGTGGCAACAATCTTCATGGCTCTTGTTTGTTTGTTCATCTTTACTACACGGTTACCTGATCAAACTGGGATTCACAAGTTTTAAGACCAAAAAATTTGGATCCGTTAGATGTAGTAAAGTTCCAAAAACAATAATCCCTACTCCTTCTATCTCAATTATAATCATTGTTGGAGACAAAAGAGCATATCGGTAAGCCATACAATAGAAGCAATGCTACTGCCGTTGTTCTCAACTCTATTGTTACCGTCATCGAGAAGGAGACACATCATTGTAGTATGGCTTATCAATATACATGCTCCTGTCTCATCTCCAATAGTGATTGCCGATCACCCAGAAAATACAAATCGTTGGGTAAAATTCGATGTTTTTTCAAAAAATAAACACCAATGAAATCTTTGGATAATCTGTCACTGATTTGAATTACTCAACAACAATTTACCCACCAACTTTTGTGATGGGTCTTTTGCGACTCACCCTTTAGCGACAGATTTCCTAGTCAAAAGTAGATGGACAAAAGTCTTTCGTTTAATAGTGACAACAAAAAATGACGTTCAAGGCCAGTCGACTAAATATACCTTTTTAGCCGACTTTAACTTTGTAAAAGTTTTATCTTCTTAAAAAAATGAGTTAACATAAAAACTATACCTAGATATCTAAATATAATCTACACATCTATATCTACATATTAACATAAATATTATATTTATATTAATTATAGACACCCAAAGAGCATCGGGTGGTAATTTCTAAGCATTAAAAATCTTATTTTTTTCATTTTCTGGTTTGCATCCTTAACGAATGAGAAAATGAAAGAGGCAAAGGAGAGTGAGTATAAAAAGAAGAGCTAACAATAAGGTTTATGTATACTTATCATTTTTTTTTCCAAGATCAAGTATACTGTCTATTCTTATATACTATTTCCTAACAAAAAAATTATAGCCACCGTCAACGTGCGGTGCTCAACACTAGTATATATTAAATGAACAACCAAGGGAGAATGAGGTGTCAATATGAAAATTGAGTATTGAGGTATTGGTTAATTGTGGTTGAGTTTGAGATATCCCACATTGGTTAGAGATTAAAAGATTGGATTAAGGAGGTGTGTGTAAGAAATAATGATGGAATATATGATGCAACGGGGTTTTGCGGAAGGATCGACAAGCGTCTAAACCCTTTAGGGTTGAGAATTACGACACGTAAAACTCAATAAACTAAGAGTAAAAACTCTTAAAATCTCAAAGAGAAGAATTTTATTGATAATAATGTGTATAACAATGAAAACAATGAATCCTATTTATAGTTAATCTAATTAAGATAACTATGGAAAGTTTCAATCTTAAACCTAAACCAAACACAAAAATAATTAATAAAAAGGAAACCAATAATAATAATCCTAATCTAACTAGAAAATAAATAAATAATAACTAGAACTAAATAACTATCCTAAAATAATTAAGAAATAAAATAATTAAACAAACAAATAAACGCGATTCGTTCGGGACTCGTCAGAACGTGTCCTCGACACGGCACGCGACCCATGTCGCGCAAGGAACTGTTTTTTTGTTTCCGGTGCAGATTTACGAGCTTCTTTCAAGCCCGTTTTCTTCGTTTCTAGAGATCAAAGAAAAGTCTTGTTAAGTCCCGAAACCTCTTTGTATAGAAATTCTCTCTGTTTCCGGTGCAGATTTACGAGCTTCTTTCGCCCTCGAGTTCACTTGAAAATCGTTTTCATTCGACTCTCTCGAACTTAGATGCGATACCAATTCACTTATAGGAATTCTCTTCTTCAAAACATATTGATCTATAAATCGGTCTTCAGAATTCAGAAGGGTTGAGGAATCTTCAAGTCCCAAAGTATGTTGACGTGATCGCCTCCATACAAGCGATACCCTATCGAACTCAAAAGGGTAAAATGCTACAACTTTATTAGGAACTGTTTCGTTTAGATCTAGAGCCTCGGGTCTGAGAATAACGAAAGTATCATCTTTTGAATCACCCTTCTTGACTCCTTGCAATAACGGTTTTGTTGGCTCGGGAATATCTTCAAGTGATTAACTTACGGTTTCTTTGGTGGTTGGTCCAATATCTAGTTTGAACACTTCGGTCTTGGTAAATACTTCTTGTTAAGACTCTATTATGACGGGGATGACATTTTCTTCGATTTTGTGGGACAAGATCTCGTCTTTTTCTGCACTCGTTAACCCTTTAACGACAATAGGGCAAAAGACTTGAACTTTTTCCGCATCTTCTTTCATCTTTTGCTCACCAGTGGTCATGATGAGGAAGTTATCACTTTTCTTGTCGGGGATCTTTCTAAAGTTATTCACCGACGCCATCGCAATCTTCCGATCGCCCCAACGGAATAACATCACATTATCTCGCCCCTTATAAGTGATGTCGTTATCAAATTGCCAAGGTCGGTCCAATAAGACGTGACACGCATCCATGTCAAGGACATCACATAGAACCTCCTCTCGATAATATTTTCCGATCGATATTGGTACCCGACAAGTTTGTGTGACCCTAACTTGCGAGCTTTGTTGACCCACCCAAGAGAATAAGGATCCTCATGGGGTTAAGTAGGTAGGTTAAGATGATAACCAACTTTTGAGATTTTGACAACTACCGTTATCAGTGATGAGGTTACATACCTTTTTATCGACGGAGCAGCGAGATCGAAAAAGGTTCTTCCTTTGACCCTCTCATTTGGATGAGAAAAGTACCCGTTGGAGGATGATGTTGACCTTTTCTTCATACTCCTCTTTGATAAACTCGACCTCGACCTTTTCCGGTGTATTCTCATGAATAGAGAGTCGTTTGTTTAGGAGAGAAATCAGATCAATAACACGGTTGTAGATATCGTCGTGCGAAACCTTGATCGGAAAGTCTTCATCTTTTTCGGGCAGCCTTTTAGGAACGAATGGTTGTTTTCCGAGGAGAGAAACCGAATCCATAAACCTGTTGTAGATCTGGTCGCACAGAACTCTGATCGGTTCCTCGTGCCTGTCCCTTCTTCGGCGGTGGCCGTTGTCGGGTTGGATGAGTTGTCACTTGACAACCGCTGTCAGATTGTCTAGAGCCGCGGTAATGGCCGCAGTCATCTCGACAAAATCTGTTTTGGTAGGCGGTTGCTGATATATCATTGTTGGTGAAAAGACAGGCGAATCCTGCTCTGATACCAACTGACGCAGTAGGAAACGCAGAAACGGATCGACAAACGTCAAACCCAAAAGATAATAGATCTTAAAAGCGTAAGAACTAACGAAATAACGAGAAAACTCGAAATATTCTTGTTAGGTCTATTATTATTTAATTGTGACAAAATAAGGAAAAGATATGCTTGATTATAAAAGGAAGTTTATAATTTCTTAAACTCTTTGTTTCCTTAATTAGCTTAGACCTAGCAATATAAATAGGACATTAGGGTTTTCCTTTTATCTTGTCGATTCATCTTACTTAGAGAGAGAGCTGAATCTGATTTACATTGTAATCGATTAACATACATTCAAGAGATATATGACTACGTAAGTTCTTTAACATCTTTATTGTCATATTACATTAATATTAACGTTTACTTGTCATTGTACTTGTTCATCTGGGATTAACAAGTGGTATCAAAGCCTAAGATCAAGAGTTTTTACGATTTTCTGAGCAAACCACGAAACAGAAGGTATTTTTTTCGATTTCTGCAAATTCTGCTGTTCCTTGAATTTTTGTCGAGTCCTACTGTTTCATACTTTACCCGATAAAACATCATACTGATTATTGTCGACTACCTCATATCTGCTCATTGAATTTTTCTCGAATCTCTCTTCTGTTGATTAAATTTTTATCGATTCAACTGCTTAAATCTTGAATTTTTATCGACACCTACTCCAAATACTTAAATCTGATTAGTTAAAATTACTTTAGATTATTTTTCTTTACTTTTGAATATCTTTACATAAGAAAACTCAGGAACTTGTGACTCCTGCAACTTTTCTTACTAAAGATTTGCTTAGTAAAATCATAAACTCTCGTAATCTTGATTTTTTTTGTAATTGAACAAATAAGAAACTCAAAAACCCAGACAGTCTTGTCCATAAAAGACTAGTTCTTTTTAGTCAAGAACCCTGTGTTTTTGTTTTCGGGTTTATCAATCACAGAAAACTCAGAATTAAAGTATTTGATTTTTAGTCAAGTCCTATTGAATCGAGAAGAAGTTTGATCGAGTGGTCAGTATTCGATAAAATTTTTAATCGAAATCTTTATCTGATTTTATCGAGCCTCGTTCACTCGATAACAATTTATATCAAGTCTATTTAATTCGACAATTTTTTTTATCGAGTCTCGTTCACTCGATAACAATTTATATCGAGTCTATTTAATTCGACAATTTTTTTATCGAGTCTCGTTCACTCGATAACAATTTATATCGAGCCTATTTCATTCGACAACCTTTATTATCGAGCCTCTGTCACTCGATAACAATTTTCATCGAGCACCTCACACCCGACAACAGTCCTAAATCGATAATTCTATTATCGATCTCCTTTGTCTCTCGAGAAAAACCTACTGTTTCACGAGACAACTCAAAATTTTTAAAAACTCATCTATCGAGGTCCACCCAAAAGTACAATGACTACCCGTGAGGCTATGGCTATTGGATCAGACACGAAACCTCCAATTCTCTTCCCGGGCGAATATTCTCAATGGAAGGATAGATTCCTTGACTTCATTGAACGCAATGACTATGCCGATGAGATCATGCGTTCAATCAAGGAAGGTCCTCCCCCGACCTTTTATCAGGAGTTTCCGGCTATGCCAAACAATACTCCTCCTTCGCCTGCACGAAGGGAAGTTAAACTCAAAAGTACATGGGATGCAAACGAGAAGAAGATAATGAGAGGTGACCAACTTGCTCGTTCTTATCTACTTATGAGCCTCCTAAATGAAATCTATATGAGCATTGATAGCCACAAGAAGACGGCTAAAGAAATGTGGGAGGTCATTGAAAAATTCATGCTTGGAACGAAGATTGGCACACAACTCAAAATCACCAACTGCATCTCTCAATATGAAGAATTCAAGGCAAAAGATGGAGAAAGTCTTACGAACACGTATACCTGTTTTGTACAACTGGTAAACGAACTAAGCAAGAACGAAATTCGTAAGACCAAGATCGAAAACAACGTTAAATTTGTTAGCAATCTTCAACCGGAATGGCGCCGATTTGCTAATCAAATCAAACACAACAAATATCTTGCTGACCTTGATCTTCATGAAGTCTATGAAACCCTTCAACAAGACGAAGAGGAGGTTCTCGAACTAATGGGGTTAAATTCAAAGAAGAACCCGGATCCAATCGCGTTGATGGCAAAAGATTCCTCTTCCACTCCTCAAGAGATGTTTCCCGAACTAGAAGACGAAGATTTTGACTATGATCCCGAAATTTCCAAACTTCAACAACAACTGGACTTCCTTACGAGATCTTTTCAACAAAAGTTCTCACGTCGCTCGAATCCCAACCAACAAAGGTATGCCTCGGGATTTAATAATCATGAGCGAAAGGCCCTGTTTGAACCAAAACCAAGAAGAGAAGGACCACGTCCGACACCCAAACCAGAAGACAAGTTCAAGGGTGAGAGAAGCCTGTGCTACAACTGTGGCAAATCTGGTCACTATGCAAGGGAATGCAAGAAGCCAATAGTGAAGGACTCCAACTACTTCACTTACAAACTGATGTTGTCCAAACAAAAAGAAGCCGGTAAAGTTCTTCTAGCTGAAGATGAACAATGGCTTAATCAAGATGATGAAGATGACATGGAAGGCGATACTCAAGCACATTTTAGTTTGATGGCTTACTCTGATGACACTCCTTCTCACGCTTCCGGCTACACACCCGAGGTAAGCCCTTCTGACTATGACTCTTTCGTATCTCAAATGCATGATTTAATGTATCAATTAAAAGAATTACACTCCAAATTGAAAACCGAGAAACTCTTGGTTTCCAATTTAGCACACAATCTCGAAACGGAGAAAATGGTTTTAAAAGAAGAAAATGATCTTTTTCAACAACAAATATCTGATCTCACAATTCAACTTCAATCATCTAGGAATGAGACTGTCAAATTTTCATCAAAGTTTGACTTTGTTAGTTTTCAAAGACAAGATCTACTAGAAAAACTCGAAAATTTGGAATTAAAACTTTACAAGCTTGGTCAAACTGAACACACTATTCACTTAAATGCACCGAAAGATTTAAGCTCTAAAGACGAATTAGGTTTTGAAAACCCGAAACACTTAGAAAAGGCTATCTATAATACTCCGACGATTTATAAATTCAAATATCTGAACCTTGGTCCAGATTACCAAATTCAATTTATGAAGCCAGACCCTAGTGTTGAGGAAAGAGAAGATTGGAAGAGACAAAACAAAAACTATTTTCAAATACCTTTCTACTATCCTCAAATAGTAGAAGAGGAATCTTCAAGTGAATCTCTTTCAAACAACTACTTTCCATCATATTCTGCCGAAGAACTTCAAAACAAGATTCCTGAATGTAAACCGTACATTCCCACTCTATTTTTAGAAAAGAAAATTATTCAACTCGAACGAGTGTTGGAAACTGAAAGTTCTTTGGCGGAAAAGGAAAAGGAATCATTTTTATTTAGAATACAACAACTTGAGAACGAGACTTTACAATTGAACAAAACTCATGACAATGATACTATTTCAAACATTTCAACTTGTAAAGGCTTCGTTAGCAATTATTTAGATAATTGCGAAGAGTTGTTTAAAATGGACCTAAGTTCCAATCTTCCAAAACAAAAATGTTCCTATTCCGACGAACAAATCAATGCTGAATTAGATGCCCTTTCTAACCAATCTTCACTTGAATCGGACGAGTATTTAAATGACATGTGTGATGAGTTTGACATCAATCCTGTACTTCCAAATCACACGGAGTTTTTGGACAAAGGCAAACAACCTATGGAATCAGTTTCATTGCCTACGGAAACAATGGAGTGTTCCACGAGTCAAAATCAAACCACTCCTAAACAAACGAAAACCAATCATGTCTTCCAAAACCATACTAACCGTGTTCCTTTCAATGTTTCAGCGGTTCATACTTTAGAAAACAAACAAGTTTGGGTAAAAAAGGGCACGCGTTCTACAAAGTCAACACCCCGCGAAGAAGACAATTTTTTCCGTTCAAATGTTAAAAGAAACAATTCTCGTTTTAGATTTCCTTATCAAATTCATTCATTTCGACACTTAATTAAATTTTCTCGTAATAAAATTTGCTGTTCTAATAGCGGTGTCGGTGATTTTGTACGTAAACCTCCAATTGATTATGGTTATGATTATTTTCCTGACATGCATAATTCTTTTAATCACAAAGCTTTTTCTTCATCACCTGTTTCTAAATGGGGTCCGAGAAATCAAATGACTAACACCTGTAAGTCTCACTACAAGTGGGTACCCAAGGGTGCTAAGTTGACTAACCATGATGGACCCATTTACAAATGGGTACCTAAATCTGCCTGATTTTGTGCAGATCGGTCATGTGTGGTACTTAGATTCTGGATGCTCCAAACACATGACCGGACAAAAGGAGCTACTTGCCAATTACACTGAAAGAAGGGCGGATTTGTCAAATTTGGCAACAATCATTTGGCACTGTTAGGTCTGAAATTATTGTATCCGAGATGACACCTATTGAAGACATGAAGGACCAAAAGTGCAAAGTCAACAAACTCAAAATTAGGACCAAAAGTGCAAAGTCAACAAACTCAATAATTAGGAAGGTTTAATATAAGGAAACGGTGTTTTATTGTAAATAAGGCAAGTGTATAATGCCTTATCTCATAGTTTCCTTATTACGATATGTTCTTCATATAAATAGAGGGTTAGGGTCATTCTTTAGGTGAGTGCGCAAGATTATTTACAAAATACTGTGAAATCATATTGTAACCGTACAAGTAAGATATCCGACTAAGAAGCTTCTTTAATGTCCGTGTTCTTATCGATTTATTCGATATAATCATTGTGCTTGCATAAACTGGGATCTACAAGTGGTATCAGAGCAGACGATCTGAGTTTTTGCGTTTTTCTGAAGTTATCCACGAAACAGAAGGTAATTTCTCGATTTCGGCGTTTTTGAGTTTTTATTGATTCATACTGTCTTACCTTTACCCGATAAAAACTCATAATTTTTAAGATCTGTCTTTTCTCGATTCTTACTTCATTCATTTGACTGTTTCTCGATTACGCTTTACCCGATAAAAATTCATAATTTTTTAAGATCGGTTTTTATCGATTCATTCTTCATTAGTTTAAAATTTTTTGTCGATTCAACTTAAGATATCCTTGATTTCTATTCAAACTATTTAATTTGTTTTAATTAAAATTATTTTAGTTTATTTTGATTACTTTTGAAACTCGTTACATAAGAAAACTCAGGAACTAGTGACTCTTGCAGCTTTTCTTAATAAAGAATTCTCTAGTAAAAATCATAAACTCAAGTAATTTTTGATTTTTCTTTCTTGATTGAACAAATAAGAAACTCGAGAACTTAGACATTCTTGTCCATAAAAAGACTTGTTCTTTTTAGTCAAGAACCCTTTGTTCTTGTTTTCTGGTTTATTGGTTAAAGAAAATTCGGATTAAGTATCTTTGAATTTTTATCGAGCCCTTCCTAATCGACAAAATTTATTTTATCGAGTCATCTGGAATCGATATAAATTTTTTATCGATTCAGTTTTTATCGATCAAAGAATTTTTTGTCAAATCTTAATCAATCGAGAAACTCTTGGTTATCGAGTCCTTTGTAATCGATAACCTCTTTTTTATCGAATCAATTTTTCCTTAGAAGGTTTATCGAGTCCCCTATACCCGACAATAAATTTTATCGAGCCTTAAACACCCGACAAAAACTCTTGTCAACTAAGCTTCAACCGATAAAAGTTTTTGTCGATTCCTTTTGTATCGAGAAAACTTTCTGTTTTACAAAAATAACTCAGAAAATTTCAAAAACTCACTGATCGAGATCATCAAGCCAAGTACAATGACCACTCGCGAAGCTATGGCCATTGGTTTAGACACAAAACCCCTCGAGGTAAGTCTTTCGGACTATGATCACTTTATGATTCAAATGAATGACATGATGATAAAATTGCAAGAACTTCAATCTAAATTGAAAACCGAGAAACTCTTGGTTTCCAACTTAGAAGCACGCTTAGAAAATAATCATAATCAATTGCTTCTTATGCAAACCGACCTTGTCAATTCTCAAAGTATAGCGCACAATCTCGAAACGGAGAAAATGGTTTTAAAAGAAGAAAATGATCTTTTTAGACAACAAATATCTGATCTCACACTTCAACTTCACGCATCTTGGAATGAGACTGCCAAATTTTCATCAAAGTTTGACTTTGTCAGTTTTCAAAGACAAGATCTATTAGGTAAACTCAAAGATTTGGAACTAAAGCTGTACAAACTTGGTCAAACTAAGCATACAATTTATTTAAACGCTCCAAAAGATTTATGTTCTAAAGCTGGATTAGGATTTGATAATCCGAAACATTTAGAAAAGGCCATCTACAATACTCTGACTCTCTATGAATTTGAATTTCTGAACCTTGGTCCGAATTACAAAATTCAATTTTTGAAGTCTGATTCCAACGTCGAAGAAAGGGAAGATTTGAATAGGAAAAACAAAGATTTTCATCAAATTCCTTTCTCCTATCCTCAAATAGTAGAAAAGGAATCTTCAGAAGCAACTCTTCCAAATGATTATTTTCCTTCTTATACTGACGAAGAACTTCAAACTAAATTTCCTGAAAATAAACCCTACATTCCCACTTTATTCTTAGAAAAGAAAATTATTGAACTTGAAAAAGTGTTGGAACATGAACGTTCTTCGTCAGAAAAGGAAAAAGAGGCATTTATTTTAAAAATTCAGAAATAGGAAAATGAGGCTTTACATTTAAACAACAATCACGAAAATGATTCTATTTCCAATATTTCTTCGTGTAAAGCTTTCGTTAGCAATTACTTAGATGATTGCGAGGAATTGTTTAATTTAGATCCAAACTATATTCCTCCTAAACAAAAATGTTCCCATTCTTTCGACCAAATTGATGATGACTTAGACTTTCTTGAGGAAATGCCTCGTTTTGACGAGTACGCTGATTCCTCATCAGTCCTTAAATCCACGGAACAGTTAGATGACATAAATGCCGATTTTGACTTCAATCCTACACTTCCAAATCATACGGAGTTTTTGGACAAAGGCAAAAAGCCAATCGAATCAGTTTTACCTCCAACGGATCCGAATGAGTGTTCCACAAGTCAAATGCATTACACTCATTCTAACCAAAAGGATCAAACTCACTTTTCCAAACCCATCAATTCTCATTATGTGAAAAATGCTAAACATGGTTCAGTTTTTTGAACTTTAAACCAAGTTTGGGTCGAAAAAGGCAAAATTGCTCCGAAGTCATCATCTCGCAAAAACGACAACTCTTATTATTCAAAATTTCCTAATGTTAAAAGAACCAATCGAAATTTTCAATTTCCTTGCACGATTCGTTCTGTTAAACATTTAATTCATTTTTCTCGGAATAAAATTTGTTGCTCGAATTGCGGTGTCAATGACTTTATGCAATTAAATTCTTTCTCTTATGATTATGGTTGCTTTCCTAACATGCATTGTTCTTACAACTCTCATTATGTCAATCAAAGGTTTGATCATAAATGGTATGGTACATACAGTATCCCCACTTCCCCATTTATTGCATCAAAAGCTAACCTCCGAGGACCCAACAAAGCTTGGGTACCAAAATCTTTTTAACCTGTTTTGTAGGTACGTCATGTGTGTGCTAAATTCCGAATACTCACATCACATGACAATATTTCCAAAGGTTATGCTACAATTTGAGGGGAAGTACCACATTTTTATAATAAAAAAAAATTAATTGTTTAGCTTCATAGTATTTCAGCTGTGGACCTGCTCTTAACTCGTTTTACATTGCATTATGACTTCCATGTTTCGAATCTTTGTGTATGATAGGATTTAGATGTTTCAATGGTCAATCTAGAGCCGGAAGGACCTACCCATGAAACACATCCCTAGGTTAGATGTATTTTGAAAGAGTGTGATTGAGATAAAATTGAGTACATGTGCGTTTAATTAAAAAAAATGTGAGAGTGTGACAAGACTTAAAAGAAATTTGGTCTTTACCAAACCTAAATAGTTATCCGGGTAACCACATAATCTATTCATTCTCGATTCTTTGAAGATGAATATTGAAATAGACATGGACCCAATGTCGATAACTCGTGTCACCCCACCCAGCTACTCAAGTATCTCACAAAAGATATTTGTTTCATATATCACGGAGAATTAGTATATCTGCTATCTTTTCTTCACTCGGAAGATTAAGATATTGAAAAAGGAAGACACACCTCCGGTCTCCGAACTTTACATTCAATGCACATTGAGTCTGTGAAATGTATTTTCACATTTTAAGCCTTGAAATTAGCATTTAATGCATAAATTCTTTCTACACATTGCACCAGTCTTTGTGATTCACATTGCATATCTTCGTGTTTATGCCGGAACAGTTTGAGAAGTTAGTTTTATAACTTACTTCTATGATAACTGGAAGTCCTATCAGTGCCAACCCGCTGCCAACACTGCATATAGGCCACTTAATTAAAATTAATTTTGATTTAAGTGATAACAGTTGCTTCACGTGCTTCTATATGTCAGTGTTACACGCTTCATTAGTTAAATATTTTTTTTGTCTTTGGTTATTCATAATGATTTGGATTCTCCTTATCATTCTGAGGGGGAGAGATTGTATACCAAAGACACTACATGCTTATTTGGGAGAAAAGTTGATTTGCCGAAGACTGATTTTGTCGAGTTTCCTTACTTGATTTTTGAAGTAAAATGATTTTTTATCGAGTGCTTAAGACCCGACATAAATTTTCGTCGACTCATCTTGGCCCGACATCAATTCTTGTCGAATCTACTTGGCCCGAAATCTTTTTTCATTGACATCACCTAACCCGACATGCCTTTTGACCCGACAAGTTTTATACCCTACGACATCGCGGCTTCTTCGATTTTCTTTTCATGCTAATGTTAAGGGGGAGCAACGGAGCTTACAAGAGATCATATTCGTAGGGGGAGCAAAAGAATTCAAGAGAGTGATTTGTTGACAAAATTTCATCGTCTTCAAAAGTGCTGATTTGCTGAAGTGTAATCTCGAATACAAAGGGGGAGATTGTTAGGTCTGAAATTATTGTATCCGAGATGACACCTATTGAAGACATGAAGGACCAAAAGTGCAAAGTCAACAAACTCTATAATTAGGACCAAAAGTGCAAAGTCAACAAACTCAATAATTAGGAAGGTTTAATATAAGGAAACGTTGCTTTATTGTAAATAAGGCAAGTGTATAATGCCTTATCTCATAGTTTCCTTATTACGATATGTTCTTCATATAAATAGAGGGTTAGGGTCATTCTTTAGGTGAGTGTGCAAGATTATTTACAAAATACTGTCAAATCATATTGTAACCGTACAAGTAAGATATCCGACTACGAAGCTTCTTTAATATCCGTGTTCTTATCGATTTATTCGATATAATCATTGTGCTTGCATAAACTGGGATCTACAGGCACCGATTAAAGGCTATGGTGATATCATTCAAAACAACATCACCATTTCCAACGTTTCTTATGTTCAAGGCCTGAGTCACAACCTGTTGAGCATTGGCAAATTCTGTGACAAGCAACTCGAAGTAAATTTTAGACCCGAACGATGCTGTGTTCGTACATTCGATGGAAAGGAGCTACTAACCGGCACGCGCAAGTCAAATCTCTACACGATCGATCTTTCTCAAGTGAACGCACCCTCCAGTGTTTGTCTGCTTTCAAATGTTTCCAGTCCAAAGACATGGTTATGGCATCGACGTTTATCTCACTTAAACTTCAAAAACATCAATCGTCTTTCCATTCAAGGACTAGTCACTGGTCTTCCAGCTGTTCAATTCGACAAACCGCATCTCTGTGACGCATGCGAGATGCGAAAGATGAAGAAGGTCTCTCACAAACCCAAGTTAGTTCACAGCACAACTCACCTCTTCAACTCATTCATATGGACTTGTGCGGCCCGATGCGTACTCAAAGCATACATGGTAAAAAGTATGTTCTAGTAATGGTGGACGATTTCTCTCGATTCACATGGGTAAAGTTCCTTCGATCAAAGGATGAAACCCCTGACACCATCATCACGTTTCTCAAAGCCATACAAGTTAAGCTAGAACTTACTGCACAAACCATCCGCACCGATAATGGAACTGAATTCAAAAACCGTACCCTTGACGGTTACCTCGAATCGGTTGGTATAACCCACACGTTCTCTACAGCTCGCACTCCGCAACAAAACGGTGTTTTCGAACGCCGAAATCGAACTCTAGTTGAAGCCGCTCGCACTATGTTTACTTTCTCAAAGCTTCCTCTCCACCTTTGGGCCGAAGCTATCAACACTGCATGCTACACTCAAAACCGCTCTATCATCAACAAACGCTTCAACAAGACACCTTATCACTTGGTCTACGATCGCGTTTCTTCCATCGAGCATCTTCGAACGTTTGGCACTCGTTGCTTCGTACTAAATGAAAAAGAAAATTGTGGGAAACTCAAGCCGAAAGCCGATGAAGCTTACTTTCTTGGATACTCACCAAACGCATCATCTTATCGGGTCTACATAAAACACGCACGTTGCGTCACTGAAAGCGTTAATGTTCAATTCGATCCAAACGCCGAAATGGCTCCTGAACACGACAGTTCTGGACCCGCACTAACCGGCATATTAGCTTCCGATCACATTCGTTCAGAACGTGCTCCCAACCCCGCTGAACCTTCAACGTCCAAAACCGCCATGTCAAATCTGGATGACTTATTCGAGTACTTCAACTCGGATTACTTTGGACCATCCACTGATACTTCTTTCCAGATTCCCCTGCCTACCTTGGAGATTGCCGAGACCACGAATCTTTTCGGACCGCCAATTACAACGGAAACCGTCTCAACTGCTGCATCTCCAAGCACATCGTCAACTGCTCCTCCAAATCAAACCGTTTCAACGGATGCTCCTCTCGTTCCACCTGAACCTCAACCGGCTATTCAACCAAATCCTGCGGAACCGACATCCTCTCCCCCACCATCAACTTCGGCCCCTAAAGATGTCACAAGTGCTACAAGATCCTCTGCTTTGGCTCCAACCTTCGAATCACTTCAAGATCTTCCGCTAGGCTCATATGAAGATGAAACCCCGGATGCAAATGCATTCCAACCGCTCCCTCATACAACCAAATGGACCCGTTCTCATCCAGTTGATCAGATAATTGGCGATCCGACCAGACCAGTCACTACACGAGTCGCCTCGGCCAACGATTGTATGTTCTCTTCATTCATAAGGAAGATTGAACCCACATCCATTCACGAGGCAATGAATGATCCTGATTGGATTGCGGCAATGCAAGAGGAACTTAATCAATTTGAAAGCTTGAAAGTTTGGCGCCTTGTTCCCCGTCCACGAAACAAAACCATTATCGGCACGAAATGGATATTCAACAACAAGCAAGATGAAGATGGAGTCGTTATACGCAACAAAGCTACGCTTGTCGCCAAAGGATACCGTCAACAAGAAGGCATTGACTACGACGAAACATTTGCACCCGTCGCCCGCATTGAAGCAATCCGAATGTTCTTGGCTTACGCGGCACATAAGAACTTTGTGGTTTTTCAAATGGACGTCAAGACAGCCTTCTTAAAGGGTGTTCTGCGTGAAGAAGTCTATGTTTCTCAGCCCGACGGGTTTGTCGACTCCTCCAAACCGACTCATGTCTACATTCTGGACAAGGCTCTGTATGGCTTGAAACAAGCCCCCCGCGCATGGTACGATAGTTTGTCTACCTATTTAGTAAAGAACTGATACTCCAAAGGTAAGATCGATCCAACTCTTTTCATTAAAAAGGACAAAGGTGACATTATGCTCATTCAATTCTACGTGGACGACATCATCTTCGGTTCGACTAACCCACAACAATGCAAAGAGTTCTCCGAACTCATGATTGCAAAATTTAACATGAGCATAATGGGAATGATGAATTTTTTCCTTGGTCTTCAAATTAAACAATTTTCTACGGGAATATTCATCAACCAATCAAAATACATCTCGGATATGTTGTGTAAATACAACGTGACGTCATGTTCTCCGATTGGTACAACCATGTCCCCGGGTTCAAAACTACACGCTGATCCTTCGGGAAAAGATGTGGATTCTAAAAATTACCGGGGCATGGTTGGTTCTCTCATGTATCTTACAGCTAGTCGTCCGGACATAATGTTTGCCACCTGTCTATGCGCGAGATATCAAGCCTCTCCCAAGGAATCTCATCTTAGTGCTATCAAAAGGATTTTTCGGTATTTAAAAGGTACACCTAATCTTGGCCTATGGTATCCCAAGGATACGGGTTTCGAGCTAACTGCCTTTTCAGATTCGGATCACGCCAGATGCATGCTCGATCGCAAAAGCACTTCGGGCCACATTCAATTCCTCGGAGACAAATTGGTCAGCTGGTCCTCCAAGAAGCAAGCTTGCGTCTCCACATCTACCGCGGGAGCCGAATATATCGCTGCCGCAAGCTGCTGCTCGCAAGTACTGTGGATGCGCACTCGACTCAAAGACTATGGCTTCTGGTTCAACAAAATTCCTATCTACTGTGATTCCTAAAGCGCCATAGCCATTTCAAGCAACCCGGTTCAACACACGAAGATAAAGCACATCGACGTTCGATATCACTTCATCAAGGATCACCTCGAAAGAGGTACAATTGAACTATATTTTGTCAATACGGAACTTCAGCTTGCCGACCTGTTTACCAAGGCACTGGATGAGAAACGATTCCAGTTCCTAGTATCCAAGTTGGGAATGCTCAATCTTAAAACCTGATTATCACAAATCAGTCTGTCTCAAAATCCTCCAAAACGTCTATCCAAGGTTTTATGCACATTCACTCTACGAGTCAATCTGCATCACACTTGGGTTCTCATTTTTTTGGATTTTGACATTTATCTTACAGTTCCTTATTTTCAATCTTTCTTTCATTTTCTATCTACCTTGCTGTGTGTATCACCATGGTTCATCTATCGAGGGGGAGCAACAAGGTACGTTTTCTGTCTATTTATTCACATTCCAAGGGGGAGCACAACACTTTCTGCACACATTAAGGGGGAGCCTTATTTTTTTTACTGTTTCTTAACCAAAAAAAAAAAACAAGTGAGGTTCTCGGCCCCTAAGGGCTCGACAACACGAGGTTGTCGCCCTCACTTGGATCGATAACCTCCCCAATCGACATCTCGATAAAGGGAATTTTTTCCTCGGCCCAATCACATTATGCCACGTGTCATCACCCGATGACCACTATTTAAAGAAATCGGGCCCCACTCGTAAACAGTATCTTCTTCCCCAAGTATTTTTGAATTTCCCTCTCTGAAAAAACCCTCTTAAGATCAAAATCTCAAATCTTCGAGTTTTCCAGATTCGAAAGCACCACCAGGTTCGTAATTCTCCCCTTATCATATTTAATTCTTGCACTTATTGTGATTGTTCATTGCATACTTCGATTTCTGTGGTGTGACTGTTCAGTTTTGGGGTTTTTATATGGGTTTTCCGATTTTGACTGTTCATCAGTCAAAATCGTGGGTAGATAATACTTTTTGGACTTACATGCTTTACCAATGTTGCTTTAAATCACTTTTCGCACCTAGTAATACCATTTTCCATTAGTTTTAGGCATCTTTATTTGGGTTTGGGTACTTAGGTTATTCGTCTGTTCATCTGACTTTTTTTAGGAATTTTTATCGAGTCCTTCTAAGTGATGCTTGCTGTTTTATCGACCCATGTTAGATAGATAAGAACACATTCGTCTTGACTAAGTGTTTTTATCGAGCCCTTATGACTCGATAACACTTGTCATCAACTTCTAAGGATCGATGAATAATCACTAAGTGTTTTCATCGAGCCCTATAAGACTCGATAACATTTGTTATCGACTATTATAGACTCGATGAACATCATCAAGTGTTTTCATCAAGCCCTTAGGACTCGATAACATTTGTTATCGACTTTCACAGGATCGATGAAAAATCTCCAAGTGTTTTCAATTGAACCCTATAAGACTCGATAACATACTCTTACATCTTCCAAGTTTTTTTATCGAGTACTTAAGGCTCGATAACATCATCAAGTGCTTTCATCGAGTCAATTGGAATCGATAACATGTTTTAAGAATCGATAACATGTGTTTCCCGATTCCCAATGACACCTCATCCATCTTACAGATTCACAGGTTTGTTCTTTCATTTTTTTAACAAGTCTTGTTGTCGACCCGGCTCTCTCGACAAACTTTTGATTATCGATCCTGTTGCACTCGATAACAATTGTTATCGGCCCAATGGGACTCGACAAAAAGACTTAGCATTTTTTTCATGGTGTCACTATCACTTCACAATTAACTGTTCATCTTTTTGACTAACTGTCTTATTTCAGTACACATGGCAGCCATGAATGATCTAAATGTATCCGACGATGAACACCCGATGCCATCTGAACGTTCAACTAAACCGAGCATAAATGCCGTCAACCGAGACGATGTTTTAATGCCTCGAAACAAACTCCGGGAACTCAAACCGAACAATCATCGCCTCGACTTCAGCACCACCATCGAGCATCAAGTATTACTGGACATCCTACAACGTCATCCTCTACGCTTCGCATTCTCATTGGACCACCGGGTCCCCATATTCTACCTTCAACAGTTCTGGTATTCGCTCACATACCAACCTGTTGAAGGCGATCACCACTTCACAACCCAAATCGACGACTACAACACCCGCCTAACACCTGCCCGGATCCGCCACATCCTTCGTCTCCCGGTGGCCACTGAGGAAAGACCGTTCGACGCCTTTGCTTCCGACGAAGAACTATGCGCCGATATTCGCGCCCTAGGCTACGACCAGGAACAACCATTAAACAGCCCTGGGGCAGTTCAAGCGAATGTACCTGCCCCAAATATGGTTCTCCTTATTTACCATCGCCAACCGCTGTCTCACAAGCAAACACACAGGAAGGGACAAGGCCAGTGCAGCGGTCTTGCGGATTTTCCACAGAATCGTCTACAACCGGCACTACGACTACGCAATGCTAATCTGGACAGACTTCGTCGAGCTCGTAGAAGACAAGTCTAACTCACGTAACCGGGCGTTCGTACTCTTCCAACGCTTCCTCCAGCTGTTCATCCGAGCAATGATGGTCTCCCAGCCAGCCATCCCGCGACGTGCCGGAACTCCTTTAGGCCCGACCAACGCCCTTAAATTTCTACGCCTAAATGATCGAGTCGTCAACTATACTATGCCTATCTCTGAAGCGCTCCTCGCTTATGCTGATTAGAGTGCACCTAGTGTGATAGCCTATAGGGAGCGACATGGCTTAATGGCCCAACCACCTCCGGTTGCGCCTGCCCAAGAGCCGATCCATGAGGAAAATTTTGAGGGAGGTGAGGGTCCTAGATTAGAGGAGCAGGTTCAGGATCATGGGGATCCTGAATAGGGTGATGAGCGAATAGTGAGGGGAAACGAAGAGGGCGGTGCACCTGATCAACCAATACCAACATCTGCCGCCCCATCAATCCCAATTCCACCACCCACCAACCCACGAGCTGCTTCTACTTCCAAATCTACCCTGCGCATCAAAATGCTCGTTAGCCGTAGCCGTGTTCGTCCACGACCCTCATCATCAGATGAAGATGAATCCCACACTCAACCCCTTTCCCGCTGACCGAGAACTGTTGCCATTGAAGAACAAGCTCTACGTCGCATCCGCACACAACCACCCCTATCCAACTCTGCATCAGACACCGAGGACCACCAAGCTGCAACAACTGAAGAACTTGATGAGCCAAATGACCTCTTTGATTTTGAAACCGATCATGTAACTACCTCAATGTCCGACATATTTACCGAGCCAATTACTGGAGGAATAAGGAGAGAGGAGGGAGTACAAGTTGAAAAAAAATAGTGAGCATGAGCGAAGGGGAGACAAAAACGATAGAGAGTGAGAGTCCAATATCCCCCAACCAGGTAACCGAGTCAACTAGCCCTACTCATTCGTTGGGTATGACTAGTGGACAAGTCGCTGTGGACCTAGCAGCGCAATTGCACGCCCCCCTAGCCACTCTGAAGGCTCCCAACAGCCAACAATTTCAAAGATACTTGTGAGTCTAGCACCTTATCTAGTTCCCCTCCACTCATGAGGCATAGCTATTGAAACAAGAGGCAGTAGCTCACCTGCTTCGACTTCATTTGTTTACACATCGAGTCTAGAGCCCACTAGGGAACACGAGTCTATACACACTGCGAGCCTCCATGGCCCAGTCGGAACTCTCATAGTGATGTCCATTCCGGACATTCCACGAGGATTGGGAGGAAATCCTACCAGCGCTACATCTATGCCAACACTGACCGTAGGTCATACAGTTGAATCAACTGTTATGTCAACGGGCAATCTAAGTGATCCCGGTGTTACCCATACAGCAACCCCATCTCCGGCGTTCACTATACCCCCGGAAGGCGAAGCGATCATTGACGCCCACTTATAGAAGGCAAGAGACACCCTTGCTGAACATGTTGCCTTAATGACAGTCGAAAGGGAAGCCTTCGTGCGCCAAATCCATGAAGCCGCGCGCCTTAAAGAACCGACTCCTCTTCAAGCGACCCTTCACAGCCAAGCTCAAGCCGTCAAAGCACCAGCCGTTCTCCTCCGCCACCATCACCCCCCTGAAGATCGACCCCATTCCCCACATCGATATGAGTACAACACCGATGAACTCATGTCGATGCTGTATGCTAACCTGCTAGCCGAATCCAATGCAACCGGCCAACCAGAGGATTCACTTGAGGGTCTTCTTCGCCGCAACCTTCAGATCCCCACTGTCACTCGTCATGAGTTCGATGTCTTCTGCGACCACATTGACCAAGAGCTCACCGACTTGAAGACCGCCCAACAGCGCCAAAAGGATGACATCTTGGGTGCTATTACTGCTCTACGCACCGAAATACAAGAGTCTTGCCGTCCGGCCGTTCGTGCATCTGCATCCAGACCTCACCAGGACGACCCGGGCTCCGCTCCAACTCGTCCTGAGGGGGAGACACGCCAAACTACAAGATCACGACCAAAAGCAGCTGCTGCATCAGCTTCAAGACCACCCGCTCAAGCTACCCAACAAAGACAACGCATTACAACGACTCAAGAGGACGATACACCACGGTTGAAAAGCCTGCGGATATCGACCTCGAGAGTACAGCCGAACCAGCCGAATCTTTCGAACCCGATCCCGAACAAAATGAAGAACTAGTTGATGTTCAAGGTCTGCGAAACTCACTACGAAACTGGTTCCGAGATCCGTACGAACCAGTACTCCAAGAGCAAGACTATGTGAACTTGAGGCATACAGCAAGGAACTATGCTTTAAGGGAACAGAACGAACCAAGACTGCTACCCCCATCAGATTCGGTGGCAATGAATGTTGACGGAAAGCAAATCCAAATGGGTAAATCAGCAGATTCGTGTGCCATATCTTGAGGAAACTATGGAGAAGATCTTCCGCAAGGAAGCAAAACCTGACGATTTGGCACACATTCATCTCGTGATGGAAATGGACCCTGCTCAGGTTAGAGAGTATCTCCATATCCTGAAGATGAGAGCTTTACCTCCAGCTGAAGTGGTCTCAAGACACAGGGTTATCGGGATTCTGAAAATTGACACTGCAAGGATTTATCAAGTCGAGTACCCGGTTTTCACTGTCCAAAGAGAAGATGGTAAAACGTATTCCTTCTCTGAAGCTGATTTTTCAAACCTTGATATAATGGACTTTGAAATCATCTACAACGACTTGAGAGACAAGCGCAACCGAAACGAACACGAGCAAAGGGCATTAAGGGCTGTGGTAAGGCATGTTCAGAAAGAGCTTCGGTACAGCTATCTGCATGATCTTCAATGTGGGATAGAAAGCGAGCAAAAGAAGATACATATTACTAAGCCTGATCAATCATTACCTGTACCAGACAGTACTCTAGTTACCACCATCATCACTCGTCTTGTTCAAGGAGTAGTTTGGATGCATGCCTCTAGAGAAAAACGGTTTCTCAGGTTTCATGAAGTGGCTGCATATTCTGACGGTACTTTATGGGGAATTCGAAACAGACTTGCTTCAGAACTTGCAAGGATAGAAAGAGCGCAACAAGGATGAGCAACGACAAAAGAAACTCTCTCATAGAAGCTATCAAGATTATCGATGAAAGGATTATCTATCAACAAACCCTCCGAAGATTTGAAGGCATGTTCGAGCTAAAGAGATGAAGACTCATTTTGCCACAAAGGGGGAGATTGTTAGGTCTATTATTATTTAATTGTGACAAAATAAGGAAAAGATATGCTTGATTGTAAAAGGAAGTTTATAATTCCTTAAACTCTTTGTTTCCTTAATTAGCTTAGACCTAGCAATATAAATAGAACATTAGGGTTTTCCTTTTATCTTGTCGATTCATATTACGTAGAGAGAGAGCTGAATCTGATTTACATTGTAATCGATTAACATACATTCAAGAGATATATGACTACGTAAGTTCTTTAACATCTTTATTGTCATATTACATTAATATTAACGTTTACTTGTCGTTGTGCTTGTTCATCTGGGATCAACAATTCTCAAAGAGAGAGAAATATTATTGATTGATAATGTAATTAACAAAGAAGAACTCAAACCCTATTTATAATCTAAAACTAGGAAAAGATTATCATCAAACTAGAAAAGATAATTCCTAATAATAAAACCAATAATTATCCTAACAATTAGAATTAAATTAGGAAACTAAATAATTAATTACTAAACATAATAAATAAAATAAAAGGGAAATAACTAAACAGCCGGTTAGGCAGGTGGCCAGGGGGCTGAACCCGCATTCTCACCCGCCCGGACGAGACAGTTGGCTAGGCGGGTGGACAGTCGGCTGAACCCACATTCTCACCCTCCATAATGAAACATCCAGAAAAGTCAGGAAATTTTGGCGCGGGTCTGTTTTCTTGTTTCCGATATACGATATCGGCTTCTTTCGAGCTCGTTTTCTTCTTTCTCATTAACCCTCGAATACTCTATGTATCAGTCACCCTCACTTGAAAAGAACTCGACCTTGAGTTTACTTGAAAATCATCTTCATTCGTCTCTCTCGAACTTCGATGAAATACCAATTCATATAAAGAAATTTCTTTCTTCGAAACATGATCTATAAATTAGTCTTTAGATTTTAGAAGGGTTGAAAAATCATCAAGTTTCGAAGGACGGTGTTGTGATTGCTTCCACATATGTGAGACACTGTCAAACTCAAAAGGGTAAAAAGTTACACGAACTTTACCGAGAATTGTCTCAATTTGATACGGAGTCTTGGTTGCTAGAACAGAAACATTGTCTCCGGGATCATCTTTCTTGACTCCTTGTAACAAGGTTTTCGGTGGTTCGGGTATATCTTCAACCGGTTTACTTTTGGTTTCTTTGATCAATCGTTTGAAATCTGTTATCGCCTTTTTAGGCTCGTTACAGATTTCATCTTGTGGCTCCTTTACGATGATGATATCTTTACCTTGAACCTTGTCCGCTAAGACTGTATCTTCTTCCACTTCTTGCTCACTAGTGGTCATGATAAGAAGATGATCGGTTTTCTTGTCGAGAGTTTTTTCAAAACTGATAATGGGTGTTGAAATAATGGTAGTGTCATCAATTGATTTGGCTTCAGGTGCTTCGATCTCGGGCTCTTCAATTTCTTTGATGGTTGATCCGAGATCTGGTTCGATCATTTAGATCTTAGTAAGGATTTCTTGTTGTGGCTTGGTTACGAGTCTCGAGCCTTGTGAACAATCTGAATACAACTTGTTGTGAAGGATTTGCTCATAGCCCTCCGGTAGGAAACGTTCCATCATTAGCTGTTTCATTCTCCTCCATGAACGTAGCGGGCCCTTTCGTTGCCTTTGTCGTTGGGCTACTAGCTTGTCCCACCATATGGAGGCGATGCTCTTTAACCACAAAGCAACTATCTTTATTGTCTTGACTTTCAGAATCTGTACGATATCGAAAAATCGATCCGCCTCGATTTGCCAGTCTAAGAATTCTTCTATGCCCATGGTTCCATAGAAGTATGGAATATCGGCCTTCATTCGGTAATCAGGGTCTTTTCGGGGTGGATCAGCTTCCTCACCGGCTTCAGATTTGGAACTGGAACTGACCGTTGGGTTTGGTCGGCCACCACGTGGTGGTCGATGTTGATCTCCTTGCCTGTCTCGTCTCCGTCGTTCATCATTGAGGGCGTTGATTTGGTTGGCGAAATTGGAGGATATGGTGGCGAGAGTTACGGTAAAAGCTGATGTAACCCTATCGAGATTTGCATGGGTGAGGTTGCGGTCCTCCCATCGTGAAGGTGAAGAGACAGGAAGTCTGTGCTCTGATACCAACTGACGCAACGGGGTTTTGCGGAAGGACCGACAAGCGTCTAACCCTTTGGGGTTGAGAATTACGACATTTAAAACTCAATAAACTAAGAGAAAAACTCTTAAAATCTCAAAGAAAAGAATTTTATTAATAAGATTGTGTATAATAATAAAAACAATGAATCCTATTTATAGCTAATCTAATTAAGATAACTATGGAAAGTAATCAATCCTAAACCTAAACCAAATATAAAACTAATTAATAAAAAAGAAATAAATAATAAGGAAACGTATCATAAAGAAACTAATAATAAGTAAAGTAATAATAATAATCCTAATCAAATTAGAAAACAAATAAATAATAATTAGAACTAAATAACTATCCTAAAATAATTAAGAAATAAAATAAATGATGTTCGTTCGGGAATCGTCAGAACGTGTCCTCGACACGGCACGCGACCCAAGTCGCGCAAGGAACTGTTTTTCTGTTTCCGGTGCAGATTTACGAGCTTCTTTCGAACCCGTTTTCTTCGTTTCCAGAGAAAAGTCTCATTATGTCCCGAAACCTCTCTGTATCAGTATATTGTGTTAACTGAGAAATTCTGAGTTTAAAAACCGTTTCATGATAAAAAAAGGTAGTTATCCCATTATTTTTGGGCATGATTTAAAATTTAAAATTTAACTGTTAATCAATTAGTAAATCTTCAATTTTTGGGAATCTGCATATTGAAATTCAAAAAAAATTCTGGAAATTCTGCATAATTGAATTCTGGAAAAACATATGAACATATGAACACCGTTGAAAAACATATGAAAACCTATGAAAACCAGAATAGTATGCACTTAGGTATGAAAACATATGAAAACCGTTGAAAACAATGTGCACTCAGGTATGAAAAACGTTGAAAACATATGAAAACTTGGGATTAAATATGAATTCATGTATGAACCCAGAAAAGTATGCAATTGTTATACACCAATGAATTCATATGAAAACGTTTGAAAAACATATGAAAACCGTTGAAAACAATATGACACATCATAAAATCGTTGAAAACATATGACACACCAGAAAAGTACATGAATTCATATGAAAACGTGTGAAAAACATATGAAAACCGTTGAAAACAATATGAACTCAGGTATGAAAAATGTTGAAAAACCTAGGATTAAATATGAATTCATGTATGAACCCAGAAAAGTATGCAATTGTGATACACCAGACAAATGTTGAAAAATCTCTTCTTGAACCTCCGGACCGGTGGCGCTACCTTCAACCACCTCTCTTCTGATCCACCGATCTCCATCTCCGATTGATTCAAAACGAAATTAGACATCAGATTAAAACCATTGCCGACCACCTTCGCTGATTGCTTAAGGATCTCCATATGAATCGCAAACGAATATCTTTCCGGTTAAAGTAAGCGTCAAATTAGTTAAAGATTGGAATCCTCTTTTTTGATTGCTTGTGTATAAAACGAGTTAGATATATGATTAATTTTAATATTTAAACAAAACAAATTGAAAATTGCATCCTTGCCCTTCTTTCTTATATTGCATACCGATCGTGCCATTTGATTTCCACCGAATTACAATTATGCCACCGCTTTATTTGAGACCGTCAGATTAAAAAAATATAGAGATGAGATTAGGAGGCATGGGGTGTAACTTTTAGACGGGGTGTAGAAGATCCAGCCTCTCTCTCTCTATATATGTATATATATAAATATATATATAGAAAGAGGTTCATGCGGGGACAGTAACAATTTATGAGATTGCAAGGACAATCCTCAACCAATCATTTTGTACTTAAAATCATTTTGCATATTGTTGGAAATGATTTAAGAAATTTTTTGTCTCTTCGTTTTATTGTCAATCTGGATAAACCACAAGTAGGCATTTCCATCGAGTTTGAAATGCAATTATATCATTAGAAGATCAATAACTTAGACAACCAACCGATGATACCAAAAGAAATTCAAGAACACAGAAGATTTTATCCATTTTTCAAGGATTGTATAGGGGCAATTGATGCAACACATGTTCATGTGAGAGTATCTAGTAAAGGCGCTCGAGATATCATTGTCGTAAGGGATATCCAAAGATAAATGTATTAGCAACATGTACATTTGATTTAAAGTTTACATACGTTTTGAGTGGTTGGGAAGGCACGACATCAGACTCGAGAATCATAAAAAATGCACCAACTAGACATGACAAGCTACTCATTCCCGAAGGTAATGTCTTGAGCTGAAGTTGGTTATATAATTAATCTTATATGAGTATACTAAATTTATTTTATTTGTAGGTAAATACTATTTTGTTGATGTCGGTCTACCCCTTAGAAATTCGCTTATTGCACCTTATAGAGGTGTTAAATATCATTTAAAGGATTATTCGTCTCGTGCACCTCAGAATTCTCGAGAATTATTTAACCTTCGACATACATCATTACAAAATGCTATTGAACGAGCCTTTGGTGTTTTAAAGAAAAGATTTCTTATATGTAGAAGTATGACTGAACCATTTTACTCGTGTGAAACACAATAGGGCATATTTTTAGCATGCTGCATCTTATACAACTATTTAATTACTTGACGAAGATCGTGACAAAGAACTTGAAGATGAAGTGTTAAACGAGATATTAAATGCAACACAAGAAGAAGAAACTCATGATCCAAGAGATATAGATGATAGTGGAGAACAATGTCTAATTACTTGTTTAGTATTATGTGACGATATTTGTGTTTGATGGATGATTAATGTTAGGATTTTTTTACATTATGTATCATATCTAATTTTTGTTATGTTGTGTTGATTAATATTCTTAAGTTTAATATGCATGATTATTACACAGTAATTGACCACGAGCAAAAACGTAACTGATGGCAAAAGGGGGACATCTTTTTGGACTCCTCAGATGGATGATACATTTATTCAGATAATGCTTAAGGAACAAGATAAAGATAATGAGGTTGATGGAACATTCACTTCCCAAGCATATACCAATATGGTGGATGGGTTAAGTACAACTCTTGACAAAGCTTTCAACAAAAATTACTTGAAGAATCGTTTGAAAACTCTAAAAGATCATTTTGCTCAATGTTATGACATTTTTCGCGGTGTTTCTTTAAGTGGTTTTTTATGGAATTCTGAGATGAAGTTATTTGAGGCAAAAGAAGAAGCATGAGAAGTATTGATAGTTGTACGTGTTCTTGGTAATTTAATTTATAATATTTATTGATTATTGTTTTTAATATGTTTATTATTTATTTTTAATAGGAAAAGCTTGATGTTGTAAAATGGAAAAAGAAAACAATATCTAAATACAATGAAATGTTCAGAGTTATTTGGAAGAGATAGGGCAACAGGTGGTGCTGCAGAAACAACTAAAGAGAGAAGAAATCGAATGAGCACCAATTAGCAAAGGCCAGAAACAATTGATGAAATTGATCGAATGATACACTACAAACTGAAACCCCCTTTTTCGACACAAAGATCCGTCGGAAAAAGGAAAATCCGTCAGAAATCCGTCCGAAACTGTTCGTCGGAAATCGGGTCGTATGGAAAGCCTATTCCGACGGAAATTCTGACGGATAACATATACGACGATATTTCCGTCGGTAAAGCGTTTCTGACGGAAACCTATTTCGACGGATTTCCGGCGGAAACCTACCGAGACGAATTTACGAGGGTTTCCGACGGATATTTGCGACGAATTTACAAGGTTTTTCGGACGGAATATACACTTCCGACAGAATTTTGGGACCATTTCCGATGGATAATCCGTCGAAAATGGTGTTTTTCTAAGAAAATAATAATTTAAGAATCATTAACGAACTACAACGAGCCTTCATGGGTTTTAGAACCATTAACGAACTACAATGGGCGGGCCTTGATAGGCTTTAAGAACCATTAACGAACTACAATGGGACTTAAGAACCATTAACGAACTACAAGGACTATGATAAATACAAACGTATATATATATACATGCACACAAATACGTATACAAGTTATATATACATACTATATATATATATATATGTTTATGTGTATAGTCCTGTATATATATACTACTCGTGACACACATATATATATATATATGTACACAATCAAGTGACATATAGGGGACACACATACATATATATACATATACAGTTGCAAAAATAACTAATTATACAAAATAATTCAATATAAAGGTCATACGAATAACAAAAAGTTGGAAAATCGGAAGAATTGGGAAAATCCTTCGGAAATTACCAACGGAATTAACCCATTTCCGACGGATTGGATAGATTTAAAAAAAATAATAAATAAAAAATAAAAAATATCCGTCAGAAATTTCTGACGGAATTTATGGGTCTCCGGCGGATATTTTTTTTTAAAATCTATCCAATCCGTCGGAAACCGTCGAAAGTGTTTCCAACGATTTCCGACGGATATTTATAATTTTATTTTTTAATTTTTTAAAATATCTTCCGTCGGAAATGCCTTGTTTTGTGGTAGTGATAGAAGTCAATGAGATTAAGTTGGAGAATATCAACAGTAGTGATGATATTCAAGTTGCATCTACCATGCCAGCATCACAAATGGACCCGCCAAATGCGACTACATCTAAAAGAAAGAAAAGAAAGGTGGACGAACAAGATGTAGAGAATTTTAAGATAATTGCAGCGGCCATAGGTGATGTAGCTAATATTATAAGAGAAAGTACTAATACTATAAGAGAAAATAACAAGGTATTGAGTTTATTTCCATTGTACATCATTAATATGTTTATATTTATACACTACTAGAAAATTGAGTATTTAAATGAAAATTTTCAACGGAAAATGTCGTTGAATATTTTCTACGAATTTTAGAGGGATTATTGATAGAACATAAATTTTCTACGAATTTCCGTTGAAAATCTCTCACAACCATGCATTTTCAACCAAACTTTTTTTGACGAGACAATTCGTTGAAAATCTGTTGAAGCTCATCATTTTCCATGGATTTTCAAGGGAATGGTCCGTTGAAAAAGCTCCTCTGTTTTGTAGTGATATGATTGTCGTTATTAACTTTTTGTAACAGGTATTCAAAAGATCTCATCGACATGTGTACTTAGAGAATAAGATATATAATGAATTTAACCTGATGGACGTGGAAACTGAAAAGATGTCACGTGCATATCTTTTTCTAGTGGATAGGCCAGAAAAAGCACATGCGTTATTTAGTTATCCTCTTTCGATGAGGATGTCTCTTTTGAGAGACATGGTGGGTGAAGATTATTAGGATTTAGGGTATCAATATATTCGACTATACGTTTTTTTATTCGGATTTTACGTTTAGCTTGTCGTCCTATTTCTTTAATTTATTTATCAAATTTTAGGAATTTTTTGACACGTTTTAGTATATAAATATAGGGACCCAAATACATTAAACATAATTTAAATGCTACTTGTAATCATTTGTTTAATAAAACATAATAATACTAACTCATCTATTTTTCATGAAATAATAGTCAAATTAGGTTTAATAATTAAAACATAATAAAACTATTACTTTCATAACATATAAAAATCGTGAAGTCCATACTAGATGCTTATTCATGTCACTTATTAATTAAGCAAATTACTAATTATCTCAAATAAATTAGTTTGTAGCTTAAAATAATAATATTTAGCTAAGATAAAATAAGTTAAACAAATATAGGGGTATATTTATAAAAGAGTTAAATACAAATTAAATTTGGTCACTGTGGTTTGCCAAAATTAACGGATAACGTCCCTGTACTTTTCCTTTTATAACACATAGAGTCCCTTGTTAATAACACCGTTAATAAACTGTAGTTAATAAAGGGGTAAATTCGTCCATTCATTTAATTTAGTTTTGTTAACAGATTTGGTCCTCCTAAAAATCAGGATTAAAAAACCCTTTCATTTACTTGCCGCCTAATCTAACAAAACCCTCAAAACATGCAATTGAAAAAAGATCCATGGTGATCGTTCTCTACAATCCTTCATCTAACCAGTGCATTCAAGTTTTGATTCTTCATTAATCTCTTTGATTTCTTCACGTTTTGATCTATCTTCAAGTTATTCAATGGGGCGCACACAGTGGGTTGTTCGAAAGGAGTCTGAAGGGGATACGATATATCTTGAAGTATATGGTATGTGAAGATTTTCCTTTTAAGGTTTTATGTTTTTCCTTGTTATAATTTTATATTGAAAATCTTTACTTGAAACCTTTACTCATACCATATATTTGACAGTGGGGTTTTCATGGGTTTTTCATGGGATTTTTTATGGGTTTTTCATGGGATTTTTTTTATGGTTATAGGTTTTTTATGGGATTTTTTATGGGTTTTTCATGGGATTTTTTTATGGTTATAGGTTTTTTATGGGATTTTTTATGAGTTTTTATGAGGTTTTCATGGGATTTTTTATGGGTTTTTCATGGGGTTTTCAAGTGATGATTTTCCTTTTGAAGTTGCATTTATATGTCTTGGAGATGACTTTAAAACAATGTTTTCAACAGATGTTTATCATACATTGCTTAGCTTGAAGATACATCATGGGGGGTTGTTCACCAAGGCTCCTGGTAGAAAATATATGAATGGTAAGATTGTTATTATTGACTTAGTAGATACAGATGAGTTTTCTATACATGAGTTGCAGTCAATGTTGCAAGAGATTGGGTATAGGAAACAATTACCAACATCTTATCATTTCAGAGTTCCTAATCTAGACTTAGATTTTGGTCTGAAAGCTTTACAAAATGATGTGGATGTGCTAACTCTTTTGACATACTTTCCTGGTTGTAAAATATTTGATATATATACCGAGCATGAATTGGGAAGGAAACTTAGAAGAGTTAACACATCCACATCATGCTCGGTATATATATATCAAATATTTTACAACGAGGAAAGTATGTCAAAAGAGTTAACACATCCACATCATTTTGTAAAGCTTTCAGACCAAAATCTAAGTCTAGATTACAGTTATACCAACCCTTCTAAGTTTCCTTCCCAATTCATGCTCGGTATATATATATCAAATATTTTACAACCAGGAAAGTATGTCAAAAGAGTTAACACATCCACATCATTTTGTAAAGCTTTCAGACCAAAATCTAAGTCTAGATTAGGAACTCTAAAATGATAAGATGTTGGTAATTGTTTCCTATACCCAATCTCTTGCGACATTGACTGCAACTCATGTATAGAAAACTCATCTGTATCTACTAAGTCAATAATAACAATCTTACCATTCATATATTTTCTACCAGGAGCCTTGGTGAACAACCCCCCCATGATGTATCTTCAAGCTAAGCAATGTATGATAAACATCTGTTGAAAACATTGTTTTAAAGTCATCTCCAAGACATATAAATGCAACTTCAAAAGGAAAATCATCACTTGAAAACCCCATGAAAAACCCATAAAAAATCCCATGAAAACCTCATAAAAACTCATAAAAAATCCCATAAAAAACCTATAACCATAAAAAATCCCATGAAAAACTCATAAAAAATCCCATAAAAAACCTATAACCATAAAAAAAAATCCCATGAAAAACCCATAAAAAATCCCATGAAAAACCCATGAAAACCCCACTGTCAAATATATGGTATGAGTAAAGGTTTCAAGTAAAGATTTTCAATATAAAATTATAACAAGGAAAAACATAAAACCTTAAAAGGAAAATCTTCACATACCATATACTTCAAGATATATCGTATCCCCTTCAGACTCCTTTCGAACAACCCACTGTGTGCGTCCCATTGAATAACTTGAAGATAGATCAAAACGTGAAGAAATCAAAGAGATTAATGAAGAATCAAAATTTGAATGCACTGGTTAGACGAAGGATTGTAGAGAACGATCACCATGGATCTTTTTTCAATTGCATGTTTTGAGGGTTTTGTTAGATTAGGCGGCAAGTAAATGAAAGGGCTTTTTAATCCTGATTTTTAGGAGGACCAAATCTGTTAACAAAACTAAATTAAATGAATGGACGAATTTACCCCTTTATTAACTACAGTTTATTAACGGTGTTATTAACAAGGGACTCTATGTGTTATAAAAGGAAAAGTACAGGGACGTTAATCGTTAAAAAATTCTTTCAGGGACATTATCCGTTAATTTTGGCAAACCACAGTGACCAAATTTGTATTTAACTCTTTATAAAATTACAGATTTCCTTTGTTTTCCCTCCTGTTTGAGAACACAATAACTTGTTTCCATTTCGAGAACACAAATAATTTATTTATTTATTTTCTTTCCTTTCCTTTCTTTTCTTTTCCTTTCCTTCGAGAACACAACGCTAATGTCGTCGTCTTCATCCCTTTTTCACCGAAACCGCCTATCTCTGCAACCGATCACTACCGCCGGAGAAACCCACGACCATCGCCCCAACTTTTACTACCATTTGTTTAAACAACCAGTTCCAAATGTGTTGAAGAAGAAGTGTAACACAATAGGGGCCTAAGGGGCGTATGGCCCCTGAGTTTTATCCTCTAAATACTAGATATTAGAAATATTATCAATGAATTGTGTTTAGTTCAGGTGTTTATGTATATATGACCCCTGTATATGTGGTCATAGGTTCTATTCTCCTGTCACATAGTTTTTTTTATAATGAATTGAGTTTATTAATGAATGAAGATGTTTTGTTAAGTTCAACCCCTTAATTAAAAGACTTGTGTTCTGCCCTGAAGATACCATGAAAGCATTGATGAAAAAGTCTCCACAAACTTGCACCTATTAAATCTATCTAAAATCCCTATCCTTAATCTCCCTAGATTGTAAGCAGGTAGGTACATTAGAGTGGTGCTGCCATCGATCAAATTCAATCTTCATTCCATAGTTTTCAAACCAATATACATAGATTCAGAAATCGAATCCAAACATAGAAATCTCGACTTCTTGCACTTACCCAAATCGAAACTATCTAGATGACCCGGTTTGGAATTTTAGATTTGATTTTTGACGGAACACGGAATTTTACCAACTTAGATGAAGTTGAGAAAAGAAAACTAATTAAAATATAATAATATCTTAGACAAACTTTTTTTAATTGTGCCAGAAATTTGACTCTATAACATAAAAATATATGCATTTTTTGGCAATCGTTTTGATACAACAGCTCAAAAAACATTCAAACCATATACCAAACTGAACTAAACGATTTGACTATTTTTTCAGACTGAACCAAACCTTTAGACAAGTCAAACCACCAAAAATAGTCCGATTTAACTTCGTTCGAGCAATTTGAGCCGAAGAGACGATTGAACATCATCTTTCATTTTGAAGCAAGAGGCTGCCAATATATTTATTTCAAAAGTAGGATTTGCAAATAATAATACATATTTATAATAATTATTCAGGTATATACTCTGAGAATACAAATAATTACGAGTTAAATATTGAATCTAATATATAATTTAAATTTAAATCTTAAAATGAAGTAAACCAGAAGTGCCATCAACATTTTTATTGAATGAATAATGAATGTAGTCATGCAGGCTGGTTTCTCTGTACCTCGGTGGATTCTCATCGGAAACCAGCTCTTTGATCGGACGGTACACCTTGGTCGACATCGACGGCGATAGAGAGGCGCTGAAGAAGCATGCCACCGACACTCTTACCCTTTTCTCATTTGAGACCACTCTGTGCATCACACTCTTCAATTTATCGTTCGAAATCATCTGAAACCCTAACAAAAATCAGAACCTAATCTCGATTTTGAAAGTTAAAATCAAACTCTGAATGCATTTTGTTATATATATATATATAGGGACGGGTTCAAATGAGAACTCAAATTTGGTTGTGAAAGTGAGGACAAATTAAAGTGCGACACATGTCTGAATGCACATTATTCAGACCGAATAATCAAAGACCGAATATAGTGTTTATTCAGTCTCAATAGACATTACTCACACTGAATAATTTATTCAGTCTCAATATTTGGTTGATTATTCGACACATGTCGCACTCTTATTTGTCCTCACGTTCACAACCAAATTTGACTTCTCATTTGACCCTATATATATAAATATATATATACACCTGTAATAGATCTCCGATGTTGATGATAAGTGCACCAGCTGTAGGAGTGACATCAATCCATTGATTATTATGAAGTATTTGAAGGCCTCCGGTTTCATCTTGTAGAAGAACAGTAAGGAATCCATAATCTGAGTGTTTGGTTTCACCCATGGTTAGATCTGGTTGTGGACAAGTAGGGTAATAATGGCCGACGAACGCAAGCGATTTGTCACAATCCAGATCAGCCAGATGACTAGGGTTCAGCTTCAACGCCTCCGAGATCAATCCGAATAAGACGCCACTGAGTTTCATCACTTGATTCGTGTACTCGATTTGTATGTCTCTGCAAACCTCCGGCAGTTCTTCCGGCGACGGAGGTGACGGAGCCATAAACGTATAGTAGGTGTCCCTCCAATTCGCGGCGATGGAACTATAAAGATTCGGATTGCTATTATACAATACTTTTCTGGAAAGATCTCTGGTGTAAAACCGTTTCTTTATCTCGACATCTTGTTCGTGAAATCTACGGACTCCTTGAATCACGTAGTTCATCATAGTCAGAGGTATCCCATGATTGACTACTTGAAAGAATCCTAGAGTCTCCGATGCCTGACGGATCTTCTCCACCGTTGATGGTCTATCGGTGGATCCAAGGTCAACGATTGGAATCTGAAAAGACGTGGAGGATTTGGGTAAGGGTTCCGGTTGGTGGATGAAGATGCGAGGGATTTCTTGAATTCCGGCGTCGACTAAGGCTTTAACTCCGGCCATTGTTTCATCGAAAGCTTTGAGTTCCGTTAGTCGGTCGTAAGCTGCAGCCATGGTTCTGAACTTCTGAATTCTGATGACCACCGTTTGTGAAGGTCTTTTCCATGAAAAAAAGAGTAAATTACATTTTTGTCGGTTGTCACCCCTTTCGAAGTTCCTTCCATAAATGGCCAAATATGTGTCTCAAATGCCACATGCATCGTGACTCACACTATGATGTCTTGAAGTACGTCGAGAAGTGGGTTTTTTTTTATAAGGGAATGTTTGAGATTGCTTATTTAAATTAACTTATGTTTTTTTAAAAGCGGTTATCAACTTATCTAGTTTAATTGGAGTTTTGTAAAAAATGTTTGGATCAAGCTATAACGGTATTAAAACACAATAAGTAACGTATCCATGCGTGGTGGGGTGCAAATCATTTCGATTATGAAGCCGAGAACTCGAAACGGAAATATTGTTTCAAATTTTGTTTCATTCTCCGTCCCTCTCAATGCTAATTTTATAGTTTGTTGTGATTTTAAATTATAAGTTAGATGATTTATAAATTCAAAGTTAAAATATTCCGTTGGTCAATTTTTTTGAAATAGAGCAGTTCAATAACAATGTTTTAATTCAAATCATTTGTTGTTCTTGTCTTTTAAAGATTGGCTTATGAATTCATTAGTGGTTTATAGTTTCTACAACATGTAATTGAAAATAAACTATAATTTATGTTTGAATAAAAACATGATAAGAATACTCAAAACTATATATTTGTTGTGATAAAAATTTATTGAGTGCCATAATATTTCAAAAAGATAGATTGATAGTAAAATGAACCAAATCAATTCGACTCTAATATTATATATAAGAACTATTTATGAAAACCAAGTCGATTTATTCTAATTTAGAAAATCAATATGAAACATTAACCTGGAAAAATATGGTTTCCTATTATAATTTACCACATAGATCAATTGATTTCACAAAACATGCTCCTCCATAAAAAAACCCCAACCCCATTTAACAATCAAATCTAAAACGATGCTAGATAGAAATTAATGCTCTAAGAGGCTCAAAACATGCCGTCGTGACTGTCGTGACTAAAGGCTCGTGCATGGCACGACGTTAAAGTTTGTGTTATGCACGGGTCAATACGCAATTTTATAACGCGATATTTGATTTTTTTTACTTATTTAGTATTTTCTTAAGGACGTAATGATTAAAAATATAAATATGTACCTTGATTTCTAGGACATCGCAAGATGCTTATAAATGATAGAGGCAACAACCTCAAAGTATTTTGTTAATAGTTATACCATTAACAATTAATCAAAAAAATTCAAGCAAACTGTTATAGTTTAGAAGTCAACAGGTCTACTAGTTTGGTCAATAAGTCAGCAAGTCAATAAGTTAGTAGTATACATAGGGAGGGGGAGTAGAGAGATAGGCATTCTGTTTTGTGTCAATTTAGAGCGGGAAATCGTTTTGGGTGAGTCCAGGCCTCTCGAATGCCTGTAGAATATGTAATCATTTGACTATTTCAAGTAATACAACTGATTTGAACATCAGTTCACATCAAATGGTGTTAGTCCCTATTTAGAGATGGCTACATAAGTAAAGGTTTGTAGAGGGGGGGGGGGTTTGAATACAAGCACACAATTTTTACTCTTTTAAAAATTTTAATATAAATATTAAAAGTTTACACACAGAAGTTTGTTGCGGAAAAGAATAGACACATTGTTCTAACAAACTTAACACATGAAACACATGAAAACAGTAATTAACTTATGCATCTAAGGTAGCTAAAATGACACTGTTAAAACACACAGGATTGCCGAATCAAACAAAAGATCACTCAGCGGATTTGTTGAAAACGCGAGGTTTATGGGTAGGACTTCATCTGCTTTTATAGTGCCCATGCATGGGGTGCATGAGGACAGCTGGCAAGGATGTATTAGCTGGAAGTATATCTGATGGACAAAGGAAGATGCCACTCCCTTTGTAATAGGTTAATGGATGAACCATTATTTGTAGCACGCAATGTCATATAACTTTATCTCTTTTTCTTCATGCTCTGTGAAATCCCATCAAACCTTTTAGCTAAAGACAAACATCCCTTTGAATACAAACACACAATTTTTACTCTTTTAAAATTTTTAATATAAATATTAAAAATTTACACACAGAAGTTTGTTGCGGAAAAGAATAGACACACTGTTCTAACAAACTTAACACATGAAACACATGAAAACAGTAATTAAGTTATTCACTAAGGAAGCTAAAATGACACTGTTAAAACACACATGATTGCCGAATCAATCAAAAGATCAATCAACGGATTTGTTGAAAGCGTGAGGTTTATGGGTCGGACTTCATCTCCTTTTATAGTACCCATGCATGGGGTGCATGAGGACAGCTGGCAAGGTTGTATTAGCTGGAAGTATATCTGATGGACAAAGGAAGATGCCACTCCCTTTATACTAGGTTAATGGATGAACCATTCTTTGTACCACGCAATGTCATATAACTTTATCTCTTTTTCTTCATGCTCTGTGAAGTCCCATCAAACCTTTTAGCTAAAGACAAACATCCCTTTTATGAGAATAAAAGTAAATGTCCGAATTTAAGGTTTGCTACCCACGTTCTTGCTGCACACGTATCTTGCATTTATTGTGTCATAAGTACTTGTCTTTGAAAATTGCTAAGTGATACATAGAAGTATGTATCAAATCGGTTAGTGCTCTTTAAGATTGGAAATAGCAAATGTACACATTACTTTGATCATTGACTTCACTTCAAGTGTAGGATCGGCAAGTGCATAGCACTTTGGTCAGTGACCCTCATTTTTCACTAAGTGTTGGCAAGTGTACACATTTGTATCGGTGACCCTCAAATTTCGGTAACCTCATTTTCGGTGACCTCAATTTTGATGACCTCAACCTTAATTTCGGTAACTTCAATTTTCGGTGACTACCTCTTTGATGTAGGCAAGTGGTCTGAATTTTAATGTTAGTTGATACATCAAAAATTCCACATTTTGATGTACAACTCTTGATTGGATAGTCTTTGATTTTCCAATACTTGAAGTATTTTTCAAACTTTCAAAAGAACCTATAAAAGATCAACCATATAAAGAGAGAAGGTTCATCACCAAATCATCGATGACCCAACAATCTCCCCCTATTTGATGGTGATACCTGTATGTTAGAAAGAAATAATTTTTGACCCTTTCTATTTTTCTTTTGGGTTCTTTTCACTCAGATATTTTTTTTATTTTTATTTTTTATATACAGTATAAGTATAAATATATGCAAAAATTTAAAATATGAACAAGTATAAAATGAAGAACAGTATGAACTTTTATTAATCAACACACAGGATAGTAAATCACATAGAGTACATGATTAATGAAGTTCATACTATGAGTAGGGATTTAAGGATCGGTGGGTTCTCTTCTTTTTAGTTCATCGAGGATAAGTTGAGTCATTCCATGACCTTCAAGAGGAGGCACACCCAGAATAGCAGAGAGAAAGGAATTGTGAGCCCTTGGAATGTCGGAAGCTCTGAAGAAACCTATGTTTCCAAAGATGTCTTCAAAGAACACTCCAAGTTCAGGTTCGATAAGCATGGTTTGCTCCGGGTAAGCGACTGGAGTTGGAATGGTGAGATTAATACCCGAAGCATTTATCTTGATTCCCTTTTCATGAAGTTCAACAAAGTGACCCTTTTTCTTGTTCCTTGGTTCTTTAATTACTTCTCTTGAAAGGCCTTGTTGAATGAGGTACATTTGTTGCCCTTCTATGCTTGAAACCTCTATACCATGTTCCGTATGAATTTTGACCATTTTAATAAAGAACTTTCGGAGTGTGTTCCTACTCTTGGAAACATGATTAGCGATCTCCAACCATTCGGTGATCCCCAGAACTTCCAACCATTCAATCTCGTAAGTTTTATTCATAGAGTGTGCCCTTTTAATTGTGACAAGTAACTTAGGAGATTTTATGGTTGGAGCATGAATGGACGCACCGATGATCTTTGAATCATCTTTTCTATTCTTGAGTCTTCTTTTGAACCAATCCACTTCCTTGGTTTTCTTGGCTTCGGCAATCGTCTTCAATGCTTCTGAAATTTTCTTTATATTTTCAAGCTCATCTTTCTGAGCTTGAAGTGCATCGGTGGCTTTGGCTCGGGTAGCCTCATCTTGAGCCAACTTGAGTACATTCATCTGATCAAACTCAAGTTGAGCCTTTATTGCTTCCTCTCTTTCAGCTTTAGTGAGAATAATCCCAAAGGGATCGGTGAGTGTAAGAGCAGGTTGCAATCGGAGAGAGTCAGCTTCTGGACCTCTGGCTCTTTTCTTCTTCTTTTGTTCTTCACGCTGCTCTTCATACGAAAGAGGCTTCTTTCCCTTAGCGTTGTCTTTTCTTTTATTCTCCTCTTCAGATTCATCAAGGGATCGGGCACTGACACCCTCCCCCTCAATTGTTGCTCCAGTTTCTTCTTTAGCCTCATCTCTAGATAACCCAGTGTTACTTGGTACTAGAGGTTCATTGGCATATGTTTCGGGGACCTGTACGTCGGTGACCAGAGGGGGAGTCACCTCGGTGACCACCTCGGTGACCACGTCGGTGACCACCTCGGTGACCACGTCGGTGACTGGTGGTGGTGGTGTATTTGCTGCCTTCTTGTTCTGCTCCCCCTCAGTGGTTGATCCTTTGAAACCCACTAAAGAGAGAAACTTTTTGATCTGGTCAACATTGGAGCCCAAACCACCCAACTTCTTTTCAATCCGTTGAACCACAAATCTGTCTTCTTTTATAAAAAGTGCATTACTGATATCTACTTCAATGGTTGGAGGAGAAGTTGGTACCTTATCAACTTTTGTATGAAGGGAAGTAAGTGACTCCAAGATTGCTTTTTGATTTTGAAGAATAGAAGCAATGTCGGAGGTTTGCTTCTCAGAATCACTTTGAAGACCCTTGATAGAAGTCGCCACCGTTTCACGACTTGCAAGCAACCCTTGCTGAAGACCAAGAATATCCAGTTGAAGGAGATCCAGACATGTCATAAGAGTTGGGTGAGTCACCGACAACTCTTCAATGCTGGACCTGAGAGTGGTAGAAAGATTGCTTGTTGTATTTACAAGGGAAACAAATCTTTCTATCTCTTTATTCGCATGGTCTTCCAAGACCTCCACCCGACGGATAGTGTTACTTGCAAACTTATTGAAAGCTTGAGAAGATCATCTCCTTGTTGAGATGTCATAGGGTTGGTATGTCATAGGGTTGGTTGGTTGAGGCTTTGGTGGTTGATCATTTTCATCACTGGAAGAAGAGTAGTCCACCAAACCTGTAGGTTTATTTGGGGGGGACTTCGGGGGGTCCGAAGCTTGTGTGGGAGAAGATTGAGATTTGTAGGGGGGGTGGGAGACACTATGAGGAGAGTGTCTGTGAGGGGAGTCCTCAACAAGGGGTTCCTCAGCAACCTTGTCATGTATGGGAGACATGCGTTTCCAAGGTGTAGTATCGAAAAATAGAAAATCGGTAAAATGGGAAGCTCCATCGAATGCACCTGGTTGTGATGCATCCTCATTTGGAGTTTGGAAAAGGAGTTGTGAGAGCTCAAGGGGTGGTGAGGATGCTCCTTGAATGGGAGAGTCCAAGTCATCTTCATCAACTAAGGAAAAAGTAGATGAAGGCTGTAATTGGGTAACCCTTTTTACAACCATGTCCTTTTGAGAGGGTATGGAGGAGCTAGCATGGGTTGAGTGTTCCTCGGGTCGAGTAAGGATATTTTCAACACCCACCGGCTTTTGGGAGTCGGTGGATGGTTTTTATGTTATGACCCTTTTGGTTCCCTTGGACTTCTTTGAGGAAGTCCTAGGGGGGCTTTTAGAGTGTCCCCGCTTTTGGGATTTGGATTCCTGGGTAGAAGCCAAAGGTTCCTTTGGCTTCGTGGCATCGGTGGGAGCGGAGGTGGATGTGCCCAACGCTTTAGATCTCTTCCGAGATTTGGGCACATCGGTGACTCGGTGACTGTGGGATGACGCAGAGGTGGATTCGGTGACTGAGGGTCCCCGAATCCTGGGTTCATTTTCACCCCAAGCTAGAGTTGCATTTCTTGCAAACTCAATCATACCAGGTCTTAGGGGATTATCGGTGGCTAAGGGTCCCTTTGTCATTAGCTGCCTGCCGACTTGATGAAGTGGGAGATCATATTTAATATCATCCCTCTTTTCAAGCTTCTTTTCAAGCTTGGGATTAAAAATAAGAGAGAAGAGGCGTTGGAAAGGTACCTGAGGTTGCCGATATGTAGAGAAAGATGAGATCATTTCATTGAAGAAATAATCTGCAAAGTCTATTCTTCTTTGAAAAATCAAGGCATGAGCCAGCTCGGTGACCTGAGATGGTGCTTGATCCGGACCACCAGTTTTCTTGCTTAGGCATAAGATAAGATGAGCAAAGAAAAAGTTCCAGATGTTACCCATGTTTTTCCTTACCAAGGTACCTGGACCCTTGGATTTTGGACCTCTTTTTTCTTCAATGTAGTTCAAAGCTGACACCACCTGTTGGTGTTCATTTCCAAGGGGAAAGGTTTCATATGTCTCATATGAAGGAAGGTAAAGAATGGTGCGTACATATTCAACATCGAAGATTACATCAGCTTCATCATCACTAAGTACAAAAGCTAGTATTTGATCCGAAGAGGCATCACAAGTGCAGGTGAGCCAGAAGTTACCCAGAAGAAACTTACTCATCTTGGGTTTAGCAGTAAGAGCATACTGTAGAGGACATCTTTGAAGGAACCAACAAACCTCATTATATTCCGGATGAGCTTCATCAATGCCAATGCGACCAAAATAGTTGCATGCAGGAAAGGTAAGTGATTCACGGGTTAGGGTTTGTTCCTCAGGAGATTTGGGAGATTTCGAAGGAGTATTAGTGGAGGACGCCATTGATGAACTTTGAGAATTGCAGGTGTGTTCTTCGAATTGTTATGAGAGAAAGACGATGAAGAAGATGGTTGCGATAAAGAAGGAGAGGAAAGTGGGGAAACCGTTATTTATTTGATTTTCAAAAACAATGATGACTGAGGTGATTGAAAGGTCAGAATTTTAAGGGTTTTAGGCTTAAATCGGCGCATGCTTCTGATAATAATGACGTTGATGATGTCATTATGGATAGGTTCAATGAGTCTTAGTCACCAAGATTGGTAAACTAAGAGTTATCCTTTAAGGGATAAGGAATGTGAAGGGTTTTAGAGATCATGTTGGTGAATACGTCGGTGAGTGGAAACGTCGGTGAGTGACGTCGGTGAGAGGGGAGAGAGGTGAGACGTCGGTGAGTGTGAGACGAACGTCGGTGAGTCTAGTTTTTAGGGTTGACATCGGTGAGTGTGAGAGAAGAGAGAGAAAGGGACGTCGGAATCCCTAGCGTCAGGTAGTGTTGGTTTTTGGGATTGATTATCGGTGAGTGTATGGTTATGAAGAGAGAGAGAGAGAGAGATAGAAAGAGAGAGAGAAAGAAGAGTCGGTGAGTGGGTCACCGACTTTATATATATATATATATTAAAAATTTTTATTTATTTATTTATTTATTTATATATATATATATATTAGTCTATATTAATCATACCTAATTCACCGATGAGGAACTTGAACCTTGCTTCATCAAGGGGCTTTGTGAACAGATCAGCTAATTGATAATCAGTGAGAATAAAGTGTAGTTCCACATCACCTTTAGAGACATGATCTCTTATAAAGTGATACCTGATATCAATGTGCTTAGATCTTGAATGAAGCACCGGGTTGTTTGCAATCACTATTGCACTTGAGTTGTCACACAGTATTGAGATTTTTGAGAAAATCTGATTGTAATCACACAGCTGATTTTTCATCCACAATATTTGAGCACAACAACTTCCAGCATCAACATATTCTGCTTCAGCGGTAGATGTAGACACAAAATGTTGCTTCTTACTTGACCAACTCACAAGCTTTCCACCAAGAAGTTGGCAACTTCCTGTTGTACTTTTTCTATCTATTTTTGATCCTGCAAAATCAGAATCAGAGTACCTGATGAGATCGAAAGCTGAGTCTTTGGGATACCAAAGACCCAGATTTATGGTACCTTTCAAATACCGAAAAATCCTTTTCACAGCAGCTAGATGTGACTCCTTAGGATTTGCTTGATATCGAGCACACAGACAAGTAGCAAACATTATATCAGGTCTACTTGTAGTAAGATAAAGAGGAGATCTTATCATGCCTCAATAATTTGTGATATTAACAGACACACCATCAGGATCAGAATAAAGTCTAAGAGGAGGAGCCATAGGAGTTTTCGTGGTAGAGCAAGAATCAAGTTGAAACTTTTTTAGAAGGTCTATAATGTATTTACTTTGATTAATGAAAATACCTTCTGGAGATTGTTTTACTTGCAAACCAAGAAAGAAAGTTAACTCCCGCATCATGCTCATTTCATACTCTTTTTGCATGAGGGAGCTAAATTCATCACATAGGGATTTATCGGTGGCTCCAAAAATAATATCATCAACATAGAATTGTACAAGAATGATATTACCTTTTGATTCTTGAAAAAAAGAGTGTTGTCAACTTTTCCTCGTATATACTCATTTTTAAGAAGATAGTCTGAGAGAGTATCATACCAGGCACGAGGAGCTTGCTTTAGTCCATACAGAGCTTTATCTAGCCGATACACATGATATGGATGGACTGGATCTTCAAACCCAGGTGGTTGCTTCACATACACTTCTTCAGCTAGCTCACCATTTAGGAAGGCACTTTTGACATCCATTTGGAATACCCGAAAATTCTTGTAAGCTGCATGGGCAAGAAATATTCGGATAGCTTCCAATCTGGCAACAGGAGAAAAAGTTTCATCATAGTCAATTCCTTCCACTTGCCGATATCCTTGAGCAACCAGCCTTGCTTTATTTCTTATGACAGTTCATTCTTCATCCATCTTGTTTCGGAACACCCACTTTGTTCCAATAATGGTTTTGTTAGATGGACGAGGAACTAACTTTCAGACTTTGTTTCTCTCAAATTGTGAGAGTTCTTCTTGCATGACAATTACCCAACTAGGATCAGCTAGGGCTTCATTAATCAGTTTAGGCTCAATAATAGAAACAAAGTTGACATATAAGCACATGTTGCTGACGCCTCTTCTTGTTTTTACACCAACTTGAGGATCACCGATGATTTGATCTATTGGGTGATCCATGGTCCATTTTAATGCAGGAGGCAAGGGAGGAGTTATAGAGGAAGATGAAGTAGGAATTTGAGATGGTGAGGGTAGGTTAGTGGGAGAAATGGTGTTTAGATGAGAGTGTTCTCTTGAAGAGTCAATTTCAGGAGATGGAGAAGAAGGAATGGTTTCAGGAGATATGGTGGTATTATTTGGAGGCTGAGAAGGGTTGTTATCTTCTTGACTTGGTTGAGAAGATTGTTGAGTAGAATGAGATGGAATTTCCCCAACACATGAGTTTATCCATTGATTTAGTTCTTCTTCATTACAAGATAATGAAGATGTTTCAAAATCATCAAATTTTACATACATAGATTCGTCTATGCATTGTCTTCTGAGGTTGTAGATTCTGAAGGCTCTTGAGGAGAGAGAATAGCCCACGAAAATTCCATCATCAGACTTTGGATCAAATTTTCCAAGTTGTTCCCTGTCATTTAGCATGTGACATGCACAACCAAATACATGGAAGAAGTCGATTGCAGGTTTCCGACCATGGAAAACTTCATAAGCAGTCTTGTCATGCCTTTTGACTATGATAGACCTATTTTGAGTAAAGCATGCAGTGTTAACTGCTGCAGCCCAAAAATAGGTTGGCAACTTGGATTCACTCAGCATTGATCTTGCAGTTTCACACAACGTCCGATTCTTTCTTTCAACAACACCATTTTGCTGAAGAGTGCGTACGGCAGAGAAGTTTTGAGAAATTCCTTTTAAGTCAAAGAAATCTTCCAGAACAACATTTTGAATTCAGTGCCATTGTCACTTCTGATAGACTTCACCAGTTGACCATTCATATTTTCAATCTTTCTAATAAACTTGATGATTTCTTCAGCAGCATCACTTTTGTGTTTTAGAAAGAACACCCAGGTATATCTAGAGACTTCATCAACAATTACTAGCATATACTTTTTACCCCCTAAACTAGGGGTGCTCACTGGTCCACGCAGATCCATGTGTAGCATTTGAAGGGGTTGGGAGATAGATGAGTATTTTTTTTGTTTTAAAAGAAGTTTTAGTAAGCTTTTCTTTTTCACATGCTCCACACAACTTTTCTTTTTCAAAAACTATTTTTGGCATGCCAACAACTAGATCCTTGATGGAAAGTTTATTCAAGGTTTTAAAATTTAGACGTGAAAACCTTTTATGACATAGCCAACTTTGTTTGGCTATTTCTTGAGAGAGGAGACACAAAGCTTCTCCAATAGTACTTTCCTTCATGTTGATTATGTATACATCGTTCATTCGGGTACCTGTCAGTACAACTTTATTCTACACATCAAAGACCAAGCAAACACACAGTTGAAACATGACCTTATATCCCAAATCACATATTTGGCTGATGCTTAGTAAGTTGTACATTAGCCCCTCAACATGAGCTACTTTAGAAAAAGTGATGGCTCCATTTGATATGGTACCATAGCCTCTGGTAACACCTTTCCCATTTCCTTCAAAGGAAATAGTGGGTCGTTTTTCTTTTGAGAAGTTAGAGAGAAGAAATTTGTTTCCAGTCATGTGCCTTGAACATCCGCTGTCCATGTACCATATATGATCTTTGTTTGGTACCTGGGGCTTGCTTCCCGAAGTTGATCCCTCAGTAGAGACGAGAGTAGTGTAGAGTGACCTCTCCATATCTTCCAACTCATCAATTTTGGCCATAAGGCACTTTGTGACATATTCACTCTCACTTTCGGAAGTTTGCTCATCTTCCCAGCAATGGGTCTCAGCAACCAAAGTTTTTCCTTTACTTTGGTTCTTTTTCTTTTCTCTCTCTTATACTTAGCTTTATATTTCTTGTATCCAGAGATTTCTTTTGAGTTAGAGGATTCAGGACTTTCTTTAGAAAAACGGCTATTTTTCTTTTCAGACTTCCTAGAAGCTGATTTGGAGAAGTCATGGCCAGAAGAAGAAGATTTAAGTTTAGAGAAAACTTTAGATCGGCACTCAGAGGCAAAGTGACCCTTATTTCCACAATTAAAGCATTGTTCATTTGCCTTGTCAGAATAAGATTTTTGAGAAAAAGGTTTTCTTTGAAATTTACAACGGTTAGAAGAAAATCTTTTATTTTTAAGGTTTCCTGCAATCATTGCCATACTATCAGACACTATGTCAATGGCAGATTCTTCTCCCTCATCATCAGCAGCACTGTAGTAAGCATCTGATAGATGAGATGAATCTTCTTTAGTTTAATTTTCAGATTCAGAAGAGGGATAGGTGATTCTAGGAACACATGAAGAAGATTTAGAATCACCTATTAAAGCAACAGAAGAAGACTTAATGTCTTTTATGAGAGATTTTCTTTGGTTCTTGGTTTGTTCATAATGAAGAAGAGTCCCACAAAGAGTAGTTAAAGGCATGATTTCAAGATCCTTGGTTTCCCAGAAGTCTGGGAGGCAGTCTATAAACTTGCACATAACCTCTTCATTATCATAAACTTTTTCTAGAACCTTGAGGTCATTTAGAAGACAATTAAAGCGATTAAAATAGACAGAGAGGGATTCTCCTTTTTTCATGACAAAATAGTTCATACTTTCTAACAAGACATATCTTGTTAGATTTCTTAACTTCTTTAGTGCCTTCAAATAAGATACTCAAAGTGTCCCACATTTCTTTTGCAGTAGAAAGATTTAGAAGAGAAAGGTACACTTCATCAGGAAGAGATACAACAAGAGCAGATTTAACTTTAGTGTCTAGAGCAACTAGGCGTTTATCATCCTTATTATATTTATTTGAAGGTTTGATAATATATCTGCCAGTTTTATCACACCTTTCATCATCTGACTCTATATCTTTTCCTTTAGCGTCTTTTTGCGGGCCAAAGCGAGCCCAGATTTTAGGAACAATAGGTCCCTCACTTAGAATGTTAGGATACCTGCAATCAATTACTACCAAGAATAGTAGCATACGATTTTTCCATAACCCAAAGTTACTTGGGTTGAACCTTGGAAGTTTGGCTAAAGAGCCTAAATCATATGTGCCACTGAAAGGAGTTTGTAGAGCACCATCAACATTTGAAGGAGTAGTAGCCATCACAGATCTGGTTTATTAGATTAAACCAACTACTCTGATACCACTTGTTAGTCCCTATTTAAAGATGGCTACGTAAGTAAAAGTTTGTAGGGGGGGGGGGGGGGTTGAACACAAACACACAATTTTTACTCTTTAAATTTTTTTAATATAAATATTAAAAATTTACACATAGAAGTTTGTTGCGGAAAAGAATAGACACACTATTCTAACAAACTTAACACATAAAACACATGAAAACAGTAATTAACTTATGCACTAAGGAAGCTAAAATGACACTGTTAAAACACACAAGATTGCCGAATCAAACAAAAGATCACTCAGAGGATTTGTTGAAAGCGTGAGGTTTATGGGTAGGACTTCATCTCCTTTTATAGTGCCCATGCATGGGGTGCATGAGGACAGCTGTCAAGGATGTATTAGCTGGATTTCTTGCGCAAGTATCTTGCATTTATTGTGTCATAAAAACTTGCCTTTGAAAATTGCTAAGTGATTCATAGAAGTATCTATCACATCGGTTAGTGCTCTTTAAGGTTGGAAATAGCAAATGTACACATTACTTTGATCATTGACTTCACTTCAAGTGCAGGATCGGCAAGTGCATAGCACTTGGGTCGGTGACCCTCATTTTACACTAAGTGTTGGCAAGTGTACACATTTGTATCGGTGACCCTCAAATTTCGGTAACCTCATTTCGGTGACCTCAATTTCGGTGACCTCAACCTTAATTTCGGTAACTTCAATTTTCGGTGACTACCTCTTTGATGTTGGCAAGTGGTCTGAATTTTAATGTTAGTTGATACATCAAAAATTCCACATTTTGATGTACAACTTTTGATTGGATAGTCTTTGATTTTCCAATGCTTGAAGTATTTTTCAGACCTTTAAAAGAATCTATAAAAGATCAACCATATAAAGAGAGATGGTTCATCACCAAATCATCGGTGACCCAACAAATGGTATTAGAGCAGTTCGATTTAGGGAGAATGAAGAATCAATTTCAAGATTTCCAGAGCTGTGAAGAGGAATACGTGGAGGCGAAATTAATGAAAATCTAGGAACATTGGGGATCTATAAACAAGATGATTCAAATGATGAAGAAGATGGATAATATGATCAAATCACAAGAACATTCGCTGAAGAGAATTGGCAAAAATTCATATCAGATAGTGAGTAAAGTATTAGATCTGAATCCAGATCTATATCTGAATCCAAATTCGAATCTAGGTTTGTATCTGAATCCAGATCCGTATCTGAAAATGAATCCAAAGTCAGATCCAAATCCGAGTTTAGATCCATGTCTGAATTGGAATCCAAAATCAGTTCCAAACTTGAATCTGAAACTAGATTCAAGTTCTAAGTCTGAAATTGCCACAGATGTGGAAGCGATTGAAGGAAAGCATTCTGTTGATGAAAAAAAAGAGAAGAAAGAAGAAGATTTGGACATAGAAAGAAAAAGAGAAATTACATGGAATTAGAGCCGATTTAGGAGTGGAACTTCCTTGAGTGACGTTCAAAGAAAACCACCAACGGAAAAAGGAGATCAAGGCCAGAGGGTATTGGTTAAGTTGGTGAAAAACTTCTCACCACTATCACCGTTGTCACCACTCTCTCCGCCGTTACCGTGGCTACCGCTGACGTGTTTGCTGCTGTCGTTTTCTCTACCGTCGAACGGGACACAGGCCACAAAGAATCTGGATGCTAGAACCAAGGCCCAGTAGGAATGTAAAAATACTGATATCATGATCAAGCCCAATTCTGTTAGGTAATTTGGCCCAAGCTTAGTCCCAATCCAGTGATATTGATTTGGCCCAAGCTTGTACCAAAATTAATACGAAACTTAATTTTCACATTGAACCCCACTTCATCGCCCATTAATCGAAGAAATTGGCTGGTCGATGTTTATCGGAGATTTCAACCACAGATTCTCACTATTCATCGTCCAAATTTTCAAGTTCTATTCCAGGATTTATGCCAACATCTACGAAAATTGAATCGGTGGTTGAACCGCCACCCTGGTCGTTACAACTGCCATCACTGTTTAACCTTCATCTTCTGTGTCTAATTGTAGAGGCAAGAGTAGCTTGGTTTGATTGTCCCTTATTTGGAAACAAGGGGTCAGAGACAACTAAGAACTGGAAAACATATGTTTTTCTAACAACGATAACGGTACGGAAGGCGGCTGAGTTTGGGAGGCTCACCTACAAGAAACTGCAACCTCAAACGAAACGAGTTTTAGGGATTTTTCAGTCTGAGTTAGACCTATGGCACATTAGCATGAGTTTTCATAGTGGGATACACGTGGAAGTTGCTGAGAAAGATGATCAACAAATTATGAGGGAAGGAATCAAGAGATATAGAGAACGTTTGCCATATCAGAAAATTGATATTGGGAAGGAGGAAAATCTAATTGGGAGGAAATTGGTATTCTTGGCAGCAGCGTTGCATGTAAGTTTTGTAGAAATAGTCAAAAATAAATTTGTCAGTGATGAGATACATGTGGCAATGATGAAGGTGAAAATGAAACTGACTTTTGGGGTGTATGTGGAGGTTCTTCAAGATGAACAAGTGTCCCTAAATTCCATAGTGGGGCTGTCTATTGAAGAAAGAATGCTGCTGAAAGGTGTAGAGAGACAAAAGGTAGTGGTGCTAATTGACAATGGGGAAACAAGAAAATCATTTGGGAATGAAGTGGATACTGCATGGAAAAATAAAAAGCCCATTAGAAGTATAAAAGAAGTGAAATTAATGGAAAACGGGCAGGGACAACATTTGACCAAGTTCTTTGACCGAAAACGGGTTTCCATAATATGGTTACGGGGAGTGTCAAAAGTGGGGAAATATTGCAAGTTTATAGACAGTGAGTTGGCACGAGAAATTGAAGGCAAAAATGTGTGGAGAAGGTTGAAATACTCGAATTTTTGGGGCGGTCAAAAGGCATCTTCAGGGGTGGGAGAACCAAACTCACTGAGTTTAGGGGTAGTGCCGTGAGCCAAACGGACATAGTGACAAAAATCCAGGAGGGTACCCGACAGAGATTTACATAAATATCAAGCTCGATCTCGATGCGGGAAATTGGCGATAAAGAGAGGGTGGTTGAAAGAAGCTCATCAGGAACCGCTGATGCCACCGCCACCACAACTAAGGGTTTTTGGTATAAAGAGTTTGAATCCGTTGGGATCGTCGCAGAGTAGATTTGAGTTGTTCTTACAGGTTGGCATGGACTACCAAAGTTTCATCAATGGAAGCCACTGTCGAGGCCCCTTTGAGATAAGCAGGAAGTGACCAGGGGTCCGCTCATACCAATGGCACTACGAAAGGAAGTGTTATACCAATATTCTGCCAAATAAAGATAACGGTGTCACGTGTTTGGTTTGTCACTAGCCAAAGGTAATTCTTGAGGTAGCGGTTTACTACCTCTGTCTGACTATCCGTTTGAGGATGGTAAGCGCTAGAATGCAACAAGGTGGTGCCCAAATGCCTGAAAATTTTCCGCCAAAAGTGACTGACAAATAAGGGGTCGTGGTCAGATATGATAGACTTGGGTAACCCATGTAGTCGGTAAATGGTCGTAAGGAAGGTGGTGGCCAATGTGGTAGCTGTGTAACTGGCAGGTAAGGAGATAAAATAAGCACTTTTTGATAAGCGGTCCACGATAACCCTAATAGTCGATTTACCATGCGACGAGGGAAGCTAAGTGATAAAATCCTTGGATAAATCATCCCATACCTGTGTTGGAATGGGAAGGGGTTGGAGGTGCCCGTAAGGCTTGTGTGTAGGCGATTTCACCTGTTGACAAGTGGGACATTCTTGAACAACAGAGGTGACTGTGGTTTTCATATTTGGCCAATAAAAGGAGGACGCGTGGCGGCACAGCGTGGCATGGATACCTGAATGACCGCCGGACGGTGAAAAGTGGCTCTCGATGGTCAAACGGCGGTGAAGATCAGTGATATCCGGTACCATGATCCTTCCTTGATGAAAAACCAAACCGTGATGAACATGGCATTGAGGAAATTGTTGAGGCTTAGCTGCCAAGTCGGCCAACAGCTGTAGTCCATCAGAAGTGGTCATATAGTAATCCCGCACCTCATCTAGCCACGGAAAAGTTGGAAAGGAGAGAGCGGGGCACTACGGGCTGTCCATCCGACTTAAGGCATCCGCGACACGATTATCCAGAACTAGTTTGTAAATGATCTCGAAGTCATAACCCAATAAATCTGCGGTCCATTTATGTTGTCCTGGGTCTTGAAAACCTGTGTGAGTAAATGACACAAGCTATGTTGGTCTGTAAAAATGCGGAATTTACGACCGAGTAAATAATGACGCCATTTATGAACAGCTTCTGTAATGGCGTAAAGCTCTCGGATATAGGCAGACTCTTGACGCATGCAGCCTCACATTTTTTTACTGAAAATGCAATTGGGTGATCAGAATGAGACAAGACGGCTCCCACGCCATATCTCGAGGCATCCGCAGTGACATCAAATGGCTTAGAAAAGTCAGGAAAAATTAACGTCGTGAGAGACGTCATGGCTGTTTTAAGTATCTCAAATTCAATGGTGGCCTCGTTAGTCCACTGAAAGTGCCCTTCTTGAAGTAGGTCTGTCAGGGCGCTGCAATGTGAGCATAATTGCGAACAAACCAACGAAAACCCTGAAGTTTAGAAACAGCGATGGGCGTTGGCCAGGCCCTGACATCGGATATTACATACCCAAGTAATGAATGCGTTCAACTAAAAAGACACATTTAGTCATTTTGGCATAATAATGATGGGATGAGAGTACCTGCAAAACAGCTGCAAGGTGCTCAAGATGTTGCTCTCGCGTGGGGCTATAAATAAGGATATCGTCAAAAAACACAAGCACGTAGCGACGTAGGCAATCTTTGAATAAATCGTTCATGGTAGCTTGAAAAGTTGAGGGAGCGTTGGATAGACTGAATGGCATCATGAGAAATTTGTAATGTCTTTCAATGGTTCAAAAAGCCGTCTTGTGGGTGTCGTCAACGGCCACCCGTATTTCATGGTAGCTGGAGCGGAGGTCTATTTTGGAAAAGAAGTGTGAGCCATGAAGCTCATCAAGCAGCTCATTCACAGTGGGTATCCGAAATCGATCGCGAACTTTAATTGCATTTAAAGCGCGATAATTGACACAAAAGCGCCAAGTCCCATATTTTTTCCGGACCAAAAGAACAGGAGAGGAATACGGGCTCGTACTGGGCTTGATGATACCATCGTGTAGCATTTCAGTAATGAGCTCGGTCATAACCTGTTTTTGGAAGTATGGGTAGAGGTAAGGGCGAACGTTAACGGGAGTAGAGTTGGGCAGGAGAGGAATATGATGATCGCGAGAGCAGGGGGGGGGGGGGTGGAAGGCCGGTGGGTTTAGTAAACACCTGATAAAAAAACCTTGCAAGAGGGAGGCAACATCGGGGTCTGGGATGGTTTATTCATCCTTGGGAGTGGTGAGGCTGTCCAGACCAGGGTCGCAAATAATGGCGTAGCAAGTCGAAAGAGATTGTTTCTGGAGTAGGTGATAAATGCCCCCAGCTGTGGTTGGTGATGATGTGGGTTCACCACGAAGAGTAATGGATTTATGCCGTTGAAAGAAAGATAGCTCGGGAATGGCGAAATCTTCCGTGATTGGTCCAAGAGAACTAAGCTAATAAATCCCTAAAACCACGTCAACACCCGCGATTGGCACTAGAAAAAGAGAGAGAGAGAGAGAGAGAACGTTAGGAGCATATATCGAAACATGGTGGTGGTACTTTTTAGGAGTATATATTTTTTTCCTACTACTGACGAAGCTATAAAGCAGTAGTTTGTGTCACAATATACCATTAAGTTGGTCCGTCCAACTGCCCCCCCAGTAAAGAACAACATGCGGTGGTATGACACTGCAACCAATTTAATCTACACTACAAAATTCGTTTGTAAATTTGATTTTGGCATATATAGGTCCATTGTGACGACAATCTTCGCTATCTGTTTGTAGCTATAGATACCTATAACGACAAATTATCATAGCTAACACATAATAATTACAGTTTTTTTCCTACTTCAATAGATATGTTGTTGCTACAGATGAAAAACTTAAAATGATATATGTTTTCTTATAGCGATGACATCTTGTTGCTATAGGTGTCTATTTAAAGAAAAAGAACTTAAACTCTTCAATCATTTGTAACAAGTTAACAACAATCATTTTAATACCCAAGTGGCGAATTCCTAGTTGTCACTAAATTTCTTATAGTGTCATGATCTTTCTTTTGAGTCTAAACGATTCCGATACAATTCATTCAAAAGTATATATAGTTTACAAACGATGATACATAGTTTTATAATTATTAAGGCATAATATATACTCAAATACAAATAATTACGAGTTTGATATGGAATTTAGTATATAGTTTCTGTAAAAAAGAATACAATTTAAAGCTTCAAATGAAGTAAACGAGGAACACCATCAAGTCCCTTGGAGAGTGAATACTGGATGTAGTCATAAACGGTAGTTTCTCTGTACCTCGCCGGATTCTCATCTGAAACCAACTCTTTGATCGGTCCGTACACCTTGGTCGACGGCGCAAAGGAGGTGCTGAAAAAGCACGCCACCGACACCCTCGACCCTTTCTCGTTTGCCACCACTCTGTGTTCCACACTCTTCAGTTTATCATTCGATATCATCTGAAACCCTAACATCATCACATTCCGATCTCCAATTTTCAAAATCAAAATCAATTGTTGAATGTTGTTATATATATGTATATATATATGGGGGTTTAAATGCGAACTGAAATTGGTTGTGAACATGAGGACAAAGAAGATCGCGACATGTGTCCCATTATTCAGACTGAATGTTGTGTTATAGATTATGAATGTGTGTCATTCATACTGAATGATAAATGAACTTCACCTTCGTTATGTGTCCCATTATTCAGACTGAGCGGGACACGTGTCAGACTCTCTTTTGTCCTCGTGTTCGCAACCAAATTTGAGTTCGCATTTGAACTTTTCTTTACATATATATATAAAGGCAGAACGCTAACTATTTACGTGAACATGATAAAAAAATTTCATATACAAAATCATATGTGATTTTGCACTAACCGGGGCCGGGCGACTTAAAGTCGCATGGCAAATTAAAAGTCGTCTGGATCATGTATAACTTTGTACAACATGAAACTATTTTCTCCTTTTCTCGTAAAAAGTTAACATTGTTGTTTGAAATTTTTTCTCTCTCTCTATATTTATACCTGTAATAGATCTCCAATGTTTATGACAAGTGCACTAGGTGTTGGAGGAACATCAATCCATTGTTGGTTATGAAGTACTTGAAGACCTCCGATTTCATCTTGTAGAAGAACAGTAAGGAATCCATCGTTCGTATGTTTGGTTGCACCCATGGTTAGTTCTGGTTGTGGACGAGCTGGATAACAATGGCCGACGAATATAAGCCCCTTGTCACAATCCAGATCAGCCAGATGACTAGGGTTCAGCTTCAACGCCTCCGAGATCAATCCGAATAAGACGCCACCGAGTTTCATCACTTGATTCGAGTACTCGATTTGTATATCTCTACAAACCACCGGCAGTTCTTTCGGTGGCGGAGGTGCCGTAGCCATTAACGTATAGAAAATGTCTCTCCAATTCGCTGATGGGGAAGTATAGAGATCGACATTACTATTATAGACTACTGTTTTCGAAGGATCTCTAGTGTAAAACCGTTTCTTCACCTCCACATCTTGATCGTAAAATCTACGGACTCCTTGAAGCATCTCATTCATCACACTCACTGGGATTCCGTGATTCACCACTTGAAAAAACCCTAGATTCTCCGAAGCCTCACGGATCTTCTCCACCGTTGATTTTCTATCGATGGATCCGAGGTAAACTACTGGAATCTCGAAAGGCATGGAGGATTTCGGCAAGGGTTCCGGTTGGTTGACGAAGGTGCGAGGGATTTCTCGGATTCCAGCATCTGCAAAGGCTTTAACTCCGGCTTTTGTTTCATCGAAAGCTTTGAGTTCGGTTAGTCGATCGTAAACCGGGGTGATTGAAACCATGGTTTCAGTGGCAGCCATGGTTGTCATGACCACCGTATGCTAAAGGTCCTTCAATAAATAGAAATATCTACCCATTCATTAGTTGCCATCTTTGACTTGAGTAGAAATTTAAGACCACAAATTAGTCCATGGATTAATTGAATAAAAATCATAATAAATCCTTTGGCTATGGATATCCCAAGCCAACCAAGATGGCATCATTATTTACTAAATGTTTATTTGAGTAATTGTTTATGGACAAAATTCATCATTATCTTTCATTCGATATCATCTGAAACCCTAACATTATCAGATTCTGATCTCCAAGTTTCAAAATCAAAATCAATTGTTGAATGTTGTTATATATATATATATATATAGACACATTTTAAAATACAAACCAACCAAATGTTACAAACACGTACAAACCAATATAAAAATGATTTTTTTCTTCATTTTTTTCATCAAACAATATGATTTAAGATATTATCACACATATGTTTGTTTCACCTTGTGAAAAAATCACATGTGAAAGATATATATGTGAAACTCTTATATTATGAAACAAATATATGTAAAACTTTCAACTTATGAAAACAAATGCATGTGAAACTTTTATATTATGAAACAAACATATGTGAAATAACATCTTAAATCATAGTGTTTGATGAAAAAAAATCATCAAAAAAATCATTTTTATATTGGTTTGTACGAGTTTGTAACCTTTGATTGGTTTGTATTTTAAGATGCCTCTACACACACACACACACACATATATATATATATGGGCGTTTAAATGCAAACTCAAATTTAGTTGTGAATATGAGGACAAAGAAGATCGCGACATGTGTCCCATTATTCAGACTGAATGTTGTGTTATACATTATGAATGTGTGTCATTCATACCGAATGATAAATGAACTTTACGTTCGTTATTTATACCGAATTCTCTTCCTTATTCACACTGAGCGGGACACATGTCACACTCTCCTTTGTCCTCATGTTCGCAACCAAATTTTAGTTCGTTTGAACTTTTCTCTACATATATATATAAACGCAGAACGCTAACTATTTACGTGAACACGAAAAACTTTTTTCATGTTCAAAATCATATGTGATTTTGCACTAACTGGGGCGACTTAAAGTCGCATGGCAAATTAAAAGTCGTCCGGATCATGTATAATTTTCTACAACATGAAAGTTTTTTCTCGTATTCTCGTAAAAAGTTAAAATTCTTGTTTGAACTTTTTTTTGTCTTTCTCACTATACATATATATATACATGTAGTAGATCTCCAATGTTTATGACAAGTGCACTAGGTGTTGGAGGAACATCAATCCATTGTTGGTTATGAAGTACTTGAAGACCTCCGATTTCATCTTGTAGAAGAATAGTAAGGAATCCATCGTCTGTATGTTTGGTTGCACCCATGGTTGGTTGCACCCATGGTTAGTTCTGGTTGTGGACAAGCTGGATAACAATGGCCGAGGAATATAAGCCCCTTGTCACAATCCAGATCAGCCAGATGACTAGGGTTCAGCTTCAACGCCTCCGAGATCAATCCGAATAAGACGCGACCAAGTTTCATCACTTGATTCGAGTACTCGATTTGTATATCTCTACAAACCTCCGGCAGTTCTTCCGGTGGCGGAGGTGCCGGAGCCATTAATGTATAGAAAGTGCCTCTCCAATTCGCCGATGGGGAACTATAAAGATCAAAATTGCTATTATAGACTACTGTTTTCGAAGGATCTCTTGTGTAAAACCGTTTCTTCACCTCCACATCTTGATCGTAAAATCTACGGACTCCTTGAAGCATTTCGTTCATCACGCTCACTGGGATCCTGTGGTTCACCACTTGAGAAAACCCTAAAGTCTCTGATGCCTCACGGATCTTCTCCACCGTTGATGCTCTATCAGTGGATCTGAGGTCAACGACTGGAATCTCGAAAGGCATGGAGGATTTTGGCAAGGGTTCGGGTTGGTTGACGAAGATGCGAGGGATTTCTCGGATTCCGGCATCGGCAAAGGCTTTAACTCCGACTTTTGTTTCATCGAAAGCTTTGAGTTCGGATAGTCGATCGTAAACTGGGGTGATTGAAATTGTGGTTTCAGTGGTAGCCATGGTTGTGATGACCACCGTATGCTAATGGTCCTTCAATAAATAGAAATATCTACCCATTAATTAGTTGCCATCTTTGACTCGAGTAGAAATTTAAGAGCACAAATTAGTCGATGGATTAATTGAATAAAAAACATAATAATTTTTTTGGCTGTGGATATCCCAAGCCAACCAAGATGGCATCATTATTTACTAAATGTTTATTTGAGTAATTGTTTATGGACAAAATTCAACATTGTCTTTTATTTAACGAGTAAATTTTTAGTCTATTAAAAAGTAGATTTCAAAATTCTAGAGTTTTTCTTTGTATATTATACAGATGATTAGATATGCAAATCATTGAGATATTTGTATAAATAGGCATAATCCATATGGAACAATTTATCCGGTAAACATTAATCGTGGAAATAATCGTTGCCCACACTTACCAAATAAAACTATACCATTTCCACTTCTTCTGGGAAGGTCTCAATAGTGGTTAAAAAACAAGTTGCAGGTTGGGTTAAACAAGTTACATGCATGCTGGGAAGGTTTTAACAAAGGAATAATATTAGTGAGTTAATCAACAAGGTTTCAATAGTGGAACTGTGAAAAGTGGGTTCATATTTCATAACATAAAATGTGAAAATGATGCAAACCCAATTGTATGTTTGAATGGGTTTTTGATCAAAAGTCTTGAAAGGGACGCGAGAGAAGGGAGAAAGAAAGGGGGAATCAAGGCTAGGTTTCAAAAACAAATTAGAGTAAATTACATGACTGGTACATGTGGTTTACATAAAATCACAGTGTGCGTCCCTAATTCAAAATAATTATGGAAATTTTTTTTGTGGTTTACATTTTCTCACGCCTTTGGTCCCTCTTCCTAATACAGTTAAATGATTCTGTTAAATAGGTTAAGTAGAAGGATAATTTTGTCATTTTACTCTTTTTTATTTTCTATTAAAAACTTACAAAATATTATATATATATATATATATATATAGGGGCGGGTTCAAATGAGAACTCAAATTTGATTGTGAATGTGAGGACAAATGAGAGTGCGACACGTGTCCCATTCAAAGAAATATTATATATATATATATGTATATATATATATATTGTTGTAGGATAAATATGTTATCATCTAAAGATATGAAGATATAGATAGAGATAGACATATTAGAGATAAATCAGAACATATATCTCTCGTAACTATCTACTTGTATCTCATCCCTATTTAAAGGGCTTATGATTAATGCGAATTACGATTTCTTCTCTCTATTTTCTTGTTGTTCTATTTATCTTTTCCTTTAACACGTTATCAGCACGCTGCTTTGCTAAAAGAGAATTTGGACAAGACGTGAAGCTAGGGTTTTTATAGTATCAACGTCGATTTAAGATTTCCTTTCTAGTATTGCAATTCAAGTAAGTATCTCTATTAAACCTTTTAATTTTTTTTTTCCTATCTATGAGTTATCATTAACCGTGAATAATCTTTTTAGTCGTGATAATTCAATGTACCGTCGTTTAGTTTCGCATCTACTTGACTATGCATTTAAATTATTCTTTATGGAACAACCGTAAACCTAATTTTACATATTTGTATTTTATTCTCTAAGAACTTTTGTTGTTTTAACTTTTTTTTGACATATTGATAAAAAGAAAATTCTATGTATTTCTATAATGTGCTTGTTACTTGTGGTTCACCTAATTTTTGGATAAATGTTTTTGCTTATTAATCAAAAAAAAAATGGACAACAAAGCAAAAACCCCACCATGGAATATGTATAAAACTTATACGGATTTAAAAGTGTTTTTTTTCCATACCTATAAAATTCATATTGAGTTTTCCTTCTTCTTTTTTGCGAAGGCGAATGCAAGGAAAAAAAGTGGGATTTTTTTCCAATTTTTTTTTATTACCTGTGGATTATTAATTTAAATTATTATTATTATTATTGTTGTTGGTTGGGTTTGTTAAGATCATCTGCTCTAAATTTTGACTTTGATAATATTTAATTTATTATTAATATGCATTTAGACATAAATAGAAAGGTACTCGCGTAATACAGCGAAATACATCTCGATTTTAATGTTGTATTTTGTCTTTTAGGTTTAATAAGGAGGTAATTTATTTTTAGTTTAATAATAGAACTTTTTATAAAAATAATAATTAAGTAATTCTGTTAGAATTCAATAATTATCCTAGTTATATTCCAGATTCTTTTATTTTTAAAATAAGATGTTTATCCTGTATTTGATTACGTTTATGAGTTTATCTATAGTTAGTTACACGAATTCAGAAGTAAAGTTTTAATAAGTTGTACATAGGCATAAATACTTGTAATCTTGAATTTTTAAGTAATATGTATCAATAAATAGTACTACATGCATAAAAATTGGTTTTTAAGAGTTTTTTGCCAAATGCTTTATAATATAGTATATATATGATTTATATATATATAAATCTTCATTATTTGTTGAGACATTATTGTTTATTTTGATTTCTTTTACTTGTAATTATTTTAGCATATTGTTATTGATCGTGTATATTAAGATGGACTAGTTAACTGTCTATTTAAGTAGTGGTTTTAATCAGGTATTAAAATGTTTACTAATTTAATTAGAGATTTAGTTTTAGAATTGTCTTTTCGATATAATATCTAAAGTTATAAGTTCATACTTATATTTCACAATATTATAATTAATTTTTGGAAGTTATACTTCCAACTCTTAAAACTTTGGGTCTCTTTTGTAGAAAATATTATTCTAATGCTTATCTTAATTATAAGTTCCTACTTATAATTTTTATAACAACTTTTGAAAGTTACACTTCCAACCTCCATAATATTTTGGTCTTCTACCAAAATCTCTTAAAATACTATTAAGGTATTAAAACATTGAAATTGGTTTCATGTCAAACTCATATTATTTTTGGCCTCATGACAAAAACATATAACTATAATGTATCTTCAAATTAAATAAATCGTAAAATATTGATTGGATTTTGTCAAACGGGTGTAAATAACCCCAAGATTTGTAGGGACTTAAAAAATTCATGTGATTCCTCTACTACCTGGAAATCCAATAAATTGAGTAATTCATTTTCACAAGTTAAAATATTGATGAAGTAATATCAACAAAATTTAAACATACAATATCTAATATTATTATGATAAGGAAATTTTATGCATAATATAATGATTATAGACTATGATTATTAGAAAATTATATATTCTCCATTATTTACGACATCCTGGACTCGAAATAACTTGAGTACATATGTTCGTAAAAACAAATGCAAATATGTAAAACAAATCAAAACCTTTGCCCTAAAAATCAACTGTTAAGGTACAAGTAAATGCCTTGAGATTTTTGAGACAACAAATCAGTCACAACCTTCATAGAGAATATCGTTAACTAGAATCCCTATGAACTGTGGGACGCCCTGATAAGGAAATCAGGAGTGTTCATTACTATGTACTTCCCAAAAAAATCATACAGTGGAAAGAAACCCACTAACTTACAAGAAGGTGACTGATTTCAACAAAGAAATGTTGTGTCTCAAAATGCAACTCAATCTTCATGGCAACGACTCACAGAAGATGACATGATTCATAACATTATTTCCACCTTTCATATATCAGTAAATATTAATGAACCAAGATAAGTTGGAATGTAACCTTTACACAAACTGGTCAACCTATTGAAAGTGGCTGAGAGACATAACAAGCTCCCTCCGAAGGGATAGAATAATTGAGGGAAATTTCTGAAGAACATTGTCAAAAATGAGTGGCAAAAAACGTAACAACACTAGACATGTCGGGACAAAGAAAATTCTCATAGGTGGAAACAACTACAAAGGACAATGAGTTAAAGACAATTTCACATAGGTGACATCTACGCACCCCATAGACAAAACCATGGAAAGGATAAGGGTCATGACAAGATTCGAAAAGGGTTTATCAATTCTTGGAGCAAAGATGCAATACTTGCCTAAAAGATAATGGACAATATAAGAAGAAAAATGTGCTAATAATCGCTCAAATAAAAAAACCAAGTTGGAAATGAATTATATCAAATTAATTTAAGATTTATTAAGCATAAGTTTACTTGAAATTTATTTTAAGTACTAAATTAATTTCATTTGTTGATGAAAAACCAAATATTTAACTATTATAAATGTAATGAAATACATCAACATTTCAAATATAAAACTCTCAATATTCTCCTTTCCATATTGGAATGTATCGAGGAGAACTTGAGTGTTTTTGTGGGACCTCCCACACAATCATAAAAGATATACTAGTATTTACTCCTCCAACAAAAATACTTGGACGATGGACTGTCATTTTTCGTTGGTACACCATTAATAGGTATTAAAGCACTATATTAATGAGAACATTGCTAAGATATTCGTATCAACTGGAAATCATAATATAAGAATGGAAATGGGTATATATGTACATCAACTCTAATGATATGAAAGGAACATATATTAGAGAAATTAATGTGTCAAACTAGTGGCTTATCTGGATCATCAAATCATATTTTGTCACCAATAAAGAACTTTGGGACAATTACACGTATATGTTTCGACATGACCTCGTGGGACAGCATAATCATGACATGGTGTTCCGTGTATCTAAAATTACATATAGACACATTTTCTTTCAAGTAAAAGGCAAAATGAGGCAATTAACCAAACTGCAACTATTGACTTATGCGACATAAGAAGTAACATCGCCATTATAACATGTCGTCTCAAATACCTATGCCTTTTGTATACCCTGATTGATTATCTGGCAGATACATACGAAGTACTTTTACCCGAGGGAACTCCTTAGGAGTTGTAGCGAAATCTAGAGTTCAAGGTTATCATAGTCTGTCATAACTAACTTCTACTCTAAGACCATGTTTTGTAACCATAAACTAACTTTTTGAAAATCTATTTCAAGTAGCATTTCAATAAGTTAATTCTAGGGGCTTTTTTTCTTCCAATTATTCTCCTAATAGTTTTTTAATTAATTAATCTTTTAACATGTCCTTTTAGATCACTTTATATTATTATATAAACTTACCAAATATGACTAGTTTATTAGCCAACAACTAGCTTGCCAAACATAGCCTAAAGTCTTTGTATTTGATCATTGCCTTGGCCTTTCTATATATTGAACCTATTGCTTATTCAATACCAGAATGAATAAAAATATCTATAATTGTTCCACTCAGTTTCTCTCATGATCCATTTCATTTATGCGATTCGAAAATGGAGACGAGATCCAGAAAATTAAAATGGGAAAGAGGAAAATGGACAAAACAAATCTGCATACGTCGTTTTCATTTCCTTTCATGATGCATTTTTCATTTTATGTGTCTCATTTTCTCGACCCAAAAATGTGGAAATGGCATCCAAAAAATGGATATGTGAAAGGGAATCAAATGGGTAAATTCCTAGAAATCAAGGATGTACCTTGTCACAAGTAACTACTACCCTAATTCTGAAAATTATCTTTTATTTTAGATCGAAGCTTAATCTAGATTGAGGGGTAAAATGGTCATTTCTATTCAAAGTGTTTATTTAGCACGAACAATAATTTAGATGATCAATCCTTTTATACATCGTAACGCGTGCATGTAGTTAGCGCATCACAAGATCTTCCATTTACCATCATTTTATTGCACAAGGACCAAAAAAGCAGACCAACAAAGCATATTGGACTTTTTCAACAAACGTGGTTCTGAGTATCCTGAATCATCCATTGCCGCACCAGCCAAGTGAAACAAATCTTACAAAGGGTGTATATATACAGTAGCGGAGCCACGGGGGGACTGGTTGGTGCAGAGCCCCCTCCCCCCCCCCCCCCCCCCCCCAAAAAAAAAACTGTTCTACCTTATATAATATACTTAGAAACTAAAACACATAATATAAGGCAGCGGAGATGGTTACTACTTTCAGTTTCTAACAAGCTAGGAAGATCAGGATTCGAATCCTTCCAGCCCAAAAGTTTGCTTTTTTATTTTCCTTTCAGGCTAAAGTTTATTTTTTTATTTTATTTAAATGTCAGTCTTTTCCATTTTGGTTTTCATCAATTATATCATGCACTACATTTACCTTTTATATCATTATTAAAGATATAATTTTTTTATTTTTGTTACATTATTACACAAAAACTCATAATAAATTAAATCAATATTGTTATTATTATACAAAATTAAAATATATAAATCAAGATTTTTATATTATTATTTTTTGGATTATAGATATTCCTTTTTTTTTTCTAACATTCCACAAATAATAACCCTAAATATTCATGGGTTTTTTTTGTTTTTATATACACATTCGAAACAAACTTTCCTCTCAAAATCTCATGAAATTTATAAGAACTAACATTATCCGCAAATTAACATTGTGCTTTTGTTTGAATAATGACATCACTCGACAAGCTATAAGATTTTAAGCTCCCAAAAACTAAAACTCTAGCTACGCCCCCTGTGTATATATATATATATATTTACATTTTACGTCATTAGAATTAATTATTTAGCACTCTTTGATTTCTCTCCGTTAAAGTGTCAATGTGTAAGGCACATGATAAGTATTTTGGTTATTTTAAGGTTTTTATCAGTTGGACATCCATTCAACTTTTTGCGGCCCATCTCCACCTCTCGTCGAGCACTGCCGCCTCCCCATGACTGGATCTAATTCCGCCATCTTCAGCCCTGTGCCACCGAAACCGTTTGTTTCCTTCCAAATTACACCATTATAATTGTCACGTCAATACGTTTAAAATGAGTCTAATATTTAATATTTTTGGACTTAATCTTATATTATTGAATACTATAAATACTTATGAATTAATTTTAATACTAACATTTTATACCGTTATAGTTACAAATTAAATAAACAGCCATAAGGGTAAAAAATGTAGATAATAACGATAATCATTATGCATTTTGAGACGACATTTAACTTGGAAATTTTAACTATTTAAAATTTTTAAACGGCTACAATTTTATTAAAACTAACAAGGTGCTAAAAACAGTTATATCACAGAAATAGCCAATAAGGGGTTTTGCAACCACCCAATCCAATTTATATTCCATTTCCCACTCATGTTTTGGCCCATAGGAACAAGTGTGTTACAATATTATCACACAACACCATCTTTTTAGGTTTTGTGGCTCCAAAAAGCCTCCTATTACGAGAATTCCATAATGACCACAACGTTGTGTATATGATCGCTTCTAGGCACTCTACCTCCCCTTTCTTTGGACTAAATGACTCCATCCAAACTTTCCAGCTCGGGACGTTGTATAGACCAGGTATGTTTATGTTCCACCATTATCCTACATTTTTCCATATCTCCCGAGCCAACTGGCATTCGAAGAACAAATGATGTACGGATTCAGTTTTCTCTTCACAATTTGAACAAAGAACAAAATGCAAGTCGATTCCCCTTCTATCCAGGTTATCCCTGGTGGGGAGTTTATGTAGTCCCAATCATCACAATAGAACGTTTACCTTAATAGGCACCAACTTGTTCCACCTAGTTGGGTTTTGATCAATCTCCAGTATTTTGGAATCAGTATTTCCAGACAGATGGCACCAAGAACTCCCCTGCTCCCTCTAAGGTCCATCGCACCTATCTCTCTGATTAGAGATGATTATATTTCCAAGAAACTCTTTCAATCTCTCCATTTGTTCCATTTTTTTCCTGGTGGGGAGTTTATGTAGTCCCAATCTTCACAATAGAACGTTTACCTTAATAGGCACCAACTTGTTCCACCTAGTTGGGTTTTGATCAATCTCTAGTATTTTGGAATCAGTATTTCCAGACAGATGGCACCAAGAACTCCCCTGCTCCCTCTAAGGTCCATCGCACCTATCTCTCTGATTAGAGATGATTATATTTCCAAGCAACTCTTTCAATCTCTCCATTTGTTCCATTTGTTTCCTACTCTTGGTTGTCTATGCAATACCAGATCCTAATCTTCCAATCTTGCCCGCTCTTCCACCTTAGCCTTTTTATCCGTGTCCAACATGAAGATTCTCGGGAATTGAGTTTTAAGAGGTGCATCTCCCATCCACTTCTCGTCCCAGAAAAGAGTAGAGTTCCCGTATCTTACCTTTTCCATGTCCAACATGAAGCGGTAGTTTGTATCACCATATACCTTTAAGTTGGTCCATTCGACCGCCCCCGGTCAAGATCAACATGTTGTGGATCTATTGTGACAACAATCTTCGCTGTTTGTGTGTAGCTGTAGCTACCTATAGCGACAAATTATCATAGCTAACACATAATAATTACAGTTTTTTACCTACTTCAACAAATATGTTGTTGCTACAGATGATAAATGATATATGTTTTCTTATAGCGATGACATTTTGTCGCTATAAGTGTCTATTTAAAAAAAAGAATTTACACTCTTCAATCATTTGTAACAACTAACAACAATCATTTTAATACCCAAGTGACGAATTCCTAGTTGTCGGCTTGTTGCTAAATTTTTTGTAGTGTCATGATCTTTCTTTTGAATCTAAACGATTCCAATACAATTCATTCAAAAGAATATATAGTTTACAACCGATGATACATAGTTTTATAATTGTTAAGGTATAATATATACTCAAATACAAATAATTATGAGTTTGATATTGAATTTAGTATATAGTTTATGTAAAGAATAAAATTTAAAGCTTCAAATGATGTAAACGAGGAACACCATCAAGTCCCTTGGAGAATGAATACTGGATGTAGTCATAAACAGTGGTTTCTCTGTATCTCGCCGGATTCTCATCGGAAACCAACTCTTTGATCGGCCCGTACACCTTGGTCGACGGTGCAAGGGAGGTGCTGAAGAAGCACGCCACCGATACCCTCGGCCCTTTCTCGTTTGCCACCACTCTGTGCTCCACGCTCTTAAATTTATCATTCGATATCATCTGAAACCCATAACATAATCAGATCCTATCCAATGTTCTAAAAAACTCGCCGCGATAGCCGTCATGGCACGCCGTGGTTTAAGTCTTGTGTCTGACGCCATGTTATTCCCGTGGCACGCCATGACCCAATACGTGATATTTGTAACACCATATTTCATTATTCTTACCGTTTTAGTGTCTTATTTTCCATTTTTAATATATAACATAATTTAAAATGTTTAACGTCATTAACTCATTCACTATTAGTAGAAAACAAAGGTTTATATATGTATAATATTATATATGATATAAAAATTTGTTGCCATAAGACACACCTTGAAAAACGCCATGGCTCGCCTTGACTTCTAAGGCTTAAGGTTTGACCTCACTGTCACGTCACGCCTCATGTTATTTAGATCCTTGATCCTATTTGATCTCCATTTTTCAAAGTCGAAATCAATTGTTGAATGTTGATATATATACAACATGTAGAGGGGATAATCTTTTAGAAACTTTTTAAAAAGTAGGAACTTGTGGAAACCAATATAAAACTAATATAAATATAATTTTTTTTAATCAAATGTTATGATTTAAGATATTGCTTCACATATGTTTCTGTTCATATAAAAAGAACGTTGATTCACATATTTGTTTCATTGTATAAATTTTGTTTCATATGTGAAAGTGAGCCAACGGTTTTTTACGTGTAATATATTTTTATTTAAACATTTAATTAAAAAATTATGAAAAAATTATTTTATATTAGTTTCACGAGTTTCTATTTTACAAAGTTTCTAAATAAAAGAGCCTCTGTATACCTGTAATAAATCTCCAATGTTGACGACAAGGGCACCTGGTGTTGGAGGAACATCAATCCATTGTTGGTTATGAAGTATTTGAAGGCCTCCGATATCATCTTGTAGGAGAACAGTAAGAAATCCATCGTCTGTATGTTTGGTTGCACCCATGGTTAGTTCTGGTTGTGGACAAGCTGGATAACAATGGCCGAGGAATATAAGCCCCTTGTCACAATCCAGATCAGCCAGATGACTAGGGTTCAGCTTCAACGCCTCCGAGATCAATCCGAATAAGACGCGACCAAGATTCATCACTTGATTCAAGTACTCGATTTGAATATCTCTACAAACCTCCGGCAGTTCTTCCGATGGCGGAGGTGCCGGAGCCATTAATGTATAGAAAGTGTCTTACCAATTCGCCGATGGGGAACTATAAAGATCGAAATTGCTATTATAGACTACTGTTATCGAAGGATCTCTAGTGTAAAACCGTTTCTGCATCTCCACATCTTGATCGTAAAATCTACGGAATCCTTGAAGCACCTCGTTCATCACGCTCACTGGGATCCCGTGATTCACCACATGAAAAAACCCTAGACTCTCCGATGCCTCACGGATCTTCTCCACCGTTGATGCCCTATCAGTGGATCCGAGGTCAACGACTGGAATCTCGAAAGGTGTGGAGGATTTCGGATTCCGGCATCTGCGAAGGCTTTAACTCCGGGTTTTGTTTCATCGAAAGCTTTGAGTTCAGATAGTCTATCGTAAAATGGGGTGATTGAAACTGTTGTTTTTGTGGCAGCCATAGTTGTGATGACCGCCGTATGCTAAAGGTCCTTCAATATATAGAAATATCTACCCACTCATTAATTGCCATCTTTGACTCGAGTAGAAATTTAAGACCACAAATTAGTCGATGGATTAATTGAATAAAAAATATAATAAATTCTTTGGCTGTGGATATCCCAAGCCAACCAAGATGGCATCATTATTTACTGAATGTTTATTTGAGTAATTGTTTATGGACAAAATTCAACATTATCTTTTTTGTAACGAGTAAATTTTTAGTCTATTAAAAAATAGATTCCAAAATTCTGGAGTTTTTCTTTGTGTATTATAGAGATGATCAACTATGCAAATCATCGGGGTATTTGTGTAAATAGGTATAATCCATATGCAACAATTTATCCGATAAGTATTGATCATGGAAATAGTCGTTGCCCATACTTACCAAATAAAATTATACCATTTCCACTTCTTCCAGGAAGGTCTAAATAGTGGTAAAATAACAAGTTGCAGGTTGGGTTAAACAAGTTACATGCATGCTGGGAAGGTTTTAACAAAGGAATAATATTAGTGGGTTAATCAACAAGGTCTCAATAGTGGAACTGTGAAAAGTGGGTTCATATTTCATAACATAAATTGTGAAAATGATGCAAACCCAATTGTATGTTTGAATGGGTTTTTTGATCAAAAGTCATGAAAGGGACGCACAGTGTGATTTTACGTAAACCACATGTAACAGTCATGTAATTTACTCTAATTTATTTTTGGAAAAGTTTTCTGTGGTTTACATTTTCTCACGCCTTTGGTCCCTCTTCCCTAATACTGTTAAATGATTCTGTTAAATAGGTTAAGTAGAAGGATAATTTTGTCATTTTACTCTTTTTTATTTTCTATTAAAAACTTACAAAATATTATATATATATATATATATATATATATATATATATATAGGGGCGGGTTCAAATGAGAACTCAAATTTGATTGTGAATGTGAGGACAAATGAGAGTGCGACACGTGTCCCATTCAAAGAAATATTATAGTATATATTCAGTCAGAATATACAAAAGAATATTCATTCTGAATATACAAAAGAATATTCAGTCTGAATATTCCTTTGTATATTTAGACTGAATATCTACTAGACTGAATATTCTTTTGTATATTTAGTCTGAATATTGCTTATTTTGACACGTGTCACGCTCTCATTTTTCTCACGTTCACAACCAAATTTGAGTTCACATTTGCATTTTCCTCTCTCTCTCTCTCTCTCTCACTCTATATATATATATATATATATATATAGAAATGTGTCATCGTCTAAAGGATATGACGATATAGATAGCGATAAACATATTAGAGATATATTAGAACATATATCTCTCGTACATAGCTATCTACTTCTATCTCATCCCTATTTAAAGGGCTTATGATTAATGAGAATTACGATTTTTTCTCTCTATTTTCTTGTTGTTCTATTTACCTTTTCCTTTAACACGTTATCAGCACGTTGCTTTGCTAAAAGAGAATTTGGACAAGACGTGAAGCTAGCGTTTTTACAGTATCAACGTCGATTTAAGATTTCCTTTCTAGTATTGCAATTCAAGTAAGTATCTCTATAAAACCTTTTAATTTTTTTCCTATCTATGAGTTATCATTAACCGTGAATAATCATTTTAGTCGTGATAATCCAATGTACCCTCGTTTAGTTTCGCATCTACTTGACAATGCATTTAAATTCTTCTTTAAGAAACAACCGTAAATCTAATTTTACATATTTGTATTTTATTCTGTAAGAACTTTTGTTGTTTTAACTTTTTTTGACATATTGATAAAAAGAAGATTCTATGTATTTCTATAATGTGCTTGTTATTTGTGGTTCACCTAATTTTTGGGTAATTATTTTTGCTTATTAAACTATGTCTTTATAGTTTTTTTATTTCTTTCTGATATTATTTATAAAACTTATACGGATTTAAAAGTGTTTTTTTTCCATACCTATAAAAATCATATTGAGTTTTCCTTCTTCTTTTTTGCGAAGGCGAATGCAGGAAAAAAGGTGGGATTTTTTTTCCAATTTTTTTTATTACCTATGGATTATTAATTTAAATTATTATTACTATTATTATTATTGGTTGGGTTTATCAAGATCATCTGCTCTAAATTTTGACTTTGATAATATTTAATTTAATATTAATATGCATTTAGACATAACTAGAAGGGTACTCACGCAACACAGCGAGATAGATCTCGATTTTAATGTTTTATTTTGTCTTTTAGGTTTAATACAGAGGTAATTTATTTTTAGTTTAATAATATAACTTTTAGGTTTAATACGGAGGTAACCTTTTCTCTCTATTTTCTTGTTGTTCTATTTACTTTTTCCTTTAACACGTTATCAGCACCTTGTTTTGCTAAAAAAGAATTTGGACAAGACGTGAAGGTAGGGTTTTTACGGTATTAACGTCGATTTAATGTTTGCTTTCTAGTATTGGAATTCAAGTATCTCTATAAAACCTTTTAATTTTTTTTTCCTATCTATGAATTATCATTAATCGTGAATAATCTTTTTAGTCGTGATAATTCAGTGTACCCTTGTTCAATTTCGCATCTACTTGACTATGCATGTAAATTCTTTTTTATGGAACAACCGTAATTCTAATTTTACATGTTTGTATTTTATTCTCCAAGAAATTTTGTTTTTTAACTTTTTTTGACGTATTGATAAAAAGAAAATTCTATGTATTTCTATAATGTGCTTGTTACTTGTGGTTCACCTAATATTTAGATAATTGTTTTTGTTTATTAAATAAAAGTATGGACAACAAAGGAGAAACCCCCTGCCTTGGAATATGGATATATGTGTTTATATTTTTTTTTCTTTCTGATCTTATTTATAAACCCTATACGTATTTAAAAGTGTTTTTTTCCATACCTATAAAAATCATATTGAGTTTTCCTTTTTTTGCGAAGGCGAATGCAAAAAAAAAAAGGTGGGATTTATTTTCCCATTTCTTTTATTACCTGTGGGTTATTAATTTAAATTATTATTATTATTGGTCGGGTTTGTTAAGATCATCTGCGTTAAATTTGGACTTAATAATATTTAATTTATTACTAATATGCATTTAGACCTAATATGATTTATATATATAAAAAATCTTATCATTATCTGTTGAGATATTATTGTTATTGATCATGTATATTAAGATGGACTAGTTAACTGTTTATTTAAGTTAGTGGTTTTAATCTGGTATTAAAATGTTTACTAATTTAATTAGAGATTTAGTTTTTGAATTGTCTTCTCGATATAATATCTAAAACTATAAGTTCATACTTATAATTCACAATCTTATAATTAATTTTTGGAAGTTACATTTCCAACTTTCAAAACTTTGGGTCTCTTTTGTAAAAAATGTTGTTCTAATTAATGCTTATCTTAATTATAAGTTATTACTTATAAGTGTATGTGAGTGAGTAGAGGGGATAGAAAGTGAATGGTATGTGAGTGAGGTAGGGGTAAATAGAAAATGAATTGTGTGTGGAAGGGGGTAGGAATAACAACGGGGAATTATATTCATACCCCCTCCTATAGGGTGTATTTGAGTGAGTAGAGGGGGTAAAAAGTGAATGGTATGTGAGTGAGGTAGGGGTAAATAGAAAATGAATTGTGAGTGGAAGGTGGTAGGAATAACAACCCCTATTTATAACAACTTTTGAAAGTTACACTTCCAACCTCCATAATATTTTGGTCTTCTACCAAAATCTCTTAAAATACTATTAAGGTATTAAAACATTGAAGTTGGATTCATGTCAAACTCATATTATTTTTGGTCTCATGACAAAAACATATAACTATAATGTATCTTCAAATCAAATAAATCGTAAAATATTGATTGGATTTTGTCAAACGGGTGTAAACAACCCCAAGGTTTGTAGGGACTTAAGAAATCCATGTGATTCTTCTACTACCTGGAAATCCAATAGATTGAGTGATTTATTTTCACAAATTGAAATATTGATAAAGTAATATCAACAAAATTTAAACATACAATAATCCAATATTATTATGATAATGAAATTTTATGCATGATATAATGATTATAGACTGTGATTATTGGAAAATTATATATTCTCCATTATTTACGACATCCTAGATACGAAAAAACTTGCATTATTTACGACATCCTAGAATCGAAAGAACTTGAGTACCATAAGATAGGTTCGTAAAAACACATGCAAATATAGGGGTGTTCATCGGTTGACATCCATTGGATGTGAGGGGAACTGAACCGATCCAATCATCCATTGGATGTTGGATTTTGCCAACCGATCCGATCCGATTAACATCGGACAACCGAACCGAACCGATCCAATGGATGATTGGATCGGTTCGGTTCCATCCATTGGATATTTTTATTGGATATCTGTCAGATATCCAATGGATGATCCAATGTGATTGGATCCATCCAATATGTTAATTCAATCCAACTTTTAACAATGAAAGAAATTAATTAATCATTTTAAATATGTGTTCAAACAAACACAAGTTAAGCTAAAAATTCAAAAATTAACACAAAAACAAAATTTGATTTAAGCAAAATGAAGACAAACTAACTGGATGACAGTTGGATGATGGTTGGATGGATAACTGGATGGTCGGATGGATAACTGGATGGTAACTGGATGATATATCGGATCGGTTCGGTCGGTTGTCATCGGTTCTGGATGGTCATCCAACAACCGAACCGATCCAATTAGGTGTTGAATTTTTGAATCCGATCCAATCCAATTACATCTGGATAGCCAATCATCGTCGGTCGGTTTTAATTGGATCGGTTGAGTTTCTGCACACCCCTATGCAAATATGTAAAAACCATCAAAACCTTTGCCCTAAAAATCAACTGTTAAGGTACAAGTAAATGCGTTGAGACTTTTGAGACAACACATCAGTCACAACCTTCCTAGAGAATATCGTTAACTATAATCCCTAAGAACTGTGGGATGCCCTGATAAGGAAATCGGGAGTGTTCATTACAATGTACTTCCCAAACAAATCGTACAGTGGAAAGAAACCCACTCGCTTACAAGAAGGTGACTGATTTCAACAAAGAAATATTTTGTCTCAAAATGCAACTCAATCTTCATGGCAAGGACTCACAGAAGATGACATGATTCATAACATTATTTCCACCTTTCATATATCAGTAAATTTTAATGAACCAATATAAGTTGGAATGTAACCTTTACACAAACTCGTCAACCTATTGAAAGTGGTTGAGAGACATAACAAGGTTCCTCCAAATAACAACACTAGACATGTCGGGACAAAGAAAATTCTCATAGGTGGAAACAACTCTAAAGGACAGTTAGACAGTTTAACATAGGTGACATCTATGCATCCCATGGACAAAACCATGGAAAGGGTCAGGGTCATGACAAGATTCGAAAAGGGTTTTTCAATTCTTGGACCAAAGATGCAACTACTGTCTAAAAGATAATGGGCAATATAAGAAGAAAAATGTGCTAATAATCGCTCATATAAAAAAAACAAGTTGGAAATGAACTATATCAAATTAATTTAATTAAGCATAAGTTTATTTGAAATGTATTTTAAGTATTAAATTAATTTAATTTGTTGATGAAAAACCAGATATTTAACTATTATAAATGTAATGAAATATATCAACATTTCAAATTAAAACTCTCAATATTCTCCTTTTCATGTTGGAATGTATTGAGGAGAACTTGAGTGTTTTTGTGGGACATCCCACACAATCATAAAAGATATACTAATATTTACTCCTCCAACCAAAATACTTAGACGGTGGACTGTCATTTTTTTGTTGGTACACCATTAATATATAGTTATTAAAGCACTATATTAGTAAGAACCTTGCTAAGATATTTGTATCAATTGGAAATCATAATATAAGATTGGAAATGGGTATATATGTACATCAACTCTAATGATATGAAAGGAACACATATTAGAGAAATTAATGTGTCAAACTAGTGGATTATCTAGGTCATCAAATCATATTTTGTCACCAATAAAGAACTTTGGGACAATTACACGTATATGTTTCAACATGACCTCGTGGGACACCATGATCATGACATGGTGATATGTGTATCTAGAAATACATATATACACATTTTCTTTCAAGTAAAAGGAAAAATGAGGCAATTAACCAAACTGCAACTATGGACTTCTGCGGCATAAGAAGTTACATCGCCATTATAATATGTCGTCTCAAATACCTAAGACTTTTGTATACCGTGATTGATTATGTGGCACATACGAAGCACTTTTACCCGACGGAACACCTTAGGAATTCTAGCGAAATCTAGAGCTCAAGGTTATTATAGTCTATCATAACCAACTTCTACTCTAAGGCCATGTTTGGCAACCATAAACTAGCTTTTTGAAAATCTATTTCAAGTAGCGTTTCAATAAGTTAATTCTAGGGGTTTTTTTTCTTCCAATTATGCCCCTAATAGTTTTTTAATTAATTAATCTTCTAACATGTCCTTTTAGGTCACTTTACATTGTTATCTAAACTAATCAAATATGACTAGTTTATTAGCCAACAACTAGCGTATCAACTAGTTTACCAAACATAGCCTAAAGTCTTTGTATTTGATCATTGCCTTGGCCTTTCTATATATTGAACCTATTGCTTATTCAATACCAGAATGGATAAAAATATCTATAATTATTCCACTCAGTTTCTCTCATGATCCATTTCATTTCTATGATTCGAAAATGGAGACGAGATCCAGAAAATTAAAATGGGAAAGAGGAAAATGGACAAAACAAATCTGCATACGTCGTTTTCATTTCCTTTCATGATGCATTTTTCACTTTATGTGTCCCATTTTCTCGACCCAAAAATGTGGAAATGGCATCCACAAAATGGATATGTGAAAGGGGATCAAATGGGTAAATTCTTAGAAATCAAGGATGTACCATTTCACAAGTAACTACTACCCTAAATATGAAAATGATCTTTCATTTAGTTTGATGCTTAATCTAGATTAAGGGGTAAAACGATCATTTCTGTTCAAAGTGTTTATTTAGTACAAACATTAATTTAGTTGATCAATCCTAACGTAACCCATGCATGTAGTTAGCGTATCACAAGATCTTCCATTCACCATCATTTTATTACACATGGACCAAAAAAGCAGACCAACAAAGCATATTGGACGTTTTCAACAAACGTGGTTCTGAGTTTTCTAAATCATCCGTTGCCGCACCAGCCAAGTGAAAGAAATCTTACAAAGGTGTATATATACAGTGGCGGAGCCAGGGGGACTGGTTAGTGCTGCCCCCCCCCCCCCCCCTAAAAAAAATTGTTCTATTTTAAGTATTAAATTAATTTCATTTGTTGATGAAAAACCAAATATTTAACTATTATAAACGTAATGAAATACATCAACATTTCAATTATAAAACTCTCAATAATATCCTTTCCATGTTAGAATATATCAAGGAGAACATGAGTGTTTTTGTGGAACCTCCCACACAATCATAAAAGATATACTAATATTTACTCCTCCAACGAAAATAATTAGACGATGAACTATCATTTTTCTGTTGGTACACCATTAATAGTTATTAAAGCACTATATTAAGGAGAACCTTGCTAAGATATTCATATCAATTGGAAATCATAATATAAGATTGGAAATGAGTATATATGTACATCAACTCTAATTTTGAAAGGAACATATATTAGAGAAAATAACGTGTCAAACTAGTGGATTATCTAGGTCATCGAATCATATTTTGTCACCAATAAAGAACTTCGGGACAATTACACGTATATGTTTCGACATGACCTCGTGGGACACAATGATCATGACATGGTGATCCGTGTATCTACAAATACATATAGACACATTCTCTTTCAAGTAAAAGACAAAATGAGACAATTAACCAAACTGCAACTATTGACTTCTGCGGCATAAGAAGTAACATCGCCATTATAATATGTCTTCTCAAATACCTAAGACTTTTGTATACCCTGATTGATTATGTGGCAGATACATACATACGAAGCACTTTTACCGAGGGAACACCTTAGGAATTCTAGCGAAATCTAGAGCTCAAGGTTATTATAGTCTGTCATAACTAACTACTACTAACTTCTGCGGCATAAGAAGTAACATTGCCATTATAATATGTCGTCTCAAATACCTAAGAATTTTGTATACCCTGATTGATTATGTGGCAGATACATACGAAGCACTTTTACCTGAGGAAACACCTTAGGAATTCTTGTGAAATCTAGAGCTCAAGGCTATTATTGTCCTGTCATAACTAAAAGAAAAGGAATATCTACACTACAAAATACGTTTGTAAATTTGATGTTGGCGTATATAGGTCTATTGTGACAACAATCTTTGTTGTTTGTTTGTAGCTATAGCTACCTATAGCGACAAATTATCATAGTTAACACATAATAATTACAGTTTTTTACCTACTTCAATAAATATGTTGTTGCTACAAATGAAAAACTTAAAATGATATATGTTTTCTTATAGCGATGACATCTTGTCGATATAAGTGCCTATTTTTTTATAAGAATTTAAGCTCTTCAATCATTTGTAACTCTTAGAACCAATCACTCGACAGATTACAGACTTTATATAAATAGCAACAAAACAGAATTATTAAAACAAAGTGAATGAAAGAAATTAGACCTTATACGATGAAATCGAATCCAACATTAGATTGATCAAATAGAGGCCTGCCAAGCAGTGTCCTAAGACGAAATTTCGTCCCCAATCGTGCGTTGGTGCAGGACGTCGTTTTGAGGATTCAACTATCTAATTGGATTGATGCACGTCAATCCAATTCCATCGAAATGATAATATGTTTCATGATAGCAAAGAACTTAAAGAAAATAAAAAGGAGAGAATCGTATGCTATCTTTCAAAATTGAGGGAAAACGGGATTTATATAATGTCTCAAAATTAACCGTCCAAAAACAGTTGAGTAACTTTTTTTATTCAGGCCGACATCATTAGGGACGCAACATACAGAAGGACCCGAGATGTATAGGACCCGACATCATGAGCCAAGAAGTATAGGACCCGACATACGGAGGGACCCGACAAGTTCCTACCTCGTTCCATATGAGCTGACATTAATGACACCCGAGAACTTAGTGAGACCCGACAACCAGTGTGACCCGACATCCGATTTTCATAAAAACGAATCTCGGGTTTTTGATCAACAGATCCCTAAGGCCCAAGGCCCAGTCTTTGATCGTTTAATATTTAGTAAGCCCACACTAAATTGCAGCCCAAACCACTTCCTTGGGCTTTTGCCCATTTTGTTAAAAGTTAAGGCTTGAGCTTTATAAACCCACTTTTGTTTGAAGGAGTTTCCTATGTGGGAAAAGTTTGCAAGGCAAAGTCCCAACAATACCCCACATTTTCTATTCAAACCCCTAATAATACCCATATTTGAATAGAAAATAAGATAACATAGAAACTTATTTGCTATTTCATGAAGTTAAATATGATATGCATCAGGAAAAGTGTCTTTTGGACTTGAAACGTTCGTAGTAAGTACAAATCGGATCTACTTTGTGGGTAGTGAAATAAGTTCTTGAACTAACCACTTTTTGTAGTAAATCTAAACAAATTGTGTCACATATATCATATCTATACATATATCTATTCTTATGGTTGTGTTCATTTCGGTCGTGAACATAATCCTTTCTTCATGAGACTTTTAGAGAACTTAGCCATCTCGGTTCCTAAAGATGCGACCACACATCAATCTCACCTAGGTAATGTCAATCAGGAACATTCCGTAGTATTCCACTAAAAAGCTATTGACATTATTAAGAATAAATATTCAACCCTAAAGCATCAACAGAAAACACAATTGAGGACATCATAGGAATAAGCATACCTTTGTGTTTGAGCGCTTGAGTCTTCCATAACTAGTTTGCCTATTGAACCTAGGCCATGGGCTCTCCAATGTTGCTAGGTTAGGTTTCCGCCAAGGAGCGACTCTTGTATTGGCTTTAAGCCCAGTCTCCTCGATGTGAATATGACTTGTTCTCGGTTTAGGCCTTTTGTCAAAGGATCGGCGATGTTTGCCTTTGACTTTATGTAATCGATGGAGATAATTCCATTCTTCAACAAGTCTTTTATGGTGTTATGGCGACGCTTTATGTGTCGTGATTTTCCATTGTAAATTTGGTTCTTTGCTCGAGTTAGAGCAGCCATGCTATCATAGTGTATGCAGATGGCGGTGACTGGCTTTGGCCATAACGGAATTCCTTCAAGAAAGCTTTTGAGCCATTCGGATTCTTCGGCAACTTTGTCTAAAGCGACAAATTCAGCTTCCATGGTTGAACGGGTATTAACCATTTGCTTCGAAGATTTCCACGAGACCGATGCTCCACCAAGGGTAAAGACATACCACTTATTTAGTATAGGTATATATTAGACATTAGGAGTAAAATTCAAAATTTTCAATGATAACTAAGTAAGGGGCTGTTTACTTGCAGCTTAGTTGGGCTTATTGGTCTATCTGGCTTATTCGTGCAGCTCTTTTGGCTTGTTTACTTATGGCTTATTCGCACAGCACACGGCTTAATCGCACAGATGAAAATGGTGTGTTGTCCCCATTAAGTCAAAAAAAATGACACCATTGCCCCTTTATAAAATGAAGACCCCTCTCTGAGACACCATATTTTCCAACTACGGCCGCAACCCTAAACCCTGATCCTTTGAGCTCCTTTCCAGCGACCGTCATCTTTCCGGTGACCGACGACCTTCTTTCCGGTGAGGGTCGACCCTGAAGCTGCAACCTCCATTTGTAAATTGATTTCTTTAAGGGTATCGATTTGTAGATCGATTTCCATCTGGTAATCATTTTCTACATCAATTTCTACTTCTATGGGTGTATCATCGGGAACCACTGGATTTTGGGTGTATCATCGATTTCTAGATTGATTAGGAAAACTATTGGTTTCTACTTCTATGGGGCGTATGGTGGAATCTTCCTCCGTGTCTCTGGATTCAATCTCCACGAAGAAGATGATGGAGGAGTGGGTTTTATTACTTCAACAAGAAATTGGAATGGCAATGATGCTCCAAAGGATTGAAGGTTCTAGGAATGGATTTAAGGATTTAAACGAAGAAGAAGGTCTTTTTGTTTATAGGATTGAAACGTGTTGATTTTTGAATGATATTTTCTTTATGAAATTTTATTTTGACGTTCAGTATAATTTTGTTTTTCACATATTCCATCTAGCTTAAAATACACACAGTTATTTATCAAATAATGTATAATTAATATCGAGGGTAAATCGGTAATTTATGTCATTTAGACTGTTTATTCAGATAAAATAGTAAACAACAAAACTAATTTATCCAGATAGACAAATTTATTAAAACAGACAAATTTATCCATACAAGACTTAATTGAAAAATTTGGTAAACAACCTCTAAATCTTATAAATCAAAATTAACATTGTTTCTTGAATTACGATCTTGGATCAATAGTTATATGTAATTACATGACTTTGATTGAAAGACACCAAAAAACTAGCACCATAAATGAACGATTTTTGCCATTATATATTGGCAACCTAACCAATCTTCGGACTGGTCCTAGCCCTAATCTCCCATAGCTTTCAGACCAATTTACATGACAAAATACTTTCTTTCACCGGTTATAATCAACGATTTTTTAGCCAATCCTTTATGATCGGTTTTTTTAATAACATTATCTATTTCTTTTAGTTTTTTATTATCTATTTAATTAAAAAAGTTGGCTCCCGCTTGTCTTTTGGATCAAAAGCTTTAAATTTGGTGTTTCTTCCATGTGAGTTGTATTTGTATATAATCTAAAAAGGTTCATAAGTTTTTCATACGCTATATATAATACTCTAAAATTTCGGATTTTTAAATAAAACATAACTACAAAGGGTTTTAAATTAAAGAGCAAACAACACGAGAGTTTAAAGTATCGATACTTGGAAGATGGGATTTTATTTCAATAAATGGAATAATATTATTTATTTTTGACTTGGGATAAAAAAATGCAAAAATGAAGAGACCAATTTTGCCATTGGGTAAAAACTGATTTTGGAAATGATTGAGATTTGGGATATCATTCCGAAATCACGTTTAAGGTTTTAAGGTCGAATTAACACCCTATAAATTGGATTTAGGGTATAATAGATATTGTCGTAAGGGAGTAAACCCCTTTGGAGTCATGCGATTCCATCAAGAAACGACAGAGAAATCGAGTTTGAAGCAACTTAGGTTCGTTTCATATGAAAGTATAGATTAGAGGTAAAATACCCAACCCAAATTGATGAATAATAAATGGTTGGCTTTGTTTCTCAATTTCTTTTCAATTGCTATAAGCTTCGTTGATAATGGTGGCCAGTATACCGAGAATTTTTAGGCGAGAAGCCCTTGTGGTAGCAGGTTGACAAGATCAGGTACTAAAAACTCGAAATCAAGTTGTATAACGAATTGAACCATTGGGGGTTTAAAGTAGGATATAAGTGGGGACAACTGTTATCAAGAAAGGACACAAACCGCAGGGGGGGTCATGATAACCATGGCGAAGAAAGGGGTGTGCTAGTCCGAACACATATTTGGGCCGAGGCACCGAGCCATGGCCTTGCCTAAGCCGGTCGTGTTTGGTTGGGATCAAACAATTTTCATTTAAGAAGTCGCATTTGGGTAAATTGTGGGTTGAACATTTTAAACAAAATGAGAAACTTGTATAATTATAAGTTGGGTTAAAACGTCATAGTCAAGTTGTAAACATTTTCGGCGTTTAAGATTCAATAGGGGGAAATTGTATATGAAAACTTGGTATACTTTGAATTGATCTATTGACTATGCCAACCCTAGCGTTGACGACATTGTGTAACACTCAAATTTTTTGGAAAGAACATCTAACTAAAATTTTCTGCTAATACATCAATTTATTGAATTTCAACCATTACATAACTCTACATTAAGGGACGAGTATCACTATAACCCAATTACAAACGCTAGCTCCAAACAAACTATATTTGGCTTCCAAAACTAAGTCCTCCTCAAACCTTTGACTAACACTCATCACACCAAAATGTCGCTAGAACCATAACCCGAAGGACCTGATGCTAGGCTTAATGCCTAGTAAAAAAACAATTTTCACTTGTTATATAAAACGTAAAATGAAAGGAATACTATTTAAATAATAGTTACCAACTTAAAATGCATTTAGAATGAATAGTGACCCCCCATTTTCCTGATAAAACACTTAGATAGAAATAACCCACAAGTGTAGAACCAAACTCTATACTCACACGAATTACAAATAGGGTTAATACCCAAATACAAAAATATGGATATAACCCGTTATTTGAAATCTCAATACATGGAGGGAATCCATCATACCAAAGTCATGAATTACGGTTATTTTCCATAGCCCACGAGACAGCGGGACAATTATTACATCATTCGTGCAGGTCGCTACTTATGTGACAAAGAATTTCGCTACCTTAGTAAAGTTAGAGTTACGATCTATGATGAATAGTTCTTGTGGATAGGATCATATTTCTTTCTGTTGCAGAAAAAAGATTCCTTCCTTTCGCTTGAGTGAGACCTGTATCCGCTAAGAGTGGCGGGAACCCGTGAGTGTGCTACTCTTACAACGTTAGTCGTATAACGCTCCACTCTCCGAGTTCAAGTGTTACTACAACGACTCAACAAGTTCACCAGGTGAGCGTAGTTTACCTCAATGCCAATTCTTGTGAATGACGCTTTCCAAAAAGGCCCAACACTCTTAATTAGGACTGCCTCAAAGGCATTACCTACAACCAGCAACGGATGTCCTGGCGGGCTAGAAAGGAAAACTTCCGGACTCAGACCCTTCTTGTACGTCGTTGAAGAGACAAAGACCAAGAAATGAGGGACCCGAAGTATAATCCCGCAAATATGCCCAAGACCATAACACAAGACTGACTTACTGACGGGTGTCGAATCCGACAAATAATAAAGATTTATAATTAAGCCTATTACCTCTAAACACAACAACTTGTGATAATGATAAGTAGGGTCGTTTCCACAGGGATTGGTCGTGAATGAAATTTAACTTTTACGCTTTATATAAAAAGGGGGGGGGGTGGATTGATATACTAAACTAGACATATGAAATTAAAGCAAATAACAAATAATAAAAGACTAGCAATGAGTTATAATTCAATTAAAGTTTAGACTTGTGTATCATTGACTTCCCAAATACATTTTCACTCAATTTCAGAATGGCCATAAATGCCGATGCACATCAAACACTCTGTCCCTAATCAGTTAAAAACAACTCTAGTTATGAACATAGAAATTGTTTCACCAATTGCATGAATATCGAGATAAACACCAATCCTAACTAATGATGAGAAAGCTCAATCATTTAAGCTAGATTATGAAAACTTATAACACATTCCAAATAATCTGGTGGTCATTCGGAGTGTTAATTTCTACTTTATCAAAACTAAGAACAATTACGGATTCTTAATTTCGACTAGAAATACAAAGTAAAATTACACAAATCAATGGGCCCTATCAATTTGTACAACCAAACAATGATGAAGATGTTCAACCAAAGTTAACATAAATGAAATATGAAGAAAACATAGTTATATAGGAAGTCTCAATCACAAATCCAACCCTTAAAGGATTACAATCTCATTGCTTGAAAACGAAAATTAACTATAAAATTGAAATTAAACCTAATCTAAATTACCTAATTGATAAAGAAATTACCAATGATTTCTTCCCGAATCGTCTCCTTGCTCTCTTCACTTCCGGTTCGAGAGCCCCTAATTCGGTCCTTTTTTGGCAGTTCCATCGAGATTTTTATACCCCACGTCCCAAAACCGAACAAAACGCAAACATGGGGTGTCAAAACAGTCTCTCACGTGAGTTTCAGCGTGGGTTTTGACTGCAGCAAGTCGCCCGATTCGTTTGGTCATTCTTCAAGTCCACATCGGCCAAATAGAAGAAAGAAGCCCTAATTTCTCCAAAAATCCCGTTTTCCTTCTTTATGAGACTGAATTTCAGAAATATGCTTCATTAAATCGGCATTTCAGTATATATGCCACATCTGAAGTCATTTGGAAACTATGCCCAACCTTAGATTCCTCCAAAAAGTATGCCTAACCTTGGATTAATTTCAAAATATATGCTCTGTTTATGCTTTAATCCATCCTTTTGGCACCTATCAAATACCAAGTCAAAAACCACAATTTAGGGGGTCTAAAATTAAGGAATTTGATATAAAATTAAGCTCAAATATGCATTTATCAAATACCCCCACACTTGAATCATTGTCCGTCCCGGCAATGACTTAAGTTAGCACATAGTGATAAAAATTGAATCAAACGAGAATGTCAACATGTGTAGCATATCATGAGCTTGAGATTTGCAACTAAAATCAATTATAGAGCATACCAATCAAGAAGACAAAAGCTAATCTCGAGAACTCTCACGAATGGAAAAATTAAAACAACACTCGATTCACTCCTTGGGGTTAAAGTGTATCGCTCAAACGTCACTACACTAGTATGCATCTACCATATGCTTGAAAAATCTCTCACTCTCCACTACTCGGATAAAATACATGCATATAAATCAAAAGGTCTTTATGGGTGTAATGTGAAACAAGGCTTTGGGTAAAGTAGGGATATAATTGGGAAAAAGTGACTAAGGACCGTACACCAATGGAAAATCCGGTTTACTAGACCATGAAAATTTCATTCAACAAAGGACTTTTTTGGATATCTATATTTAAAGCGCATTCATTTTCGGACGATAGGGAATAGACATAAAGCATGTATATTTAACCCTATCATTGTTTTCGTCGTCTATTTTTATTTTTTTATTGACGACATATTGTTTTTTTTCCTTCTATATATATGTATATATATATTTTTTTCTTTTTGAACTTTTCTGAATTTTTTTTTCTTTTCTTCCCCAACATACAAATACTACTTTCGAGCATAAACGGATACCGGTATCACTCCACTGGTGATTTGTCGGGTGAGTTGTGTTTGGATTGGTTCATGATGTGGTGACAAATGAAATAGGCTAAGGCTCAAAGTGGTGTGCAAAAGGGATAAAAATGTAAAAGGGTAGGCTAAAGGCTAATGGGTTAACACAAAAATGAACAAACGATGGCCTTTATCATATTTATTAGCATGTACATACCATGTAATCTTAAGGAGAGACAAACCAAGTTCTAGAGATGCGCAACTAGGCATGACGTGATTCACACAAGAAATGAATTTTAGACTAAAATTATATGTTTAGTCAAACAAGCTCAAAGTCTTACGGTGTTTAGCTTGTTCAAGAGATTAGCAAAAGTCTAACTTTGACCGGTATACCACCACTAATTGACTCTAAGTTCTATCAATCAAGTTCAATTATGCTATACATGCATCCATACTCATCATCATCAACAATTTAAGCTCAATAAAAATATGCTAACATATTGCCAAACGGATAATAACCCACATTTAAGCACAAGTTTTGCAAAAAATGACCCCTAAAATGCATTTATATACCCAAAATCATGCAAATAGCCCCACCCCCACACTTAGTTCATACATTATCCTCAATGTGTGCAATATGTAAAGGACACTCAAAACAATAAAAAAAAAACTAGGGAAAACAGTAAACTCCCCTGATTTGATGAATAGTCCTCCAACGTACGAACAAGTGGGGTGAGTGCATCCATTTAACGTGGATCCCAGAATATGAGGTAACGATGTGCTTTATAAAGAATAATCAATAAGAACACGAAGAACGCTATGAATATGATGAAGATCCGAAGTCGGATATCTTACTTGTATTGAATAATAACAGATTTATCTCTCACAGTTTAGCTCTCAATATTTCGCACTAATGTTCCTCTTGTTCTAATGCTAGCCCTAACCCTCTATTTATATGAATAGGAAATACGGTATAAGGAAAATAAAGATTAAGCCATTATACACTTGCCTTATTTACAAAATAGAATGTTTCCTTATATTTAAACATTAAACATTTCCTAATTAATGACTTTGTTGACTTTACACTTTAGCATTCACGTCTTCAATAGTTGTCATCTCGGATACAATATTTTCAGACCTAACAATCTCCCCCTTTGTATTCGAGATTACATTTCAGCAAATCAGCACTTTTGAAGACGATGAAATTTTGTCATCAAATCACTATCTTGAATCTTTTGCCCCCCCTACGAAAATGATCTCTTGTAAGCTCCGTAGCTCCCCCTTAACATTAGCATGAAAAGAAAATCGAAGGAGCCGTGATGTCGTAGGGTATAAAACTTGTTGGGTCAAAAAGCATGTCGGGTTAGGTGATGTCGATGAAAAAAAATCTCGGGCCAAGTAGATTCGAGAAGAATTGATGTCGGGTCAAGATGAGTCGATCAAATCAGGTGTCGGGCCAAATGGACACGATGAAAACACTTAGTCTACTTGTCAATCCTTTGTTGCTTGATAAGAAATTTTGTCAGGTCTTAAAAAATTTGTCGGGCCAAAGATACAACTTTTTCTTCATTTGAATTTGAAACACATTTTCTTCTTTTCGCAATAATCATTCGTCTTTGATATACCTTTTCTCCCTCAAAATGGGCATTTGTCTTTGATACTTTTTCTCCCCCTCATAATGATAAGGAGAATCCGAAGCATTATGAACGATCAAAGACAATAAGTGGATGTGAAAAAATGGGTAAAAAGTCTAACATAGAAGCACAAATAGCAACTATTATCACTTAATCAAAAATTAAATTTAATTGAGTGGCCTATATTCAGTGTTGGCAGCGGGTTGGCACTGATAGGACTTCCAGTTATCACAGAAGCAAGTTATAAAACTAACTTCTCAAACTGTTCCGGCATAAACACGAAGATATGCATTGTGAATCACAAAGACTCGTGCAATGTGTAGAAAGAATTTATGCATTAAATGCTAAATTTTTTTAAGGCTCAAAATGTGAAAATACATGTCACAGACTCAATGTGCATTGAATGTGAAGTTCGGAGACCGGAGGTGTGTCTTCCTTTTTCAATATCTTAATCTTCCGAGTGAAGAAAAGATAGCAGATATGTGTATTCTCCGTGATATATGAAACAAATATCTTTTGTGAGATACTTGAGTAGTTGGGTGGGGTGACACGAGTTATCGTCATTGGGTACATGTCTAGTTCAATATTCATCTCCAAAAAATCGAGAATGAATAGATTATGTGGCTACCCGGATAACTGTTTAGGTTTGGTAAAGACCAAATATTCTCTTTTATGTCTTGTCACACCCTCACATTTTTCTTTTATCTCACAATCACTCAATATATCCTTTTAAAATTTCTAACCTAGGGATTTGTTTCATGGGTAGGTCCTTCCGGCTCAGGATTGATCATTGAAACTTCTATTCCTAACGCACAAAGAGTTTGAAATATTGAAGTCCGAGTTCTGAACTGATGTATTCAGAAGTCATCATGCAATGTAAAACGGGTTAAGAGCAGGTCCATAGCTGAGATACTATGAAGCTAATTAAATGGTAAAAATGTGATACTTCCCTTAAATGTAGCATAACCTTTTGAAAGATTGTCATGTGATGTGAATATTCTGAATTTGGACCATACATGACATACCTACAAAACAGCTTAAAAAGATTTTGGTACCCAAGTTTTGTTGGGTCCTCGGTGGTTAGCTTTAGATGCAATAAATGGGGAAGTGGGGATACTGTAAGTACCATACCATTTATGAGTGAAATTTTGATTGACAAAATCATTTGTTCCACATATAGAACAACAAATATTTGTGGCACTTAGTCTAATTAGCTGATTGATAAATTTGACAAAATATGGCAAATTAGTCTTGGAAACAAATGATCTTGTATCAACTACAGGATATGTATGTGACATGTTTCCAACAGTATCATCTGTAGTTGATTTCTTCCTCCAAACCATTTTAAACTTCTTAGAATTACCGGAATTAGCAACAAAATCATTGTTAGATAAAGTAGAATTACGAGTCCTGGAAGTTGGAGAATTATATGATTTGGAGCTGTTAGAATAACTGTTTGAGTTGACACTTGAAGACGAGTTATTCTTACAGACATTTATTGTAGAAAGAGAATTCAACTGAAAAATTGAACTTGAAGCAGTTGTAGAACTTTCAAGTTTTCTAATTTTGCACAATAGATGATCTCTTTCTTCCAAAATCACTTCAAATTTTGTTTGAGATTCGGATCTCATTTTCCGTTCATTCACAAGAGTTGTTTCTAAAACAGATAATTTGTTTGAAAGTTTACTGATTTTCTCTTCAAAAGTTTTTCTTTCGTTTTCAAAAACTTTTTCCGAATTTTTGCTTTTAGCAACGATCAAAACACTTTTCTTGATTAAATTCGTCTTATCAGTTTCAAACACTTTCCTTTCATCTCTTAAAATATTTTGAAGTTCAGAAAGTTGATTTGATAGTTTTAGACATTTCGTTCTAGATGATTTTCTTTCCAAAATCACAACTTGTTCAAAATCTGACACTTGTTTAGAATGTTTTTGAATGGTCAATTCACAAGTGTTAATTTTGCTTTCAAAATCTTTTCGTTCAGACTCAAATTTGTGTTTCTCATCAGAAGTTAAAATCCTTTCTTTCTCACATTCCATAAATTCAATTAATTTTCTTTTAAGAACCACACTATACGTCTCATGATCTATAAATATTTCTAACTCAGAAATTTTGGTTTTTAGATCAAAATTTATTTTTATCAACTCAAGGTTTTTCTTTTTGCAAACGTCTTCATAAAATACATGATATGTATTCCTAGTATGCTCGGTGAGCTGTTCCTCCAAAAATTCATTTGATTTTGGAAAACTTTTCTTGATTCTTCTGAGTTATTAAATCTAGATTTGAGATTGACATGTTCTCTTAAAAGTTCATCCAACACTTGCATGTTGTTTGTGTGTCTGGTTTCAAGTTGAGAGATTTTTGCATTTAGCTCAGAGATTTGGTTTTGAGAACTCATCGTGAAAGCACGGGTTACCTGATAAAGTGATCTCGATCGGTGAGTTTTTGGCAATTTTCTGAGATTTCTTTGGAAAACAGAAGGTGTTCTTGATAGATGAAGGTTTTTCTCGGGTGATGAAGGGCCGAGAAGAATTTTTCTCGGGTGACGAAGGATCGACAAAAATAAATTGTCGAGTGGTATGGTCTCGATAAGAAGATTTCTCGGATGTATGAGACTCGATAACAATTATTGTCGGGTGAAGGAGACTCGATAAAAATTCTAATAAATTTTGAATCGATAAGAAGAGTTTTATCGATCACAAGGGTCTCGATAACTTCAAGTTTCTCGATTAATCAAGATTCGAAAAAAATAATTTGACTCGATAAAACAATGAATCGATAAAAATTTATATCGATTCCTGTTAACTCGATTAATAAAATTTGTCAATTTAAAAGGACTCGATAAAAAATCAAAAATACTTAATCTTAGTTTTCTTTAACCGATAAACCAGAAACCAAGAACAAAGGGTTATTGACTAAAAAGAACAAGTCTTTTTATGGACAAGAATGTCTAAGTTCTCGAGTTTCTTATTTGTTCAGTCAAGAAAAAAAATTACTAGAGTTTATGATTTTTACTAGAGAATTCTTTGATAAGAAAAGCTGCAAGAGTCACTAGTTCCTGAGTTTTCTTATGTAAAGAATATCAAAAGTAATTATAATAAACTAGAATAACTTTAATTAAAACAGATTAAATAATTTTGACTAAAATCATGAATAACTCAATATGGATCGACAAAAATTTAAGCGCATGAAGTATGAATCGAAAAAAATCAAGTTTATCAAAAATAAGACTTTTTATCGGGTAAAGCTAATGAAGTATGGATCGAGAAAAACAGATAAAAAATATTATGAGTTTTTATCGGGTAAAGCTAAAACAGTTTGAATCGATAAAAACTCAAAAACTCAGAAATCCAAAATTTACCTTCTGTTTCGTGAATAACTTCAAAAATTTGAAAAAGAACTCTGATCGTCTGCTCTGATACCAATTGTGGATCCCAGAATATGAGGTAACGATGTGCTTTATAAAGAATAATCAATAAGAACACGAAGAACGCTATGAATATGATGAAGACCCGAAGTCGGATATCTTACTTGTATTGAATAATAACAGATTTATCTCTCACAGTTTAGCTCTCAATATTTCGCACTAATGTTCCTCTTGTTCTAATGCTAGTCCTAACCCTCTATTTATATGAATAGGAAATACGGTATAAGGAAAGTAAAGATTAAGGCATTATACACTTGCCTTATTTACAAATAGAATGTTTCCTTATATTTAAACATTAAACCTTTCCTAATTAATGACTTTGTTGACTTTACACTTTAGCCCTTCACGTCTTCAATAGTTGTCATCTCGGATACAATATTTTCAGACCTAACATTTAAGCTCCATATTGGGGTAGGGAATCCTGAAAAAAATATATAAGAGCTTAGACAACGATCAGGAAAACTACAAAATGAAATAAACAATTAAAAGAAAGTGCAGAAATTATAAAAACCCATGTGTTGCCTCCCATGTAGCGCCTTTCTTTTACGTCTTTGGCTAGACACCTTCTCTAACTATCCAGTATCCAAAAGATCGATGCCCCAAACATGTTTCTTCTCTACATGTTGGGGTGCCTTGAAGTCAGTCCGGATTTCAAGTATGGAGCCTTTGCATTCTAAGGATGTCTCTCTTGGTAGCTCGGCAAAGGAATTGTCATCCGGGTTCACCTTCTTATTTTCAACCATCGGTTCTTCAAGCTTTGTGAAGGTTTCCCAGATATCTATATGCTCCTCTTCCTCTTCCTCTTTGATAAGATCAACTATTGGCGTAAGAAAAGGAATAGGAGTCACCACCATCGGTCTCTGAATTTCAATGTCTTCTCCCTTGATGTCGTCTTTATGTGAATGAGATGTACTTAAGACCACTTCATCATCATCTTCTTCAATGCCGGTCTCTATTTTCCACTTTTCAACCAATCCTAGCTCTTTATCTTGAGCTTCCCACCTACTTTGAGAAGATATATACTCATCGATCTGGTTCTCCAAACTCTGAATTTGAGCCCTTGCCTCTTGCTGGAACTCGAATGCTTCCCGCTGAAATGAAAACAATTACGAGTTAAGGGCTATTAATTGGACCATCTCTTCAAGCGACATACCTGAGTTCTCATAAGAGTGGTGCGTTGTTGATGGTGTTAGTTCATAGCTAGAGAAAGTTTGTTCTTGCCATCCGTACTCGTACTCATCCAGATTTGGATGGTCTTGCCATCCCAGATAGTGGGTGTGCGAGTACGAGTTGAAAATAACTTGGCTCGGGCATGGAAATTCTCCGTAAGTATGGGTTGGTTCCATGTTGTGGTGGAATGTTGGGCATGTGTCCATTAAATGTTGGTTCCATGTTTTGGTGTATCGTGACCCGTTATCATATGGATAATACGCCATGAAAAATATTGAAAAACTCGAAAGGATTTGGCGTTAGGTACACGATTAGCTTACAATAAAAAATTTAAATTAAAGACTAAAAAGAAAAATAAACAAAAAATAAAGCGTAAAAACTAACAACAGCCACCGATGCCTATCCCCGGCAGCGACGCCAAAAATTTGACGGGTGTCGAATCCAACAAATAATAAAGATTTATAATTAAGCCTATTACCTCTAAACACAACAACTTGTGATAGTGATAAGTAGGGTCGTTCCACAGGGATTGGTCGTGAATGAAATTTAACTTTTACGCTTTATATAAAAAAGGGGGAGGGTGGATTGATATACTAAACTAGACATATGAAATTAAAGCAAATAACAAATAATAAAAGGCTAGCAATGAGTTATAATTCAATTAAAGTTTAGATTTATGTATCATTGACTTCCCAAATACATTTTCACTCAATTTCAGAATGGCCATAACTGCCGATGCGCATCAAACACTCTGTTTATCCTTATGATTATACTATCATGAGAAGCTCGATGAAAAGTCCGTAATCAGTTAAAAATAACTCTAGTTACGAACATAGAAATTGTTTCACCAATTGCATTAATATCGAGATAAACACCAATCCTAACTAATGATGAGAAAGCTCAATCATTTAAGCTAGGTTATGAAAACTTATAACACATTCCAAATAATCTGCTGGTCATTCGGAGTGTTAATTTCTACTTTATCAAAACTAAGAACAATTACGGATTCTTAATTTCGACTAGAAATACAAAGTAAAGTTACAGAAATCAATGGGCCCTATCAATTTGTACAACCAAACAATGATGACGATGTTCAACCAAAGTTAACATAAATGCAATATGAAGAAAACATAGTTATATAGGAAGTCTCAAACACAAATCCAACCCTTAAAGGATTACAATCTCATTGCTTGAAAAGGAAAATTAACTATAAAATTGAAATTAAACCTAATATAAATTACCTAATTGATAAAGAAATTACCAATGATTTCTTCCCAAATCGTCTCCTTGCTCTCCTCACTTCCGGTTTGAGAGCCCCCAATTCGGTCCCTTTTTGACAGTTCCATCGAGATTTTTATAACCCACGTCCCAAAACCGAACAAAACGCAAACATGGGGTGTCAAAACAGTCTCTCACGCGAGTTTCAGCGTTCGTTTTGACTGCAACAAATCGCCCGATTCGTTTGGTCATTCTTCAAGTCCACATCGGCCAAATAGAAGAAAGAAGCCCTAATTTCTCCAAAAATCCCATTTTCCCTCTTTATGAGACTGAATTTCAGAAATATGCTTCATTAAATCGGCATTTCAGTATATGTGCCAGATCTGAAGTCATTTGGAAACTATGCCCAGCCTTAGATTCCTCCAGAAAGTATGCCCAACCTTGGATTAATTTCGAAATATATGCTCTGTTTTTGCTTTAATCCATCCTTTTGGCACGTATCAAATACCAAGTCAAAAACCACAATTTAGGGGGTCTATTAACTATTAAATCATCATTAAATATAAGGGATTTGATATAAAATTAAGCTCAAATATGCATTTATCACTTACGTGCTTATGGATCCAATGCAACACAGTTTGATTTACATGGCTCCCAACTGAATGACTAACACACTCAAGGCATGTAATTTTATAATCATATATGTTATAAACACATATATTTCTATAACTTCAAAATAGAGCAATTTAAGTCGGAAAAATGCCCCAAGACTCATTTAAGTCAAACTAAGCCAAAAGACTCAACATTTCAAAAGACTAATAAATAAAAGTCATTAAAAACAATAAAATGCATTAACCAATGCTTATGCAAATATATGTTCAAAATGTATAATTTACTTAAAACCCCCATTGGTTGGGACAACCCATTTTCCAAATGGGCACGTACCATATATATTAACTAAATGTCCTGTAACATAATAATATGCATTTTCTAAACTTAGTATATCAAAATACATTAACATTAAAATAATTTCCATTTATAAGATAAAAATCATCAAAATAACCCACATTTATGATTTATTTAACTAGATACTCAAAGATCTCAAATATATGCATTTTTAAGATATGTTAACCCAAAAATACCAAATATGTAAATTTCATTAATTACCCAACACATGTGATAATTATTAAATAAAACATACTAATATTTTAAAATGCACATTTTGACATGTACATAATTTTCACAAGTCAACTTGAACTCACCTTGCTAAATTTTGTCTAGATGTAGGGTTTACCCTAAACTTGAGTTTCATTTGATGAAGACTTTACATCCACCAACATCCAGCCCCAAACCCTTAATTTAGATCACAACCAACCACCAAAAATACACCAAAAATCCCAAGTTGGATCCGTAAACAAACCCAAAATATAACCAACTTCATTAAACTCTTACCTCTTGAAGAACATGAAGATCCCAAACAAGCTCTTAAATCTTTAGGTTAAAGATCCTCTAAAATGCTCCAGAAAATGGTCTCAAAATTGGATCTAAAAAGAGAAAAGAGAAGGAAGAAAATGAGAGGAGATGGTTGGGTTTCTAGAGAGAGAGAGAAATGAGAAGTGATCATAAAAAACATGAAGCAAGGTTGGATGAAAGAAAAATGAAAATGGGATGAGTTGGGTGGTGAGGGGTTCACGCAACAAGAACGAAGGCGCTGCTACTTCTCTGAATTTCTTGTTCCGGTGACCCAATTACGGCTCCATCCGCATGGGAACCGCCTACCAATTTGTATAAGTGACTCATGCCTACCTCGTCATCCGTCCACAACTACCAAACTCCATATTAAAAGTCACAATTGCTCCCTTTACCTCTAATAAACTCCAAGATTACCCCCCCTCTCTCTCTCTATATATATATATATATATATATATTTGGTACAACCTATATATAGGGCCGTGAGGTCCAATGTGGACTAATCAGTTTAAATAATCAATGTTATTTACAAAAATAACATAAAGGGTAAATTGGTAAACTTTACAACTAATAAAACTCTATATATTAATATGTTTGAAGTTTGAAATTTGAAATTCGAAATTCAAAGTTAATTGTCCGACCGTTTCTTTCACAACACCCATCTCCAATTTGCAATACTCTTATCACTTTTCTTCATGCTCCGCCGACAACTTGCCATAGTTATATTTTAGTGGTCTTGTGAGTGGTTGTTAAACTGCGATTGCAGTTTTCTTTATGAAATTGTGAGGCTTAAGAGACAAAGAAAACGGTGGATACTTTTCCACTAGTTGGCTCGAAGGTGACGACCCTAATGACTCGACTATGAAGGTGGCTCTTAGCTACATAAGCTCTCAAATCTTTATTGGCTTGGCTTCGAATGATCAACCTTTATGTTTCCAACCCGGGGAAGTTTTTTTTCCCTGCACCCACTTTCGATTTGCCATACTTTGGGAAGCTTCCACAAGCTCTGCTGACAACTGGAGGTTCCTTTGAAAACCTGGTCAATTACTGGCCCAACACCATTCTCGCCGGCTGATCTTAAACTCTTCCATGTGATGGTGAACTCTGCCCCTTTCCACCCCTTAAAGTCTTGACGATTTTGAACCACTTTGCCCCATCTCCGGTTTTGAACTTTCCATCACATCTTCGACCTCTCCATGTTTTCACTATATTCCTCATCTTTTGGGCACACTCCCTCCCAAGAACTCAATCATACATTGTATAAATAAATGTAACCAACATTCAACCTGATTACATGTGTATGTCGGAGTTCGCCGAAGATTATCTGGTCGACGTGTTGGAGTTTGTTGAATATGGATCTGTTATTTATGTTGAATTTGGCCGAAGATGGGTTATGGAGTTTCATCAATTAGAAGAAAGTGGGATCTGGAGTTTGATCTATGAGAAGAAATTGGGATGTTTCATCGATGAGAAGAAAGTGGGATTTGATGGTTGTCCAAATTTAAAGTATGCATCCATAATCGTCGTGTAAATCACAAAATTTGTATCTGTTCCACTTTTCTACATTTCCATAAAGACAACCTTAACATCTTCAAGCCTTTTGTCATTTCAGAGTCTTGGGATGAAAAGTGCCATATAGCAATAGCCAATAGGTTTGGTTTAAATTTTTTGGCTCCAATTTGTTCCCAAAATCCATGGCCCCATTTTCACTTATGGATTTTATATATGAAGAAGGGTAGTATAGTTTTTCACAATAGGTGATGTACCTGTTTTAAGCATAACTCTAACAAATTCATCCACTTCCTTCATTTTTACCTTTTTTGTTGAGACTATCAAGTGGTGCCACTGTTGTATATTAGGTATCATAATGCGTATCACAGTGGCAATGTCCATAAAGTGTATCATAATGGTAGTCACAATGGTATCACAATGGGGGTATCATAGTGCATCTTTTACATATTTTATGTATGAGACTGGGTATGACAGTGCATCTTTTATGAATTTTGTGTATCATAGTGCATCTTACATTGCATATTTTATGTATTTTGTGTTTATTTTCCAGAATCGGACAGAGAAGAGAGGAAAGGGAAGAGATAAAGGTTTTAAAATGTTGGTTCCAGATTCTCTTCTTCACAGATTAATCGATTGATTCATAAACAGAGTATAAGCGGAAGCAATTTATATCGATTAATCAACAGCAATAAGATTCGATCAAAGATTGAGGAACAGACTAACAATGTATTATAACCTGAATGATGATTACAGATACATGGAATGACGCATAGTAAGTTCTTCAATATCACGATTTCAATCGACAACTTTTACAATAGAGAAAAGATCTATTTATACAAATAGAATAAAGTAAAAGTCAACATCTTAACCTATTACAAACTGACACGTGTGAGAGATGGGAGCGTGTAACAAACTAGTCGGTTGCAAAAGGTAGACATCCTTGATGTATGTGCCACATCATATTCTTCATTTTGTGGTTCATACTTTCAAAAGTGTAACAATCTCCCCCTAAGTATGCAACCAGAAGAATGAAGTATGTTCAGAACGGAGCGACCTCAGATACAATTTTTCCAATCTTATTTATGATCTCTCTGATTGATAATAATGTTGAAAGCCTTTTGATCATCTTCTCGATAACCTCTGGATTGTGATTGTTAACATCAACATAAATGAAGCTTTTTGCAATGTAAACGACCTCTGATGAGTATTTGTGTGCTTCTTTGATTCTGAAGAAGCTCTTTCTGTCTGGCCTTCTGAAAATCACCCCTTCCTCTGGATCTATTAGCACTTTGCCGATTCTCATGTTGTTGATGCCTTCTAGATCTTCATTGGGTGCAGAGATAGCTAGGTTATCAACATTGTAATCGATTCCTATTTGAAAATCAACCTGTCTCTTGTACCGGATGTAGGACTTCATGCATTGAATGATTCGAGAATAAGCAATTTGATCTTGATCATCACTTCTTCTATTCATTTGAGCCTTCATGAATTTCTCCAGAAAGATAAGATCAGAGGGAAAGATGGACAATAGATCATTATCACAGAAGTAATAAATCTTACCACTACTAAAAAAAGGGCTTTCCGACGGATTTTTAATGCTTTTCCGACGGATATAATTAAAAAAAATTCAAAATTCAAAATTAAAATTTCCGTCGAAAATCCGTCGGAAATCCGTCGGAATTTTCCGACGGATTCATTTCCCTCGGAAATTTCCGGCGAATTTTTCTAATTAAAATAATTATAAAAAAAATAAAAAAAATCGCCGGAGATCGGTCGGAAATTCGTCGGAATTCCGTCGGAATTTTCCGACGGATATTTTTCCGTCGGAAATGGGACCCGAATTTTTATAAATAAAAAAATTTGAAATTTAAAATTAAAAAATCCGTCGGAAATCCGTCGGAAAATTCCGACGGATTCATTTCCCTCGGAAATTTCCGGCGAATTTTTCTAATTAAAATAATTATAAAAAAAAATAAAAAAAATCGCCGGAGATCGGTCGGAAATTCGTCGGAATTTTCCGACGGATATTTTTCCGTCGGAAATGGGACCCGAATTTTTATAAATAAAAAATTTAAAATTTAAAATTAAAAAATTAGTCGAAAATCCGTCGGAAAATTCCGAGGGATTTTTTAATTTTCCGACGGATTTTTTAATTTTAATTTTAATTTTAATTTTAGTTTTAATTTTAATTTTAATTTCTATTTTAGTTTTAATTTTAATTTTAGTTTTAACTTTAATTTTAATTTCTATTTTTTTTTATAAAAATCCGTCGTTATATGTACATTTATTACGTATATATATATATGTGTGTGTGTGTGTATATATATATGTTGTAGGGATGAGCATACGGACCGAAATTCCGAAACCGAACCGGTACCGGTACCGAATATCATTACCGGTTCGGTATTCGGTACCAAGTTTTTCCATATTCGGAATTCTGTACTTTCGGTACCGGTAGTGGTACTAGTCCCGGTAAATCCCGAACCGAACCAGGGAATTTTCGGTTCTTGTATTTTCCACTCAAATACTGAATTTTTCATCCCTAATATGTTGGAAGTAGTATGTATTTACATGTGTATACATATATATATATATATATGTATGTATGTATGTGTCTATATATATGTATGTATGTATGTATGTGTCTATATATATGTATGTATGTATGTGTCTATATATATGTATGTACGTATATGTGCACTATACGACCCATCAAAGCCCAATTAGGTTTGTTAAGTCTCATTAAGTTCCATTTTAGTTCATTAAGAGTCATTAAGGGCCAACAAAGCCCATTTTAGTTCATTAAGAGTTGTTAAATCCCATTAAGACCCATTGTAGTTCATTAAGAGTCGTTAAGTCCAACAAGGTCCGTTGTTGTTTAATAGGAGTTGTTAAAGTCCATTAATCCCATTGTAGACTGTTAAGACTTGTAAAGCCCATCAGGGCCCATTGTAGGCCGTTAGGAGTTGTAAAGCCCATCAAGGCCCATTGTTGGTCGTTAGAAGTTGTTAAAGCCCATCAGGGCCCGTTGTAGAGCGCTAGGAGTTGTTAAAGCCCATCAGGGGCCATTGTAGTTCCTTAAGAGTTGTTAAAGCCCATTAAGGCCCATTGTTAGTCGTTAGAAGTGGTTAAAACCCATCAGAGCCCATTGTAGGACGTTAGGAGTTGTAAAGCCCATCAAGGCCCATTGTTGGTCGTTAGAAGTTGTTAAAGCCCATCAGGACCCATCGTAGAGCGTTAGGAGTTGTTAAAGCCCATCAGGGCCCATTGTAGACTGTTAGGACTTGTAAAGCCCATCAGGGCCCATTGTAGAGCGCTAGGAGTTGTTAAAGCCCATCAAGACTCATTGTTAGTCGTTAGAAGTGGTTAAAACCCATCAGGGCCCATTGTAGGCCGTTAGGAGTTGTAAAGCCCATCAAGGCCCATTGTTGGTCGTTAGAAGTTGTTAAAGCCCATCAGGGCCCATCGTAGATCATTAGGAGTTGTTAAAGCCCGTCAGGGCCCATTGTAGACTGTTAGGACTTGTAAAGCCTATCAGGGCCCATTGTAGGCCGTTAGGAGTTGTAAAGCCCATCAAGGCCCATTATAGGCCGTTAGAAGTGATTAAAATCCATCAAGGCCCATTGTAGGTCGTTAGAGGTGATTAAAACCCATCAAGGCCCATTGTAGGCCGTTAAAGTTATTAAAACCCATCAAGGCCCATTGTAGGCCGTTAAAGTGACTAAAACCCATCAAGTCCATATTTAACATATAATTTTGATATATATAAAATATAAAATATATTTAATTTAATTTTAATGTATACTTTAATATATATAATTAAAATATATAATATTTAATTAATACTTTAATATAATATTTAATATATAATTTTAATATATATAAACTATAAAAAAATTAATATAATAATATTTAATATTATAAATATTTAATTTTAATATTATAAATATTTATTTTTAATTTAATTTAAATTTTTACGGATTCCTCGTCGGAAATTTCCGTCGGAAATCCGTCGGAAATCCATCGGAAACGGGCGGGTATAAGTTGAAACCCTAGCGAGCATTTTTCATTTTGTGCACCACTCATCCTCTCCGCTTCTGCTCCGGCGAAAACACACGATTTCCGGCGAAAAAATCCGTTTTCCGTCCCCACCACCGTCACCATCCACCACCGTCCCCACCATCCTCTCCACCGTCGCCACCCACAACCCTCTCCACCACCGTCGCCACCCACCACCGTCCCCACCACCGTTGCCATCAACGTCACCCACCACCGTCCCCACCACCGTCGCACACCACCCTCACTACCACCGTACACCACCCACCACTGTACACCACCCAACACCCTCGCCACCACCGTACACCACCGTCCCCGCCATCACCGTCAGAATATCCGGCGACAGAAACTCCGGCGACAAAAACTCTGGTGACAGCTTCCTCCGGCGGCTCAAAACCTCCGACGGATTTCCGACGAAAAAATCCGTCTTAAAAAACCGACGAACGAAAAGCAAGGTACAATTAATTATATCTATTGATTTGTATATTATGTGTATTTATATGTATTTATATGTATGTTTTGTGTATTTTATGTATGTTATTTATAAATTACATGTATGTTATTTATAAATTATATGTATGTTTTAATATATAGTTATTCTAATATGTTATACAATTATATGTTATGTGTATTTATATGTATGTTTTAGTATATAGTCGGGTTGCCATTTGTTGGGCAAACGTTAGGAATTATATTCATTTTATAGTCGTTATGATGGCGATTTTTACACTTATTTGATTTAAACTATGAATTAATATGATGAATTATTAATATGTATGGATTAAGATGATGGATTAATATGCATGTTTTAGTATTACGTTATATGTATGTTTTGTGTATTGTTGTATGTTATTTATAAATTATATGTATGTTTTAATATGTATGGATATATAGTTGTTTTAATATGTTATACAATTATATATTATGTGTATTTAATATGTATTTATATGAATGTTTTAGTATATAGTCGGGTTGCCATTTGTTGGGCAAACGTTAGGAAGTATATTAATTTATAGTCGTTATGATGGCGATTTTTTTTAAAACTCGTTACACTTATTTGATTTAAACTATGAATTAATATGGTGAATTATTAATATGTATGGATTAAGATGATGGATTAATATGCATGTTTTAGTATTACGTTATATGTATGTTTTGTGAGTTGTTGTATGTTATTTATAAATTATATGTATGTTTTAATATGTATGGATATATAGTTGTTTTAATATGTTATACAATTATATGTTATGTGTATTTAATATGTATTTATATGAATGTTTTAGTATATAGTCGGGTTGCCATTTATTGGGCAAACATTAGGCTTGATTTAATAAGAAATTATATTCATTTTATAGTCGTTATGATGGAGAATTTTTTTAAAACCCGTTAGGAATTATATTCATTTTATAGTCAAACAATTACACTTAGGGTTTTTTAAATAATTCAAAACTCAATTCTTTGATTTAAAACCCATGGTTTGACTTTCAACTAGTCAAACAATTACACTTAGGGTTTTTTAAGTCATTCAAAACTCAATTCTTTGATTTAAAACCCATGATTTGACTTTCAGCTAGTCAAACAATTACACTTAGGGTTTTTTAAGTCATTCAAAACTCAATTCTTTGATTTAAATTTCATGGTTTGACTTTCGACTAGTCAAACCGTTACACTTAGGGTTTTTAAGTCATTCAAAACTCACTTCTTTGATTTAAAACCCATGGTTTGACTTTCAACTAGTCAAACCATTACACTTAGGGTTTTTAAGTCATTCAAAACGCAATTCTTTGATTTAAAACCCATGGTTTGACTTTCAACTAGTCAAACCATTACACTTAGGGTTTTAAAGTCATTCAAAACTCACTTCTTTGAGTTAAAACCCATGGTTTGACTTTCAACTAGTCAAACCATTACACTTAGGGTTTTTAAGTCATTCAAAGCCCACTTCTTTGATTTAAAACCCATGGTTTGACTTTCAACTAGTCAAACCATTACACTTAGGGTTTTAAAGTCATTCAAAACCTACTTCTTTGATTTAAAACCCATGGTTTGTATTTCAACTAGTTAAACCATTACACTTAGGGTTTTAAAGTCATTCAAAACTAGTCAAACATTACACCACCTCTACTTTGCTTATGTCGACTAACTACTTCGTTCTTTGTTGTAGTTATTGAATATGTCGACAGATAGAGGATGGATGTATATGAGGATGGACGCTAAAGGGTTTCTTAGAAGGGAGTACGTCATCTTAATGGACGGTTTTTTGGACGTTGCCTTTGCTAATGAAAACACCATTGAAAGGAAAAGTACTCCTAATGGTATAGTGCTTCGTATCCGATGCCCTTGTTTAAGGTATCGTAATATACCCCATAAAGAAAGAGATGCAGTTAGAGTTGATCTGATGCAACATGGTTTTATGAATAATTATACCAAATGGTGGGCACATGGTGAAAAACATCAATATGTATCTGATTATCAACACATTGGTCAATCCTCTACTCCGACAATGGTGGACGATCACATGGAAGTGGTGGACGATCCTAACCAAGGGTATGCGGAAATGGTAAACGATCACATGGAACACGATGCCATGACATTGGAAGAACAAACTCCTAATACGAATGCCAAGAAATTTTATGACATGTTAAAAGATGTTGACGAGCCTTTATGGAATGTAGAAGCGACAACAAAAAGTGAACACTCGAAATTAGGAGTTGCCACGAGATTGTTGAATATTAAGGCGGAATGTAATATGCCAGATGCGACATTTAACCGAATCGCGTCCTTTGTGAAAGATATTCTACCAAAGCGTAATAAGATGCCCTCTAACATTTATGAGACAAAGAAGAGTTTGAGCGGCCTTTCTCAAAAAAAGGAAAGGATCCATGCTTGCAAAAACCATTGGATGTTATTTTACAAGGATGAGTCTACGTTGACCCACTGTAGAGTTTGCAATGAAAGTCGTTACAAGACTAGTGGACGAGGCAAGGTCCCACACTTGGTGTTGACGTACATGCCTATTATTCCTAGACTTCAAGAACTGTATATGTCAGAAAAGACGTCAAAAGAGATGACTTGGCATTACGATCATCAGACAGAACCGGGGACGATGGTACATCCAAGTGATGGTGAGGCTTGGAAGCATTTCGACAGGAAGGATCGGGACTTCGCTTCTGAGATCCGTAATATGCGTCTTGGATTATGTACCGACGGATTCAACTCGAATAATTCGAATTCGAATCCGTATTCAACATGGCCCGTGTTTGTTACTGTCTACAACTTACCACCGTGGATGGCCTTGAAACCACAATATGTTAGACTTGCATTGGTCATTCCTGGTAGAAAGAGCCCCGGTCAAAATTTAGATGTGTTTCTTAGGCCGCTAATAGACGATCTAAAGATGTTGTATACGGTGGGAGTTCTTACATATGATGCTTATCGTAAGAATAACTTCGATATGAGGGCTATACTACTATGGACCGTCAGTGACTTCCCAGCCTATGCAATGTTGTCTGGTTGGAGCACGCACGGTAAGTTAGCATGACCGTGCTGTATGGGCACAGTGGATTCATTCAAGTTGAAAAATGGAGGGAAACCATGCTGGTTTGATTGTCATCGGAGATGGTTACCTACAACACATCTCTTCCGCCGTGATCAACAAAAATTTACCAAAGGTGAGAGGGTACCAGGGTCAGTCGGTCCACCACCCGATTTAACAGGTGAACAAATCTATGAGCAGGTCCGTCACTATCCAACGGTTTACGAGGGTTCCCCGTTCCGATCGAAAAACAGAAAAATTAGCGGGTTCGGTACCAGTCATAATTGGGTAAAGAAAAGCATCTTTTGGGAGTTGCCATATTGGAAGATGTTGCTAATCCGACACAACCTGGATGTCATGCATATCGAGAAGAACGCATTTGAGAATCTCTTTAACACCGTCATGGACACGTCGAAAACAAAAGACAATGTAAAGGCAAGGAGGGATGTAGAGTTGTATTGCGATCGACATAACTTACACATTCGTAAGGAGGGCAATAAGGTAGTGAAACCGAAGTCGTCGTATAGTTTGAGCAAACAACAGTTATAACAAGTGTGTGAATGGTTGAAGAAGTTGAAGTTCCCGGACGGTTATGCTTCGAATATAGGGGGGTGCGTAAACCTTGAAGACTACAGCTTTTATAGCTTCAAGAGTCATGATTGTCATGTGTTTATGCAACGATTGCTACCTATTGCCTTACGAGGGATGATACCGACTCCGATATGGGATGCGATAACGGAGTTGTCCACATTCTTTCGTGTAATATGCTCAAGGGTGCTACACACAGAAGACTTGATTACGTTCCAAAAAAATATTGTTCAAACAATTTGCAACTTGGAAAAACTCTTCCCGCCCGGTTGGTTTGATTCTATGGAACACCTAGGAATACATTTGACACGTGAAGCCATAAATGGTGGCCCGGTCCAATATAGGTGGATGTATCTTTATAAGAGGTAAATGAACATTCTCTCAACTTGACATTCGTTTATGTTCATCTCCCATTTATTTTCTAACACATACAATATTGCGTTTATGTTTAGGACGCTTGGGTCGTTAAAGAGAACCGTTAGAAACAAAGAAAAAGTAGAGGGGTTTATCGTTGAGTCTTATCTAGTCAATGAACTCTCAAACTATTGCTCGCTGTATTTTCATCCAAACATACAGAGTCGACATAATCGCGAGTCAAGGAACTTTGCTCCAGATATTCCTAGTTCTTCAGGAACATCCGATCGTCTAAGCATATTCAAGGTTCCTTCTCGTAGATTATTCGATAAGGGTGGGAAACAGGTCATTCTGAATGATGCCGAGATTCACAAGATCCACACTTATGTGTTGTTGAATTGTGAAGAAGTTCAACCTTCTCTTAAGATCTTGGAAGAAGAACTAGAGCTAATGCAACCTCTACTTGACGCTTGTGCCCGGGCAAAGTTTGCTTCTTGGTTCCTAAACCATGTGAGTATATATATAGGTCTTGGTTCCTAAATCAAAGTTTGCTTCTTGGTTCCTAAACCAATAAATGTGTTTAATTTCCTATGTTGTTTTATAGGTCATGGGTGATTCATGTGAATCAAATGAACAACTGCAACATCTAGCACGCCGACCATCCCAATATGCACGGTCATATAAAGGATAGTTCGTCAATGGTTACAAGTTTCATACGGTAAACCATGTTGTTGGTCGGGTCACACATAGCAGCGGTGTATATGTGAGGGGTACTAATTACGACGACTCCGAGTTAGAGGGGGACTATTACGGATTTTTGGAGGACGTGTTAGAGGTTGATTTTTTTGGGCATAACGTTGTGGTGTTGTTCAAATGTACATGGTTTGATACTCCTGGTGGAGTTAGAGTTGATCGTAAACATGGGTTGGTCGATATTAAACACAAATCCAAATTAAGATCCGATGACCCTTTCGTCCTAGCATCACAAGACAAGCAAGTGTATTACACACCATATCCTTCAGTTGCAAAGGAATTGAAGGATTGGTGGGCGGTAGTCAAGACAAAGCCTCGTGGAATATATGCAGTTGCAGAATCTGCTAAAGGCATCGACGATGATGATGATGATGATGATGAACAATTCTTTCAAATCAATGAACGAGTAACTTCTACAACGTCCACGGAACCAAATGAGGACCTTAATTCAGTCTCCACTTGCAACGGCGAGACCACCTTCGTGGCTATATATTCCGAGCAGGAACATGTATCCGAAAATGATGCTAGTGACGACGAGGAAGAATTTGAAAACACAGACGATGATTCCGATAAGGAAGATGCATTTATTTTATCTGATCATTCTTCTGATGGCTAGTTATGTAGAACTTATTATTTATGTATGTATAAAAGTCTTTGTGTATGTATATCTTCTATCTTTGTGTATGTATATTTGTCTTTGTGTATGTGTATATGTTTTTCTGTACGTATATCTTCTATCTTTATATATGTATATTTAACTTTAAATCGTTATCTGATTTCAGATGGTGGGAAGGGGTCTGAGCAACAAAAGGAAGGCGATTGCTAGAAGATTGTTCAGTCGCGGAAGTAGCAGCTCATCCGTTAGTCAACAGCCGACACCTGCGAGTGAAGAGACCACACTTTCGAGTGAACAGACCAGAGCCACGGGGTTGGATCATATAGAAGAGAACGAGGATGATCAGCTAGATGTAGAGATCGAAATAGATGAGACCCCGGCACCAGAGCCGAGACAACGAGGCGGCGCTGTTCTACGTGAGACTCCAACTAATTCCGATAACCGACGAGTGATCCGGCTTCTGAGTAGCCGGTAAGTAGCTAGTTGTGGTTAAGGTTTTAACTTTTAACACATAACAAACTTTTAACTTTTATGTTGTACATTTTGCAATCGAGAAGTTTATCGGATAACCATGCTATTCGTGACGTGGCTGCAATATGGAGGTCCATGTTTAATGGTCCGTGGGCTCGTTATACGCAGATCCCTCATGAAAATCTCGTTGAGATGTTCGGGGAGTTTAAGGTTAGTAGAAAAGTCTATGTAAAGTATTTGTTGTAATTTTATAACTTAACACAAACAATGATCAATATGCAGGCTCGCTACCAGTGGCCATCCGAGACGGATGAGGCCGTGTTCCTAGCATTTTGTAGTTGCTTACAATCCACTTATGCTGATAGGATGAGAGAGCTTCGACTAAAGGCAGGGAGGAGGGCACAAGCTGTCGATGGGATACCGTGGGATCAGCATGACTTTGAGCGGATCCGACCATTCTCTCCAGACTGGATGGACGCGACCTTATGGCACCAGATGATAGACCAGGTATAGTATGACGGATTTTTTGTTGTTATGGGTTCGTTTTAGATTGTATGTATGTTGATTTTTATCTTTTATGTTTTAACAGGTCTGGGCTGCCGATGATGGTGTATTTCAGCGTCAATCTGCAGCCAATACGGCCAATCGTTCGCGGTCAACGGCCCCCAGGCATACTGGAGGTTCGGTTAGCACGGTTGTCCATCGGGAACGGATGGTATGGATCATTCATCTACTATATTAAATGTATATAATTTATTATTTTATTTTGTCTACTAACAACTGAAGTCGTATATATATTGAATGTAGAGAGAAGCATGGAACCGTGAGCCCATGATTAGTGAGGTATTTGACCGGGTTCACTGCACGAACCGGCAGCTAGTTCCGGGTGCGACCAGGCCGCCCACAGATCCTCCTATTTATCTTGATCAGACTCACGAGCATAGGGCGGTAAGTTTAGTTTTTGCACAAAATTTAATTTGTTTTTAGGATTGACTTGTTTTATAGGATAAAATTGTATTAATAAGTTTGGGCTGCCGTTGTTGGGCAAACGATAGCTGTAAACTAGTTAAAAACATGTAATGGATATGTTCCAATTACAGTAGTTATGCTACCGAAATGTCTATAAGTTTAACATTTTTGTTTTGGTGTTTGTAGGCGTCGTTCCGCAGTATGACACAAGAGGAATACCCGGATGTTGATCCGATGACCCTTAGTCCGGAGATACAGGGTCGGTTGTGGGAAAAGCTGTCGGAGGTCCTAAAAAGAATCGTATACCCGGGTTCGGTAAGGTAGACGATTTCGTAAATTTGACCGGTCCACCTTGTCATAGTTGTTCAAGCACCCCTTCTTCAGAGGTATGTGTAATATGGGTGTAATACATGCATGCATTAATTATTTTTTGTATTAATTAGCGCTTAACATTAATGTCTTTTGTTAAATGTGGATTCATTTCAGCTAGAGGCTTTGAGAGCCGAGATGGAGGCTGAACGGAGACAGAGACGGCTTGAACGAGAGGCGGAAGAAGAGCGGTGGCAGAAATACGAACAAGACAGGCGACAACAAGAGGCCACGAGACTGCAGTTTGAGTCCTTCATGGCGCAGTTCCAGAACCCGGAGCAGATGCAGGCATTCATGCAACAGTTTCAGAACCAGAACCAGGACCAGAACCAAAGCCAGAACCAGGGTCAGAACCCGCCAGAATAAATAAATACAATGACGTTTTTTATGTAATTTTGAAGATTTAAAATTGTTTATGACGGATTATTTTGTAAGTTTGTTAAAAACAATTTAGTTTGTTATATATACAGCTTTGTTCAAAACTGTGTGGTTTATGCTGGGTAAAAATTGTACAGGAAATTTGATTTTTAAATTATTTTTTCCCCATAAATACCATTTCCGACGGATTTCCGACGGATATTCCATCGGAAATGTTTCCTAAAATCCGTCGGAAATGTTAAATTTCTGTCGCAAATAATCCGTCAGAAAAGCCGTCGGGAATCCGTCAGAAAAAATATCCGTCGGAAATAGTATCCGTCGGAATTCCGTCGGAAAAGGTTTTCCGACGGAAACGGGAAATTCGTCGGAAATCCGTCGGAAATACCTTCCGTCGGAAATCCGTCGGAAATATCCATCGGAATAGGCTTTTCCGACGAGGGGTTTTCCGACGATTTTTTTCCGATGGATTTCGGACTTTTTCCGACGGAATCCACCATTTCCGACGGAAATATCCGTCGGAAAAGGGTCCCTTTTTTGTAGTGTATTGTCTTCTCTGATGACCTCATAAATTGTGTACCATTTTTCTGTATCTTCAAATGGTGAATGTTTTATTGCAGAGATTCGTTTGATAGGTACAGAGGAATGAACGTCCTTTCTCGCTTGTCTGTGTGCCATGAATTTGTTCTTAATAGCATCACTTAGATTGTAGGCGTTTGAGAAGTTGGGCAACATGAGATAGATCTTCTGATCTATAGGAGCGTGCATATACCTTTTTGTGATTTCCATAATTGGAAGATCAATTCTTCCAAGGCTCTGCATTTTTTGTCTATTCTCTGCTGCTCGACTCGATGATCCTTCAGCATTTACTTTTGCAGCTGCAACTCTTTCTCTTTCCATTTCTTGAGCTTTTGATGCTTCTGCAGAGGCTCTTTCTGCTTCAGCTTTTGCTCTGATTTCAGCTGCAGAGGTTTTTTTTGCGTCAGCTTTTGCTCTTATTTCAGCCTCAGTTCGTTCTTCTCTTAGTTTGTTCAGAGCTTCAACTTTAGCCTTTGATGCTTCAGCTCTGGCTTTGGCTTCCTTTTCTTTGGCTATTGCAGCTTGAGTTGAGGAGGAGTATGGTGTTTGTCTTGTGTTGCCGACTACCTCAAGAATGAATTTAGCTGTTTCTGGATCTTTTGGAAGAGGGCGAGAGTGAGTGGCTAATGGAGTTGGAGTCAGAGGGGTTTGTCTGTGAGAAGTTTGAGCAGGAGTTTGCTGCTTGGAGGATGATTGGTGTTTGTCTGAAGTAGATGGAGATGGCATTGGATTTGGATTTGAGCTTTCAGTATTGGTTGTAGGTTTGACTTTCTTTGATTCTGGAGCTTTCTCCCCCTTCTGAGAATCAAGGTCCTGATCCTCAGACCTTTTGTGCTTAAGTTCTGCTTTTCTGCAAGCACGCTCCTCCTTGGCCTTTTTCTTTTCATTAAAAGAATTAGAAAGAGAGCTTACCAGACCTGTAAGCTGAGACAGAGAGGTTTCCATAGATGATAGCTTTAAATCCACATTAGAAGTGCAGGCAGTTGTTTTGGAAACATACTTGGAGGAGAGAGAATTAATGCGTTCAAGCATGGCCTTCTGGAAGACAGCCATATCAGATTTCTTGACCAGAGAAGACTCAGAAGTGTCTGCAGAGGGATGAATAGCCTTGATAATTTTTTGAAGATCGGCCACTAAGGAACTGTATTCATCAACAGAGATTGTGACTTTTGGAATTGGAATTGCCTCAGGTATGCAGAAAATAGCCTCAGAAATAGCCTGGATTCCTTTATGCAGAGAAGAATAATGATCAGAAGCTTGGCTCTGATGTGTTGCAGCAGTTGTAGAAATGAGTTCTTTGAGGGCTTCCAGAGTTTGAGCTTGCTGTTTTTGTTCATCTTGAATAGGCAGAAGAATGGCATTGTGAGAGTCCAGAGAAAGTTTTAGATCCTCCACAGATCTCTGAATTTTATCACCAAATGTCTGCAACGCTGCATTGGTGACATATTCAGAATGGGTAACCGGTGTATCACCAACACATGGAGCCCCTTTACTCTCGCGTGCAGAGAGGCCCTCATTCACACCTGTTTTGACGTTGAGTGTGGAGGAACTTCCGACCTGTCTTCGAGGACTGTTACTAACAGGCACCTCTTCGGTTGTTCTGATTGTCTCAACAGAATCCTTATCATCAGAGGATGAGGTGTTGAAGACAATGTGCTTACCTTGATGGAGTGTAAACACTCCGGTAAGTGGTGCATCCTGTGGCTGTAACCCCTCTGATGGGATTTCATGAGCCTCTAAACTATCAGAAGATATGGAATTATCTTCTGAGACGCCTAAATCTTTGTTGGTCACAAAGACATCAACATAGTGTGGGAAAAGTGTCGAGTTCTGGGGCAAATGAACGGTTATATGTTCATCCTCATTATGTTGAGAGAATGATGAAGAGGTTTCCCCGGTTGTGCTAGATGCAGAGGATGAAGAAGTATCCTCTGATCGGATGGTTTCTTGGTGGTTTGGACTGGGTTGTCCTTGGTCAATGAAAGTAGATGGGTTGGCATCTACCTCAGATAATGAAGTTACCCTTTGGGATGTAGGTGAGATTCGCTCAATTGTGTCACGATGGACATCTTCAGTACCTTCTTTTAACAAGAGGTCAGCATGGTAGAACCACTCGGATGTTCACTCAAATTATTTTCAGCCTCATTCTCACTTGACCCCTCACTTTCTAGAACTAGCTCTAAGTGCTCTGGGGTAGAAATTCTCTGTTCTGAGAAAGTCATAGAGCTCCTATATGATTGAAGATAAGAAGAGCTAGATGGAATTAGGTTTAGCATGTACCTTGAAAGCTCTATAGGAGAAGGATAGCTGTTGCAGTCGATGGTTGGACGATGAGTGCTCATTGAAGCAATTTTGCAAAATGGTTGAACGAGTGGAGCCTTGAGTGCACCAATAGCAGGATAGGTAACGAGGGATAGAAATCTTGGAAACATCAAAGCTGGAAGAGATTTTCCTTGGGTTTAATGGGTTACCTTAGTGTGTACAGCAACTTTAATCTCTTGAAAAATAAGGTTTGCGTAGTCCAAGGGGCGATTAAAAAACATGCCATACATTATGGTCAAAATGTTCTTGCTTGCGTGATCGAGAGACCCAATTTTACAAGTGAGACTCTTGTTCAGGATAGAAACGAGGAGATTCCACATTGGGGGTAACTGTTTTCTCTTGAATTCAGAAAGCTTGCTTATGGGTTCATTGTAACCAAGAAAGAGGATGAAAGATAACAATGCTTCAGCGGATGGGTTCGATTCTAGGGCTGCATTTGGCACAAATTAACCATTAAGTAGTACCTGTGAAGGGGATAAATGAAAATACCTGGCTAATTTCTTCTTTGTAATGGGTATTTCCACAGCAGTATCAGGTTGATCAGGGTGACTGAAATTTCCAAGCAGAGTCTCATCATCTTGAATGTACATCGATTGCCACACTTCTTGAACGTAAATTTCAGGAACGTTTGGGTTTGTCAGAGTTAGGGATCGATTAAGTACATGCTGTTGAAAAAATTCAACCATTATTCTGAATTCGGACTGGTAGGTATTTGGATCAAGAAGAACCTGCACATTGTTTGCTTTCAATGGCAGTTTGACGAACGGAGCACTATCGGCAATGGAATCAACGAGACGTCCTTTGTCATCGTTAAGAGCTGGATTTGCAAGGTGAGAAGCCATTGATGAAAGTTGGTGAGAATTGCAAGCAAGTTTGTAAGAGTGGGAGCAGTAACAGTGGAGAGGAAGAAGATGGGTATCTGAAATTTGGGGATTTTATATGAGACCAATTTGGAATTGGAAGGGGTTTGTGTATTGGGAGTAGAAGAAAACGGTTCAGGAAAGATGATGTAAGCACGCAGGCGTGGATACATGCAGTCACACAATGAATGACACGTGGATAGTAGGAGTGATGAGTAAGACACGATTTTTGAAAAGAAAACTGAAGGGTTATTGACCTAAAATCGGTTGATTATCCCAAAAGTAAATAAAAAGAAAATATAAAGTAATTTGTTGATTAATTAAAGAAAATTAATTAAAAAACAAATTGAAATATATAAATCTGTTTATTTAGATTTAAAATGAGTCATTTGGTAAAAAAAAAATTGATCCAAATGAAAGTTTGATTTTTCATGAAAAAAATTATATGAAAATTTTTACAATTGAATATAGAAATTTTAAATAACCTTGACGGCAAGAGTTAATAAAAATGTAGATATTCAATAACATTTTTGGAATATTTTGATTCATAAAAAGAATTTGAAAAACATGTCTATATTGAATCATCATCTAGTATAAGTTTGAAATGAATCATAGGCATTCTGAGAGACCTTGACGGCAAGAGAAACACAAAATAAGAAGATTCAGAAGAAACTTAGATGGATGAAAAAATTCATAAAACAGCTAACTTAGTGTTAGACTTCGAACAGCTTAAGTGAGAAACTCCCCTCAGAATGATATACTTCCCTTTGCATAATAGGCTACCTCTTAAATGATAAGCTCCCCCTTGAATGATAAGCTCCCTCTTTGCTTTCGGGATTGACGCCTTTCTGATATAACTTGGATGGAAAGGAATAAAATGCAACAAAATAAAACCTAAACCAGAAGCGATCAGAGGTTTCTGAGTACTTCTGGATGAAGTTCAGAAGACGATCAGAGATCTCTGATAACTTCTAAGAATAAAGATTACATGTTTAGCATTCCCAACTTGCTGATTAAAAAATTAAAACGTTTCTCATCCAGAGCTTTTGTAAAAATGTCAGCCAGTTGGTAATCAGTAGAAACAAAATACATTTCTATGGTACCCTTTTCCACATGATCCTTGATAAAGTGATACCTAACATCAATATGCTTCGTTTTTTAGTGCTGAACAGGGTTTTCTGTAATGGCAATTGCACTTTCAGAATCACAGAGAATGGGAATCTTATCATAGATTAGACCGTAGTCTCTGAGTTGGGTTTTCATCCAAATGACTTGGGAACAACAGCTAGCAGCAGCAACATACTCAGCTTCTGCAGTAGATGTTGAAACACAATTTTGTTTCTTGGATGTCCAGCTGATAAGTCGATTACCCAGAAGTTGACAGCTACCAGAGGTGCTTTTTCTGTCCAACTTACAACCTGCATGATCAGAATCTGTGTATGCCATTAAATCAAACCCATAATTTTTAGGATACCAGAGACCTAATGAAGGAGTTCCCTTTAAGTATCTAAAAATTCTTTTGACAGCAGCCAAATGAGATTCTTTAGGATTAGCTTGATAACGAGCACAAAGACAAGTGGCAAACATAATATCAGGTCTACTTGCTGTCAAATATAGAAGAGAACCTATCATACCTCTGTATCCTGTGATATCTACAAGTTTTCCAGAGGGATCAGGACCTAGTTTCATACTAGGAGAGAGGTGTTTTCATAGTTGATGAGTTCTGAAAATGGAATTTCTTTAACATGTCAGATACATATTTTGCTTGATTAATAAAAATACCAGAGATACTTTGTTTAACCTGAAGTCCAAGAAAGAAAGTTAATTCTCCCATCATACTCATTTCAAATTCGGTTTCCATCAACTTAGAAAACAAATCAACTTCTGTTTGATGAGTAGAGCCAAAAATTATGTCGTCTACAAAAATTTGAACAATAGTTAACATATCTTTGCCTCTTTTGACGAAAAGTGTGGTATCAATTTTACCTTTCTCATATCCTTTGCTGATCAGAAATTTGGATAAACGTTCATACCAGGCTCTGGGTTTCTTGCTTTAACCCATACAGTGCTTTGTCAAGAAGAAAAACATATTCTGGATGTCTTGAATCTTTAAAGCCAGCTGGTTGTTCAACATACACTTCATCTTTAAGATTTCCATTTAGAAATGCACATTTAACGTCCATTTGATAGACCTTAAAGTTCTTGTAAGCAGAGAATGCCAGAAAAAGTCTTATCGCCTCCAGTCTTGCAATAGGAGCAATGGTTTCATCATAATCAATACCTTCTTCCTGACAATATCCTTTTCCCACCAGACGAGCCTTGTTTCTGATCACAATACCGTCCTCATCCTTTTTATTTCTGAAAACCCACTTAGTACCAATGGCAACTTTGCCTTTTGGTAATGGTACTAAGTTCCAAACTTTGTTACGCTCAAATTGAAGTAATTCTTCTTGCATTGCTTCTACCCAACTAGGTTCGGCTAAGGCTTCATGAACTTTCTTTGGTTCAATTAAACTTAGAAAGTTAACATAGAAAGCTTCATTTGCTGTGGCGGAACGTGTTTTGACACCCTCAGAAGGATCAACAATTATGAGATATGGAGTATGTGATTTAGTCCATTTCGTCATCCTTGTTTGTGATATTGGTTGAGCTTGAACTTCGGTGTCAGAAGATGAGATAACTTCATCTGGGAATACTGAGTCTGAACCTCTTGATCCTAAAGTCTCCCCCTCAGATGATGGAACAGAAGTATCTTCTGGACAATCAGATGAAACAGTAACAGAAGGAATTGAAGAGTAGGGTTTAGAAGAGGTAGGACCAGAGAAAGTTATGCCAGAGGCGTGAAGAACTTCAGGTATGCTGAAAGAAGGATTAGTTACAGTAGGTTCGGACAGTACTTCTTCGCCCAGAAAGTCTTGAAAAAAGGCATCAATCTCGGATTCTCTGGATCCTAAAAAAAGTCAGAAGTAACAGTATTAAGTTTGAGTTCTGAAGAAGAATATTCAGAAGTCAGTTGAGTTTGATCATCAAAATCAACGTTAATGCTCTCCATAACTGTTTTAGTTCTTAGATTGAAAACATGGAATGATCTGGAATTTAAAGAATAGCCTAAGAATTTTGCTTCATCTGATTTTGGATCAAACTTGCCAAGTTTGTCTCTGTCATTTAAGATAAAACACCTGGAACCAAAAATATGAAAGAATTTGACAGATGGTTTTCATTTGTTAATAAGCTCATAAGAGGTTTTGAGATGCCTCTTGACAATTAAGGAACGATTCTGAGTGAAACAAGCAGTGGCTACGACTTGACCCGAAGTGAATTGGGAGTCCGTGAAAATTTCGCTAGCATTGTTCGTCGCCTCGACCAAGGTTCTGTTGTGACGTTCAACGACACCATTCTGTTGGGGAGTACGTACAGCAGAGAAGTTTTGAGAAATTCCATTGGCAACAAAGTATGCTTCAAGTTTGGCATTCTTGAATTCAGTACCATTATCGCTTCTCAGCTGTTGAATCTTTTGGTGTAAAAGAACTTGGATTCTGGTCATCATATTTTGAAGGACAATAGGAACTTCTGACTTTTGTCGAACAAAAGCAAGCCAAGTATACCTGGAAAATTCATCAATAAGTACCAGAATATACTTTTTACCAGAAAGACTCTGCATTGCAATTGGACCACAGAGATCGACGTGTAGCAATTGCAGAGGTCTTATGCAAGAGTGATCACTTTTTGTTTAATGAGATGCTCGTTTTATCTTTCCCATTTCACATGCAGGACAGAGGTGATCTTTTTGAAAATGAACTTCTGGAAGTCCAGATACCAAATTATGTTTTACAAGCATCTCAAGATTATCAAAGTTTAAGTGAGACATTTTATGATACCAGAGCCATGCAACTTCACTCTTTTTGGAAATAAGACATAAGGTTTCCTTACTATCCTTGGAGGTAAAATTCATCACGTATAGATTACCTTTTCTGTCTGCTCTCCAAAGTTCCTCACCTGCCTTAGAAAATAAGTAACAATGTTTTTCATCAAAGAAGACAAGTATCTTAGAATCACATAGTTGACTTACACTTAGGAGGTTATGTTTCAAACCAGAAACATGAGCTACTTTAGATAAGGTAATATTACCTTCTTGTAAAGTACCATAGCCCTTAATTTGACCCTTACCATTATCACCAAACGTTACAGCTCCACCACTTTTGTCTTTAAATTGGGAGAGTAAGTTTCGTGAGCCAGTCATGTGCCTCGAGCATCCAGAGTTAAGATACCAGATATGCACACGCTGTTTCTGCAATCAAGATCAGAGTTTCTTAGGTACCCATACCATTATGGGTCCTTTAACGTTAGTTTTTGGCTTATCAACCTTTTGCTTTTGATTTGATTTGACAGAAGGTAAAGACGTATTCTTTGGATTTTTTTTTCTATTTTGCTTTGTTTTATTTTTATTGAAGTACGAATGATTTGCAGTGAAGGAGTTTGAAGTTTATGAGAAAAATTTCTGTAATTTCAAGAACAGAGAAAAACATTCAGAATTCTGAAACATAGAAGATTTTATTGAATTTTCATTGTGACAATGATAATTACAATTATTCTTAGATCTGTCTTTTCTAGTATCAGTTGTTCTAAAGAACTTCCTATCTAGACTAGACGTATGTTTAGAATCTGAAGTATTCTTCAGCGGAGATTTCCTCGGATTTACCTTCTCAGAAGCTTTTGAATTTACTGAAACAGGAACAGATAGATTAGATTTCCATTTACATTTTTGAACATAAGAAAGTTTTGGAGGATAAGAGTTAAGAAGTTGGATAGGAATTTTCTTTTTAAGTTTTTCTTCCTTTTCAAGATCAAGACAAGATTTAGCTTTCAGACACATTCCTATAAAATCTGGATGTATAAAAACAGGTTTTCGTTGTTCAGAGGGAACAGAGAAAATCGGAATGTCACTTGAATTGTTTTTAGCATCCATTCCAGAAGCTCTTATCTCCAGAGATTCATTTGTAAAGAGTAAAGGAGCGTCTTTATTTTTATGATCTCTGGAGTTTTAGCATAACTGGAAGATTGATGTTCAAGATGAGAGAGATATGTGTCAGAATTGTCAAAGAAATCCTCACTTTGATCATCATTCTCCCATGGATATGTAATTTCTTCTAAATCCTCTTGAGTTGCAGAAATATTTAAATCAATAAATGAACAAGGAAATATCTCTGGATTATTCTCTAACTTTTGTTTGTCATTCTCAATTTTAAAACAATTATCCAGAGTCAAGAGAAGATCTTTTTCAAAACTCAGTCTTAATTCCTCCTCTGCTTGAATAGGAATAAACGCATCAGCCTCTGGATTCAATTTTGTAATCATACTTGAACCAAACTTGAAAATATCATCCTTCTTCTGAATTTGATTTAGATTAATATTGGTCCTTTCAGAAGAATATTTAATGTTTTTAAACTTGAGTTTCCGTTGATGATGACCATTTTCAGTTTTAGATCGTTTAAAACATGATTGTTCAAAAATAATTGGAAACACAGGCTTCTGTTGTTGTCCTATACAAAAAACAGAGTTTAAACCAGACTTCTTTTCACACGTATAGGGATCTAAATCTTCAAAGCCGATTCCAGATCTTCCTACTTGTGTACTAATTTTCTCATGAACTTTTTGAGCATCCAGATATGTTTTAATCTGGTGCGTTTTGTTTTGATGTTCAATGTACAGAAATTCTCTTTCTTTTTTAAAATAGTTTTTAAGTGCTACCGAATTTAATCTGTCACTCTCCTTAACTTGAATTTCCTTATCCTTTTCTTCCAGAAGTTTCTTATAACTCAATTTCTCATTTTTTACCAAAACTTTTGTGTCTTTCAAGGTTTTAGAAATTTCTTCTTTTTCTATGTCAAGTTCCAGTTTTTCTTCTGTTAAGATATCCATCTCTCTTTTGTAAATATCTCTTTCCCTTTGTGTTGTGGAAAGAGTTTTCTCAATATTTTTTTCGTAACTTCTTTTCAATTGTAAGCTTTTGCTTAAGTTCTTCAAAATTGTTTGATAAAAGCAAAATTGTATTCTCAAGTTCAGAAGATTCAGAAAGATTACTAACCGGTGATTCAGAAGGCTGTTCTTCTGATTCATTTGTACTTGCCATTCCACAGAACATGGCCTCATCACCGCTGGATACATCTCCAATCCAGTTTTCTTTCTCAGCGTAGTGGGCTCTTTCAGTAGCGTTATACTTGTATTTATTTTTGTAATATGTTTTGTCTTTCTCCAGAGTCCCTCTGCAATCCTTCGAGTAATGACCCGGTTTGCCACATCTGTAACATACATCTTTCTTTTTCTTCATTTCCTCTTCCTTCTTTTCTGCCTCAGTCTTCTCAGGTCTCTGAACCTCTTGTTTAGGAGCATAGTTAGAGCGATCAGACCTTCTGTTTCCTTGAAATGCCCTATTTCCAAAACGGTTTGTAAATTGTTTGGTAATAAGAGCCAGGAATCAGTAAATGCCTTTATTTCATCATCAGAATCAGAATCTTCTTCTGGAACAGTTTCTGACATGAATGCCTTGTTTTTCACTCTTCTATCTTCACTTTTTCTTCTGGTAGCTCCCTTTGCTTCAGAAATCAAGGCCAGAGGTCCAGCTATGGTTTTTTTCTTTTGCACAACCTCCTTTTCATGAGCTTGAAGAGTTCCAAATACATCGTGTAGTTACCATTGCTCAAGATCTTGATTAGCTTGTAGTGACATGGATAGATTTCACCATTCTGGATTTAATATCTTTAAGAATAAGACATTATTGTCTTCTTTTGATTGAACAATGTCACATCGTTTACATAGATTTATCAGATTATTAAATCTATGAAAAGTCTGTTCTAGAGATTCATCTGAATTTGCTTGGAAGCTGTTGTATTCGTTTAGTGCTTGAGCCCTTCGATTTTCTTCATTTTAGCACCACCTTCCAGAAGATTTTCTAACTGATCCCATAACTCCTTAGCAGTATCACAGGAATCCAGAGATTGAAAAATCTCATTTGGAATAGCCATGATAAGAAGAGTTTTTGCCTTTTTAGCAAGTTCAACTTTGGCCTTTTCCTCATCATTCCAATTTTCCCTTAGCTTTGGAACTTTACGTGCAGGTATTTCAGCAGTATTGGTAGTAGCAGGAACTCTTGGAACTGTAGTCATTGGTATGAAGGGACCATTTTGAACAATAGGATAAAGTTCAATGTCCAATCCTTCATAGAAATTTATCATTTGAATCTTCCATTGTGGATATTCACCACGAATAAGAGTTGGAGGTTTGGTCAGAGAACCAGAGGTGTAAACAGCATTCAAATTTGAATTTATCATTTTTAAGATCGAGAAGTATGTAATAACATATTTGAGTTGAAATCTAGAACAAGTAAATTTCAATTGATTTGACCAACAAAATTTTACTAATTCTTCAAAATTTTAACTACAATTACCACTGTTTTAGACAGAATTGCTATAAATCTTCGTAGAACAGGGTGGAATTATGAACGCCAGTTAAAACAAGAGATTACTGAATGAATGAAGAGAGATTTTCCAAATTGAGATCTAATAATCAATAGATTGATTATCAGGCTCTGATACCACTTGTTAGAATAATACACATACAGATTTAGGTAGAGGAAGAGATGAATCAAGCCAAACTCATATTATTGATTGGAGAATTGCAATTACACCAAGAACACCGTGGAAAACACATACACGAAATTAGTTCTGTTTAAGGTTCTTCCTCATCTAAACTTTGGCACTTTCGGGTAGGTGCATTCAAGATCTGATGCATCCGGATAGCAGGACCCCCGTGCTAAGTCGTAAGAGGGGGACACTGTTCTGAGCTTTTCGCGTAAAGCAAGTGTGGCATCACTCTGATTTATTGTTTGCTGCATATTTGTTCGAGAAAATCACTGTTTCATTATTTTTATAACCCAAGATAACCTCGTGCTACATTTTTCTGTTCATAGCCCTGCGATATCATTCCTTGCATATTTTATATCGCGTATCAAGCCCTTCAGCTACTGTTCGTGACTTGACTTGTTAAAGTCAAATGTTTGATTATCTGGGTTGAATTTCCAGCTTGTGAAATTTGAAGAGTCGGATTTGAAAAGTTTCCATAATTGGGTGACTGATTCAGTATTTGATTGGATTGATTAGAAGTTTGAGTTTCAGCAATCATTTCTCTGAAGATTTATTCTTGAGGCAAGACCGCTGAATGCTTGCAATCTGTGTTCAGACTTGATCACTTAGAGTATAAAGTGCTTGCAATCATTGTTCTGCACCATTTTCTCAAGATGCTAGACTATTGAGTGTCTTCAATCATCTTTCTGCCCTGATCAAGCAGAAGATTGAGTGTCTACAGTCAGTGTTCTGGCAACTTTATTTTGTGTTAGAGACTTGAGTACTGATAATCATTCATCTGATTATGAAGATTGGATCTGGATTTGGTTGGTCAATCTTCTGGAAGTTATGAGGAAATCGGTTTATCTTCCCAGTTTGAACAGTTGTTGATCAAGAAGCTATGTTTTTCATACTACTTCTCTTCCGAATGGTGTTTGTTATGGTTATCCAAGCTGTTGACGACGTATTTCGAAACCCCATCCTTTGAAGATTATGAGCTTTATTCAAGGGGGAGCTTGGAAAGTTTTGAAGACCAGCGACACTAAAGTTTTCTAAATGAAAGCAAGGGGGAGATTATTTTAAGATGCTTCTTGAAGACACAAATGCTTCCTTTATAAAACTTTAGGGGGAGATTGTTAGATCTAATTAGCCCCAATTAGATAGAAAGTTTTATAAAGTTAGCATAATTAATTGTAGTCCATTTAATTGTAATTGTAATTGGAGTTGGGCTTGGGCTTTGAATGTAATGGGCCATATATAAGGAGTCTTAGGGTTGAGAGGAAAGAGCATGAGAGTCGACTCCTAATTTCGTGTGTGTGTTTTCCACGGTGTTCTTGGTGTAATTGCAATTCTCCAATCAATAATATGAGTTCGGCTTGATTCATCTCTTCCTCTACCTAAATCTGTATGTGTATTGTTCTAACATAAAATATCTAAAATGCCCTTAAATTAAAATTATAAGTTAAATTACCAAAATTATTAATTTATCCATTGATTTGTTGTTGGGATTGGATCTCATAGTCATAAGAAACTAACATGTTCTCCCTTGAATTCCCCCCCCCCCACCCTGCTATATGTATGTATATATGTATGTAGCCTTGTTTACTCTATATATATAATAAGGTTCAAACGAGAATAAATCATATTTAAGAAAATAAATGAAAGATTCTAAACCACTCATTTTTATTAAAAAAAATTAGGAAAATAAAATAGCTCAGAATATTAATGAAAGAGTATTATTGTCCTAAATTAATTTTACTAAAAATGATTATTTTAAATGAGGGGTTGAGAATCATTCATTTATTTTTTTACTAAGTCGCTGGATACATAGAGCTCGGATACAGAGCTCGGAAGCAGAAGACGGAGACGCAACAATACAAGTCAAAATGGGGGAGAACTCAAGTCCCTGACATAGAGCCTCTGGACTATACATACAGAGCCTCTGACTCCTAAACACTTCTCGGATTACACTTAGAGCTTTCTCCAGTGACGCTCTCTTGTACAGATGAACCTATTACAAGATGCCACGTGTATAGAAACGGTTATTTACCTTTCCAAACTCTGCCTGATGAAACTCTCGAGAGCCGACATTTCACAGATTTAACACTTTAATCAATCTATGCAAAAGATGTGATATAGTAAGATCGTAGAAAGACAACAATGTCTTATTTCTTAAACGTCTGAATGAAGAGTGGTCAAATCTATCTATGTTTGTGCAAGCAAACCAAGATCAGGAGTAATGGTCACTACCTGATGTGTGTGGTATACTGCAAGCACACAAGAAGGAGGTGCAGAAGAAGAAAACGAAGTTGGCGGTCCTCTGCTCTTGATCTCTTCATCAAAAGAAAATGCCTCGGGACATTCAAGCAGAAGAAACAGAGATAAATCAAGAGAAGACAAACAAGGAAAAAGCAAGACACTCTTGTCTGAAGGAGATACAGAGTCAAGACTTTCTGACTTAGAAGATGATGATATAGGTGCATTTGGTAAATCTCTAGCCCTGATCACCAAACAATTCACTCGAAGGTTTAGTAATAGGTCATTGCAGAATAGAGGAAGACCAAACATTGGTGAGAGGTCTAGTCAACCATCATATGAACCGAGGCAAGAAGCACCTCTGGTTGTGAAGAATGATGAAGAGAAGAAGGAAATCTCGAGAAAGAACACTGATAGATGCTACAGGTGGCAAATCTGGTCACTTTTCTACTGAATGCAAAGGCCCTCTAGTGAAAGATGACATGTACTACAAGAACAAATACAAGTACATCAGAGATTTGAGGGCGAAGGTAGTCGAGATAGAGAACTGGGTTTCTAACTCATCAAGTGATTCAGAAGATCTATTTTGCGGCATGGCCATGGAGAATAGCGATAGAGAAGACCCTACCTATAATATGAACAATCAGAACTTGAAGATACCATCTTTAATTTTACTCAGGATTTTAAAACTCTTAGACAGAAGATCTCAAATGAAAAGGAAAAACAAAAAGTACTTGAAAAATCTCTTGAGCTTATTGAAAAAGAAAGAAATACTTTTAAAAGAGAGATGAAGCTTCTGACTAAAGAGAAACAAGAACTTTCTGTGGAAAATCAAAAGATTTTAAAAATCAAAGTTTCCACTGAAAATAACTTGAAAAAGGAGATTGATGATCTTAAAAAGCTTTTGAAAGAAAAAGACAAAGAAGTTGAGGCAAAAGAAAGTGACAGATTAAATTCTGTAGCACTTAAAAATTATTTTCAAAAGGAAAGAGAATTTCTGCATGTTAGCCTTTAGAAGAAGGAGCTCTTGATAAAAAATTATCAAGATGCTCAAAATGCGCATGAAAAATTTAATATGCAAACGGATATTACTGGTCTTGGTTTTGATGACCTTGATCCTTATACCTGTAAAAAGAGATAAACTTTGGACTCTGTATTTCACGTGGGCAAAAAACAAAAACCTGATTTCCCAGTTCTATATGAACAACCTGTCTTTAAAAGATCAAAATATGAAAATGGACACAGAGCTAGAAAACTTAAATATAAGAATATCGCTTATAGCCCTACACGAAAAACCACCAACAAATTAAATCAAATCGATTTAAAATGAGTACAGAGAAAAGATGAAGTTTTTAAATTGGGATCATTTACTCATATCACGTTAAATCCAGAGGCATGTAAGTTCATACCCATGAATGCAGAAGAAGAGTTAAGGTTGAAATTTGAAAAAGATTTACTTCAAACTCTGGATGAATGCACACTCAAAGAAAATACAGAGCTAGAAAGAAAAAGTTTTGAAAAAGATATGCTTGAAACTTTAAATCAAAGCTCTGTATCTTCACAAACTCATCTAAAGATGACGATGGCTTTGAAATCTATCCATGGAAATCTCAAGATCAAAACTATGATGATTTCTTTCTCTATTCAGAAAAAATACTCACTTCTTTTGAAAACAAATTACCCTCTGTATATGTTCCAACACCAAACCCAAATCCTAAAGGAGGTGAATATTTGTTTACTTATAAGATAAAGATAAACACAGATGTTGACATTACAAAAATAAGAACATTTGGACCAGAAGTCAAAGACTTCCAAATGGGATATCCAGAATTCCCATGTGTCCTGATTTCTTGGCTATGTGCATCAAAGCCAAGTCATGTCTTGATCTAGAAAAAGAAGCAATAGTCAAAAAAAGAATCAAATCTCAATTACTTAAATCTTTAAGGTCAAACTTACAAAAGCCAATTACGTTTACAAGGGAACAGAAAGGAAAACGGACTATTAATGAAAACCAAAATTCCTCTGTTTCAGTGAAATCTTCTATGGTTAAAAGGGAGTGGGCTATCAAGAAGAAAAACCAAGAGAAGACATCAGATTTCAAACAAAATAAGTCTAGACTAGATAAGAAGTTCAATAGAACAACTGATGCTAGGACAAATGTAAGTAAGAAATCTTGTAATTCTCATTTTAGAAATGAAATTTCATTGAGATCTTTAATTTCTCAAAAGTCTGAATGTCTCTCTCTATTACTTAAGCTGAAAAAGCTCTTCTCTGGTCCACGGTGCTTTTTCTTTGACTCGGCCAAGTGCAAAATCTCCTCCACGTGAAAGAGTTGCCTTAAAGTCACATAAATTGCTGTGAACTAACCCAAGTATTTCATTAGATTTTTCGACGGACTTGTGTGGATGATTTGCATATTTAGCTTATACACAAAGCTCACACTTTGTCATTTTATTGAGGAAACATTTAGGTATCATGTCAAGTTTGATCATTCATTGTAGTGATTTAAAATTAACATGTCCTAATCTTGAATGCCAAAGGAAAGAATGATTAACCATGTACACGGAAGGAGCAGTGCTCGGGCCTGCCTTATTATTATTATTAATAATTACATTGGTGGTTGCGATATTTACAGAGTTATTTACAAGGCTTATCTTGAAGAGCCCCTCATTGAGGTAACCCTTCCCAACATACACACCACCCTTGGTGATGACTATTTTGTCCGACTCTATTACAACTTTGAACCCTTTCTTACTAAGAATAGGGCCATAAATTAAGTTCTTCGTCATAGACGGTGCATGTACTACATCGGTTAAAACAAGATCCTTTCTGGAAGTAAGCTTTAGAGTGCTCTTCCCCTTTCCTTCCACCCTTGACACGGTCGTATTCCCCATGAACATCGGTTCCGCTTCATTCACCTCTTGATAAGTATCAAACAAGCTTCTTGAATTGCAAATGTGTCGGGTCGCTCCGATGTCGTAACACCAATCCACACTATTGATCACCAACTGCGTCTCGATCACCCCAACGAACTCATTTGGAGAATGGGTGAGGTTGGCTTGGTTGTTCGATGGACTAGCCCCTCCACCACCATTCCCCCCGGCATCGGCATGGTCCCTTTTGTGTCGGCAATCTCTAGCTCGGTTTCCCGGTTTACCACATACCCAAAAACTTAACACCTTTTGAAGGTCTTCTTTTGTGGGGCCAAAGGACCCTAGGACCTCTTGGTTGCAACACCCTTTCCCTTGAATTTTGGTAATCGTTGCTTTGAAGATGTGCCTTCAACCATGTTGGCATGTGGTTCGACGATATTGGCATCGACTTTCTCATTGAGTCTATTATCCTCCTCCACACAAATTTTGATGAGCAATTGTTCAAACGTGATCTCCTCTCTCAAATGTTTCAAGTATAACTTGAAGTTCTTCCATGACGGAGGAAGCTTTTCAATGATCGATCCTACAACAAAGTTAGTATTTAAGCCCATACCTTCAACCTCGAGTTCATGGACCAATATTTGCAATGCTTCGACTTGCTTCACCACCGATTTTTTATCGATCATCCGGAAGTGCATAAATTTTCCCACTACAAATCTTTTGGAACACGCCACTTCAGTTTTGTACTTGGCGTCCAAAGATTCCCAAACCTCTCTTGCCGTATGGAAAATAGAGTAGATATCGTAGAGGGAATCGTCCAGTGCATTGAGTATATAATTTCTGCAATTATACTCATTTGGTCTCCATGTCTCGACGACCTTTTGTTGAGCGGCCACTTGGATCTGCGTAGAAGCGGACCCATCCGCTGCAACCGGAGGATTCGGTGATGGCTCATCTTCGGTGAGAACGTTGGCGACATGAAGTGTTGTCAAATAGAACAACATCTTTTGTGTTGATCATAACTCCTCTCAGTGATTTGAATATGATTCCTTTATGTACTCAGTGAAAATCCCATTTATAGACTCAAGTTCATTTTAGCGATAGCATACGCTGATTGCCATCAGCGATCGCTGAAATCTTAGGAACCTTAAGTCTATCTCTGAAAACCTGAAGATCAGCTATCACACCAGAAGAACATTTAGCGAATGTCGAACACCAAGCTGAAGAAAGAGATAATCAGCTAGTGATCTGAAGCGGTTCAGTGAAAGCAAGGATTATCTAAATCAGTGTGAAGTCTTATGAAGTCTCAGCGACACTTCGACAGTTCATCCTTGGAGTTTCAAGTTCAGCGATCAAGTGAAGACTTTAAACAAGATTAAAGTTGATCTTATCCTCGATGCACAAAAGTCAAAACCTTATACTATGTCAGATGAAGAAGATCTTTCCTTCTTATGTCTGATGGCAAGAATAGAAGATGCTGAAGAAGTATCTGAAACTTCTTCCTCTGAGTCCCCTTCTTCTCAGGTATCCATTCATTCTATCTCCTTAATATCTGAAAACGATAACTTATCTGCGCTTGATGCTATGACTGTTTATTTTTACAATGCTTTAAATGGAAAAATCAAAGCTGAGAAAATTAATACCGATTTATCTGAATAATTAAAAAATTGTCATCTAAGAATCAAAGAACTTTCAAAGATTGAGGAAACCTTAAAGGACCAAGTCTTTGTAAATCAAACAATTATCATTGAAAAGCAGCAAGCTATCGTTGAAAGAGAAAAGGCCATCGCTGATCTTAAGTCTGAAAAGGCTATCATCGAAGGATGGTGCAAAGCCTCTGACAAGGTAAATGAGATCATCAATGCCCAGATCCCTATGGAAGTAAGAAGTGGGTTAGGCTTTAACCGCGAAAAGGAAGAATCAGAGAAAGACCGTTCCATGCTTAAATTTGGAATGTTTGTCTCCTCTATCCCTGATCCCTCCTCTTCGTCTCAGAGACCTCAATCTAATGAGAAGACTCCGGTGTTAAAATCTTTCTACTCTAAGAAAGTGGTCAAAAACAAGATTCTTGACCAGGTTCCTGGAAGTAGAAATGTTCAGAAGAACAAGAAATCCTCAGAGAGCAATCCTAAATCTGGGAGAAAGATCTCTGAATTCTCTCAGAGATCAACGCCCAGAATTAAGATTGATCTCACTCATGTTCCTGAAAGGTTGTTATACCTCCAAGACCAATGGATAAGGGAATTCTTGGTCCCATTCCTGACAAAATCCCTTCTATCTCTCTGAAATCTTTAATTTCCAAACCTTACAAATATAGGAAGTGCTATCACTGTGGTGAAACAACCCACATTGCTAGTAAGTGTCCTAATGCTACTGAAGCTGATAAACTAGCTCATGGAAAGAAAGTAGCTCAAGCTGATAAATCAGCAAGAATGAAATCCACCAAGGTTGCAAAACCATCAAAGGTGAAGATATCCACCGAAGAAAGTTCTTCAGCAAGTAGCTCCTCCGCCACTCCTTCCACTAAAAAAGCAGGACCCATAGTAATATGGGTACCTTCAAACATTTAATCTCTTTGTTGAATGCAGAGTGTTTAAGGTATCTGGCATCTCGATAGCGGATGCTCAAGGCACATGACTAGCAGAAAACATCTGCTCTCTGACTACAAAGAAGAAGCTGGTCCATCAGTGACATTTGGTGGAAATGGCAAAGGATACACTAAAGGCTATGGAATCTTGTCCAACGGAGCCACCTCGTTTAGTCGAGTTGCCTACGTTGAAGGACTAAAGCACAATCTCTTAAGCGTTAATCCTATGTGACAAAGATTTCAAAGTTCTATTTATAAAGAATAGATGTGATGTTACTTAACAGGCAAAAGAGTTGAAAATGTATATGTAATCAATACGAATATTTCTCACTCTGAGAACGTGTGCTTTATCTCTAAAGCATCCTCTGATGTAAATTGGTTATCGCATAAAAGACTCTCTCATATCAACTTTAAGACAATTAATGAACTGTCTCAATAGGGACTCATCAGAGATCTTCCAAATCATAGCTTTGTAAAGGAATCTCTTTGCTCAGCGTGTGAAAATGGAAAACTGACAAAAGCATCTTTCAGATCTAAACAAGTCTCCTCTATTACCTCACCTCTTCAACTACTCCATATGGATCTCATTGGACCTGTCAATGTCCAATCTATATCTGGAAAGAAATACATTCTTGTGATTGTTGATGAGTATTCCAGATACACATGGGTAGGCAAGCATGACATCATTATGAACATAAAGTCCCAAGGTATGGAAACCCAAAAAGAGACATTTCTGGAACACCTCTAACAGAGGGACAAATAGTCAATTTTGATTCTTTCTTCGATCCAAAAGTGACACCCCTGATATGATAATCTCATTTATCAAAAGGATGGAAGTTCTGAACAATCTGACTATTCGTTCCATGAGAAGTGATCATGGTACTGAATTCAAGAACAGTACCCTGATAAATTTCTTTGATGAAAAAGGTATCTCTCACAACTTCTCTTCAGTGAGAACTCCTCAGCAAAACGATGTTCCTGAAAGAAGAAACCGAACTATTATTGAAGCAGCTCGCTCAATGCTCAGCGAATCACGCCTTCCAACTCAATTTTGGGCCGAAACAGTCAATACAGCATGCTTTACTCAGAATCGATCCCTGATTGTGAAGCGATTCAAGAAAACCCTGTATGAATTATTTCAGGGAAGAAAACCTACTCTAAAGTATATTCATATCTTTGGATGCAAATGGTACATTCTGAATGACAGAGATCATTTGGGAAAGTTCGATCCAAAAGCTGATGAAGGAATTTTTCTTGGATACTCTTCAGTGTCTAAATCCTTCAGAATCTTCAACAAGCGAAGACAACATGTTGAAGAATCTATGCACGTCAACTTTGATGAATCACGTCCAATCAACTCTGCTCCTATCCCTGAAGAAGATGAGGAGCAAAATGAATGGATGAAATCACATTACGGAGAACCTGAAACTTATTTCATCAGTCAACCAAATGCTGAAATGAATGATGGTTGTCTCCCTGATTTTCCTATTCCAAATACTGATTCACCCTCAGGAATCAATGTCACTCCTCTTAATCAGATTCATCCATCTGATACCTCTCAAGGAAACTCTTCGGTGAACAACCAAGCTTCATCTGCATCTCCAGACTTGATCTTAAATGATGAAGTCCCTGTTGTTGAACCATCAACAAGTATCCCTGAAAGAGAAGAAGTTGCTGAATCGATTATTGATCTATCTCCTCAACCTCCCGCTCAGAGATGGACTGCAAGTCATCCAATAAATCAGATTATTGGTGATCCTAATGCAGGTATCAAAACTCGTAGAGGTTCAAGTAATATTTGTCTTTATGTATATTTCATTTCCCTCTCTGAACCTAAAAAGATCGATCAAGCTATTTTTGATCCTAGCTGGGTCTCTGCCATGCAAGAAGAACTCTTTGAATTTCAAAGAAACAATGTTTGGAACCTTCTCCCTCGTCCTTCTGGAAAAACAGTGATAGGAACCAAATGGGTCTTTAGAAATAAGCTAGATGAAAATGGCACTGTAATCCGCAATAAGGCTAGACTTGTTGCTCAGGGTTACAGACAGGAAGAAGGAATTGACTATGACGAGACCTTTGCTCCTGTAGCTAGACTAGAAGCCATAAGACTCTTCTTAGCTTATGCTGCCCATAAAGACTTCAAAGTTTTTCAAATGGATGTTAAAAGTGCTTTTTTAAATGGAAAACTCAGCGAGGAAGTTTATGTTGAACAACCTCCTGGTTTCGCTGACCCTAATCACCCAGGTCACGCTTTCAAACTTAAAAAGGCTCTCTATGGGTTAAAGAAGGCTCCTAGAGATTGATATGATACTCTCTCTAAATTTCTCCTTAAAGAAAAATTTACTCGTGGAAAAATTGATCAAACTCTGTTTTTAAGAAAACATAAAGGTCATACTATTCTTGTCCAAATTTATGTCGATGATATTATATTTGGTTCCACAAGACTCAAACTTTGTACTCGTTTTGCAAATCGAATGAAAAAAGAATATAAAATGAGTATGATGGGTGAACTAACATATTTCCTAGGTTTGCAGATTAAGCAATCTGACAAAGGTATCTTTATTTGCCAAAGTAAATATGTTAAGGACATGCTGAACAAATTTGATATGAATCATTGCTCAGCGATGAAGACTACCATGGCACCTCCTCTGACGTTGAACAAGGACTCTAATGGAAAACCTGTCAATGTCACTGCCTATCATGGGATGATCGGATCTCTGCAATATCTTACAACGAGCCGACCCGATATCATGTACTCTAACTGTCTCTGTGCTAGATATCAAGCCGAACCCAAGGAATCTCATCTCATCGCTGTAAAGCGAGTCTTCAGATACCTGAAAGGAACACCTAATCTGGGTCTTCAGTATCCCAAAGGCTCAGGGTTCGATTTAATCGGATACTCTGATAGTGATTTTGCAGGTTGCAAAATTGATAGAAAGAGCACCACTGGTGGATGTCAGCTATTGGGTGGTAAGTTGGTTAGTTGGACTAGTAAAAAGCAAAACTCTATGTCCACCTCCACCGCTGAAGCTGAATACGTTGCCGCTGGTAGTTGTGCTCAAATCATTTGGATGCGAAATCAACTTAGGGATTATGACCTAAATCTTTCCAAGATCCCAATATATTGTGATAGTACAAGTGCTATTGCAATTGCAAATAATCCGGTTCTACACTCTAAAACCAAGCACATTGAAATTCGATATCACTTTATCAGAGATCATGTAATGAAAGGTGAAGTCGAACTTCATTTCGTGCCAACTGATTATCAGCTCGCTGATTTATTCACAAAGCCTCTTGATGAGACTAGATTTAATCTACTTATCAGTGAGCTTGACGTGTTAAATGTTGAATAACTTCTCCCTTCCCTAAACTCTGATTCAGTGATACTTGACATTTCTCAGGTATGACTTCTTATCTCCAGTCTCTGAATGTTTCTTTTCAGAGAGTGTGTTTTCGAAAACAAAAACCCATCAGGAACAACTGTTTATTGTCCATTGATGAGGATTTAAGGATAATGATTAACATTTATTTATTAAATGATAATAAAATGTTTTTTCAAATAAGAAAAGGACACGTCAGACCTTTATCTGACACACGACAGACCACGACGTTTCCTTTCCACTCCTATCTAGGGACGTGCGCAGGTCATCATTTCTTTTTCTAAAAGCTAAAACCGTCGTTTTGTTATCCGTTTTCTCTCTCCTCTTGTTATTAAGCAAAATTCTTATTCATTTCATTCTTTACGCGTTCAAATTACTCACAAGCAAGAACTTTCTCTCGACCTTCAAGCATTCTTTAAGAACACCAAGAACACGCACTTGTGCGTTTTTCTTAACAAGTTTTTACTCTCAAGGTTTGATCTAACCCTCTCCTGTGTGTTAAACACAATGACGAAACCTTCTCATCTCTTCTTATAATTATGCTTAAATAACTTTACCCTTTTAACAAATGAGTTAAAAAGACTCAAAGTTTTTTTTTACCAAAACCTGTTATGGGTTCAAACTTAAAACAGAAGACCAAACTATTGGTATTTTCTTAATCAACAAGTTTTTTTAAAGAAAACAAAACTAGTCTATTTTGTGTTAAAAACACAAGTATTTTGGTCTTTGTTCATCAAAATACTTGTTTTTCTTCTACATATTTTGGTAATTCTTGTACCAAAACCTACTCTGGTTTATTACTCTTGTATTAAACCATGATTTTCCTCTTTGGTGTCCCAATCTTTGAAACAGAAATGGCATCATCAAGCACCAACATGATCGAGAAGGCCCCTGCAAGCAACTTCAGCATGGAACAGGCGACTTTCAAGGCCTGCAACTACCTGCACTGGTTGACATTCCAGCTGACAAAGCCTACTTCAATGATGGAGCTACCTTCGTCAAAGTATGTCCTCTGATGTACGCTTTTGTACACAACCCTGTAGGAATCACTTCACACCTACAGGCTCTCTAGTACTCTGCTCAGTGTACCACTGTCACAACTGGAAAAGGTAAGAAGATCCATGCCATTGGCTTCTCTATCCCCTCTCTGGGATACTTCTCCTTTATTGTTGGCTTCCTAAGGCATGCTCTCCGCCTCCCCTCCAAGCTGAAGACTGAATCTTGGGCCCCTGAGCCCACAATTGAGCAAATTGACTCCTTTGAACTCAATTGGTTACATCTGGGAGAACCCTGAGCACAAGACGGTGGGTTCTAAGTTGGAAAAGAAGAGGCTCCCTGCTCCCTGGCAATACCTCCTCACTCAGGTCATTCAATGGCTGAGCTCCAAGACTGGTTCTCATGACCAGGCAAGCAAGCATTTCCAGGACATCGGATTTCCTCTCTGTACAGGGTACAAGCTGAACTACGCTGACTACATCTTCAGCGACATGTACAACAGGGTCAATGCAGCGAAGAGGAATCAATTCATTCCCTATCCAAGATTTTTCTCTACTATCTTGGAGTTTTCTTTCAAGGAGGAATACTCCACTGTTGGCAACCAAAGCTTCTCTCTAGTGGGGAAGAAATATCTGGAGCTAGAGATTCGTCCAGATGCTGCCCCCTACACCTCCTACATGCTGCGATTGATAGCAGCTGCTGCTCCTGTCCCTAGCTCACTGCCAAACCCATCAGTGAGTGCCTCCGGCACAACCATTCCCCCCGAGCGAGAGGAACCAAGCGATGGTCACAAAAAGACCATCGCCCAAAAACCCCCCTTCAAAGAAAGCCAAGAAGACAGTCTCTCAAAAGACTGGCCTCTCTGCTTCTGGCGTACTACCAACGTCTCTGCCAACCTCTGCTATGACAACGACATCTGAGTCCGTTGTCGCTTCTTCAGCGCTACCCCCACTTTCAGCAACTCCGGTCACTAAAAGTGTTAGAGTCAGCTCCGCTGAAACTGCACCAGGTAATACTATCACTGTCTTCTCTTCTTCTTCTACCCCTTCTTCTTTGGTCCTCACATCAATGCGTGATTCAGAGATAGTTGCCCCTATCTCTGATGATATTGAAATGCACGCTATTCAAACTTCAACTTTGTTTCGACAATCTGAACTTTGGAAAGCCAGTAACATAGGGCCTCAGCATACCTCTCTCAGGCATGCTCAGACACAGGCAAATGATCCTCAGGACATTGTCGTTGCACTTGCTGCACCCAAGAGTAATCCTCACGATACTCTTAGGTTACATGCCAAGTCTTTGGATCATTCTTCTTCTAACCCAGAGCTCTTCTTTGCTGCTCTGTCTATGTTGTCATCAGGTACGGCCCCACAAACATCAGTAACCACCATCTCCACTCAGCTTGCTTCTCCAAGAAGCAAAGGAAAGGGTGCCCAGCGCCCAATATCCCTTGAAGAAGCTCGAAGGATCAAACAGGATAAGATCGCTGCCAAGCTTCCTCCCTTTTCAGCGGAGATTCCAAAAATCAGTCTTCCACACCCTACCTTCCCTGCCATTGACTTTATTGTCAATTAATGTGCTCAAACCAGGGCTAGGGTGGATAATCTTAAGCAATCTGCTGAATATATCTTCCAGACGGTCGCTGGAACACCGGGAATGAAGACCACGCTGAACAATATGCTCGTCGACATCCAGGGACTCAAGGCTGATACCTGGGGAAACTCTCAGGCTATCGATGTGGTTGCCTCTGCTCTCAAAGCCCAAAGCCTAGTGCTTGAGTCTATTCAGAAGACTCAAGCTGATACTATGGACAAGCTAACCAGCATCTCTGGTGCTGGCCTCTCCTTCACCGTTGACGACAGGAAGAACCTGGGCGATGTTCTAACGAATCAGTCTCTGCACTCGGACTCGCTCAAGGACATTGGTTCGAATGTCAAGACTATCGCTGTGCACGTCCTCCCCGCTGACAACATCGAGGGGGAGAGATGTGCAAAGGAGATCGCTAATGAGATAATCGGTCAGGCCAATGACCGCATGCCAGGCACACCGATATCTCCCTACATCTATCAACAAGAACCCTGAGTCGTCGCTGCTGATGATGAAGATGATGAAGAACATGATGATGATGATGATGATGAAGATGAACCAATTCCCATCTATAAGGGGATTGATGATGATGACGATGATGACTTCCCTTCAGGTGCCTTAGAGCATTTCAAGAGAAGTCGACCAAGCAACTTCATGCCTGAGATCAACTACTCAGAGCCTTTGGGGGACGGACACACTCCTTCTCAGGAGCCGTCCAGCCATTCAGGCAAAGGAAAGCAGGTGGTGGATCTTGATGCCACCATTTCCCTCCTCCAAACTTTGGCTCTGACAAATCTCTCTCACCTTCTCCCGTTCTCAGTGAGTCTAGTCCCCCAAAGGACTCTACTTCACGGAAGGAACCTTCATCTGAAGATCAGTTTGTGTATATCACTGACTTTGACTCTGAAGATGAAGAAGGCCTTATTCCAAGACGGCGCGCACAGAGACCTTCAATAAGCGAGCCTGAGGAAGAACAAAGGCGAATAAACTTTTTAAAGGAGCTTGATGCAAAAAGAATAAAGAAGCCCTTCACTGAACCTGAAAATCCCATACCCATCAGCATGGTGGATGAATTTTATTTTCTGTCAAAGGAAGAAAGAGCTCAAGCTCTGGAAGCACAAAGACTCAGGGATGAGAAAATGAAGCAGACTCAAAACGATCTTGAACTTGCAAGGAAGATTCTCAGGGAAGGCTCTGCCAGAGAAGAAGCAAAAAGAAAGTTGAACAAGAAAAGTAAACAGCTTGCTGAAGCTCTGGTGCAGAAGGAACTAGTCAGAGAGAACATCGACGTAAATCCAATTTTTGCTCAAGAGAAGATTCTTAGTGCCATCTCTGAAGAAGAAACCCGTCACAGAGAAGAAGAATTGCGCTGGTGCTCTGAAAGATTCAACTATCGAAGGTCTGACTCCAAAATCATTCGTGCGACTATTGAAGGACGATATTCCAAAAGATATGGTCTTAAGGTGTACGTACAAATGTACAGACAAACGAGATGTGAAAAAGAAGAATCAAAGTTCTTAAAGTTCTTTGGATACTCTGAATGGCTGGAAATCAGAGATGCCATTCAGGGTTCCAAATCAAAATTCAAAGACGTGGTAGAACAAGCACTGGATCAACTCTTGCAGAGAATGTCTCAACTAGTTCAAATCCCTCCTCTCCCTGAAACTTCAAAGAGAAGAAAGTCTGCTGGTGGTTCCTCTTCAAAGAATGAGCATGAAACTAAGTTCAACTATGAAAGCATTCTTGGCCACTTGGAAATCCCTGATGTCTCAATGTTGAACTCTTCGCTCCCTCAAGATCGACGCTATGAAGAAAGTGAAACCATCGCACTCCCTGAACCAGGTATGGTTTATTTGGATAATGAAGGGATCTTAGGACTTTTCAGAAACTCATAAGTAAGCAAGGCTCCTTCAGCTTTCATCAAGATCATGCATCACTACTGTTGGTCAGACTCCCCTTTGATGAATAGGTAGAAGATGATCTATGAAAAGGAATTACAAAGAAGACATGAGCGTATCTCTTATTAGCTTTTCCATTTCCTTTGTTATGCTTCAGTGTAATGTACTTTTACTTTATATTTGTAATTTCATTTTTCCTGAAATTCTTCAGATTATTGATAATGAAATTCAAATGAAGTACTATACTCCACTTTTGTGCTGAAAAGATCCCTCAAAATAGTAAATGGGACAACGAACATAAGAGTTCTATTCTTTCTTACAAATCTAACTCACTGATTGTTTTCACTCTAAAAAGTAAATCAGTGAATGTACTTAAAGCCTTTACCTGTAACTTGAGATTTCATAACCTTATAAATGAAACTCAATAGTTCAAATAGAATAGCTGAAAAAGATCTCACAAGATTTGTTCTTAAAACTTTTACTTAGAAGTTTTTAAGTCCCTAGAAATCTCTTCAAGCAATTTTCTTTTATTGCTTAACCATAATCAAATTGGGGGAGATTGTTGATCATAACTCCTCTCAGTGATTTGAATATGATTCCTTTATGTACTCAGTGAAAATCCCATTTATAGACTCAAGTTCATTTCAGCGATAGCAAACGCTGATTGCCATCAGTGATCGCTGAAATCTCAGGAACCTTAAGTCTATCTCTGAAGACCTGAAGATCAGCTATCACACCAGAAGAACATTCAGCGAAAGTCGAAGACCAAGCTGAAGAAAGAGATAATCAGCTAGTGATCTAAAGCGGTTCAGTGAAAGCAAGGATTATCTAAATCATGTGAAGTCTTATGAAGTCTCAGCGACACTTCGAAAGTTCATCCTTGAAGTTTCAAGTTCAGCGATCAAGTGAAGACTTCAAACAAGATTAAAGTTGATCTTATCCTCGATGCACAAAAGTCAAAACCTTATACTATGTCAGAAAATGACGTATGGCTTGTCTCTTATGTCCCCATCAAATCTGATATGGTACTGTTCATGTTCGGCCAAAGCATGGCTGCTTTTTGGACAAAGGACAAGCTTCCTATAAAAGCTTGACACGTGGCAATATACCTTTTGTCTTGCATGATATGCAAACGGGTATAAATAGGATGAAGATATCTTCTTCATCCTCATGCATGCTACTTACTCTCCTTGAACCTCTGCTTCATTTCTTTCTAATTTCTTGTGCATCAAAACTGTGTGTTTCTTAAGTTACAATAGAATAGGTTATTTAACTTGTTCTAATTCCCCTTGTAACTGTAAATTTGTTTATTCAATATAAACTTATTTAAAAACGAAAAAATCTATCTGTTTGTACCCCCCTTCTAAAAACTGTTTCTATACCCACTACTAGAAAATTGAGTATTTTCAACGAAAATTTTCAACGAAAAATGTCGGTCCCAAAGGAGTCTACAAGAGTTCAAAGGGTCACTAGTAGAAAATTGAGTTTTTTCAACGAAATTAATTTTCAACGGAAAATATCGTTGAAAATTTTCTACGAATTTTAGATGATTTTTGACAGAACATAAATTTTCTACCAATTTTTAACGAATTTCCGTTGAAAATCTCTCACAAAATGCATTTTCAACCAAAAACTTTTTAACGAGACATTCGTTTGAAAAAATTTTGGTTGAAAATGCATGTATGTTTGTGAGAGATTTTCAACAGAAATTCGTGGAAAATTCGTAGAAAATTTATGTTCTGTCAATAATCATCTAAAATTCGTAGAAAATTTTCAACGACATTTTCCGTTGAAAATTAATTTCGTTGAAAAAACTCAATTTTCTAGTAGTGACCCTTTGAACTCTTGTAGACTCCTTTGGGACCAACATTTTGTTAACATCGGAAGTCCGAACCCTTGAATTTCTCGGGTATCTCCACATGAGTTTTCACTAATTGTGATTGTTCCATCGCTCCACAACAAATTATTTGTCTTAGATTGTTAGGAGTAAGCAATCACATAATATGTACTGTGTATAAAATTACAAAGGAGTAGTAGAAATAAAGAGTTTCTTGTATATATAATCCATATAGTAACATAACTAACAACAATAATTCAAACATAAAATCATAAACCTTACCTTATTGGTTGACTCTTGTTGATATGAGAAATCGATTGAGGTCTGCACTTACGTAGTGTCCTAAGACATAAATTGCTCCAGTGTCGGTCTGTCTTGAGGATACAACAATCTTATTCAAGTAGCCTTGAATCTATCGTATCAAACCCATTTTGGTGATGAAATAGGATGTAGAGGATAGAGAGAATCAGAGGATATCTTTTTTGTGTCAAAAAATTCGACAGGAATGATATATATATATATATATATATATATCTTTCCCAAGTCAACCGCATCCTAACTGCAAAAAATTGTCGAAACAGTGTGTGACGCGGGTAATCCCGCAGGTTAGTCGCGTGGGAAACCGGGTGAAAAGAGACAATGAGTGAAGAGGGTATTCCCGCGGGTAGGCCGCATGGCGGCCTGCGCCAGTTACCATTTCGGACTCTAGTGAGTCACGCGGGTAGGGCGCGGCTTAGCCGCGTGAAAGGTCGCGTCAGCTACTGTGTGTCTCTTCACTGAGCATCTCATTTAATGGAAGATTCCCAACGCCCAAGGCCCTATCTTTGACATATAATCAAACGCCCCCTTAATGTCAAAGAGAGCCCCATGAACAACCACACACCAAGGTCAATGTCTTAAATGATTCATTTAAGACTCCATTGTTGGTGTTTATTAAGTGGATGATTTTTTCTCTTGGCTCCTATGTGGGACACTAATTTCTCCATCCTTAGCGAAGTTCCAACAGTGATTACAACGAAAATAATCTCTAATTACTTGTTTAGTATTATATGACGATATTTGTGTTTTATGGATGATTAATGATTAATGTTTGGATTTTTTTTACATTAAGCATCATATCTAATGTTTGTTATGTTGTGTTGACTAATATTCTTAAATTTAATATGCATGATTATTACATAGTAATTCACCATGAGCAAAAAGATAACTGATGGCAAGAGGGAGACATTTTTTTTGGACTTCTCAGATGAATAGCAATACTTAAGGAACAAGATAAAGATAACAGGGTAAATGGAACATTCACTTCCCAAGCATATACCAATATGGTGGATGGGTTAAGTAAAACTCTTGACAAAGCTTTCAACAAAAATTACTTGAAGAATCGTTTGAAAACTCTAAAAGATCATTTTGCTCAATATGAAATTGATCGAATGATAAAAGTCGAGATCAAGTTGGAGAATTTCAGCATCACAAATGGACCCGCCAAATGCGACCACATCTAAAAGAACGAAAAGAAAGGTAGAACAAGATGTAGAGAATTTAAAGGTAACTGCATAGGTGATGTAGCTAATGCTATAAGAGAAAGTACTAATACTATAAGAGAAAATAATAATGTATTGAGTTTATTTCCATCGTACATCATTAATATGTTTATATTTATATTTATCATAGTACTGATTGTCGTTATTAACTTTTTGTAACAGGTATTCGAAAGATCTCATCGACATGTGTACTTAGGGTAAGAGATATATAATGAACTCAACCTGATGGACATGGAAACTGAAAAGACTTCATGTGCATATCTTTTTCTAGTGGATAGGCCAGAAAAAGCACATGCGTTATTTGGTTATCCTCTTCCGATGAAAATGTCTCTTTTGAGAGACATGATGGGTGAAGATTATTAGGATTTAGGGAATCAATATATTCAACTATACGTTTTTTATTCGGATTTTATGTTTAGCTCGTCGTCCTATTTTTTTAATTTATTTAACAAATTTTAGGAATTTTATAACACGTTTTAGTATATAAATATGTTTGATCGTTATTCGTCGTGTTCAGGAACCCAAATACACTAAACATGATTTAAATGCTACTTGTAATCATTTGTTTAATAAAACATAATAATACCAACTTGTCTATTTTTCATGAAATAATAGTCAAATTAGGATTAATAATTACAACATTATCACAATTACTTTCGTAATATACAAAAATCGTGAAGTCCATACTAGATACTTATTCATGTTAGTTATTAATTAAGCCAATTACTAATTATCTCAAATAAAATAGTTTGTAGTTAATATAATAATACTTAGCTAAGATAAAATAAGTTAAACAAATATAGGGGTAGGGGAGATTTCAAATACAAACCACGTCAATTCGTACAAACCGTACAAAACGCATGTTTCATTGTTTTTTTGAATAATTTTTTTTTTCATGAAAGTATTTAATATGATGAATTTGTTTCATATAATTATTTTCTTCATGAAATTATTTTTCTTTCTACATGAAAATGAATTGATTCATGAAACTCTCAATTTGATGAATCTTGTTTCACATATTCTTGATTCACCAACCTTCATGTATTCTTTGATGAAATTTTTTCATATATTATTGACTAATCAACCCTAATAATTAAGAAAATGTGAAAAAATGAAAAAAAAAATATTGGTTGCATGCGGTTTGTACGTTTGTACGAATTGACGTGGTTTGTAACGGAAATCAACCCTATAGGGGTATATTTATAAAATTACAGCTTTCCTTTGCTTTCCCTCCTGTTCGAGAACACAATAACTTGTTTCCTTTCTTTTCCTTTCCTTCCATTTCGAGAACACAAATAGTTTATTTATTTTCTTTCCTTTCCTTTATTTTCTTTTCCTTTCCTTTCTTTTCTTTTCTTTTCCTTTCCTTCGATAACACAACGCTAATGGCTTCGTCTTCATCCCTGTGTCAATGAAACCGCCCGTCTCTGCAACCAATCATTATCGCTGGAGAAACACACGACCACCGCCCCAACTTTTACTACCATTTGTTTAAACAACCAGTTCCAAATGTGTTGAAGAAGATACCATGAAAGCATCGATGGAAAAGTCAGAATCCCAACCCAGTATCTTCAACTCCATGAACTTACACCTATTAAATCTGTCAAAAATCCCTATCCTTAATCTCCCTCGATTGTAAGCAGGTAGGTACATTAGTAGCAGTGATGTCATCGATCAAATTCTAGTTTATATTCAGACTGAATATAAGCTACAAGTATACAAATCTCAAATTGTAGTTTATATTCAGTCTGAATATAAGCTACAGTTAGTCAAACCCCAAATTGTAGCTTATATTCAGTCTGAATATAAGTTACACTTAGTCAAACCCCAAATTGTAGTTTATATTCAGTCTGAATATAAGCTACAATTACTCAAACCCCAAATTGTAGCTTATGTTCAGTCTGAATATAAGTTACAAGTATACAAACCCCAAATTGTAGCTTATGTTCACTCTAAATATAAGCTACAATTATTCAAACCCCAAATTGTAGCTTATATTTAGTCTGAATATAAGCTATAGGTATACAAACTCCAAATTGTAGTTTATATTCAGTCTGAATATAAGCTACAATTATTCAAATACCTAAATACAACCTGACGATTCAAATCAGAACCAGACATCATCATCTTCCCCAAATTTCATCATCATCTTCCCCATATTTGTTCAAATCAGAACCAGGCATCATCATCTTCCCAAAATTTCTTCATCATCTTCCCCAAATTTCTTCACACTATCTCCTTCGAACCTCAGATCAACTCCGACAAAGAAGAAAGGTAAGAAGGAGAACCCCCACACCTGCAACTTTTTTCTTTTCTGCTTATTTTCTTCTTTGTGCCTCCATCGTGCCTGGATTTCAATTTCGTTGACCATGAATTTCGATTGATGAACACGATTTTGGATTTCGATTTTGTCTTTGTCTTACGATTTTGGATTTTGATTTCCAGATTCGATTGAAAACTGGAGATTTTTACTCAAAAATTTAATTGAGATAAAAACTTTGAAAATTACCCCTCAAGCCATGTTTGAAAATTAACTTAAATATGACTTAGATAAAGGACTGAGATTCATCCTCATGTTCACAATCAAAGATAGGTTCACATTTGAACTTTCCTCTATGTATGTATATATATATATATATATGTGTAAGTGTATATATATATGTAAGTGTATATATATATATACATACATATATTCTTATTTGATTAAGCCTATATATATATATAGGCGGGTTCATACGAGGACGGTACCAATTTACGAGAATACGAGGACAATTCTCGGTCAATCATTTTGTACATGAAAATTTTCATGTACAAAATCATATATGATTTCATGTACAAAATCATATGTGATTTTGTAAGCATAAAAAAGGACACGCGCGACTTTTTTTGTGGGCAAGTCGCGGAAAAAGTCACGGCTAATCATATATGATTTTGTACGTGAATCATATGTGATTTTGTACATGAAAAGTTTCATATACAAAATGATAGGCTGAGGATTGTCCTCGCATTCTCGTAAATTGTTATCGTCCTCGCATGAACCTCTTTCTCTCTCTCTCTCTCTCTCTATATATATATATATATAGAGAGAGAGAGAGAGAGAGGGGGAGGTTCAGAAGAAAACGCTAAAAAAGAGAAAACTGAAGAACACCTTGTGTATTTTTTTCTATGCATCAATGTATATATATGCATTAGTGCATATGCACAAATGCATGTTACCAGATGGCGGCCTCCCAGGGTGTTCTTCAATTTTCTATTTTTTTAGCGTTTTCTCCTGAACCTCCCTCTCTCTCTCTATATATATATATATATATATATATATATATATTTATATGGAAGTCCAAATACAAACCGGCTGAAAGTTACAAGCCCTTACAAATCAATATAAAAATAATTTTTTTCATCATTAATTTTTAATCGAATGTTATGATTTAAGATATTATTACACATATGTTTGTTTCACCTTATGAAAAAAAATACATAAAAAACACATGTGAAACTTTTACATTACAAAAGTGTAACAATCTCTTAAATAATAGCATTTGATGAAAAAAAATAATGAATTTTTTTTATTAGAGCACTGTACTTTGAAAAATCTACTTATTATACATTAGGTAACCTTTTCTTATAAATTTACCCACTATACCAAGTTTCCACCTCATTGTCCATGTAGGTTGTCCAAGTGTAATATATTGCCGGTGTGACATTTCTTATTACAAAATTGTACTTTCAAAATATTAACTTTACATATTGTTTAATAAATATATTAGACTAATTAAACAAATTTAAATTATTCATTAATATGACAATATTAATAAAATTTGTAGATCAAAATTTATTTCCGTAGTATTTAAAAGTATGTTTGAAAAATATATATTTGAACTAAGAAAATAAGAATTATTACGTAATTTCTTACGAATGAAATATTTATATTGAAAATAATATATATCAAATTGTCTTTAAAAAATTGAATTTAGCATATCATTTAATAAATGTATTAAATTAATTAAATTATTTCTAAAATATTAATTAAAATATAACAGTATTAAGATGATTTGTAAAAACACATTTTATATCGTTAAATTAAAAAAAAATACAAAATAAGCATATTTTTAAATTAGAAAAATTAAATAATAAGTGTTGCGTTTTCTTACAAATAAAATGTTTAATTTGAAAAAAAAATATCATATTGGTTAAAAAAACGTTACTCTAGAGTATTAAAGTTGCATACAATATAGTAAAAGTAAAAAAATGAAAATATTTTTTAAAAAGAGCGATGACGTGAGATATTACTAAAAATTGAGAAAATTAAGGAAAATATAAACTGGGTGAGATATGAATACAAATACAAATACAAGAGATTTTTTTATTAATGTCATGTAATCAGAATGATGTGTCATCTATATCATCTCATTTAAGTCATATAAGTAAACAAAAGTTGGCGGTTAACTTGTTTAAAAGTTAACAAGTTACTCATTGCTATATTGGGTAGATTTTTCAAGTACAATATCTTCATAAAAAATAATTTGAAAGTACATTGCTGTAATAAAAAAAACTGAAAATACAATGGTATAATAAAGAAATTTATGAGAGTTGCACCCTAGTCTATGTAAACTTTAGTCTATAAATTCTTTATTGATTTTATAGTCTTATTGGAAATTGATAAAAATATTATATAATATTTATTTTGCATGTCACATCTATATTATATAGGATTTTCTTTTTTGGGTTTTTTCTTTTTACACATGGTAAAAGATTCTTTTTGATGAAAAAAATACATGTCAATTTATAAGAATAAAGCTTACACCCTCCATTGAATGGTCTTTTCAATTTGTTTTTTTTTCCTTTCAAATATTTAATATTGGGTTTTTTGTTTTTAATTTCTTTATTAGGATTTTTTTTAAAGCTATAGTTTATTACTTAAACACTCATTTCATCTCTTTATGCAATTAAGAAACCCTCATTTTCATCTTTTCATGCAACCAAGAAACTCTCATTTTCATCTCTTTAGGCAACTAAGAAACCCTCATTTTCATCTCATCATGCAACTAAGAAGATGATGATTTTTTAAGAGATTGGTATTCAATTCTATAACAGTTATAATTATTATTTTATATAATAGTTAACTTTTTTGTCCATATATATTGTATTCTATAATATTAATTAATAAAGTCTATATATATAATAGTTATAATTATATAATAATAGTAAGACATTATTATTTTATGATAACAAAAAATAAATTCTAAAATAATTATAATTATTATTTTATATAATAGTTAAATTCTTGTATTATATAATATTATAATTATAGAATAATATTAAAGATATTATTTTATGATGATAAAAAAAACAAAATAATTAAATAATTATTAGGGTGTAAAAGGAAAAACTCTTGTAGAAAAGAGAAATTCGAAATGGTCACGATTCTAATTAAAACATGATATTTACAAAACGTCGGAAGAGGTGTCGACGTCAGATGGTGTAGCTTGGTTTCGTGCCAAGTGTAAGAAATCTTACAAAGGGTGTATATATATTTACATTTTACACCATCATAATTGATTGTTTAATACTCTTTGATTTCTCTCGGTTAAAGTGTCAATATGCAAGGTACATGACAAGTATTTTGGTTATTTTAAGATTTTTATCACTTGGACCAAACGTGTCATATTCTCTCTCTCTCTCTCTATATATATATATATTATATATATATATATATATAAAAATTTGTGTCATCGGAGATGACAAAGAGGGGAGGGGGGGTCTCATCGGAGATGACAAGGATGGGGTTGTTTTTTTCTTGGATATGACAAGTATATATATACCCCATTGTCATCTCCAACGAAAAAACAACCCCAATCCTTGTCATCTCCAACGACACAACACTTCCATGTCATCTCCGACGACATGACAACCCGTCATCGTTCGCTACCGACTAGATCCACATCTCCCCTAAATCCAAATCCATTTGACCTTTTGCCGCCTATCTCCACCTCTCGCCGTCCATTGTCGCCTCCCCACGACTGGATCTAATTCTGCCGTCTTCAGACATATGCCGAAACCGTTTTTCTCTCCTCAAATTACATCATTATAATCTTCTCGTCAATACGTTTAAAATGAGTCTAATATTGAATATTTTTGGACTTAATCTTATATTATTGAATATTATAAATACTTACAAGTTCATTTTAATACTTACATTTTATACCCTTATAGTTACAAATTAAATAAATAGCCATAAGGATAGGAAGTGTAAATAATAACGATAATCGTTATGTATCTCGAGACAATATTCAACTTAGAAATTTTAACTATTTAATTTTATTAAATGCCATCGAACTATCGTCCTAGTTAGTTCAAGAACAAGTCGGACTCGTATTCTTTTTAAAATAGTGGCACTATTTGAGTATGAAAGGAAAATAAATAATATTTTTAACAAAATCACAAAGATTTAGTTGGTTAATTGCTTGTATTTCCAAGCAAAAGGCCAAGGTTTGATTCCTTGCATATATATACGCCATTATCCAAATTCCAAGTAAAAACTAAAATAAATGTATTTTGATATGGGTGGGATTCAAACATCACTCTATTAAAAGCAAGAGTCTAATTATGCTATATATACTGATACGTAGGCGATTCGAGATGGCTAATATCCCATAAAGTAAGAGAAAAGCAGAGAGTTTTTGGGGGAATTTTCTGATGTTTTTTCCGAACAAAAAAGATTTACAATGTATAATAATTGAAGACTGAACGTGCACTACTATTAGACCTAAAAGACTGCTACCACTAATCAGAAAATTAAGGGAACATGCATGCAACTAAAGTACTAAAAAAGAGGAACAACTCAAAGACTGATTCCTAGCCAACTGCCTGGAGACTAGGTCTTCAGGATCCGTATGAAATTTGACAACCCGAGCCAGCTTAATCTTGGTGGGTCTCCCCTCCTTCGGCTGGGCTGGATCACCACGGTCTAAATCACTGGACTTGGAGGCTAAACCTGACGGTCCTTGAATCGTATCAATACCAACTCATCTAACTTAAATTTCTATCGTATATAAATAAAAAACATAGGAGCATATAACGAAACATGGTGGTGGTAGTTTTTAGGAGCATATTTTTTTTTCCTACTACCGATGAAGTTATAAAGCAGTAGTTTGTGTCACCATATACCATTAAGTTGGTCCGTCCAACTGTCCCCTGGTAAAGAACAACATGCGGTGGTATGACACTGCAACAAATTTAACCTACACTACAAAATTCGTTTATAAATTTAATTTTGGCATATATAGGTCTATTGTGACGACAATCTTCGCTATCTGTTTGTAGCTATAGATACCTATAGCGGCAAATTATCATAGCTAACACATAATAATTACAGTTTTTTACCTACTTCAATAGATATGTTGTTGCTACAGATGAAAAACTTAAAATGATATATGTTTTCCTATAGCGATGACATCTTGTCGCTATAGGTGTCTATTTAAAGAAAAAGAACTTAAACTCTTCAATCATTTGTAACAAGTTAACAACAATCATTTTAATACCCAAGTGAAGAATTCCTAGTTGTCGCTAAATTTGTTGTAGTGTCATGATCTTTCTTTTGAAACCAAACGATTCCAATACATTTCATTCAAAAGTAGAGTTAAGATACATAGTTTTATAATTATTAAGGTATAATATATACTCAAATACAAATAATTACGAGTTTGATATTGAATTTAGTATATAGTTTATGTTAAGAATATAATTTAAAGCTTCAAATGAAGTAAACGAGGAACACCATCAAGTCCCTTGGAGAGTGAATACTGGATGTAGTCATAAACGGTAGTTTCTCTGTACCTCGCCGGATTCTCATCTGAAACCAACTCTTTGATCGGTCCGTACACCTTGGTCGACGGCGCAAAGGAGGTGCTGAAAAAGCACGCCACCGATACCCTCGGCCCTTTCTCGTTTGCCACCACTCTGTGCTCCACACTCTTCAGTTTATCATTCGATATCATCTGAAACCCTAACATCATCACATTCCGATCTCCAATTTTCAAAATCAAAGTCAATTGTTGAATGTTGTTATATATATATGTATATATATGGGGGTTTAAATGCGAACTCAAATTGGTTGTGAACATGAGGACAAAGAAGATCGCGACATGTGTCCCATTATTCAGACTGAATGTTGTGTTATAGATTATGAATGTGTGTCATTCATACTGAATGATAAATGAACTTCACCTTCGTTATGTGTCTCATTATTCAGACTGAGCGGGACACGTGTCAGACTCTCCTTTGTCCTCATGTTCGCAACCAAATTTGAGTTCGCATTTGAAATTTTCTTTACATATATATATAAAGGCAGAACGCTAACTATTTACGTGAACATGATAAAAAAATTTCATATACAAAATCATATGTGATTTTGCACTAACCGGGGGCGGGCGACTTAAAGTCGCATGGAAAATTAAAAGTCGTTTGGATCATGTATAACTTTGTACAACATGAAACTATTTTCTCCTTTTCTTGTAAAAAGTTAACATTGTTGTTTGAAATTTTCTCTCTCTCTATATTTATACCTGTAATAGATCTCCAATGTTTATGACAAGTGCACCAGGTGTTGGAGGAACATCAATCCATTGTTGGTTATGAAGTACTTGAAGACCTCCGATTTCATCTTGTAGAAGAACAGTAAGGAATCCATCGTCCGTATGTTTGGTTGCACCCATGGTTAGTTCTGGTTGTGGACAAGCTGGATAACAATGGCCGACGAATATAAGCCCCTTGTCACAATCCAGATCAGCCAGATGACTAGGGTTCAGCTTCAACGCCTCCGAGATCAATCCGAATAAGACGCCACCGAGTTTCATCACTTGATTCGAGTACTCGATTTGTATATCTCTACAAACCACCGGCAGTTCTTTCGGTGGCGGAGGTGCCGGAGCCATTAACGTATAGAAAGTGTCTCTCCAATTCGCTGATGGGGAAGTATAGAGATCGACATTACTATTATAGACTACTGTTTTCGAAGGATCTCTTGTGTAAAACCGTTTCTTCACCTCCACATCTTGATCGTAAAATCTACGGACTCCTTGAAGCATCTCGTTCATCACACTCATTGGGATTCCGTGATTCACCACTTGAAAAAACCCTAGATTCTCCGAAGCCTCACGGATCTTCTCCACCGTTGATTTTCTATCGATGGATCCGAGGTCAACTACTGGAATCTCGAAAGGCATGGAGGATTTCGGCAAGGGTTCCGGTTGGTTGACGAAGATGCGAGGGATTTCTTGGATTCCAGCATCTGCAAAGGCTTTAACTCCGGCTTTTGTTTCATCGAAAGCTTTGAGTTCGGTTAGTCGATCGTAAACCGGGGTGATTGAAACCATGGTTTCAGTGGCAGCCATGGTTGTCATGACCACCGTATGCTAAAGGTCCTTCAATAAATAGAAATATCTACCCATTCATTAGTTGCCATCTTTGACTCGAGTAGAAATTTAAGACCACAAATTAGTTCATGGATTAATTGAATAAAAATCATAATAAATCCTTTGGCTATGGATATCCCAAGCCAACCAAGATGGCATCATTATTTACTAAATGTTTAAATGTTTATTTGAGTAATTGTTTATGGACAAAATTCATCATTATCTTTTATTTAACGAGTAAATTTTTAGTCTATTAAGAAATAGATTTCAAAATTCTGGAGTTTTTCTTTGTATATTATAGAGATGATTAAATATGCAAATCGTCGGGGTATTTGTGTAAATAGGTATAATCCATATGCAACAATTTATCCGGTAAGCATTAATCATGGAAATAGCCGTTGCCCACACTTACCAAATAAAATTATACCATTTCCACTTCTTCTGGGAAGGTCTAAATAGTGGTAAAATAACAAGTTGCAGGTTGGTTAAACAAGTTACATGCTGGGAAGGTTTTAACAAAGGAATAATATTAGTGGGTTAATCAACAAGGTTTCAATAGTGGAACTGTGAAAAGTGGGTTCATATTTCATAACACAAATTGTGAAAATGATGCAAACCCAATTGTATGTTTGAATGGGATTTTTGATCAAAAGTCATGAAAGGGACGAGAGAGAAGGGAGAAAGAAAGAGGGAATCATGGCTCGGTTTTCAAAAACAAATTAGAGTAGATTACATGATTGGTCCATGTGGTTTACATAAAATCACATTGTGCATCCCTAATTCAAAATAATTATGGAAAAGGTCCCTGTGGTTTATATTTTCTCATGCATATGGTCCCTCTTCCCTAACACTGTTAAATGATTCTGTTAAATAGTTTAACTAGAAGGGTAATTTTGTCATTTTACTCTTTTTTATTTTCAATTAAAAACTTACAAAATATTATATATATGTATATATATATATTGTTGTAGGATAAATGTGTCATCATCTAAAGGATATGACGATATAGATAGAGATAAACATATTAGAGATAGATCAGAACATATATCTCTCGTAGCTATCTACTTGTATCTCATCCCTTTTTAAATGGCTTACGATTAATGAGAATTACGATTTTCTTCTCTCTATTTTCTTGTTGTTCTATTTACCTTTTCCTTTAACACGTTATCAACACGTTGCTTTGCTAATTATAAAAGAGAATTTGGAAAAGACGTGAATCTAGGGTTTTTACAGTATAAACGTCGATTTAAGATTTCATTTCTAGTATTGCAATTCAAGTAAGTATCTCTAAAAAACCTTTTAATTTTTTTCTTATCTATGAGTTATCATTAACCGTGAATAATCTTTTTAGTCGTGATAATTCAATGTACCCTCGTTTAGTTTCGCATCTACTTGACTATGCATTTAAATTCTTCTTTATGGAACAACCGTAAATCTAATTTTACATATTTGTACTTTATTCTCTAAGAACTTTTGTTGTTTTAACTTTTTTTGACATATTGACAAAAAGAAAATTATATGTATTTCTATAATGTGCTTGTTACTTGTGGTTCATCAAATTTTTGGATAATTGTTTTTGCTTATTAAACAAAAAAAATGGACAACAAAGCAAAAACCCTCCACCATGGAATATGGATCGATGTGTTTATAGTTTTTTTTATTTCTTTATGATATTATTTATAAAACTTATACGGATTTAAAAGTGTTTTTTTTCCATACCTATAAAAATCATATTGAGTTTTCCTTCTTCTTTTTTGCGAAGGCGAATGCAGGAAAAAAAGTGGGATTTATTTTCCAATTTTTTTTTGTTACCTGTGGATTATTAATTTAAATTATTATTATTGGTTGGGTTTGTTAAGATCATCTGCTCTAAATTTTGACTTTGATAATATTTAATTTATTATTGATATGCATTTAGACCTAATATGATTTATATATGTAAAAATCTTATCATTATTTGTTGAGACATTATTGTTTATTTTGATTTCTTTTACTTGTTTTTATTTTAGCATATTGTTATTGATCATGTATATTAAGATGGACTAGTTAACTCTCTATTTAAGTTAGTGGTTTTAATCTGGTATTAAAATGTTTACTAATTTAATTAGAGATTTAGTTTTAGAATTGTCTTCCGATATAATATCTAAAATTATAAGTTCATACTTATAATACACAATCTTATAATTAATTTTTGGAAGTTACACTTCCAACTCTCAAAACTTTGCGTCTCTTTTGTAGAAAATATTATTCTAATGCTTAATTATAAGTTTCTACTTATAATTTTTATAACAACTTTTGAAAGTTACACTTCCAACCTTCATAATATTTTGGTCTTCTACCAAAATCTCTTAAAATACTATTAAGGTATTAAATTATTGAAGTTGGTTTCATGTCAAACTCATATTATATTTGGCCTTATGACAAAAACATATAACTATAATATATCTTCAAATTAAATAAATCGTAAAATATTGATTGAATTTTGTCAAATGGGTGTAAATAACCCCAAGGTTTGTAGGGACTTAAAAAATCCATGTGATTCCTCTACTACCTGGAAATCCAATAGATCGAGTAATTTATTTTCACAAACTAAAATTTTGATGAAGTAATATCAACAAAATTTAAACATACAATAATGTAATATTATTATGATAATGAAATTTTATGCATAATATAATGATTATAGACTATGATTATTAGAAAATCATATATTCTCCATTATTTACGACATCCTGGACTCGAAAGAACTTGAGTACCATAAGATAGGTTCGTAGAAACAAATGCAAAAATGTAAAAACCATCAAAATCTTTGCCCTAAAAATCAACTGTTAAGGTACAAGTAAATGACTTGAGATTTTTGAGACAACAAATCAGTCACAACTTTAGAGAATATCGTTAACTAGAATCCCTATGAGCTGTGGGACGCTCGGGAGTGTTCATTACTATGTACTTCCCAAACAAATCATACAGTGGAAAGAAACCCACTCACTTACAAGAAGGTGACTGATTTCAACAAAGAAATGTTGTGTCTCAAAATGCAACTCAATCTTCATGGCAAGGACTCACAGAAGATGACATGATTCATAACATTATTTCCACCTTTCATATATCAGTAAATATCAATGAACCAACATAAGTTGGAATGTAACATTTACACAAACTCGTCAACCTATTGAAAGTGGTTGAGAGACATAACAAGCTTCCTTTGAAGGGATAGAATATATCGAGGGAAATTTTTGAAGAATATTGTCAAAAATGAGTGGCAAAAAACGTAACAACACTAGACATGTCGGGACAAAGAAAATTCTCATAGCTGGAAACAACTCCAAAGGACAGTGAGTTAAAGACAATTTCACATAGGTGACATCTATGCACCCCATAGACAAAACCATGGAAAGGGTAAGGGTCATGACAAGATTCGAAAAGGGTTTTTCAATTCTAGGAGCAACGATGCAACTACTGCCTTAAAGATAATGGGCAATATAAGAAGAAAAATGTGCTAATAATCGCTCATATAAAAAAAAACAAGTTGGAAATGAACTATATCAAATTAATTTAAGATTTATTAAGCATAAGTTTACTTGAAATTTATTTTAAGTATTAAATTAATTTCATTTGTTGATGAAAAACCAAATATTTAACTATTATAAATGTAATGAAATACATCAACATTTCAAATATAAAACTCTCAATATTCTCCTTTCCATATTGGAATGTATCGAGGAGAACTTGAGTGTTTTTGTGGAACCTCCCACACAATCATAAAAGATATACTAATATTTACTCCTCCAACCAAAATACTTAGATGATGGACTGTCATTTTCTGTTGGTACACCATTAATAGTTATTAAAGCACTATATTAATGAGAACCTTGCTAAGATATTCGTATCAACTGGAAATCATAATATAAGAATGGAAATGGGTATATATGTACATCAACTCTAATGATATGAAAGGAACATATATTATAGAAGTTAATGTGTCAAACTAGTGGATTATCCAGATCATCAAATCATATTTTGTCACCAATAAAGAATTTTGGGACAATTACACGTATATGTTTCGATATGACCTCGTGGGACACCATGATCATGACATGGTGAACCGTGTATCTACAAATACATATAGACACATTTTCTTTCAAGTAAAAGGCAAAATGAGGCAATTAACCAAACTGCAACTATTGACTTATGCGGCATAAGAAGTAACATCGCCATTATAATATGTCGTCTCAAATACCTAAGACTTTTGTATACCCTGATTGATTATGTGGCAGATACATACAAAGTACACCCGAGGGAACACCTTAGGAATTCTAGCGCAATCTAGAGCTCAAGGTTATCATAGTCTGTCATAACTAACTTCTACACTAAGACCATGTTTAGTAACCATAAACTAACTTTTTGATAATTTATTTCAAGTAGCATTTCAATAAGTTAATTCTAGGGGCTTTTTTTCTTCCAATTATTCCCCTAATAGTTTTTTAATTAGTTAATCTTTTAACATGTCCTTTTAGGTCATTTTACATTGTTATATAAACTTATCAAATATGACTAGTTTATTAGCCAACAACTAGCTTGCCAAACATAGCCTAAAGTCTTTGTATTTGATCATTGCCTTGGCCTTTCTATATATTGAACATATTGCTTATTCAATACCAGAATGGATAAAAATATCTATAATTGTTCCACTCAATTTCTCTCATGATCCATTTCATTTCTGCGATTAAAAAATGGAGACGAGATCCAGAAAATTAAAATAGGAAAGAGGAAAAGGGACAAAACAAATCTGCATACGTCATTTTCATTTCCTTTCATGATGCATTTTTCATTTTATGTGTCCCATTTTCTCGACCCAAAAATATGGAAATGGCATCCACAAAATGGATATGTGAAAGGGGATCAAATGGGTAAATTCCTAGAAATCAAGGATGTACCTTGTCACAAGTAACTACTACCCTAATTCTGAAAATTATCTTTTATTTTAGTTCAAAGCCTATCTAGATTGAGGGGTAAAATGGTCATTTCTGTTCAAAGTGTTTATTTAGCACAAATAATAATTTAGCTGATCAATCCTTTTAGACAACGTAACCCATGCATGTAGTTAGCGCATCACAAGATCTTCCATTTACCATCATTTTATTGCACAGGGACCAAAAAAGCAGACCAACAAAGCATATTGGACGTTTTCAACAAACGAGGTTCTGAGTATTCTGAATCATCTGTTGCCGCACCAGCCAAGTGAAACAAATCTTACAAAGGGTGTATATATACAGTAGCGGAGCCACGGGGGGACTGGTTGGTGCTGAGCCCCCAACCCCACCCCACCCCCAACTGTTCTACCTTATATAATATACTTAGAAACTAAAACACATAAGATAAGGCAGCGGAGATGGTTACTACTTTCTGCTTCTACCAGGCTAGGAAGATCACGATTCGAATCCTTCCAGCCTTAAAGTTTGCTTTTTTATTTTCCTTTCAGGCTAAAGTTTATTTTTTTATTTTATTTAAATGTCAGTCTTTTCCATTTTGGTTTTCATCAATTATATCATGCACTATATTTACCTTTTATATCATTATTAAAAATACATTATTATTATTTGTGTTACATTATTACACAAAAACTCATAATAAATTAAATCAATATTGTTATTATTATACAAAATTAAAAATATATAAATCAAGATTTTTATATTATTATTTTTTGGATTATAGATATTCCTTTTTTTTAACATTCCACAAACAAAAAACCCTAAATATTCATGAGTTTTTTTTGTTTTTATATACAGACTCGAATCAAACTTTCCTTTCAAAATCACATGAAATTTATAAGAACTAACATTAACCGCATATCTAACATTGAGCTTTTGTTTGAATAATGACGTCACTCGACAAGCTATAAGATTTTAAGCCCCCCAAAACTAAAACTCTAGATACGCCCCCTATATATATATTTACATTTTACATCATTAGAATTAATTATTTAGCATTCTTTGATTTCTCTCCTTAAAGTATCAATGTGTAAGGCACATGATAAGTATTTTGGTTATTTTAAGGTTTTTATCAATTGGACATCCATTCAACTTTTTGCCGCCCATCTCCACCTCTCGTCGAGCACTGCCGCCTCCCCATGACTGGATCTTATTCCGCCATCTTCAGCCTTGTGCCACCGAAACCGTTTCTTTCCTTCCAAATTACACCATTATAATCATCTCGTCAATTCGTTTAAAATGAGTCTAGTATTTAATATTTTTGGACTTAATCTTATATTTATTGAATACTATAAATACTTACGAATTAATTTTAATACTAACATTTTACACCGTTATAGTTACAAATTAAATAAACAACCATAAGGGTAAAAAATGTAGATAATAATGATAATCGTTATGCATTTTGAGACGATATTTAACTTGGAAATTTTAACTATTTAATTTTTTTAAACGGCGACAATTTTATTAAAACTAACAAGGTGCTAAAAACAGTTATATCACAGAAATAGCCAATAAGGGGTTTTGCAACCACCCAACCCAATTTATATTCCATTTCCACTCATGTTTTGGGCCCATAGGAACAAGTGTGTTACAATATTATCCCACAACACCATCTTTTTAGGTTCCGTGGCTCCAAAAAGCCTCCTATTACGAAAATTCCATAATTACCACAACATTGTGTTTATGATCGCTTCTAGGCACTCTACCTCCCCTTCCTTTAGACTAAATGACTCCATCCAAACTTTCCAGCTCGGGACGTTGTATAGACCAGGTATGTCTATGTTCCACCATTGTCCTACATTTATCCATATCTTCCGAGCCAACTGGCATTCAAAGAACAAATGATGTACGGATTCAGTTTTCTCTTCACAATTTGAACAAAGAACAAAATGCATGTCAATTCCCCTTCTATCCAGGTTATCCCCGGTGGGGAGTTTATGTAATCCTAATCTTCACAATAGAACGTTTGCCTTAATAGGCACCAACTTGTTCCACCTAGTTGGGTTTTGATCAATCTCCAGTATTTTGGAATCAGTATTTCCAGATAGATGCCACCAAGAACTCCCTTACTCCCTCTAAGGTCCATCGCCACCTATCTCTCTGATTAGAGATGATTATATTTCCAAGCAACTCTTTCAATCTCTCCATTTGTTCCATTTTTGTTCCTCCTCTTGGTTGTCAGTGCAATACCAGATCCTAATCTTCCAATCTTGCCCGCTCTTCCACCTTACCCTTTTTATCCATGTCCAACATGAAGATTCTCGGGAATTGAGTTTTAAGACATGCATCTCCCATCCACTTCTCCTCCCAGAAAAGAGTAGAGTTCCCGTCTCTTACCTTTTCCATGTCCAACATGAAGCGGTAGTTTGTATCACCATATACCTTTAAGTTGGTCCATTCGACCGCCCTCACTCAAGAACAACATGTTGTGGGTATGACATTGCAGCAAATTTAGCCTACACTAAAAAATTCGTTTGTAAATTTGATGTTGGCATATATAGGTCTATTGTGACAACAATCTTCGCTGTTTGTTTGTAGCTGTAGCTACCTATAGCGGCAAATTATCATAGCTAACACATAATAATTACAGTTTTTTACCTACTTCAACAAATATGTTGTTGCTACAGATGAAAAACTTAAAATGATATATGTTTTCTTACAGCGATGACATCTTGTCGCTATAAGTGCCTATTTAAAAAAAAAGAATTTAAACTCTTCAATCATTTGTAACAACTAACAACAATCATTTTAATACCCAATAATTGTAGCTTATATTCAGACTAAATATAAGCTACAATTTGGGGTTTGTATACTTGTAGCTTATATTCAGACTGAATATAAGCTACAATTTGGGTTTGAATAATTGTAGTTTATATTCAGACTGAATATAAGCTACAATTTGGGGTTTGAATAATTGTAGCTTATATTCAGACTGAATATAAGCTACAATTTGGGGTTTGTATACCTGTAGCTTATATTCAGGCTGAATATAAGCTACAATTTGGGGTTTGAAAATTGTAGCTTATATTCAGATTGAATATAAGCTACAATTTGGGGTTTGTATACATGTAGCTTATATTCAGACTGAATATAAGCTACAATTTGGGGTTTAAATAATTGTAGCTTATAATCAGTCTGAATATAAGCTACAATTTGGGGTTTGTATACTTGTAACTTATATTCAGACTGAATATAAGCTACAATTTGGGGTTTGTATACTTGTAGCTTATATTCAGTCTGAATATAAGATACAATTTGGGGTTTGTATACTTGTAGCTTATATTCAGACTGAATATAAGTTACAATTTGGGGTTTGTATACTTGTAGCTTATATTCAGTCTGAATATAAGCTACAATTTGGGGTTTGAATAATTGTAGCTTATATTCAGACTGAATATAAGCTACAAGTATACTTGTAGCTTATATTCAGTCTGAATATAAGCTACATTTTGGGGTTTGTATACTTGTAGTTTATATTCAGACTGAATATACGCTACAAGTATACAAACCTCAAATTGTAGTTTATATTCATTCTGAATATAAGCTACAATTATTCAAAACTCAAATTGTAGCTTATATTCAGTCTTAATATAAGCTACAATTATTCAAACCCCAAATTGTAGCTTATATTCAGTCTGAATATAAGCTACAATTACTCAAACCCCAAATTGTAGCTTATGTTCAGTCTGAATATAAGTTACAAGTATACAAACCCTAAATTGTAGCTTATATTCAGACTGAATATAAGCTACAATTATTCAAACCACAAATTGTAGCTTATATTAAGTCTGAATATAAGCTATAGGTATACAAACCCCAAATTGTAGCTTATATTCAGTCTGAATATAAGCTACAATTATTCAAATACCTAAATACAACCTGACGATTCAAATCAGAACCAGACATCATCATCTTCCCCAAATTTCATCATCATCTTCCCCAAATTTCTTCATACCATCTCCTTCGAACCTCAGATTTCGTCAACTTAGACAAAGAAGAAAGGTAAGAAGGAGAACCCCCATACCTGCAACTTTTTTCTTTTCTGCTTATTTTCTTCTTTGTGCCTCCATCGTGCCTGGATTTGAATTTCTTTGACCATGAATTTCGATTGATGAACACGATTTTGGATTTCGATTTTGTCTTTGTCTTACGATTTTGGATTTTGATTTCCAGATTCGATTGAGAACTGGAGATTTTTACTCAGAAATTTAATTCAGATAAAAACTTCCAAAATTACCCCTCAAGCCATGTTTGAAGATTAACTTGAATATGGCTTAGATAAATGGCTGAGATTCATCCTCATGTTCACAATCAAAGATAGGTTCACATTTGAACTTTCCTCTATGTATGTATATATATATATATGTATGTATATATATACATACATACATATATTCTTATTTGATTAAGCCTATATATATATAGAGAGAGAGGCGGGTTCATACGAGGATGGTACCAATTTACGAGAATACGAGGACAATTCTCGGCCAATCATTTTGAACATGAAAATTTTCATGTACTTGTACAGCATAAAAAAGGGCACGCGCGACTTTTTTCGTGGTCAAGTCACGGAAAATGTCGCGGCTAATCATATATGATTTTGTACGTGAATCATATGTGATTTTGTATATGAAAAGTTTCATGTACAAAATGATTGGCTGAGGATTGTCCTTGCATTCTCGTAAATTGTTATCGTCTTCGCATGAACCTCTTTATATATATATATATAGAGAGAGAGAGAGAGAGAGAGAGAGGGAGGTTCAGGAGAAAACGCTAAAAAAAAGAGAAAACTGAAGAACACCTTGTGAGTCCGTCATCTGGACGGTATTTTTTTCTATGCATTAATGTATATATATGCATTAGTGCATATGCACAAATGCATGTTACCAGATGGCGGCCTCCCAGGGTGTTCTTTAATTTTCTCTTTTTCTAGCGTTTTCTCCTGAACCTCCCTCTCTCTTTATATATATATGGAAGTCTAAATACAAACCGGTTGAATGTTACAAACCCTTACAAATCATTATAAAAATAATTTTTTTCATCATTAATTTTTAATCGAATGTTATGATTTAAGATATTATTACACATGTGAAACTTTACATTATGAAAGTGTAACAATATCTTAAATAATAGCATTTGATGAAAAAAATAATGAATTTTTTTTATTAGAGCACTGTACTTTGAAAAATTTACTAATTATAACATTAGATAACCTTTTCATATAAATTTACCCACTATACCAAGTTTCCATACCACCTCATTGTCCATGTAGATTGTTCACGTGTAATATATTGCCGGTGTGACATTTCTTATTGCAAAATTGTACTTTCAAAATATTAACTTTACATATTGTTTAATAAATATATTAGACTAATTAAACAAATTTAAATTATTCATTAATATGACAATATTAATAAAGTTTGTAGATCAAAATTTATTTCCGTAGTATTTAAAAGTATGTTTGAAAATATATATTTTTGAACTAAGAAAATAAGAATTGTTACGTAATTTCTTACAAATGAAATATTTATATTGAAATAATATATATCAAATTGTCTTTAAAAAATTGAATTTGACATATCATTTAATAAATGTATTAAATTAATTAAATTATTTCGAAAATGTAAATGAAAATATAACAGTATTAAGATGATTTGTAAAAACACATTTTATATCGTTAAATTTAAAAAAATAATACAAAATAAGCATATTTTCAAATTAGAAAAATTAAAAAATAAGCGTTGCGTTTTCTTACAAATAAAATGTTTAACTTGAAAAACAAATATCATATTGGTTAAAAAACGTTACTCTAGAGTATTGAATTTGTATAGAATTTATTAAGAGTAAAAAAAATGAAAACATTTTTTTAAAAGAGCGATGACGTGAGATATTACTAAAAATTGAGAAAATTAAGAAAAATATAAACTGGGTGAGATATGAATACAAATACAAATACAAGAGATTTTTTTATTAATGTCATGTAATCAGAATGACGTATCATCTATATCATCTCATTTAAGTTATATAAGTAAACAAAAGTTGGGGGTTAACTTGTTTAAAAGTTAACAAGTTACTCATTGCAATATTGGGTAGATTTTTCAAAGTACAATATCTTAATAAAAAATAATTTGAAAGTACATTGTTGTAATAAGAAAAACTGAAAATACAATGTTATAATAAAGAAATTTATGAGAGTTGCACCCTGGTCTACGTAAACTTTAGTCTATAAATTTTTATTGATTTGATAGTCTTATTGAAAATTGATAAAGATATTATATAATATTTATTTTGCATGTCACATTTATATTATATAGGATTTTCCTTTTTGGGTTTTTTCTTTTTACACATCGTAAAAGATTCTTTTTGATGAAAAAAATACATGTCAATTTATAAGAATAAAGCCTACACCCTCCATTGAATGGTCTTTTCAATTTTTTTTTCTTTCAAATATTTAATATTGGATTTTTTGTTTTTAATTTCTTTATTAGGATTTTTTTAAAGCTATAGTTTATTACTTAAACACTCATTTCATCTCTTTATGCAACTAAGAAACCGTCATTTTCATCTTTTCATGCAACCAAGAAACTCTCATTTTCATCTTTTTATGCAACTAAGAAACCCTCATTTTCATCTCTTCATGCAACTAAGAGGATGATGATTTTTTAAGAGATTGGTATTCAATTCTATAACAGTTATAATTATTATTTTATATAATAGTTAACTTTTTTGTCCATATGTATTGTATTCTATAATATTAATTAGTAAATTCTATATATATAATAGTTATAATTATATAATAATATTAAGACATTATTCTCTTATGATAACAAAAAATAAATTCTAAAATAATTATAATTATTATTTTATATAATAGTTAAATTCTTGTATTATATAATATTATAATCATAGAATAATATTAAAGATATTATTTTATGATGATAAAAAAAACAAAATAATTAACTAATCATTAGGGTGTAAAAGGAAAAACCCTTGTAGAAAAGGGAAATGGTCACGATTCTAAATAAGACATAATATTTACAAAAGGTGGTAAGAGGTGTCGACGTCAGATGGTGTAGCTTGGTTTCGTGCCAAGTGTAAGAAATCTTACAAAGGGTGTATATATAGTTACATTTTACACCATTATAATTGATTGTGTAATACTCTTAATTTGATTTCTCTCGGTTAAAATGTCAATGTGCAAGGTACATGACAAGTATTTTGGTTATTTTAAGATTTTTATCACTTTGACCAAACATGTCATATTCTCTCTCTATCTCTCTCTCTCTCTCTCTATATATATATATATATATATATTATATTATATATAAAATTGTGTCATCGGAGATGACAAAGAGGGGAGGGGGGTCTCATCAGAGATGACAAGGATGGGGTTGTTTTTTTCTTGGAGATGACAAGTATATATATACCCTATTGTCATCTCCAACGAAAAAACAACCCCAATCCTTGTCATCTCCGACGACACAACACTTCCATGTCATCTCCGACGACATGACAACCCGTCATCGTTCGCTACCGAATAGATCCACATCTCCCATAAATCCAAATCCATTTGACCTTTTGCCGCCTATCTCCACCTCTCGCCGACCATTGTCGCCTCCCCACGACTGGATCTAATTCCGCCGTCTTCTATAATATTAATTAATAAAGTCTATATATATAATAGTTATAATTATATAATAATAGTAAGACATTATTATTTTATGATAACAAAAAATAAATTCTAAAATAATTATAATTATTATTTTATATAATAGTTAAATTCTTGTATTATATAATATTATAATTATAGAATAATATTAAAGATATTATTTTATGATGATAAAAAAAAACAAAATAATTAAATAATTATTAGGGTGTAAAAGAAAAAACCCTTGTAGAAAAGAGAAATTCGAAATGGTCACGATTCTAATTAAAACATGATATTTACAAAACGTCGGAAGAGGTGTCGACGTCAGATGGTGTAGCTTGGTTTCGTGCCAAGTGTAAGAAATCTTACAAAGGGTGTATATATATTTACATTTTACACCATCATAATTGATTGTTTAATACTCTTTGATTTCTCTCGGTTAAAGTGTCAATGTGCAAGGTACATGACAAGTATTTTGGTTATTTTAAGATTTTTATCACTTGGACCAAACATGTCATATTCTCTCTCTCGCTACCGACTAGATCCACATCTCCCCTAAATCCAAATCCATTTGACCTTTTGCCGCCTATCTCCACCTCTCGCCGTCCATTGTCGCCTCCCCACGACTGGATCTAATTCTGCCGTCTTCAGACATATGCCGAAACCGTTTTTCTCTCCTCAAATTACATCATTATAATCTTCTCGTCAATACGTTTAAAATGAGTCTAATATTGAATATTTTTGGACTTAATCTTATATTATTGAATATTATAAATACTTACAAGTTCATTTTAATACTTACATTTTATACCCTTATAGTTACAAATTAAATAAATAGCCATCAGGGTAGGAAGTGTAAATAATAACGATAATCGTTATGTATTTCGAGGCAATATTCAAATTAGAAATTTTAACTATTTAATTTTATTAAATGCCATCGAACTATCGTCCCAGTTAGTTCAAGAACAACTCGGACTCGTATTCTTTTTAAAATAGTGGCACTATTTGAGTATGAAAGGAAAATAAAAATATTTTTAACAAAATCACAAAGATTTAGTTGGTTAATTGCTTGTATTTCCAAGCAAAAGGCCAAGGTTTGATTCCTTGCATATATATACGCCTTTATCCAAATTCTATTTTAAAACAAAAACTATATAGAAGAAACCCAAGTAAACTAAAATAAATGTATTTTGATATGGTTGGGATTCAAACATCACTCTATTAAAAGCAAGAGTCTAATTATGCTATATATACCGATACGTAGGCGATTCGAGATGGCTAATATCCCATAAAGTAAGAGAGAAGCAGAGAGTTTTTGGGGGAATTTTATAGATGTTTTTTCCGAACAAAAAAGATTTACAATGTATAATAACTGAAGACTGAACGTGCACTACTATTAGAGCTAAAAGACTGCTACCACTAATAAGATAATTAAGGAAACATGCATGCAACTAAAGTACTAAAAAAGAGGAAGAACTCAAAGACTGATTTTTAGCCAACTGCCTGGAGACCAGGTCTTTAGGATCCGTATGAAATTTGACAACCCGACCCAACTTAATCTTGGTAACGGACCGGATGAACCCGGTTTCGTTTGGGTCTCCCCTCCTTCAGCCGGGCTGGATCACCACAGTCTGAATCACTGGACTTCGAGGCTAAACCCGACGGTCCTTGAATCGTATCAATTCCCGCCCCATGAAGACTGACCTTGCCCGTAAGGTCGGAATCGGAAACGAAGGCCGGATAATCGTCGAGAAACGCACCTGTGTCCTCCCATGATGCTTCTGTTGTATCACAACCCACCCAATCTACTAGCACTTGGGCAACCATCTTACAATGGCAGTCCACTGTACACTACAAAAGTATAGCATGGGGTTGTAACACTGGGATGTTGTCCCATGAAACAGTTTCAGTATTGGGCTTCGTTGGGTAGTGGAGTCACCGTAGCACGGATGTAATAGAGAGACATGAAAGAAGGGATGAACACGACTTCCAGTAGGCAGGTCGAGATGGTAGGCAACCTCCCGATACGCTCATGTACTTTAAATGGTCCAAAAAAACGTTTGGCCAACTTGTGTGAGTGACGGAGTGCGATAGAGGACTGCCGATAGACGCGAAGTCGAACGTAAACCCAATCACCAACCTCGAAACTCTTGTCTTGGCGGTGCTTGTTGGCGTGATCTACCATCTGTTGTTGGGACCGTCGCAGAGTAGCTTTGAGCTGTTCTAACAGGCTGGCATGGGCTACCGAAGTTTCCTCAATGGAAGCCACTATCGAGGCCCCTTTGAGATAAGCAGGAAGTGACAAAGGGGGGTCCGCTTATACCAATGGCACTATGAAAGGAAGTGTTATACCAATATTCTGCCAAATAAAGATAACGGTGCCACGTGTTTGGTTTGTCACTAGTAAAACTACGAAGGTAATTCTCGAGGCAGCGGTTTACTACCTCTGTCTGACCATCCGTTTGCGGATGGTAAGCGCTAGAATGCAGCAAGGTGGTGCCCAAATGCTTGAAAGTTTCCCTCTAAAAGTGACTGACAAATACGGGGTCGCGGTCAGATACGATAGACATGGATAACCCATGTAGTCGGTAAATGGTCGTATGGAAGGTGGCGGCCAATGTGGTAGCTGTGTAACTGGCAGGTAAGGAGATAAAATAAGCACTTTTTGATAAGCGGTCCACGATAACCCAAATAGTCGATTTACCATGCGACGGGGGAAGTTGAGTGATAAAATCCATGGATAAATCATCCCATACCTGTGTTGGAATAGCAAGGGTTGGAGGAGCTCGTAAGGCTTGTGTGTAGGAGATTTCACCTGTTGACAAGTGGGCCATTCTTGAACAACAGAGGTGACTGTGCTTTTCATATTTGGCCAATAAAAGGAGGACGCGAGGCGGCACAACGAAGCCTGGATACTTGAGTGACCGTCGGATGGTAAAAGTTGGTCTCGATGGTCAACCGACAGCGAAGATTAGTGATATCCGGTACCATGATCCTTCCTTGATGAAAAACCAAACCGTGATGAACACGATATTGAGGAAATTGTTGAGGCTGAGCTGCCAAGTTGGCCAACAACTGTAGTCCATCAGAAGTGGTCATATAGTAATCCCGCACCTCATCTAGCCACAAAAAAGTTGGAAAGGAGAGAGGGAGGCATTGCGGGCTGTCCATCCGACTTAAGGCATCCACGACGTGTTGGGCTGGGGTCTGGATAACCTATGTGAGTAACTGACGCAAGATATGTTGGTCCGTAAAAATGCGGAAATTACGACCGAGTAAATAATGACGCCATTTACGAACAGCTTCTGTAATGGCGTAAAGCTCTCGGATATAGGCAGACTCTTGACGCATGCGGCCACACATTTTTTTACTGAAAAATGCAATCGGGTGATCAGAATGAGACAAGACGGCACCTACGCCATATCCCGAGGCGTCCGTGGTGACATCGAACGACTTATAAAAGTCAGGCAAAATTAACGTTGGGAGAGACGTCATGGCTGTTATAAGTATCTCAAATCGATTCGAGATGGCTAATCTCCCAAGAAGTAAGAGAGAAATAGAGAGTTTTTAGGGAAATTTTCTGATGTGTTTTCCCAACAATAAAGATTACAATTATATAATAACTGAAGGCTGAACGTGCACTGCTATTAGACCTAAAAGACTGCTACCACTAATCAAATAATTAAGGGAACATGCATGCAACTAAAGTACTAAAAAAGAGGAACAACTCAAAGACTGATTCCTAGCCAACTACCTGGAGACTAGGTCTTCAGGATTCGTATGAAATTTGACAACCCGAGCCAGCTTAATCTTGGTGGGTGTCCCCTCCTTCGGCTGGGCTGGATCACCACGGTCTAAATCACTGGACTTGGAGGCTAAACCTGACGGTCCTTGAATCGTATCAATACCAACTCATCTAACTTAAATTTCTATCGTATATAAATAAAAAACATAGGAGCATATAACGAAACATGGTGGTGGTAATTTTTAGGAGCATATATTTTTTTCCTACTACCGACGAAGCTATAAAGTAGTAGTTTGTGTCATCATATACCATTAAGTTGGTCCGTCCAACTGTCCCTTGGTAAAGAACAACATGCGGTGGTATGACACTGCAACAAATTTAACCTACACTACAAAATTCGTTTATAAATTTAATTTTGGCATATATAGGTCTATTGTGACGGCAATCTTCGCTATCTGTTTGTAGCTATAGATACCTATAGCGACAAATTATCATAGCTAACACATAATAATTACAGTTTTTTACCTACTTCAATAGATGTGTTGTTGCTACAGATGAAAAACTTAAAATGATATATGTTTTCCTATAGCGATGACATCTTGTCGCTATAGGTGTCTATTTAAAGAAAAAGAACTTAAACTCTTCAATCATTTGTAACAAGTTAACAACAATCATTTTAATAACCAAGTGAAGAATTCCTAGTTGTCGCTAAATTTCTTGTAGTGTCATGATCTTTCTTTTGAAACCAAACGATTCCAATACATTTCATTCAAAAGTAGAGTTTACAAACAAAGATACATAGTTTTATAATTATTAAGGTATAATATATACTAAAATACAAATAATTACGAGTTTGATATTGAATTTAGTATATAGTTTATGTTAAGAATATAATTTAAAGCTTCAAATGAAGTAAACGAGGAACACCATCAAGTCCCTTGGAGAGTGAATACTGCTTCAAATGAAGTAAACGAGGAACACCATCAAGTCCCTTGGAGAGTGAATACTGGATGTAGTCATAAACGGTAGTTTCTCTGTACCTCGCCGGATTCTCATCTGAAACCAACTCTTTGATCGGTCCGTACACCTTGGTCGACGGCGCAAAGAAGGTGCTGAAAAAGCACGCCACCGACACCCTCAGCCCTTTCTCGTTTGCCACCACTCTGTGCTCCACACTCTTCAGTTTATCATTCCGATATCATCTTGTAGAAGAACAGTAAGGAATCCATCGTCCGTATGTTTGGTTGCACCCATGGTTAGTTCTGGTTGTGGACAAGCTGGATAACAATGGCCGACGAATATAAGCCCCTTGTCACAATCCAGATCAACGACTGGAATCTCGAAAGGCGTGGAGGATTTCGGCAAGGGTTCCGGTTGGTGGTTGACGAAGATGCGAGGGATTTCTCGTATCTCGGCATCTGCAAAGGCTTTAACTCCGGCTTTTGATTCCTCGAAAGCTTTGAGTTCGGTTAGTCGATCGTAAACCGGGGTGATTGAAACTGTGGTTTCAGTGGCAGCCATGGTTGTGATGACCACCGTATGCTAAGGTCCTTCAATAAATAGATATATCTACCCATTCATTAATTGCCATCTTTAACTAAGAGTAGAAATTTGAGACCACAAAATAGGCGATGGAATAATTGGATAAAATATATAATAAATTCTTTGGTTGTGGATATCCCAAGCCATCCAAGTTGACATCATTATTTACCAAATGTTTAGTTGACTAAGTGTTTTATGAACGAAATTCAACATTATTATTAAGATTTGTTGGATCAATGACAGATTTACGGAACAAATATATTGGTCAAACTAGAGAACACATAATCCAAAGAGAGTTATAAATATGATCAAAAGAAAACTTGCAATAAAAAGATTTATATAGAATATAGGCACAGAGGTTTTGCTATAATGTAGAGATGATACAAATATGGAAATTTTATTATCATGGTAACACATATTACAAACATACAAACTGCCATATATATATAACACTACAAAATAAATGACTTTTATCCATAAAAATTATTCAGAGAAATTTTCGTAAGTGATTACCCACGGATCACCCAGAAAATACCAATGGTTCGGTAAAATTTGATGTTTTTCAAGAAAATACCAATGGATCACCCAGAGAATCCCTAGGTAATTTGTCACAGTTTGAATTACCTACCAACAATTTATCCACCAACACCTTTATAATTTGATCTAATAGTGTTATGTTAGATAAACATATTTAATCGTGTCGTTGGTGTCGATGTGGTGGCAGCGACAAATTTGTTTGAGCCTACGACTACAATTTTTCTTTATTTATTTGTTTTTAGTTTGTTCCATTTTCACATGTCTAGTTGATCACATATCTTTTGAGTTGTTTTGGTTTACGCCTTCAGAGTTCAATTATAGACTTGTAAGTCTCTCTATTAATTGTTTATCAAAGCATAAAAGTTAAAAACCATGAGAATCAATCTTAGCCATCCAAATTTTTTGATCAGATGTTATATAACAACTAACAAGATAACAATTTGTCATATATGTAGCGTATTCTAACCAAATTGAATATTTTAGGAGTGTTTAAAAGGAAAAAAAAACTATTACCAAATAATTCTAACTTAAGTTTTGTAAAGATGTGTGAATATTTTCTTTTTCTTGTATTAAATATAAACTTTATAAAACACTATGTTTTAAAATAAATATTTTAACAACAAAAATATTTTAATATATAAAAATTATACCGAATAAATGTATCATTTATTCTTTTTAATTTGTCACCAATATTATTATATTTTTTTCAGATTTTTTAACCGTTACAATTTTCACATGAAATATTACAAATGATTTAACTCGTGTTGTTTCACAATGTGAAACACTATTATATTGTTTCACATTATTGATATCGTTTCAACGGTTAACATGTCATCATTAACATATATATGTTGCTTTATCGTATGAAACACCTCTGCATTGAGTATTAGAAAACTAGGTATCAGGGACGGGTAAGTTCCGTCGCTAATTAGCAACAACTTAGACCATCTCCAACCCAACATTATGAACACTAAAACACAAAAATGAAGGTAATTTTATCTCCAACCCAAAACTAAAACACAAAAAAATGGATGGGCAAAATGTTGGCCTCCATATTTGAAGGTCAATAAAGTAGACCACTAATTCTTTTTATTAGTATTTTATCTAACTTTTCTAATTATATAGATACATATATAGATTAATAGTATTATATAAATAGTATAATAATAAATATTACTATTTTATTGTTAAAAGTGTTCTTAATGTTGTTTTTTTAGTGTGTGATTGGAGATTGAATCTTTTAGTGTTTAAGGGACCCACCATTTTTAGTGTTTTTGATGTTTTTAGCGTGTGATTGGGTTGGAGACGCCCTTAGTGACGGAACAACCATTTTTTGAGGGGGTAGGGGGAGATTGTAAGTTTTGTTTGTTATTTAAACGGTTGAACAATAGTTTTTTTAAAAGATGGTAAAATGATCAAAATTTCTCTCACGTGACTAGCATGTAATGTCACTAAACGACGCCCCTTAACTAATATTTAGACTAAGGACGATTTTATAATGAAATTGAAACCTTGATGAAGCTTCTTGCAATTTCAAGAGTATATATAAGGTTGACAATCAAGGATTTGGTAAACATTAGAGACGATTTATGCAACTTACTCTGATCTTTAAATCATTCAAAAATCATTAAAATACTTTTTTAAAACCAGACCGTAGAATCTTATTCGAGCAAGATGTAGGATTTGATAGGTAAACTATACACTTTATTCTTAATGTGTTTCAAGAAGACATTCAACTTAGAAATTTTAACTATCAAATTTTATTAAATGCCACTGAACTATCGCCCAAATTTGTTCAAGAATAAAGGTGGATTCAGATTTCTCTTCAAGACAGTGGCACCATTCGATTATAAAACAAAAAAAATAACATTTTTAATAAAATCATGAGGATTTAATTGGTTAATTTATAACATCCTAGATTTCGTTGCTGAGTACTCTTGGTATAGTCATTTACATGAAAGTTTGGATGTTTTATCTACTTGTATCTTTGTTTAAGATAGTTGTATTTTGGACTACTAATATAAGTCAAATTTTATGTATGGGTCAATTATGTAGTCAATAAATTGAGTTTAGGACTAGAAATGTTAAGAAAAGTCCATGTAGGGACCAATAGTGAATTAGCCAATTGATGAGGGGTAATTTTTGACAAATGAGGATTCTTATACTAAATATAAAAACCCAATTTTCAGCCAAAAAGGACTCATTTGCAACCTACCTCTCTCTCTCTCTCTAGAATGAAAATGCTCATATCTTCTTAACCCTAATCTTGTTCCTAATCTACACATGCAATTAGAAGATTGATGTTATAGAGAAGAATTGAAGTTCAATAAATGAATAAAAGGTCAAGACTCAAGGTGTGGTTCTATGAATTTCAAGTTTATGTTTGATATCAAGTAGGTTATCTTCATGTTAAGATTTATAAGCTTTTAGTTAATAAGATTAACTTTTGCTCAAATGATGTTAGTTTCATGTTTTTATTGGTTAAAGAAGTGAGAAATTAAGTTTACGTAGTTGGTTTGTGGTTTAATAACATTTCATACTTGATTCCTCATGGTTTTAGTAGCAAGCTCCTAAAAATGGGGTTGTTTTGTGCTGTCCATCGAAGTCATTATAGCTTCTGTTTGTTCAGAAAATCGTATAAAATAGTTCGTTTATCCGATTGAGATGTGCAATATATCGTTGGAAAGGTATTTGAGTTTTCTACAAGTTTGTAGTTTATGTCAAGAGCTGAATCTAAGTCTAAAAGTCTCAAAACAGTGAATGTTTACAGTTGGTTCTGGGCAAAAACGGAAACTGCACACTGTTTTTAGAAAAATCATATAAAATAGATATTTTCTCTAAATGAGATGAATCCAAAACGATTGGAATCATAAGAAACAGACATACAACTTTTGTTTAGACACCATAAGCTGAATGTGCTTCTAAGTATGGTAAAAATGATCAAAATGATCAAAATGGAGTTGGTACAAGGCTGTCAGATGCAGGGGATTATGTTGCATTACTTGTTTGTACTTTGTGCTTTAAGGATTTGTAATGTATGTACTCCAATCCCATTCTTATCTAAACTTATTCAGGACCAATGTTAGGAAAATAAAGGATCCTTAACAAAAGGATAGGAGCTACGTGAATGTATAGGACTCTAAGGTAACTTGAAGTGACGCGACTTAAGTTTTGGAACGTCCAGAACGCGTAGCATTACATCGATTACCATCTAAGGTACGGATATCCGATTCTTGAGACTTTTCAAGGTCATTAGCCTACTATCGAGGTAATGCCTTATCTTATTTCTATCAAGGCATCTATCACTTAATCCTTTATTTTCCATTTACGAAATCATATTCGACTATTTTGAGTTGAAAACTCCCCTATTTGTTGGTGTCCAATTTGTCTTTGGTCATGACTTATATTTAGAGCTATTATTGTATTTTGGTTATTGATATATTCATTATTGACTATTTGAATGGAACAATAATTGGACTTGGTCCTTTTGTATTTAGACCGTTACGGATTTGAACCGTTTTCGGAGTTTTATTTTTTATTGAAAGTCACATAATGTGTGAGATTACCTTTTTCACATTGAATTAACATGTTTTTAATGATTTGAGCATTTTTGTGTTTTAAGGCACGATATCAAGGGCAATGATGTCGTGACGCCTCCATGATAGCTATAAATTATCATGGCGTCCTCGTTATTCGAACACCAATGTCAACAAGTGGGTCTGGCCTGGTACCGACCAATTTGAGGGCGAATGGATCGATCCTAGAAACCGTTGTCGGGAGCCGTATTCGGGAACCTTTTCCCCGGAGCCGGTTATCGGAAGGGATGTGGGTGTATTGCCCTCCCTCATTTTCCATTGTTCGAGTGGTCCATACAACCCTCGAATTCAATTGATTTTCTTATTTATACTCAATTCTTGATTTGATGGTATTATTTTAGTTCATTCAGTTGGGATCTTCATGTCCATTATCGTATCATGTTCTGATTTTCGGATTTCTTTTAATTATTATCTTTTATTGTTTATATACTTGCGATCTTTGTTATATTAATTATCCGTTCACTGAGCAATTGGCTCAGCCGAGGTTTGTTTTGTCCTCGGCAGGTACAGGTTCGTAGGCGGGATTATCATGGGACTGAGAGCAATAGAAAACGACTACTTTGAGACGACCCTTGGATAGTATGTTTTTGTTTATGTAAATATAGTAATTATATCCATCTCGTTTTAACTTTACTCTACCACACTTTTATTTTGATGGATATTCGTAGTAGCTCTGGTTTTTTTTTGTATGTTAGTTAGTTATGTTGTTATGTTTTCTATTGTGGCACATCGTCCTCCGGCCATGCGGGACGGGGGTGTTACATAATTGCTTCAGGGGCAGACCTAGCATGGTGGCCACGGTGGCACAGGCCACCGTATTATATCGTCGTTGAAGGGTACATTTTTCGGATTTTTAATGGTGCAATCGTATAATTTTAGAGGTACTCTTAAATAATTTAAGACTGAATTTATAATACAAAAAGGGCAGCTGGCCTAGTGGTTGTTTTCAACTAACTAAAACTCCTTATAAAGAAATGGTCAATGGTTCAATCCTAGTTTGATGCAAAAAATTAATTTTTTTGAACAACAACTCTCTCTATATAACATTTAATCACACAGTATTTACTCTATTAATTTCGTACTTAAATAACATTTAATAAACACTCTATTAATTTCATATTTAATCTTTGATTTTCACAAAAGTATTTTAAATTTTCTTTTAGTTATTAAATACCATTAATATCAAATACTAAAAGCCGGGGAAAAAAACTCTTGAAGTTAACAAAAAAAACCGAAAGAATCTCTTAAAATCAACCAAAAAAATCGAAAAATTCTCTCGAACTCGATAAAAAAAACTTAAATCCTTCGAAATCAAGCAAAAAAACTTTAAATATCTCCCGAAACGGTTGAATTAGGTTAAAAACACATCGAAATATATTAACCATTAGTAAAAACGTAAACACACGTTGATAAAAACCGTATTTTTTATAATTATTTTTTGTTTATGTTGTATGGTGCCACCGTATAAAAAAATTCTGGGTCCGTCCCTGAATTGCTTGTATTTATAAGGAAAAGGTTTAGGTTTGATCCAAATTTTATTTTAAAACAAAAGTTATAAAGAACGAAACCCGGTTAAAAACTAAAAAAACATGTATTTAAATTTGACACACATGGGATTCAAACCTCACCGTCTATTAAAAGCAAGAGTCTAATAATGTTACACATATTTGAACATCTAGCTTAAATTTCTATTATAAATTAAAAAAAAATATAGGTTTGGACGGTTTAACCACCCAAACCACAAATCAAACCGCAATATGGGTTTAGGAAATTTTCTAAACCGAACGGTTTGGCAGCAAGTAATCAAACCGGTCAAACCAGGTCATGAAAGGAGGTCTGGTCTAATCGATTTAGACGGCTTGGACCTCTTATGCGCTTTAAACTAAAAAAAACATAACATCGATGTTCAAAACATGTTTCTACTAATATAAGTTATTGAAATAATAGGATACCAACTTATCTCTTTAACTGAAAAACATTGATCAAGTTGAAAAAAAGGATAAGCAAATCCACTAACAATATTTGAAATTTGTACAAATATTGAGCAAGTCGAATAACGATTTGGAATTTTAGATTTGATTTTTAACGAAATTCGGAATTTTTAACTTAGATGACGCGGTCAACTGAGAAAGAAAAACTAACTAAAAATAATATCTTGGACAAACTTTTTTTAGTTGTGCCTAATAGAATTGGAATTCCTTGATTCCTCTCATTAGCTTTCAATCCTTTAAATAGGCTCACAATATACAAATATGGTAAAAGAATAATGCAAAGGGATATATACAATAATTCTCATATTTATCTAATTCTATAATTATCTCTAATAATTCCATATTTATCTAATTCTATAATTATCTCTAATACGCCCCCTCAGTCTAAGGGGGAGGGCCACGAACACTTAGACTGGACCGGAAATCATCAAAAAGATACTTTGGTAAGCCTTTAGTAAAGATATCGGCATACTGATACCGGGATGGTACATGAAGCACCCGAACACGCCCCCGGACTACCTGTTCGCGAACGAAATGAATATCAATCTCCACATGCTTTGTACGCTGATGTTGCACAGGATTACCGGATAAGTAAACTGCACTAACATTGTCACAATAAACAATCGTTGCTTTCATCACCGGATTGTGTAGCTCAAGCAGTAGATTACGGATCCAACATATTTCCGCAACAACGTTTGCTACCCCACGATATTCAGCCTCGGCGCTGGATCTCGATATAATGGCTTGGCGTTTTGAGGACCATGATAGTAAGTTAGCCCCTAGAAAAACACAGTATCCGGAAGTGGACCGTCGGGTGTCCGGGCAACCACCCCAATCAGCATCGGTGTAGGACACAAGACCCGATGTCGATGAAGGATGCAAGTGTAGGCCAAGGTCTAAGGTACCACGTAAGTACCTTAAAATTCGTTTTAACGCATGAAGATGAGGCTCGCGAGGGTCGTGCATAAAGAGACATATTTGTTGTACCGCATATGAGATGTCCGGGCGTGTAAAAGTCAAGTACTGTAAGGCCCCGGCAAGGCTGCGATATAATGTCGGATCACTAACCGGCGGGCCGGTGGTAGCGCTGAGCTTCGAGGTGGTCTCAACGGGAGTGGCAGCCGGTTTGCAAGAAGCCATGTTGGCCCGGGTAAGAATCTCGGACGCATACTTTTTCTGAGAGAGAAAGAGACCATCAGAATTGCGGTTGACCGAAATACCCAAAAAATAATGAAGGAGACCCAGGTCCTTCATTGCGAATTCGGAACTAAGCTGTCGTATGATCTGGGTACGAAGCGTCTCGGACGAGGCGGTGAGAATAATATCGTCCACGTATAATAACAAATACGCGGTGTCCCGACCACGGTGATAAATAAACAGAGAGGTGTCACACTTGCTATTCCGAAAACCAACCGTGGATACAAAATTGGCGAAACGAGTGTACCAGGCCCTTGGGGCCTGTTTCAAGCCATATAAAGATTTCTTGAGATAACACACATGATCCGGAAATTCAGCACTCCGAAAACCCGGTGGTTGATGCATAAGGACGGTCTCGTGTAGGTGGCCGTGTAAAAAGGCGTTCTTGACGTCTAGCTGATGAATTCCCCAATTTCTTGATAGGGCTAAACTGAGCACGGTGCGGATCGTGGCCGGTTTGACAACCGGACTAAATGTCTCATAACAATCCACCCCAACTTGCTGTGACCTGCCATTAACAACCAAGCGAGCCTTATGGCGCTCGAGAGACCCATCAGAACGATATTTGTGAGTAAATACCCACATGCACCTAATTATATTGGCGTTACGAGGCCTAGGAATAAGTTCCCACGTATGGTTTTTAATTAAAAGCATCATATTCGTCGTTCATAGCTCGCCCCCAGTTACGGTCACGAATAGCCTCAAGATAGGAAGAAGGAAGAGGAGAAATAAGAGGAGAAGGTGGAGGTGTATAAGAGTGAAACAACGCGTATTTAGGATTAGGTTTTGTGATGCCCTGTTTTCCACGGGTAGTCATTGGATGGGTGGGTTGGGGTGCGGTGTGTGGTTGGGTCGGGTTGGGTAGTGGTGTAGTGGGTGGGGGGTTATCTAGAGCCGACGGTAGTGGGATGGATGGTGGTGTATGGGTGGGTGATGGTGGAGGGGTGGTTGATGGTGTAGGCGGTGTATGGAACAAAGTTTGTATAATTGGGTGGGGAGTATCATCGAGGAATGTGTAATCCTCGGGGGAGGATGGGCGAAAGGGAAAGTTGTCTCATCAAATGTCACATGGCGAGAAATAATGAGTTTATTGGTGGTGAGATCAAAACACTTATAACCACGGTGATTTGGTGGAAACCCAAGAAAAACCGCAGGAGTTGATCTTGGTTGTAGTTTATGTATTAATGTAGGTGGATTGTGTGGAAAGCATAGGCATCCAAAAACACGGAGATGTGTGTATGTGGGTGTGCGACGGTTGAGAAGTTGGGTAGGCGACCGATATGGAAGACCTTTATTTGGAAGGATATTGTGAAGATACGATGCCATAGATACAGCATGCGGCCAAAAAACGGACGGGACAGAAGAATGCAAGAGAAGTGTACGGGTCATTTTATTTAAAGTTTGTAGCTTGCGTTCGGCTTTACCGTTTTGAGCGGAAGTATAGGGACATGAAAAACGCATTTGAATGCCATTGGATGCGCAAAAATTAGTGAAAGCAAGGTTATCGAATTCCCGTCCATTATCACATTGGAAACATTTAAGTTTTCTTTCAAATTGGGTTTGAATATAGGCACAAAATTGTTTAAAGATATGAAACGTTTGAGATTTATTAGCGAGCGGAAAAACCCAAACAAAATTGGTGTAATCATCCAATAATGATAGATAATAACGGTGCCCCGTGGAGCTCATAACAGGAGATGTCCAAATATCACTATGAATTAAATCAAACGGTGCAACAGAAAAAGAACTAGAAGGATAAAACGGTAAACGATTGTGTTTTCCTAATTGACATGAATTGCAAAAACAACTAGATCTAGGGTGATTACATGAAATAAAATTTCTTGACAAAAGTTGTTGAAGGATAGGGTCGCCCGGATGTCCAAGGCGGTTGTGCCACAAGGAAGAGGAAATAGCAGCAAAAGCGGAGGAAGTGATGGCTGTTGAAACGGGATAGAGGTCGCCATGGCTTTCACATCGGAGGATACGTGTTCCCGTCTTCAAATCCTTCACAGAGAAGCCAGAGGGATCAAATTCGAGTGAGACTGAATTGTCTCGTGTGAATTTTCGAACCGAGATTAAATTTTTGATTAAACTCGGGACGACGAGGACATTATTTAAGGTAAGAGGGGAAGAAGGAGACGGAATGTGAGATTGACCCGTACCCGTAACCGAAAGCGTTTCACCATTCCCGACGAGAATATGATTTTTAGTGCTTGAATTAACAACGTGAGAAATTATACCTGGGTTCGTAGCCATGTGAGAAGTCGCGCCTGTGTCCATGTACCAACGCTTGTCGGGAGGATGTAACGACATTGTATGCATAGCCGAGTCTATGTTGGTGGGAACTTGGCTAGCATAGTGGGCTTGAGCCGGATGTGGGCCGAGAATGCCGGGGCTGCTGGAATTGGGCTTGTATGAAGGCGTTCCCCAAGGTGAAACGGGCATTGTCGGATATGGGCAGGGAGGAACTGCCCATTGTGGCTGCCATGGTGATGGTGTTCGGTTATATGGTGGCGGCGAGGGATACCACGACTGCTGCTGGCTCCGGGCGGTTCCGCCACCCCGAGGAAATTGCCGCCCTCGGTGGCGACCGCGTCCCCGTCCTCGGGAGGACCTGTCACGAGTGTCCGGTTGGCGGTCGTCGTACCTATGGCGATTTTCCGACGAGAATGATTGATGAAAATCGGGAGGTGGACGACGGTCATACCTTGAATTTGATGGTTGTGGTTGTGGTTGTGCGTCAGAAACTAACGCGGCATTATCACCGCCGGCGAGTGATGCTTGCTTTGCCTTTCGGGATTCCTCCAAGGTCAACATGCTCCGAGCACGAGTAAAGTCGGGAAGGGGATCTGATTGGTGGATGATCGTAGCCACACCATCATAGGCTTCGGATGACCCCAACCACCAATTGTAGAACCATACGACTGTTGTTAACCGGAGAACCAATATCGGCGAGTTCATCAGAAACGGTCTTGATTTTGCGACAGTAGGCCTCGATATTGGGAAAATCAGCAAGCTTGATGTTAGAAAACGTTTGTTCAAGGAGAACGGCTCTTGATCCTTTATTATCTTGGAACAAGCTTTTGAGGTGTTCCCATGCTTTTAAAGCAGTGGAGTTTGGAACAAGAATTGTCTGAAGAAGGTCGATAGAGATTGTACCGTAGATCCATTGTAGGACGACGGCATCCAAACGTTTCCACAAGGCTTCATCGACGGTGGTATCTTGTGGGGGAATGATGTGATCAGCAACCTGGTAAGCTTGGACATGAATTTTAAACAATTCAGCCCAAGATGTATATTGGACTTTTGCAATGTCTAAAGTAATTGGAATGAATGTCCTGATGTTGGTGACGGTTAGAGCTGGGTGATAAGGAAAATCCTTATGTTTGGCGGGTTTTTCACCCATTGTTTAGGACGAGAGTAATGAGAAGGAGAGGGATCGAAGAGAAAGAACAAAGAGAAAAAAAAGAAGTGGTGTTTAGGGTTTGGGCTCTGATACCATAATAGAATTGGAATTCCTTGATTCCTCTCATTAGCTTTCAATCCTTTAAATAGGCTCACAATATACAAATATGGTAAAAGAATAATGCAAAGGGATATATACAATAATTCTCATATTTATCTAATTCTATAATTATCTCTAATAATTCCATATTTATCTAATTCTATAATTATCTCTAATAGTGCCATAAAGTTGAGTCTGTAACATGAAAACGTATGCATTTTTTGGCGGTTGGTTTGATACAGACAACTCAAAAAAACATTCAAACCGCATAACAAACCAAACCAAGCGGTTTGACTATTTTCAGACCGGACTGACTGTCAAACAAGTCAAACTGCCAAAAACAATCCGATTTAACTTGGTTCGACCGATTTGAGCAGTCAAACATTTTTCTGAACACCCCTAATATATTGTTCTAATGGTCGCCGTTGTAGCTACCTATAGCAACAAAAAATCATAACTAAAACATAATAATTAAAATTTTAGCTTTTTACCTACTGCAAAAAATTTGTTGTTGTTAACAACGACATCTCATCACTATAGGGTCAGGGCGTCCCTAGGGTTTTTGATGTTCGGTGTGAAAATTCTAAAATATGCCCCTATGTCTATTTTTTAAGCAAAACGACAAAACATACGGTTTTTAAAGGGTTTGAAACCTAGTCAAGTTAGGTGCATGATAAAAAGATAAAACTTGGATTAAGATCATACTTCATTCTTTTTCCAGATTTCCCCACATTTAAATTATCACATAGAACATTTACTTCAATATATGGAACTTAAAAGACAAGTAGCTAAATATAATTAGTCTTAACCAAAATAGGAAATTACAAGTTAGTCCAAAGACGAAAGTCTAAATCTAATGCGGTAATGTCAAATCTCAAACTAAACAAAAGTCAAAAGAACAATGAAAAATTGTAAAATTCATAATTAAAGCTACTCTGCATTGTAAAGAACAAGTGCCCAATAATGCAATATCACAATATGTTGTTATTGTTGTCCTTGTGTGGCACAGTAGGAAAACGCGGAAAGGATCGACAAACGTCTAAATCCAAAAGGGTTAGAACTTACAAGTGTAAAAACTAAAGAATAACGAGATAAAACTCAAAATACTCTCAAAGAGAAAAAAAATATTATTGATTGATGATGTGAATAATAAGGCTAGGCTAAGATCCTTTAAATAAGACTAAGAAACCTAATAATAAGGAAACTAACAATAAGGAAACATATAATAAGGAAACTAAGTTAAACTAGGAAACATTAAAAGAAAAGGAAAATAAAGAAATAAGGAAAGCTGAAAATATGGAAACTAATAAGGTTTATCAAAAATAATATCCTAAACTAATTAAGTAATAAAATAGTTAACTAAACAAATAAAAACAATTCTTTCGGGACCCGTCAGAACGCGTCCACGAACCGGCACGAGACCCATATCGCGCAAGAAACTATTTTTCAGTTTCCGATGCAGATTTACGAGCTTTTTTCGCCCCCGTTTTCTTCTTCTCCAAAGATCGAATAAAAGCTTCGTTAATTCTCGAAATCTTCCTATATCATTGTGTTGATACAGTGATGTGCTCATATGCTTTACAAACTTCAATTTTCAAATTTCAATATACAAGACTAGGGATGCAAACGAACATGAACGAAGGCTTGTTGTGTTCGCTCGCTTAACTTAACTAAACAAACAAACGAACATGAATAACAAACGAACGAACATGAACAGTAAACAAACAAATTTTTTTGTATTCTTTTTCGTTCATAAAGAAACGTGTTCGTGAATGTTCGTTCGTTAAGGTGCTTAACGAACATAAAGGAAGAACTTAAATAAACATAATTGAGCATAAACAAACAAACACAAATGAACAAAAATCAACCACTATTACTTATCATTTTATGCGTCTAAGATTACATAATAAATGTAAAATCGGGTAAATTTAGGGGGAACAAAAAAGGAATTCTAAAGAATTTAACTTAATTACAAATTTTACATATAAACGTAAAGGAAAAAAGATCAAGAGAGAACCTTGAGTTAAAAGAAACCAGATAACCACGAAAAAACAAATGAAAGTTATATCAAAGTGGATGTCAAATTATAGATAATAAAGTGATCGTTTTTGTTGCAATTTATTGCGCTCCAATATTTGTTTCATCGATTTTTGATTTAATATTCTGTTAATTTACACCCTATGCAAATTATAATGTTGATGACAATTTGATGTCCCCTTGGGCTTTGATGTTCTTTACGGCCGCACGTTCTGCACATGGCCAGGGCCGGCCCTGTATTGGGTGTCTATTTAAAAAAAAGAATTTAAACTGTTCAATCATACATAAAAATTTCATTTTAATACCTACCTAGGTGACGAATTCCTACTTATTGCCATAGAGGTGATTTCTTGTAGTGGGTGTTGGAAATTATAGTGAGGGTGGAAGTTTTCTTCCATCCCACATTGGTAGGAATAAAATTATTAAATGACCTTATAAGTTTTTCTTTCAAAGAGGGCTTTGAACAAGTTAGTGAACTCATGGTGGGGATCATGAGTGGAAGGTCTAATAATTTGCAGTGTGACGCGAGAAGGCGTACTTCGCACGACGCATTATTTTGTAGAGAGAGTAAGAAATTGCTTAATTAAAAGTTGTTAATTAATTTTCAGTTTTTGAATATTTAATATCTTTTTGGAAGTTGAGATATATGTAATTAAATATTTAGAAATTTTACTTTTAGAATAAACAATTTATTTAATGAAAAAATTAGTTGGAGACTTAGTCTCCAACTCCATTATACGGCTCCTAAAATTGGGGAGTAAGCACCTATTTTGGGTTGTTCTTTTTCTAATATAAATTAAAGATTAAAGCTTTGTGACTTACAACCACCAAATATCTAATTCTCATAGCTATCTTTTTATGCGTCTGAAGTTTTTTCTACGTGCGTTTTCTGCATCGACTTTGCTTATAATTCCATTATTAAAAGTTGTTGCTAAACAGAATTCGATACTGTATCAAATCTTGGGGCTTTACGACTTGTGACTCACAGCTTATAGAGTGGTCGTATAAAACCTTTAAGGACAGGTTTATTCCGTGCAGTTCTCGCTTCATATCATTACGAACAGGCTGGTTTTAATTTTGTGTATTTCAATTTAAGTTTGTGTTCACTAAGTGAACAATTCGGCTTCTACTCCTTTCTGGCGATTCTATCGAGAAGGATAGAATCGAATATTGTGAATCTCATATTGAATGCGTTTTTCCTATTTGATGTAAAGTGTTATCATAGATAAAGTATATAACATTATCTTTGAGTTTATTTTCATTAAATCAAACATTTATTCTTATTAATTCATAATCTTGTTAGGTATAATTTGATTTAATGATTGTGGGACTTATAGAGGGACGAAACCTCTGTTTGTTTTATTTAATGGCACATGTATAGGATTATTTCAATCCTTGTATGATTTAATCTATATATGCAAATATTGATAATATTGTCAAAGTGAGAAAGTTGGTAATGTCCCATTATTTTGATCTAATTGTGTATAGATTTGTTGGGTATGCATATTATTTTAAGAGGTAAATCTTTAAGAATTCTTTATCCATATTATGAGTTGTTAATATTGTTTTGTTACTAATAAATATTAAAATTCAACAGTGGGAACATCATCTTTCTTTTAAAGCAAAACGCTTCCGGTATATTTATTTGAAAAGTTGGATTTACAAATAATATACATATCTATCACAATTATTCAATACTCATGAGAATTCAAATAATTACGAGTTTAATATTGAATCTAATATATAATTAATTTAAATCTTAAAATGAAGTAAACCAGAAGTGCCATCAACCTTTTTATTAAATGAATAGTGAATGTAGTCATGCAGGCTGGTTTCTCTGTACCTCGGTGGATTCTCATCGGAAACCAGTTCTTTGATCGAACCGTACACCTTGGTCGACATCGACGGAGATAGAGAGGCGCTGAAGAAGCATGCCACGGACACTCTTACCCTTTTCTCATTTGACACCACTCTGTGCATCACACTCTTCAATTTATCATTCGAAATCATCTGAAACCCTAACAAAAAATCAGAACCTAATCTCGATTTTGAAAGTTAAAATCAAACTTATATATATAGGAAACTTCAAATGCAAACTCAAATTTGGTTGTGAACGTGAGAACAAATGATAGCGCGACACGTGTGTGAATGAAGATTATTCAGACCGAATAATCAAAGAAAATTTCAGACTAATAGTGTTTATTCAGTCAGTCTGAATAATGCTTATTCAATCTCAATAGACATTATTCAGATCGAATAAACACTATATTCAGTCTAAATATTTCTTTGATTATTCGACACGTGTGACACTCTCATTTATTCTCACGTTTACAACCAAATTTGAGTTCTCATTTGAACCCGTCCCTATATATATATATAGGGAGGTTCATACGAGAACGCTAACTTTTTACGAGAACGTGAGGAGCTTTTTTCATGTACAAAATAATATATGATTAATGTAGTAATTTTCATTCACATACAAAAACATATGTGATTTTTTGACGTTAGTACAAAATCACATGTGATTTTGTACATGAAAAAAACTCCTTGCATTCTCGTAAAAAGATACCGTCCTTGCATGAACCTTCCTCTATATATATATATATATATATAGAGAGAGAGAGAGAGAGAGAGGAAGATTCAAATGAGAACTTTATAAATTTAAAGGAATAAAAGGACACTTGTGGACGACATATGATGTGGGTCCCACATAATATTAAAATCATTTATGATTTAATATGATTTAATATTATATGGGACCCACATGATATGTGGTCCACAAATTGTTCCTTTGTTCCTTTAAAGGGGTGGTTCTCGTATGATCCCTCCCCTGTATATATATATATACACACACACACACACCTGTAATAGATCTCCGATGTTGATGATAAGTGCACCAAGTGTAGGAGTGACATCAATCCATTGATTATTATGAAGTATTTGAAGGCCTCCGGTTTCATCTTGTAGAAGAACAGTAAGGAATCCATAATCTGAGTGTTTGGTTTCACCCATGGTTAGATCTGGTTGTGGACAAGTAGGGTAATAATGGCCGACGAACGCAAGCGATTTGTCACAATCCAGATCAGCCAGATGACTAGGGTTCAGCTTCAACGCCTCCGAGATCAATCCGAATAAGACGCCACTGAGTTCATCACTTGATTCGTGTACTCGATCTGTATGTCTCTGCAAACCTCCGGGCCGTTCTTCTGGCGACAGAGGTGACGGAGCCATAAACGTGTAGTATGTGTCTCTCCAATTCGCGGCGACGGAACTATAAAGATTCGGATTGCTATTATACAACACTTTTCTGGAAAGATCTCTGGTGTAAAACCGTTTCTTCATCTTGACATCTTGTTCGTGAAATCTACCGACTCCTTGAATCACGTAGTTCATCATAGTCAGAGGTATCCCATGATTGACTACTTGAAAGAATCCTAGAGTCTCCGATGCCTGACGGATCTTCTCCACCGTTGATGGTCTATCGGTGGATCCAAGGTCATCGATTGGAATCTGAAAAGGCGTGGAGGATTTGGGTAAGAGTTCCGGTTGGTGGATGAAGATGCGAGGGATTTCTTGAATTCCGGCGTCGACTAAGGCTTTAAATTCGACCATTGTTTCATCGAAAGCTTTTGAGTTCGGTTAGTCGGTCTGGGGTGATTGAAACTGTGGTTTCAGTGGCAGCCATGGTTCTGAACTTCTGAATTCTGGTGACCACCGTTTGTGAAGGTGTTTTCCATAGATAAAAGAGTAAATTACATTTTTGTCGGTTGTCACCTTCCATAAATGGCCAAATACATGTCTCCATCGTTACGAAATGACACATAGGGTTTCTGTAAAGCGTGACACAGACTATGAGGTCTGAAGCATATCGAGAAGTGGTTTTTTTTTGTAAGGGAGTGTTTGAGATTGCTTATTTAAAATACCTTTGTTTTTTTTTTAGAAGTGGTTATCAACTTATGCAGGGTAGAACTGGAGTTCTATAAAAAGTGTTCGGATTAGTTTATGGCGGTACCAAAACACAATAAGTGGATAAATTGTTTTTTAGTGTTTGACAAAATTTGCTTATTGATGTAAAATGACCATATGGACCTCGTGAAATCAACTGACGAACAAAGCCCATTTCTCCTTTCATTTTCATTTATGTGAAATCTAACCAAAATAGGGACCATCTCCATTGCTTCTTCCGTTTTATGTAAAATCAAACGGGACCATCTCCATTTTCAACTCCATCTTCAGTTTTTTTATCAAATCCCGATCTTAGGGCTTTTTTTTAAATCTCGATGCTTCTTCTTCCATGGAAATCGAGGATGATGCTGTGGGAGGTGGTGATGGAAGTCGATTTGCAGGTGAAGGTGTGACATGATGGTTGATGAACTGATTGATCAAGGGTTGCAGAGGGAAGAAGAAAGGGCAGTACCTTATTCTCGACGGCAATACTAGTTCTCGATGGCCGGAGGGAAGAAGAAACGGTAGCTAAGGAATCGATCGGAAGTTGCCGAGGGAGGGATTGTTCGGTCGATTGAGGAATGTGGGAGGAATCATTCAGGGGATATGGATGAAGGCAGGAGGCATAAGGTTTGAATATGGTAAATTGGTAATTTGGTTTCTACAAGTCATAAGCTGATTTTGATAAGTTAGAAGCTTTTGACTTTGCAAAAATTCCTTTCAGCGGTTCCCAACCTGTTTTTTTTTCTCATTCAAACACTCAAAAATGCTTTTTAACGGTTTCACACCGGTATAAGTCAATAAGTTGTTTTTATATGCAAATCCCAAACACCTCCTAAGACATGATATTTTTTCAAATTGTTTTGGTCATGTTTGGTGTTTTTACATTTTTAAATTTAGATATTATATAGTTTTATATTTATTCAAGGTTCTAAATGGCATGAGACACAGTGTGACGATGATGTCAAGCCTCAAGAGCCACGACGAGGCCACTTTATTTTTCAAGACATGACTTATAGCGGCAAATCTTTATATTCATATAAAAATATATTTTCTACTATTACTTAATAAATCAATGATATTAAATAATTTAGATTAGGTTATTCATTAAAAACTAACAAATATAACATTAAAAAGTAAGAAAAATCAAATATTGCGTTATAACAATCGCAAATTAGATCATTGTGTGTCATAGATTTAACGTGGCGTGAGCCATAAGGCTTAAGCCACGCCGGATGTTATAGCGAGCTTTTTTGAACATTGCATTTATCTAATCATATCACTCAGTTACACGAATTCATAAACGTTAATGAATCACGATTAAAACGAAATTGCAAAATTACTTTTATACGTTATATTTTAAATATTTAGTCAACAACTATTTTTATATTAATAATCTATATGATTTTTTTTTCTTCTAATATAAATGTATATTTTTTGATATCATTATCTGATTAGATAATATATAGAAAAAATATATATTTAACTATATAATTCTAAATATAATATATAAATTTGCCGTCTTATGTCACACATTAAAAAACGTCACATCCTCGTCGTGGTGTGTAAGGCTATCATGGCTGGGTGAGTTGTCCCATTGCGAATGAACCTCCGTGCTTCCAATCTGGTCATGAAGTGACACGCTATTTTGAACCTTGAACCTAGTTCCCTATTCTCCAATCAGAATCCAAATTAATTCATAAAAGTAGATGAGATTAAACAAAGCTTAAATCTAAATATATATGAAAGCACAAGTGATCTATCCAAAATCCATATCGAGATGAAAGTGAGTTTTTTCGCTTAAATCATATTAGCAAAGAACAAAAGGTAGTAGGGGAAACGAAAACTTATTTCGAGACAAAAGAAAACCCAGAATACAAAGGCCAAGTAAAACAAACCAAACCCAGAACCACATTCACATAACCGAAAAAATAAAATCAAACCCAAAGAGATGGAGGTTGAGACTTTGTAACTCTCGGCCGAAGCAAAAAAAAATTTCACTGGGTTTTTAGGTGTAAATCACACACTTTTGTAAACAAATTAAAAAGAAAAAACCGAATCAAATTAAAGAAATACACTTTTGTAAACAAATTCAACTGGTGCAAATAAGATAAAACCGAATCGAAATCAATCTGAAAACCCTAAAAATCCAAAACCCAAATCGCAAAAGCATATGGCAATCAAATTAAAAACTCCTAATGGTAAACGCAAAGAAAACATAAATAAGAGGAACGATATGAACACCCTAGGCAGCCGAAAACCTTGAAAACACAAAGAGAATTAGAGAACGTTTGTCCAAGTTGCGGTTGCATATAAAAAAAAACCAAACTAAAAACCTTGACAGAAATAGAGATCGTTGCAACAGAAATCAGAAATCGGAACCCAAATCTCGATTGATCAATAGAGAAAAGAGAAAAAAAAAATACTAGCTAGGGTTTCAAAAGTTTTTTTTGTCGGTACCGTTGCAGCAAGGGAGCTGGAGTTATTCATCAGGTCACCAACCAGGTAAGGGGAAGAGGCACCGATCGGAAACGATGGGTGAAGGATATATATATATATGTATGTATGTATGTATGCATGTATGTATATAGAAGAAGGTTCAAATGAGAACTTTGCATTTTTAAAAGAACAAAGAATTAATTGTTGATCACATATGATGTGGGTCCCACATAATATTAAATCATTTATGATTTAATATTAAATCATAAATGATTTAATATTATGTGGGACCCACATCATATGTGGTCCCAAATGAGTTCTTTCGTTTCTTTAAATTGGTAGTATTCTCATATGATCCCTCCCCTGTATGTATATATATACATACATATATTCTTATTTGATTAAGCCCTATATATATATATACATAGAGGGAGGTTCAGGAGAAAATGCTAAAAAAAGAGAAAACTGAAGAACACCTTGTGAGTCTGCCATCTGGACGGCATTTTTTTTCTATGCATCAATGCATATATATGCATTAGTGCATATGCACAAATGCATGTTACCAAATGGCGATCTCTCAGGGTGTTCTTCAGTTTTCTCTTTTTTTAGTGTTTTCTCCTGAACCTCCCTCTCTCTCTCTCTCTATATATATATATATATATATATATATATATGGAAGTTCAAATACAAACCGGTTGAATGTTACAAACCCGTATAAATCAATATAAAAATAATTTTTTTTATCATTAATTTTTAATCGAATGTTATGATTTAAGATATTATTACACATATGTTTGTTTCACCTTGTGAAAAAAATATATAAAAAACACATGTGCAACTTTTACATTACGAAAGTGTAACAATCTCTTAAATAATAGCATTTGATGAAAAAAAATAATGAAACAAATTATTTTTTATATTGATTTGTACGAGTTTGTATAGTTTGTAACATTTAACTGGTTTATATTTAAATCAGCCTATATATATATATATATAATACATAACAGGGAAAAATGAAAAAAAATAGCAACCCACTTTAATAAATTTTCTTTATTATAGCATTGTGTTTTTAGTTTTTCTCATTACAACAATATAGTTTTAATTTTTTATTAGTGCACTGTACTTTTAAAAGTATGTTTGAAAATATATTTTTTTGAACTAAGAAAATAAGAATTGTTACGTAATTTCTTACAAATGAAATATTTATATTGAAAATAATATATATCAAATTGTCTTTAAAAAATTGACTTTGACATATCATTTAATAAATGTATTAAATTAATTAAATTATTTTTAAAATATTAATTAAAATATAACAGTACTAAGATGATTGGTAAAAACACACTTTATATCGTTAATTTAAAAAAAAAATATAAAATAAGCATATTTTTAAATTAGAAAACTTAAATAATAAGTGTTGCGTTTTCTTACAAATAAAATGTTTAACTTGAAAAAAAATATATCATATTGGTTAAAAAAACGTCACTTTAGAGTATTGAATTTGTATACAATTTAGTAAGAGTAAAAAAAATGAAAATATTTTTTAAAAAGAGCGATGATGTGAGAAATTACTAAAAATTGAGAAAATTAAGAAAAAATATAAACTGGGTGAGATATAAATACAAATACAAGAGATTTTTTTATTAATGTCATGTAATCATAATGATGTGTCATCTATATCATCTCATTTAAGTCATATAAGTAAACAAAAGTTGGGGGTTAACTTGTTTAAAAGTTAACAAGTTACCCATTGATATTTTTATAAAAAATAATTTTAAAATACATTGTTGTAATAAGAAAAACTGAAAATACAATATTGTAATAATAAAATTTATGAGAGTTGCACCCTAGTCTATGTAAACTTTAGTCTATAAATTATTTATTGATTTGATAGTCTTATTGAAAATTGATAAAAATATTATATAATATTTATTTTGCATGTCACATCTATATCATATAGGATTTTCCTTTTTGGGTTTTTTCTTTTTACACATGGTAAAAGATTCTTTTTGATGAAAAAAAGAGATGTCAATTTATAAGAATACAGCCTACACCCTCCATTGAATGGTCTTTTCAATGTGTTTTTTTTCTTTCAAATATTTAATATTGGGTTTTTTGTTTTTAATTTCTTTATTAGGATTTTTTTTAAAACTTTAGTTTATTACTTAAACCCTCGTTTCATCTCTTTATCCAACTAAGAAACCCTCATTTTCATCTTTTCATGCAACCAAGAAACTTTCATTTTCATCTCTTTATGCAACTAAGAAACCCTCATTTACATCTCTTCATGCAACTAAGAAGATGATGATTTTTTTTAAGAGATTGGCATTCAATTCAATAATAGTTATAATTATTATTTTATATAATAGTTAACTTTTTTGTCATATATATTGTATTCTATAATATTAATTAATAAATTCTATATATATAGTTATAATTATATAATAATATTAAGACATTATTATTTTATGATAACAAAAAATAAATTCTAAAATAATTATAATTATTATTTTATATAATACTTAAATTCTTGTATTATATAATATTATGATTATAGAATAATATTAAAGATATTATTTTGTGATAATGAAAAAACAAAATAATTAATTAATCATTAGGGTGTAAAAGGAAAAACCCTTATAGAAAACAGAAATACGAAATGGTCACGATTCTAAATAAAACATGATATTTACAAAAGGTCAGAAGAGGTGTCGACGTGAGATGGTGTAGCCTGGTTTCGTGCCAGGTGTAAGAAATCTTACAAAGGGTGTATATATATTTACATTTTACACTATCATAATTGATTGTATAATACTCTTTGATTTCTCTCGGTTAAAGTGTCAATGTGCAAGGTACATGACAAGTATTTTGGTTATTTTAAGATTTTTATCACTTGGACCAAACATGTCATATTCTCTCTCTCTCTCTCTATATATATATATATATATATATTATTATTATATATATATATATATATATAATTGTGTTATAGGAGATGACAAAGAGGGGAGGGGTGGTCTCATCAGAGATTATAAGGATGGGTTGTTTTTTTCTTGGAGATGACAAGTATATATATATACCCCATTGTCATCTCCAACGAAAAAACAACCCCAATCCTTGTCATCTCCGACGACACAACACTTTTATGTCATCTCCGACGACATGACAACCCGTCATCGTTCGCTACCGACTAGATCCACATCTCCCCTAAATCCAAATCCATTCGACTTTTTGTTGCCTATCTCCACCTCTCGTCGACCATTGTCGCCTCCCCACGACTGGATCTAATTCCGCCGTCTTTAGATATATGCCGAAACCGTTTTTCTCTCCCCAAATTACATCATTATAATCTTACGTTTAAAATGAGTCTGAATATTTTTGGACTTAATCTTATATTATTAAATATTATAAATACCTACGAGTTAATTTTAATACTTACATTTTATACCCTTATAGTTACAAATTAAATAAATAGCCATAAGGGTAGAAAGTATAAATAATAACGATAATTGTTATGTATTTCGAGACAATATTCAACTTAGAAATTTTAACTATTTAATTTTATTAAATGCCATCGAACTATCGTCACAGTTAGTTCAAGAACAAGTCGGACTCGTATTCTTTTTAAAATAGTGGCACTATTTGAGTATGAAAGGAAAATAAATAATATTTTTAACAAAATCACAAAGATTTAGTTGGTTAATTGCTTGTATTTCCAAGCAAAAGGGCAAGGTTTGATTCCTTGCATATATATATATATATATATATATATATATATATATATATACATACGCCTTTATCCAAATTCCATTTTAAAACAAAAACTATATAGAAGAAACCCAAGTAAAAACTAAAATAAATGTATTTTGATATGGGCGGGATTCAAACATCACTCTATTAAAAGCAAGAGTCTAGTTATGCTATATATACTGATACGTAGCCGATTCGAGATGGATAATCTCCCAAGAAGTAAGAGAGAAGCAGAGAGTTTTTGGGGGAATTTTCTGATGTTTTTTCCGAACAAAAAAGATTTACAATGTATAATAACTGAAGACTGAACGTGCACTACTATTAGACCTAAAAGACTGCTACCACTAATCAGATAATTAAGGAAAAATGCATGCAACTAAAGTACTAAAAAAGAGGAAGAACTCAAAGACTGATTTCTAGCCAACTGCCTGGAGACCAGGTCTTTAGGACCCGTATGAAATTTGACAACCCGACCCAACTTAATCTTGGTAACGAACCGGACGAACCCGGTTTCGTTTGGGTCTCCCCTCCTTCGGCTGGGCTGGATCATCACAGTCTGAATCACTAGACTTCGAGGCTAAACCGTAAGGTCGGAATCGGAAGCGAAGGCTGAATAATCGCGGAGAAACGCACCTGTGTCCTCCCATGAGGCTTCTGTTGTAGCACAACCCACCCAATCTACTAGCACTTGGGCAACCATCTTACAACGGGGATCCACTGTACACTACAAAAGTATAGCATTGGGTTGTAACACTGGGTTGTAACACTACGAAGGTAATTCTCGAGGCAGCGGTTTACTACCTCTGTCTGACCATCCGTTTGCGGATGGTAAGAGCTAGAATGCAGCAAGGTGGTGCCCAAATGCTTGAAAATTTCCCTCTAAAAGTGACTAACAAATATGGGGTCGCGGTCAGATACGATAGACTTGGGTAACCCATGTAGTCGATAAATGGTCGTATGGAAGGTGGTGGCCAATGTGGCAGCTGTGTAACTGGCAGGTAAGGAGATAAAATGAGCACGTTTTGATAAGCGGTCCACGATAACCCAAATAGTCGATTTACCTTGCGACGGGGGGAAGTTGTGTGATAAAATCCATGCATAAATCATTCCATACCTGTGGAAGGGGTTGGAGGAGCTCGTAAGGCTTGTGTGTAGGAGATTTCACCTGTTGACAAGTGGGCCATTCTTGAACAATAGAGGTGACTGTGCTTTTCATATTTGGCCAATAAAAGGAGGACGCGAGGCGGCACAACGTAGCCTGGATACCTGAGTGACCGCCGGACGGTAAAAGTGGGTCTAGATGGTCAACCGACAGCGAAGATCAGTGATATCTGGTACCATGATCCTTCCTTGATGAAAAACCAAACCGTGATGAACACGACATTGAGGAAATTGTTGAGGCTGAGTTGCCAAGTCGGCCAACAACTGTAGTCCGTCAGAAGTGGTCATATAGTAATACCGCACCTCATCTAGCCACAAGAAAGTTGGAAAGGAGAGAGTGAGGCACTGCGGGCTGTCCATCCGACTTAAGGCATCCACGACACGATTGTCCCGTACTGGTTTGTAAATGATCTCGAAGTCATAACCCAATAACTTTGTCCCCCGTTTATGTTGGGCTGGGGTCTGGATAACCTATGTGAGTAAATGACGCAAGCTATGTTGGTCCGTAAAAATGCAGAATTTACGACCGAGTAAATAATGACCCCATTTACGAACAACTTCTGTAATGGCGTAAATCTCTAGGATATAGGCAGACTCTTGACGCATGGGACCACACATTTTTTTACTGAAAAATGCAATCGGGTGATCAGAATGAGACGAGACGGCTCCTACGCCATATCCCGAGGCGTCCGTGGTGACATCGAACGGCTTAGAAAAGTCAGGCAAAATTAACGTTGGGAGAGACGTCATGGATGTTATAAGTATCTCAAATGTAATGGCCGCCTCGTTAGTCCCCTGAAAGTTCCCTTCTTGAAGTAGGTCTGTAAGGGGCACTGCAATGTGAGCATAACTGCGAACAAACCGACAATAATAGCAGTGAGCCCGAGAAAACCCCGAAGTTTAGAAACAGTGGTGGGCGTTGGCCAGGAGAGAATCGCCTCAATTTTGTCATTATCGACCGAAACCCCGGCACCGGATATTACATGTCCCAAGTAATGAATGCGTTCAACTACAAAGACACATTTAGTCATTTTGGCATAATAACAATGGGAAGAGAGTACCTGCAAAATGGCTGCAAGGTGCTCAAGATGTTGCTCTCGCGTGGGGCTATAAATAAGGATATCGTCAAAAAACACAAGCACGTAGCGACGTAGGCAATCTCTGAATAAATCATTCATGGCAGCTCGAAAAGTTTAGGGAGCGTTGGATAGACTGAACGGCATCACGAGAAATTCGTAATGGCCTTCAACAGTTCGAAAAGCCGTCTTGTGGGTGTCGTCAACGGCCACCCGTATTTGATGGTAGCTGGAGCTGAGAACGTGAGCCATGAAGCTCATCAAGCAGCTCATCCACGTGTGTATCGGAAATCGATCGCGGACTGTAATTGCAATTAAAGCGCGATAATCGACAGAAAAGCGCCAAGTCCCATCTTTTTTCGGGACCAAAAAAACAGGAGAGGAATACGGGCTCGTACTGGGCTTGATGATACCATCGTGTATCATTTCAGTAATGAGCTTAGTCATAACCTGTTTTTGGAAGTGTGGGTCGCGGTAAGGGAGAACGTTAACGGGAGTAGAGTTGGGCAGGAGAGGAATATGATGATCGTGAGAGGGGGGGGGGGCAGGCCGGTGGGTTTAGTAAACGCCTGATAAAAAACCTTGCAAGAGGGAGGCAACATAGGGGTCTGGGATGGTTTGTTCATCCTTGGGAGTGGTGAGGCTGTCCAGACCAGGGTCGCAAATAATGGCGTAGAAAGCCGAAATAGATTGTTTCTGGAGTAGGTGATAAATTCCCCCAGGTGTGGTTGGTGATGATGTGGGTTCACCACGGAGAGTAATGGATTTATGTCGTTGAAAGAAAGATAGCTCGGGAATGGCGAAATCTGCCGTGATTGGTCCAAGAGAACTAAGCCAAGACATCCACAAACCACGTCAGCACCCGCGATTGGCACTAGAAAAAGAAAGAGAGAGAGAGAGAGAGAGAGAGAGAGAGAGCGTCGCTTCTGCCACAGTACATTGGAACAAAGACCATTACAATGTAGGAAGGAACCATTCCCAATCATTACAGGAAAGGAGGGTTGAGAATCTGTTGGAAGCTGAAGGAAAGAGGCGACACGTGGCTGTATGATGTTATGAGTGCTACTAGGGTCTACAAGAATGGAAACCGGCTTCCCAACAATGTACCCGGTGACTCGAAGGGCGCTTGGGGAGGCCGTTCCGTGTAATGCAGCAGATGATAAAGCTAAGAACTGTGTGTTTGGCTCGGAAAATAGTAGTTGATCGGAGGTGGGGTTAAGGCCTCATTCGAGGGGTGGAACCATAGACGAGTCAAGATCGAGATCAATAGAGAGAGAGGTTGGAATTTCTTCAGCGGGCTCGAGAAACAAAAACTGTGGCGGGCAACAGCGGGCTCGAGAAATAAAAACTGTGGCGGGCAACGGAAACATAGCCCTTGGCTACGACGGGCTTGCGCCTCTTCAGGGGTGAGACGTCGCAATGTGTAGAGTTGTAGGCACCTTAGGGGGAGCGGTTAACAGGGGAGGTGGGGTAGTTGTTGTTGGTGGACGAGAGGGTGAAGACGGCGTGTATGGAGTGGAGCGAGGGTGGAAGCGAATCGGGGATGGGTAGCGGTAAGTTTATACTCGATAAGCTTGGCTAGATCGATGGAAATCGGATGGTGCAACGAAATTCTTGTTGGATGTCCGAACGAAGCCCCGAAATAAAGCAGTTCAGAAGGGCGTCCGACGAAAGATCGATGATGCAATTACTAACGCGGAATAGCCAATCAAGAGGTGCATAACCCTCAAAGACAGGTACTAAAATTTTGGGTGACTTAGGCGAAACGGTGTTTTGTTCTGGTGTGTCCTTTTCCGGAGGCATGTTCGCTAGATGAAAGCACCAATGATACGTAATCGATTCGAGATGTTTAATCTCCCACGAAGTAAGAGAGAAGTAGAGAGTTTTTAGGGAAATTTTCTGATGTGTTTTCCCAACAATAAAGATTACAATATATAATAACCGAAGACTGAACGTGCACTACTATTAGACCTAAAAGACTGCTACCACTAATCAGAAAATTAAGGGAACATGCATGCAACTAAAGTACTAAAAAAAGAGGAACAACTTAAAGACTGATTCCTAGCCAACTGCCTGGAGACTGGGTCTTCAGGATCCTTATGAAATTTGACAACCCGAGCCAGCTTAATCTTGGTGGGTCTCCCCTCCTTCGGCTGGGCTGGATCACCACGGTCTAAATCACTGGACTTAGAGGCTAAACCTGACGGTCCTTGAATCATATCAATACCAACTCATTTAACTTAAAATTCTATCGTATATAAATAAAAAACATAGGAGCATATAACGAAACATGGTAGTGGTACTTTTTAGGAGCATATATTTTTTTCCTACTACCGACGAAGCTATAAAGCAGTAGTTTATGTCACCTTATGTCACCATATACCATTAAGTTGGTCCGTCCAACTGTCCCCTGGTAAAGAACAACATGCGGTGGTATGACACTGCAACAAATTTAACCTACACTACAAAATTCGTTTATAAATTTAATTTTGGCATATATAGGTCTATTGTGACGACAATCTTCGCTATCTGTTTGTAGCTATAGATACCTATAGCGACAATTTATCATAGCTAACACATAATAATTACAGTTTTTTACCTACTTCAATAAATATGTTGTTGCTACAGATGAAAAACTTAAAATGATATATGTTTCCTATGGCGATGACATCTTGTCGCTGTCTATTTAAAGAAAAAGAACTTAAACTCTTCAATCATTTGTAACAAGTTAACAACAATCATTTTAATACCCAAGTGACGAATTCCTAGTTGTCGCTAAATTTCTTGTAGTGCCATGATCTTTCTTTTGAAACCAAACGAATCCAATACATTTCATTCAAAAGTAGAGTTTACAAACAAATATACATAGCTTTATAATTATTAAGGTATAATATATAGTCAAATACAAATAATTACGAGTTTGATATTGAATTTAGTATATAGTTTCTGTTAACAATGTAATTTAAAGCTTCAAATGAAGTAAACGAGGAACACCATCAAGTCCCTTGGAGAGTGAATACTGGATGTAGTCATAAACGGTAGTTTCTCTGTACCTCGCCGGATTTTCATCTGAAACCAACTCTTTGATCGGTCCGTACACCTTGCTCGACGGCGCAAAGGAGGTGCTGAAAAAGCATGCCACCGACACCCTCGGCCCTTTCTCGTTTGCCACGACTCTGTGCTCCACACTCTTCAGTTTATCATTCGATATCATCTGAAACCCTAACATCATCAGATTCCGATCTCCAATTTTCAAAATCAAAATCAATTGTTGAATGTTGTTATATATATATATGTATATATATGGGGGTTTAAATGTGAACTCAAATTGGTTGTGAACATGAGGACAAAGAAGATCGCGACATGTGTCCCATTATTCAGACTGAATGTTGTGTTATACATTATGAATGTGTGTCATTCATACCGAATGATAAATGAACTTCACCTTCGTTATGTGTCCCATTATTCAGACTGAGCGGGACACGTGTCACACTCTCCTTTGTCCTCGTGTTCGCAACCAAATTTGAGTTTGCATTTGAACTTTTCTCTACATATATATAAAGGCAGAACGCTAACTATTTACGTGAACATGATAAAAATTTTTCATGTACAAAATAATATGTGATTTTGCACTAACCGGGGGCAGGCGACTTAAATTCGCATAGCAAATTAAAAGTCGTCCGGATCATGTATAACTTTGTACAACATAAAAAAAATTTCTCCTATTCTCGTAAAAAGTTAACATTCTTGTTTGAAATTTTTTTCTCTCTATATATATACTTGTAATAGATCTCCAATGTTTATGACAAGTGCACCAGGTGTTAGAGGAACATCAATCCATTGTTGGTTATGAAGTACTTGAAGACCTCCGATTTCATCTTGTAGAAGAACAGTAAGGAATCCATCGTCCGTATGTTTGGTTGCACCCATGGTTAGTTCTGGTTGTGGACAAGCTGGATAACAATGGCCGACGAATATAAGCCCCTTGTCACAATCCAGATCAGCCAGATGACTAGGGTTCAGCTTCAACGCCTCCGAGATCAATCCGAATAAGACGCCACCAAGTTTCATCACTTGATTCGAGTACTCGATTTGTATATCTCTACAAGCCTCCGGCAGTTCTTCTGGTGGCGGAGTTGCCGGAGCCATTAACGTATAGAAAGTGTCTCTCCAATTCGCTGATGGGGAAGTATAGAGATCGAAATTACTATTATAGACTACTGTTTTCGAAGGATCTCTTGTGTAAAACCGTTTCTTCACCTCTACATCTTGATCGTAAAATCTACGGACTCCTTGAAGCATCTCGTTCATCACACTCACTGCATCCCGTGATTCACCACTTGAAAAAACCCTAGTCTCTGAAGCCTCACGGATCTTCTCCACCGTTGATTTTCTATCGATGGATCCGAGGTCAACTACTGGAATCTCGAAAGGCATGGAGGATTTCGGCAAGGGTTCCGGTTGGTAGTTGACGAAGATGCGAGGGATTTCTCCGATTCCGGCATCGGCAAAGGCTTTAACTCCGGCTTTTGTTTCATCGAAAGCTTTGAGTTCGGTTAGTCGATCGTAAACCAGGGTGATTGAAACCGTGGTTTCAGTGGCAGCCATGGTTGTGATGACCACTGTATGCTAAAGGTCCTTCAATAAATAGAAATATCTACCCATTCATTAGTTGCCATCTTTGACTCGAGTAGAAATTTAAGACCACAAATTAGTCGATGGATTAATTGAATAAAAAACATAATAATTTTTTTGGCTGTGGATATCCCAAGCCAACCAAGATGGCATCATTATTTACTAAATGTTTATTTGTGTAATTGTTTATGGACAAAATTTAACATTGTCTTTTATTTAACGAGTAAATTTTTAGTCTATTAAAAAGTAGATTTCAAAATTCTAGAGTTTTTCTTTGTATATTATAGAGATGATCAGATATGCAAATCATTGAGATATTTGTATAAATAGGTATAATCCATATGGAACAATTTATCCGTGGAAATAGTCGTTGCCCACACTTACCAAACAAAACTATATCATTTCCACTTCTTCTGGGAAGGTCTCAATAGTGGTAAAAAGCAAGTTGCAGGTTGAGTTAAACAAGTTACATGCATGCTGGGAAGGTTTTAACAAAGGAATAATATTAGTGGGTTAATCAACAAGGTTTCAATAGTGGAACTGTGAAAAGTGGGTTCATATTTCATAACACAAATTGTGAAAATGATGCAAACCCAATTGTATGTTTGAATGGGTTTTTGATCAAAAGTCATGAAAGGGACGAGAGAGAAGGGAGAAAAAAAAGGGGGAATCAAGGCTAGGTTTTCAAAAACAAATTAGAGTAAATTACATGACTGGTACATGTGGTTTACATAAAGTCACAGTGTGCGTCCCTAATTCAAAATAATTATGGAAATGTTTTATGTGGTTTAGATTTTCTCACGCCTTTGGTCCCTCTTCCCTAATACTGTTAAATGATTCTGTTAAATAGATTAAGTAGAAGGATAATTTTGTCATTTTACTCTTTTTTATTTTCTATTAAAAACTTACAAAATATTATATATATGTATATATATATATTGTGTTGTAGGATAAATGTGTTATCATCTAAAAGATATGAAGATATAGATAGAGATAAACATATTAGAGATAAATCAGAACATATATCTCTCGTAGCTATCTACTTGTATCTCATCCTTATTTAAAGGGCTTATGATTAATGAGAATTACGATTTCTTCTCTTGTTGTTCTATTTACCTTTTCCTTTAACACGTTATCAGCACGTTGCTTTGCTAAAAGAGAATTTGGACAAGACGTGAAGCTAGGGTTTTTACAGTATCAACGTCGATTTAAGATTTCCTTTCTAGTATTGCAATTCAAGTAAGTATCTCTATAAAACCTTTTAATTTTTTTTCCTATCTATGAGTTATCATTAACCGTGAATAATCTTTTTAGTCGTGATAATCCAATGTACCATCGTTTAGTTTCGCATCTACTTGACTATGCATTTAAATTCTTCTTTATGAAACAACCGTAAATCTAATTTTACATACTTGTATTTTATTCTCTAAGATCTTTTGTTGTTTTAACTTTTTTTGACATATTGATAAAAAGAAAATTCTATGTATTTCTATAATGTGTTTGTTATTTGTGGTTCACCTAATTTTTGGATAATTGTTTTTGCTTATTAAACTATGTGTTTATAGTTTTTTTATTTCTTTTTGATATTATTTATAAAACTTAAACGGATTTAAAAGTGTTTTTTTTCCATACCTATAAAAATCCTGTTGAGTTTTCCCCTTCTTTTTTGCGAAGGCGAATGCAGGAAAAAAAGTGGGATTTTTTTCCAATTTTTTTTTATTACATGTGGATTATTAATTTAAATTATTATTATTATTATTATTGGTTGGGTTTGTTAAGATCATCTATTTTGACTTTGATAATATTTAATTTATTATTAATATACATTTAGATATAACTAAAAGGGTACTCGCGTAATACAGCGAGATATATCTTGATTTTAATGTTTTATTTTGTCTTTTAGGTTTAATACGGAGGTAATTTATTTTTAGTTTAATAATATAACTTTTTATAAAAATAATAATTAAGTAATTCTGTTAGAATTCAATAATTATCCTAGTTATATTCCAGATTTTTTTATTTTTAAAATAAGATGTTTATCCTGTATTTGATTACGTTTATGAGTTTATCTATAGTTAGTTACACGAATTCAGAAGTAAAGTTTTAATAAGTTGTACATAGGCATAAATACTTGTAATCTTGAATTTTTAAGTAATATCAATAAATAGTACTACATGCATAAAATTGGTTTTTAAGAGTTTTTTGCCAAATGCTTTATAATATAGTATAAATATGATTTTTATATATAAAAATCTTATCATTATTTGTTGAGACATTATTGTTTATTTTGATTTCTTTTACTTGTAATTATTTTAGCATATTGTTATTGATCGTGTATATTAAGATGGACTAGTTAACTGTCTATTTAAGTAGTGGTTTTAATCAGGTATTAAAATGTTTACTAATTTAATTAGAGATTTAGTTTTAGAATTGTCTTTTCGATATAATATCTAAAGTTATAAGTTCATACTTATATTTCACAATATTATAATTAATTTTTGGAAGTTATACTTCCAACTCTCAAAACTTTGGGTCTCTTTGTAGAAAATATTATTCTAATGCTTATCTTAATTATAAGTTCCTACTTATAATTTTTATAACAACTTTTGAAAGTTACACTTCCAACCTCCATAATATTTTGGTCTTCTACCAAAATCTCTTAAAATACTATTAAGGTATTAAAACATTGAAGTTGGTTTCATGTCAAACTCATATTATTTTTGGCCTCATGACAAAAACATATAACTATAATGTATCTTCAAATTAAATAAATCGTAAAATATTGATTGGATTTTGTCAAACGGGTGTAAATAACCCCAAGATTTGTAGGGACTTAAAAAATTCATGTGATTCCTCTACTACCTGGAAATCCAACAAATTGAGCAATTTCTTTTCACAAGTTAAAATATTGATGAAGTAATATCAACAAAATTTAAACATACAATATCTAATATTATTATGATAAGGAAATTTTATGCATAATATAATGATTATAGACTATGATTATTAGAAAATTATATATTCTCCATTATTTACGACATCCTGGACTCGAAAGAACTTGAGTACCATAAGATATGTTCGTAAAAACAAATGCAAATATGTAAAACAATCAAAACCTTTGCCCTAAAAATCAACTGTTAAGGTACAAGTAAATGCCTTGAGATTTTTGAGACAACAAATCAGTCACAACCTTCATAGAGAATATCGTTAACTAGAATCCCTATGAACTGTGGGACGCCCTGATAAGGAAATCGGAAGTGTTCATTACTATGTACTTCCCAAAAAAATCATACAGTGGAAAGAAACCCACTAACTTACAAGAAGGTGACTGATTTCAACAAAGAAATGTTGTGTCTCAAAATGCAACTCAATCTTCATGGCAACGACTCACAGAAGATGACATGATTCATAACATTATTTCCACCTTTCATATATCAGTAAATATTAATGAACCAATATAAGTTGGAATGTAACCTTTACACAAACTCGTCAACCTATTGAAAATGACTGAGAGACATAACAAGCTCCCTCCGAAGGGATAGAATAATTGAGGGAAATTTCTGAAGAACATTGTCAAAAATGAGTGGCAAAAAACGTAACAACACTAGACATGTCGGGACAAAGAAGATTCTCATAGGTGGAAACAACTACAAAGGACAATGAGTTAAAGAAAATTTCACATAGGTGACATCTATGCACCCCATAGACAAAACCATGGAAAGGATAAGGGTCATGACAAGATTCGAAAAGGGTTTTTCAATTCTTGGAGCAAAGATGCAACACTTGCCTAAAAGATAATGGACAATATAAGAAGAAAAATGTGCTAATAATCGCTCAAATAAAAAAACCAAGTTGGAAATGAATTATATCAAATTAATTTAAGATTTATTAAGCATAAGTTTACTTGAAATTTATTTTAAGTACTAAATTAATTTCATTTGTTGATGAAAAACCAAATATTTAACTATTATAAATGTAATGAAATACATCAACATTTCAAATATAAAACTCTCAATATTCTCCTTTCCATATTGGAATGTATCGAGGAGAACTTGAGTGTTTTTGTGGGACCTCCCACACAATCATAAAAGATATACTAGTATTTACTCCTCCAACCAAAATACTTAGACGATGGACTATCATTTTTTGTTGGTACACCATTAATAGGTATTAAAGCACTATATTAATGAGAACATTGCTAAGATATTCGTATCAACTGGAAATCATAATATAAGAATGGAAATGGGTATATATGTACATCAACTCTAATGATATGAAAGGAACATATATTAGAGAAATTAATGTGTCAAACTAGTGGCTTATCTGGATCATCAAATCATATTTTGTCACCAATAAAGAACTTTGGGACAATTACACGTATATGTTTCGACATGACCTCGTGGGACAGCATGATCATGACATGGTGATCCGTGTATCTACAAATACATATAGACACATTTTGTTTCAAGTAAAAGGCAAAATGAGGCAATTAACCAAACTGCAACTATTGACTTATGCGACATAAGAAGTAACATCGCCATTATAACATGTCGTCTCAAATACCTAAGCCTTTTGTATACCCTGATTGATTATCTGGCAGATACATACGAAGTACTTTTACCCGAGGGAACTCCTTAGGAGTTCTAGCGAAATCTAGAGCTCAAGGTTATCATAGTCTGTCATAACTAACTTCTACTCTAAGACCATGTTTTGTAACCATAAACTAACTTTTTGAAAATCTATTTCAAGTAGCATTTCAATAAGTTAATTCTAGGGGCTTTTTTTCTTCCAATTATTCCCCTAATAGTTTTTTAATTAATTAATCTTTTAACATGTCCTTTTAGATCACTTTACATTATTATATAAACTTACCAAATATGACTAGTTTATTAGCCAACAACTAGCTTGCCAAACATAGCCAAAAGTCTTTGTATTTGATCATTGCCTTGGCCTTTCTATATATTGAACCTATTGCTTATTCAGTACCAGAATGGATAAAAATATCTATAATTGTTCCACTCAGTTTCTCTCATGATCCATTTCATTTCTGCGATTCGAAAATGGAGACGAGATCCAGAAAATTAAAATGGGAAAGAGGAAAATGGACAAAACAAATCTGCATACGTCGTTTTCATTTCCTTTCATGATGCATTTTTCATTTTATGTGTCCCATTTTCTCGACACAAAAATGTGGAAATGGCATCCAGAAAATGGATATGTGAAAGGGAATCAAATGGGTAAATTCCTAGAAATCAAGGATGTACCTTGTCACAAGTAACTAGTACCCTAATTATGAAAATTATCTTTTATTTTAGTTCGAAGCTTAATCTAGATTGAGGGGTAAAATTGTCATTTCTGTTCAAAGTGTTTATTTAGCACAAACAATAATTTAGATGATCAATCCTTTTAGACAACGTAACCCGTGCATGTAGTTAGCGCATCACAAGATCTTCCATTTACCATCATTTTATTGCACAGGGACCAAAAAAGCAGACCAACAAAGCATATTGGACGTTTTCAACAAACGTGGTTCTGAGTATTCTGAATCATCCGTTGCCGCACCAGCCAAGTGAAACAAACTTTACAAAGGGTGTATATATACAGTATCGGAGCCACGGGGGGACTGGTCGGTGCTGAGCCCCCCCCCCCCCCCCAAACTGTTTTACCTTATATAATATACTTACAAACTAAGACACATAATATAAGGCAGTGGAGATGGTTACTGCTTTCTGCTTCTAACAGGCTAGGAAGATCAGGGTTCGAATCCTTCCAGCCTTAAAGTTTGCTTTCTTATTTTCCTTTCAGGCTAAAGTTTATTTTTTTATTTTATTTAAATGTCAGTCTTTTCCATTTTGGTTTTCATCAATTATATCATGCACTACATTTACCTTTTATATCATTATTAAAGATATATTTTTATTATTTTTGTTACATTATTACACAAAAACTCATAATAAATTAAATCAATATTGTTATTATTATACAAAATTAAAAATATATAAATTAAGATTTTTATATTATTATTTTTTGGATTATAGATATTCCTTTTTTTTTCTAACATTCCACAAATAATAACCCTAAATATTCATGGTTTTTTTTTTGTTTTTATATACACATTCGAAACAAACTTTTCTCTCAAAATCTCATGAAATTTATAAGAACTAACATTATCCGCATATCTAACATTGAGCTTTTGTTTGAATAATGACATCACTCGACAAGCTATAAGATTTTAAGCCCCCCAAAACTAAAACTCTAGTTACGCCCCCCCTGTATATATATATATATATACACATATATATATATACATTTACATTTTACGTCATTAGAATTAATTATTTAGCACTCTTTGATTTCTCTCCGTTAAAGTGTCAATGTGTAAGGTACATGATAAGTATTTTGGTTATTTTAAGGTTTTTATCAGTTGGACATCCATTCAACTTTTTTCCGCCCATCTCCACCTCTCGTCGAGAACTGCCGCCTCCCCATGACTGGATCTAATTCCGCCATCTTCAGCCCTGTGCCACCGAAACCGTTTCTTTCCTTCCAAATTACATCATTATAATTGTCACGTCAATGCGTTTAAAATGAGTCTAATATTAAATATTTTTGGACTTAATCTTATATTATTGAATACTATCAATACTTACGAATTAATTTTAATACTAACATTTTATACCGTTATAGATACAAATTAAATAAACAGCCATAAGGGTAAAAAATGTAGATAATAACGATAATCGTTATGCATTTTGAGACGACATTTAACTTGGAAATTTTAACTATTTAATTTTTTTAAACGGCGATAATTTAATTAAAACTAGCAAGGTGCTAAAAACAGTTATATCACAGAAATAGCCAATAAGGGGTTTTGCAACCACCCAACCCAATTTATATTCCACTAGTGTTAGGCCAGTGCGTTGCACGATGTGAGGATAATCTTTTTATTGAGTTAACTTGCATATATTATTAATCGTTTGTTATTACGATGAATTTGTGATATACCAGTAATAGTTTTATATTATATTACTTAAAACTCAAACGATATGTTCCACAACCGTACTAATATTATTGGAATTATTATAATGCAAATTAGCTGATCAACATGCAAGGCGGATTGCATTGGAAAATCAGGATATCAAGTTATTATAGTAATTATTTCCTAAAAATTTATGATTAATATCAACTCTATAATTTGTCACAAATGCGCCAGTCATCTTAAAAACATCCACAATCATGAACCTCTTGAGAGGTTCATTTTATAAACCTTTCAATCTCAATCATTAACTGGTCCATGATTTACATAATAAAAATTACAATACCAAAAGGTATAATAATTACAAATTGTTTATTTAAGTAAATTATGAAAATTAAAATTTACAATAAATTAAAAAAATGATAAAACTTTAAGGCAATGATAATTTTTCATAAAATTAAAAATTTAGATGAAAACGATACATCTATTAAAAATAATTGTTGCGGTTAAATAAAATTCATTTTTTATATCCTTTTTAAAAAATTGGTGATTGTACAAACAATTTTATTATTTTAAATTAATTCATTTTTAATGGTTCGATTAAGTAAATAAAATGTAATTTTTGATCATATATTTATTAGTAGGTGCCACCATTGTTTGAGGATAAATTCGTGAAGAGCCCAGTTATAATGCTCTAAGTTACTATAGTAACTTATATCATATAAAAATAAATTGTCAAAAATGTATTATTACCTCATCAACATATTCTTACGTCTTTCTTTCAATTTAAGATCTTCTTAACAATATGGAATAACCAAAACCAACTGTCACATTTTAATATTTAAGATTACTCAATTATTATGATGTCACATCATTCAATTCATCTATTTTTACACACCCTTTTATTCCAATATTTCAACTCCACACCAACATGGATGACTAAAACTCAACTACAATCATCATTTGAGAATATTTAATCCTCAGAGTGTCGCACTCAAAACATTTTGTTCTTCTGTAATCTTTCCTATTTTCGTTTTTATGATTTACAATTTATTGTTGTTTCGATCCATGTGGTTTAAAATTCTTTATTCTTTTAGTCTTTTGTACTTTCGTTAAGAATTAGTCAAGAGACGAAAATAACAATTACAAACCATAGGGATGAAAATCGAAATTATTAACAAACAATATGGACGAACATCGTCTATGTATAATTTTGTTAAAAAATTAAGCTGTAAAATGAAAAAAAAATATTAACATTAATGATAGACTCATGGAGAATATGTGTATTACTTGTATAGTTGATGACATTGTCTGATTTTTTTTACTTATTGTTTGTATAGTTGATGACATTGCCTAATTTTTTTTACTTTGTGGAAAAACAATATTACATTTGGCAATTTTATTAAGAAAGAAACAAAAGTACACCTAAATATTCCTCATAATTGTCATTGTGAGGGATATACTTGTGCAATTTTGACAAAAGAAAACTTATTAACCAAGCAATCCTAAAATGACAACACATATCCTTGTGCCCTATATGTTCATCTTTCACTTTTTTTTCTAATTATGAATCATCAATAAATAAATAGATATGTATATATATAAATGAATTTTTATTACATGATTGTAAAAAACATTATGTCATTTATACCGATTCATGATTTGAGTGAATTTAACCTGTAATGTAGGCTTCATGACAAAATTCAACGAATTGTTTATATTGATAAGAAATGAATATAACTGAAAACGTAAAAATCGTAAAATAAAAGAATGAGAATGTATACAAAAAGTCTGTCATTGTTGTCTAGCAATTTGAAGAATTTTAAGACAAAGGTTCATTACAATTTGACAAAAAGAAAAGTGATCAACCAAACGATTCTAAGATATTAACATAATTTTTTGTGCCCTATGTATAAATGAATATTGATTAATTATCATAAAAAAACGTTATGTCATATTATACGCTAATGCATGATTTGGATGAATTTAACCTGTAATGAAGATGACAAAACCAAACGAAATGTTATATTAGTAAGAAAGGAATATACATGAAAAACAAAAAGATCATAGAAAGAAAAATAATGAAAAAAATATACCTCACAATTGTCATTGCTATTTATCAATTTTATGAATCCCAAATAATGTGATTCAAATGCAATTTGATTAAAAGAAAACTCATTAACCTAGCAATCCTAAGATGTCATCATAGTATTTTGTGTCACACACACACACAATTATATATATATATATATCTAATATTTATAAAAAAAACCCTTTCATATTTATATATATATTAATGATTCATTATAACAAAAGATGAAAGTTTTTCTTTTGAATTGATTAGACTTTAATTATTAAAAAACAATAAATACACAATGTAAAATTCATCAACTAATATTTCATTTAAAATAAAATAATTGATTTCACATTTATTTATTCATCTATATAGTTCGATCTTAATGAAAATTAAAAAAATTAATATACATATATTTATATAGATATTAAAAGATATTGTTTTATAGTCGTTTATATATATATATATACACTAATAGACGAATTCTATTAAATTTATAATTTTTCAAATATTGATTGTTGTAAATTTTATAATTATATTGATTGTTTTTAATAATATGTATGTATATATCAATTATTAATAATGATCAAAAAATTATTAGATTTTTTTACACATTGTTTCTAGGGCTGTAAACGAACCGAACGAACACGAACGGAGGCTTGTTCGTGTTCGTTCGTTTAACTTAACCGAACAAACACGAACGGTAAACGAACGAAATTTTTTGTGTTCGTGTTCGTTCGTTTAACTTAACCGAATAAACGAACGAACACGAACAGTAAACGAACGAAATTTTTTGTGTTCATTAAGAATATTTGTTTTTTCATTTTCGTTTGTTAAGCTGTTAATTAAACGAACGTAAACGAACAAAAATAAATAAACGTAAACGAACAATCGTGAATGAAGATAAACGAACGTAAAGGAACATAGATGAACATAAACGAACAAGCACAAATATAGAATAAAACCATCATTACTTATCATTTTGTTTCTAAAAAGTAATATAACAAAATGAAAAACCGGGTAAACTTATGAGCCATAAAAAAGAAACTATAAAAATTTAATTTAATTAATGATTTTACATATTAATGTCATAATATATAAATATATTTATATATATATATAAACGAACATAAACGAACGGATGTAAACGAACATAAATGAACGAACGTTCACGAACGTAAATGAACGAACGAGACCATTGTTCATGTTCGTTCGTTTAACTAAACGAACGTAAAAATATGTTCATGTTCGTTCGTTTATTAAATAAACGAACATAAACGAACTTCCCGCCGAACGGTTCACGAGCGGTTCGGCGAACGTTCGGTTCCTTTACAGCCCTAATTGTTTCCTTTATATATGTTGTAAAAGTTTTTTTGTAACTTTATAAAATTGAATTAAACTGTAAAATCGTTATCAATTAATATTGATATTGTTATATTCAAGTGTCATGTAAATAGACTTATACATATTAATCGTAATTTCACTTATATAACACTACTACAATAATGGTCATCACCGACGGCTTTTACCGACGGCAAAAACCGTCGCTAATTACCGACGGTACACCAACAAGTTACCGACAAAAAAAATAATTTTAATTTTTTTTAAATTTTGAAAAAAAGGTGAAAAAACATTAGTAATATTATAAAAAGCTGTCTGTAAACCATCGGAAAAATCGTCGGTAAAACCGTCGGAAAAATAAATCGTCGGAAAGCCGTCGGTAAAATAAACCGTCAGAAAGTCGTCGGAAAAATCGTCGGTAAACCATCGGAAAAATCGTCGGTAAACTGTCGCATTCATTTTTAATTTAATCTTTAATTATTTTCAATGAATTTAAAAATCTAGAATAATTTATAAATTAACTTATAATTTCTAAACATGACCTATATTTGAAATGATTTCAAGATTATGGCTCTCAACCATAAAAAATATCCATATCTTTATTTCTTTGTGTTTTATTTTTAATTCTTAGTTTTTAATTTAAGATTTATTATGTTTTAAAAAAATTTGCAATAAAAGATACAAACATAATACCTTACATACATGTCGTTATTTACATCAAAAAACTAACCAATATCCATATCCATTTAACAAAATTTCTAGATTCACTTCTTGACATACCTGGGGTGGGGGGTAGGGGTAAGAGACAGCTAGCAGTAACTTGTAGGGGTAAGATACATCTTTCTCTCTCTCTCTCTCTCTCTCATATTCCCTTCCTTTTTAGGGTTCTTTTATCGTTTCAAATTTCTCTCTCTCTCTCTCATACAGCTAGCTTGACATCCTTCTATCTGGTTTCAAATTTCTCAATCTCTGCCTCTATATACATCCGGAGTTTCAGTTTGATTTTTTGGAGTTTCTTTTATCGGGTTCGATTTCTCGCTCAGGTCAATTGGATTGCTTTGTTTTCGTGCTAATTTCTGATCCTAATAGACTCAAGTCAATTGGATTGCTTTGTTTTCGTAAAGAAGACGCTGAATCATTTCTTGCTCAGGTATTACCGTAGTGTGTGTGTGCGATTAAGGAGTTATATATGTTCATTGTATATATACACATTTGAATTGCAGGTTTGATTGAGGAAAGGGGAGCTGAGAGGGCGAGCAAAGGTTGTACCTATTGCACTCGACCAGGTGAGATTATTATTGGAATCTAGGGCATTGAAGTTAATTAAAGTTTTTTGGATGCTTATTTTGATGGCAATGGATGAATATTTTTGATCAAACAAAAGAACTGTGTTCGACTTTGATAGTGAAATAAGCTATCTCAATAGTAAATTTGTTGTAGATTCTAGGTTTTTTGAGAAAACATCATATTCCAATTCACATTAATAAGCTTGCTATGTGTCTTTATTATGACCTTAGCCTTTGTTTCTTTCCCCTTTCTCTTGGTCTGATTATAGGGTGTCTTACTGGCCTCTATGATCTCCAGCTGAATGGCTTAGGTAGTTTAAGCTTAGATGAAAGTCTCTTATTGTTTTTTGGGATGGGAATTTCCGGACACGGTACTAAGCCTAGAGGTGGTGGATTAAAAGGGTCAACATGGGTAATTTGGAGAATATTGGTGGCTTGTTGTGGGATTTTTTGGCTCAGCTAATTGGTGATAAAAATGTCTTAAGGGATAAATGGCTTTATAGGATTGATTGTCTGTTTTGGTTGGGATGGCATCTGTGTGCTGCTCCTATTTGTTGTCTGTTAATTAAGGTGTATAGGGACTTGTTACAACTGATTGGGTGAAGCAAGCTTTTATTTTTGGGCTTAATAGTGCAACTTAATGGGTCTGACAGTCTGTTTCAGATTCCCTGGCTTAATAGGACTGACAGTCTGTTTCATAATCCTTCCATTACTAGTTACTACTACTACAACTAATAGAGGTGCCAAACACAACACAACACAACACAACTTAAATCACAGACCCAAACATAACCATATTCCTAGAAACCATGAATCTTGATATGATCCTTCTTCACTATGCCCGACTGCACCAAGTCCACCACCAACACAGATGATGATATGAATATATATATATATATATATATATATATATAACATTCATTAAGGGGGGGGGGGTAATGTAATATATTATTATTGGGCTTATCAAAAATAACTTATTCTTTTCACAATAAGTGCTTATCAACTTATGTGGTATCACACCGGAGTTTTAAAAAAAGTGTTTGGATAGGCTTATGGCGGTTCCACACCGGAATAAGTCAATAAGTTGTTTTTAGTGTTTGGCATAAAAGTGCTTATATATGCAAAAAGTGCTAATAAGTCATAAGTCATTTTGATAAGTCACAATGTTTTGACTTATGGAAAACTCCTTTTCACCGGTGGGGAATCGGTATAAGCTGTTTCTTTTTTTGCCCATCCAAACACTAAAAATAGCTTATCACTGATTCCACACCGGTATAAGTTAATAAGTTGTTTTGATAAGCCCAAACAAACACCCCCGAAGTTACCTGAATAAGAAAGCTGGAGACATTCTTTCTCTGATCACCTTGTAGCTGAATGACCTTTATTTAAACAACAAACATACATGTGAGATGAATGATCTGAAAGCAACATGAGAGAAAGTAGTAAGTAAGTAAGTAACCTGGCCTAGTTCAGGGTCCTGGACAACAGTCCCATTGCAGCAAAACTCCTTCTTGAGGTCCTTAAGAATCTTATTGTAACTAAAATCTTTTTTCAGCCCCTGGATAGTTGTCAAGCTTTTACGACCATTACGTTGTTGAACCCGAACATGGACATATTCTTTTGACCCAACACCATACTCCTCACCATTAGCTTCTGCAAACGGGTCTATACAAACAAAAACAATAACTCACTACTCTACTCTACTCTACTATACTCTCAAAAGCTTCCCAATCCCATCCCACAAATAATAATAATAAAATCACAAGTATGATCATCTCTTCATCAAAGTGAATGTAAAACAAGAGACTTTTAACAATCTATAGAACAAAGCACTACTCACAGGGTGGAAGGTACTCACCAAAAGCACTAGGAATCTTGATGTCGAGTTCAGACATGAAAATTAGCTGACAAACTGAAATGGCAACCCAAGATTCCCTTCACAAGATTATTGCTTGCTTGGATCTGAAACAAAATTACACGTATAAGAACAAAAAGAGACTTGCCTTTAATTAATAATCCCGAAAACGGTACCCGAAGGTTCTTTTTTTCTATATCTATATAAAAAAAATCCCGAAATCGTCCGAGTCAAAATATGGCTTAGTCGATTCTATGATTATAAGTTCATTTCATACCGGACCAGACCGGAATAGGGTCTCACCTCTTTGCGATTCAGAGTCTACCTCTTAATGGAACTGTTAAGAGGTAAACAAACAGCCCCCTAGGTTTAACTTCTTCTTTTTTTGCCAAACTAATAATGGCATTGTGGTGAACATATTGGATCATACCTTTCTCTCTAGGATGGGTAGTCATTTGTTTCTTTGATTTTTCTGTTCCTTAGTTTGAAGTTGACTTGTATGTATCAATTAAGACACGAATATGACAATGCAGTTACCTGAAGGAAGAATGGAAAGGGAGGCAACAGGGAGAATTTGAAGACATATCTTCAAGATTTGATGATTTGAGATTCATTTCACTAGAGGTATGATTAGTAGTTTGTGTCTTTATTTGAAATAAATAGAATTGCATGGTATTTTCCACTTCAAAACTGTAGCTCACGACTTGTTGCAGATGAAGGGATAAAGCTAGTTTATTTATTGCATAAACTAAGACTAGTCTACAGTTGGTTATTTTTGTGTTCTGCAAATGTTCGATATTTGTATTTTCTGCTTGATACCCAGGAAAAAATAATCAGAGTACAGAAAAATCCTTGTTCTATGAACTCTTTGTATCTATATATATATATATATTAAATTCCTGTTATTTTAGTGGTGCATTTTGTCCAGCTTCTTGTATCCAACTCAGCTTTTTGTTTATTTTGGGTGTTGAAAAGTCTGATGTTTTATATTTATGTTTTGTGCAGTTACCGCAACAGCAAAATTCATTTGATTGTGGTCTATTCTTGCTCCACTATGTAGAACTCTTCTTGGAGCAAGCTCCTCCACATTTTAATCCATTTAAAATCTCAAAGGGCTTCAACTTTGTAAGTATTCATCTTATCCTCTTAATATCATTGTTTGTAGTTTTATGTTTTTTAGTATTTCCCAATAGTATCAGTTATGTTTTTATTATGGGATGTACCGCCTTGTTGATTCATTCTTTTGTGAGTTCATGGTTGGTTATAATCATGTTCTTGATAATTTGAATATGTTATATCATAGTTTTCTTTTCCTTGATGCAGATGTAGAATTTGATGGGTTCAGTTTTAAGGATTTGATCCCATTTGGCCCGAATTGGATTCATATAGACTATTGGAGTGAAATGATCTTAGGTATGTAATATTAATGAATTACATTATATTTACACTTTGTTATTGTGTTTTTAATGATTTTTTTTTATATAGAAATGGAATACAGGCGTTTGGAAAAAATCGTCAGTAGTCAACAAACGAAACCGAATGACCTTTCACGATGGAATGGTGTCAAAGCATACCGGGGGTTCCATTTCCAATTCAATACGAAGATGGCGTTTTGTAAGTTCACACGTTTTTAATCATGTTTTAGAACTCTTTTTTTGTTTTACTATGAATAAAGTTAATAAATGTACTGAATTTTATAGGTAAAATCGGAGGGTCGCGAACCGACGGCCATGGAGATGTTTGCGATGACCCATAAGACCAAAGGGTCGGGGTGGTTTGTTACCTCGAGGGCTGAAAAAATTGCGGTTAGTAATTACTCTCTCATTTCTTTTAACAGTATAAATTGAGAAAGTTTTTATTTGGGTTCTTTACTTGGCTTTCCCCCTAGAAGCTTACTGAATAAGCCACTTTTTATATCATTAAGCCACTACCAGCTGACCGAATAAGCTGTAAGGGGCTGTTTGGTTGATCTTCTATTAAGTCCTTTATGAATAAAGCTGTCTTTGTGGATTAATCTGTCTGTATAAATTGAGAGTTTTTATTTGAGTTTTTTACTTGGCTTCCCCCTAGAAGCTTACTAAAGAAACCACTTTTTATATCATTAAGTCACTACCAAACAGTCATGTATAGCTGACCGAATAAGCTGTAAGGGGCTGTTTGGTTGATCTTCCATTAAGTCCTTTATGAATAAAGCTGTCTTTGTGGATTAATCTGTCCGTATAAATTGAGATGGAACTTAATGAATATTATATTCTAATTCTCAAATTTATGCACTCAAATGGTGTTAAAGTTCTGCTACCGAATTTTTCTTTCTTGTTGATTGACTATTAAATATTCTAATATATCGTAGGATGACTATGTCCATGAAACGATTGAGAAGTACGGACCTGACACTAGCATTCATCCACCTGGAGATATTGAAGTATGGGAGCGTTGTGCGGGAGGAAGGAAAAGGGGTCAGATGTATGGCGTTGGTACGCGAAGCGGGTGGAATGAATCATTTGTCGGTTCAAACGAGGTAAGTTTTTTGTTTATTTTTATTTTCTTATTTAATTGGAACATATATGTCAATACACTCATTATGTGTTACATAATATACATAGGTGCAACAATTAAAGGAGAAAATTAAGAAAATGGAAGAGGGGCGAGCAATTGAAAAACAGGAGAACGCCCGACGTGCTCAACGTGAGAAGGAAAATCAAGATAGAATGAAGACAATTGAAGAGATGCCACGTCGGCAATTCCCACCGTCGACTTCCGATGGTTACGGTATGAGTTTGGTATAATAATAGATTTAAATGGACTTATATGGATATTTGTATGGATATATATACGGATTTGTTTTCCTTTATATGGATATTTGTATGGATATATATATATATATACGGATTTGTTGGAAAATCTATTGTTGAATTTTTGGATTTTGTATGCGCTTATATTATATATAATATATATATATATTACAGGTTAAAATGCAAATATAGACAAACAGGGTTTTCTACTTTTTTTTAAATATAAATCCGAAAAAGCCGTCGGAAAGCCGTCGGTAAATAAATCGTCGAAAAGCCGTCGTAAAATAAGCCGTCGGTTGGATAAACCGTCGGAAAGCCGTCGGTTATATAAACCGTCGGAAAGCCGCCGGTTATATTAACCGTCGGAAAGTTGTCGCTAAAAGTCGTCGGAAAGCCGTCGCTACACATTACCGACCAAGGTTTTAGCGATAGTTTGTTCCTATCAGAAAGCCGTCGGTAAAAGGCATTTCCGACGGTTTTCCGATAGTTTTTGCCGTCGGTAATACCCTATTCTGTTGTAGTGTAATGAGTTTAAAAATATTTTGATTATACACATCTATATATATATATTCAATAATTGTTATGTAATAAAAAACAGAGTCATATGAAATAAAATAATTACAAAAAAATGGGTGTAATCAACAAAGATGATTAATTTAATTAATTTAACTCCAAAACAAAAACATAAAAAGTACATACTAATAAAATCTATAGTCGAGTTGCAAAACATTTCTAAAATATATGAATTCATATTCAACCCTATTATCAAATCTATGATGAAAACAAATAAAGAAAAATTATTCATCCATTCGTTGTTGTACAAACCAAGAAGTCATTTATTTATCTCATCTATTTTTCAGTTTTATTCTTTATCTTTCTTGAAACCAAACACGCAGACATCAAATGTTGGCAAAAGTGAAAACCTAAACCCAATACAAATGATATTATTGCATTCTTATCAAATTAAAGAATTTTTTTTTTGTTTTCCAATATAAAAGATTAATCAAGACATAATTGATAAAAAAGAGAGAAAAACTAACCTTTGATTGACGTTGATAAATGGAGACGAAGACAAAATAGAAAAGAAAAGACGTTAAATCGACGAAGATACTAATAATTAGACAATGAGATAGTTGAAGAAAAGATAAATACAAATAACATTATTGCATGTTTATCAAATTAAATAAAACATTCTTTTTGTTTTCCAATATAAAAGGTTAATCAAGACATAATTGATAAAAAAAAAAAGAGAAAAAAGCTAGCATTTGATTGACATTGAGAAATGGAGATGAAAACGGAATAGGAAATAAAAAACGTTATATCGACGAAGATGCTAACAATTAGACAATGAGAGAGTTGAATAAAAGAGAAACGCTATATAGTAGGAGGAGGAAGATGTCTTAGGAGTTGAAAGGTTTTGCAATTAAATGTAATTCATAAATAGTTAATTAATATTCATCAATAACAAATTAGTAAAAATATGTTTTTATTTAAAAAATATCACAACTTGTAAGAAAATAGCAAAATGTGAATGGAGAATGTTTATCAAATTAAATAAAACATTCTTTTTGTTTTCCAATATAAAAGGTTAATCAAGACATAATTGATAAAAAAAAAGAGAAAAAAGCTAGCATTTGATTGACATTGAGAAATGGAGATGAAAACGGAATAGGAAATAAAAAACGTTATATCGACGAAGATGCTAACAATTAGACAATGAGAGAGTTGAAGAAAAGAGAAACGCTATATAGTAGGAGGAGGAAGATGTCTTAGGAGTTGAAAGGTTTTGCAATTAAATGTAATTCATAAATAGTTAATTAATATTCATCAATAACAAATTAGTAAAAATATGTTTTTATTTAAAAAATATCACAACTTGTAAGAAAATAGCAAAATGTGAATGGAGAAGTTTTAACATGCCACCTAAGCAACTCCACATCTTACTTTTATATATATATAGATTCCCACTCATGTTTTGGCCCATAGGAACAAGTGTGTTACAATATTATCACACAACACCATCTTTTTAGGTTTTGTGGCTCCAAAAAGCCTCCTATTACGAAAATTCCATAATGACCACAACGTTGTGTATATGATCGCTTCTAGGCACTCTACCTCCCCTTTCTTTAGACTAAATGACCCCATCCAAACTTTCCAGCTCGGGACGTTGTATAGACCAGGTATGTCTATGTTCCACCATTGTCCTACATTTCTCCATATCTCCCGAGCCAACTGGCATTCGAAGAACAAATGATGTACGGATTCAGTTTTCTCTTCAAAATTTGAACAAAGAACAAAATGCATGTCGATTCTCCTTCTATCCAGGTTATCCTTGGTGGGGAGTTTATGTAGTCCCAATCTTCACAATAGAACGTTTACCTTAATACGCACCAACTTGTTCCACCTAGTTGGGTTTTGATCAATCTCTAGTATTTTGGAATCAGTATTTCCAGACAGATGGCACCAAGAACTCCCCTGCTCCCTCTAAGGTCCATCGCACCTATCTCTCTGATTAGAGATGATTATATTTCCAAGCAACTCTTTCAATCTCTCCATTTGTTCCATTTTTGTTCCTCCTCTTGGTTGTCTATGCAATACCAGATCCTAATCTTCCAATCTTTCCTGCTCTTCCACCTTAGCCTTTTTATCCATGTCCAACATGAAGATTCTCGGGAATTGAGTTTTAAGAGGTGCATATCCCATCCACTTCTCGTCCTAGAAAAGAGTAGAGTTCCCGTCTCCTACCTTTTCCATGTCCAACATGAAGCGGTAGTTTGTATCACCATATACCTTTAAGTTGGTCCATTTGACCGCCCCCGGTCAAGATCAACATGTTGTGGGTCTATTGTGACAACAATCTTCGCTGTTTGTTTATAGCTGTAGCTACCTATAGCGACAAATTATCACAGCTAACACATAATAATTACAGTTTTTTACCTACTTCAACAAATATGTTGTTGCTACAGATGAAAAACTTAAAATGATATATGTTTTCTTATAGCGATGAAATCTTGTCGCTATAAGTGCCTATTTAAAAAAAAGAATTTAAACTCTACAATCATTTGTAACAACTAACAACAATCATTTTAATACCCAAGTGACGAATTCCTAGTTGTCGGCTTGTTGCTAAATTTCTTGTAGTGTCATGATCTTTCTTTTGAATCTAAACGATTCCAATACAATTCATTCAAAAGAATATATAGTTTACAACTGATGATACATAGTTTTATAATTGTTAAGGTATAATATATACTCAAATACAAATAATTATGAGTTTGATATTGAATTTAGTATATAGTTTATGTAAATAATATAATTTAAAGCTTCAAATGATATAAACGAGGAACACCATCAAGTCCCTTGGAGAATGAATACTGGATGTAGTCATAAACAGTGGTTTCTCTGTATCTCGCCGGATTCTCATCGGAAACCAACTCTTTGATCGGCCCGTACACCTTGGTCGACGGCGCAAGGGAGGTGCTGAAGAAGCACGCCACTGATACCCTCGGCCCTTTCTCGTTTGCCACCACTCTGTGCTCCACGCTCTTCAATTTATCATTCGATATCATCTGAAACCCATAACATAATCAGATCCTATCCAATGTTCTAAAAAACTCGCCGCGACTGCCGTCATGGCACGCGGCTTAAGTCTTGTGTCTGACGCCATGTTATTCCCGTGGCACGCCATGACCCAATGCGTGATATTTCTAACACCATATTTGATTATTCTTACCGTTTTAGTGTCTTATTTTCCGTTTTTAATATATAACATAATTTAAAATGCTTAACATCATTAACTCATTGACTATTAGTAGAAAACAAAGGTTTATATATGTATAATATTATATATGATATAAAAATTTGTCGCCATAAGACACGCCTTGAAAAACGCCATGGCTCGCCTTGACTTCTAAGGCTTAAGGTTTGACCTCACAGTCACGTCACGCCTCACGTTATTTAGATCCTTGATCCTATTTGATCTCCAATTTTCAAAGTCAAAATCAATTGTTGAATGTTGATATATATACAACATGTAGAGGGGATACTCTTTTAGAAACTTTTTAAAAAGTAGGAACTTGTGGCAACCAATATAAAACTAATATAAATATAATTTTTTTTAATCAAATGTTATGATTTAAGATATTGCTTCACATATATTTCTGTTCATATGAAAAAGAACGTTAATTCACATATTTGTTTCATTGTATAAATTTTGTTTCATATGTGAAAATGAGCCAACGTATTTTTATATAAACAAAAACATATGTGAAACAATATTTTAAATCATAACATTTAATTAAAAATTTATGAAAAATTTATTTTATATTAGTTTCACACGAGTTTCTATTTTACAAAGTTTCTAAATAAAAGAGCCTCTGTATACCTGTAATAAATCTCCAATGTTGATGACAAGGGCACCTGGTGTTGGAGGAACATCAATCCATTGTTGGTTATGAAGTATTTGAAGGCCTCCGATATCATCTTGTAGGAGAACAGTAAGGAATCCATCGTCTGTATGTTTGGTTGCACCCATGGTTAGTTCTGGTTGTGGACAAGCTGGATAACAATGGCCAACGAACGCAAGCGCCTTATCACAATCTAAATCTCCAAGGTGATCAGGGTTTAGATTCAACGCCTCCGAGATCAATCGGAATAAAACGCCACCAAGTTTCATCACTTGATTCGAGTACTCGATTTGAATATCTCTACAAACCTCCGGCAGTTCTTCCAATGGCGGAGGTGCCGGAGCCATTAATGTATAGAAAGTGTCTCTCCAATTCGCCGATGGGGAACTATAAAGATCGAAATTGCTATTATAGACTACTGTTTTCGAAGGATCTCTGGTGTAAAACCGTTTCTTCATCTCCACATCTTGATCGTAAAATCTACGGACTCCTTGAAGCACCTCGTTCATCACGCTCACTGGGATCCCGTGATTCACCACTTGAAAAAACCCTAGAGTCTCCGATGCCTCACGGATCTTCTCCACCGTTGATGCCCTATCGGTGGATCCGAGGTCAACGACTGGAATCTCGAAAGGTGTGGAGGATTTCGGCAAGGGTTCCAGTTGGTTGACGAAGATGCGAGGGATTTCTCGGATTCCGGCATCTGCGAAGGCTTTAACTCCGGCTTTTGATTCATCGAAAGCTTTGAGTTCGGTTACTCGATTGTAAACTGGGGTGATTGAAACCGTGGTTTCAGTGGCAGCCATGGTTGTGATGACCATTCGTATGCTAAAGGTCCTTCAATAAATAGAAATATCTACCCATTCATTAATTGCCATCTTTGACTAAGAGTAGAAATTTGAGACCACAAAATAGGCGATGGAATAATTGGATAAGAAATATAATAAATTCTTTGGTTGTGGATATCCCAAGCCATCCAAGTTGACATCATTATTTACCAAATGTCTAGTTGACTAAGGTGGCGTTTGTTTTTTAAAAGGTGTTAAAGTCTGAAGTATGATTTCAGTTCTGAAATGGTTATGAAACGTTTAAACGAATAAGACATAAGTGATGATTAAGAGCATAAAATGAAAAAACAAACAAGGCCTAGGTGTTTTATGAACGAAATTCAACATTATTATTAAGATTTGTTGGATCAATGACAGATTTACAAAACAAATATATTGGTCAAACTAGAGAACACATAATTCAAAGAGAGTTATAAAGATGATCAAAAGAAAAACTTGCAGAAAAAGGATTTCTACACATAGTCTAGACATATTACAAATATGCATATATAGAGGTTTGCTATAATGTAGAGATGATACAAATATGGAAATTTTATTATCATTGCAACACATATTAGAAACATACAAACTGCCATGTATATATATATATATATGTATAATACTACAAAACAAATTATTTTTACCCACAAAAATTATCCAGAGAAATTTTCGTAAGTGATTACCCACCGATCATCCAGGAAATACCAATGATTCGGTAAAATTTGATGTTTTTCAAGAAAATACCAGCGGATCACCCAGAGATGGTAATCTGTCACTAATTTGAATTACCCACCAGCAATTTACCCACCAATTTTTGTGACAGTTTTGTGAGGATTCACCCTTTAACGACAGATTTTACAGGGATAATTCCGTAGGCAAAAGTCTTTCCTTTAGTGGTGTAAAACCAAACCAGTGGCGGACACAACATGAAAAGGAGGGGGGGGGGGGGGCCCATCCCCCAGTCAAATGTAAAAAAAAATTTGTAGGCTAAAAAATCTCAAAAAAAAATTACTGTATTTAGCCTTGATTCCCGTAGTAAAAAATTTCAAGGGACCCCATCTTGCCGACGATTGACAAAAACACTAAAAAAATGTCTTGAAGTCAATAAAAAACCCAAAAAAATCTTTTGAAATCGACAAAAACACTAAGAAAATCTTTCAAAATCGACAAAAACAATAAGAAAATCTCTTGAAATCAACTAAAAAATTTTAAAAATTTCCGAAACACGTCGGGTGACTTTACGCGTCTTTAGTCTATCTTAACGGGACCCCGGTGGACAAAAATCCTTTTCACCCAACAGTTGTGACTCTTTATCCAACGGTTGTACCTCTTTACCTAACAGTTATAATAACTCACAGACACAAATTAATAAACTAGTTTGTCACTATTACCAAGTCTAGCTTATTACTAACAAGATTTTAGTCTACTAAAACAATATTGTATGCAACAGTTTACCCGGTAACGTTAATCGTAGAAAAAGTCAATCGCCTTTACTTACGAGATAAGAAATTGTACCATTTCCACTTCCTCTGGGAAGGTCTCAATAGTGGTACAAAAACAAGTTGCAGGTTGGTTGAAACAGGTTACAAACTGTGAAGGTTTTAACAAAGGAAAAATAGTGGGTTAACCAACAAGGTTTCAATAATGGAAGAGTGAAAAGTGGGTTCATATCACAAAGTCGTGAAATAAAAAATGATGCATACTTGCAAACCCAAATGATAGAATTGTTTGTTTGAATGGGTTCTTTGATGAAAAGTCATCAAAGGGGACAAGAGAAACTACAAATAAATGATTTTTATCTACAAAAATCAAATCACCCAGGGAATTAATTTCCGTCGGTAATTACCTACGAATCATCGAGAAAATACCAATGGTTCAGTAAAATTCAATTTTGTTCCAAAAATTATACCAATAGATCACCTAAAGAATATACGTAGGTAATTAATTCTTCACTTATTTTAAACTACCCACAAACAATTTACCCGGCAACTTCTATTACGGATTCGTAATAAATCATTTTTTAATGATGAATTTTTCAAGGAAAACTCCGTATTCCTTTTTAGTAGTGAGAGAAAGGAGAAAGGGGGGGGGGGGGGGGAATTACGCTAGGTTTTCAATAAGAAAAACGGTGTGGCTTTTTTATTTTATTCTCCACGTAAGTATTTGATTTTTTGTTTTGTTTAGGCTATATCATTTAAAGGTAATCAGTTACATGTTGAGGTAATCGACTCTCTTAATAAACAAATGGTTTGCTCGAGATTTTAAAATGATAATTTTAGAAACTTATTTCCCAAAACGTGAATCAGATCAAAGTTGGTTTCAGCTTTCTCTTATCTAATCACTACAAAACAAATAACTTTTACCCATAAAAATTATCCATGAAACTTTTCGTTGGTAATTATCCACGGATGAACCAGAAAATACCAATGGTTCGGTAAAATCCGATGCTTTTAGAGAAAATACCAATGGATCACCCAGAGAATCCTTGGGTAATCTGTCATTGATTTGAATTACCCACCAACTCTTAAGCGACAAATTTCCCAGGGAAAGGTCCGTAGACAAAAATCTTTCGTTTAGTAGTGAATTAATGGAATCCACTAGTGATTTAAAAAAAATAAAAAATCTTAACAAAGTTACGAATAGACTACCAACACATTTTAATTAAATAAAATCGATCATTAATTTTAACGATTTAGAAAGAAAATTTTATTAATTAATTTTACTAACAGAAGTCAACAAATCCATGAAAAAAGTCATCAGCCTAGATCCGTCGGTGATCTGCTGGTACGTAATTCCCTTATGTGGCAGAAATTTCAATGGCGATTTCCATATGTACAAGTCGGATTTTAGTAGTGTTTAATGATATACTAGTTACGATTTTATTTGTTGAAATATAAATTTGCAATACCAACTCTTGATGCAAACATCAAAAGATAAGTTAGAACTTAAAATATGGCACCATGATTAAAATGGTTCAAATCTCTTATCTCTTATCTACTTCCGAGTTGCCAGACAACTAGGAATCCGCTAATTAAGTACACTTTGGAATAGTAAAACTTTTGTATTATTAGAGCTTAACCACCTTAGAAGATTGCTCAAAATGGTCCCAAGAGAATGATCAAATTTTAGTCTGAATGCTACGCTTCTTCTTTATGGTATCCGAGCTTAAAATTAATATCAAGAAAAGCAAATTGTCCGAGGTAGAAGCTGGAGGAGGGAAACTTGGTAGTATAACTAACTTGCTTTTATGTTCTGTGGTGAACGGAGATATTAAGAAGATGATCGAAGAAGATGAAGGTGCATGATGAGGTAAAATGACTAAAATATCCCTCGTTTAATTGGACTTACCGGAAACTTTAACAGGCATTAGGATGAGGGACAAAAATTGTTGCTAGATGTCAAACGTAAGGGACATATTTGTTTAACTAAAGTTGAGGGACGAAAACCATTGAAATAGACAAACGTTAGGAACCAAAGTGAACTTTACTCTAAATTTATTTATGTTAATTATTATTTTTATATTTTTCTAAATTTAATAAAAGAAATACATACATACTTGCATGGGCTGAATTCACGTGAGGCCAACCTATTTTTATGAGAGCGATGAGAACATATTTTTACACTTGAAACTTCGCAGCAAAACACTGTGAATGTAAAAAAAAATCGAACTTTCACAAAAAAAAACTGTGAAACTTACCTTCACAGTGCTTTGTTGTGAAGTTTCAAGTGTAAAAAGATGAACTCGCAGATCTAACGAAAACAGCCTAGTCTCACATGATCTGAACTTTACTTGCATAGATATTTCTAGTTCATATTTAGTACGTTTGAAAATTAAAAAACCAACTCATAAACACTTAGTAAACATTTTTGAACCCTATTAATATGGTAAAATACACCATAAAAACTTTTAACCAACCAAAGAACTTTGTATGATCTCATAACCACATAAAGTCATAAAAATAATCAGAAAAGACGAGATAAAGATTTATTGCATTGTATTGGACGAGTTTATTTCTAATTACTAAAGGATTTTACCCAAAATAACCATTTGACAATGTGTAAATTAACAAAATAACCGAGTTTCAGACATTTTGCGAAAATAGCCACTCCCGTCGCCCCCGGAGGGCGTTCTAAACATGAGTGGGGGCGACCACATGTGTGGTCACATCAAACCTACTTTTCAAACAATAGAAAAACATATTATTGTAGAAAAGAGTAAATTACAATTTTGGTCCCTATGGTTGTATGCAAACCTCAACTGCCGTCCCTCTTTTGAAAGAATTATAGTTTTGATCATTGTGGTTGCCATTTTGCCTCACTTTTGGTCCCTGAAACTAACTTTTGTTAACTAGGTTCCTTAACTCAAGGGGTATTTTCATCTTTTTAGTATTTATTTACTTTTCAAATAAAAAAATAAGTAAATATAATATATATATATATATACACACACCTCTCATCCCCCGACGACGCACCTTATACCCTTCGGCGACACACCTCATCCCTCCAGCCCACTACAACATCCTCCATCGACATCATCCCCAACAGCCCACCCGCAACACCCCTCCGGCCACCCCTACCATACCACCTCCACCCCCATTGTCACCAACAAAACTCTAATTCATCCAAAATTCCAAAAAATCAGAACACACTGTTCATCTTCTTCCTCGCTTCAGAACCAACAAAACTCAGATCTTAATCGTCGGAAGTTCAGATGGAAACGACGAGGGTTCAAGATTTACGTCGCCCGCGTGCTTGCAGACGAGGGAAGTTCAAGATGTATTTCAACACCATCTGCATCTTGATTTCAGATGCATTTCGTAGATTTGAGATCTCGATTTCAAATGTATTTTCACCCAAATGCTCACAAACGAGAGAATTTCAGATGTATTTCGTGAATCTGTGCTCTCGATTTCAAATGGTTATATTTATTTATTCGATAGACAGAAATCGAAGCTGGATTTTGATGTTGGATTAGGATTTTGATTCCATAGACACAGACACAATCGAAGTTGGGTTTCTTTATTTGGATTTTGATTTAGGATGGGGGTGTTGGTTTGTCGAAGAACATGGTCGTAGGTGGTGGGGTTTGCCTGGAAAGATGACAAGAGGTGGTGGGGGTGGGGATTTGGGTTTTGAATTTTATTTGCTTGTTGTTTAGGGTTCAAATTCGTCCTTGTTGCAAATTCTCGTTGTAAATCGAAACCAAAATCTGTGGTGGTCACTTGATAAAGGGGGGGGGGGGGTAATTCATCATATATATATATATATAGAGAGAGAGAGAGAGAGAGAGGAAAGTTCAAATGTGAACCTATCTTTGATTGTGAACCTAAGGACAGATCTCAGCGCTTGATCTGAGCCAAATTGAAGCCGTTCTTTAAATGTGGCTTGAGGGGTAAATTAGGCAAGTTTGTCACTCCCGCTTATTTCTCTCATCCTTTGTTAATCGAAATTTTCTCTGTAAATCGAACTCTCTCTGGAAATCGAACTCTCTCTGGAAATCGAATTCTTCTCTGTTAATCGTATTCATTGCTGTGAAGAACTTTAGTAATCGGATTTTCGATCTCTGAAACTAAATTGTTAATTCTGTTTTTTCAATGGAGTCTGCTTCTTCATCAGGAAATTCGATTGAGTGTGATGTAGTTGAAAATTCATCTCTGATTGCGATGTTGTTATAGATTTCGAGAATACATACCGAGAATTTTGGCTCTAATTTTGGCTCTGTGTGACTTGCTCTTCAGACTGAATATATACTACAATGTTATTCTTATATTCAGATTGAATATAAGCTACAATTATACAAACATATAATTTTAGCTTATATTCAGACTGAATATAAGCTAAAATTATACAAACTCATAATTGTAGTTTATATTCAGACTGAATATAAACATGACATTGGTGATACTAAAATGTTATGCTTATATTCAGACTGAATATAAGGTACAATTATACAAACTCATAATTGTAGCTTATATTCAGACTGAATATAAGCTACAATTATACAAACACATAATTTTAGCTTATATTCAGACTGAATATAAGCTACAATTATAGAAACTCATAATTGTAGCTTATATTCAGACTGAATATAAACATGACATTTTATGCTTATATTCAGACTGAATATAAACTACAATTATACAAACACATAATTTTAGCTTATATTCAGGCTGAATATAAGCTACAATTATACAAACACATAGTTTTAGCTTATATTCAGACTGAATATAAGCTACAATTATGGGTTTGTATAATTGTAGCTTATATTCAGACTGAATATAAACATGACATTTTATGCTTATATTCAGTCTGAATATAAACATAACATTTTATGCCTATATTCAGACTGAATATAAGCTACAATTATACAAACACATATTTTAGCTTATATTCAGACTGAATATAAGTTACAATTATACAAACCCATAATTGTAGCTTATATTCACTCTGAATATAAGCATAACATTTTATGCTTATATTCAGACTGAATATAAGCTACAATTATACAAACACATAATTTTAGCTTATATTCAGACTGAATATAAGCTACAATTATACAAACACATAATTTTAGCTTATATTCAGACTGAATATAAGCTACAATTATGTGTTTGTATAATTGTAGCTTATATTCAATCTGAATATAAGCTACAATGGAACCAAAGATTTTGAAAAGCAAGAATTCAAGCAAATGTGTTTCACTGAAGCTTCCTGTGATAAAATGATGAACAATCATATTAAAGGGAAAAAAACATTTGAATAACCTTCTTACACTTTATCAAGAAAAAGAATCTAGATCTGAAAAGACTTGTGATTCAAAGAAGGAACACAAAGCAAAAACAAACTTGTGCGAAAATTTATTTTGGGGAAGATGATGAAGAAATTTGGGGGCGGAACTGAAATTTTCTTTTGGGGAAGATGATGAAGAAATTTGGGGAAGATGATGAAGAAGTTTGGTGAAGATGATGAAGAATTTTGAGGAAGATGATGAAGAAATTTGGGAAAGAAGATGATGTCTGGTTCTTATTTAAATCGTCAGGTTATATTTATGATTTAAGCCATGACCTGAGTTTTCCACTTAATTACCAAAATGCCACCGTGAATTTTATCCCTTGTATTTTGATCTGGTTTAAAATGGATGGTTGTGATTCGTCCTCATGTTCACAATCAAAGATAGGTTCACATTTGAACCCACCCCTATATATATAGATAAATATATAATTTTATAATATATAACGATATTATATTATATTTACTTATTTTTTTAATTTAAAAGTAAATAAATACTAGAAAGACGAAAACCCCTTGAGTTAACGGACCTAGTTAACAGTAGTGAGTTTAAGGGACCAAAAGTGAAGCAAAATGGCAATCACAATGACTAAAATTGTAATTATTTGAAAAGAGGGACGAGAGTTCAGGTTTGCATACAACCACAAAGACCAAAAATGTAATTTACTCTTTAGAAAAAGTAGAGTTTTATCGAAATTTGTGCCCAGTCGCCCCCATGGGGTGACGTTTACCGTTTCTTGTCCTAGTTGCATGACTTTTGAAGGGACAATTCAATAATATCTTCATACACTCAAATTTTATCCGAGTTTTAAGATTTTTTTTTTACTTTTGACACGACAACTCAATGATACTTTCTTAAACTCAAAATTTTTATCTGATTTTCAAGATTTTATCTTATATTCAAGATTTTATCTTATTTTATCTTATATTCAAGATTTTATCTTATATTCAAGATTTTATCTGATTTTGAATAATTTATCTGATTGGGGCATTTGAATGTTGTATCCTTAAACCATTTAAAGTATTTTATGCTAACTAAATAATCACTAAGATGCTTCTTTACTATATTTATTGATTCCCGGATTTTTGCTTCAAAAATTATGGCAGACAATGTGTCATAGATCGTCAAATGCCATGACCGCAAGTCTAGCTCCGCCGTCACCCGATGTGTGTCGCGTATGTTATAGCGACGAATACCTGCAAAAATAAGATACAAATCTTGAAAATCAGATAAAATTTGAGTGTATAAAGGTATTATTGAATCGTCCCGTCAAAAGTCGTACAAATAGGACAAAAAAGGGCACAAATTTCGATAAAACTCTACTCTTTCCAAAAAAATATGTTTTTTATTGTTTGAAAAGTGGGTTCGATGTAGGGGTGCGGGGGGTGGCTATTTTCGCAGAATGTCCGAAACTCGATTATTTTGTTAATTTACACAGTATGTAATGATTATTTTAGGTAAAATCCCATTACTAAAAGGGTACTCATACAATGCAGCAAAATATATTTTGATTTTAATTTTTCGTTTTATTTTTTTATTTTTGTTGGTATTATAATACGGATTTATGAAAACCATAATATTTTTATTTTTAAATAAAGTATAAATTTGAAGATATCATAAAAAAATTTAAAAATATCTTGTTATTAATATCAAATTAACTATTTAAAAGTTCTCATGTGTAATTTCTTTAATTCAAAATTTTATTGGTTTAATGATATAATTTGTTAGGACTAAAAGGTCCTATTTATATTGAATGTTGTGTGAAGTTATCATGTTGACTTTAGTATAATCGACCTTGTAATCATTTGAAGTGGGTTTAGACAAAATGAAGATTGTAGAGAGAGAAAGCTAGAGAGAGAGAGAGAGAGAGTTGAGAGAAAATATATGGAGCTTAATGAAATATATAATATGAGGTGACGGATTTACTCTCTCAATTCTCATTGTTATTGCTTTTATTAATTGTTGAATCATAATCTGGGAACTACATAAGTTTTTTTATAAAAATAGTAATTACATATTATGTTAGAACTTAATGATTATTTTAATTATTTACAGATATTATATATAGGGTAATAATCAAATGAGATCCATTTAATCTATGAGATCCATGAGATCTCATCTCATCCCTTCATTTTAAATCAATTAATTATTTAATATATTTAATCAAAAGGGTAACATAGTAATTTTACAATTCTATAAACTAAATAATAAATCCTAAAATATATCATTTATTATTCCTAGACGTCTTCTCACTCCCTCTCACACAAACACACACACTCTCTCTACCATATACCTAAACCCTAATTCTCTCTATTTCATAAACAAATCGGTGGCTTCATCAAATCCTCTTCTCCGCCGTGATCTTCATCAACTCCATCTTCTCCGGCGATGAACTTTCTCTTCTCCCCGATGCCATGCCTTCTACATCAACTCCATCTTCTCCAGCGTCGATCTCCTTTTATCCGGTGCCATTCCTTCTGCATCAACATCTTTTCCGACGGCTGATCTCCCTTTTATCCAACTGCATATTCTCCGACGTTGATCTTCCTTTTCTCTGGTACCATTCCTTCTGCATCAACTCCATATTTCCGGCGTCGGTCTCCCTTTTCTTTGCTGCCATTTCTTCTTCATTGCAACACCGCCACCAACAGCGCCGCCGGCGCCCCTTCCTGTCCCCTCCTCCGACCACCACAATCACGGTACGTTAATATGGTCTCGTCCCTCTCTCGTCCCACAATCACTGTGTCGATCGAACTCCGACCACCAAACCAGATCTACAAAAATCCGGCAAAGCATATGCTGATATAGGGTACGTTGTGTATCACAACGGGTACATTTGTGGGAATCCCAGTGTGCATAATTGGTTTCACAGTGGGTACATTGTGTATCACAACTGGTACATTTGTGGGAATCATAGTATGAATTATTGGTAGCAATAGGTATCACCGTAGTATCTTGTATTTATTTTGTATTTTGGTATCACAGTAGTTTTTTTGTATGTATTTTGTTATTTGGTATCACAATGGTATCATAAATAGTTACCACAATCGGTATCAAAACGGGGATATCACAGTGAGTGTATCATACCGTGTTTTTTACCGGAATAATGTTAACCGGAGACCGGAGAGAAGAGAGAGGAGAGAAGAGAGAGGAGAGAGAGGAGAGAGGAGGGAGATAAAGATTTTAAAATACCTAAAATGCCCTTGAATTAAAATTTTAGGTCAAATTTCCAAATATATTTGTTTCCTTATTTATCTAGTAATTTGTGGTTGAGATGGGATCTCATGGATCTCATAGATTAAATAAATCTCCCATGAAGAGCCCCATATATATATATATATATACATATATTTAAAACGAGATGTTTATCTTTTGTTATTTATTATGTTTATCTACAACTAGTTACAAAAATTTAAAATGGAGCTTTAATAAGTTACGTCGAATATACTTGTAATCTTGAATTTCTAAGTAATATATATCAATAAATAATATTTGATGCATGAACAATAATTTTTAAGAGTTTTTTATGGTCAAATGATTCATAATATAGTATAAGTATTAAAAAGTAACAAATCAATAGATCTAAATTAAGTTTTGGAAACTCAAAAAACTAAATTAATTAACTTGTATATAATTAATGAATTTTTTAATCAAACAAATTATATAAAAAACCAAGTATTTTTTTTAACTTGATACATAGATTTGGGATAATGTGAGACCAGACTGTTTTCGTAAGATACATGAGACTATTTTTTTTACACTTGAAACTTCACAATAGAACAATATGAAGGTAACCTTCACAGTGTTTTTGTTGTGAAGGTTCAGATTTTTTTACATTTACAATGTTTTGTTGTAAAGTTTCAAATGTAAAAATATGGTCTCACAAAAATAGTTTGGTCTCAGATAAACACAACCTTTAATATATATATATATATATATATATATTGATATAAATTAATTTCTTTTTTTTTCTTTCAAAATTTTAACGTGATTTAATTTTTGAAACTTATCTCTCATGAGTATGTTCATATTCGAATATATCCAAACAAAATTTTTACTACATTATCCAATATTTCCATCTTATTATTAATTACATATAAATTACTAATATTTTTGAACTTTATATAAACTGACTTATAACCGACTAATGAATTACAATATTCAAACACAAGATAATTGTCAAAGTCTTTAGAGTATGACAAAATACTTCATAAGAATGATAACCAATAGAATACACACTCGGTATTTTAAAACCACATAAATCTATGAATTAATATCGAAAGAACACGACATAGAAATGTACTACAAATATGCAAACTAACATGTCCTTCTTCTCAAATTAACGTAGTCGGGGTTCAAACGAGAACAATACTTATTTAGGAAAATAAGAAAACGACCGAATTACATATGAATTGAAACTAACATCATGAACAAAATCAGATGTAATTCAAACGATTTTGCCCAGTAACCTAAACGATTTTGTCCTGTAACCTAAAGTTGCGTTCAAAGTCGCCAGCACACTTTTTTTAACCGTTAATGCAAAAACACATATGATTTGGTCGTTTTCGTATTCTCTTAAATAGTTAGTATTCTTCTTTGATCCTCCTCGTCTCTCTTTCTCTCTCTATCTCTCTCTCTCTATATATATATATATGTATATATATATATAGGAAACTTCAAATGCGAACTCAAATTTGGTTGTGAATGTGAGGACAAATGAGAGCGCGACACGTATCTGAATATAGATTATTGAGACTGAATATATATACTATATTCAGTCTGAATATTTTTTTGTATATTTAAACTAAACAAATACTATATTCATATTTCTTTGAATGAGACACGTGTCGCATTCTCATTTGTCCTTACGTTCACAACCAAATTTGAGTTATCATTTGTATCCACCCATATATATATATATATATGTAGTTATTCATGCATGTTTGGCAAATCTAAAGCTTGAAATGAAGTAAACCAGAAACGCCATCAACTTCTTTATAGAATGAATACTTAATGTAGTCTTGAACGGTGGTTTCTCTGTACCTCGGTGGATTCTCATCGGAAACCAACTCTTTGATCGGACCATACAACGTCGTCAACGGCGCTAGAGAAGTGCTGAAGAAACATGCTACCGACACCCTCGGCCCTTTCTCTTTTGCCACTACTCTGTGGAGCACGCTCTTCAATTTGTCATTCGACATCATCTGAAACCATAACAAAGTCAGAATCTAATCTAGATTTTCACTACAAAACAAAATGACTTTTACCCACAGAAATAACCTTAAGAAAATTCTGTGGGTGTTTACCAATTATACGGTAGAATCTGATTTTTTTTAAGAAAATACCAAACGAATCACCCAAATAATACAATGGTAAACTGTCACTGACACTACTAAACGAAATACTTTTGTATACGGATCTTTCCCTGCGAAATCTGTTGCTAAAGGGTGCTGTCTCACAAAACCATCACAAAATTTGGTGGGTAAGTAGCTGGTGGTAATTCAAATTAGTGACAGATTACCCAACGATTCTTTGGGTGATCCGTTGGTATTTTCTCAAAAACCATCGGATTTTACCGAGCTACTGCATGGTATTTTCTGGGTGATGCGTGGGGAATTACTGACGGAAATTTCCCTGGATAATTTTTGTGGGTGAAAATCATTTGTTTTGTTATGTGATTTGAATTATCCACCAACAATTTACCACCAATTTTTGTGACGGATCATCTTTTAGCGACAGATTTTCAGGGAAAAGTTGGTTGACAAAAGTCTTCCTTTTAGTAGTGTTTGAAAGTTAAAGATCAAATGTTGAATGTTTGTATACCTGTAATAGATCTCCAATGTTGATGACAAGTGCACCAGGTGTTGGAGGAACATCAATCCATTCATTGTTATAAAGTATTTGCAGGCCTCCGATATCATCTTGTAGAAGAACAGTAAGGAATCCATAATCTGAGTGTTTGGTTCCACCCATGGTTAGATCTGGTTGTGGACAAGTTGGGTAATAATGGCCGAAAAATGCGAGCCCTTTGTCGCAATCGAGATCTGCCAGATGACTAGGGTTTAGCTTCAACGCTTCCGAGATCAACCCGAATAGATCGCCCCCTAGTTTCATCACATGATTCGAATACTCGATTTGTATGTCTCTGCAAACCTCGGGCAATTCTTCGGGTGGCGGAGGTTTCGGAGCCATAAATGTATAGAAAGTGTCTCTCCAATCCGCGGCAGGGCAAGTATACAGCGCGTAATTGCTATGATACACGACTGTTTTCGAAGGATCTCTTGTGTGAAAACGCTTCTTCACCTCGATATCTTGTTCGTGAAATCTACGGACTCCTTGAATCATCTCGTTCATCACATTCTTTGGAATTCCGTGATTCACCACTTGGAAAAACCCTAGAGTCTCCGATGCCTCACGGATCTTCTCCACGATCGATGCTCGATCGGTGGACCCAAGGTCCACGATTGGAATCGCGAAAGGTGTGGAGGATACGGGCAAGGGTTCGGGTTTGTGGATGAAGATACGAGGGATTTCTTGGATTCCGGAATCAACGAGGGCTTTGACACCACCTTTTGTTTCATCGAAAGCTTTGAGCTCAGCTAGTCGATCGTAGTTAGTGTCACCGGTGGCTGCCATTGTTACAATGAGGACGATTGTATATGGCTAAGGTTCGTTGTATAAATAGAAATATCGTATTGATTGATTAGAAAATAATTATTATTTTTGGTTGACCAATCATTTCAGTGATAGTGGTGGTACACATCAGTCACAGTGGTTGGCATGTTTGAATTGAAAAATCCTTAATGCAACTTTAACTTTGTTAAAAAATAGAATATAAACAACCCCAATTTTTTTGGGTTAAGTTTAGGTTGATAAATTAATACTATATAAATTTTGTCGTTTTTATGTTTGATTTTGGGTAACTTATATATGTGTTGTCAAATCATTCTAACCATTCCTATATACATATGAAAAAAACACACATAAAAAGAAAGAATTTTAAGATAACAAGTTCTTTAAATTTTTAGTCTCTGTCTCATGACATGATTTCAATGCACAAGTATAATAAAAATATTTTTTATTTTGAACGGCAAGATTTATTAAGCAAATGGAACCTAGCAGGAGCTAGCCCAACAACATCGAAGTCACAAGAGAAGGATTAGAATGCCAATTAATCCAATCAATATCTCTCCCCCTAGACCCTCTCGAAATGCACCAAAGAATGGATCTCGTTCGCTGTCCTGAGAGTGTTGAAAGCCTTGTTATTGAAGATCTCACCATTAATTCTACCCTTCCATATTGCCCATATGTACGTCTGTCCATAGTCTCTTTAATATTTCTCGTCGAAGCTTAATATGTACGCCAAGTATAATAGAAATATAAATTATGACGTTGATAGTGGTCTAATTATACCTTAGACCGTTCAACTATAATTTTAAATGGACATATTTATGTTGTTTAACTATAATTTTAAATTGATTTACTTTTGCATTATCAAAGGGTTGATAGCAGTACACTTTAGTTGGTGTTTATTGCTTTAATCATTCTGATTTGAAAAGAATAATACCTAATCCAACTTAACTTGTTAAACAATTAATAAAACTCTATCTAATCTTTGTGGGTTAGGTTTGGGTTCATACAATATAAATTTTGTTTCGTTTATCTTCTATTTGAAAGACTTATGAGTTATGAGAATTGTCGATCATTCTATTTATTCCTGTACACATAATAAAAGAAAACATTTAACAAGAGATAGTTTCAATACAACAAGTTCTTCAAATTAATAGTCACATACTTATTGACATGATTTTTAATTAGAGGTATAATAAAATGTAAAACATAATTAAGTCAAATTATATACATAAACCAAATGATACACAAGTAGAATACAATGACAGTATATCAAACTACATAAATGTGGGTAAACAAAAACGGTAACATGCAAAGTGATATATAGCTGAAGTAAGAACTGGACAAACTAATAACAATGATATTACAACCACTATCATAGCTATTTAAATTTCTTTTACTTATTTTACCGCAAACAAAAAAATAATGACTAACTAGGTTGTGTCATTAAGACGTATATATACTTGTATAGTGTATATAAAATAACTTTGTCACTAATAATATGTATTATATACACTTGTATAGAGGAAGGTTTAGGGGATAAACCTAAAAGAATAGAATAACACTCGGTGAGCCTTTCATCTGAACGGTATGTATAAATGCATACAAACGATTAATTTTTTTTTTTTATACATAAATACATGTTACAAATTATCAATCTGTATTTATACAGATAGAGGACTCTCAAGATGTTGTTTAATTTTTTTGATAAGTTGCATATGTAGCATATAGGAAGAAGTTTAAATGAGAATTTTGTATATTTAAAGGAACAAAGGAACGCCTTTAGGACCACATATGATATGGGTCTCACATAATAAAAAATCATATATGATTTAATGGTAGGTCTCAATAAATCAGATATGATTTTTTATTGTATGTGACCCACCAAATGAAAGATGATTTTCGTATGATCGCTTCTCATAGCATATATATATATAAATATAAATACAGTCACCGTCATGATTACTTCCCATGCATTTTGACGGATTAATATTAGTCCATATTGGTGGCTGTTGCCAGTTGCCACCAATGGGTTTGACATGCGGCCCACTCCTAAATCTAATGTCTTTAACTCTACTTTTCGTTGTATGCACTTTACTTTCATTGTCATTAATTGTTATCTTTAATCTGAATTATGTATCGTCAATCATTATCTTTTTTCTCTTCTTTTTGAATCATGTATCATCGTTATCTTTTCTCGTTGGAATTATGTTTCATTTGTTATCTAATCACGTTTTAGTTGTGGATGTGCCAATCCAACCAAGTTGACATTACTTTATTTTAAAACAATATTCAGTGGCAGACTCAGGATTTTTTTGGAGCGGGTGTACCTTAAATTGTATCAAATGTCTGCAAAGCTGTTTGATATATTTTTCGGTTGATTTCGAGGGATTTTTTAACGAATTCCCCGTTCGAGGACTTTTTTAAGTTTTTCGGTTGATTTCGAAGTATTTTTTAAGTTTTTTTTGTTGATTTCAAAAGATTATTTAAGTTTTTCGGTTGATTTCGAGTGATTTTTTTATGGTTTTGGTTGATTTCAATATGATTTTTTAAGGGTTTTTTTGTTGATTTCGAGGGATTTTTTAAAGTTGTGCTCCCTTAAAACAGAGCACCCATCAGTTAAGCAGGTGCACCTCATGTAAAACTTATGAATCGCGACATTTTTTACCCTTACGACACACAGTTGAGCGGTAGCATGAGACCCCCTCCCTATAGGGTGGGTCCGCCACTGACAATGTCACTTTATTACAATTTTTGAAGTTTTGGCCCTATCAATGATAATAAGGTGTCATTTAATAAAGAGAAAATATCGAAAACTTGTAGCTAGGTTTGTGATTGATGGGGATTTTTCGAAGAGGTCCAACACGGTCATATGTGATTGTGGATTTGAATTCGATGCTATCATTTAGAATTTTGAAGTTTTATTTCAAGACTTAAAGATTTTAGGGAAAATTGCATCAAAATGGAACAAACTTTGACCTAATTACTATTTTAGGGAACCAACTTTCAAAATCAATATTTTGGAGCTTGAACCAAACTTTTCATATATTTAATACTCTGATTTATGTGATGACCTGATAACGATGACATGTTTCAGGTAAACGCCAACTAAGATGTCACGTCATATTTAGAATATAAAAAGCAAATTTATTGGCCTGAGAAGAACCCGTCGGACATGGGGACCTACTTGGTTGGGGGTACCGGAAAGAACTCATTAGAGAAATGGGTTAATGGAATTGAGGATTTGTAAGATAGCATCAATGGTTTGCAAAAAGAGAATGGGAAGGAAGTGGATGAATCTTGAGTTGTGATGGGGGCGGCGGGAGACAGAAGGTAGGGTTATGGTTTAAACATGATCGAATTGGTTTCTATATCTTTTGTTTTATAATTTTAATTAATGATAAGGTGGATATTTTTTATCAATGATTTTGTCATGTCATATGAGGTAACCGGTTACCTGCTGAACTGGTCAATCAGAACCTTAAATATAGAAAAGTTTGGTCTGGACCCTAAAACATTGATTTTGAAAGTTGGTTCAATAAAATATGAATTAAGTCAAAGTTTGTTTCATTTTGATGCAACTTTCCAAAGATTTTAATATATTTTTTGATGATTTTAATAACTAATGACTTTGCTGGTATATTTTTAGTATTATTTATTATACTTCATTTGTAAACTTTATGTATATTACTAACCCGTTAACCCAACAGAACCCAACCCGTCCTAACCCACAAAGAGTTGAGTTGGTTGGGTTATACTTTTAAATGAGTTGAGTTGGATTAAGATTTTTGAAATCGTCATATTTGAGTTAGGTTGTAAATATGTCAAAAACTGCTCAACTCAGCCACCCCTACTCTTAATAAACAAAAAAGTTGCTCCAAACTTTAAAATGATAGTTTTAGAAACTTGTTCCCCAAAATATAAATCATATATGTTAGAGTCACACATCGGCTAGACTTAGACCATTGTTCTTGTATATGTGTTGGAACCTCCCCTTTCTCCTCAAAGGTCTCTTTTGGAGATTTATCTAGAGGTTCCACATATTCTAATATGGTATCAGAGACAAGTTCTACCATCTGGGACATCTTTGCCCGAGACTCAACACTCTAGACATCTTTGGGGGCGTGTTAGAGTCCCACATCGGTAGACTTGGACCATTGTTCTTGTATATATGTTGGAACCTCCACTTTCTCCTCAAATGGCTCTTTTGGAGATTTATCTAGTGGTTCCACATGTTTTAATAATATCAAAATTGATTTCATTTTGCTTCAATCTTCTCTCATCTAATTAATTAAAATTCACTCGTAATTTTTTTTAAATAAAGTTAGGAACAAACTGTCGACACATTTTAACCGGTTTTTTAATCAATTAAAATGCGTCATTAATTATAAAGATTTAGAAAGAAAATTTATTAACTTTTAGTGATAGAAGTCAACAAATCCAAGGAAAAAGTCATCAACCAAGATCCGTCGGTGATCCACTGATAGTCTAGTAATCCACTTTTATGGCGGAAATTTCATTGATGATTTCCATAGGAAAAAATCATTTTTTTACTAGTGGTTAACCATTAATACTAGTTACGATATTATTTGTCGAAATAAAAAATTTGCAATATCAATTCTTAATGCGAACATCAAAAGATATAAGCCTGAGTTTCATCTTCAAAGAAACTCATTGGATCGATCTACTCCAATTGAATTTGAAACAAATTATGGCATCCCAACAAAAACAATTTCCCAAAACCATGAGATTAATACGTATAATCATTAAATAATGCACAACCTATAAATTACACAAGTAGATGAAGAGTGTTTATTTAGGAGATGGGGAAGGGACGTATGAAGATAAAGAAGAAAGAAGTCTGGGTTTTTGTTTGAAACAATAATATAAGGTTTTTCATTTTGTTTTTTATTTAATGAAAACCAAAAAACATTTATATTTTAAAAGTGATTTTACATAAAAACTACATATCAAATTGCCATATAAGTAAAATATTAATGAACTGTATCCTATATCAATCACCATTTCAACATGCTAACCTGTTAATAGTTAAACCGGTTATTCGGATATTTAAAAGTTTTAGATTTCACATCTCAGGTACCAAAATGAATTTTTAAAAGTACGTTACCTAAAATAGGAATCAACATATATGTGGCCTTTTAATGCAATTTGCTCTAATATTTTTCTCTCGTTGTAATCATTTTTCAGGTATTCTTTAAATTTGAATATTTTTGCACCCTCTCTCATGTTTTCTTTATTTTGGAGAATTTGTTGGAGTAAAAAAATGTCCAAAACTACCAAAGTCTGCATTTTTTCTATTTTAGGGATGTGTTTCAAGATGCTCTTATGAATTTTTTGGAAAAAAGGCTTAAGAGGGCACAAATTATGCGTAGGGACACTACAAGAAAAATGACATTAAAAAAAGGTTTTGTTTTGTACTTAAAAGTCTTAAAACCTTCTCTAGGTCCTTTACAGAAGCTTTTCAATTCCGTCGAAGAGCTTCCTTAGGAAACCGTTTTAGGGAACGTTTTCAAAGGGTGCGTTTTTGTTAGCCTTTATAGACACTTTTTTGAGACTTTAGATACACTTTCAAAACTTTTATAAAAGCTAGTAAACTTTTTTTTAAATGCTTCTCTAAACATATTTATTAGTGACGTTTTATAAGAGTTACTAAAAAATACTTTTAGAGAAGATAATGAAAAAGCTTCTCTCAATATATTGGCTTTAGTGACACTTTTAGAAAAGTTTCTTTAAAAGTCTCATTTAGTTACACTTACAAAACCTTCTCTAAAATTTATTTTTAGTTACACTTTAAAAACTCAATTCATTCTCTAAAAAGTATATTTTATATTTCTTTCATCCATATTTCAGCTGCATATTTATGCATAACTATATATTATAACATAATAAAATAAATTAATAATATTAAATTTAATTAAAAACAAGTTATTAAAAGTGTCAAAACTATTTTTTATTAGATTTGTTACATTAGAGACAATAACTTTTTAAAAGAAACCCTAACGTTCAATCAATTCATGTATCCATCCAAATTAATCAAAAAAGACATCCAAAATTATAATAGAATGTTTAATGATTTCGAGTCTCAGAACCATGGTCTTGAACATTTAGTGAAGATGAAAAACTCGGAAATGATTAGTCGGATACAATCGATCTCGTCATTTGCCACAACTCAGCCACCTCATCCTTCATAAGAAAGAGCTAGAATTTGGTTTGAAACAAGCTCGGACTCTGTCGAGACAAGTCTACCAGACATCTCGGTGTGGCTCAATCGATGTGACGCACTAGAGCTATGTAGCGAACTCATAGAGCCGCTCTTAGTGCTCGGGACCCTAGACCATCCCCGAATATATGCAGGTCTTTTACCTAAGACTTGTTGCATAATCATAAGATCAGCCGGATATTTTTTGTTGATTGGGTCTGCTGCTTTATCTCTACCATGTTCTCCTATGGACAAGAAAAGTTACATATATAGGGGTCTAATCTTTTGAGAACCTGATAAATTGCGAGATCCATGAGATCCATTCAAAGCCACATATTTTAAATTTGATTTCTTATATTTCATTAATTGATTATAAAGGGTATTATTGTAACTTAATATATATCTATTTGGATGACAACTAATCAAAAATAAAGAATCTAATTTAATTGATTCTTTCCATAAATCTCCGATATAATATTCCCTCTTATTTTCTCTCCAAGATTAAAATCGGTACTCTTATTTTCACCAATCTATTTGAAATACTATGCGATTTACTCTGGTTAATCATTGAAGATACCGATTTCCGAAGATGTTAAGACTTTAAGAAACACGTTTCTTTAAATAGTTGATCTTTGAAAATTTAGGTTAACTAGCTTCCTTTGTGCATATAAAGTCTAGTGTTGTTTTCTTAAACATTGGTTTTCTTCATGTTTTTGGTTGTGTTATACGTCTTAAATGATAGAGAAAACCTTGAGAAATTTAATCCCAAAGCTGATGAAGGAATTTTCATGGGATATTCCTTAATATCCAAGGTATACAAAATTTTCAACCTTTGAAGAAAATGTATTGATGAATCAATACATGTTAAATTTGATGATCTTCAATCTTCTTCTTTATCAAGTAATGAATAAGAGCTAGATCGATGGATATCAGCCATGTAATGAATAAGAGCTTTCTCAATTTTAGAGAAACAAAGTCTGGAGATTGGTTCCTTGTCCTTCTCACAAAACCATTATTGGAACCAAATGGGTTTTCAGAAACAAGGTGGATGAAAGAAGGTTTATTGTTCGCAACAAGGCAATCGATTATGATGAAACCTTTACTCTTGTTGCCGGTTTGGAACCCATCCGTATATCTCTTGCTCATGCTGCTTACAAGAATTTTCGGGTATTTCAAATGGATGTTAAGAGTGCTTTTCTGAATGGTGAACTTGCTGAAGAAGTCTATCAACCTCCTGGTTTTGAAGATCCAATTTATCCTGATTATGTCTATCGGTTAGACAAAGCCTTGTATGGACTGAAGCAGGCTCCTCACGCCTGGTACGATACTCTCTCCGATTTTCTTCTAGACAATGAATATGTTCGAGGTTCTAAGATAGATCAGAAGAGCACTACTGGATTTCTCAACTTCTTGGAGAAAAACTTGTCAGTTGGTCAAGTAAAAAGCAACACTCTATTTCAACCTCTATAGTTGAAGCTAAATATGTTGCTGTTGGAAGTTGTTCTGCTCAAATACTATGGATGAAAAATCAACATCATTATTGTGATCAGATCTACTCAAATATTCCAATACTGTATGATAAATCCAGTGCAATTGCTATTGCAAATAATCTTGTTCTCTACTCAAGATCCAAGCATACTGATATCTATCACTTTATTAGAGATCATGTCTCTAAAGGTAATATTGAGATTCATTTCATCCCTACTGACTTTCAACTGGCCGATCTTTTTACAAAGCCCTTTGATGAAGCCCGATTCAATTTTCTTATCGGAGAATTAGAAATGTTATGTTTAGACAAGTAAAAAAAAATTGGCCATGCGTCGATCTAAAGCCTCGTCGATCCCCACTCTCCGAAAAAAATTCAAAAAAACAAAGTTTCGGCAAGCGCCGATTTCACTCCACAATGTCACTCTCCGACATCACTCTCCGATAACAAAAAAAACAAACTGGCCGATCTCTCTCCGATTTTGGACAGCGAAAATCCCTCCGATATTTCCTTTCTTGAAATTTCTTCTATATCTTTGTAAATTCCCTAGGATATTCTATCCCCCGATATATCTTTGTAAATTCCCTTCGATAAACTATCCCCTGATACATCCTTGTCAAAAATCCCTCTGATCTTTGACTGTCAAAATACCATATGATCTTTGGCTGTCAAAATAGCCTCCGGCCTTTGACTATCAAAATCTCATCTGATTTTTGACTAACAAAATCCGTCCAATTTTTTACTATCAAATATCCCTCAGATTTTTGACATAAAAAATCCCTCTGATTTTTATACCCCTCTAATTTCGGAAACTTAAAATTCCTCCGATTTTATTCTCTTCGATTTCATGTACATAAAATCTCACCATCTTCGTTTTTAATCTTATTTTGTTCTCCGAGATACGGACCTGGTTAAAAAGAAGAAGAAATCTAAGGCTTATAAATCTTTTACCATTTCCACCTCCGCACCGGCTTCTACGGCTACGATACCGAAAAAGCCTTCGGTATGTACCCAAGCCAATATCCCTTCCAAGAAGCGGAGGAGCCCCAAAAGCCCCTCCCCCCCCCCACCCAATGTCTCCTCAAAGAGACATCGGGGAACCTCAAGGGCCAAATACTCCCAGCCACTCAACGATTCCCAAAAATCGATCGGTGTTGAACTTCTCCCTACTTGACCCAGGGAATCTCTTAAAACCCCACCTTCCTCCTTCGTGCCTTGTGAGCAACTAGCCAATGAACGACCAACTCTAGATATTCTTAGGGAAAACTCCACCATCTACGACCTTTCTCGACAAGACGAACGCTAATTATTTCACAAGCAAACTTAAACCATAACTCAGACGAGATCTCTCATCAAGGTTATATAAGTTCACACTGAGAACCTTCCAAAAACCCAACTTGATCACAAGTTTTCAAGAAATCAATAACTTCTACTTGAGATGCATCTTCGCTACAAACTCAGATTACTGAAACAACCATGAGTGTTAGATCTAATTAGCCTCAATTAGATAGAAAGTTTTATAAAGAATTGTATTTTGGGCTTTTTAGTGTTTTATGGGTTTGGGCTTAACACATGTATTGGGCACCTATAAATATGGTGTCTTAGCTTCATTTGTAAAAAAGTTTTGGGAGAGAACACACTTTGCACACATACAGACTTATGAGAGTCGGTTCATTCTAATATGTGGTGTTCTTCACAATTCCCCTCCATAATGATGAATACATGAATATGAGTTGATGATTTTGTGATTAATGTTCTTTAATTCTTTATCTCTTCTCTACATTTTATGGAGTTTTCTCAATTGTTGCTAGTTTGGGATCTAACAATTGGTATCAGAGCCAATTGAAGAAACTTTTCTTCAATTCGGTCATCTATGGCAACGATTGTTGAATTGGTTTTTAATTTTGGTGTTTTGGTGCTTAGATTGTTTCAATCACATGAGTCTAAACCCAAATATCACTTCTGTGATATGATTTTCTGTTTTATGCTTATTTGAGATCCAATATTTCATCTAGATGAGATTTGGATGATCATTCATAGAAGATTATTTTGATTCTAAACCCAATTTGATTCTGCACACCGCATGTTTGATGAAATGTGCCTGTGAAGATTTAATTTCAGTTTATTAGATCTGATCAGTTTTACTACATGTGTGTATGTGTTTTGATTAATTTTGATCTCCCTCCTTCATTGATCTGATATTTTAAGCACTAAGTAGGTGATTGATCTTTGATCTCATCTTGTTGTGTGCTTGAGTTCATTGCTTCTAAGCATCTCGGTAGTAGGGTTGTTGATCTTTGATCTGGCCTTATTTTAATCCAAGATTGGACTCTCTCTTTTCTCTTTCAATCGGGTTTGATTAACACCAAATGAATAATTCATACTGGGTTTGTCGCTGGCCATAATTTCCTTTTGAACAGAATTTGGATCGTTTTCTGTACAGATCTTGAGTTGTTGGCTTGGTCATTTATGTGGTATCCTGTATAGTTCTCTATTTTCTGCAAGATCCGGCAGATTCTATATATAATCTGTTTCAGGATCTGGTTGATGATTCTGTCCACAAACATGCCTATAGGGACTTTGTTGTCTATTTGTAATCTACTTAGGGTTCTCTTTAAGGGCAAGGAATTCACACTAAACGGATCGAGCGAGAAAATATGGATTCCAGCACATCTATTTCTCATCGAAATGCCTTCGATTCCAGGATGGTTTTATTCTGTTCACGAACTTTGTTCATTACCGTTTACAAGCTCTCATGAAACGAAATTAGAATGCTTCAATTATCGTAGTTGCTGCTGTTAATGATCAGAAGACAAAATCCAAGGGAAAGTTCAAAGCTTCTGGCCTTCGGATTGCTGATTTTTCACTTTGTCAAAGCAGCAAATGCTTCTGCTGAATCCATTAAATCTCGTCGATGATGCCGCCAGAGGCTTATTCATGCAGAGATTTACGTTTGCAACCGAAAACTCTGTTTGCAAACCAGAAGAGTTCTGGGCCTCTTTAGGATGTTGTTTAGATGCTTAGAAGTACAAACATATACATCAGATCTTCTGAAAGCCGACCAAAAGTCGTCATATGCTGCAGATCAGAAGTTAGCTTCGATCAGAACCCCTATTTCAGAAGTTTATTTTAGATTAGAAGCTTTATTGAGCTTAATCAGAGCTTCGATCAGAAGTTTCGATCAGAAGTTGTTGATAAGCTGAATCAGAAGCTATTTCAAAGCTCATACAAGCTATCAATAAGCAGAAGTCCAGAAGCATTTTTTTTAAGCTTCATAGAGCTTATTGCACAGGTTGGAAAGATTCTTGAAGTAATTAGACTGATTGATTCAGCTATATGGCGTGTAGAGACAGGGAAGCAGATAAAGACTATAGCAGAACACTCCTCTTTTGGAAACTCATGATTGCCTTTCTCGAAGAGGTTCTCTTTTTGTTGTGAGTGGATCGTATGATAGGACTGCCAAGCTCTGATTGATAAATACCCGGTGATAGCTGTTGGATCTAAATGAAACAGAAGCAAATTTATTTGGAAGCTCTGTATGTAAATCAGAAGAGTTCTGAGCCTAATGCTTCTTCATCTTCTAAATGAAGTTGTCTACCTTCTGAAGTTATCATCCAGAAGATTTATTCTAGAAGTCACGATCACAAGGTTTTTCTGCAGAGCTTAATTATCGCCTAGTTAGAAGATTTTTCAATTCAGAAGCTTAATAAGAGCTTAATAGCATAAAGCTTAAACAGAAGCTTGTAATCAGAAGCCACTCTCTTCGAGCTTAATCAGAAAGTGCACATCGCTTAATCAGAAGGTTAAGCTATTTCAGAAGTGCAGAAAATGCACATCAGAAGCTTCAATCAGAATAAGCTTTCAAGCGATCCATCGCACTTTTCTTTTATTCTTCAGAAGCTTATCCAGAACTTCATTCAGAATCTTATTAAGGCAGAGGTTAATAAGAATTGTCCAGAATTTATGTTCAGAAGCTGCAATTTGCAGAAGCTTCAAGCCATAAGCTATACAAATCAGAAGCATTTTTCTTTTTGATCAAAAGCATTTTCCAGAAGCTTTGTACAATCAGAAGGCTGTCCAGAAGTCAAATAAAATGAAACCTTTCGATCAGATGCATTTTCAGATACTTCGAACAGAGCTTAATGAAACAGAGCTCAATCAGAGCTTAATGAGACAGCTTAACAGAGCTTAATGAGACAGATCTTAGTCAGAAGCATGCTTTTCAGAAGCTCCGATCAGGAATTATGATTTTCAGAAGCTTCAATTTTTTTAAGCTTAATGTTCAGAAGTTTCATTAGAAGAGCTTAATCCAGAGCTTATGTAAAATCAGAATCAGTTCAAATGCAAAGCATTTTTCAGAAGTTGCAAAGCAGTCTAGAAGCTATAGAACTTAACCACAAGCCCCAATCAGAGCCGACAGAGACCTCTGTATGTATCTGATTTGCAGCAGCTGTTATCAGAAGTTCGCATCAGAAGATAAATTCACAAGTTACTTTCCAGAAGCTGTCCAGAAGCTTCTGCAACCCATTTATAAGTGCAGAAACCATCAGGAGCTTAATCAGATCCAGAAATACTTAATCAGAAGCATTTTTCTTATGTAAATAGCTTATTCGTAATGCCAGATGTTGCCGTCCGTAAGTCATTCGTAACCAAAACGCGTAAAAGCTTAATGAAGTTTTTTTCCGTTGGATTCGATCGTAAAAGGCTAATCGCCCAAAAGCTTAACTTGACGCAACCTCATTCATAAGCTTAATACAGAAGATCAAAAGATACAAACAGATTTTATTCAGAAGCATGGTTCTGAAGAATCTCTTAATGGTGCTTTTCATGGCTTTTCACAAACCACATCGAACCAAAATCCACGATGGACCAGAGATGGACTAGAGGTAGTCCAGAGCATCAAATTCAAAGTGCGTTGGTCCAGAACTCACATCGAACCAAAGCCCATAACCCGATTATTTTTCGGTTTTCTGACAGCATTGCGCTGTTTCAGAAACACACGCACAACGTTTTACTCGAAGCTCCAATCTACATGAATCCAGTTGCGTTGGAACGCTAACACACATATGCACGACTTTGAAGTTTTGAATTTTCTCAAATTCAGTGAGCTGACATGTCTTATTAACTGTCAAAGTCTGCTGACTAATGCTGGGACGAAAGCAATGATTTTCACTCTTACTCCTTCCTATTTCAGATGGATGTTCACATATCCGTTCTTCATAGATTCAAGTTACATGTGTGACATATTTATTGTCACAATCTCCTCTGTTTTTCAATCTAAAGCTCGGAGCTGAACTCAACTCAACGAGGTCTAAAGCGTCAAATTCTTTGTTTTGATGACTGCTTTGCGCAGCAGAGGGAAAACTTGCACAACTCACTCAATTTTCATCCAAATTGGTTGAATCAAAGCTTGTTGATAAGCTAAGAGACTGAAGTTCAATGTGCATGTTTTATGTTTTCTCTCAATAAGTCTCCTTAATAGTCAAAAACAGCGATAAAGTTGAGTCATGAAAGCTGGACAGAATGTGTAAAATGTCTCAGTTTTTCAAGATATGCGCCTACATTTGAGGGGGAGCTTGTAACGCTTTGAAGACTTGAAGAATGGCACATAAAAGCTTCTAAAGAAAGCAAGGGGGAGTTTATTTGATGATGCTTTCTTTATAAAACTTTAGGGGGAGATTGTTAGATCTAATTAGCCTCAATTAGATAGAAAGTTTTATAAAGAATTGTATTTTGGGCTTTTTAGTGTTTTATGGGTTTGGGCTTAACACATGTATTGGGCACCTATAAATATGGTGTGTTAGCTTCATTTGTAAAAAAGTTTTGGGAGAGAACACACTTTGCACACATACAGACTTATGAGAGTCGGTTCATTCTAATATGTGGTGTTCTTCACAATTCCCCTCCATAATGATGAATACATGAATATGAGTTGATGATTTTGTGATTAATGTTCTTTAATTCTTTATCTCTTCTCTACATTTTATGGAGTTTTCTCAATTGTTGCTAGTTTGGGATCTAACAATGAGGTCTAATAAAAGGTTCCCTCTTGACAAGGTCCGACCTCTACTCAAAAGAGTATCCAACATGATCACCTACTTACGTCTTAAGCAAGTTATAAGGATTTACGTATTACTGTATTAGGTTATAACAAACTTACCGCAAACCTGATTATCTGCTACTTAATTTCGCGGACTCATCTGATCCTCACTTGAAATGCTCAACACAAAAAGAATATCTTTCCTATCCAAGGTTTCCTACCGAGTTCAAGGTTTGCAGTTATAAGACTAAACAAATATGTCAATTTCGTCCATCAAAGATTTAATCAACATAAAACCTTTTTAACTCAATTTGTTCATATGTAAATATTTTTACCATAATCGGGAATCCGTGAAAACGACCGAACGTTAGTATATAAGTGTAACACCTTCAAATTTAGAAAGAACGACTAATTTAAAATTTCCATATCACATCAATTGGGAGATAAATCATTCTCTATAAATCAAGATTTATATTTTCTCAAACAACAAATAGTAATAAACCTCTACAAAAGATATATCAAGTCTTCTACTAAGACATGATTACGGTCGGGTGTTACTAAACTCAAAAGAGTCGCTATCTCCGAATGCGGAAAACGTCACCAAGAATCTAATCTTTACGTGCCACTTCTTAGCAATCAAGTCGAACATCGCTAGTACCAACCCCGCGAGAACCTAAAGCACATGCCGATAAAGAAAAAGGGTTAGGCTTAACGCCTAGTGAGCTCAAGAGTTTATAACATATTTATAATTGATTGAAATCAAAAGATTTGCTTGATAAAAGATAATTCTCAAATGAAATGACTTCATTATAAAAACAACATCTTTCCTAAAATTCAACGTTTTCATAACAAAAGTTGTAGACCAAAATATCATTAGTAGAAAGCTTAAAATGGAAATATATAATTAATCGTGCAAACAAACCCCAGACTCACACGACCAGAAATAAAGCTATAAATGTAAAGTTAGAAAACATAGCTTTAACTGAATTTTATAAACAAATAACTCACGCTTTCCTTGAAAGGAAATAAAACTTCCGAAGAACACGAGGGAGACCCGATTTACCATTAGTTGTGACGGGACACGAAGGTAGGCCACGAACCAATGTTACGGGGCGGCACAAAGGATTGCACGCAAATTCCACAATGCTATCCAAGACATCTACCAAATTCCAGTACGATGATCAGTTGTACACACGCCCTCTCTCAAGAATCGCACGTAAATTCCACAATGCGAATTCCGAGTGAGTGAAGGGATAGTCGAGAAATAACACGCAAATTCCACAATGTAATTTCCAAAAATTAAAAGATAACTTAGATTACCCTTCACGATAAATAAGAACAGTCTCTTATGGGCGGCACAAAGAATTGCACGCAAATTCCACAATGCAAATTCAAGGCATCTACCAAGTTCTAGTACGATAGCCAGTTGTACACATGCCCAAATAAAGACAGACTCTTATGCCTATAGATCCATAACTGGCTAGTCTAAATTTTACATGACCCCAATATGAATGACCAACACACTCAAAGCATGTAAAATATTATTTAAATCGGACAAACGTCCATGAGACTCATTTTAGTCAAAACCGAGCAAATGCTCTATACTCAACACTTATGCAACCACTCCAAAACATTAGTTGAGACTAGCCATATTTTCTGATGAAATCATTTTCATATATTTTCCAAAATGTCCAACAATGCCATAACAGGTAATTTTCCAAGGATTTATAATTCCAATATTCTCAAAATACCATTGACACCAAATAATCCTTTTTATAAAAATAAAACATCAAGACATCCCATTAAATATGTTTTATTGATCAAAGTGTCAAGAATCCAAATGTGACATTTCGTAAGATTGCTAAAACCATTTATTCCAAATAATTGCATATTAGCAAAATACTCATATACTTGACAAATAGCAAGTAAAACATGTTAATATATCAAAATGGATATTTTTGGCATGTACACCGTTTTCATAAACCAACTTGAACTCATCTTGCTAGATTTAGACTAAATCTAGGTTTTACCCCAAAAGCTCCATTTGAAGAAATGTCCAGATCTGCAATATTTCTTCACTAGAAATCATCTCTAGTTCATAAGTAACCTAAATATATCAAGAACAACTTCCAACAATAAGATCCATGAAAAACCTTAGTCAAAAACCCCAAATCTTCCAAAACGGTCAAAACCCTAAAACAAGGAAGATACTTCCAAATAAGTTCTAGAGAACTAAACATCAAGGTTTTTGACGAGAAATAAGATTTAAATTAAACGAATAACTTACAAATCTCGATTTGGAGAGAAACCCCCAAAATAGCCAACAATGGAGGAAGAGAGGTTGGAGAAGATGAAGTGGTAGCTTGATCTTGGATCTTGACGATGAACAAACACAATGGAATGGTTGGGGAAGATGAAGTATGCTCCAAAAATTGGAGCTATGGAGAAGAAATGGGATAAAAACAAGTGAAGGTGAAGAAAATATGAGAAATGAGGTGAAACTCCCGTTTTTCCGGAACTTAAAAACATGGAACAGAGGCTAACGCCAGTTATAACTTGCGGCGTAACTGGAGGCATAACTGGCCCGGGTAAACAGTGGCTAACGCCAGTTACCAAGTGGGTTGCGTTTTCGTAACTGGCATTGTTACTCACGCGGAGCAAAATAATTTAGAGCTAGTTATCAAGTTGGTTACATTTTCGTAACTGGCATTGTAACCCACGCTAGCCTTTGTTGAGTGTAAAGTCTCTTATGCTAGTTATCAAGCTAGTTTCAGTTCCTAACCCACTTCGTAACCAGCTTGACCCACTTTTTCCTCCTCAACTAAACATTACCTTGAGTTTTGAAACGCCAACACTACAACACCCAAGAATATTCAAAGGAGGTCAATTTAAACCTTAAAGAACTAATATTTAAAGATGAACCCACGATGGAAGATAACAACAAAATTCTGGGTGTTACAACAAGACCGTTTAAAAGCTACGTAATCATTATTTAAGCTAATAATGACAACAACGAGGATACAAATAGTAAGATTTTAAAAATGAATCGATAAGGTCTTGAAGCACATTTATTTATGTCATGTGTGCAAGATAAAGTCACGCATTAAATGGTACGCAACAAAATGATTCTACCAAGTTTTCCAAATGTTTTCCTTCTTTTAGCCATAAGAAGGCATGGAGTAAAATTTCTCAACAAAAGTAGCATGCCTTAGTTTACTCTCTCAAAACTATCCAAACGTTATATGCATGCTTTTTGGTTACATTATGAAATCAATTTGATTTGGATTTCATGCCAATTAGCAAAATGTTTACCCCCTTCTAAAATGTTGGCTACATAAATCAAAGGAGTTACAATTAGAATGTATGCAAACTCTATGCAACAAACGGTTCATATAAAATTAAAATGATGGGAACTTTATATTTTTGACGACTTGAAAATCTTTATACCCAAGATAGATGACGCGAAACAAAATTTTCAATAAACTCTCATACCCCAAAACCGACACTAAAACGAATCCGAAAATTCTTAAAATCTCAAAATTGACTCAAGAACATTACGCACCCAAAATTTAAATGAAACTTGTATACAATTGTAGGAGGTACGGTAGTTCATGCATTTGAAACTTGACGTACACCAAATAATTTCTCAAATGTCGTAAAAACGATATTTGCATGTTTCTCGGGAAAGCAAATGAAACAATTTGTATTAGTTTCAAGTTTAAACCCTTTTGACCTATAAACCTCAAAATTTGCAATTCTAGCAAAACAATACGAAATAAATTTTCTTGGTAAACACGTATGCATTTCTCATGCAACTAAGGCCATTTAGTTCAAGACATGGCTACACTCTTGGGTGCCCATTGCATTTTCCAAAATATCGATTTGTCAGACACAAATTCTTTTGGACAAATCGAAAGTAATTTTTCAATTTATTTTCTAAAACGATGGTCGTGCATGCATCCGGTTGGGACCCGAAGTCTCAAACCATACTCACCAAGTCTACAAGACTAACATTGGGAAGCTTAATGTCTTAAGACTTTCATCCATAACTAAATCCGTCGATTCATAGATTTCTCCTCGAATTAAAGTTGATTCGACAAGCTTATGGTTTACAACTAACCATTAACTCCGACCTCAAAATGGTGGATTCCACATGTTCACCGTACTTAGTTGTCATCCAAAATGACAACACTACAAACCTCCATCCTTTCAAAGGTTAACTCATTAGAACTCATTTACTACCCCATCGGTCATCATGACAATGTCACTCAAGCACGCACACGTAATTCTAAATTCGTATTGTCACCGGCCGAATGATACTACAAATTTACCTTACCTGCGGATCCTTGTTACCATCATTATGATTTTCGATTCTAGTGCATCTATTAACCTCAAAACATCCTATCTTAAAGTGTCTTATTGTGAAATCTCAAATCCAATCACTTAATAACAGCTAGTTTGAGTCTAGGTATCTAAAGTCAATACCTAAATCTCTCAAACTTATGCTCTGATATCAACTTTTAACACCCTCAAATTTGGAAAGAGTGACTAATTTAAAATTTCTAATATTACATCAATTGAAAGATAAATCATCCGCTATAAATCACTATTTAAAATTTGCCTCAACAAATATTCTAATTAAACTTCAACAAAGTTAGACCAAGTCTTATACAAAGACCTATAAGTGGTCGGGTGTTACTAAACCAATATGCGTCGCTATCTCGGAATGCGGAAAACTTCTCCAAAGCTAGGTCTTTAACGTGCTACCCTCTAGCACTCACATCGCACGTCGCTAGTACCAACCCCGCGAGAACCTAATGCACATGCCGACGAAGAAAAAGGTTAGGCTTAACGCCTAGTGAGCTCAAGAGTTTTATAACAAGTTTATAATCGATTGAAAGTGAAAGATTTGATTGATAAAAGATAAATCTCAATGAAATGACTTCATTATAGAAGCAACATCTTTCCCGAAAATTCAACGTTTTCATAATAAAAGCTTTAGACCAAAATATCGTTAGTAGAAAGCTTAAAATAGAAATATTAGATTAACGTGCGGACAAACCTCATACTCACACGACCATAAATAAAGCTGTAAACGTAAAGTTAGAAAACATAGCTTTAACTGAATTTTATAAACAAATAACTCACGCTTTCCCTTGAAAGGGAAATAAAATATTCGAAGAATAACGAGGAGACCCGATTTACCACTAGTCGTGACGGGACACGGAGGTAGGCCACGACAAATTTTACGGGACAGCACAAAGAATTGCACGCAAATTCCACAATGAAAATTCAGGGCATCTACCAAATTAGCCATTGTACGCATGCCCTCTCTCAAGAATCGCACGCAAATTCCACAATGCAAATTCCGAGTGAGTGAAAGGATAGTCGGGAAATAACACGCATATTCCACAATGTTAATTTCCAAAATTTAAAAGATAATTTAGACTACCCTTCACGATAAATAAAAATAGTCTCTTATGGGCGGCACAAAGAATTGCATGCTAATTCCACAATGCAAATTCAGGGCATCTACCAAGTTCCAGTATGATAGCCATTGTACGCATGCCAGAATAAAAACAGACTCTTATGACTATGGATCCATAACTGTCTAGTCTATAAATAAAATACATCGAACAAGATGTTTTGATAGTTTTCCCAATGCCAAATCTTTGCTCAAATGTTATTTTCCCATAATCAATTATTTCTCAAGGTTGGGAAGTCATAAAATTACACGACACCAAATGAATGACCAACGCACCCAAGACGCGTAAAATATTATTCAAACCGGACAAATATCCATGAGACTCATTTTAGTCAAAATCGAGCAACCGCTTTATAACTCAACATTCATGTAATAACCCAAAACACTAGTTGGGACACACCCTTTTTCCAAATGAACTCATATTCATGTATTTTTACAAAATGTCCCATAATACCATAACATGTAAATTATGTGGGTTTATAAATCCAATATCTCAAAATACCTTTGACACCAAATAATACTCATTTATAAAATAAAACATCAAGACCTCTGATAAAATGTGTTTTATTTCCCAAAGTGTCAAAAATCCAAACATAACATGTTGCAGGATTTATAAAACCATTTATACCAGATAATTGCATAATATCAAAATACTCAAATATTTGACAAATAGCAAATAAAACATGTTAATACAACAAAATGGACATTTTTGGCATGTACACCGTTTTCACAAAACAACTTGAACTCACCTTTTTAAATTTAGGCTAAATCTAGGTTTTACCCCAAAAGCTCCATTTATAGAAGTGTCCAGATCTGCAATATTTCTTCACTAGAAATCATCTCTAGTTCACAAGCAACCTAAATATATCAAGAACAACTCCCAACAATAAGATACATGAAAACCCTAGTCAAAAACCTCAAATCTCTTATTATGGTTAAAACTCCAAAATCTTCAAAATACGAGTTCGATAGAGCCAACGAGGAAGATTTTCACAAGAAATAAGATTTAGGAGAGTTAAGATGACTTACAAACTTGATTTGGGGAAAAACCAAAGCTTGGTTAACAATGGTGACGAAGAGATGGAGAAGATGAAGATAAAACCTTCCTGAAAACGCTCTAAGATCATTCATTGAATTTACTCCACCGATCTAGGCTTGAAGAGCTCCAAAAATGGAGAATGTGGGAAGAAAAATCGTCAAAAACGGAGCTAGTATGAAGAAGTTATGGTCGAATGAAGTTGAGATCCGTCTTTAATTAAGCAATATTTTAGATCGAACGGTGAGTTACGCGGGTTTCCAGTCGCGCGCGTTAGGGAGAAGGCCCAAATCTGACTTCAATTAAAAAAAACACATTGTGCTGGCAAAGATCCAAAACCCGGACCTCTAATACGCTCTAGGGCGCGTTTACCACTAGGCTACCTTGCTGGTTTGTGTTATAGTACCACCAATAATTCTTTTATTCCTTCTTTCTCATTCGACTTTCTTTGATCAACTTCGACATCGATTCCGCATCAGACGTATCTCGATTTTTTTCCAATGGCTTCGTCATTATTATTATATAAGTTGCTCCAATCAACCATCTTTATAGAATATAATTTCCAATACTAATTCTCCCCTTAATCAGTCAAATTATTCCCGAAATTGAACCAACCAACATTAAACTTTTAAATTACGATCTCACTAAAATAAATTAAATTCCTAAAAAATTCCGGGTGTTACAATACGTATCTGTCAAACTAAAAAGAGACAATAAAAAAAAGTTAATTACGAATTATATCTTGTTTCTACTAAGGAGGAATATATATGACAAATACTTTGCTTTTGGCTTTGCTCAAACCACACTTTATCAATGTTGATAGAATTCCCTTTTCTAGGTAAAAGAGACTAAAAGATGATCAGAGCTAGAGACCAACCTAATTACAATAAGAAATTTGAGTTTAGGACATTCGATGATACCACACCCATTCAATATCCAATAAAAGTGAATCATTTACTCGAAAGGAAATGTTATTTTGTTGGCAACTAATTCAATTTTAAATTTCTTTTCACAAAAAATCACGAGAGACAAAAAAAAGTGACTGATTTGACTGTATTTATAATATAAAGCTTCAAGTCTTTTTTCATCATCAATGAAATATACAATTTAAAAGAAACACATAATAAATATCTATTTTCAAAAGGAATTCGTAAAAAATACAGATTCAGATTTTATGTATAGGTTACCACCAAAATAGTTATTTATAGCAAGAACTAGATAGTAGCAATTTATAAGTTTTCTAAAAATAATAGCCATGAATTCCACCGAGTGAATCTTTCAGTCAGATGAATCCACTTTTTGTTAGCTGGCGGGTCCAAATAAGCTAAAAGATCAAACAGGTCGTATACACATTCCACAATATGAGACATTTGGTAAGATCCACTTTTCGCCGGAGACGATTCATGAAATTCATGTGTCAACACACAGTTGGTTAGTGAAATCACAGATGGGCCCGACATGTTAGATTGACGGATATAGTCAATTAGCAAAATCACTTCTGGAAAATCCATGACTATTTTTTTTGAACCCTTAAAAAGTAGTACAAATATCGATTACCATTTTTACATTCATGGTTTAATATTGATTATGCTATTATTGGTACAACTATTATAGAGTAAATTACATTCCTGGTCCTGTGAAGTTTGTGGTTTGTTTGACCGAGGTCCCTTAAACGCGTTTATTTAAACTCTCGATACCTGTCATATGCAAAAACATATGTTATGAGTCCTTCCCTCTAACGGAACCAAATAGATTCCATTAACTTGGTTAAATAAGAGGGTATTATGTTTTAACATTTTTTTTGTCTATTACCATAGAGATCCACCTAGCGGCTGCCATCCTCACCAATGGCCCCCCTCGTAACTGCATCATCATCATCATCTCTCTCTCTTTCTCACCATCATATGTATAAAATTCACATATAATGATACAGGGAAGTTTCGAGGCTTAATGAGGTTTTTATTTGATCTTTGGAGAAAAAGGAAACGAGCTCGAAGGAAACCTGAAAGTTCGCAATCGAATAAAGAAAACACAAATGGACGCATCTGCAAAGTGGCTCGACCCGCACCCGAACCACACTGACGGGTAGCAATGCGAGTGTGCCCTCATAAATGGGCGCTTTACCTACTATTTGTTTACTATCCATGCCATGCATTCCTTGTGTCTTCAAGACTCCACGTTGCCATCCCAAAATCCAAGATTCCCTGTGAATCCATAATTCCATACATGATATGTTTCCATCCATATCTAGCTTTACTTTTATTTTTTAAATATCTTTTTTAGTTTATAATTATCTTTTATTTAAGAGTTTGATTAGGAATATTAGTTTTACTAGTTTTAGTAATTATCTTTTCCTAATTAAGTTTGATTACTTTTCTAGTTTTAGGTTATAAATAGGGTTCAATATTTTCATTATGATACAACACTATTATTCAATAAAATTTTCTCCTTTGAGATTTTTAAGAGTTTTCTCTTAGTTTTGTGAGTTTTATGCATTGTAATTCTCAACCCCAAAGGGTTTAAACGCCTGTCGATCCTTTCGCAAATCCCCGCTGCGTCAGTTGGTATCAGAGCAGGATTCACTTGTCTTTTCACTAACAATGGCAGATCAACAGCCCGCTACCAAAGGAGATTTCGACTAGATGAATGCGGCCATTACCGCAACTCTAGCCGATCTGACAGCGGCTGTTAACAAACGTTTTCCTAACCCCAAAAATAACTACCGTCGAAGAAGAGATAGGCGTGAGGAACCGATCAAAGTTCCGCGCGACCACATACAAAAGTATGGATTCGGTTTCTCTCCTAGGCAAACGACCATCCGTTCGTAAAAAGCCGCCCGAAAAAGATGAAGTCTTTTCGGTCAAGGTTTCGCACGACGATTTCTACAACCGTGTTATGGGTCTGATGTTTCTCCTTAACAAACGATTGTCGATTCGTGAGAATACACCGGAAAAAGAAGAGACCTTTTCCCCCGAAATCAAAGAATCTAAAATCGAAACACCCGATGGTGAGCCACTTGATGATACCCCCGTTATTCCACCATTCGTTATCCATTTTGAAAATACCTCCGATAAAAGCGACAACTTGCTTGTTATGACTAATAACGAGCAAGAGATGGAAGACGACACGAAGAAAGTTAATGTCGATTGGCCTATCATTTTCAAAGGACTAATGAGTGCAGAGGAAGCCAAGGTCGAGTTTCCAAAAGAAGCAAACAAGACTCCAGAGCGAATCGAAAAAATTACCGGTAAAATCCCTGTAACGTTTTACCCGTTCGGGTTTGACATAACCTCGTTTATATGAAGGCGATCACGAACACGTTCTTTGGAACTTGAAGATCGGTTGACCTTTACAAATTTTGAAGCCCGAGTGATGGACCCGAATGTATTGAAGATCGGAATGCTATATGATTCGGTGTTGCATCAAAAGTCAGATTATGTTAATTTTCAAGTGAACTCGATGACGATTTATTTTCAAGTGAGGGTGACTAATACAGAGAGGTTCCGAGGCTTAATGAGGTTTTTATTTGATCTTTGGAGAAAAAGGAAATGAGCTCGAAGGAAACCCAAAAGTTGGCAACCGAATAAAGAAAACACAAACGGACGCATTTGCAAAGTGGCTCGACCCGCACCCAAACTACCCTGACGGGTAGCAATGTGGGTGTACCCCCATACGAGAATGGCGATGGAGGTATACAATGTGGGTGTACCCCTATACGAGAATGGCGGTGAAGGTGATGGGCAAGACGAAAATTTAGGTGGGGTGGTGTTTCACGTTGCTTATATTGTGAACATACTGAAAATTGAAGTTAATAAAAGGGAGAGGTCGGAGATGGGTTTCACGAGAGGGGGGGGGGGATTCAAGGTGTTTTCACAATAGGAATAAGAAGGTCGATTCAAGGAGAGGGTGGGGAAGATGACTGTAGGTTGTGTGTGTGTGTAAGAGAACGAAGATGGAGAGAGAGAGAGAGAGAGAGAGAGAGAGAGAAACTAGAGACATGTGGTGGTCATAGGTTACTCCACGGTGATGTCAAGTGGAGGGACGACTCTATGTTTACATATATATGTGTGTGTGTGGGAGGGGGTATATATATAATAATATAAAAACAAAAAAGATAAAGATAAAGATAAAGAGAGGGTAAAAGATGAAAAACACCTCTTGAATTAAGTGGATCAACATATTTTGTTAGAGAGGAACTTGAAGCATGTGTTTTTGCATACCACATGGTACTGGGAATGTAATAAACGTGTTTGAGGAACCGTAATAAAGACGATCAATAAACCACACCACAAGACCATGAATGTAATTTACTCAATATTATTTTAAGGAATAAAGATGATAAATAAAGATCAAATTTAATATTTAAGGGTGTTCGCGGTGTGTTCCGGATGGTTTTAGACTTTAAGCCTTATTAACATACCATACCGCAAGTGGCAGTTTCAAAAAAATTTAAATCATGCAATTTGAATTGATGTGTCTAGATGATTAAAACAGATCACACGTTCTGGTCTACATGGTTTATATTGTATGGGTTAATTATGAGATTTAAAGTCTAAACTATGAATTAAAAGATCAACCATACTCTATAGTCCATAGTCCATACTTTATAGATGCTTTCAAATTGGTAAATAGAAGATATGATACTTCCTTAAATTGATAATTGGTAAAATAAATCATCTTGTAAATATAATAAAAATAATCTATCAGGTATTAAAACTATTAAAATTAAAAATGATATCACAGCAGACTTCATCTTACAGTTACTATAACAAAATTGAGTTTATAGGACGTCACCAATAAGCGTCAATAAGCGTCTTAATAGATTGTTTTATAAGACTTACTTTTTAGGACCAAAAAATAAATAGTCATATCTAAAGGAGTTGTAATAAGTTTACAAGATGCTTTTGAGCATTTTAACAAGTTTTTAAGACATATTTAATACAAAATGTAATATTAGTTATTTTATAAAACACTTTTGAGAAAGTTTCCTATAAACCCATATTTTTATAGGACACTTTTGAGAAAGTTTCCTATAAACCCATATTTTTATAGAACACTTTTTCTAAAAATAATGTCATGTAAAATAGCTAATATGATGTTTTTTTCAAAAGTGTTCTAACAGTGTGTTTTTAGATGTGACGTTTTATATTTTGTAAAAGTTTACGATAAACCCATATTTTTGTTAAGACGCCCAAAAACATTCTACAAACTTATTAAAATGTCTTTAGATATGAGATGTTATTTTTTTGGTCCTCTAAATTATATATTATAAAATTGTGTATTAAGACGCTTGTTTATTGATGACATACTATAAACTTATAAACTTAATTTTATTATAATAGCCCTCATTTATTATTCTTTGTCCACCAAATTCATTAACAATCAATCCCCCTTTTATCTTCTTGTTTGCCAACCAAAATTATTCGGTTTGATTTTGTTATTATTTTATATATAAGGTTAAAACATTTTGGATTTATATAGTCAAATACAAATTTTAGAGAAATATCTATATTAAATGATGATTTTAGATAATCATGAATAAAAACAAAATTAATTAACCTTCAATTAACAGATTTTTTTTTAAAATATGTTAAATAAATATATAACATAGTTTTAGTATTTGTGGAACAAAAGAAACTTAACATTTAACTTTTATGTACATCCATAATTCTTTTATATTTTTTGATAATTAAATATATTGGATAAAAATAATAATATAAATACATTTAATAAAATAGATAATAATTCTAAATACTCAATAAGGAATACAAATGAATAATTTGAGATTAATATTAATTAATAGTTAATTAATAACTAATAATTAAAATTAATTCATAATCCATAACAAAATTAATTCTAAATGAAAATTAATTAATAAATTAAATAAAAATTAATTAATATTTTATGGATAATATCAATTAGTAATTAATATTTATAAATATAAAATAACAATTAATATTAATTATAACAATGGAAATACAATATATAAAGTTCAAGCCTTTGCCTAAAAATTGCAAACAAAATTGCAAAAGTTTGGTCCCAAATTCAATAAGATATCAAGAGTTACAATAAAAAAAAAGGTAATACGAGATTTATTACAACTAAAGAATTAACTAGATAATTATCTAACTAGAGAGAAACGTTACTGGCAGATTCAGAGAAAATTATAGTAGGTGTCATAAATATAAATAAAATAGTAATTTGCTAAAAGATGTGGTTTCATTAAAAATGATAAAAAGTTACCTCTTACAATTGTGCCCTACAACTTTTTATCTTTTGGAATTTGCTAATTAAATCATCATTTGTAAAATTGATAAGTACTTCTTTTACTATGCTACATATCAATGCAACATTCAAAAATTCATCACCGATTTTGTTGTGCAAATCACACTTCACAATCTTCATGGCAGAAAAACATATTTCGATATCCACGGTAGCAACGGGCAAAATCAAAGCTATATTCAATAACCGATATACTAGAGGAAAAGTTGTATGTTTTCTTGTTTCCACCATCAATCTAGCAAGTTCGGCAAGACCACTCAAATCGACAAATCTTTCATCTTCACGCATAATCACATAAAACATGGTAAGTTGTTTCTCAAGAGTGATCCTTTCCATACGACTAAAATTATTAGGATACAACTCACTCAACTTCAATAAATCTGATACATTGAACTGTGAAAATGAATCACGTGGACTTAAAGCTGCCATATTTTTAACCAATTCAGTGCTTACCTCACTAAATCGATCTCCAAACTCTTGAAGTTCCATGTCCAAAACGGTGTTGAAAATATCAAACTCGTAATAATGACGATTGGTGATGTTGGTTGTTTGTCTCCCATTTTTTTAATAACGGTATGCCATATCCAAAGATTTAATACCATTTGCTTCACAAAAAGAATACATTTTCTTCAAAAGTGGATGAAAACCGGTTTCTCTAAAGTTTTGCAATAGTTGTTTGGTTCCTCTTACCGATGAAACCGCTTCCAAAATATCTTGATTTTTTTTAAAGACCCCGTGACAACAAGTCTGTGACCTGTAAAATATGACACATCAAGTGCAAATAAATCAGAAAATCAAATGTCTTCAAGTAAGCTAGAATACCAGTTGCTTGAATGCGACTAAAATCATTATTGCCATCCTCTTCAACATATTTGATCCCTTTAATAATATTCAGAAACAAAGAAATCAAGATCAAAATGGTTTTGTAGTGAGAACCCCCATCGTGTATCATCGGCTTGTATAAGAGAAAGCTCTTGGTACATCCCCGTACCGGTTTTAATTTCACACTTATCAATTGCTTCTTGCACTCTATCTTTGTAACTTTGTCGAAACATATCTTTACGTTTGCGAGAAGTGTTCACCACATTGATCACCATGCTTAACATATTAACAAAATCTCATCCCCGTCGTGCTTTTTTGCAACCTCTACAACAACTAATTGAAGTTGGTGAGTAAAACAATGGATATAGTATGCCAAGCTATTATCATTCAAGATCAAAGCTTTTAATCCATTGAATTCACCGCACATGTTTGGCAAATAAAGTATCAGTGGCAGATTTAATAATTGAAGAAGATGTCGATGTCACATGAGCAATACCAAAACATATCTCGTTAACAATACCAAGTGCATCAACATATCACAGAACCACCGCCATCTCTTTTTTTTCAGAAATGTCACTAGACTCATCAACCGGCAATGCAAACACATCATCACCAATTTCTTCACAAATGGATTTGAATATTTGATTTGCAAAGCAACTAGCAATATCTTTTTAAATGCTTGGACACACCATTTGATTAATTTTTGGAGCATTTTTTAATATAACCTTAAAAACATCTTCATTGCAATCACCAATTAAGCTTAATATTTCCAAGAACATACCTCCAGAAATAGATACTTTTAGATTCTTCGTGACCAAGAAACGGTAATGCATTCTTCAACAAGAATCTAGAAGCCTTAATTGAAGCACAAGGCCTTGTTGAAACTAGGCACAAGACCTTGTTGAATTTTTTCTTTGAAGTACAAGGCCTTATTACTTTTTTCTTTCCTTGTACAACTTTATAACCGTATAGAATTCTTTGAGCTCCATGGAAGAAGGCTTTGGTGTTGTTTAGCTCCTAATTGACTTGCAATTCCTCCACTTCATTTCTTGGATTAGCCTAACTATTGCACCACTTGTCTTCTAACTCTTTGATCTTCAAAATTTGAACCAATCCTGTAAAAAATAATGCACAAAATAGTAAAAATATCCAAAGCATTACCCCGACGAAGATTAAAACTAAATGCAAAAGATTAATTTAAAAGCACAATGCAACTAAAATCTAACAAAATTAGGTTCATAAAATGCACTTAACAGAAATCATTTCTAAGACAGATGCATGAATTTGGAAAAGACTTGAGAATCTTTATCTTAAAAAAACTTTGACTAACCGACTATTACTGATGAGATCGTGCATTAACTTGTGTTTTATACTGGTGTTATGTTTTTAACAGTCTGGGATACCAAGCTTTGGAAAATCCGGTCTAGGGCTAGTAAGGCCAATTAAAGAACTGAATTTGAGGGGGTTTCGTCCAGGTACACCAAAGGATCGATCACTGCTGCACAACATCGACACTAGATGGAAAGTATACAAAATTTTAATATGTAATTAGATTTGTATGTACTAACAACTTTAGTTAATTGTATATTGTAGGCATAAATATTGCGTCCCGAGCAGAAGTCTTGTGTGAAGTTTGTGCATATCCACTTCACGAACCGGAAAGTTGTTCCGGGTTCATCTTGCCCGCCTAATGATCCTACTCAGTTCATTTACCCAAGAGCGGCTAGGACCTTTATAAGTTTTCTAATACCATTACTTTGTTTTGTAGAATCATTTGGTAAGTTGTAAGTAATATACTTTAATAACATAGTGATGCTATAAGTTTGGGTTGCCGCTGTTGTGTTGGGTAGACGTTCGGCTAAGTAGATAGGTTCGTCGAGAATGTGACTACCATCGGTAATTACAATGCTTTAATATTAAAATCATACACTGGATATGTTCGATTTACAACCGTTATGTTGTTGAAATATCTACAGATATAACCTCACCCAATTTTGTTTTGACAAACCATAGGAATGATTTCAAGAGTTTAGGAATGCGTCACAATCTAGTGCAGGCCCTAACACCGATCCCCCTGATGAGGCATCACTATAGGATCAAAATGTTGGAGGATGGAAGACAGGTCATCCTTTTGGTTTCGGGACCTCCCAAGATCCATATTAGGCTATTGGTCAATGTAGCAGTAGCGGCGGGAGATCCTAGATGGAGGCCCAATGGGGCCAAACAAACTACTAGTTAGCCGCATAGATCACATTATCGGAGCATTTTGCCACTACTAGAAAAGGGACTATGATCGAAAACAAATTCCATCGATAATTTCCACGGCTCATTGACAGATATAAATTAAAGAAATAAAAAATATATATTTCGTTAATTACTGACGTGTTAGGTAAATATGGACTTCTATCAAAGTAGGAGATTTTATGTAATTAAGGCAAGTGTAGAATGCCTTATTCCCTTATGCTTTCATGCAATCTTCTTAGATATATATATATATATATATATATATATGGGGATTTTATTATGTTGATAGGGTTAGAGAAAAGAATCATGAGCTTTATTCATAAGTCAATTACTTTGTAGCCACGATTTACAAGTCAGGTATATGACAAAAGGTTTGTGTTGATCTTATATTATTAGTTTATACTTGAATATTAGAATCCACAATTGGTATCAAATTCGTAGATCAGAACCGCAAGGCTTGTGGCGTACTGGTTAAGCGCTTGTGGGGGATGAGGCTAGATAACCCATCTACCCCAGGTTCGAATCCAGGCGCAAACAACTTGTGGCCACTGAAGAATTATCTCAGGGCTGCATGCTATAGCAGTCATAAAATTTCCATGGATTAGTCTAGGAAAATGCCTAGGATACTCTTTCCAAAAAAAACCCGTAGATCAGAGCTTTGAAGAGTTTTTGGTCATCGATTTCTTGAAGAAAAAGGTAACCGACTGTTTAGTTTTGTTTGGTGTGACATCTGCTGAATCTGGGAATTTGGGTTTTTTCCTCTAGTCAGTATATTCGATTCATACTTATATTCATATCTGCAAGTTTTCGACTTGTTTTAAAATCGTTTAGTTTGTTAAAACTCCTAGTTTTTTTTATTGTATCAGTAAGGTTTATCAGATTTTGGTTCTCTTTGTTTTCTCGCACGACTTTCTAGTCTAAATTTTCACTAGGTGAGTTAATCTATTTTGTTTAGAATAGAGTTGCGATCTATTCCGTCAAAGTTTCTTTTTTTTCTGGGTTTTGTTCTTAGTTATCGCATGCATCTTCATAGTTATCGCATGTGCCTTATCCGACAACCTAGTTTTATCGCTTCTCCCTACTTTTGAACAATATTTTTATCGCATCCTATAGACCTGAGAAACTAAATTCTTGAACAATATTTTTGCATCTTCATACTTAGACCTTCTTGTCATAGAAAGACTCGAGAACTTTGTTCGTCGTAGCTTTTTCTAGTCAAGAAACTTTGTTAATCGCTTTTTGATTTTGATAAATCTTTGTCTAGGTGTTTATTCATTCTATTTTGTTTTATTTTATTGAATTAGAGGAGTTGATAACTTAGCCATTCTCTTCATAAAAAATCGAGAATTGTGTTCCTTGCAAACTTGTCTGCCGAGAAAACTTTGTTTATCACACATCTTAAGTCGATCTTCCTGTGTTTTCCCAAAAGTCCGTGAATCCTTTTTTACCAGAGTTCCGTGGTGATCTCATCCTAGTGACCCGAGTTTATTTGGTCCTCGCATCTGCCTAACCCGAAAACTCTGGTCCTTCTATTTCATTGAACCGGGAACCTATCTTCTCACGCTTTGACCCGATAACTTCTGTGCTCGCACCTTTTTGACTCGATAACCTTGTTACTCGCATCTATAAGACTCGATAAGTCTGGTCCTTGCATTATTCTCGAGTCAGTTTTTTCTCAAAAGTATTTTTCAAAGCTCTATATATTGATCATTCGATTCAAGTACTCATCGTGTCTTCTCATGAGCCTATGTCCATAGGTTCCGATACTCGTCCTCCCGTTCTCTTTCAAGGCGAGTACACTCAATTTAAGGATCGCTTCCTAGACTTCATTGATCGTTACGACCATGCTGAAAAAATCATGATGTCCATCAATGAAGGTTCTCCGGGAGTAATCTATCATGAACTTCCAACCATGCTAAACAACGTCCCTCCTCATTCTATTCGATGGGAGATAAAGCCCAAATCAAAATATGATGCTGACGAGAAACGCATTGCAAAAGGTGATCAACTCACTAAATCGTTCCTGCTCCAAGGCGTCACCAATGAAATCTCAATGAGCATTGACAACCATCGCACCACAGCTAAAGGCATGTGGAAGAAAATTGAAAAGTTGATGCTTGGAACAAAAGTAGTTACTCAATGGAAGAGCACCAACTGTATCTCCCAATATGAAGAATTCAAAGCGAAGGAGGGTGAAAGTCTTTCGGAGATATATGAGAGGTTTGTAAACTTACTCAATGAGCTCAATAAGAACGAGATCTGAAAGACAAAGATCGAGAACAACGTGAAACTAGTCGGCGATCTTCAACTGGAATGGCGACGCTTTGATAATAAAATCAAGCATAGCAAATTTCTAGCTAAATTAGACCTTCATGAAGTTTTCGAGACGTTGAAGCAAGACGAAGAAGAAGTTCTGAAAGCCATGGCTGCCAACAAATGACCCTCCAAATCTTTTGATACCCTTGATTTTGTTGCTGATAAGAAGGAAAACTATGACGATAGACGATATCGACACTCATCAAGAAGCTCACGGGGTGAGAGTCCGCCTCGCGATCATTTTGACGAAGATGAAAATGACTTTGAATCCGATCCCGAGATCGAATAACAGAAGAAGTCCATGGTGCTTCTAACTATAGCATTTCAGAAGAAGTTCTATCGCAAACCCTCTTCCAGGAAACAAAGTTATTCTTCAGGTCCAAAACACCACGAACACAAGGAGAAGTTTGAAGGAAAACCACGTTTCAAAGACAAACGTCCAACATTCAAGAAGCTTGAAGATCAATTCAAAGGAGAGACGAGTGTCTGCTATAACTGTGGAAAATCTGGACAATACGCAGGGGAGTGCAAGAAACCTGTCGTCAAAGATTCCAGCTACGGCACATACAAACTGTTGCTAGCAAAGCAACAACAAGCTGGGAAGGTACTTATGGCTGAAGATGATCACCGCTTCACCGATCTGATGACGAAGAGGAAGAAACTCAAGCTCATTTCAGCTTAATGGAAAGATCCAACAATGCGGACCATTCTGATGATTATGACGCCAAATCCTACGCTTCTGACACCGCATCTGAGGTAAATAATTTTGCCTATTCTAATTTTTTTGCTCAAATGCAAGATATGAATATTCAATTGCTAGATTTACAATCTAAGCTGAATACTAAGAAATCCGCAGTTTCCACTTTAGAAGCGCGATTCCATAACAATCATAACCTTCTCCTAATGGTTGCATCTGAACTTGTTGAATCCAAAAGCGGGTCAAATTTCTTGCAAAAGGATAAGACCAAGCTGGAAGTTGAAAATGAAAATCATAAAACTCAAATTACCGATCGCACTGAAAGACTTGATCGATCTAAACGCGAATCAATAGAGTTTTCCTCAAAATTCGAATTTGCCACAATCCAAAGAAATGATATTCTTGATAAATTAAAAACTTTGAAACTCAAGCTTTATAAGTTAGGACAAACTAAACAAACGATTCATCTAAATGCACAAAAAAAGTTATGTTCTAAAGCATGCCTTGGTTTTGAAAATCCGAATCGTTTACAAAAGGCCATGCACGACACTCCCACACTTTATAAATTTGAATATGTAGACCTTGCTCCAGATTACAAAAAGTATCATCGAATCCTATTTTGTTATGCTCAACAAGTTGAAAAAGATTTGTCAAACAAAAAGGATGTTTTTCCAAATAACTACATTCGTTGTTACACTAAAAAAGAACTTCAAACAGAACCTGCTACTTTCAAACCTTATATTCCCACCTTGTTTTTGGAAAATAAAATTCTTCTTTAGATAAGGAAAAGAATGCTTTGATCACAAAAATCCAACAACTCAAAAGCACGGTTTTGACCAAATACGCACTTATTTATGAAGTTGATACCACTTCTGAAGTCTCTTCTTGTAAAACTTTCATAGGAAATCATCAGTCAAATTGTATTCTCGAGAATTTTTTCAAATCCAAATGAAAACATCAATTCGCAAAGCAAACTTGATGATTTTCTAACTTTTAAATGTGATCCAAGTGATTTTCAACCTTAGACTTATCGCGCTTCCCTCACTCCCGGACAAATCGATGTTGAACTGGATGTTGATGAGGCGTTGGATTTTTCACAATTGCTTAACTCTGAGGTGTGTCCAAATGATTCGGTTGCCAAGTTTGACTTTAATCCAAAACATAAAAGCCAGGAGGATTTTTTAGATAAAGGAAAACAACCAATAAACGCAGTTCTCGACTATTGAAAATGAATGTTCTGCCATTTTTCAGACCCTGCTCTTGTGAATACCTTTGCTTTCAAAATTAAACCTATTCGGTATTCACAAGAACATAATTGGACTTTGCATTTTTAAAAGTATAACATCCCATTTCTTATATGTCCAATTTATTTTCTAAGTATGCATGTTTTGTTTATGTTAAAAGGATATAACTTGTTTAAATATGAGAAATTGTTAAGTTTGTTTATTGTCAAAGTGAAAAATCTTAAAAAGTGTTCTAGTAGTGGCCATATAAGAGAACCTATGATTTAGTGGGAGTTTGAATTTGAAATTTTAGAGTTGTACTTATTAGTAGTATATTAGAGGATCCGGATAAGTTCACGTCAAACGGAGCTAAAACGAGAAACTTGGAAAATCGGGTCAAAAACGGTAATAAGTTAAGTTACGGATACGTAAAACTGATTTTTTTTAGAAGATCTTTTATGTAATATTTTGATTGGAGGTTATATATTATCTCTTTAGGAGCGTGTAGGCGAAAACCTCATCGAAATCGGAGGTTTGAGCGAAAAGTTATGAAGTTTTTAAGTTTTAGTAGTCAAAACGGGTACCCAACCGGGTCAACCCGACCCAACTCGGGATTTAACATACAAAAAACGAATTATAGCCCATTTTCCTCTCATTTTGGGTCCATAACTTTTACACACACTATAGGTGCGATTTACACACACAAAGGTTCAATTGTAGCTCAAATCAAAGGGAATTGCAAGCTTTTTGAAGAATTTGATCTTATATCAAAGGTATAACCTATCTTTTCACTTGTTTCCTTGGATTTTCATTCTTGAAATATGAATTTCATGTTGAGTTAGAGTTATGGTTTCATTTGGGTTTGATCTTAAGTGTGTAAATTGAGTATGATTTAGTATTTTTTGGAACAAATTGATCATTAGGTAAAAATTATCAAGAAATAAGCAAGTTCTTCATATGAACTTTGACTTGGATAAGTCAAGGTAATTGGGGGATGATATAAATGATAAAATTAAGGTTGGATTCTGTTTTATTTATGTCATATATGTTATATTAAATTGAAATTCAGAAATTGGAACAATTTGGAATTGAATTGGTATGAAAGATGTATGAAATAAGATTTTTTAACTTTCGAAGGTATTGAAAATGTGCAGACTTTGAAAAATCGTATGAAATCATTGAAAATCGAGAAGGGGTGAATTCAGTGGCAATAGAAAGATATGGATGTCTAGTGTATTTCATATTTTGACATCTTAACCTCATTATGATTTTAAAATGGGTAAACAGAGCAGAATGTGCAGGTATGTCCTGTTTGACAGCTTATAGTTGTTACGGTGTAAAATTCATAGATAATTGAGTCCAGTTTATTTGTTATTTTATGGTCAAGACTTGAATCTGAGTTTAAAGTGGTCAAAATAGATCTGCATGTAGCAGCTGAACATGAAAATCAATGTGAAGTGCTTAAATAGGAAATGGGCATACCTTGAGTTTCTTAGATTGGTTGCTTAAGAGTCTTTGTACATACACTCCAGGGGGTAATTAAGGCATTTTGGAGGCGTTGGAAGCATTCTAGGTGTGGTATCTTGGACTAGCTTTGTGAGCTCATTTCCGAAATTTTCAAGTATAACACGGTTACTCGGTGAGTTATATAGTTAATTGTTACATATTGTTTTGTATATATATATATACATTTATGTGAATGTTCTGGTTTTGAATTGAGTCACATGGTCTTGATTTGGCTTTCGTTCCGTTCCTTGAGTCTATATCGTATAATGATCACGTAACATCGGTTGCTTTCCGGATTTGTCCCAGTTGTTTTATTCCTTGAATTGTACGCCATAGTACGAGTACTACTTCGTGTAGTATGTCGGAATTTGATGGCGAAGTCAAGATCACGGGTTGGACGGGTGAGACTTTCCACGGCTATAGATACTCATTGCTCGGTTAGGAGGAAGAGCAATGAGTAGGGAACCTTAGCACACACTCGGTATAGGAAGGCGGGCAGTGCGGGGTTTCCCATGATGTACTCGAACTTTGGCATGAGCCCGGAAGAAGAAGGACGGGGTGATGCACTGTTCTCCTTATGTCTATCGGAAACTATTTGATTCTTGATATGTATTGGAAATCTAAAGTCATTGAAATTATATTTGGTTATTGATCATGTTTTCTCGTTGTATTGAACATCATTATCATGGTATGTCATAATGGTTTGAATATATGAAATTCTATGATCTTAGCTTCTGATACATAATTGTTCTTTCGGTTGCTAGTAAGTCTTGGTTTGCATTCGGTTAATGTCTTTTAACTTTATTTTTATAAGAATTTACCATGTATGATTATATATATGCATTATTAATATGTAATACTTAACTACTTAACTCATTAAGCATTCACTTATCTTTTAAGTGTCAACCCCTCTCAGGAAAGAAGACGGATAAAGGGAAAGGACCCGTTGTTTGACTTGAAGGTTTATCGGTCGATTTTGAAGGCTACAATCTTACTTTTGGTATATAGTTGTTTATTACCGTTACTTATTAATGTAGTAAGGTAGTTTGTAATTAGTGTGCTTCGGGTTATATGTAGGTCCCGATCTTTTGTTACTTAATTCTGGATACAAGTAAAAGTCCGTTATGTTTGGTTTGAATTTGTGTTTTGGTTGGAAATATCACTAAAATAGAACAGACATTTCGAAGTTTTTCTAGAAAATTTATATCCTGTATTTTGAGGTTTATCAATGTTTTTAATTGGAGATTTTAAAATTGGTAACTTAGGGCTCTTAACCTAGGTGTTACAAATATGGTATAAAGCTGCAGTTTGAGTGAACTGGATATCAGTAATAATGTCCGGACTCAAACTTAGGCGTTGACATCGTATAGTAACTAGATTATGATTATACGGGATATAGACCAATATGAGACACTTAGGATTGGTTGGGGTTCAGGGGTAGGATATTATTTGACTTCTGTGTGTTTTATAATTTCAGTACGATGTCTGAACATGATGCCTCTAGCAACACGCCGGTTACTCAAAACATTGTGAATGATAACCCCAATCCTGAAGGTGATGGTCAAGAAAATGTTGGCAATGACGATGAAGCTCAATTATCACCTCGTACTGAGAGGTTATTGAAACTAATGAATGATCAAACACGGGCTGCCCTTCAAGAACAAAGAATAGAGTTTGAAAAAAAGTTATCTGAAATGCAAAATGCTAGCTAATGCTCAGAATCCGGTTGTCCAAGAACCGAAGCCGGTCAATGATAACGTACCTAAACGAAATTCAGACCGGCCTTCTTTTAAAACATTTAGAAGCAGTGGGGCTACAGAGTTCTCGGGACAGACGGACCCAGTACTTGCGATGCAATGGGTTGAAAACACTGAAAGGTATTTCGGATTGTTTATGTGCAGGAGGAGGATAAAGTACGTTACCCCACAGCAACACTTACCGACCGTGCACTCACTTGGTGGAACGCCACATATCGATCGATGGATCCGAATACTCAGGATAGAACGACGTGGGAAGAATTTCAAGCGTTGTTCTACGAACAATATTGTCTGGATGATCTGAAATAGAAGCTCGAGAAAGAACTCCTAGAGCTCAAACATGGGTCCATGTCGATAATTGAATATGAAACAGAGTTCAATCGTAAGCTTCAGTTTTCCCAACGGTTTGTACCAAGTGAGAAAGACTAGATTAACCATTTCGTCGGTGGTATTCGACGGAATATTCGCAATTTCGTTATTAATCGCGACATACCCTCATTTGCCAAAGCAGTTGAGTACGCAAGGAAACGAGAGCATGATCTGAGCCTTCCTGATGATTCAGATGTGCCGGAAAACGACCCAGAGTTGAGAGAACATTCTCGACCCCGGCATCTAAATCGTCTCGATTCTTCACGCCAAGACGAGCTCAATCGCAGAATACATCCCATATTACCTCACAGGCTTATATAATACAATCGAATACGCCACGAAACTGCAATCAATGCGGAAAGAATCATCAGGGACGATGTGGTAATGATCAAACTTATGTACGATATTTTTGTTGTGGTGAAGTTGGGCACATTCGAACTTAGTGCCCTCAAAGGGAAAAAGCATGTTATAATTGTGGTGTGTTGGGTCATCGTATGCGAGAATGTCCAAAGAATAGACCGGAGGAAATTAAGGGGTCGGTACAACAACCGAGACAACGACCGATACATACAGCGGGGGCTTCGACCAAAAAGGAGAACGTACCGAAACCTCGTGCCAGGGCATTTGAAATTACCACGGAGGAAGCCATGAAAGATCCCGACGTTGTTACAAGTATATTTCCGGTTAATTCTAGGCCTGCTCGTATTTTATTTGATTCCGGGGCAACAAATTCGTTTGTGTCAAATGATTATGTTCGTTTTCTTGAATCTATGCCTATTATGCTTGAAAATCCTTTCACCTTTGACACTGCGAGTGGAATACCATTAGTTGCTGATAAAGTGTTTAGAGGGTGTATGTTACTTCTAGATTACTATGAGTTTCTTATTGATCTCATTCCAACTACTATACGTGGATTCGATGTTGTTATTGGTATGGATTGGTTAGCAAAGAATCGATCCGGCATCATATGTTCACGACGGATGATTTGGATACCGATTAGCGAGGGGGATTACCTATACATTTACGGGGAGCGACGTGTGATCGACATAAAGGTAATCTCTATGTTAAAAGCTCGTCGTTATCTAATCAAGGGTTGCTCATCTTTTCTAGCTTATGTTTTGGATGCGACGAAGGAATCGAAGAAAACGGTGAAGGAAATTCCGATTGTTTGTGAATATTCAGATGTATTCCCAGATGATTTACCTGGAATGTTGCCCGATCGTCAAGTAGAATTTCGTATAGAATTGATATCGGGTGCAACCCCGATAGCAAAGACACCGTACCGTCTCGCACCCGCGGAAATGAAAGAAATGATGAACCAATTGCAGGAATTATCGGACAAGGGTTTTATCCGGCCAAGCACATCTCCTTGGGGTGCTCTAGTCCTATTTGTTAAGAAGAAAGACGGAACTTTTCGGATGTGTATAGATTACCGTGAGCTTAACAAGGTAACTATAAAGAATAAGTATCCATCATCGTGAATTGATGATCTTTTCGACCAGTTATAGGGAGCAAGTTACTTTTCTAAGATTGACTTACAGTCTGGCTATCACCAACTCAAGGTGCAGGACGAAGACGTACCCAGGACTGCCTTCCGAACTCGTTATGGGCATTACGAATTCCTCGTGATGCAATTCGGACTTACGAATGCACCTGCAGCGTTTATGGACTTAATGAATCGAGTATGTCGTCCAATGCTCGACAAGTCTATGATCGTATTCATCGATGATATTTTGGTTTACTCAAAGTCCGAAAATGAACATGCTATACACTTACGTCGAATGCTAGAATTGTTGAGAAAAGAACGACTTTATGCGAAATTTTCCAAATGCGAATTTTGGCTTCGCCAAGTGCAATTCTTGAGGCGTACCGTATCTGGAGATGGCATTTCTGTAGACCCAGCCAAGATCAAAGCACTTCAAGAGTGGGGGAAACCAAAGAACGCTTCAGAAGTTCGGAGGTTTCTGGGTCTAGCAGGCTACTATCGACGATTTATCAAGGATTTCTCTAAGATCGTAGTACCATTAACCTCTTTGACTCGTAAAGATGCCAAATTTGGGTGGAATGAGGCTCGGGATTGTGCATTTCAAACTTTGAAGGAATGTCTTACATACGCGCCAATACTTGCTCTACCTGAGGGTAATGAAGGCTTTATAGTGTATTGCGACGCATCTCGACTTGGTATTGGATGTGTCTTGATGCAGCGAGGCAAGGTGATTGCATTTGCTTCTCGCGAATTGAAAGATTATGAGAAGAACTACCATACTCATGATCTTGAGTTGGCAGCGGTGGTATTTGCTTTGAAACTTTGGCGACACTATCTCTATGGTACCAAGTGTCAACTCTATATCGACCACAAGAGCTTAAAGTATCTATTTGATCAACAGACCTTGAACATGCGTCAACAACGTGCTATGGAACTCATCAAAGATTATGACTGTGAGATATTATATCATCCGGGTAAAGCCAATGTAGTGGCGGATGCTCTGAGTAGGAAGATGTATGTTGGACTTCTATGCTACGCTATCACTCACACGTTGGTTAAATTTAATTTATTCGATGATATTTGCAAGTGGCAGATTGAGGCTTGGAAGCCTGAGAACGTCAAAACAGAACGAATGGTGGGATACGTTGATTCTCTTTCTGAAGACTGACGTGGCCTGAAGGTCTTTAAGACTCGAATCTAGTTCCCTAGACTTGGCGGTATGCGAGATGTTGTTTTAGCGGAAGCACATAAGTCACGATTATCGATACACCCAGAAAGTACCAAGATGTACCAAGATCATCATTCAGATTACTGGTGGCCTGGATAAAAGACCGATATCGGATGTTATGTCGAGAAGTGTACCACATGCCTACAAGTAAAAGCCGAACACCAGAAATCGAGGTACCAATGTGGAAGTGGGAGGAATTAACCATGGATTTGGTTACTAAACTACCAAAGACCCAACGACAACACGATAGTATTTGGTTGTAGTTGACCGGTTGACCAAATCTGCACTGTTCTTGACTGTCCGAGAGTCTTATTCTATGGATCGATGGGCGCAGTTGTACATTGATGAAGTTGTCTCGCGACACGGTGTACCGGCGAAGATTATCTCTGATCGCCACTCTCGATTCACTTCTAATTTTTGGGCTGGATATCAACGAGAGTTGGGAATACGTCATGCATTTAGTACGGCCTATCCTCCTCAGACTGATGGTCAATCAGAACGAACCATTCAGACCCTCCAAGATATGTTGCGCGCATGTGTCTTAGAATTCAGTGGTAGTTGGGATACTCACCTACCCTTGGTTGAGTTTTCTTACAACAATAGTTACTACTTGACGATTAGAATGGCTCCTTAAGAGGCTTTATATGGGCCTAAGTGTCGTACACCATTGTGGTTGCAAGAGACAGGAGAGAAAGTTCAAGCTGGTCCTGAGCTCATTCAGATCACTCATGAAAAGATTCATATTATTCGCGAAAGAATGAAGGTTTCACAAGATCGTCAAAAGTCTTATGCTGATCGCCGTAAAAGGCCAACCGAGTTCTCGGTTGGTGATATGGTAATGCTAAAAGTTTCTCCTTGACGAGGCGTGCTTCGATTCCGGAAACAAGGTAACTTAAGTCCACGATTTATTGGCCCGTTCAAAGTATTGGAGCGTATCGGGAAACAAGCTTATCAACTAGAGTTACCGGAGTAACTTGCGGGGATACACGATGTGTTTCATGTCGGGTATTTACGTAAATGTTTGGGTTAACATGCAGAGACGGTGCCCTTATCCGAAGTCAAAGTAGATGAGAAGTTAAGATACACTGAGGAACCAGAATCAATCCTGAACGACAAAAAGGTGAACCTCCGTAATAAGGAGGTGGACTTGGTGTTGGATAAGTGGAAACACCATCGAGGACCAAATTGAACGTGGGAGCGTAAAGATGAGATGATGGCGAAATACCCTTCTTTGTTTCCACGTCAATGATTTCGGGTACGAAATCCTCAAAAGGAGGAGGTATTTGTAACATCCTATATCTTATTTGTCCAATTTATTTTCTAAGTATGCATGTTTTGTTTATGTTAAAAGGATATTACTTGTTTAAATATGAGAAATTGTTAAGTTTGTTTATTGTCAAAGTGAAAAATCTTAAAAAGTGTTCTAGTAGTGGCCATATATGTAACACCCCGCCTTACCACGACATTATTGTCCGCTTTGGCCTAAGCCGCACGGATTTGTTTCTGGCGACCTGGCGAGGACTTCCCAGGGGGTCACCCATCCTGGTACTACTCCCACCCAAGCACGCTTAACCACAGAGTTCCAAGAACCTGCCTTGCGTGTGGCCACAAAACGCGTTGTGTTTAGGAGGGCCAAGGTTTACTTATGAACCTAGCATCACTCCTGTCCACGGCTGATATGGGATCTGCCTAAGGTGTTACAAACACCCCCCCTTAGGGACTCATCGTCCTCGATGAGGTTTGCCCCATATCCTGAACGGCACAGGAGCGGCTCTGATACCATTTGTAACACCCCGCCTTACCACGACACAATATTGTCCGCTTTGGCCTAAGCCGCACGGATTTGTTTCTGGAGACCTGGCGAGGACTTTCCAGGGGGTCACCCATCCTGGTACTACTCCCACCCAAGCACGCTTAACCACAGAGTTCCAAGAACCTACCTTGCGTGTGGCCCCAAAACGCGTTGTGTTTAGGAAGGCCAAGGTTTACTTATGAACCCAGCATCACTCCTGTCCACGGCTGATATGGGATCTGCCTAAGGTGTTACAATATAAGAGAACCTATGATTTAGTGGGAGTTTGGATTTGAAATTTTAAAGTTGTACTTATTAGTTATATTAGAGGATCTGGAAAATTTCACGTCAAACGGAGCTAAAACGAGAAACTTGGAAAATCGAGTCAAAAACGATAACAATTAAGTTACGGATACGTAAAACTGATTTTTTTCGGAAGATCTTTTCTGTAATATTTTCTTTGGAGGTTATAGATTATCTCTTTAGGAGCGTGTAGGCGAAAACTTCATCGGAAACGGAGGTCCGAGCGAAAAGTTATGAAGTTTTTAAGTTTTAGTAGTCAAAACGGGTACCCAACCGGGTCAACCCGACCTAACTCGGGATTTAACATACAAACACGAATTTTAGCCCATTTCCTCTAATTTTAGGTCCAGAATTTCTACACACACTATAGGTGCGATTTAGACACACAAAGGTTCAATTGTAGCTCAAATCAAAGGGGAATTGCAAGGTTTTTGAAGAATTTGATCTTATATCAAAGGTATAACCTATCTTTTCACTTGTTTCCTTGGATTTTCATTCTTGAAATATGAATTTCATGTTGAGTTAGAATTAGGGTTTCATTTGGGTTTGATCTTAAGTGTGTAAATTGAGTATGCTTTAGTATTTTTTGGAACTAATTGATCATTAGGTAAAAATTATCAAGAAATAAGCAAGTTCTTCATATGAACTTTGACTTGGATAAGTCAAGGTAATTGGGGAATGATATAAATGATAAAATTAAGGTTGAATTCTGTTTTATTTATGTCAAATATGTTATATTAAATTGAAATTCAGAAATTGGAACAATTTGGAATTGAATTGGTATGAAATATGTATGAAATGAGAATTTTAGACTTTCGAAGGTATCTTTTAAGTGTCAACCCCTCTCAGGAAAGAAGACGGATAAAGGGAAATGACCCGTTGTTTGACTTGAAGGTTTAGCGGTGGATTTTGAAGGCTACAATCTTACTTTTGGTATATAGTTGTTTATTACCGTTACTTATTAATGTAGTAAGGTAGTTTGTAATTAGTGTGCTTCGGGTTATATGCAGGTCCTGATCTTTTGTTACTTAATTCGGGATGTAAGTAAAAGTCCGTTATGTTTGGTTTGAATTTGTGTTTTGGTTGGAAATATCACTAAAATAGAACAGACATTTCGAAGTGTTTCTAGAAAATTTATATCCCGTATTTTGAGGTTAATCAATGTTTTTAATTGGAGATTTTAGAATTGGTAACTTAGGGTTCTTAACCTAGGTGATACAAAAAGACCAAAGCATTTCACTCTTCCACTTCTGATCGTGGTCCTTTTGTTTTTTTAAATAATCATTATCAACAACCAAAGTTAAAGCAAGTTTGGGTTGAAAAATGATCTTATCAAACGAAGTCGTTTCAACATAACAAGATAAACAAGTTTACTTTTTCAAATTTCAACTTTAATCGTTCAAACCGGAATGTTAATTTTCCCTACACACGTTAATTCTTTTTGATATTTGATACGTTTTGATCGTAGTAAAATTTGTTGTGCTAATTGTGGGGTGAATGACTTCATCAGATTCAATGCTTATTTTTCTAATCATGATTGCAAATTTTTGATTCGTATGGTTACAATGATCATCATTATTATGTTTCTCCTCCTGTTTTCAAATGGATTCCCAAAAGGCCCATGGCTAATACAACTAAGTCCCTTTCACACTAGGTACCAAAGTTCGCTAAGTCATCCAACCCCAAAGGACCCGTTTTTAAACGGGTACCTAATATCTGCCCGATTTCTTGCAGGTTAGTCATGTGTGGTACTTAGATTTTGGTTGCTCCAAACCCATGACTAGATAAAAAGAGCTGCTCACCAACTACAATGCTAAATATGGTGGAAACGTTCAGTTTAGTAACAATCACTTCTCACCAATCATGGGATATGGTGATATTGTTCAAGACAACATCACGATCTCGAAGATATCATACTTTGAGTGCCTCTGTCACAATCTATTCAGTACAGGCCCATTTTGCTACAAAGATCTAAAGGTAACTTTTCAAGCCAAGTAATGCAACATCAAGAATGATGACGGAAAAGAACTGCTGGTGGCACTCGACGCTCAAACCTCTACACCATCAATCTTTTTAACTAGAAATTAGCAAAAACCATTTGCCTGCTTTCAAAAGCCTTGTCGCAGCAAAACCAGCTATGGCATCGCCAACTTTCCCATATAAAGTTTAAAAACCTAAACAAGCTCGCCAGTGGAGGGTTGGTCAATGGCTTACCAGATCACAAATTCGAGAAAGACCACCTTTACGCCGCATGCGAAATGGGTTAGATGAAGAAAGCTTCTCACAAGTCAAAAGTCGAGCATGGCACATCACAGTCTATCCAACTTATACACATGGGTATATGCAGACCTATGCGGACTTAAAGCCTATATCAAGAAATACGATCTTGTGATGGTTGACAATTACTCACGATACAAGTTTCTCCGCTCGAAGAACGAAGCCCCTGAACTCATCATTTCCTTCATCAAAAGTGTACAAGTCAATCTGGAGCTAAAGGTTCAAACGATTTGGACGGACAACGGCATGGAGTTCAAGAATTGCACGCTAGGCGACTTTCTAATATCAATCGGCATCTCACAGACCTTCTTGTCCGCAAGAACTCCGTTTGGCAGATTTGGCTTCTGAACACGACTGTTCAGGGCCGACCCTATCCAGTGTCTTAGCTTCTGGACAACTTCGATCAGTCCTGTCCCTAACCCCTCCCATTCAAATAAAGCCTCCATTTCGAAAACCACTACCTTTAATATGGACTTGCTATTCGAGTACTTTTATAATGATTATTTCAGACCGTATGCTCCCTAGTCTAAACCTTCGGTTCCACACACGATGGTTGTCGCCAAAACCACACCGCTTTCTGGCCCTACACCGACCTCGATAGCCACTACAACAACCTAGATTCCCATCCAAAGCACTACTCCTGTAGCTGACCCTAAAACCATCTGCTGAATCAAACCCCTCCGAACCTATCACACTTACCCCAAACAAGGATGAGAAAAACATTGTTTATGAAATTCCGACTCTCATTCCCATTCCAAATGAGCAATCCCACTTCTTGAACCCATCCCTGCAACGACAAGTAATTCCGATACTCGATTCCTCTCCCCCTCCCACCGCTCCAGTTTTAAAGGATGTTTCCAATTCAACTTGTAATCCCAAAGTGGCCCTCTCTTTGGAATATGTTAAATATCAACCCCTCGAAGATGTAATTGTCGTATGCAACAAGGGAAGGCTAGTTGCAAAAGGATATCATCAGCAAGAAGGCATCGACTACGGATGTTCTTGGCATATGTGGCACACAAGAACTCTACCGTATTCCAAATGGATGTTAAGACAACCTTCTTTAATAGTGTTCTGAAAGAAGAAGTCTACTCTCTCAACCTGATGGCTTTATGGACGAATCCAAGCCCCACTATGTACACATCCTCGACAAAGCCTTGTACAGACTCAAGCAAGATCCTCGCATGGTACGACATTCTTACTGACTTTCTTGTTCGTGCCAGATTCTCCAAAGGTAAGATAGATCTGACAACTTTCATTAAATGGGAAAAGGGTGATATCTTGTTAATTCAAATATATGTAGAGGATATAATATTTGGGTCAACAAACCCTTATTACTGTAGGAACTTCTCAACCATCATGATTGTCGAGTTCAATTTGAGCATAATGGGAAAATGAATTTTTTTCCTTGGTCTATAAGTTAAACAACTTTGGATAGGAATATTCATCAAACAATCGAAATATATTTCTGGTATGTTGAAGAAATTCAACATGGATAATTGAACGTCGATTCGGACTCCCCTGGCACCTGGTTTTAATCTTGACGTTGATCCATTTGGAAAGGTTGTTGACCTTAAAACCTATAGAGGAATGATAGGATCCTTAATGTATATGACTGCAAGTTGCCAAGATATTATGTTTTCTACATGTATCTACACCATATACCAGGTCGTCCCGAAGGAATCTCATTTAGTAGTCGTCAAACATATCTTTCACTATTTAAAAAGTACTACTGATCTTGGCATATGGTATCCTAAGGATACGGGTTTCGAGTTAACTGCTTTTTCAGATGCTGATCATGCCGACTAAATGCTTGATCGAAAGAGCACATCGGGTCACGTAAATTTCTTGGGCAACACACTTGTAAGCTGGTTCTTCAAGAAGCAAAATCGCGTCTCCACGTCCACCTTAGAAGCAGATTATGTAGCTGTCGCTAGCTGATGCTCTCAAGTTATTTGGATGCCAGTTGAAGGATTACGGCTTTTGGTTCAACAAGATACCCATTTACTGCGACTCGAAGAGCGCCATTGCAATGTCCAGCAACCCGGTCCAGCACACAAATACATATCATATCTCCATTGGTTACCATTTCATTAAGAACCATGTCGAAACATGTACGATAGAATTATACTTTGTCAATACAGAATTCCATCTTGCCGACTTGTTCCCAAAGGCCCATTCAAGCTTAATTTGAATTCTTGTTTTTAAATCCGAATTCTCGTTATTTTATCTACGATCTTTTAATTTTCTGTATTTTCATTTTATTTTATTCTACGTACTACTCTCTTCATGTTTGTTTATTTTATCTTTTCATTTCAATATCTGCTTATTACCAATTTTTTTCAGTTTTCAAGGGGGAGCGTATAGGTTTTTCCTTAACTCTGTAGTGTTACTTTCAGCTCATGTTATTTCGTAGGAGGAGTTAAGCGTTTTCACTTGCATCATTATAGGGGAAGTCAGTTAGTTTAAGTCTTTGTGTCACATTGTTTGATACTTTTTCCAAGTTTTTTTCTTGCATTTCTCATACCGGAGAACTTATGTTCTCGAGTTAGTCTAATCCGAGAAAGCACTACATCGCATCTCGAAGACTCGATAACTCAGGATTGTCACATCACTCATATATGAGAACTTAGGTTCTTGCATTACACTTCATTCGCATAGTAAAGTCCTCATGCCTCAAAGACCCGAGGACCTACCTTGCATCTTTTCGAGTCAAATTAACCCGATAGGTTGACTTTTTGGTCAAACTTTTTGACCAGTGTGAGTGTGACATGTGTCCTTTTCTCTTTAAGAGTATTTAAAACTATTTTACACACACCATTGTTCACTTATCTCACCATTTCCCTCTATTTTCTTTGCACTTGTTCATCCGAACTCCATTGTTCATCAACTTTTCTCAAATATGAGTATTATGATTCAAGAATCACACCACCAGGTTCGTCCCTCATTTTTAAGCATCTTTAATAATTTCCATTTTTTATTTTACCCATTGCATGTGTGTTTATTCGAAGATAAAGCGTTTGGTTTCCCTAAAACGCCAAGGGCTTCCGATTTTTAGTTATATATTCATTAATTAACATCTTTTGGTGCTCGGTTTTACCTACTTAGATGATATTTGTACCCTATAGTCCTTGGAATCAACCACTAGGCCTTCGACTTTGCATTTTGGATTCGAGCATATGAACAGCCAAAGTCCTTGGGTTCCTCTAACCTTCAAAAACTCAAAGTCCTCGCATCCTACATGTATTCAATGTCTTCGCATCACACTGGACCTAATGTGATGTCACTTCTTGCCTTAGAGTTTTTTTTTTGGGTTTCACTTTAATTTTTTTAAATTATACTAATGCTTAATTTTTTCCTAACATGCTCTCAAAAGATACCATGGCCACTATCAGAGACGCAAATGCATCAGATGACGAGAAACCCGATGTCGTCCATTCGATTGTCGGCTCCTTCCGTCACAACCGGCAATCCGGATGACCAATTTATGCTTCGTGAAGACTTTCTAGACCTGGAAGCCAAAAATCACCAATTGGACTTCCAAATGAAACTTGAGCATCCCGTCATCGGCGAAATCATCAAGGGACATCCTCTACGCCACACATTCAACATGACAGCTCAAATCCCAACGTCTTACTTGCAAAAGTTCTGGAACACACTCGAGTACCATCCCGTGGAAGGCGACTACCACTTCACGACGCAAATACATGCATTCACTAATAGATTACCCCATCACGTCTATGTCGTGTTCTCCGTCTACCGGCAAAGAATTCCTTCCCAAGCCGAAATGACTACGAGGACGTCACCACAAAAGAAGAACTATGCGGATATTTTCTTGCACTCGGCTACAACGGACCACTCATTGGAGTTGGTCTGTTTAAGCGCATGTTCCTTCCTTCATTGTGGTATACACTTTTCTCACTAGTCAATAGATGCCTCACATATAAGCATTCCGGAGTCGATCGAGCAAAAATATTTGTACTTCGGATCTTCCATGGCATCGTTTTCAACCGCCACTACAACTACTCAATCCTTATCTGGTCCGATCCAGTCGAGGTAGTCCAAGACAAAAGAACTGGAAAATCCCGGAAAATCGTGCCCTTTCAACGATTTCTACAACTAATCACCCGGAGTATGATGCAGACTACCCCGGACATCCTAAGCCGAGCATGTACACCCCTTGACCCGTTCTATGTCCAACACTTCTTAATGTACAGCGTTACCAGTTTGCATTCCAAATGTCGTACCCCTAGCCATACAAGCCTACGCTGATCAGAGTGTACCGAGTGTGATAGACTATAGGATTGAGCTTGGCTTGATGGCCCCTCTAGAACTGGAGGAAACTCCCCAAGATCCACCCCGTGAGGAAGATCTTGTCATGGAGAGGGTCCTAAGAATCTAGATGAGCGATTTTAGGAACCTAGGGGTCCTGAACAGGGTGTGATGAGAGAACAAGCGAAAAGGGGAGCGGAGGGTGATTCAGTAGAAAATGTTAATGTGAACATTAGTGAAGGGACGTCAAAAAATCAAATTGAGAGTGAGCGTACACCAGCCGTTACTAGTCGAGTAGCCACATTTGTTGTCGACATTCATTCGTTGGGTGCCGACATTTAACAAGACGTTGTGGACCCATCAGCGCATTTGCAACCCCCCCTCCCCCTCCTCGGGCCACTCCGGAATCTCTCAATAGATGTCTGTTTCACAAATGTTGGCAGACATAGCTCCTTATAAATCTATCCTTCACTAGGAGGGGACTGGTATTGAAACAAGAAGACGTTACCTACAATCTTCGACTACGATTGTCCGTACATCGAGATTTGAGCCTCCACCACTTAGGACACGGGTCTTCATTACTACCGCTAGCCTTCATGGCACGAACGGAACTTCCATAGTGATGTCTACCATAGATGTTTCACGAAGATTGGAAGGAAATCCTACTAGCAGTACCATTATGCCAACGCTGATGATAGGTCACACGGTAGATTTAATCGTGATGTCAACTGGTTCCTAGTGACCCAGGTGTTACCGTTCCCCCCGTAGTCAAACATTTTGTGAATGCAGCTTTACAATAAGCCATATCCACGCATAACGATCCGGTGAATTTCGACGGCTTCTCAAAGGAAAATCAACGTCGGATCACACTTCAACTTCAGTACCACGTTGTACGCCTTCTCAACTAACACGTCTGCCGTCTCTGCCACAATACACGACGGACCAGGTCAAATCAATGTTGTATGCATAGTTGCCCGCTCAAGCTACCGCAACCGGTCATCCTCAAGCCGAGTTAGTTGGCCTTCCTTGCATGAACCTCGAAATCCCAATAGTAACTCATCATGAGTTTGACTGTTTCAAAGCTGAGGTCATGTCTGAGCTGAACGACATGAAGGTCATAGATCTCTTCTTTTGAGAAAAATATTCTGAACGCCATCAATGATCTGAAGATTGAATTCCGGTTGAGTTGCCAATCTCAAGCTTCTTCCTCCTCCAAACAACCGCGTGATGAACATGACGATGAGGATGATCCTAATAGCCATGAAGGGGAGAAAGGGAAACGCGTCGAGGAAATAAACATCGTAGCTACCACAACCACTACTATTGTTCCTAATCAACCAATCGGTGATACCTCTTCCGTACCCAGCAAACAACACACAAAGCCACAATCTGTTGAGCCAGATCTTGAAACAGAACCAACGGTTGACAAGCCTGAGGTTACAACGGAAATAGATACAGGAGCTGCTGATGTTCATTCAGATGAAAATGAACCTATCCAAGTGAACGCTTAAAGTCTCAAAGTTAATGTGAGAGGCATGTTTAAAGATCAGTATGCTTAAGTTCTTGATGAAGAGGACTACTAGAACATCAATTAGTTGAATAGCGCAATTCCACTATCACGTATTCATCCAGGCTCATCTACTGCACCGAGACTACTCCATCATCAAGTAAGATGGGAGAAAATGATTGATGCTCACAATCCAAGATGGGAAAAACAATGATCAGAGTGCCATTTCTTGAAGAAACAAAGCAAAAGATATATGTTTTTTTTTGTTAACCTGGAATTCCAACCCGCTATACGAGCCGATTACTCCCAAGGTGACTACCCGCTTTGCGGGTATCCCGAGTCACCACATTTGAATCTTCGTACCCACAAGGGATTTTTAGTCCTCCCTGGATTTGAACTTGGGACCTCCAGATACTAATGACCTTTGGAGCCCAAGCTCAAACCATTGAGGCACCACCCTTGTGGTTGCAAAAGATCTATGTTGATACTATTAGTGAAGAAAACTTGACTCAACTTCACCGTGTCACTGAAATGTCATCATGAGAACTCATAGAGTACGTGTACATGTTGCGGAGAGTTGCAAAGCCTCGACACGAAGTAAATATTAAGCACAAGATTGTCATAATCAAGAAAATTGATTATCATCAAATCGACAAATTCAAGTATCAAGTCTTCCATGTCAAGCGTGATGATGCAAAGGATTAGACTTTCTCCAAAGCAGATTTTGCAAGATTCGAAATTGAATATCTAGAGTACATGTACGTTGAACTAAGAGATCAAAGGCACAAATCAAGAGATGAGCAACGTGGTTTAAGAGCGATAGTCGGTATTCGTCAAAAAGGAGATAAGATACGGGTATCTTCATGACTTTTAAAGAGGTATCGAGAGTTATTAAAGAATGATTTATGTGTTCAAATCGAATCAGGATCTTAAAAATCCCAATCCTTATTATTCTCACCAAACCAACTCATGGGATTGTCTACTTCAACAGTTTATGTGTTAAAAGGCTTTATTGCTTCAATGAGTCTGTTGCTTATTATGATGGTACTTTGAAGTTAATTCGACTGCACCTATCAGTTGAGATCAGTTCAGAAAGAAAAGGATCAATTCACTGAAGAACATTGAGTCGAGTAAGATTTTTGAAGCCATGGAGATTATTGGCAAGCGTCTGACCTACCACCAAACTCTACGACGATTTGAAGGAATGTTTGTGCAACGACAAGATGCTTGCTTTGACACAAATGGAGAGAATGTTATGTAAATATGGAATTGTATAAGAGTTGGAGATTTTGTGTAATTAAGGCAAGTGTATAATGCCTTATTCCCTTATGCTTTCATGCAATGTTCATAGATGTATATATATATAGACTCCTTCATATGCAAACCATATTAATGTTACAAACATACGAACCATGGGTATTTAAGTGTTTTTATAAAATTCATATTTTTAGCAATAATTTAGATTTTTTAAATTATTAATTCCATAAATATCTAATTCGGTTACCATAACCTTTCGTATTTTTAGGAATAAAATCATAATCTTCTTAAAAATAATTAATTTCTTAAAAAAATCTAAATCTTCTTAAAAAACAATTAATTTCTTAAAAAATCTGAATCTTCTTAAAAATAATTAATTTCTTAATAAATAAACAAATCATAATCATTCATAATTGTAATACAAAAACAATTCCTAATAATTCATAACCATATACAAAAAATTTATCATTTTTTTCATATACAAAATAATATGAAAAACAAAGCACATATAAAAAGTTGTATACAAAAATAATTCATATACAAAAGTTATCACTTTTTCATATACTAGAAGACATACCCGCTGCAACGCAGCAGAATTTAAGTATTTCATTTTTAGAGGTCTCGAACTCTTTGAAGATATCAAATTGTCTATTGTTATGAACTTATAAATCGGCATCAATTATTTTTACAAAACTCAAGTACAACCCTAATTTAGAACAAAGTAGCACATTTAGGACCCATATGATTTGACCCTAGTAATGTATCCATTGCAGCGGGATGGATTTTCTTGTAATTTAGGAATAAAAATTAATGTAAATTTTCATATGAACCCATTCCAATCTTTTTCTTTTGAACAACCAATATATTCCAAACTAAAAATCTTTGATGCAACCCATACCTAAAACAACAATGAACAAAATAAATTTGTTGCACCATCATAGACCATTGCAAACAGAGATAACAAAAGGCCAAAATCTTGTACCGCCAACATAAAGCCTATTATAGACATTAAAACAATTTGGTAAAAAATCTTCTAACTTTAACATATTCCTCTTATCCGATGGAACTAAAAAGCCAAAGTAGACCTTATAATCTACATTATCATAACCCCCAACATCCATCGAAACCAATGTATTACCAACGGAATCATCCAACATAAAGAACAATCTTTGGACATAAGGTAGGCTAGACCAATAGGTAGAAGTAAGAAAAGATAATAAACGAACCAAAGCCAAAGCATAAAACCGGGTAAAATGCAAGCCACGAAGTGATGCAATTTGGCCTATGGCCAGTGCAACTCACCAGAACAAGAAATATATAGAAGAAAAAATTACCAAAAGTGAAACCATAGGTGGCCATTAATGCTTTGTTAATGATGATTCCCACATAACTGAATATGTTGAACATCCATGCTCTTATTAGCCTCAATGCAGCCATTTTTATTAAATTTTAATGTTCTTATAAATCCTTTTAATACCACATCAGTTTTCTTGTTTTTCCAAATATATCCTCTGAAAGAATATCAAAAGATATGCATAAATAATTAATAAACAAAACAGCCTATCAAGCATTCATTTTAGTTTACAAAGTTATTACCTATCAAGAAAGAACAAAAATAGCCAACATATTTCAAGTACGATTCATCTTTCTTTGCTCAATATAACGATGTAGTTGCCCACATTAGTTAATACATGAAACCAAAACAGTCCTGTTAATGTAAAAATAAACTTTACCTCCAAGCCTTGTATGACGTTAAACCCACACTGAAGAGGCAACAAAGGTTTTTGCATGTATGAAGTAGAACAAAGATGTAGTCTTAAAAAACCAGTACATATATAATGTATTGACAGAGACAAATACATATAACTTGCACCTAGATACCATATTGACAAACCTGTATCCTCTAGCCTCTGCTAGATGTGGGGGTACCTCCAAGAGTCGCATCCAGTAGAACTAATCCAGCAACATGTGTGCCTAAAACAATTTGCTCTGGAAGCACGACACAAAACTCAACCACTATAAACAAAATCATACTGACCACACAAAAATGATGGTATAACATATCACAAAATTCTTGACAACTACACCTAGATTTACACAAAAAAAGATTCACCACAAAAATCCAACATAGGTGATACTATCACTGGTACATGCGTCTGATAGTATAATCAACATACTCTTTTCAGAAACACTGGCATCTCCGAAAATTGGACAACTCAAAAATTCAGAAGACAACCATTTTATACCGGAAAAAAAATTAAATCTTTAACAGTCTTGCAAGAAAGAATAAAAGATGCAAGCAGTTGAATGATGATGAAAATGGTTTAAATGGCACCCGAAGACAACAGTAATTGATTTCCCCATATCTACTGAGCCACCTCAAACCCTTAGACACAAAATACAAGCTTTAGAAATAAAATTATACAAAAACCAAAAAAGATGAATGTATAAGTGATTTAAAGAACATAAAAAAGAAAGTTTTGAATACGTATATTATGAATTCACAAAACATATATAAGAATAACAAGGCAAAAAGAATTAGAATAGTAACATGGTTTTGCACGAAGCTACAAAATTACGAACAAAATTAGACAAAATGCACTTGCCATGAATAAAATTTAATGGATGATATCTTGTTAATTCAAATATATGTAGAGGATATAATATTTGGGTCAACAAACCCTTATTACTGTAGGAACTTCTCAACCATCATGATTGTCGAGTTCAATTTGAGCATAATGGGAAAAATGAATTTTTTTCCTTGGTCTATAAGTTAAACAACTTTGGATAGGAATATTCATCAAACAATCGAAATATATTTCTGGTATGTTGAAGAAATTCAACATGGATAATTGAACGTCGATTCGGACTCCCCTGGCACCTGGTTTTAATCTTGACGTTGATCCATTTGGAAAGGTTGTTGACCTTAAAACCTATAGAGGAATGATAGGATCCTTAATGTATATGACTGCAAGTTGCCAAGATATTATGTTTTCTACATGTATCTACACCATATACCAGGTCGTCCCGAAGGAATCTCATTTAGTAGTCGTCAAACATATCTTTCACTATTTAAAAAGTACTACTGATCTTGGCATATGGTATCCTAAGGATACGGGTTTCGAGTTAACTGCTTTTTCAGATGCTGATCATGCCGACTAAATGCTTGATCGAAAGAGCACATCGGGTCACGTAAATTTCTTGGGCAACACACTTGTAAGCTGGTTCTTCAAGAAGCAAAATCGCGTCTCCACGTCCACCTTAGAAGCAGATTATGTAGCTGTCGCTAGCTGATGCTCTCAAGTTATTTGGATGCCAGTTGAAGGATTACGGCTTTTGGTTCAACAAGATACCCATTTACTGCGACTCGAAGAGCGCCATTGCAATGTCCAGCAACCCGGTCCAGCACACAAATACATATCATATCTCCATTGGTTACCATTTCATTAAGAACCATGTCGAAACATGTACGATAGAATTATACTTTGTCAATACAGAATTCCATCTTGCCGACTTGTTCCCAAAGGCCCATTCAAGCTTAATTTGAATTCTTGTTTTTAAATCCGAATTCTCGTTATTTTATCTACGATCTTTTAATTTTCTGTATTTTCATTTTATTTTATTCTACGTACTACTCTCTTCATGTTTGTTTATTTTATCTTTTCATTTCAATATCTGCTTATTACCAATTTTTTTCAGTTTTCAAGGGGGAGCGTATAGGTTTTTCCTTAACTCTGTAGTGTTACTTTCAGCTCATGTTATTTCGTAGGAGGAGTTAAGCGTTTTCACTTGCATCATTATAGGGGAAGTCAGTTAGTTTAAGTCTTTGTGTCACATTGTTTGATACTTTTTCCAAGTTTTTTTCTTGCATTTCTCATACCGGAGAACTTATGTTCTCGAGTTAGTCTAATCCGAGAAAGCACTACATCGCATCTCGAAGACTCGATAACTCAGGATTGTCACATCACTCATATATGAGAACTTAGGTTCTTGCATTACACTTCATTCGCATAGTAAAGTCCTCATGCCTCAAAGACCCGAGGACCTACCTTGCATCTTTTCGAGTCAAATTAACCCGATAGGTTGACTTTTTGGTCAAACTTTTTGACCAGTGTGAGTGTGACATGTGTCCTTTTCTCTTTAAGAGTATTTAAAACTATTTTACACACACCATTGTTCACTTATCTCACCATTTCCCTCTATTTTCTTTGCACTGTTCATCCGAACTCCATTGTTCATCAACTTTTCTCAAATATGAGTATTATGATTCAAGAATCACACCACCAGGTTCGTCCCTCATTTTTAAGCATCTTTAATAATTTCCATTTTTTATTTTACCCATTGCATGTGTGTTTATTCGAAGATAAAGCGTTTGGTTTCCCTAAAACGCCAAGGGCTTCCGATTTTTAGTTATATATTCATTAATTAACATCTTTTGGTGCTCGGTTTTACCTACTTAGATGATATTTGTACCCTATAGTCCTTGGAATCAACCACTAGGCCTTCGACTTTGCATTTTGGATTCGAGCATATGAACAGCCAAAGTCCTTGGGTTCCTCTAACCTTCAAAAACTCAAAGTCCTCGCATCCTACATGTATTCAATGTCTTCGCATCACACTGGACCTAATGTGATGTCACTTCTTGCCTTAGAGTTTTTTTTTTGGGTTTCACTTTAATTTTTTTAAATTATACTAATGCTTAATTTTTTCCTAACATGCTCTCAAAAGATACCATGGCCACTATCAGAGACGCAAATGCATCAGATGACGAGAAACCCGATGTCGTCCATTCGATTGTCGGCTCCTTCCGTCACAACCGGCAATCCGGATGACCAATTTATGCTTCGTGAAGACTTTCTAGACACAGGAAGCCAAAAATCACCAATTGGACTTCCAAATGAAACTTGAGCATCCCGTCATCGGCGAAATCATCAAGGGACATCCTCTACGCCACACATTCAACATGACACTCAAATCCCAACGTCTTACTTGCAAAAGTTCTCGGGAACACACTCGAGTACCATCCCGTGGAAGGCGACTACCACTTCACGACGCAAATACATGCATTCACTAATAGATTACCCCATCACGTCTATGTCGTGTTCTCCGTCTACCGGCAAAGAATTCCTTCCCAAGCCGAAATGACTACGAGGACGTCACCACAAAAGAAGAACTATGCGGATATTTTCTTGCACTCGGCTACAACGGACCACTCATTGGAGTTGGTCTGTTTAAGCGCATGTTCCTTCCTTCATTGTGGTATACACTTTTCTCACTAGTCAATAGATGCCTCACATATAAGCATTCGGAGTCGATCGAGCAAAAATATTTGTACTTCGGATCTTCCATGGCATCGTTTTCAACCGCCACTACAACTACTCAATCCTTATCTGGTCCGATCCAGTCGAGGTAGTCCAAGACAAAAGAACTGGAAAATCCCGGAAAATCGTGCCCTTTCAACGATTTCTACAACTAATCACCCGGAGTATGATGCAGACTACCCCGGACATCCTAAGCCGAGCATGTACACCCCTTGACCCGTTCTATGTCCAACACTTCTTAATGTACAGCGTTACCAGTTTGCATTCCAAATGTCGTACCCCTAGCCATACAAGCCTACGCTGATCAGAGTGTACCGAGTGTGATAGACTATAGGATTGAGCTTGGCTTGATGGCCCCTCTAGAACTGGAGGAAACTCCCCAAGATCCACCCCGTGAGGAAGATCTTGTCATGGAGAGGGTCCTAAGAATCTAGATGAGCGATTTTAGGAACCTAGGGGTCCTGAACAGGGTGTGATGAGAGAACAAGCGAAAAGGGGAGCGGAGGGTGATTCAGTAGAAAATGTTAATGTGAACATTAGTGAAGGGACGTCAAAAAATCAAATTGAGAGTGAGCGTACACCCGGCCGTTACTAGTCGAGTAGCCACATTTGTTGTCGACATTCATTCGTTGGGTGCCGACATTTAACAAGACGTTGTGGACCCATCAGCGCATTTGCAACCCCCCCTCCCCCTCCTCGGGCCACTCCGGAATCTCTCAATAGATGTCTGTTTCACAAATGTTGGCAGACATAGCTCCTTATAAATCTATCCTTCACTAGGAGGGGACTGGTATTGAAACAAGAAGACGTTACCTACAATCTTCGACTACGATTGTCCGTACATCGAGATTTGAGCCTCCACCACTTAGGACACGGGTCTTCATTACTACCGCTAGCCTTCATGGCACGAACGGAACTTCCATAGTGATGTCTACCATAGATGTTTCACGAAGATTGGAAGGAAATCCTACTAGCAGTACCATTATGCCAACGCTGATGATAGGTCACACGGTAGATTTAATCGTGATGTCAACTGGTTCCTAGTGACCCAGGTGTTACCGTTCCCCCCGTAGTCAAACATTTTGTGAATGCAGCTTTACAATAAGCCATATCCACGCATAACGATCCGGTGAATTTCGACGGCTTCTCAAAGGAAAATCAACGTCGGATCACACTTCAACTTCAGTACCACGTTGTACGCCTTCTCAACTAACACGTCTGCCGTCTCTGCCACAATACACGACGGACCGGAGTCAAATCAATGTTGTATGCATAGTTGCCCGCTCAAGCTACCGCAACCGGTCATCCTCAAGCCGAGTTAGTTGGCCTTCCTTGCATGAACCTCGAAATCCCAATAGTAACTCATCATGAGTTTGACTGTTTCAAAGCTGAGGTCATGTCTGAGCTGAACGACATGAAGGTCATAGATCTCTTCTTTTGAGAAAAATATTCTGAACGCCATCAATGATCTGAAGATTGAATTCCGGTTGAGTTGCCAATCTCAAGCTTCTTCCTCCTCCAAACAACCGCGTGATGAACATGACGATGAGGATGATCCTAATAGCCATGAAGGGGAGAAAGGGAAACGCGTCGAGGAAATAAACATCGTAGCTACCACAACCACTACTATTGTTCCTAATCAACCAATCGGTGATACCTCTTCCGTACCCAGCAAACAACACACAAAGCCACAATCTGTTGAGCCAGATCTTGAAACAGAACCAACGGTTGACAAGCCTGAGGTTACAACGGAAATAGATACAGGAGCTGCTGATGTTCATTCAGATGAAAATGAACCTATCCAAGTGAATGCTTAAAGTCTCAAAGTTAATGTGAGAGGCATGTTTAAAGATCAGTATGCTTAAGTTCTTGATGAAGAGGACTACTAGAACATCAATTAGTTGAATAGCGCAATTCCACTATCACGTATTCATCCAGGCTCATCTACTGCACCGAGACTACTCCATCATCAAGTAAGATGGGAGAAAATGATTGATGCTCACAATCCAAGATGGGAAAAACAATGATCAGAGTGCCATTTCTTGAAGAAACAAAGCAAAAGATATATGTTTTTTTTTGTTAACCTGGAATTCCAACCCGCTATACGAGCCGATTACTCCCAAGGTGACTACCCGCTTTGCAGGTATCCCGGAGTCACCACATTTGAATCTTCGTACCCACAAGGGGATTTTTATTCCTCCCTGGATTTGAACTTGGGACCTCCAGATACTAATGACCTTTGGAGCCCAAGCTCAAACCATTGAGGCACCACCCTTGTGGTTGCAAAAGATCTATGTTGATACTATTAGTGAAGAAAACTTGACTCAACTTCACCGTGTCACTGAAATGTCATCATGAGAACTCATAGAGTACGTGTACATGTTGCGGAGAGTTGCAAAGCCTCGACACGAAGTAAATATTAAGCACAAGATTGTCATAATCAAGAAAATTGATTATCATCAAATCAGCAAATTCAAGTATCAAGTCTTCCATGTCAAGCGTGATGATGCAAAGGATTAGACTTTCTCCAAAGCAGATTTTGCAAGATTCGAAATTGAATATCTAGAGTACATGTACGTTGAACTAAGAGATCAAAGGCACAAATCAAGAGATGAGCAACGTGGTTTAAGAGCGATAGTCAGATTCGTCAAAAAGGAGATAAGATACGGGTATCTTCATGACTTTTAAAGAGGTATCGAGAGTTATTAAAGAATGATTTATGTGTTCAAATCGAATCAGGATCTTAAAAATCCCAATCCTTATTATTCTCACCAAACCAACTCATGGGATTGTCTACTTCAACAGTTTATGTGTTAAAAGGCTTTATTGCTTCAATGAGTCTGTTGCTTATTATGATGGTACTTTGAAGTTAATTCGACTGCACCTATCAGTTGAGATCAGTTCAGAAAGAAAAGGATCAATTCACTGAAGAACATTGAGTCGAGTAAGATTTTTGAAGCCATGGAGATTATTGGCAAGCGTCTGACCTACCACCAAACTCTACGACGATTTGAAGGAATGTTTGTGCAACGACAGTAAACTGCTTTGACACAAATGGAGAGAATGTTATGTAAATATGGAATTGTATAAGAGTTGGAGATTTTGTGTAATTAAGGCAAGTGTATAATGCCTTATTCCCTTATGCTTTCATGCAATGTTCATAGATGTATATATATATAGACTCCTTCATATGCAAACCATATTAATGTTACAAACATACGAACCATGGGTATTTAAGTGTTTTTATAAAATTCATATTTTTAGCAATAATTTAGATTTTTTAAATTATTAATTCCATAAATATCTAATTCGGTTACCATAACCTTTCGTATTTTTAGGAATAAAATCATAATCTTCTTAAAAATAATTAATTTCTTAAAAAAATCTAAATCTTCTTAAAAAACAATTAATTTCTTAAAAAATCTGAATCTTCTTAAAAATAATTAATTTCTTAATAAATAAACAAATCATAATCATTCATAATTGTAATACAAAAACAATTCCTAATAATTCATAACCATATACAAAAAATTTATCATTTTTTTCATATACAAAATAATATGAAAAACAAAGCACATATAAAAAGTTGTATACAAAAATAATTCATATACAAAAGTTATCACTTTTTCATATACTAGAAGACATACCCGCTGCAACGCAGCAGAATTTAAGTATTTCATTTTTAGAGGTCTCGAACTCTTTGAAGATATCAAATTGTCTATTGTTATGAACTTATAAATCGGCATCAATTATTTTTACAAAACTCAAGTACAACCCTAATTTAGAACAAAGTAGCACATTTAGGACCCATATGATTTGACCCTAGTAATGTATCCATTGCAGCGGGATGGATTTTCTTGTAATTTAGGAATAAAAATTAATGTAAATTTTCATATGAACCCATTCCAATCTTTTTCTTTTGAACAACCAATATATTCCAAACTAAAAATCTTTGATGCAACCCATACCTAAAACAACAGTGAACAAAATAAATTTGTTGCAGCCATCATAGACCATTGCAAACAGATAACAAAAGGCCAAAATCTTGTACCGCCAACATAAAGCCTATTATAGACATTAAAACAATTTGGTAAAAAATCTTCTAACTTTAACATATTCCTCTTCTGATGGAACTAAAAAGCCAAAGTAGACCTTATAATCTACATTATCATAACCCCCAACATCCATCAGAAACCAATGTATTACCAACTGGAATCATCCAGCCATAAAGAACAATCTTTGGACATAAGGTAGGATAGACCAATAGGTAGAAGTAAGAAAAGATAATAAACGAACCAAAGCCAAAGCATAAAACTGGGTAAAATCTGAAGCCACAGAAGTGATGCAATTTGGCCTATGGCCAGTGCAACTCACCAGAACCAGAAATATATAGAAGAAAAAATTACCAAAAGTGAAACCATAGGTGGCCATTAATGCTTTGTTAATGATGATTCCCACATAACTGAATATGTTGAACATCCATGCTCTTATTAGCCTCAATGCAGCCATTTTTATTAAATTTTAATGTTCTTATAAATCCTTTTAATACCACATCAGTTTTCTTGTTTTTCCAAATATATCCTCTGAAAGAATATCAAAAGATATGCATAAATAATTAATAAACAAAACAGCCTATCAAGCATTCATTTTAGTTTACAAAGTTATTACCTATCAAGAAAGAACAAAAATAGCCAACATATTTCAAGTACGATTCATCTTTGCTGCTCAATATAACGATGTAGTTGCCCACATTAGTTAATACATGAAACCAAAACAGTCCTGTTAATGTAAAAATAAACTTTACCTCCAAGCCTTGTATGACGTTAAACCCACACTGAAGAGGCAACAAAGGTTTTTGCATGTATGAAGTAGAACAAAGATGTAGTCTTAAAAAACCAGTACATATATAATGTATTGACAGAGACAAATACATATAACTTGCACCTAGATACCATATTGACAAACCTGTATCCTCTAGCCTCTGCTAGATGTGGGGGTACCTCCAAGAGTCGCATCCAGTAGAACTAATCCAGCAACATGTGTGCCTAAAACAATTTGCTCTGGAAGCACGACACAAAACTCAACCACTATAAACAAAATCATACTGACCACACAAAAATGATGGTATAACATATCACAAAATTCTTGATAACTACACCTAGATTTACACAAAAAAAGATTCACCACAAAAATCCAACATAGGTGATACTATCACTGGTACATGCGTCTGATAGTATAATCAACATACTCTTTTCAGAAACACTGGCATCTCCGAAAATTGGACAACTCAAAAATTCAGAAGACAACCATTTTATACCGGAAAAAAAATTAAATCTTTAACAGTCTTGCAAGAAAGAATAAAAGATGCAAGCAGTTGAATGATGATGAAAATGGTTTAAATGGCACCCGAAGACAACAGTAATTGATTTCCCCATATCTACTGAGCCACCTCAAACCCTTAGACACAAAATACAAGCTTTAGAAATAAAATTATACAAAAACCAAAAAAGATGAATGTATAAGTGATTTAAAGAACATAAAAAAGAAAGTTTTGAATACGTATATTATGAATTCACAAAACATATATAAGAATAACAAGGCAAAAAGAATTAGAATAGTAACATGGTTTTGCACGAAGCTACAAAATTACGAACAAAATTAGACAAAATGCACTTGCCATGAATAAAATTTAATGGATGTAGTGTACGTGCTACTCATAATTCACAAACCATATATAATAATAAAAAGAAGAAAGAGTATCCATTTGTTAGTAAATATTGTTTTTTCTTCATAAAAGTATTATAATCTAGATATGAACTTTGAATGGAATAGTTTCTCTAATTTACTTTGCTAGGAGAATCGCATTCAAGCATTCTCTTGTAACATGGGTAATCTAGCACTACAACAACATCAACAAAGATGGGAGTTTTCAAGATTTTAATGTATCCTTAACGTACGATGTATTTTGCCTCAAAAAAGTAGGATTTCAACAATGAAACAGTAGAAAATTACTTTGCAAGTTAGAATGTAACTCCGTGTCCCCAGTAGTCTATGGACATTAATCTTCAACTTCTTTTTCTTAAGAATAGTTGTAGACCTGAAAAATGAAGGAAGGCATCAAAAAGTTGTTCAAATTAAGAGAAAAAATAGCTAATCTGACTGTCATCTGTAAATTTGAAAAATTCTACATAATTAACAAAAATATAAGGTAATATAATTAGATTATTCTATTTGTAAAAAACACTCTCAACAAAACAACAAAAAAATAAGATGTCTAGATATTACATATAAAACAAATTGTCACCTGCAATTGATTTCCCTTCCTCACCATAAGCAGTTTTCGGCTCAAAAGTATCTTTCATATAAGTTAATTGTTGGTTGGCCTTTGTCTCAAAAGCTTTAGGTAATCTTTCTTCACATGAACTTCAGGTACCAAACTAAACACTATATATGCGCATCTTTATTCTGTAGTTACATAAAGTTGATCAAGTACTTATGAAGATTCTCAAACAGAAAATATGGATTCCCTTCGTTTGATTAAATCACAACACACAGAAACCAAATGAGATTTCATATAATTTGGAAAAACTTAATATCAGAAAAATTAGGCAAAAGTAAAACTTGACAGGTTTTGAGTACTACCGGAGATGCAGAAAAACATATAACTCATAACTTAATCAAAATCTTGAAGATGAACAAAGTCTGAATCTTATCACATGAAGAAAACATGAATCAAAATTACATTTCCTAGCTTTTCTTCAGGTTGTAGTTCCTGAACCTGAGAACAATACTACCTGCACAAGAAAAAATAGCAGTAGAATATCACACAACTTTTAAACAGCTTAAATGTCACACAATTTTTAAACCAAAAAAAAATTCATAAAAAAACAAAGGGGCGGATGGTCAAGAAATAAACAACCTGTAGAATCAAAAGAAGTTTTCAAAGCTTTCCCTTCATCTCCGTTATTCAGCCTCATTGATAACATTTTATGAATGACTGGAAATTTTCATCATCATCAAACATCAAGCAAAGTAAAAATACGGATAGAATTAATGGGGGGAACTTGATTAAATTAATGAATCAAATCAAAGTCATTATGTAAACCTTTTTGATTTCCTCAATTTTCAGGTAATTTTTCATACATGCATGATCCAGAATCGAGACTTGCAATTGCTCAACTGAAATCGTCATAAACCACTCCATAATATGTATCAAATTCAGTTTAAAATTCAAAGAAACTACAGAAATCAAACAAACATCAAAATCTAATGGAACTATTGATTAAAAAAATCTAAAATTTATATTTAAATAAAATAAAATCAAAAGAAAAGAAACCCCTCTACCATTGAAACCATGTTTCCTGATTTTTGATTTATGGAAACGAAAACCCCTTGTTAAATCATGTGGAGAGCTTCTACCCTCTGGAAAGCCAAAAAAACACCCTTGTTAATCATTGAAGTGAGAAATACAACCCAATCTTACCTTTGATTGTAAGAGGTTCAAAGATAGGTAGAAGAAATATTCCTCTAGGGCAAAAGCTTGAAACCAAGACTAATAAGATTTCCGTCTGTTCCGGGCCAGAAGCAGAAGAAATTTTTCTTGATTGTTGCAAGAGAACATGATATCGCATCGATTGAAAGGGAGGGCAGGGGAATGGGGGCTTTGAAGAGCAGGAAGGAATCGAGAGGAGTGGGGTGGCGGTTTCAATATCACCGCTCCGAAAGAGAGTTGAATGTGGAGAGAAGTTCAGGGGTCGTGGAGGGAGAGATAGAGATTTCAGCGGCTTGGTGGATTTCATGTTGGGTGTAGAGGGTTCGCTGGGTTGTAGGAGAGGGGGGGGTGAAAAAGTAGGCGGTTTTGAGGAAGGTGGAGAAACCGGTTATTGGACGTGGAAACGGAAAGCTGTAAGAGTTGTACATAAGGCATAATAAGTTGTAAGTCTTAAAGTTTCTAAACAATCTATATCTATACTACTTAATAAATGAAATTTACTTAAAGTCTTAAAACATACTTTAATGCATAAGGTACCACCCTACAATGCACAAAGTTCTAAGTCTTAAAAAGACTTTTCATATCCCAAAACTCTTTAAAAGTAATAAGATAACAAAAGGCTGCTTCTGCCAAAGAACCGCCCTTATGCCTCTGCGTTCTCCATAGATATGACGATTCAAGCTCCCAGGCGTGGATTCGTGATTCAACATCTATAAATCGATTAGGGTTCTCTCCTATTTTTGCTTTCTTCTCCTGATTTGATTCTCCATCGCTCCTCTCATCTGGTTAGGGTTTTTTCAAATATCGCTCAATCTTCTCCTGATTCGAGGTAATTGCATCATGTTCTCTTCTTATGTTGTTCAATAACGAATTGTTACCGATTTGTTGATGAAGGCATTAGTTGCCAATAATCTTCCTTTTAATTCTGACATTTTCAATCAGATTCGTTATTTTTTTTGTTTCAAATGACACTTGCTATCCATTGTTTTCTCATCGATATCTCTATTTCTCATCTTCAAATGGGTACGAGTCAATCTCCCACATAAGCCATGGGTTTTCCTATCGATTTATCTATTTCTCATCTTCAAATGGGTATGCATCAATACCTCACCTTCCCCTTCAAATGGGCAAAGTCTGTAACACCCCCTGTTCCGCGTGGCCAAGAACAGGGTTATGTCACAGTTCAAGGGACATAAAAAAATAACAATAATAAATCTACTGAGTAGATTTATAAAGTTCAGAGCTTGACTAACTAACATAAACGTGAAATTACCAACCATCATTTGAAGACAACTATAATTGTGGTTTATATTCACATATACATAGCATTATACACATAAGAACCAAAAAGTAGACTATCCAAAGATGTTCAAAAGGAGGTCCAAACATAGTTGTCTTCACTTCTCTTAGTCACGTCCCCTGTCTAATCACCTATGTACCTGCCGCGTCAACAAAACACACGGCTGAGCAACTTTGCCCAGTGAACGGATTATAAAATTTAAAATAAACAATAATTTAACGAGTAGATGCGGAAACAAAAAAAAGGAACATTGATACTTATAAATACAACAAGTGTATAATAAATAGGTAGACGATGAAGATTTATCGAGTTCATAAACATGATTCATACAACTTAAAATATATATAAAAAGAATGCATTTATAAGATATCAAAAACCGTATAATCAACCGAACATCATAAAGATGTAACAAGAGTCACTAAAACCAAATTGTGTCACGAAGACACTTCATTCTCACGGGTTGATCAAACCACGTGAGTCTCATGAGGTAGCAGTGTGGGCACACTCACTGTCTAACCCCTGTCGTGAATAATTCACGACCCGACTCGTGTAACTAGGATCGATCCATTCGCCCCCGATAGCTATTACTTGGCCAGACCCCTTATGTGTCCATTCTAAGTGAGGACGCCACGATTGTATAGCCACCGTGGAAGCATCTCGACCTTGGTGCCCCCAATGACCGAGTGTTCAATCAAAATCAAAAACGAAAGTCAGAGGTCACAACATATGCGACCTCGTGAAAACAAGTTCTAAAATCCAATCAACCGTGAAGATTGTAATTTAATTGCTCACCGATGTGTTTTGATTCAAAATGAAGAAATCTTATACAATTGTTACACAAATATTCCTTAACGGAGTGATTGTATCGTTTGATAACTCCGGACCAACACAATTCCAAGAATTCAATAGGAGTGTTACTATTTCACTTATGTGATAAGTAAAACATGGTGTACCATGTTCAAGGAGTAGACACATATATTCAAATATGTGTCCAAGTATTAAACGAAAATAGAAATCCGTACCTTTTACTCAAAACGACTTGTCCACTTGGTTGCTCAAGTTCCGACAAAGAGAAGGTCCTATAAAATATACAAAGCATTTAAAAGTTGTACCTACTAATCTAAGTCTAATACCCTTTAGAAACTTATTTATAACCTAACTTTAAGTACTAACACATCCTAGTATGCTTACACGACAAAACTAGAGGCTAATCAATTTGTGAAATAACCAAACACTCAAAATTAGCTGCACAAAACAGCACTGTTGTGCTTCTGTGTTTGGCTTATTTAGCATAATTAAAAGCCAAACTAGGTTCTGAGGTCTAAAACAAAATTGTATATACATGTCTTATGATTCAAATGGCTTTGGAATCACCCCGTTTGGAGTAACGACCAATTCGATATAACCTTTCTAAAAACAGTGTGCAGATCTTGTTTTGCACAGGACCAGCTGCAAAAACACACTGTTTAGACACTCTTAGAGACATAATTTGGTCACGGCTAAAACTACAAAGTTGTAAAGTAATGAAAGATCTTACTAACTGGAAAATTTTAGCTTATTTAGTGTTATGGTTGATTTAATACGAATTTTTCAATAACTGGACAGAAAGTTAAAAAAAACTCAGCAGCATTGAAAATTCCTTTTTTGGCATTTTAACAAACACCTTGAGGGTATTACTTCATTAAGCACAAAACTATTTTGTTGGTTTCCATCATTTGCCCATTTTTTTGAAACACAAGCTAACCAAGCTACCAATTTAACAAAGCTAATACAAAAGAACACAATCAAATTGAAGATTGTTCCATTAAAACCACAACATATGATCTATTTAGGATCAATCATCTTCAAGTCAACTCTCTCATCCAAAGAGACATAAACTCAATTCTACATCATACAAGACTGTCTATACAATTTCAAAATGAGAGATTAAGAGATAATAGATATATATACCTCAAAATTGTAGCTTCAACCTTCAAAACCTTCAATTCTTAGCTTAATTTTCCTATGAATTTGACTAAGAACATAAGAGATGGAGATAGGAACCGTGAATGAGTCGGTTGTAGGCTGAAAAATAATGAATTAAAGCATTTAATTTCCAGCTTTTATATTTATCAAGCTTACCTAGTTAACCCCTCAAGTTCCACTTATTGCAATTCTAACCCGATTAGAGGAATCCTTCACATTCTAAGTCCCAACTCAAATTTGTTTGTACATGTTTAACCCCCATTGTACCACTTTTATAACCAATTAGTCCGATACAATATAAGAAGCAACATGTACAAACTTCTCTTGCTTGATTCCAAATTTGAATATTCTAAGCTTTATACGAAACCGACATTTTAGAAATCCGGGTATTACATTTCCTCCCCTCTAAAAAGAAGGTTTCGTCCCCGAAACCGGATTAAGGATAGAATATTCATACCTTAAAGTAAATGCGGATATTGATTCCTTATCGAGTCTTCTGTTTCCCACGTCGCTTCCCGCTCTGTATGATTTTTCCACAATACTTTCACAAAAGGGACGGTTCTACGTCGCAATCGTCTCTCCTCTCGGTCTATGATTGCTTTCGCCTCTTCAACATAAGAGAGATCTGGCTCAATTCGCTCTAGAGGATAATCAATCACATGTAATGGATGATAGTGATAGCCACGTAGTGAAGATACATGGAAAACATCATGAATTTGAGAAAGTTGCGGAGGTAATGCCAAGCGATACGCCACCTCGCCAACCCTCTCTAATATCTCAAAAGGTCCAATATATCGAGGACTCAGTTTACCCGTAAATCCAAACCTTCGGACACCTCGTAAGGGAGAAATCTTCACAAAAACATGTAGATCGAGAGGCCGTTTCGCCCCTTGTCCCCGAATATGGGTAATATGTTCTCATACAATGTTGCTCCAATCTGACCTAGTTGGCGAGCGATCCCAGTTCGCGACAGAGAACAAGACAGCAAGCGAGCGTACCTTGGGTAAACTCTCAGGTTCTTTTGCAATGTTCGTAATTTCTATTTTTTCTGCTTCAAATCGTCTCTGTTTCTATGGCTGTAGTTTAATACATTTGAATACTATGACTGGTATTTCTATGGCTTTAGTTCAATTTTTCATGTTTCAATCACCGGTTGAATTAAATGTGTATTTTAAATCTGTTAATTCTTTCATTAAGCCTAAAACCCCTATCTTATGATGTGAATATTTAAGCTGGCATATAAAGATGCATTTGTAAGCCGGCGGGTAGACCAGAACATTTAATGTTAACCCAATAAGTCTGTGTATTTTTATTTATTCATATGGGTTTTTTTTAATGTGCATTTTAAACCTGTTAATTCTTTCATTAAGCCTAAAACCCCTATCTTATGATGTGAATATGTAAGCTGGTATATAAAGATGGATTTGTAAGCCGGAGGGTAGACCAGAACATTTTATGCTAACCTAATAAGTTTGTGTATTTTTATTTATTCATATGGGTTTTTTTAAATGTGCATTTTAAATCTGTTAATTCTTTCATTAAGCCTAAAACCCCTATCTTATGATGTGAATATGTAAGCTGGTATATAAAGATGCATTTGTAAGTCGGAGGGTAGACCAGAACATTTTATGCTAACCCAATAAGTCTGTAGTGAACCTATTTATTTTTAATTATTCTGTTTTAGATATAAAGACTCATTCTAATTCCAAATACTTTTCATTTTTCAAAGACTCATCAAGTCTTTTCTATTTACAGTCCTCTTTACCCTTTTGGTTTCAACATCTCTGCTTTGTTTCTCCCTTGCTCTCTATGTTTGAAAACAAAATAAGAACACCTAATGAGTTTTTATATTGGGAAAATTTGCTAAATAGTACAAAATACTATAAGCTGTCAAGGCCTTTCTTCCTTATTTTGTAGTGTTCATTTTTTTCAAATTGATATTTTCGTGTTGGAAAAACAGTTTGTAAATTCTTTATTTTGTGTGATATATTCTCCATGTCTTTTTGATACATAAATTCTTTTAATTCCCTATAATCAATGTAGTTCTTATTATTGTTGTGTATCCTTGCATTACCTCACCAAATTTGATTGTTCTATATACATTTATTTATTTATTTTGATCATTTCTTTTTGAATTTTCAAATACATAGTTTTTTTTAGTAGAAGGCCTACAGAGGACCATAGAAAGCCTGCATAGTTGATGTGGTACATTGGTGTTTCATTATTGTCCACAAAATCAAGCATCATACACAATGATCTTCATGAGAAAGTCAACTAACATTGATACAATGTATATATAATATGTGTATGGTCGATTGAGTTGAGAGGTTCAAATCTTCTTCAAAAACCCTCACTAGAAAGCCCATTAAGCTCAATAAGAGGCCTCAAACAGTGCTTATTAGTGCTTAAAACTTCTTATTAGTTCTTATTGGTGCTTAGGGACTGTTTAATGGTTTTTGTGCATTTTTGTTCTTTTTTTGTGGGGTTTTTGGACCGTTTAATGGTGATCTTAATAAGCACAATGCTGTTTGTAGCAACTTTTGAGCTTAATGAGATTTTAAGCTGCCTAAAACAGTCCTAGACGCCCGTTAAGCTCAATAAGCTGCCTCAAACAGTCCCACACGCCTATTAAGCACAATAAGTTGCCTCAAACAGTCTCAAACCCACCTGGTTCTGCTGTTTATCCCACCTGCTTTTGCCAACCAGCCCCTTATTTGTTTATTTATCAACTTTTGAGCTTAATGATGATTTTAAGCTGCCTAAAACAGTTCCAGACGCCTATTAAGCTCAATAAGCTGGCTCAAACAGTCCCACACGCCTATTAAGCACAATAAGTTGCCTCAAACAGTCCCAGACGCCCATTAAGCTCAATAAGCTGCCTCAAACAGGCTCAGACGCACATTAAGCTCAATAAGCTGCCTCAAACAGTCCCAAATGCCAATTAAGCTCAATAAGCTGCCTCAAACAGTGCTTAAAACTGCTTATTAGTTCTTATTAGTTCTTATTAGTGCTTATTAGTTTTTATTAGTGCTTAGGGACTGTTTAATGGTTTTTGTGCATTTTTGTTCTTTGTTGTGGGTTTTTTGGACCGTTTAATGGTGATCTTAATAAGCACAATGCTGTTTGTAGCAACTTTTGAGCTTAATGGGCATTTTAAGTTGCCTCAAACAGTCCCAGACGCCCATTAAGCTCAATAAGCTACCTCAAACTGTCCCACACGCCTATTAAGCACAATAAGTTGCCTCAAACAGCCTCAAACCCACCTGGTTCTGCTGTTTATCCCACCTGCTTCTGCCAAACAGCCCCTTATTTGTTTATCTATCAATGTTTTTTTTGTATAAACCATCATCTATATAAGTTGCTGTATAGATTATAAATGATAATTTATAAATTCGATTGACCCATTGTGACCAAATTGAAAGTGTTGTTCAATTCAATTGAAAACCATTGAAAGTGTTGGTCAATTGACCCAATGAGACCAAATTGCTCATCCAATGATACTTTTCAGCTAACAACAGGGGTCACTCAGCTTGAAACCTGTTGGTTATGCTTGCTGCCTTTCTCATGTTACAACAGGTATAGTTGATTCAGGAATTTATGTATTTGATTTTTTTTAATGAAATAACCTAATTTACTCCAAAATTCTTTTCTTTGTATTTACCAGGCTCTACAATCAAAATTCAAAACATATACTGATTGAAGGGAAAGGAGAACAGAGTGTTCAAAAAGATGTATTTGAAGGAGAATGACTTTGTGAACCATTCAGGTCTGTTGGGGTTATGAACACGATTCATTCAGCGCACAATAAATTTTAGAGACAAGAAGCAAAATTTAATAGGTTTCAATGTAATCAATAAACAAGCTCTTTGAACTTCATTAAGGTGGTTGTGTTGTATGTATAGGTTGCTAATGGTGTGCCACAAAATCCTTGAGGGAAATGTTGTTATAAGTTATGGTTGTTAGTAAACAACTAAAACTCTTCCAAGTAATGGACCTCACATTCTTTTTATCTTGAAATTGAAATGTTGATATTTTATTTTCTAGATTCATAAGAAAATTTTGCATCCCGCCGTATTGCGGGGATACACAACTAGTAACTGAAAAACTATATTACACGCTTTATAATATAGTAAGATAAAACCATATATCCATATATGGTTTTATAATTGTAATACAAAAACAATTCGTGACGATTCATAACCATATACAAAAAATTTATCACTTTTTCATATACGAAATAATATGAAAAACGAATCACATATAAAAAAATCATATACAAAAATGATTCATATACAAAAGTTATCACTTTTCTATATATAAAACTATAGAGGGAGGTTCAGGAGAAAACGCTAAAAAAAAATAGAAAACTGAAGAACACCCTGAGAGTCCGCCATTTGAACGGTATTTTTTGTTTGTGCATCAATGCATAAATATGCATTAGTGCATATGCACAAATGCATATAAACGATTTGAGCTCCTTTTTTCGATGCATCAATGCATAAATATGCATGAGTAATGCATGTTACCAGATGGCGGCCTCCCAGGATGTTGTTCAGTTTTTTTTTTTAGCGTCTTCTCCTGAAGCTCTCTCTAAAACCATATATCCATATATGAAAACTTCACGTACAAGAATGATACCACCAAAATTCATCATTTTTCGTTTATAAAACAATAAGTTTATGTGTCATCTCATGCACCCTAAATGCCACTGCTATATGAAACAATTCATAACCAAGGTGGACGAAAACGGTTTCAGACCACTCACTTCCGATGAGACATATCACTACGCTTCCATCTCTTTTCACTCCATTCTCACACACATTGCACAGAATACACAGTGATCCGACCGCCGTATTCGACTTTTCTTCGTTGTTCCTCGGTCGCCATTATTGATGATGCTTTGAATTAAATACTGGCAAGAAGATTTAAAATGGCGAAGCCAGCATGGAAGGATCTTCCCAGAGACAAAAACGGTGAAGCCATTAAAAACGACAATGACCATGGAAGCATCTTCAGAGAGTCAAAAATGGAGAATCGATTGAAAATAAAAAATGGTGCACAGATCTTCTCTGATGCCGTTTCTGATAAAGACTTGTGGTGGTTTTGTGGTTTGGATGAGATGGTTTCGATGGAATCAGGGCTGGCCCGTGGGCTGGGCGAGATGGGCGGCGGCCCAGGGCATCACAAGCCCAAGGGGCATCATTTGTTGGGCCTGACCTGTCATATTACTACTAAAAAAATACATGTTAAAAGTTGCAACTTAGAGGTCTTGAACACTTGACCTCAATAATAAAACCAACAATCTTTACCACTGTACTAAAGGTAGTTTTTGTTAATTTTTTACCCCTATATATCTTTTATTCCTTATCATCCGAAAATCTTTTTTCCTAAAATTATTTTTCTTTTCTCTCGTACTAAGACCAATATATATTTTCTTTTCCATAAATACGTTTTTATAGACAAATGTTCAAATTTGTTTTTAGTTTTAGTAAAATAATAGTATAAATTTACTGTAAATTAACTTTTTTAAACATTATTTTATAATTGACTTCAAATGATAACTATTTGAGCATCACATGCTACTATACAAACATTTAACCTAAAATGCTTTTTAAATATATAATATTTATATACGACGATTGCAACAAAAGCATTCATACACCCTCCTAATCTTTACTAAGGTTTGAACCACTAAGTTTGGATACCATTTGCCAAGGTCCTTTTTGGTAATCAATGTAAAATGTTGTTTTAGTATTAATATGTGTTGATTATAATATGATTGTTACTTTACATTTATATAAAGTTGTAAAAATTAAAAACCATTGAACAAAACTTATAAATTCGAAATAATTTAGTGTTTTTTCCTTTTTAAAAGACATTTTTTTACCGATTTCGTCTAGGGCATCAAAAACCTCAGGACCGGCCCTGGATGGAATGAAATCGGTGGTGGTTTTGTGGTTTGGAAAACCACTGTCTCATGATAAACTGATAAAGATAATATCATGGAGATGATTTAGGAAATGATTATGATAATCATTGTCTCCAAATTTAAAATTTAAATAATTAAAATACATACCATAATAATTAAAATAAATACTAAACCTACCCTTTCTTTAATCAAATTAAAAATCAAAATTCCTCTTGATCAAAATATTAGAAGGTTAGGATTGGTTTGCATAGTTTACAACATCGTAGAGTTTGCATTTGAAGTTCTCAACCATATATATATATATATATATATATATATATATAGAGGCGGTTCATACGAGGACGGTACCAATTTACGAGCATACGAGATCAATTCTCGGCCATTTATTTTGTACATGAAATTTTTCATATACAAAATCATATATGATTTCATGTACAAAATCATATGTGATTTTGTAAGCATCAAAAAGGACACGCGCGACTTTTCCCGTGGGCGAGACGCGAGAAAAGTCGCGGCTAATCATCTTTGATTTTGTACGTGAATCATATGTGATTTTGTACATGAAAAGTTTCATGTACAAAATGATTGACTGAGGATTGTTCTCGCATTCTCGTAAATTGTTACTGTCCTCGCATGAACCTCTTTCTATATATATATATATATATATATATATATAGGGACGGGTACAAATGAGAACTCAAATTTGATTGAGAACCCGTATCCTTTTTTATGCTTACAAAATCACATATGATTTTGTACATATATGTGATTTTGTACATGTAAAATTTCATGTACAAAATGATCGGTATTTTGTCGTTTATAATTATATTTTTCGTATACAATGTAAAAAAAATTAAAAAAAATTGAAACCGGTTACCCGGTACCGGTTCCCAGCGGTTCCGGTTCCGGTTCCATGGAAATTGGTCGGGTACCCGGTTATGCTCACCTCTATATATAGGGCTTAATCAAATGAAAACTACAAAAATGTTACAAACTCGTAAAACCACAAAAAGGTCTTCACAACGTTGAGTGTTGGAATAGTTGGATGGAGTCCGTAGGACTGAAGAAAGAGGAAGTTGAACGCCTAGAAGCAGTCTCGTATACAGCTCTATGGTCAATATGGAATTTTCATAATGGAAAGCTTTTTGGAGTAATGAAACCTAAAAAGACGTTGCGGGATGGTGTAGTTTCTCATTCGTTCCACTGGACGCAACATAGAAGTAGAAAGTGGAATATTAATTGGGTAGGGTGGTTACAAAATCCCCTACAGACTATATTTATAACGTAACTGTTTTGTTTTATAACACCTTGCTAAATTTTTTTTAATATTATGTTGTTCAAAAAAAATTATTTACTATTCAAATACTTACTACATCTCAAATTAATGAATATTTCCCTATTTACATGTATTACACATACAAAACACATTGAACAATAATGTCAAAGGCTTAATGTTCAACCTTCATCTCATCAAAGGTGTAGACTCGAGAAAGCACGACCCAAAACTTAAAAATTCCTAAGAGCATCTTCAATAGTTTTTTTTTAAATAGAGAAAATGAAGAAAATAAGGATTTTAAGACAATTTTTTGTTCTAATATCTTTTCCAAAACTATCTCCAAAATATAAAAAGTATAAGAGAGAATGAGTTTTTCTTCAAATATGAAAATTACTCCAAAAATAATTACGAAATGAGAGAACCAATAGAAGGCTTTGAAAATAAATATCTAGAGAAAAAAATAATATTTTATTAGATGAATTCAATATTTTAATATTATAATCAATGATATATTCTCTAAAATGAAGAATCTATTGAAGATGGATGTAATTTTTTTTAGAGATTTTGACATTTAATTCTCCGTTTTAAAGGAATGAGCCCATTATATTATATAAAACTAAACAGTTTCTTTTATTATCATTTTTATTAATTACTGTCTAATACTTATAACTAATCACCCCTAAAAACTTGTTGATTAGATACCAAATGATATATAATTCCAACGAGAAAAGACAACGATGATACATGGTTCTGAGAAAAGAAAAACATAATGATGATACATGATTCGGAAAAAAGATAAAAGATGACAATGAAAGTAAAGTGCATGCAACGAAAAGTAGAGTAAAGACATTCGGAGTGGGTCACACGTACTCACATGTCAAAACCTATTGGTGGCAAGTGGCAACGTATTTTTTTTTATTAAAATAGAGGAGTTTTATAAAAATAGGGGGTGTATCCGTGGATAATTTGTTTTGTAAAAATATGGTGTTTTTTTAAAAGCTTAGATACCTTTACAACTTTAACCTCTTAATTTTTTAAATAAATTTTAATAAAGAAGGCTAATGGTATCCCTAATCAATGCTAATCAATGCTAATGACATCCCTAACTATAAGGTAATAATTGTGTTTTTCTTGTATTTTTTGTCCTTTTATTGTCTTTTAAATTATTAATTAACTAATTTTTTTGTATTATTTTAATTTATTTAAATTATTAATTAACTTTTTTTCTTTGTTATTTTTTGTTAATTTTAATTAAAATAAATTATTAACTTTTTTTTCACTTATTCTCTTTTATTACTTTTAATTAATATAAAATTTTTAATTAATTATTTTTTTCTTTTATTCTTTTTTATTATTATTTTTGATAGAAATATATTTATATAAATAAATGTTTAATTCCTATTTATATTAAATAATAAATACATATTGAAATTGTAATAATTTATAAGATAATACTTTAATAAATATATATAAAGTAAGAATCTAATAATATATATAAAGAGAGGGAGGTTCAAGCACAATATCTTTTTACGAGAAAGCGAGAAACTTTTTTCATGTTTGATATAAAAACATTACAAATTTAATAATTATATGATATAAAAAATAAAACATAAAAACTAAGATTTGACACATAGATAATACATAAGTACAATTTTCACTTATTCTAAAATAACATTATCCGTAGTAGCACTAACACGTAAAAGTTGTTCGTACTTATTTATTCGACCTAAATACGGTGTAGCCCATGCAGCAGCAGACGGATAACTGCAATGCCTAAAATGTTGTGTAATTCTAGGGATCGGGTATCCTTCTGCCAAGTCTAGTTTAATGTAATGGTTACCATTAACGTACCCAATTGCAAAAATAACATGTTCATACCACGGTGGCAAAGTAGACCTAAGCGGTAAGTACGTTGAACAACCTGCAATGTCTATAACGTGTAACATCACATTATACCTTGAAGCAACTAATGTACCAATTTCAGGCATCGTCATCTAGTGTTCAACTGGGGCACCTCGATCTGATTGAAAAAAGTTTAAAATAGTGTAAACTATATTCCAATATTGACATCCAAATATGTTGAGATATTCTGTCTTGTATGCTTCTAACTCTTCCATCAAGTTAGATCGAATTGTTGGCCATGCATCTTCATGAAGACCAAGGTGGACAGCTATTGCTTGGAATCCACAATTTCCATCACCTCTCACATCATGTACATTCTTGATGTAAGGGTGAAACATTTCTGGAATTTGATTACTATATGGATGTGTGTTATAATTATTGCTGAAAAAAGAACTATGCCTCACTGGTTCCTGGTAGCTCATTTCATTCAAGTCCACAAATGATGATGCGTTCGAACAACTACATCTAAATGTTTTTCAACTGTAAAAGACGGATCAACGTAAGCTAAAAAGGACGGATCAACATGAGCTGAAAAAGACGGATCACCATGAGCTGAAAAAGACGGATTAACATGAGCTGTAACAGATGGATCAACATGAGTTTTTCTAAGAATTTTATCCTTCAACGAGGGGCGTCCACAAGTAGTCTTGTTAACAATAGGTTCACGAACACTTGTTTTTAATGGCGTGACTATCTCTATTATCTTCCTCAAATAACTAAACTTGCCAGCTCTCGATTGTTTGTTAAATTGCTCGGTAAACATTTGGACTTCATCGTCACAACCAATATCATCATCTTGTAAAGTTTGGCACACGGATAAATCAAGCTTCGTCCAAAATACATCAATCGAATCGATTGGCATAGGAAGACCTTTGTTGGAATACAACATTTGTTCATGCGCACATGGCAACCCATAACATGTACGTAGTAGACAATTACAACTTCCAGAGAGCAAGCCAACAGATTAAGCATGCTGATATTCCTGTAATATTATGTCTAGTACATAAAGTGAATCAAAACCACACAATTGTTGGAAGTGCGGTTTGCGATGAAGATGTTTCGTGATACTTTTGCTCTGTTGAATACTTGCTTTAATTTCTGTATCTTTGGATTGAATGACTTGATTGACCTAATTCATAAATGTCGGTAAACTTGATTGCGCAGAATTCAAGTAAGATTTCAACTTCGAATGTTGACTCTCCACTCTGTTACTTGTCCGATTTCCAAAGTGTAGAAATTTGTCAGTCCAAACAGATACAATCATTTCTTTATATGGTCTTAGCCATGTGTCATTCAGATAAGCAAAAACACCTGAAAATTGAACAAATTTATTTCAATCCCATGAATAGTAATTGTTAAATCTATCAAGAAATTTGTTAATAAGTGTACCTAGATAGTTGAGCAATACTGCTTCAAGTTGTGCGAAATTAGACAGATACGTTTCATCTGATTCTGAAGCAATTAATGCCATCCATGCATTGTAAAAGGAACCCCAAACATCATTTGATGTTATTGCTGGTCTACAATTTCTCATAATACTTTGTTAGATATGCCATCTACAAAGTAATCTTTTAGCACCGGCAAAAACAATATTGCATGCTCTCATCAATGCCAAGTCTCTATCTGTGACGATCACACCTGGATGAAGACATTCATCCATCAATGACAGTAGACATTTTAATGCCCAAGTATAATTGGATATCTTTTCCTTGTGCATAAAGACAAATGCTACACAAAATGTCTTATTAGTTGAAGTTACACCAACAATCTGAAAGAGAGGCGTCTCAAACATGGTTTTCTTGTAAATGACATCCATCAACAACACGTGTGGAAATGCACGCCAAATCTCCAATGATCTAGGATGAGCAAAAAATAGATCTTCCAACTCATTATTCGAGTCATTTGTACGATCATAAATTACATAGCCTTTTTCCTGTAAAAATGACATTACAACTTGCATTGGAGGTCTACCTGCATTCTTCTTAAGTCGAAGTTTCTGGCACTGATTATATACAGTCTTTTTCGTAGACACATTATCTGGATGCTGCTTTTTGATTGTCGATAAAATATCTCTAGTTTGAGAGAATCGTCTTGCATATGCATGACCCTCTAGATGGAATGCAAAGTCATGATTATGTGCTTCACATTTCATAGTTAAAGTCCAACAATCATTACCCAAATGTTTTCCTACCAAGCGAAATGGGCAATTTGTTTTTCTTGTCCCAGTATGTTTACTAGAGGTGTTGTCACCTTTGTGTATACCACTACAATCACATTGCAGTACAACTTCATATGGGTCCCCACGTGAGTCACGTTTGCTTCTTTTTATAACAATAACAAAACCAAGTGAAAATGTCACGCTGCGTGCCCAGTCAATTAGATCTCAAAAGTAATAAATTCGCATTTCATAAAAATTACTACGACCAACTTATTTGAGTAAATGATAAAATCTTTTAAATAAATTTAATACTAAAATATCAATATATATATATATATATATTATTTATTTAAATATCCAATATAATATATTTTAAATTATATATTTACCTGATTATTTAGTTTTAAATAAATTTAATACTAAAAAAATCAAATATTGATGCTATTAAATGAGATATAATATTTATATATATATATATATATATAATAACAAAAAAAAATGTAATATATTAATATGTAATAATTATATAATTAATAAAAAGTAATAATAATTATTTAATATATATTATATTATTTATTAATCATTGGGTTTCAATTTCGAAGACAATTAATACCTACTTAGGGGTGCCATTAGCACCACCCATTTGAATTACACCATTTTTTTTGATATTTTATATTTGTTGTATTTTTTTTTATATTTCTAATTTTTTTTAATTAGACGGTATTTATACATCATTTTCTTTTCAATTACATTATTTATTATTATTATTTTTCAATTAAAACCTTTATTTTAAAAAATACAAATTACTATAAATTTAAATTTTGAATTACATAAAGGAGATTACGTGAATATTAAGAGATACTGGGATACATACAAGCGAATATATGGAGACCCGTTATATGAATATTGTATTCTTAATTCTTTTTATTAAATATTTTACTATTATAAAAAGTTAGAAATTCCATTTTCATAATTCTTTACCATTACATCATTATACTACACAATATTTATATAATTTTTCTGTTGATTTGATTTTATATGATTTTGAACTTTTTTAAGTTGATTTGGTTTTACAAAATTTTAAACATTCTGAAATGAATTGACTTTAGATATTTTAAATTTTTTAGCTTATTTGATTTTATACATCAATAAAAGTTAAAAAAAATACAAATGCAAATAATATTCAATATTGGTATCAATTATATATTTATAAGAATTAAAATTATAGATAAAATATAATAATAATAAATAAAGGGGTGTCATCAAAAATATTGATAAGATATCTTTTGTAAAAATATAATAAATCAATTTAGTTATCTATTTACAATAACTAAATATATACAAAATATGTAACGAAGGTATAATATAATAACTAAAAAGCAAGTTAAGGGTGTGATTAAAATTCATTATCATATTAAAATGGATTGAATTTAAAATAGGTGTGGGGTCTGTCACCCTATTTTTACAAAAATACATTAAAATTATCCTATTTCGACAAAAAAATTAAAACAAAACTATCTTTATGACGTATTTCTAAAACTCTCATATTTTTACAAAAAGCTCAAGTAGCAACCGCATGCCAATATGAACGGAAAAAAATCACCTGTATCAATGTTTCCTATACAAACCCTGTCCACCATTTAAAAATGACAAGTCGTCATCTATTTTTAATAATTATCTAACATTTATTTTAATAGCTAAACGAAGGATCACTCTCTTAGGTTGTGTTTGTTTTTCCAAAATTTGCTCTTAATGTGCTCTGAAATTTGATTCAGTCAGACATTTTCGTTTTCAGAGTGTTTGTTTTTTTTTTCCAAGTAAGAGCTAAAAGGGTCTCATCTTCATCTCAAATATTAAGTGGAAAAACAACCTCATAAAACCTCTTAAATGGTCTACCCCTCCGGATGTCGTTCTCTCCTCTCCGCCTCCAGGTCTCGCCCTCTCCTCAGGCTCTCGACCTCTCAAAGCCCCAAAGATCAGGGTCGTGATCTGCAAGACACCACCATCTTTGCTAAACCTAACCCTTTCAACTTTCCCTTTCTTGACTACTGAGGAAGTGCTAGAGGAGCTGAAGATCTTCTACTTCCATGGCGATTTTGAGACGAGGGCATCCTTGAGAGCACAACCGAAAGGGTCTGCACCAGTGACGATTTTGAGACGGCGTTGCCATGGTATGGAGACGGTGATTGTGGACGGCAGTGTACTAAATGCCCTGTCCAAGCCAAGGAACTTACACCGAAGAGTCCTGATAAATGATGATTGAGACGAGATTCGTCTGAAATATTAAGTGGAAAAACAACCTCTTAAAACCTCTTAAATGGTCTACCCCTCCGGATCTCTTTCTCTCCTCTCCACCTCCAGGTCTCGCCCTCTCCTCAAGCTCTCGACCTCTCAAAGCCCCAAAGATCAGGGTCGTGCTCTGCAAGACACCACCATCTTTGCTAAACCTAACCCTTTCAACTTTCCCTTTCTTGACTACTGAGGAAGTGCTGGAGGAGCTGACGATCTTCTACTTCCATGGCGATTTTGAGACGAGGGCATCTTTGAGAGCACAACCGAAAGGGTCTGCACCAGTGACGATTTTGAGACGGCTTTGCCATGGTATGGAGACGGTGATTGTGGACGGTAGTGTACTAAATGCCCTGTCCAAGCCAAGGAACTTACACCGAAGAGTCCTGATAAATGATGATTGAGACGAGATTCGTCTGAAATATTAAGTGGAAAAACAACCTCCTAAAACCTCTTAAATGGTCTACCCCTCCGGATCTCGTTCTCTCCTTTTCGCCTCCAGGTCTCGCCCTCTCCTCAAGCTCTCGACCTCTCAAAGCCCCAAAGATCAGGGTCGTGATCTGCAAGACACCACCATCTTTGCTAAACCTAACCCTTTCAACTTACTCTTTCTTGACTACTGAGGAAGTGCTGGAGGAGCTGACGATCTTCTACTTCCATGGCGATTTTGAGACGAGGGCATCCTTGAGAGCACAACCGAAAGGGTCTGCACCAGTGACGATTTTGAGACGGCTTTGCCATGGTATGGAGACGGTGATTGTGGACGGTAGTGTACTAAATGCCCTGTCCAAGCCAAGGAACTTACACCGAAGAGTCCTGATAAATGATGATTGAGACGAGATTCGTCTGAAATATTAAGTGGAAAAACAACCTCTTAAAACCTCTTAAATGGTCTACCCCTCCGGATCTCGTTCTCTCCTCTTTGCCTCCAGGTCTCGCCCTCTCCTCAAGCTCTCGACCTCTCAAAGCCCCAAAGATCAGGGTCGTGATCTGCAAGACACCACCATCTTTGCTAAACCTAACCCTTTCAACTTTCCCTTTCTTGACTACTGAGGAAGTGCTGGAGGATCTGATGATCTTCTACTTCCATGGCGATTTTGAGACGAGGGCATCCTTGAGAGCACAACCGAAAGGGTCTGCACCAGTGACGATTTTAAGACGGCGTTGCCATGGTATGGAGACGGTGATTGTGGACGGCAGTGGAGAACTCTATGTATTTAGAGGAATTCGATTCATTGTTTAATATTGATTTTAGGATCATGACTCGATTTCTTGGATATTTGTGGGTTTTAGGGGTTTTTCCCTTTGAAGATAGGTGGAGGATAGTGTTGCTATGTTGGTGGTGGGCGGCTGGACCCCATTGATGAAAATTTTGAGGGTTTTTTCTTTTCTTTTCTTGAAATCTATCAAAATAATTGATTTTTGATATTTATTTTTATTTCTAAAGTAGCAATTAAAGCCATAGAATTTAAGATTTCAATATATTCAGATTTCAGACATTTGTTATTTACAAAAATAAACAGGCTTGTTGTTTCAGATTTCAGATTTCAACACCACCTCTTATTAATCAGAAGTGAAATCAGACTTTAGACTTCAATACCTCTTAGAAAATAAATGTCATCTTAGACTCCTCTCTTATACTATTTAATATTTATTTTTATCTTCTTCCTCAATTAATATGCAATATTTATTTTTATCAATTAAAATTAGTTATCTTTTTCAATTCTCTCATATATTTATAAATACTATTTTTTAAATCTCACTTTTTAGTTTTATTTTTTTCCATTCGTTTTATAAAAAATTATTTTATATATTAAATTTATAATTATATTTTAAATGATTTTTCTTTTCTTGGCCAGGTTAAAGAGAAAACGCTAAAATAAAATAAAATTAAAGAACACCATACGAACCCTCCATCTAGAAGGTATATACAAATACATACTGGTAATTTGTAATATGGATTTGTACACATGCACTAATACATACATATGCACTGATGCATAGAAAAAAAATAGCTTCAATCGGTTATATGCATTTGAGCACACGGTCCAGATGGAGGGCTCCTATATTGTTATTCAATTTTCTCTTTTTTTAGCTTTTTCCTGAACCTCTCTTTTTCTTTCCTATTTTTTATTATTATATTTTTGTTTATATTAATCATAGTATGAATTATTTATAATCTCATTTTAACAATCTATTTTAAATCCGATTCATATCTTACTTTTATTTTAAACAACATACATAAATATTCATATAGAATATTATACAAATATATAGTTGACGTAAAAAAATCGTTAAAAAAACTTTATTGAGAAAAATGTCAAATCGAAGGTAATACAATGCTCGATTTTTGGATGTAACTTGTTTGATTAAAATATTAGTTATTTTAAAATAATTTAGTTAAAATTAGGGAAATCAATTAAAATAACAATTTTAGAAAAATCAATACCCAATTTAACAATTCTCTCCTGGTTTGCCAAAATAACCCATATCCTTGTGAAATCACCTCCCGATTGAATTTTACGATGTGGTAGACGCATGATCAATTAAGCATTTTATGTTTTAACCATTGATTAACTATCTAAATTTTAATCAATAGTCGAGATTGGTCCTCGTGTTCACAATAAAAAATGAGTTTTTATTTGAACCCATTCCTACAAATATAATTAACATCCGGCAAACAATTAAAATTCAAACATGTCAAACTATTTTAGTCTTGAGAAATCAAATTTAAAATAGAATGCTAAAATGAGATTATAAATAATCAATATTAAGATTAAGATTAATAAAAATAAAAATATATTAATAAAAAATAAATGGAATAAGAAAGGAAAAATTTTAAAAGATAATTATCTTGAGATTTGGCTTCAATCAATTATTTTATTTCCTTTTCTTTTGATATATTTTCCATATCTATTTTTGTCAATAGGAGGTAATTACGTCCTACATACAGTATATATTTGTATTCCTCTTTTGTATTAAAAATCAAGAAGGCAATAAGCCAAACCCATTTCTTCCCCTTTGCTGTGCAATTTATCATGGCACCAGAGCAGGATTAATCGATCCATACAGCTTCCGCATATCAATCAATATTCCCCTTCCGATTTTCATCGTCTATCATTTCTAAGAAAGACGATGAAGCACTTGAACCCAAACCATTTGTGGTAGACGTGATGTCGCCTTACTACGTTGTAGGATCCAATAACCCTAATATCGTTTTTACAAGTGATTTGCTGAATGAAGGTAATTACGCAGATTGGGCCGATGAGATGAGCAACGCCCTTTATGCTAAAAACAAATTTTGCTTCGTCGATGGTTCGCTCCCAATGCCGGATGAGGGCACATCGCAGTTACCGTTATGGAAACGTTGCAATGCTTTGGTGAGAGGATGGTTACATACCTCCATGGAAAAAGAAATCAGGAACAACGTCAAGCATGCTAAAACCGCTAAAGGAGTCTGGGAAGATCTCCAAGAACGTTTTGGGTGTGAGTGCTCCAAGGGCTTCTGAATTGAAAAGGGCCATCACTTTCACATGCCAAGAAAATATGTCGGTCTCCGCTTACTACACTAAACTAAAGGTATTATGGGACGAATTTGAATCGGTCGCTCCGATCCCGAAGTGCAAGTGTAACGGGTGCAATTGTGATGTGCCAGCAGTTGACGGCTATGAAAGAAAAGGATCGCTTGTATGAGTTCTTGATGGGCCTAGACGATGCTTATGGGACAGTCAAGACTCAAATTCTAAGCACCAAACCTACCATTTCTCTAGGGTCTGCGTTTCATCTAGTTTCAGAAGATGAAAGACAACGTCAAATATCCGCTACCAGGAGACCAAGCATCGAATCAACCGCATTTCAATTATAAGGGGCGAAACGTTTCGAGAAATTTGTAGCAGATAAACCAAACATTGGACGTGAGCCCAAACAATGCACCCATTGCCACAAATTGTATCATACGGTGGACGAGTGTTATGAACTCAAAGGGTATCCAAAGAAGGGAGAAAAAGGATACCGTGAGCCAAAGAAGGACGATTCATGGAATAAGTCAAGATGGGGAATAAAGAGTGCCCATATCGCAACCAGCATCAGCCCCATACCAGGGGTCAGTGTAGAGCAATATCAGGAGATTGCTGAATACATCAATAGGACTGCAGGTGCAACAAAGACTTCTGGTGAGGAAGGAAACACGCACGTAAATATGGCAGGTAAAACAGAAAGTTTTGCACCTTGGTATCGACTCCGGGGCAACAGAACATATAACATATCACAGGAGTTTATTAAAAAATGAAGAAGACTCTCAAGGTATATGTGACGTAAAAGTCGCAAACGGCGTTTCTGTCCCTGTTAGAAGCATGGGTGATGTGATCATGCCTAATGGGTTAAAATTAAATCGCGTTTTAAATATTCCGGATTTTAAATGCAATTTACTTTCAGTTAGTCGATTAACGAAAGATTTAAATTGCGCTATTACTTTTCTTCCGGATTTTTGTATATTACAGGACTTACCTTCGAGGAACCTGATTGGAGTGGGTAGGAACCGCGATGGTCTATACTTCTTGGAGCCCGTCGCAAAAGAAGGTGTAGCTATGTCAGTCACCACTGATTCAAAGATCTGGCACAAAAGATTGGGACACGCTTCAAGTATTTTTGGTAGTCTTTATAATGAACATTGTGATTCTTGTTTACGAGCAAAGTTGACTAGATTACCTTTTCCTTGTAGTAGCATACAAACTAAATCTTGTTTTGAGCTTATCCATTGTGACATTTGGGGTAGCTATCGCACTCCGTCTTTTATCGGCGCACGTTATTTTTTGTCTATAGTAGATGACTTTAGCAGAGGATTGTGGGTCTTTCTAATGAAACAAAAATCTGAAGTTTGTCATTTTTTGACAACCTTTTGCAATATGGTTCAAAATCAATTTGGAAAATGTGTGAAAAGAATTCGAACCGATAATGGGGTAGAATTCCAGTCTACCTGCATGCTTGAATACTATGATGCGCATGGCATCCTTTTTGAAACTTCATGCACTGACACACCCCAACAAAATGGGGTAGTCGAAAGAAAGCATAAGCACATTTTAGAAGTCGCAAGAGCTTTACGTTTTGAGGCAGGTTTACCCATAGACTTTTGGGGGGAGTGTGTTTTGACTGCCATATATATAATAAATCGACTACCCACTAAAGTCCTTCAAAACAAAACACCCTATGAAATTCTTTTTAATAAAAGGCCTATGTATGACCACCTTCGGACTTTTGGATGCCCAGTGTATGCAAAAGATAACCGGAAAGGGGGAGATAAGTTTGGCATTAGAGGCAGAAGGTGTGTGTTTGTTGGATATCCATATTCGCAAAAGGGTTATCGCGTTTTTGATGTTGAAAGTAAACAAATATATACTACACGAGATGTCCGATTCTTTGAAGATATCTTTCCCGTTCAAAGAAAATCATACGGAAAATACAACTCATCCTCTAAACAACAAACCTCCTAAAGAATGGGAACCGATCGAATTTGGACCATCTTGGGTAAAAGGGACTGACCGAGAGGATGTTAGTGAAGAAAGTGAGTCGTCCACTCCCGATAATCCGGTAGGATCCAGTGCACCCATACAAGGTGCAGATAATACTTTGGAACAATCTTCGAATGAACCTATCAAGGAAACCATGGACAAACCTTAGTCGCAACCAACTAAAAATTTAAGAAGAGGTGATAGACAACAAAGACAACCAAAACACTTGGATTCGTATGAAACAAACTTGCCCAGCTCGATTGACCATTCACAGCCCACTCCTAATCTGGAAACCTCGGAGGTATATCCCCTATCCCATTTTGTTGCTTATGATCGCTTTTCTAATAATCATAAAGCATATCTTGCGGCCATCACTTCCCATGATGAGCCAAAATACTTCTATCAGGCAATAAAAGACGAGAAGTGGCGTGATGATATGAAAAGGGAAATACAAGCCTTGGAAGAAAATGGGACATGGACTTTACAACCACTCCCACCCGAAAAAAAAGCGGTCGATTCAAAATAGGTTTATAAGATCAAATATAAACCAATCGGCGAAGTTGAACGGTACAAGGTGCGGTTAGTGGCGAAAGGATTGACCCAAGTTGAGGGGATTGATTTTCACGAAACGTTTGCTCTCGTTGCCAAGCTCGTGACTGTGAGAAGCTTACTTGCCATAACAACGAAGAAGAAATGGGAAATCCACCAACTCAATGTAAATAATGCCTTCCTTCACGGCGATTTGGAAGAAGATGTTTACATGAAAATTCCTCAGGGATTTGCTAATAAAGACGGTGAAACTCGGCTGTGCAAGTTACGCAAATCCCTCTATGGTTTACGTCAGGCATCACGTAATTGGTATCATAAGTTCACTCGCGCTCTAATCAACATTGGTTTTCGCCAGTTACGAGCGGATCACTCATTATTCATTTACAAGAGAGCAGGAATTTATGTGGTGGCATTAATTTATGTAGACGATGTTATCGTGGTTGGAGATAACAATGCCAAGATACTCCAAGTGAAAGAATATTTGGACAACTTATTTAGCATCAAAGACTTGGGGCCTCTCAAGTATTTTCTTGGAATTGAAGTTGCACGATCACCTGACGGGATAGTCCTCAGTCAAAGAAAGTACACCCTTGATATTTTGGAAGAGACTGGAATGCAAGGAAGTCGACCAAGTCAGTTCCCAATGGAGCAGAATTTGCGCTTAACCATCAACAATGACAGCCCCGCTATTGACCCCCTTCGCTATCGGCGACTGATTGGTCGCCTCCTTTATTTGACCGTCACAAGGCCGGATATCCAGTTTTCGGTAAATTATTTGAGCCAATTTATCTCCTCTCCGCGTCAACAACACATGGACGCATCGCATCCTCCATTTTCTCAAGGCAACTGCCGGACAGGGTATTTTCCTCCCGGTCAATGGAAATTTAACTCTTAGTGCTTATTGCGATTCTGATTGGCTTGGTTGCCAAATGATACGATGCTCATGCACAGGATACTTCATAACTTTAGGTGGTGCACCGGTGTCTTGGAGAACAAAGAAACAGTCTGTTGTCTCACGCTCATCAGCCGAAGCCGAGTATCGTGCAATGGCAACGACTGTTAGTGAGGTTTTATGGCTTTGATGGTTACTCAAAGATATCGAAGCCACACAACTTGGCCCAACTCCATTGTTTTGCGACAACCAAGCAGCTCGACACATAACCAATAATCCCGTATTTCACGAGCGCACAAAACATGTCGAGATGGATTGTTTTTTTGTACGCGAATGAGTAGAGACAAAAGAAATCATTCCCCGTCCAATTTCTTCAGAGCAGCAGGTCGCAGACTTGTTCACCAAAGCCTTAGGGGCTGCACGTTTCCGGTTTCTTGTCAGCAAGTTGGGCATTCGAAATCTTCATGCTCCAACTTGAGGGGGAGTCTTGAGATTTGGCTTCAATCAATTATTTTATTTCCTTTTCTTTTGATATATTTTCCATATCTATTTTTGTCAATAGGAGGTAATTACGTCCTACATACAGTATATATATTTGTATTCCTCTTTTGTATTAAAAATCAAGAAGGCAATAAGCCAAACCCATTTCTTCCCCTCTGTTGTGCAATTTATCAAATTATACATATAGAATATAAGGTTAAACTTTTATAAAATAAAAGGAAAAAAAATAAGATTAAAAAATAAGATTTAAAAAACATTTTTTGTTTAAATATATGAGAATTTAATTAATGTGAAAAAGATAATTAATTTTAATTAATAGAGATAAATATTATATATTAATTGTAGGAGAAAATAAATAAAAATATTACATATTAATTGCAGGAGAAAATAAATAAAAATAGTGTATATATGGAAGGATAGGAGTCTAAGGGGACCGTTTACCAAATCTTATCCAGGTAAGTGTTTACCGGTAAAATTCAACACTATCACTTACATACCGCATAAGATTTTAGTCCACAAAAACGTCATCGTATGCAACAATTTACCCGGTAAACGCTTACCGTGGTAAGATTCGTCACAATCACTTACCCGGGTAAAGACTTTTGATCATTGTTTTCCTTGTCTTCGTTCTTATCAGGTAAGATTTTTAATACTTGTTATATTCCTTCAATAAGATAATATGACTTGGTAAGCACTTACCCGGATAAACGTTTAGAAAACCACCTCTAAAAGAAGAGTGATTCTCCATTGATAATTATTAAACATAGATGATAAGTTGTCAAATCTTAAGTGGTAGACAAAGGTTGGCATAATAAGCATTGGTACATGTGAATTTTTTCCAATAAATTATACTTGAATGGGAGGATTCTCACACGTTGGTATAGCCTGAATTTCAAAAAATGGTCCACGTTAGCACTTCCGGATTCCAACCGGACTATGACCGGAAAGCTGAGCTCATAGCATTCGACGAAACCAAAACCGGCGTCAAAGGACTTGTCGACGCCGGAATCACGGAGGTCCCTCGAATATTCATCCTACCTTCACCTGAAAACCACGACTCCGATGATCAACCATCTCGTTCGGAGCTAAATCTTCCGACCATCAATCTGGCCGGAATCAATGAAGATCCGGTCCGGCGAAAGGAGGTGGTCGAGAAAGTGAAGGATGCATTGGAGAGCTGGGGGTTCTTTCAGATGGTGAATCATGGAATTCCGATTAGTGTTTTGGAGGAAATGATAAAAGGGGTGAAAAGGTTTCATGAGCAAGATAGTGAGGTGAAGAAACAGTGGTACTCAAGAGATGTGAGTGGGAAGACTAGAGTGGGTTACAATAGTAACTTTGACTTGTACACAGCACCGGTGACTAACTGGCGAGACTCTTTCTACTGCATCGTGGCTCCTAACCCACCTCAACCAAATGAGTTGCCGCCGCCTTGCAGGTTTCACTTCTTTACTTAACAATTAATTACTTTATAGTAAGATAACAGGGGAGGGATCATACAAGAACAACATCTATTTAAAGTGATAAAACAACATTTTATGGACCACATATGATCTGGATCTCACATAAGATAAAATCATATTTGAACACTTTGTGAACACCATTGAATCACATATGATTTTATATTATGTGGGACCCACATCATATATGGTCTACAAAGTGTTCATTTGTTCTTTTAAAAATGCAAAGTTCTCATTTGAACCTCTCCTAAGATAATATTGGTTCAAATAATAACCTTTTGACACGTTCAAATTAATTAGTCTTCTAATCATTTCTCTACCAACTTGACCAAAATGTCGCTGCATTTTTTATATCCGTTGCAGACCTATCTTAGAGACAAAAAAAATCAAATGCAACCAGTTTTCGATATCCATCGTAATTGCAGACCTGGGCTGTAGCAATTGCAGGTCTGTGATGAATTAATTTGATTTTTTTTGTTTTTTATATAGGTCCGTAATATTGAGGATTTGGATATTACAGATATAGTGACATTTGAATCAGCCGAACAAAAAGTGATTAAAAGATCAATTTAAATATATGAAATGATCATTTAACTCAAACACTCGTTACATTATTAATAAACTAATTTCGTTATCATATTTGTTTTTGACTTTTGTATGTCCTCTATAATCTTGGACATTTCATAGTTGGGTAGTATTCCGTTTTATATCAAGGTAGTTTTACTGAATTTTATTATTGGGAAGATGATTTCGAAAAATATTAATAAATTATGATTAGCGAGGAAATGTATGGTAAATTACCTATTTTATATATAGAATTTGCAGTAAATTCAATTGTTACATCATTAATGATGTGGGTTTTTGTTCTTGATATGTTCAATGTCACTATTTTTTCTCTTTTATTGATATTAATGATACTTTATGTTCTTTTTACTATAATTTTTATCGGTGCTATGCTTTTTTTATGGAAAAACATGAGTTTTTGGGTCAACTTACATGCATCGACTAACATCAATGATTTGGAGTTATCACATGTAAACCTCAATAGTCACAAGAATTTTGGTAACGCCCTAGAATTGATGAGATATTAAACTACGTCTCCTAGACTTTACGTGTGCGCCACAACCCAAGTGGTTTCCGTGTCATACTTAATATAAGGAAAAAATAGGTCTCTTATCAAAAACCCAAAAATATTATAATGTAATGATATTTTAAAATTGTATCCAAAGAAAATATTTGTTGTTGTTTTTATCCGATTATTAACTTGACAAAGGTTTGTTTTAGGATTATAGTTACTATATAATGATTAATTATACCACTAATAGTAAATATTTGATCGTTAATTACTTATCTTATGACTACATATGTAATCCGAATTTGAATTCATATCATGTAACACTTCATACAATTGGGATTTTTATGCAGAGATATTTTGCTAGAGTATTCTAGTCAAATGATTAAATTGGGAGATTGTGTTATTAAGCTAATGTCTGAAGCTCTTGGGCTCAACCCCAATTATCTTTCAGACATGGGTTGTGCCGAAGGGCTTGTTATGCTCAACCATTATTATCCTTCTTGTCCACAACCTAAGTTGACAATAGGCATCCCTAACCACACTGACAACGATTTCATCACGATACTTCTACAAGATCAAATTGGTGGCCTCCAGGTCTTTTATCAAAACCAATGGACTGATGTTCCTCCTATCCCTGGAGCTCTTGTGGTGAACGCCGGAGATCTATTACAGGCATCTATCTCTTTTTCACTTAATTTTAATACTTTTTGCTAATTATAGAAGTCAATATATATAGAAAGAGGTTCATATGAGTACGTTACGAGAATGCGAGGACAATCCTCAGCTAATCATTTTGTACAAAATCACATATGATTCACGTACAAAATCATATATGATTACCGGCGACTTTTCCCGCGACTTAGCCCACGGGAAAAGTCGCACCTGTCATTTTTATGCTAGTAGAAAATCACATATGATTTTGTACATGAAAAAAATTCATACATAGAAAATGCTTGGCTAAGAATTGTCCTCGCATTCTCGTAAATTGGTACCGTCCTCGTATGAACCTGCCCTATATATATAGGTGGAGGTTCAAACAAGAACAAACATTTTACGAGAATGCGAGAACACCTTATCACATTTGATAATACACATGAGGGGACCTAGTGGTGTGCGGACGACGTGTCTTGAGACTTAGGTCGCGGCACCCTTGTCACATTTGATAATACACATGAGGGGCGGACGACGTGCCCTGCAACTTAGGTCGCGTCAAAGGTTGCCTGCATCTATGATTTAGTATCACATGTGATGGTCTTGATGGATTATAGTATCACATCCAGGACATGCACCCTTATCATATGTGATAATACATGTGAAATGGCTTAATGGTTTAGGGGGGGCTTGGCCCACAATCTAGATCACCACAAAAAGTGGTATGTGTCTCTAATTTTGCATCACATGTGTATCACATGTGATAAATTAATAATAATAGCACATGTGATTGTTTATAGTAAAACGGTAACATGAAGGTCTTGTCGTTCGAACCCTTTCCTATATATATATACCCCCCGATATATATAGTGTTGTAACATTCTAATGGATGTACTTTTCAGCTGATTACAAACGACAAATTCGTAAGCTCACAACACAAGGTGTTGGCAAACAAGGTTGGTCCAAGAGTATCAGTGGCTTCGTTCTTTTCAACAGGCCCAATTCAAACCTCTAAGGTATTCGAACCGATTAAAGAGTTGCTTTCCGAAACTAATCCAGCCAAATATAGAGCCACAACGGTGAAAGAATATATAGATTACTACAGGGAAAAGGGACTCGATGGCACATCTGCTCTTTTACATTTCCAAATCTAGTTACCTTGGTCAGGTAGACTTTGAGCAAGATGTATTTGAAGCTCTTTTTTTCATGTTCAAGGCCATGGTGTTGCCATCTATCTCAATAAAGTGTTTTACTTTTTGAGTGATTTTTATAATAATATGTGATATGTGTTTGTGTAATTAATTATAACTAAATATATATTATGTACATGTTTTTTTGGATTAGTTACTATAACTTTATTTTATATCTCTGCCATTTTGAATTTCAAATCAATTAGATAATCTTATATTGTATATGATGTAAACAAAGGATGGCGAATATGTGGTTGTTTTTTTTTTACTTATATGCAATTTATTATATAGAACATAACAATAACCAAAACACGTGGTGTGATTGAAAATGGCTCTAAAAACTATCTTTTCTACTATAACTTTGAATCTACGTTATGCTCTGCAAAGAAAAACAGTGTAAATATAAGAGAGTCTTCTTGTAAGATTAAAAAAGAAATTACAGACTAGTTTTTTTTATTGGGCATATATGGGCCCGTAAATATAGGTGTTGTCACCAACTCTATGAACTCCCATCGCACAGAGTCGTAAGCTTTTTCGAAGTGCACCTTGAGCACCATTAATCTTTTCTTACGACCCTTGTACCAATCCATCACCTTATTTAGTATTATAGGCCCATCCAAAATCTATCTCCCCTTAATGAAAGTCGATTGTTCCATTCTGACACAATCGCCTATTAACGAGCTATGACGATTGGCTAGAAAGTTTCCAATGATTTTGTATTGGCACCCGATTAGGCTAATCGGACGGAAATCACCAACTAGCTTTCAGCCACTTTTGGGATCAAAGCTATAAAATAGGGGTTCCACCCTTTAGGTATTCTGTTAGACACCGCAGATTTATCCACCAGATTAACCACATCGTTTTCTACAATGTTCCAAAATTTCTTGATGAATCCATAAGTGTGGTTTGAATTTATGAAATTGAGTCATATCCAAAAGTGTGGTTTGAATTCTTCCACCAAATTTCTTGATGAAAAATTTATGGTCTATAAGAAAAATCATACGTTGATTATTATTTGAAATTATGAAAGTAAGCAAATATACAGTATGATTGAAATAATTGTTAGTTTTGTGCAACCTTTGTGTCATTTAAAACCAATTTCCGAGTATGAGAACAATGGACATCCTCCCTTTTGAGATTGTTGCTAATATTGGGCAAACATTATGATTTAGTCACGGTTATTTCATATCGCCTTATATATCTACTTTGGGTTAGTATTTCTTGCAAAAACGTTAGGATTGATTAACTCTAATATCGTTGGTCTTATATATCTAGCTTGTGTTGCATTTTATTGAGCAAATGTTAATATTGATATATAGTTTGGGTTGTCAATTGTTGGGCATACGTTAAGATTGTTTATCTTTAATTCGTGATCATCTTATATATCTAATTTGGGTTGCCAATTATTGGGCAAACATTAGGATTGTTTAACTTTAACCTAGAAACGTGTGATTTACGGTCGTTATGCTGCCTAACTTTTATAGTCTACATAGGATCAATACCAAATGCTGCCCAACTTTTAGGGTATGTTTGGTAGAGAGAGTTGGTAATAGAGAAAGGGAATTGTTTGTTGACACCAAAGAAAAGAAGGAATGAGAAAAGAAACAATTCCTTTTCTCTATTTTCATTTCCCTCCCACATGAAAAGAAAATGGGAGAATTGAAAATTTGGTTTCTCTTTGAGAATTGAAATATTTCAATTAACACTCCACTACTAGAAAATTGAGTATTTTCAACGACATTTCAACGAAAATTTTCAACGGAAAATGTCGTTGAAAATTTTCTATAAATTTTTAAGGGATTATTGACAAAACATAAATTTTCTACGAATTTTCAACGAATTTCCGTTGAAAATCTCTCAAAAAATGCATTTTCAACCAAAAACTTTTTGACGAGACATTCCGTTGAATTTTTTTGGGTTGAAAATGCATATATGTTTGTGAGAGATTTTCAACGGAAATTCGTTGAAAATTCGTAGAAAATTTATGTTCTATCAATAATCCTCTAAAATTCGTAGAAAATTTTCAACGACATTTTCCGTTGAAAATTCATTTCCTTTGAAAATACTCAATTTTCTAGTAGTGCTCGTTGTTTGGTTAAGCTGCTATTTTGGCTTAATAGGGTCTGTTTTGGCTTAATAGGATCTCTTTGGCTTAATAGGGTCTGCTTGGCTTAATAGGATCTGCTTTGGCTTAATAGGGTCTGCTTGGCTTAATAGGGTATGTTTGGTATGTTGTTGTGCTGGTCTGTTTGGTTAAGATGTTGTTTTGGCTTAATAGGGTCTGTTTTGGCTTAATAGGGTCTAATTTGGCTTAATAGGGTCTGTTTTGGCTTAATAGGGTCTTTTTGGCTTAATATGGTCTCTTGGGCTTAATAGGGTATGTTTTGGCTTAATAGGGTATGTTTTGGCTTAATAGGGTCTGCTTGGCTTAATAGGATCTGCTTTGGCTTAATAAGGTCTGTTTGGTATTTTGTTGTGCTGGTCTGTTTGGTTAAGATGTTGTTTTGGCTTAATTGGGTCTGTTTTGGCTTAATAGGGTCTGTTTTGGCTTAATAGGGTCTGCTTTGGTTTAATAGGGTCTGTTTGGTATGTTGTGGTGCTGGTCTGTTTGGTTAAGCTGTTGTTTTGGCTTAATAGGGTCTGTTTTGGCTTAATAGGGTACAATTCTCTATTGAATTTTGTGTTGTACCAAACAAGAGAAATGATTCTCTATTACATTTCTCGGTTGAACTCTCTGTGCTACCAAACAGAAGAGTCAATTCCTTTTCTCCAGACCAATTTTCTTTCTCTGCAATTCCATTCTCTGTAACCATTTCTCTACAATTTCATTCTCTGTACCAAACGCACCCTTATAGTCTATATAGGATCAATACCAAACTAACCTTGACCCGAAGTTGGTCCTCTAAGAAAAAGTGCTTAATAGCAACGTCAAACACGAAAGTTGAATATCATGCGTTACCCGAATATCATGTACGTTTAACTAAAGCACAAACACATGATTGAAAAAATGGGGTTCGACATCAAATGGAGAAAGTGGATAACTGGATGTTTGGCCAACTCTTCGACATCCGTTCTAGTCAATGGATCCCCAACTCAGGAATTCGGGATTGGTCGTGGTCTTAGACGGGGAGACCCGTTATCCCCATTCTTGTTTATTCTAGCAATGGAAGGGCTACATGCGGTGATTAAAGAAGCTGTAGAAAAGAGGATCTTTGTAGGGGTAAAAGTGGGAACGGGTAATGTGAATATCTCTCACCTTTTCTATGCAGACAACGTTGTTTTTGTCAGTGAGTGGTCCCAGCATAATGTTAGGAACATGGTCCGTATTCTTAGATGCTTTTATCTAATGTCCGGTTAAAAATCAACCTATCTAAAAGTAAGTTGTACGGGGTGGGAATTGAAGAAGGAGAACTAAGCGGAGTACATTTCGCACGTTTTATTCTCATTTTATAGCATAAATTGCATCGTTTTTGTGTCCGTCCCTAGTATATCTCATGCATTTTTCTTATAGCATAAATTGCATCGGTTTTATGTCCGTCCCTAGTGTGTCTCATGCATTTTTCTTATAGCATGTTTTATTCTCATTTTATAGCATAAATTGCACCACTGGGCGGCATAGGATTGGTCACTTTTTTGTTATGGCTGGGGATATTCACAAATACTTCGCCGATGCGGGTCACTTTCCGCACCGAGAGTTTTAGGCATCGTTTTTTTTCTTCCCCAACACCCTTACACAAGCATAGCTTGTGGGTGGGTGTTTTCTTTTTCTTTATTTCTTTTGTCGTTCCCTTTAGCATATAGGATACATATAGTTAGTTGCATCTCATGCATGCATTCTTTCCCGAGCACTATGACAATGCTCCTCTTTTGCTTGTGGGTAGGTATTTTATTTTGTTCTTTTTCTTTTCTTTAGTCAGTTCCCTAGTTTTTAGTGTAGTTTGTATTTAGTGTTTGTACATTCTTCAACCCCCCCCCCCCTCTAAAAATATCCAAAAAGATTTTAGACGCCTCTCCACGACATTAGAGCTCGTAGTAAGCACCTATCTCTTAGAATGATCCAACTGTTAGGTGTACTAGTGTATTTTGCGGCACATAATCATGTTGTGAAGTTTTTCTTTGGAAACATTGTATTGATCTAGTTTGTCACTAACATGAACCACCATGTATATTGCTACACGTCGCCTTTAAGATTAGCTTCTTACCGTAGTCACCCTACACTATACCTGTGACTACTTGGATGGATTACACCATGTGAGATTTGGGCCGTATTGGATTGACACATTCATAATCAATCCCATTCTCTTATTTCTTGTGTGTTACCTCCCATCGAGATGTATCTTTAGATGTTTGACAAGATTCTCATCTACGATGATTGTGAAATTGCATAGAGACCATCTGTTTCCTAATAAACCCCTAATCCTATAAAGAAAAAAAAGAACAAAAATATCTCCCTTTGCAACCACCTTGAGCCTACACTTTAGCCTTTCATTTGAATACCCATAAAACCACCAAAAATGCACTTTAAAGTGCTTTTTGAGCCTCCCAGCACAACATCGTTATACACCAACCGGAACACAAATGTAAAGGATTTAGACATTTAGCCTAAAAATAAAAGCAAGCATAGATTGTGGGTGGCTTGTTGAATCCCTATAACAAGCATAGCTTGGGAGGTGCGATTGATCTTATATCGCGAGTAAACATCGCTACCTCCGATCCCGTTTTGGAGGAGATAACCCCTGAAACACGTATGATGGACAAGATTATGAAAGCCATGAACTCGGCTATCACCCAACAACAAGATTTCTTGCTCTAGTTATTGGAGGACAGAGATGCTAGAAACCATAGACACGAAATGATTGCCGAGAATATTATTGGTGCGGGATCCGGAGGAGGGAACAAAATCCCAACTAACGAGATTGTGACCACTGAAGTGAAGCAAGGGAGTAGAGTTTGCTCCTACAAGACTTTCTTATGTTGCAAGCCACCGGAGTTTGTCGGTTCCGATGATCCCGTGGCATGCATGAATTGGCTTTGGGAAATTGAACACGCTTTTAGATCTTGTGGCTGCGAGGAGAATCAAAAGGTCAAGTTTGCGTCTCAACTACTTAGAGGGACGACCCTCACTTGGTGGAACATAATTATCTCCACTATTGGTGTGATCGTTTTAGCCAAGATGAGTTAGACCTCATTCAAGAAGAAGATCTTGGAAGAGTATTGCACCAAGCAAGAAATGGATATAATTGAAGAAGAGTTTCGATCCCTCAAGATCGGGCCCATTCAACAACAATGGCGAAGGATAAAGTAAAGGCTTACTTGAGAGGCTTACCGGCGGACATAATGGCGATGGTCCGAAATTCTAAGGCCACTAACTTGAGGGAGACGATTGAAGAAGCAAAGGCAATGGAAAGGGTTTATGCTAAGGGAAGACAAGAGTAGGAAATCGTGGGAGAGAAGAGAAAATGGGAAGGCAACTCTATGCAACCCAAAATAACGAGCCCATTCAACAACAATCGAGGGGGCAACCCCGGAAGGGAAGCTAAGTGGTGTGTTCATTGCCAGAGGAAACATGCCAGCAATTGCAATTCTAGCACTTGTCACAAGTGCGGAAAACCCGGTCATGCTCAAGTGAATTGTCCCGTCAAAGGACTTGTTTGCTATGAGTGCAAGGAGCTGGGGCACTACAAAAGAGATTTCCCAAAGTGGAAAACGGGAGGATACTCAGGGAGGAAGGAAGCTACCCCTAAAGTTACGGGGAGAGCCTTCAAGATGACCGTGGAGGAGGCGAAAGCGGCAGCGGATGTGGTATCGGGTACGTTCCTTGTTAACTACGGTCCAGCTCATGTTCTATTTGATTCCGGTGCTACTTTTTATTTTGTGGCTTCTACTTTCTACCCGAGACTTCATGCACCTTTTAGCACTTTAAAAGACACTTACATTGTTGAAATAACCGATGGTAAACAAGTCTTAGCTCGAGATATTCTCAAAGATTGTATGTTAGAAATAGAAGGGAACAAGTTTGGGGTAAACCTCATGCCTATGGCAATAGGAGGATTCGATGTGGTAATAGGGATGGATTGGTTGGCCAAGAATCAAGCCGAAATTGTATGATCCAAGAAATTGATTCGGATCCCGTTATCGGATGGCGGTATAGTGATAGTCTACGGGGAAAGAAGGAACGGTGAAATAGCATTGTTGACTTTGGCAAAGGTACGTAAGTGCCTAACCAAATGTTGTTCTTCGTTTTTAGCATATGTTCTAGATGCTAAGTTAGAAAAGAAAAAGCTTGAAGAAGTTCGCGTTGTTAGTGAGTTTCCTGATGTTTTTCCCGAAGACTTGCCCAGATTGCCACCCGATAGGCAAGTAGAGTTTCAGATTGGCCTTATACCGGGGGCCGCTCCAATAGCTAAAGCACCTTACCGGTTGGCACCATCTGAGATGCAAGAGATGATGTCGCAACTACAAGACCTTTTAGAGAAGGGTTTTGTGAGACTGAGCTCATTGCCGTGGGGAGCGCTAGTGTTGTTCGTAAAGAAGAAAGATGGCACAATAAGGATGTGTATCGACTATAGAAAATTAACTAAAGCAACCGTAAAAAACAAATATCCACTTCCAAGAATTGATGATCTCTTCGATCAACTTCAAGGAGCGGGTTGTTTCTCAAAGATCGATCTTCGTTCGGGTTATCACCAAGTAAGGGTGAGAGAAGATGATGTGTCAAAGACGGCGTTTAGGACGCGTTATGGTCACTACAAATTTCTAGTTATGCCCTTTAGTTTGACCAATGCACCGGCGGTGTTTATATATTTGATGAATCGAGTATGTAGACCTTTCCTTGACAAGTCGGTGATCGTGTTCATTGATGACATGCTCGTCTACTCTAAGAATGAATTGGACCACGAGCAACACCTCCCGGAAGTTCTTGAAGTTTTGACAAAAGAAAGGTTGTACGCTAAGTTTTCCAAATGTGACTTTTGGTTGAAAGAAGTCCAATTCTTAGGACGCGTTGTCACGCAAGACGGAGTAAAGGAAGATCCGTCCAAGATCGAGGCAATGATGAATTGGGAACCACCCAAGAGTCCATCAGAAATCCGAAGCTTTTTAGGGTTGGCGGGTTATTATAGAAGATTTATCCAAGATTTCTCTAACGTTGCATCTTCCTTCACGACGTTGACAAAGAAAAATGTGAAGTTTGTGTGGACCGAAAAACAAGAGAAAGATTTTTGGACTCTTCAAAGGAAGTTATGTGAAGCACCGATTCTCTCCTTGCCGGAAGGATCCGAAGATTTTGTGGTTTATAGCGACGCCTCTAAAATGGGCTTGGGTTGTGTATTAATGCAAAGAGGCAAAGTGATCGCATATGCTTCAAGACAACTCAAAGAACACTAAAAGAATTATCCTACCCATGACTTGGAATTAGCGGCGGTGGTTTTTGCCTTGAAGTTGTGGCGGCATTATTTATGGCACCAAGTGCACCCTCTATACCGATCACAAAAGCCTAAAATATGTATTTGATCAAAAGGAGCTAATTATGAGGCAGCGGCCTTGGCTCGAACTACTCAAGGATTATGACTGTAAGCTACTTTACCACTCGGTCAAAGCCAACGTGGTAGCAGATGCATTGAGTCGAAAAGAGTACAACAGTGGAACGCACGTCGTGCTTACGCTAATCGACGTGGATTGACAGAATCAAAGTATCCCAAACGAAAGCATTTTTTGGAAGAAAATCTCAAGAGTGAGGTGATGGTGAAGCAACACCTATTTTTGACGGAAGATGGTCGCGGTTTGAAGGTGGTATTTGAGTGCCCAAGATCGGGGGCAACCGCGAATTACTTTTAGAGGATGAGCAGAAATCGAAATATTCCATTCATCCGAGTAGCACTAAGATGTATAGAGACTTGAAATTGACATATTGGTGGCCCGTTATGCAGTTAGATGTGGCCAACTATGTAGAAAGATGTGTGACATGTTTGCAAGTGAAAGCGGAGCATCAACGACCATACGGTAGTCTTCAATCTTTGGAAATACCAGAATGGAAATGGGAGCATATCACAATGGATTTTGTGACTAAATTACCAAGGACCTCGAAGGGTCATGATGCCATATGGGTGGTGGTGGGCCGTTTGAAAAAAGTGCACATTTCTTAGCAATGCGGGAAGCCGGACCAATTGGCAAACTTGCTAAGTTGTATGTGTGTTATCTAAGAAAAGTGTTTGGCGGAAGAAGACACGGTGTGCCTTTAACTATTGTGTCAGATCGTGATAATCGCTTCACTTCCAACTTTTGGGACGGTTTGCAAAAAGGGTTAGGCAATAAGATACATTTGAATACCGCGTACCACCCTCAAACCGACGGTCAAAGAGAGAGGACCATTTAGACTCTCGAGGACATGCTTAGATCGTTCGTCATTGATTTTGGTGGAAATTGGGACTCACATTTACCGCTTGTGGAATTTGCTTACAATAATAGTTACCATTCTAGTATTGGAATGACACCGTTCGAAGCCTTGTATGGGTGGAAATGTAGAACACCGGTGTGTTGGTTAGAAGCGGGTGAGAAAAAATTTGTCGGTCCCGAAATTATGCAAGAGACGGCCGATAAAGTGAAAGGTATTACAACGACTAAAAGCGGCTCAAGACCGTAAGAAAATCTATGCCGATAAGAAGAGAAGGCCAATGGAGTTTCAAGTAGGGGAACATGTTAGGCTAAAAGTATTCCCTTGGAAGGGCATTATCCGGTTTGGGAAGCGTGGGAAGCTTAGTCCTTGTTTCCTTGGACCGTTTAAAATTTTGTTGAGAGTGGGACACAAGCTTATAAGTTGGAGTTGCCACCCAAAATTGTTGGCATATACAATACGTTCCATGTGTGTTATCTAAGAAAGTGTTTGGCGGAAGAAGAGAGTGTGATACCTCTCTCAGAGATTCGTGTCGACAACAATCGTTGTGTGGAAGAACCGGAAGTAATCTTGGAAAGAAAGTCGAAAATGTTTCGTACAAGGAAATTGTCATGGTAAAAGTGAAATGGAAACACCATCGAGGATCAAACGTGACGTGGGAAGCGGAAGAAGACATGAAAAGAAGATATCCGAGGTTGTTCGTTTAGTTGTAAATTTCGAGGGCAATTAAAATCAAGGGTGGGAGGATTGTACACCCGGAAATTTTGTATGCAAGTTAATACATTTCGCATCTCAATATCATCGTGATTTGTTATTTTGAATGTTCCAAGTGATTTTATATTTGGTCATTATGAACTGGAAGAAAGGAACGAAAAACGGAAACGAAAATACCCTTTGTGCCATTTAGGCGATTGTGACAGGCTACTGTGCCATGTCACAATCGCATGGCACAGTCGCCAAGGTCTACCAGTTTGGCCAAACTCAGCATAACTCGCGGTACATACTCGGCGATTGTGACAGGCGACTTTGCCATTTCTTAATCGCCTGGCAAGGTCGCTCGGAGTGTCCAGAAGTGCATTTTAAGTCACGATTTCAACTAAGTTCCTCATTTCTCATCCCAAACTCGTTTTCTTCCCTACCTCTCCATTGAAGGCGATTTTTGGAGCATTTACTCCTCAAATCTACCCATTCCAACTCATTTACTCTCCATTAATTTGAGGATTCAAGTCTAACTCAAGGGTGCAACCTTCAAGTAGTTATGTTCTTCATCCTTTTCACCAAGCTTCTTCATCTTCATCGTTTTAGGGGCTTTTCTAGGGTTTCCCAAACCCTAGCTTGTGAGTTCAATTCCAACTCTTTTACAAACTTAATACTTGTCTTAAATGTTGTATTTACTTCCTTTAAAGTCTATAAATCCATTGTTTGAGTATTTGGTTAAGTTTGGAAGATTTAGGTTAAAATGAGGAATGTGGGGATTTTGATCTTGGATATAAAATGAGTATAATTGCCATTGACCCTAACACGGGCTTTAATCGGAATCATCGAGGACCTTGCACTTATTTTGGAATTACACTTTCAAGTGTAATTATGGGAGATATTAGAACTTTTCTTTTGAGGATTTTAGTGACACCCGAACATAATATATATTCTGGTTTTGTATAGATTAATAGGTTGTTGTTTAGTATTCACTTATTGATGTAAACTCCGTTATTGTCCCCACTTTTTGGGTGATCCTTATATTTTAGTTTTATTCCGCATTTATTATTCAATTCAAATTTACTCTAAATTTTAGGGTGTGACACTCCCCCCCCAAATTAATTGGACTTAACAGAAAATTTAATGGCCGTTAGGATGATGGACGGAAATTGTCGTGAGGTGTCAAACATGAGCGACAAATCTATTAAAATAAAGTTGAGGAACGAAAACCGTTGAAATTCACAAACGTTAGGGACACAATGTGAACTTTTCTCTAAACTTATTAATGTATTTTTTTTTAAATTTAATAAAAAAATACATACATACTTGCATGGGTTGGGTTCACGTGAGACCCACATATTTTCGTGAGACCGATGAGACCCTATTTTTATATTTGAAATTTCACAACAAAACATTACGATGGTAGTAAACGTTCAAACATTCACAACAAGAACATTAATGCTATCTTCACAATGTTTTGTTGTGAAGATTCAAATATAAAAAAATGGTCTTGCAAAAGCAACCTGGTCTCATGTAATCCCAAATCTCATATTTAGTACATTTGGAAATTAAAAACCAACTCATAAACACTTAATAAGCATGTTTAAATCCTATTAATACGGTAAAATACACCATAAAATATTTAACCAACCAAAGAACTCTGTTGCTCTCTTAACCACACAAATTTATAAAAGGAATCAGAAAAAATGAAATAAAGATTTATTGCATTGCATTGGATGAGTATATTTCTAATTACTAAAAGGATACTCACACAATACACCGAGATACATCTCGATTTTGATGTTTCGTTTTATATTTTGTTTTTGTCGATATTATAATACAGTTTTATGAAAAGGATAATATTTTTATTTTCGGATATCAAGTTAACTATTTAAAAGCTCTAATTTTTTGTGTAATTTCTTTAATTCAAATTTTTATTGTAATTTAGTTAGTTCAATAATGTATTTTTTATAAAGATAGTAATTACGTATTATGTTAGACTCAATGATTATCATAATTATAATTTAGAGTTTTTACGGTCCTTGATCGTAAATGAAGTGATCGTGTGGGCTAAGCGTAAAAAGAGAAAATTGCTTATTTTCAAGGTCGACTTTGAGAAAGCTTTCGACTCCTTGAACTGGACTTTTTTGGAAGATATGCTCGAGCAAATGGGCTCCTGTTCGAAATGGAAGGCGTGGATCTATGGATGTATTTCTACGGAAAGGATGTCGGTATTGGTCAACGGATCGCCGTGTAAAGAATTCCGGATGGAAAAGTGGGTTAGACAAGGGGACTCGATAGCTCCTTTTTTATTTATTATTGCCACGGAAGGTCTTAATGTGGCAATGAAAGAAGTCCTTTCCAAGGGATTGTATTACGGGGTCAAGTTGGACGAGTCTCGAGAAAATATGTCAATTCTTCAATATGCAGATGATGCGATATTTATGGGGGAATGGTCTCGTACGTAGCAACACCCTAAATCTTGTCCGTATATTGAGATGTTTTCAGTTGTGCTCGGGACTAAAAGTTAATCTTGCAAAAAGCAGAGTAACGGGGGTTGGAGTTAGCTGCGAAGAGGTCAGTGGATTGGCTAGATGGTTGCAAGCCAAAGAAGGGTTTATTCCCTTCAATTACCTTGGGATGCCGGTGGTAGCTAATATGTCAAAGGTGTGCAATTGGAGTCCAATTATAGAGAAATTTCAGTCTCGTCTCAAATTGGAAGGCTGGGAATCTTTCCTTTGGCGGTAGGCTTTGTCTGTGTAAACTTGTCCTTAGGAGTCTTGCCTCGTATGATTTCTCGCTTTACAAGGCCGCCAACAAGGTTCTATCTACTCTTGAAGGTATTAGGAACCGGTTTTTTTGGGGTGGTAATGAGGAGAATTCCAAAATCAGATGGGTAGCTTGGAATAAGGTTTTGAACAGCAAGAGTAACGGCGGGCTTGGTATTGGCAGCCTCAAGACCTTCAATCACGCTATGATTTTTAAATGGTGGTGGCGCTTTCGGGTGGAAGAAGGAGCCTTCTGGAGAAGCATCATAGATGGGATGTACGATAACTCTGGTGCTCTGGAGGAAGGATCGAGTCCGAGGAAGATTGGGGGAGTTTGGGGGGTGATTTCCAGCTTGGATAATTATCTCGAATTTTTGGGGATTCCCTTTAGTAATCTATTCGGTAAGGTGGAGATTACTAACCAGTGGAGGTGGTTCTTGGAAGACAGCGGAAAATTCTCGATCGCTTCCTTAGTAGCATTGATCGATGAAGTGACTCTTGACCACAGGGAGAGGGAGACACACTGGAAATAGCTGGGTGCTAGGCAAGGTGAACATTCTCTATTGGAGGGCCCGATTGGACAAACTCCCTATGTGTGATAACTTGGTAAAAAGAGGGATCGGAGTTGCCCTCGGGTCTGTGTCCGATGTGCAACTCTAAAGATGAATCTGCTCAACATATTTTTGTTGAATGTTCTTTTGCTAGGGAGGCGGCTGCACTATTACATATCTGGTGGAAAAAATTATCGGCTCGTGTCGATACGGTTGTGGAGCTGGTTGATGTGGTGAATATCGTGGGGCTTCACAAACACTTAAGATCGGTCCTGGAGGTAGTGATCATTGCGTTTTTTGGGTTATTTGGAAGAATCGAAACTCTATAATTTTTAATAGCAAGGTGTTGAAAGGTGCGTAGTTGGTTAACTTAGTATGGTTTTTCGCGTTTAGTTGGATCAAGAATAGATCCAAGTATGGGAGGGTTGTTTGTTGGGAATCGTGGGTTAATAGTCGTCTCGCTAGTCCTTTTGCGTGGTAAAAAATTGGGTTTTTTTGTTGTTAAAAAAATGTTTATCCGTAGCTAGTTACATTAATTCAAAATGGAGCTTTAATAAGTTACACATAGTTTACTAATAATCTTGAATTTCTAAGTAATATGTATCAATAAACAATATTTGATGCATAAAAATGATTTTTAAGAGTTTTTTGTCAAATAAATTATCACTATTTTTACCTATGTAACAAATCAATAAATCATTAACTTAATTATAATTAATTAAGTTTTTAATCAAACAATTTATATAAAAACAAGTATTTTCTTAATTTGATATATAGACTTCGGATCATGTGAGACCAGACTGTTTTTTATAAGACCAGTGTGACATTTTTTCTACACTTGAAACTTCACAACAAAACATGTGAAATTAATCTTTACAAGTGTTTTTGCTATAAATGTTTAATTTTTTTTACCTTTATAATATTTTATTTAAAAATTTCATGTAAAATATGATCTCACAAAAATAGGTTGATTTCACGTTAACTTGATTTAATATTTGAAACTTACATCTCATTAGTATATTCATATTCAAAAATGTTCAAACAAATTTTTTACTATATCATCCAACATTTCCATCTTATTGTAAATTACTAAATAACCGAGGAATGAATTACGATGTTCAAACACTAGATAATTCTTATGACTTTATAGTATGACAAAATACTTCATAAGAACCATAACCAATAGAATAGACACTCGATATTTTAAAACCACATAAACCCATGAATTAATATCGAAAGAACACTACATAGGAATGTAATACAAATTATAACACTTCTAGGGACAAAATAGAGAGATAAAATAGGGTCCCTAAAATGCTTTGGGACAACTGCACGTTACTAATCATGCAAATTTACATGTCTTTCTTCTCAAATTAACGTAAGACATATTACACACGCGCGTACGCGCGCGCGCACACATACATATATATATATATATATATAATCAGATTCAAACGAGAACATGCCTATTTAAAAGAATAAGAAAATGATCGAATTACGTATAATTTTAAACTAACATCACGAACTAAATCACATGTAATTGAACCGACTTTGCCCTGCAACGTCAAAATCTCCAAGACATTTTTTTAACCGTTTGATCTATATCACATGTGATTTTGCACGTGATTCGATCGTTTTCTTATCCTCTTAAAAAGTTAGCATTCTTCTTTGATCCTCTTGTCTCTCTCTTTATATACGTAATACATATTTTGTTGTTATTCATGCATGTTTGGCAAATTTAGAGCTTGAAATGAAGTAAACCAGAAACGCCATCAACTTCTTTATAGAATGAATACTTAATGTAGTCATGAACGGTGGTTTCTCTATACCTCGGTGGATTCTCATCGGAAACCAGCTCTTTGATTGGACCGTACAATGTCGTCAACGGCGCTAGAGAGGTGCTGAAGCCGCATACTACCGACACCCTCGGCCCTTTCTCTTTTGCCACCACTCTGTGGAGCACGCTCTTCAATTTGTCATTCGACATCATCTGAAACCCCAAAAAAAATCAAAATTTGATCTCGATTTCAAAAGTTAAAATCAAACGTGGAACGTATAGAGAGAGAAAGAGAGCGAGAGAGAAGTTCAAACGAGAATGTTAACTTTTTACGAGAAACTTTTTTCTTGTGCAAAATCATACGTGATCCAGGCGACTTTTCCCGTGCAACTTAAGTCGCCCGCTCCGGTTCTGCAAAATCACATATTATTTTGTACACGTTTTTTTTTCTTCGTATTCTTGTAAATAGTTATGGTTCTCTTATAAACACGCCCCTATATATATACACGGGAATGATTCTTTGCAAACCTTCCTTATATTGCAAAATTTGTAACCCGTTTATATACCATTGATGATATTAATCGAGGGTCAAGATTAATTTGACTTATTTATGTTAATCAATTAATTACCGAAAACTGCATTACCATAAGTAAAAATAGGTTCATGCGAGGACGGTAACAATTTACGAGAATGCGAACCAATCATTTTGTACATGAAAATTTTCATGTACAAAATCACATATGATTCACATACAAAATCACATATGATTCACATACAAAATCAAATATGATTAGTCGAGACTTTTCCAACAGCAAAAGTTGCGTGTGCCATTTTTTATACTAGTACAAAATCACATATGATTTTGTACATGAAAAAAATTTCATGTACAAAATGATTGGCTGAGGATTGTCCTTGCATTCTCGTAAATTGTTACCGTTCTTGCATGAACCCGCCTCACCATAAGTAACCCAAATGAATATTGACAATTGATGTTATATAGAAGGGTTGCAAAGTTTGCAATTCAAGGGAGGTTTGCAAATAAAACCAGCACTATATACCTGTAATATATCTCCGATGTTGATGACAAGGGCACCAGGTGTTGGAGGGACATCAATCCATTCATTGTTATAAAGTATTTGGAGGCCTCCGATTTCATCTTGTAGAACAACATTAACGAATCCATAATCTGAGTGTTTGGTTCCACCCATGGTTAGATCTGGTTGTGGACAGGTTGGGTAATAATGGCCGAAGAATGCAAGCCCTTTGTCGCAACCGAGATCCGCCAGATGACTAGGGTTTAGCTTCAACGCTTCCGAGATCAATCCGAATAAGTCGCCCCCTAGTTTCATCACATGATTCGAGTACTCGATTTGTATGTCTCTGCAAACCTCCGGCAATTCTTCTGGTGGTGGAGGTGTCGGAGCCATAAATGTATAGAAAGTATCCCTCCAATCCGCGGCAGGGGAAGTATACAGACTGAAATTGCTATGATACACCACTGTTTTCGAAGGATCTCTTGTGTGAAAACGTTTCTTCACCTCGATATCTTGGTCATGAAATCTACGGACTCCTTGAATCACCTCGTTCATCACATTCACTGGAATTCCGTGATTCACCACTTGAAAAAACCCTAGAGTCTCGGACGCCTCACGGATCTTCTCCACCGTCGATGCTCGATCGGTGGATCCGAGGTCCACAATTGGAATCGCGAAAGGCGTGGAGGATACGGGCAGGGGTTCGGGTTTGTGGATGAAGATACGAGGGATTTCTCGGATTCCGGCATCCACGAGGGCTTTGACACCACCTTTTGTTTCATCGAAAGCTTTCAGCTCAGCTAGTCGGTCGTAGTTAGTGTCACCGGTGGCAGGCGCCATGGTTATAATGAGGACGATTGTATGGCAAGGTTCGTTGTATAAAAAGAAATATTTATTGATTGATTAGAAAATAATTGTTATTTTTGGTTGAGCAATCATTTCAGTGATAGTGGTACATGTACATCAGTCACACTCACTGGACATCCAAAAATTTTGTCGAGTAGGATCTAATCATTAAGGTAGATTAAAGACACGTAAAGTCATTTTTATCGGGTGTTACCATATACATCCTAGTCTATATTATGTCCTCTAATTGCATTAGGGTATAGATGCCTACTTTGAGTTTTTTTAGTGTTGCGGTGTACACTATGAGTAGGTTTTATTTTTTTGAGTTTTTTAACCTATATAATTTTGTTTTTTTACCTCTTGACTGGAGTTCTTTTCCCCCTTCTTTTTAACACTGGATCCTGCCTGGTCACATTGGTTGGCATGTTTGAATTGAAAAATTCATGATGCAACTTTAACTTGTAAAAAATATGATATAAGCAACCCGATTTTTGTGGGTTAAGTTTGGGATTGATGGATTAATAGTATATCAATTTTGTTGTTTTTATCTTTGATTTTGGGTAACTTATATGTATTTTAAATCATTCTATCCATTCCTATATACTTAGGAAAAAAACACACACAAAAAGAAATAACTTTAATACAACAAAGTTTTCCGAACTTATTAGTCTCATGTCAATTTCAATCACAAATTTAATAGAAATAAAAATCAACTTGTTGGTAGTGGTCTAATTATACGTTGGACCATTTGAAATTGACATACAACCATAAATTTAAATTGACATGTATCTGTCGTTCAACTATAATTTTAAATTAACCTACTTCTGCATTATCAAGACCGAAAGTGGTACATTTTAGTTGATGTTTATTGTTTTAATCATTCCAAATTAAAAAAAACATACCTAATCCAACTTACCATGTTACACAAGTAATAAAACCCAATCCACATTTTGTGGGTTAATGTTCGATCAGTTTATTTATCTTTTATGAATTGTCGATCATTTTATTTATTCCTATACACATAATAAAAGAAAACATTTAGCAAGAGATAGTTTCAAGACAGCAGGCTCTTTAAGTTGGAGTCACATACTTATTGACATGACTTTAGTAAGAGGTAAATAAAAATGTAAATCATATTGCATCAAGTGAAATCACATAAATCAAATGATACACAAGTAAAATATAATGACAATATATCAAACTAAATAAATGTAGGGAGGGTGACGTGGGTTGGGGTAGGATAGGTTAGGTTTTGTTTTTGGTTTTTTTTTTCTTAAATAAATGTTTTTAAATAAATTAGGGTAGTTTAGAAGGATAGTTAAGTAAATTTGTATTTTTTAAATGTTTTAAATAATAATTAAACTAGGAAGAATGATATATATTTATATACATATATAAATATATATGAGTTTTAGAGGTTTAGAAGGATATACGTAAAATCAAAATTTACAATATAAGAATTTTTAAAAAATATAGATGAAATTTTCCCAAATTCTTATACTTCGTAGAGTTCTAGTCTAGATATGTGTGAAGAGAAATTTATTTATAGAAGTGCATTAACAATATCTAGGGATGCTATCAACCTCTCCATAAATATACGGTTAGCAAATTACTTCCCATGCAAGTTGACAGATTATTATTAAGGAAACCCTAATGACATCCCTATAAGTAAATTTCACCCCCACACATGTAAATCAATACCCTGTTGTAATACCAAAAAATACTTACAAATGGGTTTGACATGTGAGTATGTGACCCACTTGTTACTATAGTCCATATTGGCGGGCGGTTGCCTCTTACCAAAAATGGGTTAATATGGACGGTTGCCTCTTACCACAAATGGGTTTGACATGTGAGTATGTGACCCACTCGTAATGTCTTTAAACTATACTTTTCTTTGCATGCACTTTACTTCCATTGTCATCTTTTTCTGAATTATGCATCATCGTTATGTTTTTATCTTTCAGAAATGTCACCATCGTTATCTTATCAAGTTTTAGTCGTTTGGATGTGCCAATCCAACCAAGTTGATATTACTTTATTTTAAAACAATATCACTTCATCAGGATTTTTTAGGTTTTGGGTTGCGCTTTCTCGAGTCTACACCTTTGATGAGATGAAGGTTGTGCATTAAGCCTTTGATATTTATTGTTCAATGTGTTTTGTATGTGTAATATATGTAAATAGGAAAATATTCATTTGAGATGTGGTAAGTATTTAAAAAGTAAATAAATGATCATAATCTCTTATGTGGTTAGCATTTGGGATTTTACTGCGAGACACCAGATAATTCTTTGCATGAGTATGCGAAAAATAGCCGGGTAGTTTCATAACTTTTACAAATAGGCGGCTAACGGATTCATATGTGAAGCCTTCTGATTCACATATGAAAGAATCAGTTAATTAGTTCAAATCACATTAGTTCATATGTGAATCAGTTGAATCAGTTAATTAGTTTATATGTGAATCACGGGTTCACATATAACCCGTTTTTCATCTATATGTAAAAGTTATGAAACTACCCCGTTTATATTTTCTATAGCCGTAAATTTAGTTCAGTCAAAACCCCAATTCTTGGCCAGTCAAATCCGATCTTGACCCTATGAAAATCTACGCTCACTTCTTTAATTTACAAATATTTACCGCTTCTCAAAATAATCTATGGCTATGTATATATATATAGGGGTGGTATCCGTTGTAAACCGATTAATATTTGCAAACTTTGCAAACCATTATATTAAGAAACAATTGAGATATTTATGGACAGTTATCATAATTCATTAATTATAATTGAAATATATACAGAAGATGATAGGTTCATTAATTATGATCATGACTTTTAATTAGGAAACAAAATAAAATCAAATATTTATTAGACTAGATGGACAATTAAGATTGGTTTGCAAAGTTTGCAAAAATTGATTGGTTTGCAACGGAAACGTGGCCTATATATATATATATATATATATATATATATATAGAGAGAGAGAGAGAGAGAGAGAGAGAAATAGAGACATCTTCAAATACAAATTTCCCCAATATTAGAAACTCGTGAAAACCAACATAAAAATTAATAAAAATATTCGTGATTTCTTTTTCATCAAATGCTATGATTTTAAGATATTGTTTAACATATGTTTGTTTTATAATGTGAAAGTTTAACATCTATTTATTTCACCATATTAATATTTATTTCATAATGTGAAGATGAACCAATTTTTTTACACATGTAATTTTTTCATAATGTGAACACACACATATGTGAAACAATATTTTAAATCGTAGCATTTAGTTAAAAAAATAATGAAAAAAGGTATTTTTGTATTGGTTTTCACAAGTTTGTAACATTGGAAAAGTTTGTTTTAGAAGATCTTTCTCTCTTTCTCTCTCTCTCTCTCTCTCTCTATATATATATATATATATAGAGAGAGAGAGAGAGAGAGTCATTCTTGTGTTAACCCAATATCTTTTGTTAACTATGTTAACCAAAATCAACCAATACAATAATTCCATTAATTATTGAATTATTTAAATTTGTTTTATTTAATATGGTATTTTAGTAAATTCCGTATATAATTTTTCTTTAATTAATTTATTATTTAATTAATATATTCCATAATTGTAGCATGGTTAAGTAAGAAAACCATATCACTTAACTATATTATCTGATCGCATCATCCAAATCAATTTTTTTCAAAAAATCTTCTGCCGATGTTTGAATACGGAAAAAATGGTCGAATTCAGTAATACGGATGCTCCTAATCAACATAGTCAAGATGAAGATTTGTGTAATTTGTATCCGTCTCTGAACGAGATATATGTTTTAGAAGTTGTCAACTAGAATCAGAAACCCAACAATGGTGTCATTCAAGACGAAGAAGATGTTGAAGGAAGTCAAGAATATTTTCTAGCGAATACAGTAAACCAGTATGAACATAGTCACCAGTATTATGAACATAATATTTTCCAGCGAATACAGTCAAGAAAATGTATTCACTTATGAACATAGTCACCAATATTATGTTACTCACACTTATAAAACAAAACTTGTTCACAACTGCACATGTTTATTACTTATGAACAAATTCAACAGTTATAGTAATGTAAGACTTATAAAACACAAGTTGTTCACAAATGGGAATGTCATCAGTTTTGGTGAAGTAAGATACAAAAATTTGTTCACAAATGCACATATTTTTCACTTGTGAACACCTTCATAAGTGTTTATGAAGTCATACATATCAATCCCAGGTTGTTCACAAATGCACATATTTTCACTTATGAACACATTCATAAGTGTTTATGAGGTCATACATATCAATCCCAGGTTGTTCACAATGCACATATTTTTCACTTATGAACACATTCATTAGTGTTTATGAGATCATACATATCAATCCCAGGTTGTTCACAAATGCACATATTTTTCAATTATGAACACATTCATAAGTGTTTATGAGATCATACATATCAATCCCCGGTTGTTCACAATTTTAACTTAGTTTTCACTTATGAACAAAACAGAAACTTATATAGTATTAGATTGAAAATAAGAAACCCTAAATTTTTCAAACAACGCGCTAAATAAAAATCCAAAAATTTCCGAAATTTTGCCTCGTAATCTTACATTGGCGCCCAAATTGACATCATCTTCATCCATTTTTTTCAATTTAATCGTGTTCCCCAAAATTTGGTGGTGAACGACAAGGAAATCGGATGATTGAGTAGGATGTTTCTATCGAGAGAAAGTTGGAATGTATTTTGGGAATCCGTTTTCCCCAAATTTAGATCTATTAGCAACTGATGGAAATGCCCTTTGTTCACAAGCGTACATTACTTTCAAGTCATTTAATGCGAGTCCTGAAATGTATGTAATTTCAATTATGCTATCATTACCTAATATCCGTTGATCTATAAATTGGATGGTCTGATTTGGTTAACAAAGTTAACACAAATAATTGAGTTAACACTTGAAGGAGTCTCTCTCTCTATCTCTCTCTCTCTCTCTCTATATATATATATAGGGGCGGATTCAAATGTTAACTCAAATTTGGTTGTGATCGAACATGGGGGGACAAAAGGGAGCGCGACACGTGTCTCATTCGATCTGAATGTTGTGTTATTCACTCTGAATGCATGTTATTCATACTGAATAATGTATGAACTTCACATTCGTTATTCATACCGCATACCCTTTATTATTCAGACTTAATGGGACACGTGTCGCGCTCTCCTTTGTCCTCATGTTTGCAACCAAATTTGAGATCGAATTTGAACTTTCCTCTCTCTCTATCTCTCTCTCTCTCTCTCGCTATATATATATATATATATAGAAAGGTTAATACGAGAATCATAACAATTCTAGAAAAACAAGAAAAATTGTTTTCATGACAAAATCACATATGATTTTGTACTAAATAAATAAAATGACACGGACGATTTTTGCCACGGGTTAACTCATGGCTAATCATATATGATTCTGTACATGAATCATATATCATTTTGTAAATGAAAAAGATGTCAAGAAAGTTGAAGTATTTTTTCCTATTGTCGTCAAAGGATTAATGAGTGCAGGAAAAGACGAGATCTTGTCTCACAAATCGAAGAGAAGGTTCCTGTCATAACATATTTACAACAAATAATCTTTACGAAGACCCAAGTGTTGGCACTAGATCTCGCACCAGCCATCGAAGAAACTATAAGTGAACCACTTGAGGACATTTCCGAGCCAAAAAAACCGTTATACAAGAAGTCAAGAAGGGTGATCTTAAAGATGATACTTCCGTTACTTCAGTACCCAAGGTTGTGGATCTGATTAAAACGGTTGCTAATAAAGTCGTAGCCTTTTATCCTATTGAGTTTGATAGAGTATAATTTGTGCAGAGGCAATCACGACAACATCTTTTGGGACTTTATGATTGGTCAACTTTATATAATTTTGAAGACTGAGTTGAGAATCCAAACGTTTTGAAGAAACAAAAATTCTACAAGTCGGGTGAAGATGTATCTAAAGTGAACTCGAGGTCGAGTTTTTTTCAAGGGAGGGTGATTGATAAGGAGAGAATTCGAGATTTAACAAACGGTTTCTTGGATCTCTGAAAAAGAAGAAAACAAGCTCGAACGAAATAATACATCAAAAACGAGAAAACAAACATATGCCCAAACCGCCAAACTTTCGTGTCTGGCGGGTACCATGCGGGTAATACCCATATGAGGGCCACAATCCTTACTGTTCGGTTTTCCTTTTGCGATCAATATGCGACTGAAAAAAATCTTGAAAGCATCGGTCATGCATGCATTCCATATACGCATCACCCATGCATGCATTCCTTATAAGCCTTCATTATCTTTCACGACTCCTCATCACCATTGATAGAATAGAAAATTATTGTTTAAATATATTATAATATTTATAGATATTCAGTTTCCTTTTATATTGATTGGTATGGCTGTATATATTGAAGGCAATAAAGTGCTCCTAGAACAAGGGAGTTTTACAGATTTACATGGCATCAGAATGTATCTCCTCTCCCACTTAAAATTCCTGCCCTAACTCTGTCCACCACCATCATCGCTTCTCTTCTTTCTGCCATAGAAATCACCGTTCTCCATCTCCATCTATTCTACATCTTCCATCGATTCTCCACTCTCCATGACACAAGGTAAAGAAACTCCCCCTTCCTCTTCCTCTTTTCACCCAGCCCTAGCCGTCGCTAATATTCGAAATCTTGTCCCTCTTACCCTGGATCTCGAAAAACTACAGTTCTCTTATTGGGCAGAACTTTTTAAATGTGCAGCTTGTACATATAATGTCCTTGACCACATCGACAGCTCAATCCCCAAACCCATAGATATATATATATATATATATATATATATATATATATATATATAGGAAGAATATCCGTTGCAAACTAATTGATTTTTGCAAACTTTGCAAACTGACGTGAACCAATAGGAATAAGCCATGTGGATTTTGATTTTTTATTATATTAAATAGTTAACAAGGGTAGAAATGTCAACAACTAACTATATTAGTTTTAATTAACTTTTAAAATCTGTCATTATCTATAGTATGTGTCGTATATTTTGGTAAGTTAGTAACTGAATTAATTCAGTTTCTGGAAATAGAATTAGTCGCCTGAATTAGACGCCGATCAATGAATTTATCACGATTTGCAGGTAATCGAATCTAAGATTAATTCGTTTTTTATCTTTATTGTTTGTGATTTTGTGTGTAGGCTCGCGGTGAAGAAGAAGGCAGCACCGACGACGAAGAAAGCACCACCGGCAAAGAAACCGAAATGACATGCTAGTGCTTTCTTCATCTTCATGTTAGTTTTTTTATGAGATCTGTAGGTGATTCATGAGAATTTTGATTGTAACAGGGAGGATTTCTGGAAACAGTACAAGGAAAAACATCCAAACATCAATATCGTGAGTATCACTTTCTCTCCGCCGTGAGTATTGCTTTCTCCCCGCCGTTTCTTCTTTGTTTCTTTATTCTTATTCCGCTGAACTCGGTTTCTGGTGGTGAATGTTTTGAATGGTTTAATTGGTGGATGGTGGTGGTACTTGGCAGTGGTGGGTGGTTGATGGTGGTGGACGAGGGTGATTGGTGGCAGTGGTGGGTGGTTGATGAATGGCGAAAGTGTATTCACGACGGGCGACGACCGGCGATGGCGGCAACTGGAAAAGTGAAGAAGACGATGGTGATGGTGGTTCTTGGTGATCGGAATGGAATGGAATGAGACGGTGAAAAAAAAAGAGAAACCCCAATTGTAAATGGTGAATTTGTATTCATGAATGGCCACATTTGTATTCACGAATTGCGAATTAGTATTCATGAATGGCGAAAGTGTATTCATGAATGGTGGAAGTGTATTCACGAATGGCGAATTAGTATTCACGAATGCCGAAACTCGCCGGAAAGCTCGCCGGAGAAGATGAAGTTATCGGAAAGTGTATTCATTGGCAGGAAATTAATAAATACTAACTCCATATTAATTGATAATTACTATATATAACAATTTAATTAAATAATAATTAAAATTGATTAAATTGTAAAATGACGATAATACCCTCAATGAATTAATAAAATATTAATAAAATAGTATCCACATGGCTCATTCCTATTGGTCCAGGTTAGTTTGAAAAGTTTGCAAAAATCAATTAGTTTGCAACGGATACCACCCCTAATAAAAATACTCGAGTTGTCTATCTCGAAAATCAACTCTCTCACACTTATCTTCATGATTTTCCAAATGCTTCTGCCTACTGCAAGCAATTAAAGAACTTATCTGGTCAACCCTATATGGTTGGAAGCGCTGTTTCAGACAACAAATTAGTTCTTCAACTTGTCGATGGCTTAACTGGAGAGTATGACATAGTGGCTACAATGATCCAACAAAGTGACCCTCTCCTGGCCTTTTACAAAGCATGTTTCATGCTCGTGCTCGAAGAAACTAGGCGTGCACAGCAAGCTTAATCAAGTCTGGATGGCACTGCCCTTGTTTCCTCTCCTTCTCCTATTGTGCAACAACAGACTAGTGATGGCCCCTCACAATTATAATAATGGCATCAATTCCCGTAGTAGCGGTAATGGATGTGGTCGTCGGGGCAGAAACCATAACATGTGGCACGATGGTAGGGGAAGACAAATCAGTTGCGGGGGTGGTTGTCAGAGCAACAACCTGGTGGGGACGATGGTGGTAGACACCTGTGGCAACATCATCTGCAAAATTGGGGTCCGCAAACATCACGGGGGAATAGGGCTACATCACCATGCCCCTACCCATCAATACATTTCCCGCAACAGCCACAACGCAACTCCAATCCAGGAATGCTCGGTTCGACCCCTCGTCAGCCACAACAACAGGCTTATGTTGCCTTTCCTCAGTCGGCTCCTAATGATAACACTTCATACCAACCAACAGAACTTGCTCAAGTGTTCCAGACTATGAGTTTTACTCCCCCCGATGATGCATGGTATATGAATACAGGGGCTTCCTCACATCTCACAGACAATGCAGGTAACCTTGTCCACAAGTCTAATTTTCGCACTAATATTAATATTTAGGTGGGTAATTGTCACTGCATTCCAAATCAAGGTCTTGGCTAATCCATGGTCCTCTATTTTTCAATGTCTTCCTTCTAGGAATTTACTATAATGTAATAAGGAGTCTCTTTCCAAATTTTGTTATTCGTGTTCGGTTGGAAAGCATGTTCGACTCATTATTTCTATTTCTCCAAATGCAACTCATTCTCCCTTTGAAATAATACATAGTGACTTATGGACCTCTCCGGTCCACACTAAAGAGGGTTACCGCTATTACCTTTTGTTCCTTGATGATTATTCTAACTATCTTTGGGTGTTTCCTCTTGAAAACAAATCACAAGTGTATGACAAGTTCCTCATTTTTATTAATTACATTCGGACTCAATTCGAATGTCCTATTAAATCCTTCCAATGTGATAATGGAAAGGATTTTTACAATGCACACTTTCATAACTTTTGTGCTAAAATTGGGATCACCTTTCGTTTTTCTTGTCCACATACTTCTCTTCAAAACGGGAAAGCAGAAAGAATGATTCGAACAATCAATAACCGAATTCATACCCTTCTCATTCACGCATCTATCCCTCCATCCTTTTGGGTATATCCACTTCATATGTCGTGCTATCTTCCCAATATTCTTCCATCAAAATTTGTTGAATCATAGCTCCCCAACTCAAATTCTATATCGCAAGAACCCCACTTTCTCTCACCTTCGCGTCTTTGGGTGCCTTAGCTTTCCAAACATTACTTCCACCACCAAACACAAACTAGAACCTCGATCTATGCTTTGTGCCTTCTTAGGGTTCCCTCATAACCATCAGGGCTACCTCTGTTATGACATGTCTACCACTAAAGTCATCATCTCCCGTCACGTGACGTTAGTCGAGTCCGAATTTCCTTTCTCTAAAATCGACCACTTCTACTCTTCTTTTTATCTATTCCTCGAGGATAGTGACCTTTCTCCTCTTGTATAATATACGTGCTCCGTTAACCCGTACAAATTATGCATAACAAATTTGTACTATATGTTTACCTAACTTGTACCTCAGACTAAATCGTGAGGTAATAAGATACAAGGGGTCACACACCTACAAAATGAAACTTAACTTAACCTAAATTGTTAAGTTTATACCTATTAGGGTATAAAAATAGGTATAAACTTGAGGAACTAGACTTTAGGGGGCAAAGTGAAATGTTAGAAAATATATAAACCCCAAAATTATTAGAACTCTATTAATTCTCTCATAGTTACACGTATTCTTCTTCTGATTACTTAAATTCTTTCTGTTTCCATAGCATCCACAGCTAAAATTCAAATCAAGGGAAGAGAATCATCAAAATGCTTGGAGATTTGAAGATTAAGTGTTAATAATCCAAAGGTATGTGTAGAAAGTTAGTTCTTCCAAGTTAAGTTTCTTGTTTATGTTAGTATTTTATTAGATGAGCTTGAAATATGTTTTGGTTTTGTAATTTTACATGTGATTGGAGTGTTTGGGTTGTATTATAAATCAAAAAGGTTAAGTATGGATTCAATATAGTTAGACTTGGTATATAAGATTAACCGCATACTAAGTGTTCGGTTAAATGTCTAAAAGAGCAAAATTGTGGGATTAAGCTTAGGGTCTTAATCATTAAGCTTTTTTGTAGTATTTGGTATGTTATTGTATGTTTAAAATGTTTAAGGGTAGCAAATTATGAAGATTGGATCATAAAAATGAGTTTGGGAAAAATGTGAAAATTGGAGTTTTGGACAACCTCATGTCCAGTAGTTTGACAGTGCATAACTCTCAAACCATAAGTCCAAATAAGCTCATATTTTGCAGATGGATAGATCTTATTGTATACTACAACTGTTATGAAAGGTCGAAAACCCTATTATGATTTTAAGTGACTCAAAACAGTGAGTTTATATGGTTGTGTAATGTGCATACGGGTTCATAGCTGTTGTTTTGTTTAATTCATATTTAATAGATGGATGATCCAAATAAGTTGATTCCAAAGCCAATAGACTCAAAAGATTCATTCTACAACTTTCATTTAGATGATAGAATTGACCTCTAAGTTGGGTAAAAATGCTCAAAAAGAAGAGAGATATGAGCTGTTGGAATGGAATTGCATAAGGCTTAATGTTACGTTTAAGTTTCCAATTCGTAAATGGTTGTACTTCTTGAAGTCTAAATTGTTAGGGTCATTAAGACCTAAACAACTCTATTAGAATAGTTATGTTGAGTTGTTATGTCCTGCAAATGATAACCTATTTATGTATTCGTTAGGCACAAGGGCGAGGCAAACTTGATCGTGAACTTCATTTGATCGTTCGTAAGTTTTCCAATTCGGTTAAGGTACGGATATCTTACCTCATTTGACTCGGGGATAGTTATTTGCATAAGGCTTCCGAATCCTCATTCATGGTTCCAAATTCCCTTTATGTTTGTTGATGTTATGGAACTCTGTTTCTTTCGAAATATGACTTACATTCGTATTTGAAACATTGATTACTTGACTTGTTAAATTGTATATATTGTGAACTTGTACTATATATAGACTCATTATTGGGAACACCAGTATTGAGATGCTTCAATGTGGCTACAACTATCATGGCGTCCTCATTGTATGTAGTCCTTAAAAGCGGTTTTGAATAGTTATCGGTCAATTAGAGGGCGTATGGATCGATCCTAGGAACCGTTATCGGATAATAATTGTGGTCGTGGTTAAATCCACGGAGAGGATTGTTTGTGTTGTGCTCGCACCCCTTTCCTCACTGACGCCCGAATGGATTGATCATCCTTTGGGAACAACGTATCCTCGTGATACGGTTTGGTCTTCGGACCCTTGATATGCCTTTGGTCCATTTATTGCTTAACTTTCTTTATCACTTAAAGATATGAATTCCTGTTGAACTTGTTATCTCATATTAATTGTTTAATTATTATTATCCGTTCACCGAGCGTTAAGCTCAGACGAGTTTCCTTTTTCCTCGGCAGGTATATGACTTAGTTGGGACTTTGAGAAGAGTGTTGTGAGATAATATGACTGGAACTGTCTACTTTTGTTAAGCTGTTAAGGACTAATGTAGATGTTATATACTTGTATCTTGGAACCATATTTTGTTATACGGTGTTTTCCCCGTTAGTGGTTATGTAAATATTATGTTATGTTAATTATGTTAGTTGCTCTGCCTTAGCCAGTTGTTGTTTTATAATTGTTCTAAAACCAATTGTGGCATCTTTCTTCCTTGAACCACGCGGGACAGGGGTGTTACATCTTATAACCATCGCCGACCCACATTCACATTTACAATCATATCTCTTTTCTTAATCCAATTTCCTTATTAATTAATTTCTTTCTTTTTATCTTTTTACATATCTTTTAGTTGTTATCTTAAGCATAGGATAATTGTTAGGTTTAATTAATCCAATTTCCTTATTAATTAATTCCTTTATTTTTATCTTCTACATATCTTTTAGTTATTATCTTAAGCATAGGATAATTGTTAGATCTAGTTATTGATCGTTATCGTCTTTTCTTAGATTAGACTATAAACAGGATTTGTTACCTTATTGAAAACATCGGATTTTGTCGGAATCATTAGTATTTCTTGGGTGATCCGTGGTAATCACCCACAGAAATTTCCCTGGGTATTATTTTATGGGTGAAAATCATTTTTTTGTAGTGAACATTGTCGATCCTTCCGTAAATCTACATTGCGTCAGATACATATTGTGATACGCAATAACTTCTAAACAGTAAGACACACTCAATGTGATAAAAATATGATATCATCGATAATTTTAATATTCTTAGGAAAAAAAATATAAAGTCCTCATAAAATTACCGACGGATTTTATTCAATCTTACATTAGTTGCATGCTGCATGTTGACATGAAACTAGTTTGCTCTTTGCATATATGAATAGAAAAAAAAAGTTCTACTATGTCTAATGTGAGATTATTTGATTCATTATCGAATCAATCTTTCTTGTTCACTCCAACAATCTTCTTGGTTGGTTAAGTTCTAATAGTACAAAATTTTACGATTCCAAAGTGTATTTTTAGCGGATTTCCAGTTGTCTGGCTAGTGGCTACTCAAAATTAGATATGAGATAAGAGATCTGAACCATTCTAACCATGACGCCATTTTTTAAGTTGTAACTTATCTTTTGATGTTTGCATTAAGAGTTGGTATTGCAAATTTATATTTCGACAAATAAAATCGTAACTATTATTATTAATTAAATACTAGAAAAAGTTCCACCTTTTTCTATGGAAATCACCAATGAAATTTCTGCTACAAAAGTGGATTACCAGTGGATCACCGACAGGTATTGGTTGATGACTTTTGTGAAGTACTTCTGTCACTAAAAGTTAATAAAATTTTCTTTCTAAATCTTAAAAAAGTAACGACACATTTTAATTGGATTTTAATCAATCAAAACGTGACGGTAGTTTGTTCCTAACTTTATTAAGAATTTTTTAAAATTACTAGTGGATTTTTTTTAATTAGATGAGAGAAAATAGAAGCAAAATGAAACAACTTTGATATGATTTATATTTTGGGGAACAAGTTTTTAAACTATCATTTTAAATTCTGGAGCAATTTTTTTGTTTATTAAGAATAGGTTGGTTAGGTTGGACGGTTTTTGATATTTTTACAAACCAACCAAATTATGACTGTTTGAAAAATGTCAATCCAACCTACAAACCAGCTAGCCATGACTTTTCGACACTTTTTATTTATTAGATGACACCTCATTATCATTGATATTAGGAATGCTAAACCATTTTTGTTTTTTTATTGCCAAGACTATCCAATTACTTCTTACATATTGGTTTTTTAAGTGATTTCATAAAAAAAACTTGTACCAATTTTCTTATTATAGTATGTATAGTCTTTTCTATAATAATTACAAACACATCTAGAGTTCTTTTTTTAAAAAACTATCCAAAACATTTGAAATTTTACTATTCCTTTTGTTGGGTGAGTTTGGTTACCTTGTTTCTAATTACCTTATAAATCATATAGCATAAAACAAAACAGAAACAAACATGGATAATAAAATAAAAGAAGCCACACCACTTTTTTTTAAACCTACCGAATTATATTGCCCCTCTCCCTTCTCTCTCGTCCCTTTGATGACTTTTCATCAAATAATAACCCATTCAAACAAACAATTCTATCATTTGGGTTTGCAATTATACATTATGTTTCACAATTTGTGGTATGAACCGACTTTTCACTCTTCCACAATTGAAACCTGCAATGGGTTAACCCACTCTTGTTCCTTTGTTAAAACCTTCTTAAACCTAACCCACTATTAAACAAAAGAATTTTGTCTACAAACCTTTCTCTGGTAAATTTCTTGCTAAAGGGTGATTCATTACAAAATCGTCACAAGATTTGATTGCTAAATTGCTGGTGGGTAATTCAAATTAGTGACAGATTGTCCAGGATTCTTTGGATGATCCGTTGGTATTTTCTCGAAAAACATCGGATTTTACCAAACTGCTGGTATTTTCTGTGTGATCCGTAGGTAATTACCGACGGAAATTTCTCTGGTTAGTTTTTGTAGTTGAAAGTTATATGTTTTGTAGTGACCTGTAACAGTGTAACTTATTTTTGTACACAACGACGACAGACCCTTGCTGTAGCTTTTTGCTTACGAAATAAATTATGGCATACAATATTTAATTAGACTAAAATCTTACCGATAAGATAATGTTTGAATTTTATCCACAAACCCTTACTCTTTAAATAAAATGAAGTCAACTTGGTTGGCTAGTGGCTACTTCGCTTGGGCTATTCACAATCAAAGAATTTATTATTTTTTATTCAAATATTCCATTGCCTATTATAATGGTCTTAAATTTCTACTCGAGTCAAAGATGGCGATTAATGAGTAGGTGGATATTTCCATAATTCCATCAACTGAAAACCATTGGCATACGGTGGTCATCACAACCATGGCTGCCATTGAAACCACATCTTCAATCACCCCAGCTTACGACCGACTAACCGAACTCAAAGCTTTCGATGAAACAATGGCCGGAGTTAAAGGCTTGAGCGATGCCGGAATCCGAAAGATCCCTGGCTTCTTTGTCCACCAACCGGAATCCTTGCCGAAATCCTCCATGCCTTTCGAGATTCCAGTCGTTGACCTCGGATCCATCGATAAAGCATCAACGGTGGAGAAGATCCGTGAGGCATCAGAGACTCTAGGATTTTTTCAAGTGGTGAATCACGGAATCCCAGTGACTGTGATGAACGAGGTGCTTCAAGGAGTTCGTAGATTTCACGATCAAGATGTGGAGGTGAAGAAACGGTTTTACACAAGAGATCCTTCAGAAACATTCGTCTATAATAGCAATTTCGATCTCTATAGTTCGCCAGCTGCGAATTGGAGAGACACTTTTTATACATTAATGGCTCCATCACCTCCGCCACCGGAAGAACTGCCGGAGGTTTGCAGAGACATACAAATCGAGTACTCGAATCAAGTGATGAAACTCGGTGGCGTCTTATTCCGATTGATCTCGGAGGCGTTGAAGCTGAACCCTAGTCATCTGGCTGATCTGGATTGTGACAAGGGGCTTATATTCGCTGGCCATTGTTATCCAGCTTGTCCACAACCAGATCTAACCATGGGTGCAACCAAACACACAGACGATGGATTCCTTACTGTTCTTCTACAAGATGAAATCGGAGGCCTTCAAATACTTCATAACCAACAATGGATTGATGTTCCTCCAACCCATGGTGCACTTGTCGTCAACATTGGAGATCTATTACAGGTATATATATATATATATAATATATATAGGGGAGGGATCATACGAGAACCACCCCTTTTTAAAGGAACAATTTATGAACAACATATGATGTGGGTCCCACATAATATTATATCATTTTTTATTTAATATTAAATCATATTAGATCAGAAATGATTTAATATTATGCGGGACCCACATCATATGTGATCCACAATTGTCCCTTTGTTCCTTTAGAAATACAAAGTTCTCACAACATTGGAGATCTATTACAGGTATATATATATATGGAGGTTCAAACGAGAACATTGAATCAGATATGATTTTATAATGTGTGGGACCCATATCATACGTGGTCCACAAAATATTCCTTTGTTCCTTTAAATAGGGGTGTTCTTTTATGATCCCTCCCCTATATATATATATATATAACATTCAACAATTGATTTTGACTTTGAAAATGGAGATGTGAATCTGATTATGGGTTTCAGATGATATCGAATGATAAATTGAAAAGCGTGGAGCACAGAGTGGTGGCAAATGAGAAAGGGCCGAGGGTATCGGTGGCATGCTTCTTCAGAACCTCGAGAGGGCCGTCGACAAACGTGTATGGACCCATCAAAGAGTTGGTTTCCGATGAAAATCCGGCGAGATACAGAGAAACCACCGTTGATGAGTACATTCGATACTCATCCTCTAAGGGACTTGATGGTGTTCCTCGATTACTTTATTTGAAGCTTTAAATTATAACACAATACCATAAAATCCATCAAACTCATAATGTTTATATAGATGAACATGAATAATTATATATAAAGGCCGGTTCAAATACAAATCAGTTGAATGTTACAAACTATAAAAACTGGTTTAAATCAATATAAAAATAATTTTTTTTCATGATTTTTATTTTCATCAAATGTTATGATTTAAAATATTATTACACATATATTTGTTTCATCTTGTTGTTTCGACGTAGCTTTGTAATACGGGGAACAATTGACACCCATAATATATTTTTTCCTTTGGTTAATATATATAATTTATAATTAGTTTTACCAAATGATAAAAAAAACAAACTCCAACTCTCAAAAATTTGACCCATTTAAAAGTAATATATATATATATATATATATATATTGTCGGTCAAAAAAGACCCAAATAAGATAAGAAACCTTTTAACCCTTTTAACAAGCCACTTTCTATGTCATTAAGCCAGTACCAATAAGTGATGTATAACTGACCGAATAAGCTGTGAAGACCTGTTTTATCCTTCACAAAATGTGGAATTATGAGTCAATGTCATGGTCAAAGAATTACATAACAACAGTTAGGTGAAGAACTCGTTTACAAAAGCAAAAATTGAATAAAATTGTACAATTTGGAGGAGGGATGAAGTTGTAGATGAAATAAGGTTTCCACGCGATACTGCACCTTTAAATGGCAATCATGCTTTAGTTTTGTCTTCTTTTTTGTCCATCTTGATGTTAGTTTTATACCCGTACAATATAGCCGAGTGTAAATTTTGAATAAATGTATGCAATGATACCTAGTACAATAGATTTCTTACCAAATAAAACATACATGTAACATGTGGATCCATTTTACATTGTTTATGTAGGATGTGAGAAAGAATAAAAAATAATTAATCGAATTTAACATTCCCTGATTATCCACCTAGTTACAACCGTAGTGCTTCCCTACCACCATACAATTTAGAAAATTCAAAGAAACAATTTCCAAGGATTCTCCCTTTAACTAAATCATAATACCCGAACATTGTAGAATGTAGTGGATTGTAAAATTCAAATGAACATAAGAAAGATTGCAGAGTACAAATAGATTTTAACCAAACAAAAACATAGGTGAGTCGATCTTATTTAGAATGTGAAAGCGGATACTTCGATGTTTGAGTGCTCTTGTTTCTTGTTGCATTGGAAATGTACATAAAATAAAATATCTTCGATCTTCCAAATACTCAAGATATCATTGAATCCTACAATTGATCATTCTTGCAGTGTCTTTCTAACAAAATGTACTACTTTCTCCTATTTAAAGATACTATGTATTCCATTCATCACACAAAAGAGTCGACCTTTAATTTTAGATGATCAAACAAAAGACTATGAACCATCTTTTACTAATAATAAAAATTAAAAATATTAAAAATCTAAGAAAAATTGAGGGCTAAAAAGTGGTAGAATCTTTACCTTAATGCCATTATAGATGTGATAACAGACGAATCAACCCCAAGCTTTGTAATCTTGTTAGCCCAAGTTTTTTTTGTGTAAATGATCAACCCAACTGCTTGTAATCTTGTCAATGTCTACATTTCATGTGAACTCATTGGAAACCGATCATCTTGAAAACTAAAATTTCAGATGTCTCCCCGGGAATCAAATCACAATCAATTAGATGCAACATGGAACGGTGAAAAATTCTCAATACAAATTAGACAAATTAAACATGGACCTTTTTCCATCTTTCCCAGAACATCGAGAGAAGACAATGACATCAGCTCCAAGTGTCATTTTGCTAATCTTGAAACCATTTCCATCTATTGAAAATATCACAATGGCAAATAAAAACTGAAGTGAGCATTTGCAACTGCTTCCATAAGCAAATATTCCGTCTACTATAACACTCCTGAGAACAAATTAAATGAAATGGGTGATTTTCGTATTTATCAAAGATGAAATTGGGAGCAAATTGCTCATCATCAAATCAAGTTCCTGTCAGCAACAAAAATATCCAAAAAATTGTTTTAGCTCATGGATTTACAAAAATAAAGAAAAATAAAGTACTCACTTGAACACACAAGCTCATCATAGTTTGCAACTCTTTCAACTTGAACTTGTCCTTTCTTTTCTGTAATTATGAAACTAAATTGATACATGAGCTTCAGTTTCCTCTAAAAAGTGTATATTAAAACACTATCGAGGAAATGAATTGGAAGCTCTATTGGGCATGAGAATATAAATTAAGGGGGCTTATATCATAACATTTAAAAAATAGACAACACAAATTACACATAACAACAACAAAACACAATCACACAAATACAGGAAACAAAAAGAGAGAGGGAAGAACAGTAGAAAAGAAGCAGATCAAACCTCTCAAAATTGAAGCCGTTGAGCAGAAAAACATACTTGTGTAGCTGAAGACTGAAGAGTCAGTCCACTAAATCAATACTTAAGAATCGAGAGCGTCAAGGGCAAAAATCAACACTTGGGAAGCAAATAGTGAATCCAAGGTGAAATTGTTGTTCGTGTAATTGCTCAGATAGGGAAGAATTGAAAACGTCTCATGGACATAACCCAACATTCCAGAATCGAGACTCCGAGAGTCAATCCAAGTAAAATTCTTTGCTTGTTCAATCGTTCAGAGCAAAATCGAGTGGTTTAGGTAAATCGTAAAAAAAACCTTCCTCTTCAAGAACTGAGTCTATCAAAGGTATAAGTACACAGTCTCGAGGATGCCCTTTGGGCTTTTGCTGCCCATGGCAGTCGCCCTCTCGGCCTGTAGAGGAGGAAAGAGGACGTGGGTGAGAATCGTGGTTTGTAAGCCTGGAAGGAAGGACGTGCGATTAGATCAGGAATGGGGAATCTGTAACTGTAAAATAGCTAATTTAAAGGGCTAGGATTTGATCTGAGAATGAATTTGAACGGCCAAGATTAAAAAGACCGACCTCCATCCATATATATATAATTTTAATGCATCCATTAAAATAAGGGAAAATTGTATTAAAATGGAATAAAATTTGACCGAATTTCTATTTTGAAGAACCAACTTTAAAAATTATTCTTTAAGGGTTTAAAACAAAATTTTCATTTATTTAAGAGTCTCTTTAACCTACTAATCTACAAATGATGACATGTTCCTGGTAATTGCCAACTAAGATTCCGTGTAATAATTTAAATTTACAAAAAAAAACTAAAAAACAATATGTACAAGTTTTTAAGCCATAATTACAAGTCACCTTTATTAAGAAATTAGAAATTAAAAAATTACGTCATCAATTCATCCAAGACCCACCACATCAGCAATACTTCATCTTCATCCACAGGACCCATCCCCAATACTACTTCCGGTAACTGCAATCCCGTCGGTCGCCGCATCTCCTTCCTTCTCTCTCATTCATCTTATTGTATGCTCTCCTTCCTCTTACTAACTAGCTTCCACATCCCTTTCCAACTTCTCTTCCTCCCCATTCCTATCGTTGACCAGCATCCCGCTTCTCTAATAACCCCATCATTGACGACCACCCTTCTCTCCATCCTAATCCAGCATACACTAAAAAGTAACTAACCAGTGTTTTCGGTGGTGAAATAATTCTAGATTTTTTGGGTCACGGTGGCTGAGATGATGTCGTGGGTATTATCGGTGGTGGACAGAGATGGTTGTTCTCGATGGTGCAAGGAACACCGACGGCTCACAATAACGATTGATATTGTTGCCAGGAGAAAACGTGGGATTTGAAGTGGAAGGATCGAACGAAGATGTTGGGAGAGGAAAAGTGTTATCAATATATGAATTTTACTTAAGCAACATGATAACAAGAATGAAGATATAGGAACATAAACACATATCATAAATCAATTTAACTTAATACGGTAAAGAGTTTAATAGATCTAACCTGGAGCACTCAAGTTATACGCAACAAAGTTCATTGAAACGGAAGCGGTTATTGTTGTGTGTAAATCATAGTCTTCTAAAACTTTTTACGGTTTGCTTCAGAATGGGGCTGAACTGAATGTATATTCGTGTATGCAATAGGGACTTGATCTCCTTTATTTATAGGCCATGAAAAACTAGAGACTCATCCCATAAGGAGTCCTAGTTTATCTATAGAATTGATATTAAAATAATAGAAGATATACACTTACCTTAATGTTAATCAGAAAATTAACTTAATGAATTATCCTACTCATTTTAGGAGATATATATCCTAATATGTGACCGGATTATAACTGATATAGGATTCTCTTGATAAGTATAAATGTTAAATCAATTGTCCTTTAATATTTATTACAGATAATGACAAAGTCCAATTAACTTCCAACATTCTTCCAGTGGACTTAACATAATTTGTAAGGACAAGAGAATCATAAACATTACATGTATCAATTGAAGTGCGCGCTAAGAATTCTAACAGTTGTGAATTCATTGAAACTTGGTCAGAAAAGACACCATATGTAGGACTCAGAATCTATACTAGTTTGACAAACTAGTTTGATTAAGAACCACTAACACGCAATATCATATCCCACATAAGTTAATAAGTGTCTGAATTTGAGCATAAATGCAAATAATTTTATCTACCTGAGTTAGCATAAAAATGTAGCTCATAGTCCACCGAATGTTTTAGAAAATTTTCTAAATCATACAAGCAAAAGTTCTTAACACTAGTGAACCGAACTTTGTTTATGTAGTCCGCAATTCTTGCTTAAGTGCGGTGATTCACTTGTTTGATATAGATACTGACATAAACTTTATTTTTGTTTTTGTAAAATAAATAACATAACTTATATACTTGAATTCCTCATTTTATTATTGGCAAAAGAAAATTGCAACGACAAATGAAAATTACAAAACAACTGACTAGACTAATCTCGACTCCCACTAACCTCGACTCCCACTAATCTCAAGTATCGAGTTCAAGTAAGATTCTCATATCCCTAACATGTTTTCTGAAACTTACTACTAAAAAGGCTTTAGCGGACTGATCAGCAAGTTGAGATTTGTCACCAATATGTTCAACAATAACCTTTTTTTTCTCTTAACCCTTTGTCTCACTCACACTGAAATATTTAAGACCATTGTTTGATCTTTTGCTATTTCCACTGAAAAAAAAACTACAACTTTATTATCATGAAACATCTCTAGAGGACTTGAACTGTAGAGCTTAAGACATTCTTTTGAATCAAGAAGTTCTTGATCCAAATGCCCTCACAAACCCCTTCATAGATGACTATAAATTCAGCTTCCATAGTGAAGTTGCAATTAGGGATATTTTTTTATAGCCCCTTGAGTGAGCATAAAAATATAGCCATAAGTAGATTTATTTGAGTTTGGATATTTACATGCAAAATCTAAATTTGTGTAGCATGTTAGCTTTAGTACCTTGCAAGTACCAAAGTACTTTCTAAACTGTAGTGATCTTTAGTTAGGTTTTGCTGAAAACTGGACAAAATTCTTATAGAATATGCCAAGTCAGGTTTGGTACATAATTGTGCATACATTAGACTTCTTATTAATTGTACATAAGACTTGTAATCCATTTCATCATCTAAATTCTTCCCCCCATTTTTAGCCATCTTGGACAGTTTTTTACCTTTGACATAGGCTAGTCTCGTTTAACAAATGCATAGGATATGACCTTAGATTTTGGCTTATAGGTTTTTCAACTGAAATAAAAAAATTCTAGATCTAACAATATTTTGTTTTTAACAAATGCTTTTAGTTTGTCTTTAGAAATATGGCCTAACCTTCAATGCTAAAGATTTGCAAAATTTTCTCTAAGGGTGGTTCTTTTTATGCCTGTTATAACGGTGTTATTCTAAACAACACCTTTTCAATAAAAAATTAATCATTTAGAGCATTTTTACCCAATATGGGAAGCAACATCAGATATATCATGGCGAATTTTTCAGAAAAAGTTTTGTCTTCTTTCTACATAGCTTTCAATACAAAGATCTCTTGATTAACAAGAGAACAATTTTAATTGTAGATAATTGTGAACGAAATTTCCAAAACCAAGATAATCAAAACCCTATGAAATATTTTAATTCCATCAAAATGAATGATAAGTCTGCAACCATTTTTAACTAAAAGCACTGCAAAAATTAAATTCCTCTTAAGTGAGGAAAAAAATAAATATTGTCTAAACAAATAGATTTTATAGTCCTAAATTTAGTTTCAGTGTTCCAATAGCCTTAACTGCAACTTTAGCTACACAGACTTATTGTTTAGACTTCTAGGGTTTTCGCTTTTTTGTTGTTGCCATATTGGTGATCCTGAATCAATCCGATAACTGAATGAAGAATTGTTAATAAAATTAACTTCTAAAGAAAATGCTGAATTTGGGAAAACACAACTTCTTAATCATCTAGGCTTTGAAGCCACTGCACTCCTTCTTTATGTGCCAAATTTCTTGCAAAAGTAACACTTATATTTAACAGTTTCGGAGCTTTTCTTTTCTATAGTTTTTCTCTTAACTTTGAAGTTGGTAGGCTTCTATGGCTTGTACTTGTTTTATTTCATTTCTTTAGGTTTCTCTAACAGGTACATCACAAGGGCCTCTTTCTTAATTCTCTCTAATTTCTCACATAACACATAGAAATGAGATTGTTTAAATCCCATTTTTTTTATCTTGACAGCATTATACATGCTCCTTAAGTTGTTGTCCTTTGTAGAGAGAGATTGTAGTCCCACATGAACTACATGTTCATCTTTAACCCATTTATTCGAGTCTCTAAGCTTTTAGTTAATCTTAATCATAGACAATAGATGATCTCTTACATTTCCCTCACCAAAAATCTTTAGTTCGTTAAACATCTAAGAGAGTCTAACACATTTGATCATATCGCTCTCCTAAAAAATTTCTGCAATATTTTTCAAATAATTGACTACATCTTTAGGTTCTTCTATGGATCCTCATGGAAAATCTTATCATACTCTTAGCCATCCTATATGTCAAGTGCCATTTAGCATGGGAATTAAAGTCAACTTTATTGTTATTTTCAGTTAAGTCTATTAGTTTGTCAACTCTCGTGCAATAAGGTAAAATTTCTCTTTGTGTTCTCCATTGCTTATAGTTGGAACTAATCAAGATCGAGATCAAGTTAAAATTGACAAAGCCCAAAAACAAGACAATAAAAGGAATAAATATAAGTTGTCATTCATAATTAATCATTATCTTTAGGGGTGTCAAAAATGTACCGAGATAAACCAACCAATTAAAATACCAACCGTACCAATTTAATTGGTACCAACTTATTATGTTGGTTGGTACTACCGTACCAATTTCACAAACATGGTTGGTACGTGGTATCGGAAATTCCATACCATGGTACTACCGTACTGTACCGACTTTTATAGATATTATCTTTTTAATTATTTTTTATATAATAAATCAATTAAATGTATTATATAATAACTATTTACAGTTTAGTTTTTACTGTTTTATATTTTTTCTGTTTTTTACATTGACTTTTGGTTTGGGCTTCACTTGTGGACTTATTGTCTTTAGTTTACTTTAGAGTTTAGAAGACTCTTTAGCGTTCAATATAACAGATAACAAGTTTAACAAGTGTTGGGGAAGTTTTGAGAAAACCAACAAGATTATCATAATAGCTAATGTTCTTGAGCAGATACAAGCTACAATGGGCTAAATTAGCTATGCTAAAGGTTGATGCAAGTTATGAAATAATTAAGTTAATTGAAGGGGAGTTGAAGAGAGTACTTATGCAAATGTACGGGGAGTACAAAAGAATTGAGAACGGGTTTTAGACGACAGGTTTTAGTCTTTTAGGCATGTTTGTAATTTGGAGTTTTAGACAGGTTTTGTAAAGTAGATTTTGGACAGAAGATCATGTTTATTAGTTTATATTAAACATTAAACTTTGTGAACTTTGAGATGTTGGTATAAATACCGTACCAACACGTACCAACCCAAATAAGTTGGTACCAATTACAGTTGGTTGGTACACGGTATAGATTTTTGAATACCAATTACAATTGGTTGGTATACGGTATTGGGGAAAAAAACATGGTGTCGTACCATGTTCACCCCTAATTATCTTAACCCAATAACTGAATACAAATATCAAGTAATACTTATGGTAGTATAAAACTCAATATTTAAATTTCTATATCATCACACTACACACTACACATATCAGTTATCCAATGAAAACAATCAAATCCATGGATAAGAAGAGTTTCAAAGTATCAAGATACACATATGTGTTTATATGTGATTCTGTTCTTAAACCAAAATTACTCAGAATGCTTCTTCTATGGAAGAATATAATTCAAGAAAATGTGATTTGAGATACACAAGTTTTGACTGATTAATATGTATAATTTTCTCTAAAAAGATCAATTGCTATGGCAACATGATCTTATGGTTTAGAAAACTTTCAGTCAAGAGTATGTAGTTTGTGAATCGATGAAGATAAACAATCTAATTTTCATATAGGTTGGGAGATATTAGGATTGTTTAAAAATTCACAAAAAATTGTTTTTCAACTAGGTGTTAATAGTCATTCAATATTTGATATATGATTTTACAAACATATCTGTAGATATATTGAATAATCCATAAACCCACGTACGATACCATATTGTTTTAAGTGTTTAATGCTTTAGATCTTATCAATCTTATTCTTAAAAACATATTTTAGTCAATAATTGGACAACACCAAAATTTAGAACAAGGTAAAACTTTAAAAACTTTTAGAAATTTTCATATTTTGAACACGAGTTTTTGATGAATATTGTTCAAGCTAGAGTTAATGAATCCTATTTTAAGATGTGAATCCATGATCTTTTTATATGATAAGATATTTCGAATATCAGGATTAAACTTTTATAGCCGATTTTATGAAAAGTTTTTCTTTAAACCCATAATAAACAAATAACTTAAAATTAATTACACTAGAGTTAAGTTTAATTGGGCTCTAAAGGTATCCAAATTAGTTATTGACCCAAATTTGATTTCTTTTAACCCATAATAAACAAATAACTTAAAATTAATTACACCGGCGAAACACAAACCTTCTAATTAAGGGGGCCGAACCCACAAAACATCTTCATTGCTAAGCTCAATTCATTATAAACAAAACTGTGTGACAGAAGAATAAAACTTATGACCACATATACAGGGGCCATATACACATAACCACCCGAGTTAAGCTCAATTCATTGATAATATTTCTAATATCTAGTATTTAGGGATAAAACGCAGGGGTCATGGCCCCCCTAGGCCCCTATTGTATTCCGCCTCAGCACTAGAGTTAAGTTTAATTGGGCTCTAAAGGTTATCCAAATTAGTTATTTACCCAAATTTGAATTTCATAAATAACAGAAAATAATATTAAATAATGTCTCAAACATATCTCTAAATAATTTATACTGTACTAAAAATAACTTAACAAAACCAAATACTATAAAAGTCACACTAGACAAATGCATTATAATAGAAATTGAGTAATTATATCAACATATACGATCCAGTTAAATTAAAAGTCAAATATCTTAACTAAATCAATTAGCTCAATTGAATCCTTTGCCTATAAAATAGATATATGATTATAAATCTGTAATGAATATTGAACCAAAAAAATTTATATTTGCCTAAATAAAATTCATTGATTCAAAATTTGAATTAGATTATTGTATTAAATTTGAATACACTAAATTAATAAATGTTTTCAACTAATAACATTATAATATCCATATCCATAACAACCCATAATAGTTAAATTTAAAAAATGGATGAATATAAAAACATGTAAATGGAGTAGTGGTCTTGCCTAATTTTACAGAGTGTTCTTTTTGTCAAAACTAATAAATATACAATGGATAATTAAACATGAGATAAATACCACAATTTTAGAATATCACAAATGACTCAATTAAAATATAGATTCTTATTATTAATCAATATTTATCTCATCCATATTTCCAAAAGACATATACCAAAAATTAAATTATATCTCTCCTTTGTCTTCAAATATGTAGATTGACCGTAAAACATAAATAAATAAAATAGTTTTTAAACATATGGCATGAAATATATAAATTAAAAATAAATTTCTTAATTGTATAAGGTTATTCAATACAATTGCCAAGACTAACAATATGTATGCATTAATACATATTTTATCTATATGTAAGCCTCCACATAAATTCATCATTTTTTTTTCTAACGGAAAAAATAGTAATGCATCAATCTAAATAAGAATGATAACAAACTAAAAATCAATAACTTGATTAAATCTTAAATTCAATTGACATAATTAAATTAGTATTAATCGACCAACCCACTTATATATTTAATAAATAAATAATCTAATATAAAAAATGGTAATGGCTCCATAAAAAAAATAATGTCGCAACCATATGTGATTTCTTTATTATTTTTATTTATTAAGTATTATCATATGTATAATGTAACACCCGAAAATTTTAGTTAAGTTTATAAAACTTTGGAAAAGATTGATACAAGAATTCTTGTTTTTCAGGCCTATTTTCAAGTATTTATATCATATTTGGTTGGAGAATTAAAGAAGGAGTCCAACGATATTTTTCGGAGTCAATTTGGAGCTAAGACGAAGCAAATATGGGTAAAACATCGTCTAAGGCTAGTTTTCATGTAGGTTAGGATGGAAGCTGGTTACGAGGTGAGTTTTAGAGTTGAAACTAGCTTGATAACTAGCCTAGGCACTTTTGCACTCAATTATGCTTAGCGTGAGTTACAAAGCCAGTTAGCAAATCGTAACTAACTTCACAAGTAGCCCTAAGCTCTTTTTACTTGATTTGTGCTTAGCGTGAGTTACAATGCCAGTTACGAAATGTAACTAGCTTCACAACTAGCGTCAGAGTCTGTTTGGTCAAGAGGGAGCCGCGTGAGTTACCAACGCCAGTTACGAACGTAACTGGCGTCCATATCTGGGGTCAGCCTCTGTCAGCGTTTTAAAGACCGAAAATCGGGATCTTTCTCATTTGAACCATATCTCTCTCAATAATGCTCCGATTTGGGTGATTCAAGTTGCTATGGATTCATATCTTGAAGCTCTACAACATGGAAACAAGTCTGGCTAGAGGCTATTGATGATTTTAGAGCTCATAGGGTGGAAGGTAAGATCACCTCTCCGAAATCTCAAATCTAGGGTTTGGGTTTTTCACCAACAACTCTCATTCTCTCTTGGGTTTGTTTTGTGTATGTTTTGGAAGTCATGTAGGTGTTCTTGGAAGGATTGAACCATGGATCTAGAGTTATAGCTCAAGGATCTAAAGTCTTCACCGTATGGAACTCGGTATTGGGGTAAAACCTAGATTTAGCCTAAATCTAGCAAGGTGAGTTCAAGATACTTTGTGAAAACTTTGTACATGCCAAAAACGTCCATTTTAAAGTATTGACATGCTTCACTTGTTATTTATCAAATGTGTGAGTATTTGTGTGAGTTTGCATATTTGGTATAAAAGGATTTATAAATCATGAAAGAGGCTTATACTTGGTTTTTAGACATTTTGACAAATAAATTATAAGTGTGGGTTGTTTGGGTGCAATATCTTTAAATGAAAACCATTTGGTTGTATTTGCATCTTTGGAGTTTTGGAACTTATAAATCGTTGAAAGATTTCAGATTATTGCATTATGGGTCATTTTATAAATGCATGAGTAGGAGTTCAAATCTAAACTTATAAACTCAAATACTTGTTGTGAATGTAGTATTTTACTGATTCCTAAACTTTATTTCAAGTGGTTGTGTATTTGGGTAAGTTTGGAGGTTTTGGGTCAAAATGAGGATTTTGAGTATTTTATTGTAAATGATGAGTTGAGCATCATTAATGGTTTAAAATACTTGGAAAGGTTATAAAATGAAATAATCTTTGGTTTTGAAACTCAATTTGACCTAATTTTTGGTAAAACTTGGACTTGAAAGAAGATGGTTTGTTGAAAAGAGTTTTCAAGGTTGGAAAACTAGTAATACGTCTCGTTGATGTATTCGGTAGTAGGACTAGTATGTAATGGATCCATAGGCATATAGTCGGTTTAAAGGCGGGATTTTTGTCCCTTTTTGGTCGCATAGAAGTCATAGGGGGCCTCTTACCGTTGGTTATAATTCCGGATCATTACCGGATGCCATTGACTCTATGCATGCGCAATTTGGGGTCATCAGGGGGCCGTGTACTAAGATGCATAATCGGTTATAGACCGGTTGCCAGTGACCATTGCGCGGGCTTTCGTAGGAGCCATCGGGGGCCATGTACTAAGGTGCATAATCGGTTGTTGACCGATTGCCATTGAATCCTATGGTTGCTCAACATCGAGTAGTGACCTACTTTTGTATCCGTCACCAAAGATGGTATGATCGGGAATCCCCCGTGAACTTTGGATATTTCTATCCCTTTAAAGGTCCGCGTGAGTTAACGTTTTATAAAACATGGTTAAAAGTATGTTTTCTATCTCCACGTTTATAAACTCAATCATAGTCGTGTGAGTATTGGAATTGGTATGTCGTTAAAAGAATATTTCTATTTTAAAGTATTCTCTTCTAATGTCATTTTGGTCTAAAGCTTTTATTATGGGACTAGTGAATTTGGGGAAAGACGTTGCTTTTATAATAAGGTTATTTCCTTTGAGAATTATATTTTATCAAGCACATCTTTTGGTTTCAAATCAATCATAAATATGTTAAAAACTCTTGAGCTCACTAGGCGTTAAGCCTAACCCTTTTTCTTTGTTGGCATGTGCATCAGGTTATCGTGGGGGTTGGTACTAGTGACACGTGTGGACTTGAGTGCTAGGAAGTGCCACGATAAAGACTCTTGGTGACGTTTTCCGCATTCGGAGATAGCGACTCTTATTGGTTTAATAACACCCAACCGTAAGTAGGTCTTGTATAGGACTTGATTTGTCTGTTGTAGAGGCTTATTACTAATTGTGGTTTGAGGAAAGTTATTTATTGATGAAATATTAGAAATTTTAAATTAGTCGCTCTTTCCAGATTTGAGGGTGTTACATATAATATCATAAAAACGTAAAAAGCATCCCTAATTTCCTTTCCTTTCCTTTTTAACCACCAAAAATAATTATGAACTTCCATATTTACCGTAGTATTCCAAACCAATGAAATAAAATAATGTTAATGGATCAAAAGAGATAAATAAAGGCATATTGCAACTCTGTATATGTGATTTTTTTTTACTTCTAAAATCAGGAAATATATTATGTGTTCCTTACGAAAGAAAAAAAAATCTTCTAAAAAATAGAATTTAAAATTCATCTATAATTTTTCTAAACATCCAAAGTGAATTTTGAAGTCCACGGTTTCTTATTGTTGGTGAAACCCAACAACACTCAAAACATTTCTAAACATAATACTGATATATTATTACGGGCATTAATAAACTTCAAATCAATTTTAATGAATTAATGTCAAAAGGGTTAACAATTTATGAACCTATGTTAATTTAGTCTCTAATATTATTTGTTATCAATATATGAATTTTACTTAAGCAACATGATAACAAAAATGAAGACATAGGAACATAAACACATATCATAAATCAATTTAACTTAATATGGTAAAGAGTTTAATAGATCTAACCTGGAGCATTCGAGTTATACGCAACGAAGTTCATTGAAGCGGAAGCGGTTATCGTTGCGTATAGATCATAGTCTTCTAAAGCTCTACACGGTTTGCTTCAGAATAGGGTTGAACTGAATGCATATTTGGGTAGGCAATAGGGACTTGATCTCCTTTATTTATAGGCCATGAAAAGCTAGAGACTCATCTCATAAGAAGTCCTAGTTTATCTATTGAATTGATATTAAAATAATAGAAGATATACACTTACCTTAATATTAATCAGGTAATTAACTTCATGAATTATCCTACTCATATTAGGAGATATATATCTTAATATGTGATCGGATTATAACTGATATAAGATTCTATTGATAAATATAAATGTTAAATCAATTGTCCTTTAATATTTATTACAGATAATGACAAAGTCCAAATAATTTCCAACAAAAAGGTTACCGGCAACGGGAATGGTGGCCGCCGATATGGAAGGAGATGGAGATGCCTGAGTAACTGTGTAGGTTATGGGACGATTTTTGTAAGTTAGTTTTTTTTTAATTATTGACCATATGTTGTTTCTAAATCCACGTAATATTTGTTGTAATTAATAGATTTGCCACATCAGATTAGGTGAATGGTTACCTACTAAACCGGTTAATCAGACCCAAAAATAAACGAAAAGTTTGTTTTAAACCTTTAAATGATAATTTTAAAAGTTGGTTCTCTAAAATAGGAATCAGGTTAAAGTTTGTTTCATTTTAATGTAATTTTCCGTTAAAATAAAAACACTTTTTGATTTTATTTTTACTACCTCCAAATTCCAATCTCCAAGGTAATTAAGCAACACCGACAACTCACGGTCTTATTTCCAAAATTCCGATCAACCTCGGATAGTCTAGCCGACTTATCCGGTAGTAGGTCTTCAACAACCCAATTCTTCAAGTATTCAACAATCTAATTCTTCAAGAAGCTTTGGTATTTTCTTGGTTTTTTACTTTATATTTCAATATTTAAATCTTTAATCGTGGTTGAAAATCAATATTTTATTAATTATTGGAGATTGTTAATTGCAATTTTTTTTGAATGCTTGTGTGATTTTTACAATGGGATGAGAAGTACTTGCCTAAGTTATGCACGAAGATGTGATAGTTCGCTTTCAAAAAATGAAAACGACAACAATTGTAGATCTTAACTCCTAAGTTGTTTGTCATTTATATATACTTTCATTTACATATACTTTCATTTACGTTTCTTTATATTGTTATATCAGGTTGTTTACACTCTAATCCCCATCTACAAAATTTCTGGATACGCCTCTGTTCACATGTATTTGATTTAATACGTTGAAAGTTTCTTATATAATTGTTTCATAATGTAAAAGTTCACATGTGTTTTATATATTTTTTTCACATGTAATTATTTTTTCACAAGGTGAAACAAACATATGTGTAATAATAACTTAAATCATAGCATTTGATCATGATTTTTTTTATTTTTATATTGATTTGAACCGGTTTATATAGTTTGTAACATTTAACTAGTTTGTATTTGAACTTCCCTCTATCTATACTATATATATATAAAGAACTTAAACGGTTAAGTTGAAAATTTAAGAGGGTACCACCTCCTTTGCGCCGTGTACAATTCTGTGAAGCCCCACCCCTATCACCCCTTTGTCTCCGCTTCCCCTCAATCTCTCCCCACGACCGGATTACTCTCCACGTTCGATGTCCCGTCCCTTCCTCTTCTCAACCGGTTTTTCTCACAACACGAATCTCACAGTACATTCTTGCTCTCTGCTTCACACATGATATATACTACTCGTAAGATATATATATATATATATATATAAATACAATCAGGCGACATATATATAGGACGACACACACATGCATACGTATACATATACAGTTGTAAAAATAACTAATTATACGAAGTAATTCAAGTTAAAGATCATACGAATAAGAAAAAGTTGAAAAATCGGGAAAATCAATCCAATCCGTCGGAAATTACCGACGGAATCATTTTCCGTCGGTAATTTCCGAAGAATTGGATTGATTTTAAAAAAATTGAACTTACCGATGGAAATTAATCCCGTCGGTAATTAATTTTGTCGGTAATTAATTCGTCGGTAATTTCCGGCGGATTTCTGACAGATAGTTATTTTTAAAAAATTAAAAATTAAATAATAAACATATGTCGAAAACCCGACTGATATTTATTATTTAATTTTCTGTTTTTTAAATGGTGGTTTCCGTCGGAAATTACCGACGGAATTAATTTCCGTCGGTAATTTCCGACGGATATTTACTATTTTATTTTTTAATTTTTTTAATTGTATCCGTCGGAAATTACCAACGGAAATTAATCCATCGGAAACGCCCTATTTTGTGGTAGTGATACACAACGACACCAGGTTGGGATTAAGGTTCCAATTTATTTCACAAGAAAACCCATGTCAATAAATGTATTGCCAATGAAAGAGCAGTTTAACACTTGCAACCAAAATAGAAGTTCAAAACTGCCAAAGTAGCTTTCTTTTAATACATGTGAAGAGATAATAAAAACACAAGCTTCTAAAAACACAAGCAAATAAAGTAAAACAAAATGAGTTTGAGTATTGATGTGAGCTTTCGGTGTGCAATGAAGAATCCTTAATGCACATGAAACCCTAAACATGATTTTACCATGATTTCAAGTAGCTAAACACGTTCCAACTTATTCGATCCATTTAATTGCGACCTTATAATGCAATCAAATTCTCTGGTACAATTGCCTTTTTTTGCCTTTCACAATGAGTTCAAGAAGTTAGCCAGGAGAATGCCTTGCACAAATAGCTATATTTATATCAAATAGGAATTGTCTTTATACGATTTCCAATGAAATCATAAAAGGAGTAGTTCGGAGGAATCCAACCGGTTAAACGGAGTTGCCCGGAGAATGAACTCCAGGAAGGTCGAATAAAAATGATTAGAATATGATAAAATTTGACAAAGTAGTCAAAATAAATATGAATCAACACGTTCAATAAAAAAAAATTGCTTCTTCCCATATTATTATTTTTTCTTACTCTACATTTTTTAGTATTCTCAACATTAAACTTAAGCATGAGAAATGCATCCGTGGAATATGTATATATATGTAATAAAATATCAATATATTACATGTTTAGCATTCTTGCCAAGCATTTCATGCATCCTTTATCAAAGCATTACATAATTAGTAGACTAATTTCCCCCTCGTCAAACCCAAAAAAAGCAAATGTAAAAAACAGATATAAGACTCATGATAATACTAACAATGTGAGAAATTAGGCTCAATATTCAACAAATATATAGAGTTTTAAGTTCAGGTCTAAACATAATTTATGCACAACTTCTTCCTCCCAATCCAAGAATAAACCCTGTGGTGCCATTTTTCGATAGAAATGATGTACATACCACACTTGTTAACACCACGTGAATGGTTTCCAGGGGATCTTAAGAATCTTGGAGGGGTTTGGATTTGTCTCCTATTAGTTCATTACAAACATAGAGAACATGAAATACAATATTTATAAGTTTGAGATATGAGCAGAAGTAAATTAATGTCTCATTCACATTTGCCACTAATACCTTGCAGGATTCTTGAACACATGAAACGTATTGTTGGATTACAAATTATAGTTAGTACAATATGGAATGTTCAAGTCCTGATAGAAAAAACAAAAATCTATACATAAACTCCCGTCTCAAGATATAAAACAAAAATCTATACATAAACTCCCGTCTCAAGATATAGAAAAAACAAAACGATTTGAATTGGTCTCGTATGCAACCCAGTCACCCCCATTTAGCCTGATCTACATTAGTTGAAAAGGAAAGATTGACTTGAATGATAATGAAATTGTCCATTCTCATCAATCTCTACCCTCACGAGATCCCAATGTGACAACCTCATGTAAAGCATTACAAGCAGTACTATTTATTAAACCTAGCTAGATGTAAAAACTGTGTTTATTATGATCATATTTTCCAATGGAAAAACCATGAATTCAAATAATTAGATATGTAATCTAAGAAGCTGACTCATTACTAAACGCTAGATGAAATCATCCATCTTTGATTCCATCTAAACAAAGATTTCTTGGTCTGTTTTTAATTCATTTAATGTACGTGTGTTTACAAGGGGGCAACACAAATTTCCTTTAATTAAACTACCTGGTATCTCGAGTAAGACTAATAAAAGGGTGGAACACATAACTCTTAAGCCCACAGTTGTAAGAAGCCCTAAACTTGTCGCAAACTCAAACACCTGCTGTAACAAAAGAAAATACATTTTGTAATTCATATTGTAACATATAAACATATAAAATTAATAATCCATATGATTACCCCTTCCAGCAAATGCAGAAAGTTCCCATCAAGTACAAGTATATATTACATGAAAAAAGCAAACAGATTATAAGTTACAAAGCCATTCTTGAATCCAAGTTTCTTTAATAAATGATAAGTCTATATGTATTGTAACCAACCATCACTTTCTGGTCTAATTGGATATAAGCTCCAACAAAAATAAACAAAAACAAAGAAGAACAAACACTAATGATATAGTTTCCTCAACAAAAGCACCAAAAAATAAAAAAATCAAGTGTGGTCTTATTCAGGGACGGGCCCAGAAATTTTTTGATATGGTGGCACCATACAACATAGAATTTTTTTTATAATAAAAATACGGTTTTTATCGACGTGTCTTTACGTTTTTACTAACGGTCATTATGTTTATGTGTGTTTTTAACTCAATTATACCGTTTTAAAAGTTTTAAAAGTTTTTTTCTTGATTTCAAGGGATTTTTTTAATCTTTTGGTTGATTTCAAAATATTTTTTTAAAATTTTAAGCTCTTTATCGATTTCGAGGAAAATTTTCGGTTTTTTGTTGATTATAGGAGATTTTTGGTTTTTATTTAATATTGACGTTTTTTGATAACTAAAAACAAATTAAATAGATTTTTCGGAAAGTTAAGGATTAAAGATGAAGTTAATAAAGTTTTTATTAAATGTTATTGAAGTACGAAATTAATAAAGTATTTAGGATGTAATTAAATGTTACATACATAAAATGAATATTTTACATACATAAAAGTTATTGTAACTGAATGTGTTATTTAATTTAAAAAATGAATATTTGGGCTCTTTCATTTATATTTTAAAATGAATATTTTACATACATAAAAGTTATTATAACTGAATCTGTTATTTAATTTAAAAAAGATTTATCTTTAAAGAAATTTAAGAAAGTGTAACTAAAAGTTGATGCGACTTTTTAGACAGGCTTTTAGTAAAGAGCTTCCTAGAGCTTTTAGCGATATTGTCCGGTCCGTATGCTTAGCAGGAAAATCCTTTTCTAAAAGTTGTCGTACCTTTAGTAGCGCTTTCATTTTTATCATCTAAATTCTTCTCTATAATGTATCTTTAGATACACTCTTAAAAGCTTCTATGGATCTTCCTTCTCTGAAGCCCCTTTTTCTTGTACCGGGAACCATTTAATACTTAAATATTTTTAAAAATTGTAAGGCATTATTTGAAGATTTTTTTAAATAAATATAATATTTAAAATGTATTCCAATGTTGAAATATAAACTTGCATAACATTTGTTTAATATTTAATTCTTTTAAAATCAGGTCGGCACATGGATCAGATTTGGGACCGGTTATGAATTGAAGGAACGCGACCAATTGCTGAGCCTAGGATCAGTTTTGTTACAACTTGCATTGTTATCTAAATTGGTATGCACTATCTTATCGATGTTTCCGTTCTACTGAGTCTCTCACATGACTAGTATGAGTGATGTAAATTGTGAATTTAAGGGGCATTTAGTTGACCTCTAACTCATTCTGCAAGAATATCCATCCCCTTACCCGCTAGACTATACCCATGGGAACAAAACATAAATGAAATGGTTAAGATACATCAAATAGGTGCTCAACATGTATAAATCATAGTAAGATATTTATAAGTCATTGATTGTAAAATCTGCTTCCAAATGTTGTGTCAATCTAATAGTATATTACAATATTACTATCATGAAATTTAGTTTGTAAACAGATTTTTCCAAATCAATTACCCAAAGTTTTCTTAATCAAGTTTAACATGTTCGTATGTGAAATTAAATAAGGTTCAACAATAAGTGATATATATATATATAGGGTTAAGTTCAAATGTGAACTCAATTTTGGCTGTGAACGTGAGGACGAATCTCAGCCACACATCTTCGGTTATGGTGGACGTGATCACGGAGGATTGACGCGATTCATGGGAGGGTGGAGATTATTAAAGGAGGGGAACCAAGTCAAAGCCGCCTTTATCGACCTGATAAGTTTACCGAGATTCGTCCTCACGTTCACAACCAAAAATGAGTTCACATTTGAACTTTCCTATATATATATATATATATATATATGAAACAATACATTCCTATACTACCTTAACAAAGGCATAAGCATGTGACATTCGTAGGCAGAGAAACAAACACATTGATATATATATATATATATGTTTATTTATTTTATATATATATAGAGAGAGAGAGGGAGGGGGAGGTTCAAATAAGAACTTTGTAAATTTAAAGAATGCAGGAACACTTGTGGACTACATATGATGTGGGTCCCCATTGAATCAGATATGATTTAATATTATGTGGGACCCACATCATATGTGGTCCACAAGTTGTTTCTTTATTCCTTTAAATAGAGGGTGTTCTCGTATGATACCTCCCCTATATATATAGACAGAGAGGCTGGATCTTATACACCCCGTGCGTCCCAATCTCAACCGTCCATTTCATAGTACATTTCATAACATTTCTCCATTTTATAATACATTTCATAACATTTCGGATCAAATGGAACATGCTCGCTATGCAAAAAATGGATAAAAAGTTGTGAAACAAGAATGTTTCATAACATTTCACTGTAACATTTCATAACATTTTATATTTTCTGATTTACCTCCTTGCCCTTATGCATGACTTTGCATACCGATCATGACCCAAGATTTCTATTTAATTACCATCATGCCACCCCATCAGATTAACCCTTGGATTATGAAATGGACGGTTGAGATTGGGACGCACGGGGTGTAACTTTTAGGCGGGGTGTAGAAGATCCTCCCTCTATATATATATATATATATATAGAGAGAGAGAGAGAGAGAGGCGGGTTCATACGAGGACGATACCAATTTACGAAAATACGATGACAAACATCGGCCAATCATTTTATACATGAAATTTTTCATTTACAAAATCATATGTGATTTTGTAAGCATCAAAAAGGACACGGGCGACTTTTCCCGCGGGCAAGTCGCGGGAAAAGTCGCGGCTAATCATATATGATTTTGTACGTGAATCGTATGTAATTTTGTACATGAAAAATTTCATGTACAAAATGATTGACTGAGAATTGTCCTCGTGTTCTCGTAAAAAGATACCGTTCTCGCATTAACCTCCCTCTATGTATGTATATATATATATATATATAGGGGAGGGATCAAATGGGAACCACCCCTCCTTAAAGGAACAAAGGAACAAATTGTGGACCACATATAATGTGGGTCCCACATAATATTAAATCATTTATGATTTAATATTAAATCATATTAAATCATAAATGATTTAATATTATGTGGGACCCACATCATATGTGATCCACATGTGTGGGTCCCACATGTGTCCCTTTGTTCTTTTAAAAATGCAAAGTTCTCATTTGAACTTTCCTCTCTCTCTCTCTCTCTTTACATATATATATATATATATATATATATATATATATATACAGGGGCGGACCCACCCTATGGGGAGGGGGGTCCCGTGCTACTGCTTAACCGTGTTCCGTAAGGTTAAAAAAATCACGTTTAGTAAGTTTTACATGAGGTGCACCCGCTAAACTTTTGATATTTCAATGGGTAAAGGAGCACTACTTTAAAAAATCACTCGAAATCAACCAAAACCTTAAATAAAATCACTCGAAATCAACCAAAAACCATAAAAAAATATCACTCGAAATCAACCAAAAACCTTAAAAAAATCCTTCGACATCAATCGAAAAACTTAAAAAAGTCCCCAAACGGGGAATTCGGCTAAAAAATCCTTCGAAATCAACCGAAAAATGCATCAAAGAGCTTTGCGGACATTTGATACAATTTAATGGTGCACCCGTTCGGGAAAAATACTGGGTCCGCCACTGTATATATATATATATATATATATATATAGGGGAAGGATCATACGAGAACCACCCATATTTAAGGGAACAATTTGTGGACCACATATGATGTGGGTCCCACATAATATTAAATCATTTATGATTTAACATTAAATTAAATTAAATCATAAATGATTTAATATTACGTGGGACCCACATCATATGTGATCCACAATTGTCCCTTTGTTCCTTTAAAAATCAAAAGTTCTCATTTGAACCTTCCTCTCTCTCTCTCTCTCTCTATATATATATATATAGGAGTTTAATCAAATGAGAGCTATGTAATTTATGGTAACCATGAGATCCAATATAAACCACTCAATTAATTTAATTAACATTATTTTTTAATTAATTATGAAAGGACACTTTAGTAATTTTGTTTTTGACAACTCATTTACCCTTTATAATAGGAAAGTAATTATACACAAATCTTTAATTGATTCCCAAACAAATCCGTCAAAATTAGCAACAAAAAAATCTATTTCTTTTTAAATTTAAACAAAAAATACTCCCTTTTTTTTAAATTTAAAAAAACCATGAAACTTCAGCCATTGTTGCCGCCCGGATTCATAGAAAAAGTTCACCATTATTACACTCTCTCTATCTATCAATCTAACTTTTGATTAACCATTATCGCCGCTCATTATCGCCGCTCTCAATCACCGACGAACACCGGTTGTATATGAGGCTCTAAACCCTACCTGTTTTTCTCCTTCTATATTAGATTATCGATCAACAGTCGTCACTACCATCAAACTTCGACAAATACCAACACATACAAAAACTTCGCCTTCACATACTTCGAAAGTGTATTGCAGTATGTGTTTTCAAAGTGTTACCCAACGATCAAAAATGGTAATGGTTTATGTTTTATATTAAAGTCTAATTTTTTTAGTATGGTTTTTGTTAAGTTGTATTCTGGAAGATTTTTTTTATGAATATGTGCGGTACAATTCTTATGATCATGTATGGTACATTTTCATACATAGTGTACCGTTTTTATGATCATGTTTGGTTTGTGATTTGCAGTGCTGACGAATTTTTATGATCATGTATAGTACATTTTTATACATAGTGTACCATTTTTATGATCATGTATGGTACATTTTTGTACATAGTGTACCATTTTTTATGAATATATGAGGTACAATTTTTATGATCATGTTTGGTTTGTGATTTGCAGAGCTGACGAATTTTGATTTGAAATTATTTTGGCAGAATATTTTTTTAAATTTAGTTCTGTGAACATACCTTCAATATAGGAACCCGCCTTATTTAGATAAACATGAAATACAATGTCAAATTATTATGATACCCTTTTCATTTTATTTAACTAAATTAGATTGCTTTATTTTAGGTAACATAATTATATTTAATTCATTTAATTCTGAACCATAGATCAAATATTTCAATGAATGAGATGCGATCTCATAATTATCATGGATAACTTAGATTTCCCATGAAGAGTCCCCTATATATATAGGGAGGTTCAGGGGAAAACGCTAAAAAGAAAAAAAAAAACTGAAAGAACATCCTGAGAGCCCGTCATCTGGATAATATTTTTTTTCTATCCATCAATGCATATATATGCATTAGCGCAGATGCACAAATGCATACAAGCGACTGAAGCTCTTTTTTTCAATGTATCAATGCAGATATATGCATTAGTGCATATCACAAATGCATGTTAGTGCATACTGTCCAGATGGAGGGCTCCTAGGGTGCTCTTCAGTTTTTTTTTTTTTGCGTTTTCCCTTGAACCTAAATATATATATATATATATATAGGGGATGGATCAAATAAGAACCACCTCTCCTTAAAGGAACAAATTGTGGACCACATATGATGTGAGTCCCACATAATATTAAATCATTTATGATTTAACATTAAATCATATTAAATCATAAATGATTTAATATTATGTGGGACTCACATCATATGTGATCCACAAATGTCCCTTTGTTCCTTTAAAAATGCAAAGTTCGCATTTCAATCTTCCTCTATTTATGATTTAATATTAAATCATTTGTGATTTAATATTAAATCATTTATAATTTAGTATTATGTGGGACCCACATCATATCATATGTGATCCACAACTGTCCCTTTGTTTCTTTAAAAATGCAAAGTTCTCATTTGAACCTTCATCTCTCACTCTCTTTCTCTCTCTCTCTCTCTCTCTCTCTCTATATATATATATATATAGAGAGAGAGAGAGAGAGAGAGAGTGAGAGAGTAAAATGCAAATTTGGTCCCTGTGGTTTGTCGATTTTTGTGGTTTTGGTTCCTATAAAATTTTTATTGCAAAAAAACCACTGTGGTATGCAATTCATTGTGGATTGGGTCCCTCGCACTAACTGCGTTAGTTTTCCTTGCGATAAATCCCTGCATGTGCCTTGCACATGAGGGCATTTTAGTCCATTGGCTGAGGATTGTTCTCGCATTCTCGTAAATTGTTACCATTCTCGCATGAACCTGCCTATATATATAGGGAGGTTCAGGAGAAAACGCTAAAAAAAGAAAAAAACCGAAGAACATCCTGAGAGTCCGCCATCTGGACAGTGTTTTCTCTCTATATATATAGGAAGATGTTCAAAACAGAACTTTGTAAATTTAAAGAACAAAGGAACTCATTTGGGACCACATATGATGTGGGTCCCACCAATAAAAATTCAAATGAGAACACCCTCAATTTAAAGAAACAAAGGGACTCATTTAGGACCATATATGATGTGGGTCCCACCAATAAAAAATCATATCTGATTCAATGAGGCCCACCATTGAAAATCAGATATGATTTTTTATTGGTGGGACCCAAATCATATGTAGTCCCTTTGTTCCTTTAAATTTTCAAAGTTCTCTTTTGAACCTCATATATATATATATATATATATACAAATATATATAGGGAAGGGTTCAAACGAGAACACCTTCATTTTATGAGAACGCGAGAACACCCCTTTACTATAGAAAATCACATGTGATACTATTATTCCATCACATATGATACATGTGATACTAAATCAGAGACGCGGATGACTTTTGGCGCGATCTAGGTTACCGGCCAAGTCGTTGTTACACCACTACGCTCCATCACATATATTATCACATATGATAAGGGTGTCTTTGAAGTGATACTATAATCAATCAAAACTATCATGTGTGATATTAAATTATAGACGCAAACGATCTTTGGTGCGACCTAAATAGCAAGACACATCATCCGCACACCACCAAGTCCCCTCTCGTGTATAATCACATGTGACAAGGGTGTTCTCGCGTTCTCGTAAAATGGAGGTGTTCTCTTTTGAACCTCCCACCTATATATATATACATATATATATATATATAGAGAGAGAGAGGCGGGTTCATACGAGGACGGTACCAGTTTACGAGAATACGAGGACAATCCTCAGCCAATCATTTTGTACATGAAATGTTTCATGTACAAAATCATATATGATTTCATGTACAAAATCATATGTGATTTTATAAGCATCAAAAAGGACACGCGTGACTTTTTTTGTGGGCAAGTTGCGGCTAATCATATATGATTTTGTACGTGAATCATATGTGATTTTGTACATGAATCATATGTGATTTTGTACATGAAAAATTTCATGTATAAAATGATTGGCTGAGGTTTGTCCTCGCATTCTCGTAAATTGTTAGCGTCCTCGCATGAACCTCTTTCTATATATATATATGTGTGTGTATATATATATGTGGGAGGTTCAAACGAGAACACCTCCATTTTACGAGAACGCTAGAACGCCCTTATCACATGTGATAATACACGTGCAGAGACCTGGTGATGTGCGGACGACATGCCCTACGACTTAGGTCGCGTCAAAGATCGTCTACGTCTATGATTTAGTATCACATGTGATGGTCTTGATGGATTATAATATCACATCAAGAACACGCTTATCACATGTGATAATACAAGTGAAGGGGCTTAATGGTGTAAGGGCGACTTGGCCCGCAACCTAGATCGCGTCAAAAGTGGTCCACATCTTTGATTTAGTATCACACGTGTATCATATGTGATGGAATAATAGTATCACATGTGATTCTCTATAGTAAAAGGGCGTTCTCGCGTTTTCGTAAAATAAAGGTGTTCTCGTTTGAACCCTTCCCTATATATATATATATACACATATTAGTAACGTACCCGCTGCAATGCAACTGAATATAATTTCTTTTTTCAAAATAAGGAATATAAAGTTGATGCATTGCAATTTTATATCGTCAAAATTAATGTTTTATAAAAATAATATTACAATTCAAGGACGATAATCAAATAAAAACCACAAAAATGTTACAAACTCGTAAAAATCGATATAAAAATATTTTTTACATGATTTTTTTCATCAAAACCTATAATTTAAGATATTGTTTCACATATGTTTGTGTTCACCTTATGAAATAATTACATGTGAAAAAAAATTGATTTACCTAGTGAAACAAAAAATATGCATAAAAAATATCCATATGATGAAACAAATACATGTGAAAACTTCACCTTATGAAACAAATATATGTGAAATAATATCATAAATCCTAGCATTTGATAAAAAAAAATCATGAAAAAAATTATTTTTATATGGGTTTTTACAAGTTTGTAACATTTTTGTGGTTTTTATTTGATTAAGCCCCTACAATTTAATGTGTCAATTAACGAAAAAACTAACAATTCAATCCAAAAGGTGATGAACAACAACGTAAACATATACTTCACCAAGTCCAGATGGATCTTTGAATTGAATGCTAAACAACTAAAAATATGAAGGTTTGCTCAACAACTTAACTTGTTGGTAAGTAAGAACATCTACCAATTCAAGACTTCCTATATCAAGGGAAAACTTTGAGATATTTAGACTTTGTATCTCCCTTGGTGTAGGAAGTAGTATCAGAAAAATATAACATTGTATAAAGAAATATACCAATAGACATCGAATCCATCCATAGCATGATTCTGAATGACACGGAAATCAAATCACTACAAGGAGCATTTTTTCTACTCTAAACGTCCTATGCAATATTTATAATCCAATTTTATAAATATGATCCTTATGCATTGCGAGTTCAAACTAATGATCAAGATGTAGCAAAAAGAAGTGTATATATTACTGATGTCATATAATCATGTTGTAAGAATCGTATAAGGATTATAAAATTGATGAGTTGATATGAATCCTTAATAAAACTTTAACAATAGTCCATGTCATCACAACCATAGCTAAGGCAAGCTTTCTCCATTTAAAAAACATTAGAAGGTTGTGCCCAACATTAAGTAATTAACATACACATACGTAGCCCTACAAATTCACTAAATCTTTTAGGCTAAAAGACTATTATTGCTGAAAATATTAACGGAAACTTACACACCATTATCAACATAGATTCCAGCCTTCTCAAGATCCTCGACTTCGTTCTTGATGGCAAGTAATCTGCTCAAATCTGAGATAAACAGACAAATAAAACATACATAAGACCCTTCCTTCCCTTTCCCCTACTCTTCATACCTCTCTGCAATGCAGCGAGATGTGAAACTTTCTTGTAAACCATAAATAAAAGATTAATTCAACAACTAACTAAAATTCATAATTTAACAAAACAAAATTACAATATTTTCTCTTTCAATTAATAAAGAATTACACATGAACAATTATATTTTTTTTTCTCTAAGAAATGAAATATCTTGTATTTTCACGAGACATTCTAAACAGCTACAAGTTCAATATGATATAGGTATTACAACGATCAAGAATCTTGAACCAAACAAGAACGGTGAGCAAGACCAAAAAATCCATATAATTCAAATTTTCAATTTAATAAATACCAAGTGTTTCATTGAAAATGTGTACTTATATTATGTAGAAACCAGAAATATATGTGAAATAAATCAAACCTGATCTTTATTGGGTCAGGAAAAACCAGAAAGCAAAAGAAAATTTGATTCACCTAGTGAAATAAAAAATATGCATAAAAAAGATTCATATGGTGAAACAAATACATGTGAAAATTCATCTTATGAAACAAATATATGTGAAATAGTATCTTAAATCCTAACATTTGATAAAAAGAATCACGAAAAAAATTATTTTTATATCGGTTTTTACGAGTTTGTAACTTTTTTGTGATTTTTATTTGATTAAGCCCTTATATATACATATTTATATGAGTTTTTCTTTTACGCCTAGTCTATGATACACCTAGTCTATAATGTGTATGGTAACACTAAAAAAAGTTAAAGTAGGTATGAACACCCTAATCTTATTGATAGATATGAAATAAAGTAGGGTGTAAAAAATAAAACCATATATATATATTTACGTAATAGATATAAAGAACAAAAAATGAATATTTATAACATCTATAATTTATTATATAATATGTTAGTGTATAATTTAATTAAATAAATACTATATTATTTCATTATTTAAAATGGTTATAGTGGAGGGACCACCAAAAAATGGTGTTAATATCTCAACCGGCAAATATGCCTGTGAATTGAAGCTGGCAAAAAAAAAGTGGGTAATTATTAGACACGTGTGGGTGGGGACCACATCCCTTCTAATTAGGGATGGTAATGGGGTGGGGACCTTGATCCCCATCCCGGTCCCCGATTCCTAACTTCATCCCCGTCGGGGATTAAAATCACATCCCCATCCCCATCCTCAACGGGGAAACGACGATTTTTCTCCCGTTTATATAAACTATTTTAAATCAAATACGCGAGAGACCACACATATAAATTTATCATATTTCCAATAAACATAAAATCAAAGGAATTTTAATTTAATAAAAAAAATCACAACATCATATAATAATTAATAGCCTAAAATTAAAAGAAATTCAACTTAATCCAAAAAATACTTGACGTCACACGTACCAAAACATATAATGAGTAATATACAAAACATAAGTCTAATTATGTTTTGATTTGACATCGAAAATAATACACACTAACATCCAAAATAAATAAAAAATTTAGATTCTAAACCTAGTTAGGAAATATGAAATCGTGAATTACCAATTTAGTTAAAATAAATAATATATATAATTTATTAATTAATATATAACATGTACGGGGTGGGGCGGGGAGTGTGATACCCTTCCCCATCCCCATCCCCGGTTTGAGAAAAACGGGGGTCCCCGTCCCCGTCCCCATCCCCGATTTAGCGGGAAATCCCCATCTCCGACCGGGACGGGTGGACCGGGTTCCCCGACGGGTCGGGGACAATTCCCATGCCTACTTCTAATTTGTCATACGCATTACTAGTAGCCATTGCGAAACATTATCTTGATTTGATGAAATGAAATATTCTCTCAAAGAGTTCTCCTCTTTTCTCGATGATTCTTCTTCTTCTTCTTCTTTTCTGTAATTACTTTCTTACTTGTCCTGATATCATTTTTCTTCGCATGTAGATCGAGTGATTTAGCCTCTTTGATAAGATCATCATCTGCATTTCGTTCGATTTCTAGAAAGAATTTAAAGCTGAATATGTCTGAACTGTGATTCGGTAAGTGGTTTTTTTTTGAAAGGCCATTAAGTTTTATTTCACCAATAAAAACCAAGTTACACAACAAGGGAATAACAACCCAGATCTTCAGTGGTGTTTTGCAAAGCAGCTGAAAAACAAACATAACCGATTACATAAAACAGAAGAGGCAGCCGGCCCCATTCAGCCCTCCACCATTTTACTTTCAGATTGTTTGTTTTTTGTTTCCAAAATAAGAGCTTAAAAGCTCTGAGTTTTCTCTGATACTTTAAGTGGTAAACTAAACTCTTAAAACTCCTCTCTCTCTCTCTCTCTCTCTCTCTCTCTCTCTCTCTCTCTCTCTCTCTCTCTCTCTCTCTCTCTCTCTCTCTCTCTCTCTCTCTCTCTCTCTCTCTCTGCACTACCGATTCACAACAGCTCTTCATCACCGATCTCTCACACCTTTCGATTTCCAGATCTGCTCTCAAGGTATCCATGTCTCATCTCTCAAGATCTCCAGATCTCAATCTCTTATCTCAGAAATTTCTACAGCTTCACAGCTTTTGATCTCTCACAACAGCTCTCTCATCTCGATGTCCTCTCAAGATATCCATGACCATCAACTCCTTCAGTAATTTGTTCAGCTGTGTTCTTGGCTGAGAATCCAGATTTCCCCTTGAATGCAAATAACTAAGGCATTTTTAATTTTTTTCAAGAATCAAGGTGACAACAAATTTAGATTCTTTTTAGAAAATACTTTGCTAAAGATTATGTGTGGGTTATGTTAATAGACCACTGGGATTGTACATATATATATATATATATATATATATTTACATATATAATATATACAATCAAATGCCTTTTGTTTTGTTTTAAATATTGATTTTGTTATGATACTTTATTTATGTTTATTTTAATGTGTTGAATCAATTAGGTATTTAGTTGAATTGTTGACTGTATTAAAAATTAAGGGTAGTTTACAAATAGTTTAAATGGTTGGATTTAGTTAAAATCAATTCAGATTTCAGACGTAAAAACAAATAGTCTGACTGATTCAATTCAGATTTCAGACTTCGACACCACCTCTTATAAATCAGAAGCGAAATAAGACTTCAGACTTCGACACCTCTTAAAAAAAACAAATGCCACCCAAGTATTTGGAAAAGTGATTTCGAGATTTTATAATATTTTGTAGGAAAAGCATGAAATTCATACTTGTGTGATAATTTTTTATAGTAATCAGTTAATGTTTCTCTTCTGTAATTACTGAGCTTTTTCAACTACATTGCTTCACATAGAGAAACCAGGAACAATTGTGTGTATGCATGCTTTATTACAAATATGGTCCTAAGGATACCAACTTTGTATATGTTAAATGAATATCTAATCACCATCTTGCACAAACATGAATCCGAGACCAAAGATTTATAAATCCCAGGTAGGGGTGTAAATGAGACGAGACAACTCGCGAGCTACTCGAGATCGACTCGATCAAAACTCGATCAACACTTGACTCAAATTAAATAGGCTCGACTCGACATAATAACGAGTCGAGTCGAGCTACCTGAAGCTCGACTCGATAAGCTCGTGAGATACTCGAATATAATTAATTTATTTATAGTATAACTTATAAAATATAATATAAAAAATTTAATAACAACTAATTTAATATAACATAAAAAAATTAGTAACAACTAATTTAATTTAATAAATTAATAATAAGATTATAAATTAAAATTTGAAGTTAAAATGAAAAGAAACCATCTAAAGTTAAATTTGTGAAAGAGCATATGAATGGCTTCACTCCTTATTTTGTCCCATATTGATCAAATGAAGACAACTCACCTTGTTACCCTCCTATATAAATATTCTCATCCCACATTGGTAACCTAGAGGGATTCAACCTCATGACCACATATATAAATAAAAATTGTAAGGGTGGTTTGCATTGTCCAACCTTGCTAAGTTGGATACTTGAATTAATTAAATGTTCAATTTTATCTTTGTAGTTTAAAATATTTTGGAGTACCCCATAAAATTAAGTGGGTGCACCTTTTGGATCCTTAAGAAATTTCTATTGAAGTTTATTTATTGATTGAGTTTGTTTTGAGCTTGAAATGAGTTTTGAATCGAGTTCGAGCTTGAAACGAGTACGAGTTTGAGCTTGAAATGAGTACGAGTTTGAGCTTGAAACGAGCTTTAAAACGAGTTCGAGCTTGAAACGAGTTTGAGTTCGAACTTGAAACGAGCTTTGAAACGAGTTCGAGTTCGAGCTTGGAAATTGGGTTTCAAGTTCGAGTTGAGTATGGATTTTCATTACTCGCGAGTTTTCGAGTCGAGTTCGAGTTTGAGAATTAGTTTTCGAGTTCCAGTCGAGTATAACGATACTCGAGCTCGACTCGCATCATTTACACCCCTAATCCCAGGTGCTTAATTATATAATAATATACTACTTTGCTTTGTGAATATTGTTAATTTCCCTCTAATTCTCTATGAATGATGTTCATGTTTGTATTTTATGTCAGATTGTACCTGTTTTAGTACTGGCAGTGGCACATACAAGGGGTAATCTTTTGATACAAGTCTAGGAAGAGTCGTAGTTTCTTTCACTCATACAATCAAAAGCCATGGAGCATTTTTTTCACTGCCCTGCTCCTTTCCAAGGTACATAATATTCTTCTAATATTAAGTCGAATTAAGTGAGATGATGCCTCCAGTATTTTGATCATTTACAGGATTGGTGGTGGCAACTGCTGCAGTTGAGATTTTCTGATACCATGAAAACAGGTTTCTTTAAAAAGTAATTACAAAATAAATAGAGGAATTTTCCCGAAATGATTTTTGTGGGTAAAAGTAACTTATTTTATAGTGACATAATGTCACGTACAAAATATACCAATTTCACAAATGGCTACAATACAAATTAAGATATAAAAGTACAAAAACTACATAACAAATGACTTTTAGCCACAAATATTATCTAGAAAAAATTTCGTCGGTGATTACCCACGGATCATCCAATAAATACTAATGGTTCGGTAAAATTAGATGTTTTGCAAGAAAATACCAACGGATCACCATAGAATATCTACATAATTTGTCACTGATTTGAATTACCCACAAACTTTTATAACAATTTTGTAAGGAATCACCTTTAGCAACATATTTATTAGGAAAAAGTTTTTGGTTTAACAGTGGAATGGAGAAATTATAATAACTTCTTATGCAAATAATGAAAAAAAAAATATATTAATATATTAAATATATCGACAAAAACACATTTCTTTTACAATTTCTTTAAATTAAAAACGTAAAGATGATTTTATGAATTATTAGATTTTCTTAATATTTTTTTAATGTAAACATATTAATAGATACATATATGTTTGGGTAAAAAAAGTTGATTACCGGTAATCAGGGACGGACTCAGAATTTTTTTCATACGATGGCACCAGATAACTAATATAATATTTAGGTCAGTGGTCGACCCGGGAATTTTGGTGAGCGGGTGCAACTTTAAATTGGATCAAACCCCCGCAAAGCCATTTCATGTGCTTTAAGCCGAATTCTACCATTTTCAAAGAATTTTTTAAGTTTTTAGGTTGATTTCGAAGGAATTTTCAAATTTTTAGTTTGATTTCGAGGGATTTTTCAAGTCTTTAGGTTGATTTCGAGAGAATTTTTCAAGTTTTTTTTTATTTCGAGGGATTTATTTGTTTTTTGAGGTTAGTTTATAAACATTTTCAAGTTTAAGAATTTGATTATCAACTTTTACTTTTTTTTCTAGGTCTCTAATTTTGTTTCTTTATACATCTAAGATTTTAGTATTAAATAAGATGTTTTGTAAATTAAAATTGACTAATAACTAAAGACTAAACTAAGTCACAAAATATCGAAATTGTAAATTTAGAGCTAAAAATTAGAAATTTTAGGGTTTTACCGTCAATGAGACCGGAGAGAGGTCGTCGGTGGTGTTGTAGGCGACAGGAGAGGTCGCCGCCGGTGTGGTGATCGCCTGATCGGTGACTTTTTCAGTTCAGGCACTACAGGGGAGTTTGTGGCTGCTGCAGTATTCACGTTCACGTCGATCAGATCTGCCTCTGTTGTTCCCTCTTATTTTATAAATTGAGTTTGAATTTGGGCTCTAAGTCTAATTAGGAATTTAGTATTTTGCTTGGGGCTTGGGCTTAGGCTTGGGTTTTAGATTAATTCGGAATTTAGGATTTATCATTTTGGGCTCTAATAATTAAATCTGATTTAGGCTCTAATAATTAAATCTGATTACAAGTTGCACCTTTGTACATTTCAGAATATTACCGGTAGCACCCTCGAAAATAATACGGTTGCACCTCAAAAAATTCGAAAATTTTACACGTCAACGGACGAATAATACGGTGGCCTGTGCCACCGTGTAACACCTTAGGCAGATCCAATATCGGCCGTCGACAGGAGTGATGTTGGGTTCATAAGTAAACCTTGGCCTTCCTAAACACAACGCGTCTGGGGCCACACGCAAGGCAGGTTCTTGGAACTCTGTGGTTAAGCGTGCTTGGGTGGGAGTAGTACCAGGTTGGGTGACCCCCCAGGAAGTCTTCGCCAGGTCGCCAGAAACAAATCCGTGCGTCTTAGGCCAAAGCGGACAATATTGTGTCGTGGTAAGGCGGGGTGTTACAAATGGTATCAGAGCCGCTCTTGTGCCGTTCGGGATGTGGGGCAAACCTCATCGAGGACAATGAGTCCCTAAGGGGGGGTGTTTGTAACACCTTAGGCAGATCCCATATCGGCCGTCGACAGGAGTGATGCTGGGTTCATAAGTAAACCTTGGCCTTCCTAAACACAACGCGTTTTGGGGCCACACGCAAGGCAAGTTCTTGGAACTACGCGGTTAAGCGTGCTTAGGTGGGAGTAGTACCAGGATGGGTGACCCTCCTGGGAAGTCCTCGCCAGGTCGCCAGAAACAAATCCGTGCGCACTTCTGCGGGAGGGCAAAGCGGACAATATTGTGTCGTGGTAAGGCGGGGTGTTACAAATAGTATCAGAGCTATAGTTTAAGTGAACTAGATGTGAATGTAAGATACCTAGACTTAAGCTGAAACTTTAAGTGTTGATTGTGAGACATGGGTAGACACTCTTGAGATAGGAGAGTTTTAGAGTCGATGGATATGCGTTAATCATGAAATGTGACTTTGGTAATAGGAATTCTTATGCGTATGATATATCCAAGATATCACGTAGCTAATGCTATTTTGGGTACATTGTATTCTGAGCATGCTTATTTTACTATTGTTACAATGATTGGTGAATGTGTTATACGTATTTATGTTAGCCTTGTCTTACTCCTACTCTACCATCTTGACAGACTAAGATGGTGAATACGCGTACTAGATCGCGGAATGAAGCTGAAGGCGCGACTAACAGTGTTACGAACCAAGAACCAGTAACGGCAGTGGAGGTTACTCAACAACCTCCGGTTATTCCTCCTCTCACCAATAGAGGCCCACCCAAATTAACTACTATTCCACCGCTTAACCTCAACGCGGGAGGTCCTCTAATGGTAGAGGCGGGTTCTCAGGATGAACTGCAAATCCGGTTGTTGCAGGCGGTGAATACCCTCATGTCGCAGCAGCATGAATCAGTTCTCAAAATGTTTGAGGAAAGAGATGCCAGTTACCGAAGGCATGAAGTGACCGCGGAGAACCAAGTGGGAGGTTCCGGAGGGAATGGAGCCGTGCACATTACTGAAGAGACGCCTGCGACAGAAGTAAGAAGGACGGGTAAGGGTTGTTCTTACGAAACCTTCTTGTGCTCCAAACCACCCGAGTTCTCCGGGACAACTAATCCTGTAGTTTGCATGGATTGGCTACAAGACATCGAGCAAGCATTTGGTTCGAGTGAATGTGAAGAAAATTAGAAGGTGAAGTTTGCTTCCCAAATGTTGAGAGGCGCGACCTTAAGGTGGTGGACCGTCACCACCAAAACTCTTGGCCCCGTCATTGTCTCAATGCTTACTTGGGGAATGTTTAAAGCAAAAGTCTTGGAGGAGTATTGTAACGAAAGAGCCATTGATTGCATCGTGGATGAGTTCCGAGCCCTAAAGAAGGGGGATAAGACCGTGAGGGAATATATAGAACTATTTGTGGAGAAGCTGAGTTTGGTGGAGCATGCGGCTCCCACAGAGAAGGAAAGGATGAAGGCGTATATCAAAGGATTGCCATCTGGCATGATGGCAATGGTCCAAACGGCGCGGACCTCTACTCTAAAAAAGGCTATAGACCAAGCACAAATGGTGGAGGATACCTACGAGTTAGGTAAAGAAGAGAAGAAGATAGTGGGAGAGAAGAGGAAGTGGGAGGGCAACTCTATGCCTTCCAAGAAGTCGAACTACAACGCGCTTTGGGGCCAGACGCAAGGCAGGTTCTTGGAACTCTGTGGTTAAGCGTACTTGGGTGGGAATAGTACCAGGATGGGTGACCTCCTGGGAAGTCCTCGCCAGGTCGCTAGAAACAAATCCGTGCGCACTTCTACGGGAGGGAAAAACGGACAATATTGTGTCGTGGTAAGGCGGGGTGTTACACACCGTGGGACCTTCACTAGGTCCGCCCCTGCCGGCAACCCCAACCGGCCCCACGTGGAATCTGCCTCCAAGGACACCAATGTGAGGGGACATTTTAAGGCTCACTCAACGACTGAGGCTAGCGGGGGGCCTATGATCAAACCGAGGACCTGTTATGTATTTGGGTAAAGTCACCCTACCCCTTTGCCAACTGAGCTATAAACCAAGAGGCAATAGATACATATATGTTATTTTCAATATTTAAAAGGGTTAATAAAATAGCAAATGGGGTAATTAGCTTTCGGATTCATTAATTAAAAAATAAAAAGTGTGAAAAGGTTGGTATATTACACTCGTTTAATATATTATAACCCAATCATCTAATTTATGCATATACAAACACTCGCCTTTCACCACACTCGATACCATATCTAAAAATTAAAGATGGCTCTCGAACTGGATTATGATCGTAAAGCTGACCTGAAGGCATTTGACGAAAGCAAAGCCGGTGTCAAATGACTTGTTGACGCCGGAATCACGGAGGTTCCTCAAATATTCCGTCTACCTTCACCGGAAATCCTGAAATCCGGCCAACAATCGTATCCAGAGAGAAGTCTTCCGATTATTGATTTAGGGGCCATTTACCCACACTTACCGGGTAAGTACTGTCCAGGTAAGAGTGCTGACTCCAGTAAGTGTTGTCTCGGGTAAGTGTTTTTTTGGGTAAGAGTGTTTACCAAAAAAATTTGGTAAGTACCGACCATCAATAAAATCACCATTATAACCTTATTATAGAAATTTACTTTAAATAATTAAATTATCTTTTTCATTGAACAAATCTCTTTTTTAAATCCATTTATTTATCAAAAATCTATATATTTTTATTATTAATATTTTTTTTGGACTACATTCTATTATTAATGTATGATGATAGTGTATGAACTTTTAATCAATAAAGATTTATTGAAATGTCACACGGACTTCAAATGAACCTCTTAAGCAAAATTGATATTTTGATTTTAAATTTTGTAATTGAAATATAAAATTCCCTATTTATTTTATTTCTATTCTTACTTTATCTTTTCATGTTTTCATCTTCTTTTGTTGCTTACTTCCAACGATTTAACTTTTCTACCACCGTCTCCCACCACTAGAAAACCACTGTCGGCGGCCGGTATTTCCATATCTACTTGTTTCACTTCGCTCGAGTTTATCTCATCTTTTGCTTCCTTTTTTTACAACACAAAAACAACAAAATTAGTAAAATTAACAACAAACCCACCAATGCTCCGATGATAATTCCGGCAATGGCGCGGCCGGAGAGCTTATCGGATGAAACCAACTCGGTTTTTGACTCGTTACAAGCCACAAGGGGGAATCCACAGAGCGAGTTGCCGGAAAAAGCAGATTCAGGGAAACCAACAAATTTCGGTAGAATTCCGCCGGTTAACTGATTATTTGAAACATTAATGAACATAGCGATTGAAGATCCATTTAGATCCGGAATGGAACCCGATAACGCATTGTTCTCTTGATACAAGGTACGTAAATGGAGAAGAGGTTGTTCTGGATGTAAAGGTCTCGGAGGTTAACAAGAGAAAAGACATAAATTGGAAGTTGACCGGAAAGAGCGTTATACCTTCTCAACATAACCTAATCGCAAGAGATGGAGAGGGCACACATTGGAAAAACAAAATTTGACTCGAGTAAGCATCATTTTGGTGCTGGCTTGGTAAAATCTCGGTCAGATCCGTGTTTTGGTAAACATACTGATCGAGCCAGTCTGGTTAGCAGCTAGTAAACAACCCCTAAGGAATCAACGTAGATCCTATCCGAATAAAGGAGGCGGTAGAGAAAGTGAAAGATGCATCAGAGCGATGGGGATTCTTTCAGATCATGAATCACGGAATTGCGATTACCGTGTTGGAGGAGACGATAAAAGGTGTTTTAGGGTTTCATGAGCAAGATACAGAGGTGAAAAAACAATGGTACAACATGAATTACAGGGAAGCATCCGGTGGTGTACGATAGCAATTTCGACTTATATGTTTCACGTGTGGCCAACTGGAGAGACTCTCTCATTTGCAACATGGTTCCTAATCCTCCAAATTATCATGAAATCTGTTTCATGGTGATTTGGAGGATTAGGATCCATGTTGTAGATGACAGAGTCTCTCCAATGAGTTGGCTACAGGTGAAACATACAAGTCGAAATTGCTATTGTACACCACTGGATGCTTCTCCCTATAATTCATGTTGTGCCATTGTTTTTTCACCTCTGTATCTTGCTCCTGAAACACTAAAACACCTTTTATCATCTCCTCCAACACCGTAATCGCAATTCCATGATTCACGATCTAAAATAGTCCCCAACGCTCCGATGCATTTTTCACTTTCTCCACGACCTCCTTTCTTCTGATCGGATCTACGTTGATTCCTTCTAAATCAATGATGGGAAGACTTCTTCCGGACACAATTGTTGGCCAGATTTCAGGATTTCAGGTGAAGGTAGCCGGAATATTCTAGGAACCTCTGTGACTCCGGCATCAACCAGTCCTTTGAGACAGGCTTTGCTTTCGTCAAATGCCTTCAGCTCAGCTTTACGATCATAATCAAGTTCGGGAGCCATCTTTAATTTTCAAGTATGGTTTTGAGTAGGATGAAAGGCAAGTGTTTGTATGTACATAAAATAGATGATTGGGTCGGGTTATAATATATAACACGAATGTAATATACCAGCTTTTTTACATTTTTAATTTTTAATCAAAAAGCTAATTACCCCATTTGCTATTTTCTTAACAACACTTTTAATTATTGAAACTAACATATATGTTACGTCTTTCTTTTGGTAACCACTACCAAAATAAAGTTAACCAAGTTAGTAGTATTTATTTTGTGTTTCTAGGAACCAGTGTCACTTTTTAGTTGGATAGATGCGTATGTCGAAGATATATTTATAAAAAGAAGTTAAATAAGTTTATTATGTGGTTGTTACGTGTTTCTTTTGTTATATGTTTGTTACGTGTTTGGTAGTAAACGAAGAATTGAAAGCTGCCACCTAATAATTCAATTAAAAAATAACAATTTCATCACGTAACTTTAGCAACTATTCATACGATCATTGTAAAGCAACCAATCTTAACTTAAATTAACACAAGCATATAAAAACAATCAAGATCATGATAAAAAGCTATAAGAATCTGGGATTTCTCGTATAGATGATAAACCCAAAACCCAAATTTTATATAAATATGTCCTCAAATTTGTCATTGTTATCCTTAAAGATTGGGAAATTTCCCTTCAGCTTTTCCATTGATCTTTGACCATATTTATATGGAGAGATTACACAAAAGAATCCCCATAAACAGGGAAACCAAATAAGGGATATACACAAAATAATAGCTATCGATATCTATACTATATTTACAATAATATCTATCGATATCTATACTATATTTACTAATAGCCCCCCTCAGTTGGAGCAGGAGGTGGACGAATGCTCAAACTGTTTCTAAAGTCGAGGAACAGTTGTCGTGGAAGGCCTTTAGTAAAAATGTCAGCATACTGAAAAGCAGAGGGAACATGCGCAACTCGAACTTTACCAAGTGCAACTTTTTCCCGGACGAAATGGATCTCGAGTTCAATATGCTTAGTACGTTGATGTTGAACCGGATTGCCGGATAGGTAAACCGCGGAAACGTTGTCGCAAAAAACGAGTGTAGCTTGCTTGATTGGGACATGAAGCTCAAGTAAAAGATTCAACAACCAACACGATTCGGCAACTACGTTGGCGACCCCGCGGTATTCAGCTTCGACGCTGGACCGAGACAAGGTTGGCTGTCGTTTAGCGGACCACGAAACAAGATTGTCGCCTAAGAAAATGCAATATCCCGAGGTGGATCGACGGGTATCCGGACAACCGGCCCAATCTGCGTCGGTGTAGGCGGTGAGCTTGGAGGGTGCGGTTGGGTATAAGCGAAGCCCGAGGGAAGGGAGCCTTTCAGGTACCGTATAATTCTTTTAAGAGCGTTGAAGTGTGGCTCGCGAGGGGCATGCATAAAGAGGCATATCTGTTGCACGGCATAAGCAATATCTGGACGAGTGAACGTAAGGTATTGAAGAGCACCCGCAAGACTTCGATATTGTGAAGCGTTAGAAATCGGTTCACCCATTGTCACACTAAGTTTTGATTTTGTATCAACCGGTGTTGCCACGGGTTTACAATTTTCCATACCCGCCCGTTTAATGATTTCTTCCGTATACTTTGCTTAGCTTAGAAACATGCTATTTTTGGTACGTTTGACTGAGATGCCCAAGAAGTAAGTGAGGGTGCCTAGGTCAGTCATGTCGAATTCACGCTTTAGAGAGCCAATGATCTCGTTTTGAAGAGTTGGAGAAGAAGCACTGAGTACGATGTCGTCGATATATAGAAGAAGATAAGCAAGTTCAGAGCCCCGTCGAAAAACAAAGAGGGAAGTATCACTTTTGCTGCAAATAAAACCAAGCGTGAAAAGATAGTTAGCAAACCGATGGTACCAGGCCTGCGGTGCCTGTTTTAAGCCGTAAAGGGATTTCTGAAGTTTGCATACGTAACCCGGAAACGAGGGGTTGTGGAAACCCGGAGGTTGGTGCATGTATACGGTTTCATTCAAAGTGCCATGCAAAAATGCATTCTTGACATCGAGTTGGTGGATTTGCCACCCACGACGCATAGCGAGACTTAAGACGGTGCGGATTGTTGCTGGTTTGACCACGGGACTGAAAGTCTCATCACAATCAACTCCTACTTGTTGTGAATTTCCATTAACGACGAGACGTGCTTTATATCGTTCAAGAGAACCGTCTGCATGAAACTTATGGCGAAAAATCCAGTAGCAGCGAATAATATTGGCATCAGTCGGACGGGGTACCAATTTCCAAGTATTTTGTTTAAGCAAAGAGTTAAACTCGTCGGTCATGGCATGATTCCAATTATGGTCAAGGAGCGCAATTTTAGGATTGGTAGGGATGGGGGATATGGTCTGTGTGTGAAGAGAAAAGGGGTGATTGGATTTAAAGATCCCACTTTTGGACCGAGTTTGCATGGGATGACGGGTATTAGTGGAGGTACGGATGGAGCTGAGTGAGGTCGGTGGGTGGGTTGTGTTTGGGCCGAAGGATTGGTGGCGGTGGTTTGGTTTGGGGAGGATATGGTGTTAGGTGGTGGTTGGGTTGTTGTTGGGGAGTCGGAGTCGGGTGGGTTTGGAGGCGGAGATGGGGTGGCCGAAGGTGGTATAGGGGATGGGGAGATGGTGGTATTTTGGTGAGCATGATGAAGAAGATATGGAGAAGGTTCGATGTCTTCCAAAAAGGAGTAGGAGGTAGGACGAACCGTATGAAGATTAGCGAAAGGGAAGGTGTCCTCGTCGAATATAACATGACGGGAGATGATAAGTTGATTATTAGAGAGAGAGTAACAAAGATACCCCCGGTGGTTTGCCGGGTATCCTAGAAAGATACATGGGATGGAGCGAGGGGCGAGTTTGTGTGGGATTGTGGAAGAGAGGTTGGGGTAGCATAAACATCCGAATGTGCGAAGATGTGAATAGGTGGGTTTGCGGTGATAGAGAAGTTCTGTGGGGGTTTTGTTGTTTATAGTGGTGGAAGGGAGGATATTTAGAAGATAAGTGGTGATGGCGAGAGCATAGTTCCAAAAGGTGGGTGGAAGAGATGCTTGTATGAGATTGGTACGGAGTGTGTTATCAATGGTTCGAATAATACGTTCGGCCTTGCCGTTTTGGGGAGAAGTGTAAGGGCATGAGAAACGGAGTTGCATACCATGTTTGACACAAAAGGCGTTAAAGGAAGAGTTGTGGAATTCATGACCATTGTCGCATTGAAAAGATTTAATCTTTTTACCAAATTGCGTATTAATGTAAGTGTAGAATTGTAAAAATATGGGAAATACTTGTGATTTGGTTTTTAACGGAAAAGTCCAAATAAAGTGAGAAAAATCATCAAGTAGGACAAGGTAATATTTGTGACCTACTTTAGAAGTAATGGGTGATGTCCACAAATCTGCATGGATAATATCAAAAGGTGAAAACGTAATTGATAAAGAAGAGGAAAATCGTAAACGACAATGTTTGCCTAAAGAACAAGAATTACAATTGTTTTTCAACTTATGACTAGGAATAGAATTGCTATGCTGAAGTAAATTAAAAACTGAAATTCCCGGATGACCAAGACGGTTGTGCCATGTTGTTGGGGAGACGGTAAGAAGTGCGGAAGACGCAGAACAGGTGATCGGGGTGGAACTGACAGGATAGAGCTCACTGGAACTGTTGCATCTCGTGATAATTCTCCCCGTTGTGAGATGCTTCACAGAAAAACCAAACGGGTCAAATTCAACAGAAACATTGTTATCACGGGTCAACTTGCGGACATAAATTAGGTTCTTGACGATGTGAGGGACATGATAAACATGGTTAAGAGAGTAGGGGTGATTAAGGTGAGAAAGAGTGGTGGAACCGTGACCAATAATAGGAATAGTGGTGCCATTGCCAACTAGTAGAGAACTAGGTTTGCTTAAACTAAATAAATTAGAAATCTTACCCGAGTCCGAAGTGAGATGGGATGTGGAGCCGGTATCCATGTACCACGTGTTGTCGGGTGGTTGGAGCTGCATGGTGTGGAATGCACCTTCTAGCTCAGTCGGGGTCATTGGAAATCCATGTGTTGTGCCGGGAGCAGCCGTGAAGTGTGCTTGAGGTGGTTGATGTGGAGGTCGATAAGACGATCGTGGAACCAGTAAGCCCTGATGAGGGTTTGGTTAGGTCGTGGGGTATGGGCATGGTGGGGGTGGCGCCCATTGAGTCGGAGAATACCAACCCGGGTTAGACCACGGATAAGGAGAAGAAAAAGTCGAGCGGCCTCGTCCGCGTCCCCGACCCCGATGATTACCGAGACCACGATCACGATCACGATGGTGCCCACGACCAGTAGCAATATCACGAACCGGTGGAGATTCGGATGGTGTGGGTCGTTCGGTGACGAGAGCTTGAGGCACGTGTGCTTCTTGCTTGGATCGACGAGTCTCTTCTAACAGTAGTTGAGATCGATCTTTGGTGAAGCTTGGGAGTGGATCAGATTGTTGGATGAGAGTGGCTATGGTGTCATAATCACCTTTTGTGAGTCCGGAAACAAGTTGGAGAACCATCTTGTTTTCGGTGAGCGGGTTTCCTACGTTTGCCAATTGATCGACCAAGGTTTTGAGACGGGCACAATAATCGGAGATGTTGGAGAAAGAGTCGAGACGGGTGTTTTTGAACTGTTCTTCGAGATATACGGCCCGAGTTGCTTTGTTGTCTTGAAAGATTTCTTGAAGCTGATTCCATAGTTGTTGAGCGGTGGCACCCGGTTTCATAATGGTTTGGAGGAGCTCGCTAGATATGGTGCTGTAGATCCATTGTTTAACAATGGCATCAAGACCGGTCCAGGTGGTTGTATCGATTTCAGAAGAAGTTTCGGTCTTGGGTTCAATGTGATCGAGCACATTGTAGGCACAAGCATGGATGTAGAACAATTCAACCCATGAGGCATAATGTCCATCGTTTTGGTCGAGAAGGATGGGGATGGAGTTCTTGATGTTGTTAACGCCAAAAGCCGGATGGAACGGCGTTTTAACATTACTAGAGGAAGAAGGTTCGGTTGATGATCCCGTCATTGCAAGGAGACGATGACAAGTTTTTAGGGTTGAGAGATGGTAGAAAAAAAAACGAGAGAGAGGGAGAGAGCCTAGAGAAGCTCTGATACCATAAAGATTGGGAAATTTCCCTTCAGTTTTTCCATTGATCTTTGACCATATTTATATGGAGAGATTACACAAAAGAATCCCCATAAACAGGGAAACCAAATAAGGGATATACACAAAATAATAGCTATCAATATCTATACTATATTTACAATAATATCTATCGATATCTATACTATATTTACTAATAATCCTCTTGTATGTATTCATGGAATTAAGATGTCCTAAAGGGGATCCAAAAGTGCTAGCTGCTGAATCGAGGGAACAATACTTTAAGGTTATATAAATTTCAATGTGCAAGTTATCTTAAAGTAACTTGCATAAACTTACAATGATGCTATTCTCCTATTGAAACCGAATTTGCAGTTGAAAAACAAGTTGCAGATTCTGACATTTGCAAAAGGTGGCAGCATTGGGTTAGTGTCGGCTTATTTTACGTACACTCCAGAGATTAGTAAGGTAATTTTGATATTTGCGGGTCCTAATTTAAGAAAGATTGTGTTTCTTGATCCAAAAAGTGCATTTGCCTGATACTAAGGGCCAGTTTTAGTTGCTTAATGAGACTCACGGCTTATTCAGTTCAGTTATACATAACTGTTTGGTAAATAGGGATCAACATATCTTTATACTTGTCCACCACATTTCACATTTGGTTCAAATGATGAAATATGAAACTAAAGGAAACAATGGAGTAGCATATACAATATCCATATTTTATTGTGTCCATAAATGTACAAACATATTGTTTTTTTGTCGTACGATAAGGAACTTGTAGCGGAAGTAAAAAAAAGGTAGTTACTAACCTCAACTCAAAAGCAAAGAGAAACTCGCCACGAAAGTTATCCCTTTGTCGATGATTGACTTGGGAAAAAGATCTTGGGAAAAAGATGATGATTGCACCTGAAAGAGAGATAATGGTGGCCTATTTTAAAGCTTACTTTTATACATCCATTGAGAAATTTGGTAAGGTTTTACGACACTATTTAATGCAAAGTTTGATTTTTTTTTTTAAAATAGGGTAGTTTTAGAAATGCTTTGTAAAAATAAGGTAGTTTTAATATTTTTTGTAAAAATAGGGTGTTTCCTCAAAAGGTTAAACACTTTTACAACTTTAACCTCTTCACTTTTTAAACAAATTTTAATTACACCATTTTCTCTTCTTTATTTTATATATTGCATATTTGTTGTATTTTTTTACATATCTATTTTTTTTAGTCTTTTTCTTTTTAATTAGACCGTGTTTATACATCATTTTCTTTTTAGTTACATAATTTTCTTTTCAATTACATAATTTATTATTATTTTTCAATTAAAACTTTTATTCAAGACTTTTATTTTAAAAATACCAAATACTATAAATTTAAATTTTAAATTGCATAAAGGAGATTACGTGAATATTTAGGAGATTTTGTGATAAATAATGACGAATATATCGAGACCCGTTATATGTATATTGAATTTTCAAAAAATATAACAAATCTTTTAGCATTATAAAAAGCTAGAAATTCCATTTTCATAATTCTTTATTATTACATCATTAATAAATCTTTTACCATTATAAAAAGTTAGAACTACACAATTTTATCTTTTTTCTTATTAATTTTAACAAATTACTTTATTTAAAAGATTATACTAATTCATTCAAATTGATACCAAAATTGAATTTTATTTTATTTTTTAACTTTATTTTGACTTGAAAACATATAAACAACAATTTATTTAGATATAAATAAAACATAAATAAAGAATTCTTCATTCAAATAAACAAAATAAAAAAATACAAGAAGTTGATAAAAAGGAAAAAAAAAAGAATTCAACTAAATTGATTATACACAGTTTTTACTTGTACTATTGATTTGATTATATACTATATTTTAGCATTTTTTTATTCCTTTTCATATTTATTATTCTATTTTATAGTTTATAAATTTATATATATTTTAGAAAATAGAATATAAAATTAAGAAAATTAAATATAGTGCAACAAATTTTTTATACACAATTTTTTATAAGTTATGTATTTCTTTATATTTTTCTTTGTTCATCTAATTTTATACAATTTTTAACTTTTTATGTTGGTTTGATCTTAAGTTTTTAATACTTTATGCTATTTGATTTTACATATCAATAAAACTAAAAACAATACACTGCAAATAATATTCAATATTGGTATCAACTATATATTTATAAGAATTAAACTTATACATAAAATATAACAAAAATATAATAAAAAATAAAGGGGTGTCATCAAATATATTGATGAGATATTTTTTTTATAAAATATAATAAATTAGTTTTGGTTATGTATTTACAATGAATAAATTTATACAAAATATATAACGAGGGTATAAAATGATAACTAAAAAGAATGTAAGGTGTAATTAGAATTTGTTATCATATTAAAAGGAATTGAATTTAAAATAGTTGTAAGGCCTACATCCCTATTTTTACAAAAACAAATTAAAACCACCATACTTTTACAAAACAAATTAAAACTCCCCTATATTTACAAAGCATTTTTAAAACCACCCTATTTTTGCAAAAAACTCTGCAAAGTCCAAATTTCAACTAAATTGGAAATGATAATCCTATAAGAATGTTATCGATCATCTTGTTACATAAAAAAACACTAAGGGGGCGTTTGGTTCCGGCAAGGGAATGAAAATGGAAATGAGAATGAAAATGACAGGGAATGAAAATGGGAATGAATTTTCATTCCCCCCCCCCCCCCCAGTTTAATCAGGAATGAAAATTTGGGCTTCCGGGGGAATGAGCCAATTATATTATATATATAACCAAACAGTTTCTTTTATTATCATTCCCATTAATTTCTGCTTAATACCCCCAACCAAATATTTCTAGTGGCTTCTAAATCGAAGTAGTACATGAGTTGCGGAAACTAATGCTAGAAGCTTGTAGCCAACCATGATTATGTACCGCCAATGTTCTAAAAAACTCGCCGCACAGCCGCCATGGCACGCCATGGCATCAAGGCTTGTGTCTTACGCCACGTTAAGTCCGTGACACGCCATGACCTAATGCGTGTTTTTTGTAATTCGATATTTGATTTTTCTTTACCTTTTAAATGTCGTGTTTTTAATATATAACTTAATTTAACTTGCTTATTACTATTAACTCATTGAGTAACAATACAAAACATACGTTTTATATATATAATAAGGCTTAAGGCATGGTCTGGCCGCCACGCCATGTCATGCCTCACGCCATTTAGAACCTTGTGTACCGCACATTTGATCTATAATATTTTACCTGAAATCTTGAGTAGCCAGCCAGCGACGTTTAAATTATCCACAAGCATATCAACATCTGGAACTCTTAAGCTAATCTTATCAGCCAAACTGAATATTTCCTGATAAATTAAATAACGAGCATGTCATTTCTCCATTTTTGCTCTGATAACAAGATCCCATTAGTAAAGAAACTAATATGAAATTTACGGATATAGAAAAGCAGTCTTTACATGTCATGTCATCCAACAGAAAACATGATATGAAATTTTATCAACAATTTCTTCTACGAATTTGGCTTCATGTACCCTGCACATTGGAAGTAGAAGGATGATCAACCTATATTCACATTTAAACAAGACAAATTATGGTGAAGGGTTGCAAATATATGTTAGGTATATTTCACGTTGAAATAGCCAATGTTTGGGTTTCGGTGAGGATGAAAGTTAACAAGGGAAATCCACTCTTGGATCAATCCTAATCGAAGACAAACACTAAATCAACAATAACCGGATACACCGGATCAATTCCCTTCTAAAGCACGATTCATGAGTTGGTTTGAGATTAAAAATGATCCAGGGTCCAAATTCCTTCATGCACTATTCTCACACTATCCTTTCTCATACATAGCCAATATCACAATTATGTGTGGTAACCAGGCTACTATTGGCTTACCATTTTCCACAAATGGAAAGCATTGCTAAAACAAATTGTACCATCAACTTTGAAGCAAAAGAAAAGACCCAATATATAGTTTCGAGTAACAAAACGTCAAGCAACATGGTCTTGTTGTAAACCAAACCAAATCAAATTTAGGATTCTAAGATTCAAAATATCATCATCCAACAGAAACTCACCAATTCATCATGCTAGCTAGGGTTTGATAAAAAAGAACATGGTACAGGTAAAATTCTGCTCTAGAGTACAAACACCTTAAGCATAAAGTTATTAATTACCCATTATTGGGGATGAGTTGCATACATATATCCGCAAGTACTTCTCTCCGGCATGCATTCAACGTCTTTGTTCTCTGACTCATGCATGTTTAGCAAGTGCTTCTACGTATCTCCTGTTTTGATTTATGACTTGAGAGTGATTTCTTTATTTGGTTTGGATTCTCATTTACTTGTTTCCAAAACATATTCTATCATTTTCATCATTCTGATATCATTTGAGGGTTAATTGGTCGACCTATATATCCTTTTGTCATTGTTTTGTAAGTGTTTTACAGCTTGAGGGTTGGTCGACCTATATATGACCATTCTGTTGCATAATAAACTATAGTTGATAACTTGGTTTATCATGAGGTCTGTTATTAGAATATTAACAGTCCCTTTGCAATAATGCAAATTTATATTCTGAGGTAAAACAACTAAAACAGTAAAGGTATATATATATATATAAGGAAGGGATCATACGAGAACCACCATTTTTTAAAGGAATAAAAAAACACCGTGTGGACCACATATGATGTGGGTCCCACATAATATTAAATCATTTCTGATTTAATATTATTAAATCAGAAATGATTTAATATTATTAAATCAGAAATGATTTAATATTATGTGGAACCCACATCATACGTGGTCCACAAGGTGTTCCTTTATTCCTTTAGATTTACAAAGTTCTCATTTGAACCTTCCTATATATATATATATATTCTAAGGTCATTTCAGTATTTCTTAGAAAATGGCTGAATGCAAAACCCTTATTTGTAGGTTGAAGTTGTAAATCTGGTATCTGAAGTGGAAAAAAATTTGAGTTCCACCACACTGAGGAACCAAGAGACAGATTCACTAATTTGAAATCGAATTTGATAATAAAGACAAATTTCACTAACTTGAAATCAAATTTGATGAAAAGAACATATTCAATTGAAATAAGAACAAAATCAACCGGTGAACATTTAACCATCAATATCTAAACAGAACATAGTCAAATCCAGAAGAAGTAGAAGAACGTTTACCAATCCATACCTGGAGTCGATTCCCTGATTTGAAAATTGAGCCCTAGCAGCAACGGTGGAGAGCAGCAGCGATTGGAGAGCAACGAACGAGAGACTAAAGAGTACACAGTGAGACAAAGGGGGTGTTAGGATGAGCTTATTAACTTATAACATATTGACTTCCTGAAAAAGTGTTTATCAAAAATTGATGAGTTAAAAAAAATTACTTCCTAAAAAACTCTTTATCACCGGTTTGCATGGCGGATAAGTTATTTTTCACAAACACTCAAAATAACTTATTACAGATGTCACACCAGAATAAGTCAATAAGTTGTTTTTATAAACTAAAACAAACACCCCCAAAGAGTAAAGAGTGATTCAAAATTTGAATCCATACGTCCAATATAATACATGGGCCTTCAATTGGGTTAATATATTTTCGCCTTCAATTGGGTTAATATATTTTCAGGTCAATTTTAATAAATACTTTATAAATATTTATTTGTTTCTAAATTAAATATGTAATTAAATTTTATTTTTATCATATGTTTTAATTTATTTATTAAAATTTATTTTATGGGACACATTTTAAAAAGTGTCCTATTATACTAAATTCTCTTGGACCCATTTAGAAAGTGTCCTATTTGGTTTTATAGGATGCTTCTAATAAAATGTCCTAAAAATAGTTTTATAGGATCCTGCTATTTAGAAAGTGTCCTATTAAAATGGTTTTATAGAATGCTTTTAATAAAGTGTCCTAAAAACACGTCCTATAAACTCAACTTTGTTGTAGTGGTATTTGTTACGTGTTTGTTTTGAATTGTAGATCTTGTTGATGAAAAAGACTTGCAGATTTATATTTATATTCTAAATTTAGTCATTGTCACTTTTTTTTATGTCTCATGATTTTTTGTTAATAAGAAATCTGAAATTAAATTACTTGCCAACAAAATACCATTTCCTTCCAAGTAAATGTATCACTTTCTTCCTTTTCTACAGCTTGGCAATCTTATGAACGATTTTTGAAATATCGTTCACAAATGCTTGAATAGTGGATAGTCTCTAAGAGCATCTCCAACAACATCTTTAAATTTTTTCCAAAATAGAGACACAAAAATCAAAAATTTTAAAAAAATTGTATTCATCTCCAATAGCATCTCCCTTTTAGAGAATCCAACAATATTATATCATTAAAATATTCAATATATTTAAAAACTTTTAATTAACTTTTATATTATTGGTGGAAGAGGGATGCTATGAATAAAATATTAATTTCTTTCACATGGTAATCATTTTTGGAGTAATCTCCAAATATAGAGAAAAAATCATTCTCTCTCATCTTTTCTCCATTTTGGAGAAACTTTTAGAAATGCTGTTGGAGCATAATTTTAGTCCAAAATCTCTATTTTTCTCATTTTCTCTATTTTAGAGATGTTGTTGGAGATGCTCTAAGGGCATCTCCAACCCAAAACACTAAATTAAAATAACACTAAAAATGATGGGACCCTTGAACACTAAAAAAATTCAACTCCAACCACACACTAAAATAAAAACACTAAAAACACTTTTAATAATAAAATAATATATCTATTTATTATTATACTATTTAATTCATTAATTAAACTATTAATCTTTATATGTTATTAGTAAATTTGAATAAAATACTAGTATATTTTTTTAGTGTTCTACTTAATTTATTGGCCTTCAGATATAAAGGCCAACAGTTTGCACCTCTATAATTTTTAGTGTTTCAGTGTTGAGCTGGAGATGAAAATAACACTATTTTTGTGTTTTAAGTGTTTTTGGAGGTGCGTTGTAGGTGGTCTAAGAAAAGGAGTTTCATCACCATCTCCAGAAGAGGTAGAGGCTAAGCCATCATTTTGCGCACTTCTTTGACAGGTTCATTTGTCTTAGACATAAATCTAACATTGATCTCTGTGAATTTTTGGATAAGCGAGTTCTGGAAGGATTGTGGATCGCTCTTGGTAACTAGTTCAAAAGAAGTGTAGTCGATCTTTAATTAAGAAGAAGTGATCAGAGACTTGATCTTTTCTGTAAAAGCGTTGAAATTCTCCAAAGTAATTGTCGGAGCAATGGTGGTGGTAGGTGGGATGGAAGAAGAACATGCTTCTGGAAGACTGTTAGCATATATAACAGGCCCGAAGGCCCATGGGCTTCATTGTAGAGTTGCCTTATTTGTATAAAGTATATATCCTCTTGTATTATCCTAGATTAGGTTAAGTTACTTTTCATTCATCAGTTAATGTGTACGTATTCTCAATATCAATGTACGAAAGTTTTCAACATCATCTCTTATCTCATACAATCATCTGAGGTTCTCGATTTCTAACATGGTATCAGAGCTGTAGGTTTGTCTCTCGTATTTCTCCATTCATCTAATGCGCTATCTGCTGATTTTTTTTCTTTGTCGCTTCAAACCTAGCCTCGCCTCATCATATTTCGACATCGATTCTAATATTAAATCGATTTTGATATTGATTTCATTACCTGTTATCGATTCTTGAATCGATTCTTGAATCGATTCTTGATATTGATTTTGGATTCTTGATATCGATTTTCAATCGATTTCATTTGGACCACATCAGAATTACTTATCGACTTTGTTCTCCATTGTTATCGGACCTTCACTCAGTACCACACCATTCACTATCGGACTTGTTAAAATTCGATCCTATATCAAAATCAGGCCAGTATCGGACTTTCTCACAAAGTCCGATCAATCTCTCAAACATACTATCGGACCTTCAGAAACCTTATCACTATCGGACCTCATATATACTATCGGACCTCATACATACTATAGAACTAGTTGCTATCGGACTTGTCTCATCAGGTTTATCGGATTCTTACCATTATCGACTGCATACTATCGGATTCTTCACACCAAGTCCGATCCAACTCCTGTTTTGATTTCATTTGACATTCTTCACCTAAAGTCCGATACTTTGTCAAACCCATCATCAAATTCGATCACCAAATCTGTCGGATTATTCAAATTCGATTACCATCCCTTAATCATTATCGGACTACCATCAAAGTCCGATCAGTACCACAAAGTCATCACTAGCATCAGCTATCAGATTACACAAAGTCAACTCCCTCAATTTGATACTCACCTTATCAGATCATTCATTAAGCCATTTCACACCAAGTCCGATACTTATAACTATCGGATCAGATTATCCCTTATCCATCAGATTAATTCACTCAACTATCAGATCTTCTCATAATCCGATCTCTTGTCTGATTTTCATATTATCATACATGTTATCAGATTTCTTTTCAGTATCAGACTTTCATACGGATTCACTAATATCCGATCATAGTATCGGATCTCCAATTGTTTGTTCTACAATCTGATCAGTATGAACATCAACAACCAACGTCGGACTCAGCCGGTTAAGGGATCAACAACTCCAAATGGAACTTCATTCTCAGATCTCATAGATCTTATGCGTCGAAATCAAGATCTTATAGAACAACTCATGACAGGTTCTATGGGTATGAACTCTCGGAACTCGACTACTTCAGGTAATATGTGGCTTTTCGATTCCGGTTGCTGTAATCACATGATCCCTTGTACTGATGGGTTTTTTTTTCTAAACAACCATCTCGGAACTTTTCCTCAGTCCGAACAGCTGACAATACAGGCTTATCGGTATCATTCAGTGGAAATTTCTCCACTCCTCATATACAATTACTTGATGTGTTACAAGTCCCTAATCTATCCATAAGTTTAATTTCCATTACTCAACTTATCGAATCTGGTCTGATGATTTTGTTTCATCCTGCTGGTTGTGTTGTGTAGGATCCAAAGACTAAGCAGATTCTTGGAGTAGGCCGTAGAGTTGGTCGGATGGTTGAAGTAACTCACCTTCGTCTTGCATTACGAACATCAAACCTTGTCGCTTCTGTCTCCAGTGCACCTTCCTTTGACCTATGGCATGCTCGGTTAGGCCATTTTATCCATCGCTAGAATAAAAACGTTAGCCACTTCAGGACTATTAGGAAACACCTCTTCTGAAAATATCTCTTGCCTATTCTGTAAACATGGAAAACACCATGGTTTACCTTTTGAAGTAAATGACTTTCAATCTACATCTTCGTTTCATCTTATTCATTCTGATGTGTGGGGACCAGCACCACATCCATCCATGGGTGGTGCTCGGTATTTTGTTATATTCATTGATGATCATACGCGTTTCACATGGATATATCTTATGAAACATCATTCTGAATTACCCCAAATTTACATCACCTTTGCCTGCATGATTCAAACTTAGTTCTCGAAACCTATAAAGATTCTTCGAGCAGACAATGCCATGGAATACAAAAAGTCATCTATTCTCTCCTTCCTTCGGTCTCAAGGTACTCTTTCTCAGTAATCATGTCCAGGCACATCACCTCAAAACGGTCATGCCGAACGTAAACATCGGCACATTCTTGATACTGTTCGTACCCTTCTTATTTCTGCCAACTGTCCAGAACGATTTTGGGGTGAGGCAGCTTTTACAGCTGTCTATATATACAATCAATCGACACCCCACTCCAGTCTTGAAACAACAAACTCCTTGTGAAGCACTTTATGCGGTCTCCCCTGCATACGAACTCCTCAAAGTATGGGGTTGTGCATGTTTTGTTCAATTGCAACCTCATGAACATACCAAACTCGAACCTCGCTCTCGGTTATGCCTTTTCCTTGGGTATGGAATTGAACACAAAGGTTATCGCTGCTGGGATCCCATCTCTAAACGTTTACGCATCTCCCGTCATGTAACATTCTGGGAACATGTTCCCTTCTCTACCATGTCAAAATTTCAAGAGTCACCCAATTCTACCGTTCGCTTCTTCACAGACCCTTCTATGTCGTTGAACTCACCCCAACAAAATTCCACGTCATCTCCTGTTTCCACCTAATCTTCAGAATTTTCCGATTCATCTGTACCCATACCTCCTCCTCCGACTCAATCATCACCTCAAACTCAGTCATCTGTACCACCTCAGACTCAATCATTTGTACCACCTCAGACTCAATCATCTGTACCACCTCCAGGGCCCACATCTGAGACATCTGTTGAATCTACGGATCCTGGAACATCTCAACCACTGAATATACGATGCTCAGACCGGGTAAGACACGTTTCTTCTCACCTCCGTGATTATCACTGCTATGCTACTTTGCTATCCAACCATGAACCAACTTCCTACAAGGAAGCTTCTACTAACCCAGATTGGCAGAAAGCAACGCAGGAGGAATTTTTGGCTCTTGATAAAGAAAATACATGGGAATCTGTCCCTCTTCCACCGGTAAGTCACATATTGGTTCTAAATGGGTCTTCAAAATCAAGACAAAGTCCGATGGTTTTATTGATCGTACAAAGCTCGACTTATGGCAAAAGGCTTCAATCAGGAATATGGCATTGATTATAAGGAGACTTTTGCTCCTGTTGCTGGCATAACTTCATTTCGCCGTCTTCTTACCATAGCTGCCACAAAACAGTGGCCTCTCTTCCAGATGGATGTTAAGAACGCCTTTCTAAATGGTGATTTATCAGAAGAAATATACATGACACCTCCTCCTGGTGTTCAACTTCCCAAAGGACATGTTTGCCGCCTTCGGAAAGCTCTATACGGACTCAAACAAGCTCCTTGAGCATGGTTTGAGAAATTCAGCAAGACGGTAATCTCATTGGGCTTTTCATCAAGCAACTATGACTCTGGTCTGTTTACTCGAGTCACCAATGCAGGCACTTTTTTACTCCTCTTATATGTGGATGACATGATCATTACTGGCAGTGACTCTACAAGCATCACTTACCTGAAACAATATCTTAGTTCATGTTTTGAGATGAAGGATCTTGGCAATCTGCACTACCTTCTTGGCCTTGAAGTTTTGTCAGATACCTCTGGAATCTATCTCTGCCAAGCAAAATATACTTCAGATCTTTTGTCAAAGGTGGGTATTACTAACAACAAAGTGGCCTCCACACCACTGTAATATAATCTACATCTGGCTCCTAATGTTGGACCACCTCTACGAGATCCCACGTTGTATCGTCAGTTAGTGGGCTTTCTTGTCTATCTGACGGTTACTCGTCCTGATATTGCCTACCGTTCATACGGTCAGCCAGTTTATATCCGCACCCTGTTCTGATCATTATGTTGTGGTCCTTCGCATTCTTCAGTATCTCAAAGGTACAATGTTTCATGGGCTTCATTTTGCATCCACATCGTCCTTAACCCTGCATGGATTCTCTGATGCTGATTGGGACAGTGACATAATTGATCGTCGATCCACTACCGCCGACTACTGTTTCTTTCTAGGGGACTCGCTAATTTCTTGGCGCAACAAGAAATAGTCTCTCACATCTCGATCCAGTATTGAAGTTGAGTATCGAGCAATAGCTGACACGTCACAAGAACTTGTCTGGCTACGGTGGTTATTATCTGACATGGGAGCTCCTCAAAGTTCTCTAACCTCGATGTGGTGTGATAACAATAATGCTATTCAGATTGCTCATAATGATGTTTTTCATGAACTTACCAAACACATAGAGATTGACTGTCACTTTGTCCGTCAACATGTGGTTCGTCACACTATACAACTTCTCCCCATTTCAACCGTTGATCAGCCGGCTGATATCTTCACTAAAGCTCATCTTCCCGGACGTTTTTGAGATCTTGTTTTCCAAACTCAATCAGGCTCATTCTTCCCCCGATTGAGTTTGAGGGGGGTGTTAGCATATATAACAGGCCCGAAGACCCATGGGCTCCATTGTAGAGTTGCCTTGTTTGTATAAAGTATATATCCTCTTGTATTATTCTAGATTAGGTTAAGTTACTTTTCATTCATCAGTTAATGTGTACGTATTCTCAATATCAATATACGAAAGCTTTCAGCATCATCTCTTATCTCATACAATCATCTGAGGTTCTCGATTTCTAAGAAAGACAACTATAAGAATGGAAGATATTCTTTGTATGGCCTCTTATTTTTTAGCTTACTTTGATGATAATCGATTGTAGTGATCTTGCATCAGAGAGACCGCTGAGAGTTATCAAAGAATGTCATCATGGATCTCATTAGTTTCAATTTATCAGCATAGGTTTGGCTGTTAGTTCGAATTGTTGCAATAAAAGACCGTAAAAGTTGTTGTTCTAAATATTGTATATTAAAATCCGATGATTCATACCACTCCACAAATGTAAATAGAGAAGATATATCAAATATACGATCTAATATCAAATCGGCATATAAATCGAGACATCGAGATTTAATGTGGTTTTGTTGTTAACAGGGTGATAGTATACGTCTATAGGGAGGGCGAGAGAGAGAGAGAGAGAGAGATCGCTTTATTACTAACCGGGAATGATTACAAGGTGTTTCCGAGATCCGTGGAACAACAGATCAACTACCCAAATGTTTCCTAAAATAAAGTTACTACTTCTGGTATCCTAACTAAATACAAAGGAAAACTCAAGAGGAAGGAAACGTGTGATCAAAGTCTATTCAAATAAATCAAGGCCCAAACCTCACTAGTTCCCTTTGTTGTTTTGTGAGTATGGAAAGAGAAGTCATGGGAAGAGGGCAAGGGCTACTTCTGAGACCAAATAGGTCGCTCGAAAATTGATCTGAAATGTTGAAGCGTCTTCAAAACGAAGCCTTACGAGGTGGCTGTGATCTATGATACTTAGGTATTAGCCTCAATGTAGCCCTGATCAGTATTCAACCTCATGCATCATTTTCTTATACCTTTTTCTTGGGTATTTGTAAAACATCACAAAAAACTTGCCAAAACTAAGTTTTTCAATAGTATTGTCATGTGTGTTTGTGAGATAAACTACCCACGTTCATGTGTGTTGTGATGGTTCTATTTTTTATTGGAGAAAATCAATCTCAAAGAAAACCTCTCCTCCAACTTTTGTTCCAAGTTACTTTCTATTTTTCTTATCGAGTTCATTTAATTAGAATCGTTTGTTTGAATATCTACTTAAGACTTCGTGTTTGAACTCTTTTATGGATCAACAAGGATAGATCGACTAAGGACCGAATGAGGTCTCTTGCATCCGCTCAATTGATTACCGTAAAGGAAACAAATGTAGGTGTCTTAAAGGTGCACACGCCTAATTTTGAGGATGCCCTTGAATATTTTAGAACAAAACTTACAAAAAAGCAAGTAGTTAGTAGGATGGTTTGTCATTATTGAATTAAAGCTACCAATATAAAAAGGTTTTCGGTTTGATCCCACTTGCATCACATATTTATTTTAGAGTGAATTACACCGGTAGTCCATGTGGTTTGTTCAAATTTTGGATATGGTCCCTAAAACAAACTATCTACACTGGTGGGCCCTAACTTTTCATTTTCATTACGCCCATGGTCCCTCCACTTAACAATGTTAGTTAGCAATCGTTAGAAAGGACTAATGGGTATTTGAACATACTACAGGGACCAATGGGAAGCAATGCTGTAAGGCGGAGCGAATCCGGAAAGATTGCCTCAGTTCGGATTGTTCTCTGCAACTTGAGAACATGAAGTTGGAATCACTAGTAATCGCGGATCAGCATGCCACGGTGAATATGTACCCGGGCCCTGTACACACCGCCCGTCACACCCTGGGAATAGGTTTCGCCCGAAGCATCGGACCAATGATCACCAGTATAATCTACTCTAAAATTTAATTTTATTCACCTTTTTAAATTTTTTATTAGAAAATCATTTTATATATCCAATTATAAATCAAATTTATTAATTGTTTTATATATTATTTGTTAATTTATATATTCAATTATAAACTTCAGATTTATAATTTTTTAACACTAATTTTTTTTGAATTTATCTTGATTTTCTTTGTGAATTTTTTTAACTTTTTTTCTTTTAATTGTTTTGAATATTTTTTATATCAAAGTTCTTGATTTTTATTTTTTTGAATTTTCTTATTAAAAAATAATTTTTATATTCAATCACGAATCAAATTTCCTAAAATAAAATACCTATTTATATATATATATATATATATATATATTTAAAACTAATTAATTAACAGAAAAAATTAGAGCTAAAAAGTTTCAGATTGTTTGTTTTTTTAAGTGACAAGAGGTAAAAACATCTGACCGTGCTCTGATTTAATTAGAGGTAGAACATCCTCTTATTCTCCTCTTATCCTCCTCACGCTCGCTCCATTCTCTCTGGGATAGAAGATCGATCAAACTCTAAATAACAATCAATCGCTCAGGTGTGTGCTTGATGTTCTTAGTATATTGCATACGATTTCGATCGACCTCTTACTATCTGATAACCTAAATCCTAATCGATTTCTCAAGACATACCAGTCTCTCGCTCGATCTCAAGATGTCAATCTCTCGGTTGTCAATCTCTACAAATCGATCTCTGCAGCTCTAATAGGTATGTCGATCTCCTAATTATAAACCCAAATCGTTCATATATATGTGCTACAATCTGTTAAACCCAAATCTTTAAACCCCAAATTGATTTTTGACTTTTTATATACGTGCTACCATGGCACAAGGCAACTCATTATCATAGCTTATTAAGGAGACAATGGTTACCCATTTTTCCTTTTTGTGGATGAAAATGACAAAAGGGGATTAATGTGATAGGTTTGTATCGAAACTTACATGAATGATAATGATCCTACACAAAGACGAGCTCACAGCAACATGGTAAGCACACTTTGAAGCAAACATCGTTAAGCACCTACAACAAGCACCTGCGTTGTCCCAAGCCATAGATCAGGACAGGGTCATTAAGCCTACAGACCCTGTAAATGCAAACTTCACCTGAGCCAAAACATCAGAACAGGATAGAAGCAATTAAGTCTTTCAATCAGCCCATGTCTTGTATTAAGCACCTGCACCTGAAGCCCATTAAGCCTTGACAGAAATAAAAGCCACTGCAGTCTATTAAACCGCACCAGATCAAGAAACCACTACCGATCAGTGATCCACTGCATCCAATAAGCCACAGTAAATCATTAAGCCACTGTACTCCATGTGTTAAATTCGACTCTTTTTGTCTTGAGATTTTCAACATTAAAATCATATTGGGGCTTATTCATGCATCAATAATAGAATGTTTCTATGCGGCTGAATTTCCTTTCTCATATGTTTGGAAAATTGTGGGTGTTTTAGATGTTAAATCTATTTTGGTTAACAAATATTTTCTTGTATTTTCTGTTAAATCTATTTTGGTTCTAGTTTGGGATGGTTCCATATGTGATTGAGTATATATGGTTTGGACAATGATGCAACTTGGTTCCTTCTGTTTGTTTATAGTTGTTGTCAAGGACTGAAGTCCATATGTTATTTGCTTTGGGTAGCCGAATTTTGTTACCGATTCTGCACAGTTCGGACAGCTATGCTAAATTGCTCGCTCGCTATTGTTTTTTTGTTGCTGCAGGTTTGCAGCTGTTGTTTTTTATTGTTGCAGGTTTGCAGCTTATTGTCCAGGCGTGTTCGAGGACCATCTGATCACAGGGTCTGTGTGGTCTGTAACGTGGATGAATGTAGGGGAAGGGGGTCGTTGCTTGACAACAACTGTGGTTTCGGAGTAGTTGGTTTAGGGGCTTTGTTCGTTTGTTTGTTTGCTCCTCGCAAACGTGTTTGCACTATTATTTTGTATGGAGATGAAAATGTCGCTTTGTTCCATTTTCTATTTGAAGAAATTATTATGCATCTTGGGAGATTTGGAGTTCCATTCTTTGATTGACAAATGGGAATGATGTTTCTGAAAAGAAGGAAGAAAGTATTAGCGGTGGCTATTGAACCAAAGAACGTGGAAGGTGGATTTTAGTTGTATATATGCTTACTAAAGTTGTACATTAAAAACTCAATCGAAAATGACGAAAATGGACCTCGTGTGAAGGATCTAACAATAAAAATTTAAAAGAGTTAGAGAATCTTGAACGGATTCTCCAAAATGGAGGATGAAGCATCAAAATCTTTAAAGCAAAAATAAATTCGACTCTAACAGATTTCTCCCTTTGGAGAGTACAGCATGAATTATAAAATAAGAATATTTCTTTAACCTAATAAAATATTATTTTCCTCTTTTCTTACTATTTATTTACAAAGTTTCCTATTGGTGGAAACGTATTAAATAACATTTCTCTCTCAATGTAACTATTATAATATGATATTAATTAATAATTAAAATTAATTAATAATTAAAACTAATTATAAATTAAAATTATAAATTAAAATTCATTAATAAATAATATTTATTAATAAATAATAATTAAAATTAAGTATTAATTAAATTAATGTTAGTTAATAATTTATAATGGTTTAGTGAAAAAGGTTGGGGTTATGGGGGTAAATTTTATGTTTTGTCCTATGAAAATCCATTTTTGTCCCATGTTGTCCAACCTTGTTTTTGTCCCATGGCATGCCAAACATGGGACTATTGTTTTTTGTCTCGTCCTGTCTCATCCAGTCTGCATACCAAACGCACCCTAAATTTGGAAATTTTTACACTCTCGCTCATCCTTTGTCTATTTTAGAGAATTTGATGGAGCAAAAAAGATGTTCAAAATCCCTAACATCTTTATTTTCTCTATCTTAAGAAATTGGTTGGAGATGATTTTTACGTCTATGGACCCAATTCTTAACAAATTTTAAAGCACAATGATGATTTTTGTAATTATTACTTTTAGGGGATTGAATTCTTAATTTTCGTATAACCATAGACATGAAATTTGAAATGTACTCTACGATAATTGATCACACACACAACCTCACCCTTTGGTGAAATTGGGACCGTACGACTTCTAGAAAAAGTGGGCCCTTTCTAAAAGTCGTGCACTAGCGCTCACCTCCGACCACCATCAAAGGCTTAATTTTTATTCATGCATGCATCTGATTCTCAAAATTTTGGTTTTCAAAATGGCTTTGATCTGCAACGTCATTTCATTATTAGCAATAGTGTCGAAAGGTATGATGTTTATTGTTCTCGTACTCTTATTACTCCGCATATGGTTTTGACAAAAGACGAGCCTATTAGGAGTTCAGGAGGCTCGATCCCTTGCACTCGCTCACTCGACAATTGCAAGAGAAAAAAAATTGGGCATCTGAAATGTGCACTCACTTTATTTTGATGGGCGCCCTTTAATAATTTGAACAAAATTTATTAGGTCCCGTTTGGTTTGTAAGATTGAAAAGGATTTCTAGGAATTTGGAATTCAATTCTATTCTAATCTCATGTTTGGTTTAATAAATTGCTTCGATTTGAAATCCTGGAATTTGATTGGATTTAAATAGAAATCCCATGGGGTTTGTTGGTATTTCGTGGGATTTCATAGGATTTGTGTGTAATAATGTTTAAAAATATATTGAAAACATTTGTTTTGTAATAATCAATTAATAAAAAGACAATTTAATTATTTTTATAATTATTTACAATTTCTTTTTATAAAAAAAAAGAAATTCAATTCCATTTCAAATCCTTCAAACCAAATACACCAAAAATCGTAAATCCTTCGAAATTCAAATTTCTCCAATTCCAAAACCTTCCACAAAATCCAAATCCCTCAAATAACCCCCCCCCCCCAATAGAAAAGTTACATATGGAAGTATTGGATTATAATCAACATGAAAGAGGTCACAGGTGTAAATCTTATTTCAAGGAAAGTTTAATTTTATCTTTTAAGTATAAGCTTTTGGCCAGTCCAAAGCATTAACTCAGACCTTACAATGTTATTTCTAAATAAATTAACAAAAAAAATATAGTTAGAAAGATCAAATTCACAACCTCAAATACAATTATAGACATTACTATTATTATGCCGGTGTAACTTTTTGTCAAGCTTTCCCTCATTTTGATTTTGTTATTATTTTTTATGATTTATTTTCCTTTACAATATCAATTCATCTTAAAAGCGGTTGTACGAACCTTTAGTCCACCTTAAAAATGCACACGTGTTAACTTTCTCCTTGCTACAATCCACGATTGACTCTTCTCTAGATCAAACCGTGTTAACATTCTCCTTACGACAATCCACGATTTTACGAACCTTTAATCTACCTTAAAGATGCACACGTTCAAAGAAATTTCTAGGACCATGATACAAAGATGTTGCAAAAAGAACCAACAATTATTTTAGTTATATTGTATTTATAAATACTTGCATATTTTCTGAAATTCAAACCATAATCGACATAAAGTTTTTCTTATAGACCATAAAATAAAAGATTAAACTACTCGCGTCACCGATCTTGGTTCTTGATGCGCTTTCTAGATCTGGAAATGCAAAGCAGAAGAAACACCATTGAGTCCCTTCGCTTGAAAAAACTTCGTAAATTCTCCCAGGGTTGTGCTTCTATACTTTGCTGGATTCTCCTCCGAAAGCAACTCTTTGATAGGTTCAATGAGCATAGAGGATTGTGTTGGTGGTACCTTAAGGAACGATGCCACTGATATTCTTGGACCAATCTTTTTTGCTAAAACTCTGTGTGACGCGCACTCAAACTTGCCATTCGTAAGTATCTGAAAACCTCCATCAAATTAACTCCTCGTATTGATGCAATAAGCTTTAATAGTCAAGTAAAAACACTAGTTTTTATGTTCAAGCATATTAAAGGCATGTTTACCTACTCCTCATTAGGAATTGTTTAGTCAGCATCACCTAGTTTACCTAAAGACTTATGTGACTCACCAGTCAACATTCACTACAAAACAAATGACTTTCACCCACAAAATTACCTACAAAAATTTATGTCAGTGATTACCCACGAATCTCCTAGAAAATATCAATGTTGCGTAAAATCCCATGTTTTTCAATAAAATACCAATGGATCACCCGTAATCTATCACTAGTTTGAATTACCCACCGGCAATTTACCTACCAACTTTTGTGACGGTTTTGTGAGGAATCACCCTTTAGCGACAGATTTTCAGGGAAAAGTTCGTAGGCAAAGTCTTTCGTTCAGTAGTGATTAGTATTTCACTTATAAAGGTATTCTATCGGTAACCACTTACTACAAACACTAGAAAATAGTTATCCAAACCGAACATATTACCCAAACATAGTATCATTCGGTCAGTGCTACCCAATTTGTGTTCATTAAAAACTCCAAATTTTAATTAAACATGTTTATATTGTACAAAATGTGCACTCTGAAAGTCTCTCTACCCCTTAAGGTAGAGTGAAAGTCTCCTACATGTCATCCTCCGGATCTGAGGTGGGACATACTAGGTCCCACCTGGACGCTACCAGTGGTAAATTATAGGTATGGTTTAAAAATATGCAATATATTTAAGAGAAAAGTAGAGAGAGATTGCCTTCATATGTTCTCCGACGTTCACAACAAGAGCTCCTGGAATTGGAGAAACATCGATCCACTGGTTCTCGTTTAAGACCTGAAGACCACCGATATGGTCTTGCAGAAGAATCGTGAAGAGGGTATTATCGGTATGGTTATTCGTGCCTATCGTCAGCTCAGGTTGTGGGCACGCAGGGTAGTAGTGACCGAGAACAGAAAGTCCATCAGCGTACCCCATCTCTATGAGGTGACTCGGGTTTAGTCCAAGAGACTCGCATATCAACTCGAGTATCCGACCCGAAAGTTTATGCACTTCATCCGCGTATTTCACCAAGATATCTCTGTAAAAAAATATCGAGATCATATATATCTATATATAATTCAATTATAGAGGGAGGTTCAGAGGAAAACTTCAAAAAAATAAAAATAAAGAACACTCTAAGACCCCTCGATCTGGACGGTATGCACAAATGCATTAAGCAATTGAAACTATTTTTTCCCTATGCATTAGTGCATATTAAGCGGTAGTGCATATGCACTAATGCATGTTACAAATTACCGGTATGCATTTGTGCATATTGTACAGATGGAGGGCTCCCAGGGTGTTCTTCAGTTTTATCTTTTTTTTGACGTTTTTCCGTGACCCATCAGTTATATATTGAAAAATTTGGAATAAAAAAGTAAAATAATTAATTACTAAACCTGCAAATAGGAGGCATTTCATGGTGTTTGGGAGGATTAGGAGCCATGTTGCAGATGAGAGTGTCTCTCCAGTTGGCTACACGTGAAACATACAAATCGAAATTGCTATTGTACACCACTGGAGGATCCCCCTTGATATTCATGTTGTACCATGGCTTCTTCAACTCTGTATCTTGTTCATGAAACGCTATAACCCCTTTTATCATCTCCTCCAAAACGATACTCGGAATTCCGTGATTCACAATCTGAAAAAATCCCCATCGTTCTGATGCATCTTTCACTTTCTCCAGAACCTCCTTTCTTTTGATTGGATCTACGTTGATTCCTTCGAAGTCAATGATAGGAAGGCTTCTCTCCGGACACGACTGTTGGATGGATTTCAGGATTTCAGGTGAAGATATACGGAATATTCGAGGAATCTCTGTGATTCCGGCATCAACCAGTCCTTTGACACCTTCTTTGCTTTCGTCAAAAGCCTTGAGCTCAGCATTACGATCATAATATTGTTCGGTTGCTGACGGTGTGGTGTTGAGAGCCATCTTAATTTTCAAGTATGGTTTTTGACTAAGGTGATACAACATTAATGTTTGTTATCGATATATATAGATGTACGATGTGCAACATATTTTTCAAAATGAAAGATTTTATGAATCTTTATTCCAACAAACTTTTCAAAACCTTTTCTAAAATAGACAAATCATGAGACAGATGATGAAAATCTTCAAATTTGGAGATTTCTTTAAAAATGATTACTTATGAGAGATAAATGATTTTATATACATTCTACCACTGAGATTATTTGAAATTAAATGTTTAAGAAAAAAATAATAATACTTTATGAGTTGTATTTGATATTTTAATAATATAATTAATTATGTAATCTTTAAAATTGACAAGTTGAACCATAAATATTTTAGGAAACTTTAACCTTTTAATTTTTTATTTTGAAAAATATGTTGGAGACACTTGGATGCTTGCATGATCCTCCTAAAAATTAACAGTGATGTCATAAAAATATAATGTATTATGATGTGTCATAATATATAATTTTAAAAATAAAAATAGTAGCAAAATAATATATATAACAACGGTCAGAGTTTATTTATTTATGCTTTGAAAAAGATGATTATCAGGTTTATTTTTTACGGTCAACGTTTTTATTGGAAATCGGGTAGTGCCCGCGTTGGACTTGCCTTTCCGGCTAAGTACTTGACACGAGTGGAACTATTTTAGTGTCAATAGGTGCCTAAATGGCGCTGGTGAAAACCACCTCGACCGGATCAGAGTAAACTGACAATCCTTATATTGTTTATCCATCTAGCTTTTCCATCTCCTCGTCGCACTTGTCAATCCTCCTTTCAAAACAATCGAGAAATTTATTAAATCAGATGTTCATTAAACTAGATTAATGATTAAGATTGGTTTATATTAGGCATTAAGCCAACTTATTTTTTGAATACTTGTTTCGATGGACAAAAGTTGTTTGATAAATGCAAAAAAAAAAATAACTATAACGCTAATATTATTGAAAACTTAGTTTGATTAGTTTATTAAACTCGTTTATAGTGTCATTTTTTCTAATTATAACTCTAATTAATATTAATTATTAGTCATTAATTAATATTATTTTTCGTTCTCTTAATTAATTTGAATTATTGAAATTTACTAATTAATATTAATTTCAACCTATTAATTTATTTAACTAAATAATTAATATTAATTATTCAATATTCAATGTTAATTATTATATATCAAATAAAAATATATCAAATGAAATTTTATTAATTATTATATTCTATTATTTAATTTTCTAACATATGATTTGTATTATTTAATATATTTATGAAAAGTTAAATTTTATTAATTTTTAAACATGTCATTTTTGGTAATTTTATATTTTTCAACCTGCTTATAAACTAGTTTTTGCCAAAAATATTTATTTTACCAATTAGTTTATCAGTAATATATGTTGACTTATCAGCTACCAGCTAATTTAAAGAGTTTGTGATTGAACAAAAATGTGTAACTACAAGAACCTTAATATTTTTACAAGAACCTTGATATTTTTTACAAGAATGTGATTGGACAAAAATGTGATCTTACAAGAACCTTAATATTTTTACTTTTTCTTATGACATCTATGACACTTAATATTTTTACTAACCTTAATATTTTTACAAAAATGCTAGTCATGCCTTTCGTGCGTAACAGAATCTGTTAGAAGGCGTGCTTATGTGTCAATACGTGATAGGCTAGCAGATTGACTTTTCTATTGTAATAGTATAAATAGAGAGTGTCATCACTGTATTACATGTCGATAACATTAGAGAGAGCTTGAAAGATCAATTTGTATTTCCAGTATTGTATTCTTGGGATCTTGAGTGAAATACTAATTATCGTTTAATTCATATTGCTATTCTCTTCCATTACTGTTATATTCTAGTTTGATTGTTGATTATAATTGCTTCCGCTTACTGCTTATTTTATCTTCATAATCAACATCTATTGAGTGTTAGTAGGGATCTGGGTTCCAACAATAATCATTACAAATACAATGCATTAGAGTTCATATAGCACATCATATTATACTAGGACCCATTACAATTCATATGACTTTATTATTATAACCTGCTGAACCTATATGACCCATTATAATCCATTACGCGTCATATAACACATTATAACCCCATATGGGCCATTATAAATAATATATATAGACATAGGATCGTGTGAGAAGAAGTGATAAGGTAAGAAGCATATAAAAAAGGTCTGGACCTTTGATCACTTTTTATCTCATACCTACTCATGAATTGCGCCTTGAAAGAGAATTGATCTGGTGCATCTCGATGCACCTCATCTCGGTGCATTACATCCTATTATGCATCCAAGAGTGAAGATCCTTTCTTACGTTTCTCACCTTAACTCTCCTTCTTACCGGAACCCAACTCTCTCTCTCTCTCTCTCTCTATATACATACATATATATATATATGTAGCACCCTCAAATTTGGAAAGAGCGACTAATTTAAAATTTTCAATATTACATCAATTGAAAGATAAATCACTTCCTATAAATCAATACCTGAAATTCCTCAAATAACAATTTTATAGAAACATCTACAAGAGATAGGTCTAGTCTTATACTAAGACATCATTACGGTCGGGTGTTACTAAACCTAAAAGAATCGATATCCTCGAATGAGGAAAACGTCACCTAAGCTATATCTTTAACGTGCCACTTCCTAGCACTCAAGACCACACGTGCCACTAGTACCAATCCCAATGAGAACCTGATGCACATGCCGACAAAGAAAAAAGGTTAGGCTTAACGCCTAGTGAGCTCAAGAGTTTATAACATAATTATAATCGTTTGAAGTCGAAAGATTGCTTAATGAAATGGTAAGTTCTCAGATATAATGATTTCATTATAAAAGCAACATCTTCCCAAACTAATCATTTTCGTAACAAAAGCTTTAAGTGAAAATATCGTAGTGAATGAAAGCTTAGATAAAAATACCCGTTCAAGTGCGAACTGTACACTTTTACTCACCCAAAACGTGAATATGTTTAGATGCTTCTGTTAGTCCCCAAAGAGGGATGGCTAACCAAGTGAGGGTTTTGTAGAAGGGGGGGTTGAATATAAAACACACAGAATATACTCTTTTTAAATTTTTTAATATAAATATAAAAAATTTACACACAGGAAGTTTGATGCGGAAGAGAATAGACACACTATTCTATCAAACTAAACACACAGATAACAGTAATTAACTTATACACTAAGGAAGTTAAATAAAACTGTTACAACACACAGCTTTGTCGGAGTCAAACAAATAATCACTTTGAAGATTTGTTGAAAGCGTGAGATTTCTGGGAAGGACTTCATCTCCTTTTATAGTACCCATGCATGGGATGCAAGTGGACAGCTGTCAAGGATTCATTGGCTGGAAGTATATCTGATGGACAAAGGAAGAGGTCACTCTCTTTGTACTAGTTTAATGGATAAACCATTCCTTGTAGCACGTAATGTCAGATAACTTTATCTTCTTTTCTTCATGCTCTGGGAAGTCCCATCAAACCTTTTAGCTAAAAGACAAACATCCCTTTTATAAGAATAAAAGAGAATGTCTTTATTTAAGGTTTGGTGCCCAAGTTCTTGCAGCTCACGTGTCTTGCATTTGTTGTGAGTCAAGAACTTATCTCTTGAAAGTTGCTAAGTGATATATGATCCTATGTATCACATCGGTGGATACCTTGTAAGGATAGAATTGATAAGTGTACACATTGCTTAGTGATCCTCAAATCTCACTAAGTGTTGAGAGTGTACACCCTTGTAGTTGTGACTTGATATCACAGCCTTAGAAAATATACCTGCAATTTCGGTGACCAAGATACATATTGTTGGTGGATGGGTACTAACTTGATGACCTCATCTTGTATTGATGACCCAATACTTTGATGACTTAAATGTGAACCATGGGTGACCCACTATGTTGGTGACCCAATCTTGACTTTGGCAAATTGATCTGAATATTGAAGTTAGTTGGTACATCCAAAATTCCACTTTTTGATGTACAACCCTTGATTGAATAGTCTTTGACTTTTCAATACTTGAAGCATATTTCAGACCTTCAAAAGAACCTATAAAAAATCAATCATATAAAGGAAGGTGGTTCATCACCAAATCATCGGTGACCCAACAATCTCCCCCTATTTGATGATGATACTTGTAAGTTACAAAAGAATTCTTTTAGACTCTTTCTATTTCTTTTGGGTTCTTTTGACTCAGATATATATTTTTTTTTTATTTTTTTTTATTTTTTTAACTGAGTATGAGTATATACAGTATAAGTATAAATATGTGCAAGAAAATAAAGATATTAACAAGAATGTTTAAAGAAGAAGAGTATGAACTTTTATTAATCAACACACAGCTTTGAAGAATAAAGTTCACACTATATGAAGAATATTCAAGGAGTGGGTTCTCTTCCTTTTAGCTCATCCAAGATAAGCCTTGTGATTCCATGGTCTTCAACCGGAGGCACTCCTAGAATAGCAGAGAGGAATGAACTGTGAGCCCTTGGGATATCAGAGGCTCTAAAGAAACCGATGTTTCCAAAGATGTCCTCAAAGAAAACCCCAAGCTCAGGAGTAGTCAACATAGTTTGCTCCGGGTAAGCAATAGGAGTAGGAGTGGAAAGATCTATACCCGAGGCATTTATCTTGATGCCTCTTTCATGAAGCATGGCAAAATGTCCCTTCTTTCTATTTTTAGGAGCTGTGATGACTTCTCCTTTGAGACCTTAATTATTGTATAAGATACATTTATTGTGCTTCAAGACAAGTCACAAGAATATCCTTCTCCTTTTGGATGTTGAGCTTCTTAATGAAAAGTTTTCTGAGAATATTAAGTACCAGCTCCTTGTACTTGCTTTTTCTCTTTGAGATGCATTTACCAACTTCCATCCATTCAGTTATCTCAAGAACTTCCAACCATTCAGCTTCATAAACCTTTGAGAGAGTGTCAGCTCTCTTAAGGGTGACAAGTAACTTGGGAGAATTTTTTGGTTGGAGGTTGGATGGTGGCACTGATAACCTTCTCTTGAACCACTCCACTTCCTTGGTCTTCTTGGCCTCATCAACCATTTTCGTTGCTTCAGATTTCTTCTTTATGTTTTCAAGCTCATCTTTCTGAGCTTGAAGTGCATCCTTTATCATTGCATGAGTGGCCTCATCTTGAGCCAGCTTGAGTACATTAGTCTGATCATACTCAAGCTGAGCTCTAATGGCTTCTTCTTTTTCAGCTTCAGACAAAAGTACCCCAAGAGGATCGGTGGGTAATGAAGCAGGCTGAAGTCTAAGAGTGTCAGCTTCTGGACCTCTGTTTATTTTCTTCTTCTTTCTCTCTTCTTGCTGTTCTTCAAAAGAGAGAGGCTTCTTTCCTTTGGCTTTTTCTCTTCTTTTCTTCTCTTCTTCAGTTTCAAGGGGTTGAGCACTGATACTCTCCCCCTCAACAGCTGCTTCGGTTAACTCGGTGACCAGGGGGTTAGTGATAGCGGTGACCACGTGAGGAGTCACCTCGGTGACCAGAGGGGTCACGTCGGTGACCATGGCCACGGTGACCACACCACCATCAGTGGCTGTCTTGCGGACGTCGGCGGCTGGGATGTCGGCGTCGGCGGTTGGGACGTCGGCGTCGGCGGTTAATATGTCGGCGTCGGCGGCTGTGGAGGTGGTAGCATTGGCAATCTTATTTTTCTCCCCCTCAGTGGTTGAACCCTTGAAACCCACTGAAGAGAGAAAAGCCTTGATTCTTTCTATATCAGAAGCCAGAGTATCAACTTTTCTTTCAATCCTTTGAAGAACAAATCTGTCCTGATCTTGGAAGAAAGAACCATCCATATCAAGTTCAACCGTTGGAGAAGAGATGGGAATCTTGTCAATTTTAGTGATAATAGTGGCAAGAGACTCCATAATTTTCTGATGAGTAGAAGAAAGAGAGGCCATGCTTTCCATTTCTTTGGCTGCTTGTTCTTCCAAAACTTCCACCCGGCTAACAGTGTCACGAGCGAAACTGGTGAAAGCTTTCATAAGGTCAGCTCCCTATTGAGAAGACATGGGAGCAGAAGGTTGAGGCTTTGGTGATTGATCATCATCATCATCACTTGAGGAATAATCCACCAAACCTGTAGATTTTCTTGGGGGGGATTTAGGAGATGTGGGGGAGACACGTTTAGGAGAGTGTCTATGAGGGGATTCCTCAATAATGGGTTCCTCCACAACCTTGGCACGTACGGGAGACGTATGTGTCCAAGGTGTAGTGTCAGAAAATAGAAAATCGGTAAATTGGGATGCTCCATCAAATGCACCTGGTTGTGATGCATTCTCATGTGGAGTGTGGAAAGGGAGCTGTGAGAGCTCACGGGGTGGAGAAGAGGTACCTTGGATGGGAGACTCCAAGTCATCTTCATCAACTAGTGAAAAAGTTGATGAAGGAATAATAGGGGTGTCCCTTTGTACAACCATGTCCTTTTGAGAGGGCATGGAGGAGCTGGGTTTGGTTGAGTGTTCCTTGGGTTTGGTGAGGATATTTTCAACACCTACTAACTTTTGGGAGTCAGTAGATGGCATATGAGTTTTAACCCTTTGGGTACCCTTAGACTTCTTTGAGGAAGTCTTTGGGGGGCTTTTTGAGTGTCTCCGCTTTTGGGACTTAGATGCTTGGGTAGAAGCCAAAGGTTCTTTTGGCTTCGTAGCATCGGTGGGTGTGGAGGTAGATGTGCCCGACGCTTTGGATCTCTTACGAGATTTGGGCACATCAGTTACTCGATGTACAGAAGAGATAGAGGACATACCTGAGGTCCTTTGAAGACGGGGTTCATTGTTTCCCCAAGAGAGAGTTGCATTTATTGCAAACTCAACCATAGAAGGTCGGAGAGGGTTGTCGGATACAAGGACTGCCTTTTTCATAATTTGATTTCCCACTTGATGAAAAGGAAGAGCATATATTATATCATCTCTTTTCTCAAGTTTATCAGCCAACTTAGCATTAATGATAAGTGAGAAAAGGCGCTGGAAAGGTACCTGAGGTCGTCGGAGAGTAGAGAAGGAAGAGATCATTTCATTGAAGAAATAGCTTGCAAAATCTAACCTTCTCTGAAATATCAGAGCATGAGCCAACTCTGTTACTTGTGAAGGTGACTGATTAGGACCACCTGTCTTCTTGCTCAAGCAAAGAATAAGGTGAGCAAATAGAAAGTTCCAAATGCTTCCCATATTCTTTCTGAGCAAAGTACCTGGACCTTTTGACTTTGATCCCCTCGTTTCTTCTAGTAGTTCAAGACAGACACCACTTCTTGGTGTTCATTTCCAAGTGGAAATGTCTCATAGGAATCATAAGATGGAAGCTTCAGAATCTTGCGAATATCTTCAACGTCAAATATGACATCATGTTCATCATTGCTGAGAACAGATGCCAAAATCTGATCTGATGAAGCATCAAACGTGCATGTTAACCAAAAGTTTCCTCGAAGAAACTTACTCATTTTTGGTTTGGCAGTGATTGCATACTGAAGAGGGCATCTCTGAAGAAACCAGCAAACATCATTGTACTCAGGATGAGCATTATCAATTCCAATACGTCCAAAGTAATTGCATGCAGGAAAAGAGAGAGATCCAAAGGTCATTGTTTGTTCTTCTGAGGATTTTGAAGGAGATGTCATTGAAGAGGGATGAGAAGTTGCAGGTTTGCTCTTGTAAGGTGAGAGAGAGAGTGCGAGAAAGGTGGTAAGGAAGTGGGGGAAGTGGTTATATATGAGAGGGAATTCCAACTTTCAAAAACAATGATGACTTGAGGTGATTGAAAGGTCAGAATTCTAAGGGTTTTAGGGTTGAATTCGGCGCATGCTTTTTGACATTAATGACGTTGATGATGTCATTAGGGATAAGTTTAACGAATCTTAGTCACCAAGATTGGTAATCTAAGGGTTATATTTTAAAGGATAAGGAATGTGAGGGGTTTTAGAGGTGATGTCGGAGACTGTCGGTGGGTAGTACACACGTCGGTGGGTACACAAGTCGGTGGCTTAAGAGAAGGGCAGCGTCGGTGGATGCCACGTCGGTGGCTTGGTTGAGAGTGCAGCTGTCGGTGGCTTGAGAAAGAGAAAGGGGCGCTCGTTGGAAAGTAACGTCAGCAAAACGTCGGTGACGGTACAGTTGCCGTCGGTGAACGGAGAGAGTGGCGTTTATCGGTGGCTCGTCGGAGAGAAGAGCGTCGGAAAGTTACGCAATCGTCTGTGGGTGAGTGTATGACGTCGGAAAGTGACGTCAGCCTCACGTCGGAAACACAGGGTAACCGTTGGTGGCTTGAATCGAAGGTGCAACGTCGGTGGTTGGAGGCTCTCAGTGGCTAGGAGAAGTAAACGTCGGTGGCTCAAATAGAGAGGTTGACGTTGATGGTGGTTTGTCGGAAAGAGGACCGTCGGTGGCTTGGACCGTCGACGGCTGGCGGTTTTTAGGGTTAGGGTTTTATGAGAAAGGTGAGAGAGATGTGTATGGTTGTTAGGGTTTAGGTTAAAAATATATAGAGAGAGAGAAAAGGGTTGCCACGTCGGTTCTTACCGACTATATATATATTATTATTGTTATTATTACTTATATGACTTACTTATATATAAATATATAATATATATAAATATATAATATACATGAATGTATATAATATATATACATATAATATATAAAAATATATAAAACATATAAATATATAATATATATATAGTATACATAAATGTATATCATATATACATACATATAATATATAAATATATATATATATATATGTTAGTCTATATTTATCATAACTAATTCACCGATGAGGAACCTGAACCTTGCTTCATCAAGGGGCTTTGTGAACAGATCAGCTAATTGATAATCAGTGGGAATGAAATGAAGTTCCACATCACCTTTAGAGACATGATCTCTTATAAAGTGATACCTGATATCAATGTGCTTAGATCTTGAATGAAGCACAGGGTTGTTGGCAATGGCTATTGCACTTGAGTTGTCACATAGTATTGGGATCTTTGAGAAGACCTGATTGTAATCACACGGCTGATTTTTCATCCACAATATCTGTGCACAACAACTTCCAGCAACCACATATTCTGCTTCAGCAGTAGAAGTAGACACCGAATGTTGTTTCTTACTTGACCAGCTCACAAGCTTTCCACCAAGTAACTGACAACTTCCAGTTGTACTTTTTCTGTCTATTTTTGAACCTGCAAAATCAGAATCAGAGTACCCGATGAGATCGAAACCTGAGTCTTTGGGATACCAAAGACCCAGATTTATGGTACCTTTTAGATACCGAAAAATCCTTTTCACAGCAGCTAGATGTGATTCTTTAGGATTTGCTTGGTATCGAGCACACAGACAAGTAGCAAACATAATATCAGGTCTACTTGCAGTAAGATAAAGAAGGGATCCTATCATGGCTCTATAATTTGTAATATTAACAGAAATGCCATCAGGATCAGAAAAAAGTTTAAGAGGAGGAGCCATAGGAGTTTTCATGGTAGAGCAAGTATAAAATTGAAACTTTTTTAGAAGATCCTTAATGTATTTACTTTGATTTATGAAAATACCTTCTGGAGACTGTTTTACTTGCAAACCAAGAAAGAAGGTTAACTCTCCCATCATGCTCATTTCATACTCTTTTTGCATGAGGGAGCTAAACTCATCACATAAAGATTCATCGGTGGCTCCAAAAATAATATGATCAACATAGATTTGAACAAGAATGATATTACCTTGTGATTTCTTGAAGAAGAGGGTGTTGTCAAGCTTGCCTCGTATATACTTATTTCTAAGTAGATATTCAGAGAGAGTGTCATACCAGGCACGAGGAGCTTGCTTCAGTCCATACAAAGCTTTATCCAGCCTATACACATGATATGGATGGAATGGATCTTCAAACCCAGGTGGTTGCTTCACATACACTTCTTCAGCTAGTTCACCATTCAGGAAGGCACTTTTGACATCCATTTGGAATACCCGAAAGTTCTTGTAAGATGCATGAGCAAGAAATATTCGAATAACTTCCAATCTGGCAACAGGAGCAAAAGTTTCATCATAATCAATTCCTTCCTCTTGCCGATATCCTTGAGCAACTAGCCTTGCTTTGTTCCTTATGACAGTCCCTTCTTCGTCCATCTTGTTTCGAAACACCCATTTTGTTCCAATAATAGTTTTGTTGGATGGACGAGGAACTAACTTCCAGACTTTGTTTCTCTCAAACTGTGAGAGTTCTTCTTGCATGGCAATTACCCAGCTAGGATCAGCTAGGGCTTCATTTATCAGCTTAGGCTCAACAATAGAAACAAAGTTGACATATAAGCACAAATTGCTTATGCCTCTTCTTGTTTTTAAACCAACTTGTGAATCACCTATGATTTGATCTATTGGATGATCCATGGTCCACTTTAGTGCAGGAGGTAAGGGAGGAGGAAGAGAAGAGAATGAGGTAGGAATTTGAGATGGTGAAGGTAGGTTAGTGGGAGATATGGTGTTTTGGTGGGTAAGGTCTTCTGAAGAGTTAGTTTTAGGAGGTGGAGAAGAAAGAGAGGGTTCAGAAGATAAGGTGGTGTTTATGGAAGGCTGAGAAGGGTTGTTATCTTGTTGATCTGGAGGATTGGGTTGAGAGGAAGATGGAATTTCACCAACACATGAGTTTATCCATAGATTTAGTTCTTCTTCATCACAAGATAATGAAGAAGTTTCAAACTCATCAAACTTCACATGCATGGATTCATCTATGCATTGCCTTCTTAGGTTGTAGATTCTGAAGGCTCTTGAGGAGAGAGAATTGCCCATGAAAATTCCATCATCAGACTTCGGATCAAATTTTCCAAGTTGTTCCCTGTCATTTAGCATGTGACAAGCACAGCCAAACACATGGAAGAAGTCAACTGCAGGTTTCCTACCATGGAAAACTTCATAAGGAGTCTTGTGATGCCTTTTGACTATGATAGACCTATTTTGAGTAAAGCATGCAGTGTTAACTGCTTCTGCCCAAAAATAGGTTGGCAACTTGGATTCACTCAGCATTGATCTTGCAGCTTCACACAGCATCCGGTTCTTTCTTTCAACAACACCATTTTGTTGAGGAGTACGAACAGCAGAGAAGTTCTGAGAGATTCCTTTTAAGTCAAAGAAATCTTCTAGAGCAGCATTCTTGAATTCTGTGCCATTATCACTTCTGAAGGACTTCACCAGTTTACCATTCATATTTTCAATCTTTCTTGTAAACCTGATGATTTCTTCAGCAGCATCACTCTTGTGTTTCAGAAAGAACACCCAAGTATATCTAGAGAATTCATCGACGATTACTAGCATATACTTTTTACCACCCAGACTGGGTGTGCTTACTGGACCACACAGATCCATGTGAAGCATTTGAAGAGGTTGAGAGATAGATGAGCATTGTTTTGTTTTAAAGGAAGTTCTGGTGAGCTTTCCTTTTTCACATGCTCCACACAGCTTTTCTTTTTCAAAAACTATTTTTGGCATTCCAACAACTAGCTCTTTGTTGGAAAGTTTGTTCAAGGTTTTAAAGTTTAGATGAGAGAACCTTTTATGCCACAGCCAACTTTGTTTGGCTAGTTCTTGAGAGAGGAGACACACAGCTTCTCCTATTGCACTTTCCTTCATGTTGATTATGTATACATCATTCAGTCGGGTTCCTGCTAGTACAATCTTATTTTGTACATCAAAGACCAAGCACACACACAGCTGAATCATGACCTTATAGCCCAAATCACATATTTGGCTGATGCTTAGAAGATTGTACATTAGCCCTTCAACATGGGCTACTTTAGAGAAAGTGATGGTTCCGTTTGATATGGTATCATATCCTTTGGTGATCCCTTTTCCATTTCCTCCAAAGGAAATAGTGGGTCCCTTTTCTTTTGAGAACTTAGAAAGAAGAAGTTTGTTTCCAGTCATGTGTCTTGAACACCCGTTGTCCATGTACCATATGTGATCTTTGTTTGGTACCTGCACCCAGAAACAAATTTAGACTTTTGATACCCATTTTGAGGTGGGTCCTTTGGGATTAGAAGGCATTTTATTTTTGCGAAGATCCAAATCTTTTGGGCAATTTTTAGCAAGATGAAGAGTATTGCCACAATTATAGCACTTCTTTAAAGAAAAGGCCCTTTTAAAAACCATATCATCAAGACTTTGGACAGAAGTTGATGACTGAGAAGAGGAGGGGTGACCGACACCTGGTCTTGGTCCAAGAATACCTTTACCAGGATTTCTTGATTTCTTTAAGTTCACCGACCGAGGAATAAAATCAGTAACTATTTGAGATTTCCTTTTAGATGAAAATTTTGATTTAGAAAAAATTTTCTTTTGAGGAGAAAATCTTTTTGGAGAGGGATACTCAGCAACATTAGATGGCTGCTCCTCGGAGTATCTTGACTCATGAAGACTTAGAGAGTTTAAAAGTCTTTGAATAGGTTTGGGAGAAGAAGAAGAGCTTGGAAGAGTTGAAACTTTTGAAGACTCAGGAGATGTTTCTTTAGCTTTAACAAAGACTCCAAACTTCTTAGAACTAGATTCTACTTTGAGCATGTCAAGTAGATCTATAGAGTGAACGAAGGTAGAATCCTCAGATGAGTAACCGAAGAGATCATCATCGTCATCGGAAAGGAAACCAGCAGGAAAACCTTGACACTCAGAAGAAGGAAGTGGAAGGTCGGAAGGTTGAGGATCATCTTTTTCCATAACCAAGGCCAGACTTATCCTTGCTGGTGATTTGATCTTGAAGAATCTTTTCAAGATTCTTAGAGGATTTAGTCTATTTAGACAGAACCTCTTGTTCCTTTTCAAGAGTGGAAGAGATTTTTGATTTTTTCTCAGAAAGGCTGTCGTTTAAATACCTTAGGTTTTCTAGATCAGCTTTCATTTTATCAAAATCTTTTAGTTTAGAAAAGCAGGAGAGGAGTTGATCATTTAGACATTTTATATGAAGGTCAGCCTTTTTCTTTTGATCCTTTAAGTCACAGAAGTCAACAGTTTAAGAATCAAAGGCATCAGCCTTTTGATCGTCAGAAAGAAAGGTAAAGAGATGTACCTGAGTTTTGGTCTCTGAAGTTGATCCCTTAGTACACACGAGAGCTGCGTATAGAGTTTTCTCCATATCTTCTAGCTCATCGATTTTGGCCATGAGACACTTAGTAACATACTCACTTTAACTCTCAGAGGTTTGCTCATCCTCCCAACAATGAGCCTCAGCAACCAAAGTTTTACTTTTACTTTGGTTTCTTTCTTTCTCCCTTTTGTATTTGGCTTTGTACTTCTTATATCTGAAGGTTTCTTTTGATTCAGAATTTTCTTTAGAGGAGTGGCTATTTCTCTCTTCATGCTTCCTAGAAGCTGATTTTGAGAAGTCATGGCCATAAGAAGAAGATTTGAGATTGGAGGAAGCTTTTGATCTACACTCAGAAGCGAAATGACCCTTCTTTCCGCAACTGAAGCATTCTTCATTTGCTTTGTTAGAGGAGGGTTTTTGAGAAGAAGGTTTCTTATGAAATCTAGGTCGGTTAGAAGAAAAGTTTTTATTTTTGAGGTTGCCTGCAATCATTGCCATACTATCAGAGAGTATGTCAATGGCAGATTCCTCACCTTCATCATCAGCTGCACTATAGTATGCATCTGATAGATGGGATGATTCATCCTTAACATCACAATCAGACTCAGAAGAAGGATAGGTGATTCTAGGGACACAAGAAGAAGATTTTGAATCACCTATTAAAGCAATAGAAGAAGATTTAATATCCTTTATAAGATATTTTCTCTAGTTCTTGGTTTGTTCATAGTGGAGAAGAGTTCCATAGAGAGCAGTTAAAGGCATTATTTCTAAGTCCTTGGTTTGCTTGATGCAAGTACAGATAGTTTCCCAGAAGTCTGGGAGACAATCCATGAACTTCCAGAGAACTTCTTCATTGTCATAAACTCGTCCAAGAACTTTGAGATCATTGAGAAGACAGTTAAAACGATTAAAGTAGGTAGAGAGAGATTCTCCTTTTTCATGGGAGAAAAGTTCATACTTTCTAACAAGACAGATCCTGTTAGATTTCTTGACTTCTTTGGTGCCTTCATATAAGACACTCAAAGTATCCCACATTTCTTTAGCAGTGGGTAGGTTAAGAAGAGAGTGATACACTTCATCAGGAAGAGATACAACAAGAGCAGATTTGACTTTGGTGTCTAGAGCAACTAGTCGTTTATCATCTTCACTAAATTTATTTGAAGGTTTGATGATATATCTACCAGTTTTATCACTCCTTTCATCATCTGACTCTATGTCCTTTCCTTCAGCGTCTTTTTGTGGGCCAAAGCGAGCACATATTTTAGGAACAATAGGTCCCTCACTTAGAATGTTGGGATACCTACAATCGATCCCTTCCAAGAATAATAGCATACGATTTTTCCATAACCCAAAGTTACTTGGGTTGAACCTTGGAGGTTTGGCCAAGGATCCTAAATCATATTTATTACTAGAAGAGGTCTGCAGAGTACCATCAACATTTGAATTAGTAGCCATCACAGATCTGATTTATTGAATTAAACCAACTGCTCTGATACCACTTGTTAGTCCCCAAAGAGGGATGGCTAACCAAGTGAGGGTTTTGTAGAAGGGGGGGGGGGGGTTGAATATAAAACACACAGAATATACTCTTTTTAAATTTTTTAATATAAATATCAAAAATTTACACACAGGAAGTTTGATGCGAAAGAGAATAGACACACTATTCTATCAAACTAAACACACAGATAACAGTAATTAACTTATAAACTAAGGAAGTTAAATAAAACTGTTAGAGCACACAGCTTTGCCGGAGTCAAACAAATAATCACTTTGAAGATTTGTTGAAAGCGTGAGATTTTTGGGAAGGACTTCATCTCCTTTTATAGTGCCCATGCATGGGATGAAAGTGGACAGCTGTCAAGGATTCATTGGCTGGAATTATATCTGATGGACAAAGGAAGAGGTCACTCTCTTTGTACTAGTTTAATGGATAAACCATTCCTTGTAGCACGTAATCTCAGATAACTTTATCTTCTTTTCTTCATGCTCTGGGAAGTCCCATCAAACCTTTTAGCTAAAAGACAAACATCCCTTTTATAAGAATAAAAGAGAATGTCTATATTTAAGGTTTGGTGCCCAAGTTCTTGCAGCTCACGTGTCTTGCATTTGTTGTGAGTCAAGAACTTATCTCTTGAAAATTGCTAAGTGATACATGATCCTATGTATCACATCGGTGGATACCTTGTAAGTATGGAATTGATAAGTGTACACATTGCTTAGTGATCCTCAAATCTCACTAAGTGTTGAGAGTGTACACCCTTGTAGTTGTGACTTGATATCACAGCCTTAGAAAATATACCTGCAATTTCGGTGACCAAGATACATAGTGTTGGTGGATGGGTACTAACTTGATGACCTCATCTTGTATTGATGACCCAATACTTTGATGACTTAAATGTGAACCATCGGTGACCCACTATGTTGGTGACCCAATCTTGACTTTGGCAAATTGATCTGAATATTGAAGTTAGTTGGTACATCCAAAATTCCACTTTTTGATGTATAACCCTTGATTGAGTAGTCTTTGACTTTTCAATACTTGAAGCATATTTCAGACTTTGAAAAGAACCTATAAAAAATCAATCATATAAAGGAAGGTGGTTCCTCAACAAATCATCGGTGACCCAACAGCTTCAAATACCAAAAATATGATTAAATCCCCATGATACGATTTTATAAATTATGGATAAAACTCCATACTCCAAATACATCACCGGAAATATAGATAAGACTATATACCCAAACAACAACAACAACTTTCTGTGACGGGGGAGACCCATTTTCATTAAGATCAACTAAATTAGGTGTTTAGTTCAGTGCGTAGTTAACCAAATTAGTTTTTTCACTTATGGGTAACGAGTTCAACCAATTTTGATATGTACCTCGATATTTATAACCCAAACAAGTTCAACCAAATTAGATCTATCACTTGCTATATTGCTTTTGGGAAAACATGAATTTAAGGGTAACGGAGGAGACCCGATATTGCGCTAAGATCAACCAGATTAGGTCTTTAGTTCAGCGCGTATTTAAGCTCAACCAAATTAGATCTGTCACTTACGGGTAACGAGTTCAACCAAATTAGATCTGTACCTCGATATTTATAACGCAAACAAATTCAACCAAATTAGATCTATCACTTGTTATATTGCTCTTGGGAGAACATGAATTTAAGGGTAACGGGGGGGGGGGGGGAGACCCGATATTGAGTAATTTAAACCAGACAAGTATACTCAAGAGGTATTTTAGTCAAAACCGAGCAAAAGCTCAACCATCCAAATGACTATTTTATAAAACTCATCAAAGAAATAAAACGTATTTAATCGACGTTTATACAAATGTATGTTCCCAAAGATGTGCTTAACTCAAAACCCTCCCTTGATTGGGACAATCATTTTCCAAGCAAACTACACCGTTTATATTTCCAAAATATCCTATAACTCAATAATATGCATTTTTCGACCAAATACTCTACAATGCATTTAACACCATACAATCTTCATTTGAAAGATAATTCATCAAAAGATCCCATACTTATGATTTATTCATCAAAATGTCCAAAAACCAAAATATAAACATTTTCAAGAAGTAATAAACCAAGAACATCATGTATGTAAATTTCATCAAATACTCAACACATTTGATAACTAGTAAGTAAGCATGTTAGTACTTCAAAATAGACGTTTTTGGCATGTACATAGTTTTCGCAAAGTAACTTGAACTCACCTTGCTAGATTTAGGCTAAATCTAGGTTTTACCCTAATATTGACCTCCATTCAGTGAAGACTTTAGATCCTCAAGCTAAACCTCTAGATCCATGATGTAAGTCCTTCGAGAACACCTCCATATCCTCCAAAACATACACAAAATATAACCCAAGAGAGAATGAGAGTTGTTGGTGAAAAACCCAAACCCTAGATTCAATATTTCTGAGAGATGATCTTACCTTCCACTCCTATGAGATATAAAATCATCAAATGACCTCTAGATATCTTTGTTTCCATATTGAAGAGCTTCCAAAGACGAAACCGTAACACTTTGAATCGCCCAAATCGGCTGAGAAATGAGAGAGTTATGACCAAATAAAGTCCGACCGTGGCATGCGACCCTGCCACCCAAGGTCGCAATTCAAGGGTCGCACCCGCCCAGAAACACCCCCTTTCGGTACATAAAGTGCGACCTTGGCCCTAGGTGCAAGGGTCGCAATTATAAGTTCGCAATTCACCTTATTTCGCGTATTTTGGGCTTTTCTTGCTTTTATTCGACATCTGAAAGGGGACCAAAACCCCTATTACTTAGCCAAATCATTCCATTGATGAATATCACAATAACACTTGAATTTAGGAACACCAAAATTTCCGGGTGTTACGATCTATATATATATATATATAGGAAGAGGTTCAAATGAGAACTTTGTAAATTTAAAGAAACAAAGTGACTCATTTGGGACCACATATGATGTAGGTCCCACCAATAAAAAAACATATATGATTTTCAATGGTAGGCCTCATTGAATCATATATGATTTTTTATTGCTAGGACCCACATCATATGTGGTCCCAAATGAGTCAATTTGTTTCTTTAAATTGGGGGTGTTCTCATTTGAACCCTCTCCTATATATATATAAGAAGATTCATACGAGAATGATACATATTTAAGAAAATACGAGAATGACTAAATTACGTATAAAATCACATGTGATTTTCCATTAATGGCCAAAAAAGTGTGTTGGCGACCCTATGGCTGCATGTGAAGGTCGCATTGCAAGGTCGCGTGAATCACATGTGATTTTTTACGTGATGCTAATGCAAAATCACATATGATTCGGCCATTCTTTTATTTTCTTAAATAGGTATCATTCTCATATGAACACGACTCTCTCTCTATATATATATATACACACACCCATATATATATATACACATATTCACACACACACACACACACACATATATATATATATATAGAGAGAGAGAGAGAGAGAGAGGAAAGTTCAAATGCGAACTCAAATTTGGTTGTGAACGTGAGGACAAATGAGAGCGCGACACGTGTCTGAATATAAATTATTCAGACTGAATATACAAAGAAATATTCAAACTGAATAAGTATTATTCAGACTGAATAAATACTATATTCAGTCTGAATATTTCTTTGTATATTCAGAGTGAATATATACTATATTTAGTGTGAATATTTCCTTGAATGTGACACGTGTCGGACTCTTATTTGTCCTTACGTTCACAATCAAATTTGAGTTCTCATTTGAACCTGCTATATATATATATATATTGCCATCGATTTTCATTTATTGCCGTTATAATAAAACATTATAATCAATTGTAACTTATTATAACCCATATGATCTATATTACAAACCTAAATGACCCAATAAAACATAGTAAATATCATATGTTCCATTAAAATCCATTATATCGTATATAGGGAGTATCCACCCTTTTGGATGTATAGTTACTTGTGAAACGCAATTTTGTCCAATTTTTTAAAGATCTTTAAAAGTGAAACCATAATATAATAAAATTTAAGGTTAATAATAATGTGAAACTTTTTTTTATGTAACTTTAATGTTTGCAGATATGTAGTTTTTATGTAAACTCGTGCATACATGATGATATATACATACATAAGATTGCCGTGTTTCAAAATTTTTTCCAAATCATAAATCGTTTTGTATATGCCTTAAACAATAAAAATTGAACCTCAAAATGCAATGCGGTGTAGCTTATACGATTGGTCCCAAACAAACTTTAATCTAATAGTTATAAAATCACAACTTCAAAATAAATTCGACGCTAATCTATAAAATAAAAAATTTCAATACATACGAAAATACGTAATTAAAAATAGTATAATGCAAGCTAAAGAGTTCGGATGTTAGCTTCAAAATAAACTCAACAAAATTTTTAAAATTTTAAATTACTCGTCAATAATATATCAAAACTGTTAATTAACAATAATTTATTTTAATATCATGAAAAAGAAAACAAAAAATTCAAAACGAAAATTCAATTTTTTTGAAATAAATTCAAAATTATTTAAAACTTAAAAACTCAACTCAAGTCAAAAACGGTGTCAAATCTAGGGGTGGCAATCGTGTCGTATCGCGGGTTGGCGGGTTGGCGTGTCATGGATGCTCAACCCTAACGCAACCCGTTTAGCTAATCGTGTCGAGATACGCAACCCTAACCCGCACATGTTCACTACTAGAAAATTGAGTATTTTCAACGAAAATTTTCAACGGAAAATGTCGTTGAAAATTTTCTACGAATTTTAGAGAGATTATTGACAAAACATAAATTTTCTACGAATTTTCAACGAATTTCCGTTGAAAATCTCGCACAAAATGCATTTTCAACCAAAAACTTTTTGACGAGACATTCTGTTGAAAATTTTTTGGTTGAAAATGCATATATGTTTGTGAGAGATTTTCAACGGAAATTCGTTGAAAATTCGTAGAAAATTTATATTCTGTCAATAATCCTCTAAAATCCGTAGAAAATTTTCAACGACATTTTCCGTTGAAAATTAATTTCCGTTGAATATACTCAATTTTCTAGTAGTGGTTCATGTTGGCGGGTTGGCGGGTCAACCCGCGTGTTGGCGGGATGGTCGCGGGATGGCAGGTTGGCGAGTCAACTTGCGTGTTGTCGGGTTGGCGTGTCGCAGGTTTGCGGGTTGGCAGGTCGTTCGTGGATTGAGGGGTCATGAAATCTCTTGTTTCTAGGTAGAGCGCCGTCGTAGCTGCTGTTGAGTATTTTGAGTTAGGGTTAAGGTGTTCGTGTTTCACATTTCTACGTATGAGTTTTGACGGACGTGATTACAATTTACACAACAAAACGAAAGAAACTCTATTGATTAGACTTTTAGATTTTAAAATAAAACATAAAATATATATATTATTATTTTTAATAAATTTTGGCGGGTTGGCGTGTCAACCCGCGACCCGTTCGTGTCAACCCGAACCTGACCCGTTTATTTGGCGGGTGACGGGTTGACGGGTTGGCGTGTCAAAAAGTTCAACCCTAACCCGTTTATTTTCGTGTCGGGTTCGTGTCGTGTCGAGAATTGCCACCCCTAGTCAAATCCCCAAAATTCAAAAAATAAAATAAAAAGTTCATAGATATTATTCAAAGTCCTCAAATCATGCCCTACTATTGGATCGATTCCTGTTATCTCTCTCACATGTTGTCACCGGCCAATGCAACCACGACGACCCCCCATCGGCGAATCAGTCTCTACTCACCTCGTCCATCGCCCATCACGGTATTTCTCGACTTGTGTGTATCAGTTTGATTGACTTTCTTGCAAGTTTTGAGTTTTTTTCTTCATGAAAGCTAGTGTAATATTATTGAATATGTTTTGATTTGTGTTAATTTGTATTTATGCTTTGAGTTGATTTGGTTTTAATTTGGGCTTTAGGCTTTCGGTTTGTTGTTGTTTACGGAAACCTTATTACAACAAGGAAATCAAATTAATTTCACAAGATATTAAAAAGGATGTTGGATGTGCATTGAAAACCTTCCCACAAGTTGAAACCATCCAAAAAAGAGCTCTTCTCTTGAGGAATATTTCCTACCTGGAGCTGGCAAATTTTAGGCACTACAATATGAATCTTTACGTGATGTTAAAGGAATTTTTTATATTTTGGTTGTGGTTATTTTGAAGGCAATACAACTACAGGAGTGCTAACTTTGTTTCAGAAAGTGGCGCAAGTTCAAGATGCAAAAATTGACTGGAATGCACTAGTGAAACGAGCCATGGTTGTTGCTACGGCTGACAAACCGATGCCAGTGCCAAGAATTGGGTTTTAGTGTTATACTGTTATTCATGGTGTTTTCAGTATTTTGTTAAATATTTTGTGTATGGAGGATAGGTGTTGGCTTTTGTTAAATACTTTCTCAATCCTAAGCTCCTTAGGAGTGGCAATTTTCCATGTAAGCAACACTCTTGTTTTATGTTTCTTGAACTCAAATTAGTACAACAAACATTAATTTCTTCTTTTTAGGCTACAAACGAGCTCTTTTGTTAATATATTGATTATATTTCAACATATATTGGAAATAAATAGCAAAGCAAAATATCACAAACATGTTTTACAACTTGATTTAACTACATATGTTTTGCAGTCGTGAACTTATAGCTCTTGGGGTATTTTTGTTTTGAACTTGCCACTTAATTGTAGTTTTCAACTTACCAAACTACATATGTATGCCAATCAACTTTGGTTTCATGGCTTATATAACTTTACGTATAAATAAATGGTTCTAATACAAGATTATAATTGGTTATTTTTCTTTTATTATAATTAAACTTGGATTATCAACTTATTTTACCATGGATGTTTGTGTTCAGTTCTGCACAACACCTGAAACAATAAAACCCAAAAATATTCTACCTAAGAAACTAAGTTGAGCGGGTGCACAAGTCCTGCTCGAGACTTCATATATGTTGAAATATAATCAATATTTGCACAAGTCCTCCGCCCAAATATTTGTGGGTTATTTATTGCTTTTACCTACTTTGGGTTCGTGTTTCTGTTTGTTTGTTGGCTCTGGTCATTTACTAGTTAGATGTTTCAGCATTCAACGGACAACTTTTGCTATTCTATTTGAGAAATACTTAGTTTATCGTCTGGTAAATCTTGGAGTTTTATATGTTTGATGACCGGTTCTCACATTCACGTATGTGGGTTGAGGGCTTTACTTAGATCCGGGAAATGTTAGATCAGGTACTTATTTTCCTTTACTTTGTGCCGTTCATATTTTTGTGAATTGTTTCAGGGGGCGGCCCTGAAGGGAAGGTGTGCTGAAGGTGCTGCCGATCTTGAGGGCCCTTCGATAATCTTTTCTAGTCTATATATAATAAAATCCGATATAAAGAATTGAAATATAGTAATCTTAATGAAGTACATGTTTGTGCTATTGGTAAGTGTGCCACCCCTACATGCAAAGCATCTCGTGTTCGATTCATTGGGTATGGATCATTCTTTATATCACGCTATATGATGGTTTTTTTAATAATAAACATCATTGTATGCTACAGATTGCTAAAAACCTGTCCTGGGCCTGGGCGGGCCCAAATCGGTGCCTGACCGGAATAGTGATTCTTCGAACCGCTCCTTCGTAACCGGTCTCGGTCCCGTGGACCGCCCGAAAATTGTTCGGACTCCTTAAGATTTTCCATTACCGGTTATGGTACCTGGTCCTGGGCCGGGCCCAAGCCTGTCCTATAATTTAAAAAAAATGTATTTTTTTAAAAAATTTTAAAATTCTTTTAACATTACTTTAATATATGTAATTGAGTAACTCAAATACACCCTAAAATTACGTTTACTGTAACTTTATAATTTCCTTTAAATCAAATACACTTAAAAAATACGTTTATTATAGTTTTATAATTGGTTTTCAATCAAATACACTTAAAAGTTACGTTTTATTATAAATCTATAATTGGTCTTTAATAAAATACATTTAGAAAGTTAGAAATACATATAAAAGTGTAAATAAAAATACATTTTTTTGTAAAAATCGGTTCGGGCCATAACCGGTCCCGGCCGGGCCGGGCCTTAATCGGATTCGGTCCTAGGCCTCCGCCGATCTTGGGCCGGGCCAGACCCAAATTGCCATCTCTATTGTATACCATGCTAAAATGACGATTTTAATAGTAAATATCACTGTCATATTATGGTTATGGTTTAAAAGAATGTCGTTGTATGTTATGTTGTAGTGACAGTTTCAAAAAAATGTCACCGAATATCGTACTACGTTGGCGGTGTTCAATGATAAACGTTCCGATGATAGTTTCTACTGATAAATGCAGGGTCGACCCTCGGGTGTGCCGATGGTGCCATCGATTCTAATTGTGTCCCCGTCGCACTCTATATTTCCAAATAAATTTTCAATTACTTTTACAATTTCTTAATTGTATAAAAATTGTGTGCCTTTTTATTTTTAACAAAACTTAGTTATGAATTCCAAAGGAAAACATATAAATACATTCTACACAAAAAAATCTGGTTTATATAATAATTTAATTATATAATTTTTTTGACCATTTATTTATTTTTAATTATCTATTTATTGGTTACTTCAAAAAAATTATTTAATTTTTGATTGATATCAAAATATCAAGTTTGATCATTTATTAACTTTGTTTGATTAAACCACAAGGGTTGTGGCATACTGGTTGAGGTTTTGGAGGATGTGGTGGAATATCTCATTAGCCCAGGGTTCGAATCCAGGCGTACACAATAATTATGGCCACTGAATTTATAAGACTGATGTATTGCAGTCATAATTTACTGGGATTAGTTTAGGAATAGTCTGAGATACCATTTACAAAAAAAAAACTTTGTTTGATTATTTAATAACTTATAGAATTTTTTTCAATTGTTATTGATTATTTCTTAAGAAAGATTAATTGTTTTGCATTTGATATCGATTGGAATTAAGTTTCTAGTAAATCTTGATTTCTAAAGTAGCATTATATGATTTTGTTTATAAAAATATTAGAAGATCTATGTTCAAAATATAGTAATACCTAGTTGTAACACCTTAGGCAGATCCCATATTGGCCGTGGACAGGAGTGATACTGGGTTCATAAGTAAACCTTGGTCTTCCTAAACACAACGCGTTTTGGGGCCACACGCAAGGCAGGTTCTTGGAACTCTGTGGTTAAGCGTGCTTGAGTGGGAGTAGTACCAGGATGGGTGACCCCCTGGGAAGTCCTCGCCAGGTCGCCAGAAACAAATCCGTGCGGACACCTCTGCGGGAGGACAAAGCGGACAATATTGTGTCGTGGTAAGGCGGGGTGTTACAAATGGTATCAGAGCCGCTCCTGTGTCGTTCGGGATGTGGAGAAAACCTCATCGATGACGATGAGTCCCTAAGGGGGGTGGGTGTTTGTAACACCTTAGGCAGATCTCATATCGGCCGTGGACAGGAGTGATGTTGGGTTCATAAGTAAACCTGGACCTTCCTAAACACAACGCGTTTTGGGGCCACATGCAAGGCAGGTTCTTGGAACTCTGTGGTTAAGCGTGTTTGGGTGGGAGTAGTACCAAGATGGGTAACCCCCTGGGAAGTCCTCGCCAGGTCGCCAGAAACAAATTCGTGCGCCACACCTCTGCGGGAGGACAAAGCGGACAAAATTGTGTCGTGGTAAGGCGGGGTGTTACACTAGTTGTTTGTCTTCTTTTGAAAAATATACATAACAATATCGATTTATTACTAAAGAATAAAGAATTATGTTCATTAATAATAAACTATTTGTGTTATACATTGTACATTGTACTTATTATGCGATTGCTTTTAATTTTGTAGGTAATTTACTTTTTATTGTTATTACTAGATTAATCGTATAAAGTTTATGTATTCAATCGGTTTTAAAAAGTTTAAGAGTTTTATCATTTAAAAAAATAGTTTAAAAGACTTAATAATTCAAAATCGGATAGTTTGTTTTCCTTTAATTTAACGGTAGAAAGATCATTTTGCTTTTTATTTGAACTTCGTTCATAACTATTTTATATTTCCACATATACAAAATAAAAAGATTTATTTTTTAATGTAGTAATAAAACATTTGATAAATAATATCATGGAAAAATATAGGAGGGCTATATTTCAGTTTTTGCATAGGACTTCCCAAATATCAGAACCGACCCTAGATAAATGTCAATGCATGTCATTTTATAGTGACGTTTTTGATAAAGTTACGCCACAGGATTTCATACACGGTAATGGTTTTCAGAAATTTACGTCTGCTCTAATAATCACGGTCAATAATCTTTGGAAGCTTTCTATTATATTTGACTGATAATCATTGTTCGGAATAATAATCACCGTCAAGAAATTACTATAAACCAGTTCCAACCCAATACCTACGCTTTGAAGATTTTACAGCTCGATTAGACATCGGGTTACTTCGGGTTGTGTTATTTCGCGTCAGGTTGAGTTGGATTGACTGGGTTGGTCGGGTTTTTGCCACCCCTATATGATAGCAATATAAAGAGAATATAATTTTAAAATATGTGTGCTTTTATGCATGTAGGGATGGTTCCGGTGAGAAGTTAAGTTATAGTGAGAAATATAAGAAGGGATCTCGGTCCTGCTCAAGTTACGACATTACTTCGAAACTCATCTGGTTGCTGTCGTCACCAATTACCTGCTCAAGTCCGTCTTGAGGAAGCCGAAATTAACTGGCAGACTCGCGAAGTAGAGTATTTATCTAAGTGGTTACGACATCTGCTTTATTCCACGAACAGCAATAAAATCACAAGCAATTGCTGACTTTATCGCATATTTTACACCCGACCTAGAAAAGAAAGCCATTGCAGATATTTCATCTGTGGTGAATTTAGACGATAATCAATGGATGATATACGTTGATGGATCGTCGAACATACGTGGAAGCGGCTTGGGACTCGTCCTAAAATCACCACAGGGGGGCATAATGGTAGGAGAATTCGTGACCAAAATGACATACGAATGACAAACTATTCTAAGATCGAAAAAGGTAATACGGGTGGTCGGGACGAAGCTGGAACGCCACGTCTCAGGAAGTATTTCTTTTAATTTCGCAAGTTTTTACCGCATGTTTATTTACTTTTATACGATTACTAACTTGAGCATCGGAGGGTCGTTGGTCAAACCAACGACCACCTCTAACGTTTTCTTTCGATCACAGGTACGCCGGAAGTCGAAAAAACCCACGAAGCGATATAGCAATATAAAAATACATATACAAATAAAAACCCAAGTCATGGCAAAAGGTAAACATATTATTCCTTACAAAAACATGGCCCGACCAAAAGCGTCGACCATGGTAAAAAGCATAAAAAAGAGAAAATTAAAAGAGCCTAAGACTGTGGTTGGTCAAGAGAGGGGTCGATAGCAACTACGTCGTCTTCATCGCTTTCCTCCCGATCCTCCATATCTAAATAAGCCAGAGTCCCGATCTCCTCAAGGAAAAAGTCGACATCCCTTTCTGCCGACGCGAGGACATCTTTCCCGGATAAGTGACGACTAAAAAGGACCGCTTTAATCTTCCAACGAGTGAATGTTTCAAAAGCCTTCATCTTCTTTCAGTTGGGTAACCTCCACCTGAAGCTCTCTTGACCTCATCTCGGAAGAAGCCAACTTTCTCTCTGCAGTTTCGGCCCGAGTCGATGCCTCCTCAACCTTGGACCGCAAAGCTCGGCCAACCTTCTCATTCTCAACCAGAGTCGCCTTAGTTGAGGCCATCTCTGCCTCCAAGGATGAGACTTGGAATTGAGCTTCCTTCAATTGCCCCTCAGCTGCCTTCTGCATAGAGATCTCATTCTCATACTCATCCTGAGCATTATCCAGGCGACGGGAATAATCCTCGACCCTTTTCAGAGCCTCTGCCTCCCGCGCCAAAGACACCTGTTCCCTGGCCAACGCCTTCGGAAACAGGGATTTCACCTTGTTCATATTAGAATGCAAGAAAAGGGACGACTGGAAAGTCTGGAAAAACCAAAATGTTAACACAGAACATACGAATAGGAAAAAACAAAGAAAAAAAGAAAAGGCTTACCATAAACGCCAGGCCTGTATGTGTGTCCAAATCCTCAATAGTCACGTCTCATAGCTAATATGGAGATTGGGAAACATGAATTGCTTCAAGTGAGGGAATAACTTCTCCCGCAACAGAATGTCGTCAAGCAAAAAATCTTAGGGATTTTGATGTTCATCATCTCAAAGTTTGATGAATAATCCCTCGCGTTCTCCTCGATGGAGATGGGTTTCTTCCCCATATCCCTTTTGAAGGGTTCCAACGGTAACCTCTTGCGTTGACGCAACATCTGCCCCTGTTACGGGAGAAGCAAAGCGGATAGGCTCGGCGTCGACAACGCCTATAGACACCCCCGCGGAAGTAGTGACGCCAGCTTGGCCACTATTGATTCTTAAAGTGGAGACACCAGATTGTCCACCTTAGCCCTCTTGGTCAACGGACCAGAAGACGAATCCCCAAGGGCCAGTTCCCTACCTCTACGGGCCAGAAGCGCCTCTTTCTCTCTTTTGGACGTCCTACGAAGAGGAACTTCACCTGACAAAACGGAAAAAGCGGTAAGAGACAAAGGATACTACGGACAATAATAATGAACGTATCATCGTCATTTTTCACGGAATACGCCGTGAGGAGATATTGAACATTGAATTTAGACGACCAAGTGGCCGTCAAACGCTCAATCGTGTAAACGATTCGCCAAAATTGGGGCATCAATTGCCCCAGGGACAACGCAAAAGTAGTCCTGAACTCTTTCGCCAAGCCCGACAGCGGCCATGATAGTCCTATCTTGAAAGGATATTCATACAAAACGAAATGCCCTAGCGGACATTTGTGCGATTTACGGTTACCCGGAATAATAAGGGTTATATTATCCGGCAAACCCGATAAATCCCTAAAAGTCCTTAAGTCATCATCGCTCTCGATCTTACTAAAAGGTTCCATTTCAATATCTAGGTTACCAATTTCGCTCACTTCTGAATATAAAAGTGCCTCTTGACGCTTTCTAGGATTTTTTTGCTAAAGTCTTATAACGCATAAAGAAGTCAAGTTCGCTGGAAGATGTACCTTAAATCCCTTGGTTTTTGCAGGTTCTTAAAGTGAAGAGGTGGAAAGGAAGAGAAATCTGATTGTCTCCTTTTATGCGGAAGGAAAACGATTCGATTTTTCCTAGATCGACAGTTGTCGATCAAGGTCTCATATGCAATCGCTGGATCCTCGACACCTGTCCTTCGCCTATGTCATCCGCATATCATGCAGATGACGTCATTGTCATCGTTATCTCAAAACCCAACCGGGACTAAATCGATTGCTATTCCAAAATTAAAATCGACTGCCATATTAATCAATGGTTGCCAAAAATTCGGACGTACGACAGAATAAATTCTTGAATTAATTTCCCGTGAAAAATTTCAAAAATTTAGGGGTAAACTGTTATACCAAAAATTAACGTTGTTAACTTCGTTAAGCTTCGTTATGATTCTGCCGTTAACTCCATTAGAAATTGTTATAACTTGACTAACGAAGTACTAACTGTGCGACCTAACGTCGTTAATGATATATCCGTTGCACTGTTATCTTTGTATTCATGTCATTTTCAGTTACGAGTCAAAGGCTTTATGGCGACATTGAAGACAAATCATGAAGATTCGTCCGTTATGGCCGTTTGGTCGTTATCAAGACTATCGTCTAAACTCGAGTATAAGAGGAAAGCTCAAATCAACAAGAAACGGACATTGAAACATTACGAAACACTGATAAGAACCTCAGGTATACTTTGACAGATATGCAACATCACAAGTTCAAACTCATGACAACAGCGCTACGAGTCACGACAACAGTTGTAGACTCGCGACCGATCGTTCATATTGTTTTTGTAACTTTATTTATTGTTCCTAAGGCCGGCGTCCCTGGTTGACGTCCTTTTCCTTTAGTGCATCGACGATCTCCCTTACGGTCGTCCGCGGTTTTTCTCTCGGAACGGAGTTTTCAGCGTCAACAATTCTTTGTGTCGTCCGCGGTTTTTCTCTCGGCGTCCCTGTTTGTTTGTTTTTCGAAGTGGTTTCCTTTCTTTAGTTGGTAAAGGTCTGAATCGTTAATCTACTGTTAAGTCATTTTTTGGCATTAACAATCAATTCCCTTATCAAGCGCAATTCATGGGTGAGATTGAGATTAAAAGTGATCAAGGGTAAGGATCTCTTCTTACGTTTCTCACATAATGTAACGCCCTGAATTTCATATCTCTCGACTCTCTATTTATAAATACTAGGTTGGTATTTTATTAATTTGAGTGCTAAAGTCGTTGTGGATTTTTCAGATGAGAAGTGCGACCTGGTCAGTGCCTTCATCGCACATTAAAGTCGCAAATGATGTACCGTAGGTCGCGATCAGGAAGTGCGACCATGGCAGGTGCGACCTTGCCATGGCATCGTCGCAGTTGGAAGTCACAATTGTGGTACCGTAGGTTGATAAGGGAAGGTGCGACCAAGACAAGTGTGACCTGACTACGCCATCATCGCACCATTTAGTCGCAGTTCATGTACCGTAGGTCAGCCTGGAAGAGTGCGACCTGGCCACTACGACCTGGCCAGTACCCGCGTCGCAGTTCGTGGTTGCAGTTGGGGTTTCTCTTTGAAATGATGAAATGAGTACAAAGAACGGTTTTAAAATACTCTTATGAGTTCATTTTCAAGAAATATGATGTATGAAACTAGATGCTACTTTGACCTAATTTTGAAAGGAAGGTTTTAGAACATGGAAACGTGTTTTATAAGGGTTTTGTATTGGAAGTAGTTAGTACATCGGAAAGGGATGTATTAAGAAGTTAGACTACTGTAATGGATCCATAGGCACAATAGTAAGAAGTATTTGAGGACGGAGCAAGTGATAGATCACGGTTTGGGTTGAGCCTGTTCAGAAGAGTAATAAGTAATACATCCTAATTTGGGGTTGAACTTATCACTAGAATAGCCGAAGATTGATATCTGGTCGTGCTTACTTTCACTGACTAAAGATCCCGGTTTGGGGTTGTGGTTAGTGCGATGGCGGGTCGCTCCCGTATATATCCCTCAAGAAGAAAGAAGGCGTATCTTTTAGGTGTAAATCGCGGATGAAAGAACAAGGATTTATGGAAAAGCTTTTTTGGTTAAATGTTTATATACCGTTTTCGAAGAATTATTGGCTTTTCATATTTGAATTGTTTATTCTCACTAGGCTTAAAGCCTAACACTTTTTCCTAAAATGTCATGTATAACAGGTGATCGTCCTAGTAGGGCTTGAAGGGGTTGAGTGAAACTAGATGCCGGTAGAGGCATCCTTTTTGAAGTACACCTTCGTGTGTACAGACGGTGTTACTTGGAAGTATATTTTAAGGATTTAGAGACACCCGAACTTAATCTGTATTATAAGTTGTATAGATTAATAGCTTGTCAACTAGTATCCATTTGATGTTGTAAACTCTCATACTCCTTCCCATCTTTATGGGTGAAGTTTATTTATTAAGTTATGTTCAGCACTTTGTTTGGTTTAAATTAACTCCCATTTTTAGGGGTGTTACACATAACTTCATTTCTCACATAATCTCATGTCTATGCATATATATATATATATATATATATATATATAGGTTGGATCTTCTACACCCCACTTAAATCTTACACCCATGCCTCCCAATCTCAGTCATCCATTTCATAGTTCATTTAATTTTTATTTTTTTTAATCTATAAGGGTATATTAGTCTATTCATATATCGAATTAATTTAAAAAAATGTATAAAAAAAATCTTCATTATATGCATTTCGGTTTTCAATCAATTTATGGTAGTTATCCCAAAAAATTTGGTATTGATTTAAATTTCAAATTTTAAACACTAACCAATTTAGAATTGTTAAAAATTTGGTAACTGCATAATTCACAATTTTGTAAAAATCTGGAAAAACGATTCATCAGTTCTGGGTTCATTTTCATCATTTCTGGGTTCATCTCCATCATTTCTGGGTTTTTCATATGTTTTTTAAAAAATTTGGGTTTTTTAAGTAAAGATTTCTGGATTTTTCATATGTTTTTTCATCATTTTTGGGTTCATTTTCATCATTCCTAGGTTCTTCTACATCATTTCTAGGTTTTTCATATGTTTTTCAAAATTTCTGGGTTTTTTAAAGTAAGGATATCTGGGTTTTTAAAACCTATTAAAAATATGAAATGATTTTATATAGAAAATAAAACCTATGAAAAGTATGTAACGATTCTATATAAAAAAAACCTATGAAAAGCGTGAATATGCACATGAAAAAGTATGAATATGCATATGAATATACATATTAAAAGTTTTGAATATGACACTATCTTCAAACCTATCTGCAACTCACCATCTTCAACCTCTCTTCAAGGCACCATCTGCAACCTTTCCTAGATCGATTTCATTTCCTAGATCGATTTCTTCACTCGATTCTTCATTCGATCTCTCCAACTTCATCGATTTCTTCACTTGATTCTTCATCCGATCTGTCCAACTTCATCGATTTCTTGCTTCTCGATTTCTCCAAAGGTAATCGATTTCTTTGTTGTTTGATTCTCGCTGTTGGTTTTCTTGAAAACTCGATTTCTTGCTGCTCGTTTTCTTATTTGTTGCTCGATTTCTTCTGGTCACCATCTTTGTTGTTCGATTTCTTGCTGCATATTAGGGAATGAATCGTTTTGATTTTCTGCTGGCCACCATCTTTGTTGTTCGATGTGATGCTGCATATTAGGGAATGAATCGTAACCGTTTTGGAGCCTAACCTCGAAGCGGATGTGGAGGATGATTAGCAGCCATGTGTAGAGTTTCTTCCAACTATTTCTATACGAAGTATGCAAATCTAGAAGCAAAAGGAGTATGAAAACCCTTTGAATGGCAATTGTATAACTTCCCTGTGATTGTGAGCATCAATTTAGGTAAGGATATATATCCTGTTTTTGATTAATTCCATACAAAACGGGATTGATTTTTGATTTATTTTCATATTTAAAAAAAATACAAATTGAGATTTTCATCCGTGTCCTTATGTTTTCAATTGCATACCGATCGTGTCCGAAGATTTCAACTAAATTACAATTATGCCACCACATTCAATGAACCGTTAGATTAAGAAATGGAGGGATGAGATTAGGAGGCATGGGGTGTAACTTTTAAGTGGGGTGTAGATTCTTTCTCTCTCTCTCTCTATAGGGGAGGGATCATACAAGAATACCCCTCATTTAAAGGAACAAAGGAATACATTTAGCACCACATATGATGTGGGTCCCACACAATATAAAATCATATTTGATTCAATAGGGCCCACCAATGAATCAGATATGATTTTGTATTGTGTAGGATCCACATCATATGTGGTCCTAAGGGTGTTCTTTTGTTTCTTTAAAAATGCAAAGTTCTCATTTGAACCTCTCTGTCTCTCACTCTCTCTCTCTCTCTCTCTCTCTCTCTATATATATATATATATCTTAACGGGCAATCGATAATGGATAACGAAAATTCATCTATTCTCTGAAATGTAGAGATAAACAAAAATCGGTCCTCGGTCGGGCCGGACCCAAATCGTTCTTGGTCGCAAATAATGTCTTGTCGGACCGGCCCCGACCAAAATATGAAGGCACGGTTTAGCCTATATATATAGGCCCGGTTATGAGAACCGGTCCTGGGCCGGACCCAAATCGCTCCTAATATTTCTTTATTTTAAAAATCGATTTTTCATGTAAATGTTTTGAATTTTTTAAAGAATACAAATGTGTTATTTTAATACACTCTGAAATATATAATTGGGTCGATTAAACACATTCAAAAATACGTTGTGTAATTGGTTTTTAATTAAATACACTTAAAAATACATTTTATTATATTTATAATTGGTTTTTCAGTCAAATACACTTAAAAAGTACGTTTTATTATAGTTTTGTCATTGATGTTCAATTAGATACACTTGCAAAGTTATAAAGACACTTACAGATACATTTTTTATTATAAAATCGGGCCGGTTCCAAATCAGTCCCTAGCCAGGCCCATTTGCCCATCTCTCACTAAAATATAAAGTAAGCACATATAGGTTAAAAAATTTAGAGTAAATTACATGATTGGTCCCTGTGGTTTACACATTATAACACTGTGAAATGATTCCTTTTAGTAGGTTAATTAGAAGGACAATATAGTCATTTCATATTTTTTTTATTTGGCTATACAAAATTCACCATTTTTTTTATTGGCTATAAATCGTCAATTACATATTTTTTATTTTTATTTTTGGATATAGTTTAATCGAATTTGAAGTTTTTCATCTCTGAATTCGTCATCTTTTACTGTATTGAAGTCACAAGAAAACTTTAATGTGAATTTTGTTATTGGTTTTGATGTTAGGCTCTTTTATTGTTAATCAAAATTGCATTCATTGTACTCCAGCGTTAAATGGTTGAAAGACGATGAACCGGTATGAAGACAGATGTTTTGGCGGCAACCCTGAACCGTTATGAACACATATTTTTTGACGAAAGTACAGGCATTGAATCGATATGAATACATACTTTTTAACAGCAACGAGACGATGAAACACTATTTTTTTAAAGGCAAGCAAACACACACATTTCCCTGGGGTATCCGGGATCCCACTTAAGGGTGCCACCCTACTAATCCCCGTCGACCACGGCCCAACCCAACATATATATTCTTCGATGGGAAGCCAAACGATGAAATACTTCATGGTTGAAAGACGATCAACCGCTACGAACACATATCCTTTGATGGGAGCCCAGACGATGAACTGATATGAACATAGATGACCACAGATTGATTGAGTTCTCCTTGTGATCACGCTTGAGGGTTAAGAAGGGAACGGGTTTATGGTAGAGGGAGGGACTGTGGAGTTCGTCGTTGGTTATGACCGGAAGATACGAAGGGGACGATGATGTGTGTTGCCGGAAGTATTGGTCGGAAGAGATGAAGACGGTGGGTATATACGCTCCGTGCACATATATGTGTGTGTGTGTGTAAACTCGTAAAAATCAATACATATGTTTGGATACTTGTTTACCTGAGTCGTAGGGTATGGTGCATGTGGAAAGTTCCACTGTTGTGGCTGCCATGATGTGTTCCACCCGATTGACGACTGTTGCGGATAGTGGCTTGGCGGATAAGCTTGTGTACGTCCTCGACCCCGACCTTGACCGCGTCCCCTACGACCTCTGCCATAGTTTCTCCCCCAGCCACCATATTCAAATGGTTCAAACTGATTGCATCCAGTACCACCACGATACTGTTGTTCGGATGGTGGTGGTTGGTGTCGCCGGTCAATGGTGGCAGGTGTGGTTTGAGTGTTCAAGGCGGTTGCTGCTTCTATGGTGGCCTTGGAACTGTGATTCTTGTGGGTTTCTTACAAGATTAGTTTCGATCGTGCGGTGTAAAAATCCGGTAGAGGAGTGGATTGTTGAAGCAAAGTGGCTAGGCTTTCGTATTTGTCTCCAAGTCCGTTGATTAATTAAAGGACTAAGCGGTCGTTGGAAACTGGCGCATCAACATTTGTGAGTTGATCAGATAGGGTTTTAAGTTCTTGACAATAAGCAGAGACATTGGAGAATGATTCCAGTTTGACATTGTTGAACCTGTTCTCTAGATACAGCGCTCTTGATGGTTTGGTGTCAATGAAGATGTTTTCTAGCGATTTTCATGTCTGAGCGGCTGTAGAATTAGGTTTTAGAATAGTGATCAACAAGTCTTTGGAAATAGTACCGTTAATCAGAACAATGGAATCCAGACGTTTGTGAGGAGTCAGGTCGTCTACTTTCTCTTTGTCAGCCGCAGGTTTAGAGCGAGTCGCTTCTTTAGGTAAGATATGATGGATGACATCGTGTGCACGACAACGGATCTTGAATAGTTCGACCCATAACGTGTACTATCCGTCATCCATCTCCAGAACAATCAGAACGAAATTCCGGATGTTTGTGACTGTAACAGCGGGGTGTAGTGAGGCCATTGAAGGAGGCACAAACAAAAGGAGATTAAGAGAGATTAAGAAGACGGGTTCTTGTTCAATTCTGTGTGAACGAGTCTGAGAAAAACGAGAACGAATCTGAAGAGACTGAGGGGCAAGAAGGGTTCTCACTTCTGACGAGGTCTGACGATTTTCTGACGCAATCTCTGACGAGATTTCTGACGCGTTCTGACGATTTCTGACGAGATTTCTGCCGTGTTCTGTATGTTCGAAGAAGAAGATGGGGTGCGGCTAGGGTTTCAGAAGAGGTGCGGCTGCTAGGGTTTTAGAAGAGGAAGATCAGAGGTGCGGCTAGGGTTTCACGCCCTGATACCATAATAAAATATGACTGAATTGCTTGCCTTAGCATTCTCATTAACCGGTATAAATAGATACAAAATTTACACTTTGGTACCCTGCAGTTTATATAGAATACAAACGTGTATTTCTTAGTCTAATATTTTTTTTGATGAAGGTTGTGAAATAGTTCATGATGATCATATTTAATGAGCTTTGCATATATATATATATGGGGCTCTTCATGAGAGATCTAAGTTATCTATGATAACTATGAGATCTCTTCTCATCCATTGATCACTTTAATCCATGGTCCATATTTTACTTAATTAAATATAACAATAATTCCTAAATTAAAGCATTCTATATAATTAAATAATATATAAAATGGTAGTATTGTAATTCAACATTCAATTGGATCCTGATCTAAAAAGGGCGGGTTGCTATTTTACCGGAATAAAAAAAATGAAATATTGGAAAGAAATCAATTCAAATCAAGTCAAAGAAATTTTGATACGCAGGTACCCATTCTTATTGCGATTTCCGTATCAAAACATCAACGAAAGGGTTTTCCGATAAATCCTAACATTCCGATAACTCGAAATCGCAAGAGGAGTAAGTGAAGAAGTTCAACGAATAACATGGATGAAGGTATGTGATACATTAATCAATAATGTTCTTCATTTGAATGTATCATCAGAAATAACCCTGATTTATGAAACTGACCTAGTTCGAAGAAGCACAAGAATGAAGGAGAAAGGAATGTTCACCTTTAAGAACACGGCGGACACAGCAATAGCACTAGATTCTGACGATGATGCTCGAGAAGATGAGCACCCACATGAAAAAAACGGGTAATAATCGATTTAATATAGGTGTACCATCGTTCTTGCTATTATGTTAAACAAATGCTTGATATTTGTGTTAGATATTAAAGTATGAGTCAAAGAAGAGATGTCTACAAATGTCAACACACACTTCTTGTTATAACTAATTGTTGTTAGACGCTCCCTTTATGACACATGGCACTTTGTAATTGGTTAGCATTTTGACTTTCTGTCTTTGTATCTGTATAAATAGCATTGTATTGTGTTAGTAAAGTGTGTCGATTAATACATTTACATTTTGAAGAATACTGTGCGTAATTCATTTCATAATCTTTGTTCTTCATTCTGTTTACTGTTCTATTGATTTAAATTGTTAATTGATCTGCTTCCGCAATTCACTCAGATTCAATACTCTCAATTAACAATCGGTTTAAAGGAATCTGGAACCAACAATTGGTATCAGAGCCTTCTAATCAATCTATTGATTATTAGATCTCTTCCATTGAAAGAATTCCTTTCAATCGAACAGTATTTTCTCAGATTCAAAATTTGTTTATCAATCCACTCTGTTTTACGAAATTTTGTTGAATCGTTAACAATCTTCTCTTAAATTGAGTCATTCATTTTGTAATATGAAGAAACAGTGATATTATCGACCTGTTCTTCTTGAGATTTAATTGTTCTAAATTTCTTTCAAATCTTCAAAATTTTCTCTTCTATCATACTCAAATGACAAATTCGAGCTTGAATGCTGTTTATACGTCTGGGTCCCTGACTAAACCTCCAACTCTTGTACGTGATGAATACCCACAATGGAAGATTCGAATGGTTAACTTCTATGAGGGATTGGATCTTTGAGTTATATCCAATTATTCAAAACGGTCCGTTTGTTCCCACCACTACTATTCCCGAGAATTCCGACCACCGCAAATTCGGATGAGGTACCGGCAAGGCGGTTCAGAAGTCAAGGAATAATTGGACTGATGAAGAAAAAGCTAAGGTGGAATTAGCTAAGAAAGCTAAGTCTCTGTTGATAATGGCCATTCCAAATGAGATTTTTCAATCTCTGGACTCATGTGACACAGCAAAAGATTTATGGGATCAACTGGAGAATCTCTTAGAAGGTGGTGCGAAAATGAAAAAGAACAGAAGAGCCCAAGCTCTAAATGAATATAATAGTTTTCAAGCACTGACTGATGAATCTCTGGAACAAACATTTCATCGATTCAACAATCTGATTAATCTCTGCAAGAGATGTGACATTGTTAGATCAAAGGAAGACAACAATGTTCTATTTCTCAAAAGGTTAAACCCTGAATGGTCAAATCTATCCATGTCACTACAAGCCAATCAGGATCTTGAACAATGGTCGCTGCATGATGTATTCGGTACTGCAAGCTCATGAAAAAGAAGTTGTTCAGAAAAGAACAAACATCGGAGGTCCTCTGGCTTTGATCTCAGAAACAAAAGGAATCAGAAGACGAAGTGATGACGAGGAAGAAATCGAAGGCCTTCATATCGAGGCTGCTCCGGAAGATGACTACGAATCGGATGATGAAATTAAAGCGTTTGCGACTCTACTCGGCTTTAATAACCAAGCAATTTACTAATCGTTTTGGAAATAGGTCTTTGAAAGGAAATAAACGATTTGATCGTCCCTATGTTCCTAAACAAGAAGTACGAGAGAGTAGAGAAAACGAGAAGAAGAAAAGAAAGAAGAAGAATTAAAAAGGAAGAAAGATGTACGCTACGAGATGTGGCAAACCCGGACATTACTCGAGAGATTGCGAGAAGGAGCTCTGGAAAAGGATAAGACTTATTACAAAAATAAATATAAGTACAATGTCACTGAAAGAGCACACTTTGCAGAAAAAGAAAACTGGGTGCAAGATGAATCCAGCGGTGATGAAGCCATGTTCTGTGGAATGGCAAACACAAACGAATCAGAGGATCAACCCTATGAGTCACCGGTTAGTAATTTCTCTGGATCATCTGAGCTTGAACAAACGATTGTGATGTTATCAAACAAATTTGAGGAACTAAAACTGAAACTCACAATCGAAAAGAAATTACGAAAAGTAATCGAGAAAACTCTTTCTACAATCAAAAGGGAAAGAGATATTTTCAAAAGAGAAATGGATTTACTTACAGAAGAAAAACTCGAATTAAATACTGCAAAGGAAACAATTTTCATGAGTTTAAAACTTTCTGAAGAAAAACTTAAAAAGGAAATTTTGAATCTCAATAAACTTCTGGAAGAAAAAAGGAAAGAAATCAGAGACAAAGAGAGTGATAGACTCAACTACGTAGCAACTTAAAAACTATTTTCGAAGAGAGAGAATTTTTACACATTGAACTTCAACGAGAAAAAGCTACGAGTTATAACATATACTGGATGCACGGAAAGGTTCATGACAAAATTAACACACAAGTAGGAAGATCTGGACTTGGTTTCGAGGACCTAGATCCCTACACGTGTAAGAAAAGGTCGGATACGAAATCTGTTTTTGTGTTGGACAAATACGAGAAGCCAAAGTTTCCAATTTTGTATGAAAAATCTATTTTTAAAAAATCTAGATATGAAAATCATCATAAAACAAGCAAACTTCAATTCGAAAATATTGAATATTGTTGTAAAACAAATGTTGATCTAAATAAAGTTCGTAAGAAAGATGATATTTTCAATTTTGGTTCAAATAAACATACAATTTTGAATCCGGAAGGCCGATATTTTTGTTCCAAGTCGGGCGAGAAGAAGATCTACGACTTATGTTTGAAAACGATATTCTCTACTCTGGATAAGTGTTTTAGAAATGAAACTCTTTGTGAGAATCATCCGAGAGATCACTCCCTGTTCATTTGAAGATTTACATCTTTACGAAACACAAGAAAGCTTTGCTTTGAGATTACGTATCCATGGGAAAATGACAATAATGATGAAGAATTTTTTGATAACTCGAAAATTACCTTTCAAATTTAGAAATTAATTCTTTTAAATCATCAAAAGTTATCACAAATAATTCAGTAAATTATTGATAAAAAGGATGATTATTTGTATACCGATAAATCTCAAGAAATCGAGCTTCGATAGAGATTGTGCTAAACTTTCAAGTGGTATACCTATTCTTCCCGTTTGTTCCGAACCGAGAAAATCGGTATCTATACATCCGGACTTCTTCGATATGTGTCTCAAAGCCAAAACATGTCTTGAACTTGAGAAAGAGGCGAACTCAAAAACAAAGTGCAAAATCAAAAGATTTTAAACTCTACTCTTCCGAAGTTTACTAATATTCAAAAAGGCAAATGGAAATCCTCTAATACTTATGTTCCTTTTTCGGTGAAATAACGGAAGCTTCGCAAAAGTAGATCGAGAAGGAAGAACACGAGAGAAGAAAAAGCCGTAACTAAAACAAAAGTCTAGTCTAGATAGGTTCTCTAGAACAACCGATACTAGAAAAGACTTTAGAAAGAATAATTGTAATTACCATTCTCGCAATGACAATTCAATTCAATCTTCTATGTTTCGGTCTTCGAATGTTTTTCAACTTGTTCTTAAAGTTAAAACAATTTTTCTCGCAAACCTACTGATCATTCCAATTCACGGTATGTTTATCACAAAAAGAATAAAACTCAAAAACACCAAAAACCAAAAATAAAGTCTTTACCTTGTTAAATCAAAAAACGAGCATACTCCAAAAGCTAACATAAAAGGACCCATTATGCGATGGGTACCTAAGAAATTACGATTTTTGATTGCGAAACGAGCGTGTGCATATACGGTATCTTGACTCGGATGCTCGAGGCACATATTTGGATCCCAAAATTTACTATCCCAATTCAAGGACAAATCGGGTGGAGTAGTAACTTTTGGTGATAATGGTAAGGGTCAAATAAAAGGCTACGGTACTCTACAAGAAGGTAATATCACCTTATCAAAGGTAGCTCATGTTTCGGCTTGAAACATAACCTCCTCGAGTGTAAGTCAACTTTGTGATTCTAAAATACTAGTAGTATTTGATGAAAAACATTGTTATTTATTCTCTAAGGCGAGGTGAAGAACTTTGGAGAGCGAGACGGGAAAGGTAACTTGTATATGATGAATTTTACCTCTAAGGATGGTAAGGAAACTTTATGTCTCATCTCCAAAAAGAGTGAAGTTGCGTGGCTACGGCATCATAAAATGTCTCACTTAAATTTTAATAATCTTGAGATGCTTGTTAAAAACAAACCGGTATCTGGACTTCCGGATATTCATATTCAAAAAGATCACCTCTCGCACGCATGTGAAATGGGCAAAATTAAACGAGCATCTCATAAAACAAAAAGTGATCATTCTTGTACTAGACCTACGCAATTATTACATGTGGATCTCTCGTGGTCCAATTGCAATTCGAGTCTATCCGGAAAAAGTATATTACGGTACTAATTGATGAATTTTCCGGATATACTTGGCTTGCTTTCGTTCGTCAAAAGTCGAAGTCCCGGTGGTACTACGAATATGATGACCGAATTCAAGTTCTTCTACATCGAGAAGATTCGGCGGCTTCGAAGTGATAATGGTACGAGAATTCAAGAACGCCAAGCTTGAATCGTATCTTGTTGAACAAGGAATTACTCAAAACTTCTCTGCTGTTCGCACTCCACAACAAAACGGTGTAGTTGGACGTCGCAACAGAACCTTGGTTGAAGCGACGAACGATGCTCGCGACTTCGGTCTCCCAATTCACTTACGGGCCGAAGAGTTTGTTGCTACGCTTGTTTCACTCAAAACCGTTCAATTATTGTCAAGAGGCATCTCAAAACCTCTTATGAGCCGATTAATAAAAGAAAACCATCTCGTAAAATTTTTTCATATCTTTGGCTGCGGATGTTTTATCTTAAACGACGAGAGATAATCTTGGCAAATTTGATCCGAAGTCCGATGAAGCTAAATTTTTAGGCTACTCGTTAAATTCAAGAGCTTTCCGAGTTTTTAACTTACGAACAAAAACTGTTATGGAAAGCATCAACATTGACTTCGATGATAACACTCAACTGACTTCTGAACACTCTACTTCAGAACTCAAGCTTAATACTGTTACTTCTGACTATCTTTCAGGTTCCAGAGAATCCGAGATTGATGCTATTTTTCATGATTTTCTGGGCGACGAAGTTGTGTCGGAAGCTATATCACCTCCACATTTGCAGATACCAGATATTCTCCAAGCCTCGGGCATTACTCTCTCGGTCACCTTTCTTCGTTTCCTCTGACGCGTCTATTTTTCCAGAAGTTCCCACTACTACATCTGCCAGTCAAGACGCTACTTCTGTTCCATCATCTGAGGGGGAGACACAAGGACAGGTGACAAAACAGATACCAGAAGGACATACAGAAGAAAATAAAGAAGATTTTGTGTTTCCAGATGAAATCATTTCGTCAAATGAAACAACCCATTCAATTTCTCAACCCAGAATGACGAAATGGACTAAATCTCACACACCAGATCTTATAATTGGTAGTCCTTCGAGGGGTCGTAACACGATCTGCCATCGCAAATGAAGCATTCTTTGTTAATTTTCTTAGTATGATCGAACCTAAACGTGTACATGAAGCCTTAGTTGAACCAAGCTGGGTGGATGCTATGCAGGAAGAACTACTTCAATTCGAAAGAAATAAAGTTTGGCGTCTTGTTCCTTTACCAAAAGGCAAAATTGCTATTGGCACAAAATGGGTATTTAGGAACAAAAAGGATGAAGATGGAATTGTTGTCAGAAATAAAGCTCGCTTGGTGGCTAAAGGCTACTGTCAAGAGGAAGGTATCGATTATGATGAAACCTTTGCTCCTGTTGCAAGACTAGAAGCAATAAGATTATTCTTGGCTTTCTCTTCATACAAAAACTTCAAAGTCTACCAAATGGATGTTAAATGTGCATTTCTTAATGGATGTCTAAAAGAAGAAGTGTATGTCGAACAACCTGATGGTTTCAAAGATGCAAAATATCCAGAATATGTTTATCTTCTTGACAAAGCTTTGTATGGTCTAAAGCAAGCCCCAAGAGCCTGGTATGAACGACTATCGAAGTTTCTGATCAGCAAAGGATATGAAAAAGGTAAAATCGATACAACTCTGTTCATCAAAAGAGGCAAAGGTATGTTAACTATAGTTCAAATTTACGTGGATGACATAATATTTGGTTCTACTCATCAAACAGAAGTTGATACATTTTCTAAGTTGATGGAAAGCGAATTTGAAATGAGTATGATGGGAGAATTAACTTTCTTCCTAGGACTTCAAGTTAAACAAAGTACCTCTGGTATCTTTATAAATCAGGCAAAATATGTTTCTGACATGCTTAAAAAGTTTCATCTTCAAAACTCATCATCCATGAAAACACCCATCTCTCCTGGTATGAAATTAGGACCTGACTCCTCTGGTAAATCTGTTGATATTACCAGCTACAGAGGAATGATTGGTTCTCTTTTATATTTAACAGCAAGTAGACCTGATATTATGTTTGCCACTTGTCTTTGTGCTCGTTATCAAGCCAATCCTAAAGAGTCTCATTTGAGGTACCTTTGTAAAAAGAATTTTTAGGTACTTAAAAGGTTCACCATCATTGGGCCTTTGGTATCCTAAAAATTCTGGATTTGATTTAATGGCGTATACAGATTCTGATCATGCAGGTTGTAAGCTTGACAGAAAAAGTACATCGGTGTAGTCAACTTCGGGAAATCGACTTATAAGTTGGACATCCAAGAAACAAAAGCTGCGTATCCACATCTACGGCGAAGCCGAATATGTTGCTTCTTGCTAGTTGTTGTTCACAAGTTATTTGGATGAAGACCCAACTCAGAGATTATGGTCTGATATACGATAAATTCCCATCCTATGTGATTCTAAAAGTGCTATCGCCATTACAGAAAATCCAGTTCAGCATTCCAAAACAAAGCATATCGATGTCAGGTATCATTTCATCAAGGATCATGTCGAAAAGGGTACAATCGAAATGTATTTTGTTTCTACTGATTATCAACTTGCTGATATTTTCACAAAAGCTCTTGATGAGAGTCGTTTTAACTTCTTAATTAGCAAGTTGGGAATGCTTAATATGTAACAATGATTTCTTCAGAAGCATCCAGAAGCCTCTGAACTATTCTGACGATACCTCAGAAGTCATCAGAAGTCTCTCGATGTCGTTCGAACTCTTCAGAACACTTCAGAAGCCTCTGAATTACTCTGATTTTCTGTTTCATAATAATATTTTTCTTTCAAGATATATCATAAAGTACAGATTGAGAAACGAGGTAAAGAAGCTACTACAGGGGGAGTTCACCATTCAAGGAGGAGTTTACCATTCAAGGGGGAGTTTACCATTCAAGGGGGAGTTTACCATTCAAGGGGGAGTTTACCATTCACGGGGGAGTTTCACAATGAAGAAGATATTCGTCTAAGTCTAACTCTGGTTATTGTCTTACGATTTACTATTTTACTTAAATTTTATTTGAATCTATCTGCTCTGAGTTTCTCTTGCCGCCAAGGTCTCTTAGACTTTTGATTCATTTTAAATTTTTTTTTAAATATAAATCAAGTCGACATGTTTTTCAACTAAATTTTCTATAAATTGATAATTCTTAAAATTTCCTTTAAATATATAAATTCAATCAACTCTTGCCTCCAAGGTTGTTTAAATCTATATGTTTAATGCAAATTCTTCTTTATTATTCTTTTATAGAAACTAAACTCTCATGTGATTTTTGTTCTCACTTGACTGATTTTTAAACTTAAATAAATAAAATTAAGATTAAATTCTGTGTTTATTCAATTAATTCAAAATTAATTGATTAATTAAACAGATTTTTTTTTACTTTTGTTTATTTCTGCTTTTAAGATAAATCGCATCTGCTACTAAATCATCATCATACATGTGTCTCGTCGTACACGTGTCTCCACTCGAAACCCTGCATATGTATACCCGCGTGCTTACCTCAGCTCAAATGAACCGTTTTTTTGTTTCTCCCCAAACTGAATAACCCCTTCCCATTCTACAGTTTCTCTCTCACATAAAACCCCCAATTTCAACCTTCATCTTCTTCCTCGCAAATATTCCCTAAATCAGTGTTTATTCTCATTGCAAAGACAAAGTGTTCTACTGTCAAGCATTCAAAATTTCAAAATGGCTTCCAACTGTGCCCATCCTACCAACAATGATGAAGACAGAATCATCGATTCCACTGCTGATAGTACTCCCATTGTAAAACTGCCATTGAAGGCGAACAATGTGCAGGTATTGCTCAACCCTAACACTTATCAACCGGAATTTCGCATCATGATCGAGTTTCTACAACAGCACCAGTTGAATCGAGCCCTAACCCTAACCAACCCAAACATCCCTGAAATCTATGTCCAAGAACTGTGGCAAACAATGATCATCAAAAATGATGAAACACTCGCCGGTTCTGTCACCCATCCTGAACAAGTGGAAATTGCTGTTCAAATCCCAATCACCAAAAGAAAACTCGCCAAATATTTTCATCTTCCCCTATCAGTGATCACAGTCGACGGGCAAACCATTCCCAATCACCCCTAGAAGAAAACCCTTCCACGAAGCCCTCCTAGCCTTCATCAATCTTACGGGTTACAATGAACCTCTTACCAGTACATCCGAATTCAAAAGGAAGAAGTTACCCCCAATGTGGAATCTACTCGTCTCCATACTCAACAAAAGCCTAACCTGCCAAAATAGGTTCTGCGGATCAAGCTAGCCAAAACATTCTGACTATTATGTATGGGATGTTCTACAATCGACCCTTGGACTATGCAAGTCTCATCTTCCAAGAGATCAAAGCCACTGTGCATACTAAGGTGCTCCATCAAAGTCAGGGGAAGCCACTACCAGCACTCATGTTCCCACGATTTCTATCTCTCATCACTCATCCTGCAATTGGGGCAATCGAAGCTCCCCTGATTCAGCCATTCTGCAAAATTGCATCAATGAGCTCCCATCGATCAACCATTGACAGCATCGGCTACTCTGCACCCAGAGAACTATCCGGTACATGCTAAACCTAATCCCATCTAGCTCTTCTAATCTCCAAATCTATAGAAGCTCTATGGTTTTCTCAGAACAGAGAATTCCTACCCCAGAGCACTTAGAGCCAGGTGTAGGTGGTCAGGGGTCTGGTGAGCATGAGCTTGAAAAAACTAGGAGTGAACATCCGAGTGCTTCTACCCATGCCGACCTTCTATTAAATGAAGGTACAGAAGATGTCCTCAGAGACACATATGAGTGTTCCTCTCCAATTCCCCAAAGGGCAACCACAACTTCTGAGGTTGACGTCACCACGTCTCCACTCATTGACTTAGAACGACCTAGTTCAAACCACCCGAGAAACCGGCCGTTCGGAAGGATACTTCTTCTTCTTCGAATCAAATTCATCCGGGGAAAGCACCTCCACTTCATCATCCTCCCAAAAGGATGATGATGATAATATAAGAGTTCATTCGCCCCAGAACTCGCACTTCCTTCACCACATGTTCATGTCTCCGTGACTGACATACCAATAAGCACAGAGGATGCGTCCACATCCTCTCCTAGGATAGATGCTGATGAATTCCCATCAGAGGGGTTACAGCCTAGGAATGCACCCCTTACCGGAGTGTTTACACTTCATCAAGGTAAGCATCTTGTCTTCGACACCTCATCCTGCGATGATGAGGATACCGTTGAAACGATCGAACAACCGAAGAGGAGCCTATGCATAACGGCCCTCGAGGGCGGTTGGAAGTCCTTCTACACTCAACGTCAAAACAAAAAGGTGTAGAAGGCCCCTCTCGAACGCGAGGGTAAAGGGGCTCCATGTGTTGGAGATGCACCGGTTACATCTTCTGATTTTGTCACTAATGCCGCGTTCTTGGCATTTCTTTGATCAAATTCGAGAGATGCGTGGAAGATCTAAAATTATCCGTCACAACTAATCATTCTCTTCTTCGAGCCTTCAATTTCAAATTGAAAGGCGAGAACTCCCCTTTTAACGGATCTTCAGCGACAAATGAGTACCTCTCAAGAAGATCAGAAGGCCTATCTTGCTGAACAACTTTTGCTCTTGAATAATGGTCTTCAAGCAAATACAGAGGCAATATCTCAACTTCCAGAATCTCTACGTGCCTCTGTAGACTACAGCTCTCTGGTGGCCGATATACAGAAGATTGTCAAGACCATCATAACTTCTGATGATCCCTCTGTGTCTACGCTTGTCAAGAAATCTGACCTCGCCTCTTTCCAGAAGATTATTCTTGAGCGAATGTCGACCATCGCTTCAAAGTACTCTTCCAAGCCCTCCACATCTTCAACCGACCAGAAACTTGCTGCTCTCGAAACTACTATCTCTCAACTTGTACCTCTGGTTTCTTCTCTTCGAGGCGTTTACTTCCAAGAAGAAAGCCAAGGAAGAAAGGGCTTGCGAAGGCGTAATCGAAAAGAAAACGTTCTGAGGATCAGGATCCTGATTCTCAGAAGGGGGAGAAAGGTTCTGAGCCTAAGCAAGCCAAACAAACACCACCAGAAACAAACACGACCACTGCTGACTCTTCAACGCCAACACCATCACAGCAACCCTCTTCTTCAAAACAAGTGCCACTCACTCCAACACCTCTGGCTACGCATTCTGGTCCTCTACCCAGAGATCCGCAGCTAGCTAAGTTTGATTACGGATCTTATGGGAAAAAGCAGAATCCCGAGCTCTCCGGCTGAAAGGGCTGAAGTAGTCAGAGCTCACGAAGAACGAGAACGAGCTAAAGCTGCAAAGGAAAGAGCTAAAAGGGCCAGAGAGGAGGATGAGGAAGTGTTCGGAGAGTACAGAAAAAAGAGAGAGAAGAAGAGATAATACGCCGAGAGGCTAATAGTTGAAGAACAAATAGAGATAGAGTGGGCGGAAAAAGAGAATCTGGAAAGAGAAAAGGCTAGACTTAAAGAAGAACTACGAGAGACAAAATTTTGAAGTAGAAGAAAGAGCAAGAGTCGGAAGCGAGAGGCCGCTCAGAAGCAGAAGGAGATCAGAAAAGAAGAATTTGAAGAAAAATTAAATAAAGTTGGAAACATTGTTGGAAACATTGAACTTCCAACACTTGAAGTTGAGAAAAGGCACATGTATGCTCCAACAGATCAGAAGATTTATCTCATGATGCCTAACTTCGCCAACCAATACAATGTCAGCAGTGAAGTTAAAGATAACTTCATGACTCATAAACAAGACAGAAAGACGGTTTTCACTACTGTTCCAATTACAAAGATAACAGCCATGAAACATAAGCAGTTTCAAGATACACCCATTTGGTACACAATCTACGAGACAGTCAGATCAAACAACAAAAGTTATTACATATGTGATAATGATCTGTTGTCCATCCATCCAGCTGATCTCATTTTTCTGGAAGAATTTATGAAGACTCAGCTTTCTGAACGCAAAGATCCACAAGACCAGGTTGCCTACACTAGAATTATTCTGTGTATGAAATCATACATTAGATACAAAAGGCAGGTCGACTTCCAGATTGGATTAAATTTCAAAATGGATAATCTGGCTATCTCTGCACCAAATGAGGAACTTGAAGGGATAAGCAAATTCAGAGTGGGTAGACTTCTTACTGAACCAGAAGAGGGAATCATCTTCAAAAGACCAAATGGAAAGAGCTTCTTTCGCATCAAAGAAGCTCACAAATACTCTTCTGAGGTAGTCTACATCATCAAGTGCTTTGCTGGCTTAGACACGACAAATCCAGAAGTTGCAAAGAAAATAGAGAAAAGACTTGATGGACTTCAGAAGAACAGAGAGCTTATCAATAATATTTCAAGTATCATCGCTGCTGTTGATCCTCTCTGAAGAAATTTTTTTTGACTTCATACTTAGGGGGAGAATGTTAGATATTAAAGTATGAGTCAAAGAAGAGATGTCTACAAATGTCAACACACACTTCTTGTTATAACTAATTGTTGTTAGATGCTCCCTTTATGACACATGGCACTTTGTAATTGGTTAGCATTTTGACTTTCTGTCTTTGTATCTGTATAAATAGCATTGTATTGTGTTAGTAAAGTGTGTCGATTAATACATTTACATTTTGAAGAATACTGTGCGTAATTCATTTCATAATCTTTGTTCTTCATTCTGTTTACTGTTCTATTGATTTAAATTGTTAATTGATCTGCTTCCGCAATTCACTCAGATTCAATACTCTCAATTAACAATCGGTTTAAAGGAATCTGGAACCAACAATTTGTACCATATTTTTCATGTAAGTCACTCAAAATCATATGCATTCTAAATACATGGATCATCTAGATGGACAACTATTGATTTTTAACATTGAGTACATTTGTGTGATACATAAAAGACAATGGATCAAGTTTTTTCATGTATGTGTGTGAGGGTTTTAACTGTGTTTTAGGGCATTATCTTATGTTACTTGGAAATGACATAAATGAGTGTGTAAATGATTGAGTAAATACGAGGCATGTAAGTAGTCGATATAGTCTAAATCTTACAATATTTGGATACTATAAGTGGTGAATCATTCGTCATATTATGAAATGCCTACTTCCTTTAGAATGCTAAATGTGAATACTGAAGGTGCGTTAAAGTATGATCCCTGGTATGGACTTCATTAAATGATATAAGATTTGAGAAAGTGATATCTGAATATACATTTAGGTTACACATACCTACACAGCGTAGGTTATCCTTGTAATCATGTGATACCTGTACGTGTGGTGTATATATATATCTGTGATACGTATATGGAACAAAAAAAAAGGTGTTACACGTGGTGCAAAAAAGGAATTTTATTTGTGGTGTGGTGATGTATGGTATGGACTTCATTAAATGATATAAGATTTGAGAAAATGATATCTGACTATACATTTATGTTACACATGCCTATACAACATAGGTTATCCTTGTAATCCTGTGATACCTGTGTGGTATATATATCTCTGTGATACCTGTATGGTACAAAAAAAAGGTGTTAGTGTAAAAAATGAGTTTTATTTGAGCTGTGGTGACTTAACAGGGGTGATACATGTGGAACTATATAAATAATGTTTGTATACTTATCATTGATGAGTAAAATTTTATATGGTACTTTCTCGTGTGTATGCTAATACTGAGTGTTGATTGTAGACAAACCAGATAATAAACGTGACATAGGATCGCCATCAAAAGATCCTGTAGATGCATCAAACCCAAAAAAAAAACAAAAATCAGTTAATGAATCTAAGGATCAGGTTCTAATACAATCAACCACCGGAGACATTCATTCTCCCAACGTTAAAGGTAATTTATACATAAGGATACAATATTTACTATTATTGTAATTTTAATGGTATTTATATCTTTTACACATTTAGTTAATATATTATTAAATGTTGTGCAGAAAAACCAACTGTTGTGACAACCTCATTGGGAGTTAAGGTTATCCTGCCATCTGCCTATTTAAAAAAGAAAGGTACTGTTCCAAGAGAGTCGGTTGGGAAAGGATGTTCATTACCTGTAGTCAGATCAAACGGGTCAAGAATCACAAAAGGGGATGTACAAAAGGATGTACCAGTCAATGATGGCAAATCACCGGGTGCGGGTTCCAGTAAAAGAAACGAAACTACATCAAAGGTTACCAAAGATGATACACCGAGGAAATCAACTGCTGTGAAGGTTTCAAAAAAGGCTACACCGACTAAATCAAAAGTTAACAATCCAAGTAACAATGAGAAAATGTCACCTGATAGTAGAAAGACGAATGCGCCCGTAAACAATAAAAAAAAGACGTCACCGAAGCGGAGAACAGCTGTTTCTAGCATCCATGGGAGTTCACCTGATACATCTGTATCATTGCGGACAAGGAGTCATATTTTAAAGGTATCTAGTAAAAACAATAGAAGCAACCATGGTAAACTAGGACGGAAGTCAGATAGTCCGGTGGCTAAGGAACGCACACATGTCGATAAACCGATGAGAACACGGTCGGCTGCTAAGAATAGGACAGGGATTATCAAGGATGGTGTTGATAGCTCCATCAAGAAACGGCTCGCAAAACAGGTTGTTGTAAAATCTCTAAAACAGAAAAATAATGGACAGATACATACGGTTAGGGTGCAAACAACTCCGAGACCATTATACCTGGGTATACAATCTCTTAACCCACACCGCTTAATATTTGAATTGTGTTGCTCCCTTTGACGTTTACGTGGTTTCAGCGAATCAAACGACTTCTTTTCGGGATACCCAAACTTTCTACATACAAAGTACTTATGTTGAATTTGATGATCGTTGTTTAGTTTTTGGGATGAACGTCTTACCTCAAATCCAGCCATTTTAGCGTATTTTTTTGTAGGCAGTGTATGCTATGTCCAACGAATCATACACATCGCCCACTACCGGTTTCAAAGAAGGTTCAACGTATGGGGTCCACCAACGTGTACCTCCAGGAGATATTGTTGATAAATGTGCCTCTACTTGCTCTTCACCTGATACAATTAATTTTCAACGACTGCATAAGAATGTATCACATATATCAAAACATTTGTATCACACAAATTCATAATTAAGAAATTTCTTAACCTGCTCACTTTTTCAAACAGACTACTAATAAAAATAAAGCCTTTTGTATAAGATATAAAATTTTACAATTCCAATTTCTTATAATAACAACATTTACAAACATAGTTTCCTCTTCATCTTCAAACTAACCACTCACATTCGTTCAAATATATCACATATATTCATACATTTGTATCACACATGTTCATCAAACTATTTCCTTCCAACGTACAACTTGAAATAACTAATTGTTATAAAACTTTATAAATTTCTATAACAAGAATATAATTACCGGTTACTTGAACGTTGGGTACACCATTAACACTAACAAAAATCGATTCATCATCAATAATTTCGTTATCTTCATTGAATTCATTATCTGATGGAAAAATATCATCATCAACAGGAAGCAACTGATTGAATGGAAGATTTCCAGTATCACTTTCTTCAGAAACATTGCATGGTTGCAAATCCATTTGATTCCCAACATCTACATCGCGTATGCTGTTGATTTCTTCAAAAACTTTCTCTTTGCCTTTGTTCATCTCGTGAGTTGTCTGTTTCTCTCTTCTCTACTGCTTTCAACAGGGAAATGATAATTGAAATGTTTTGAATTTCATTTGAGATTTTTTGGGAACTATTTTTGTTCGAGTATTTTTAGGAAACGTATATTTCTAAATTATATCAGATTGATTAAGTTGAAACTGTCAACAAATTAATAAAATGATAAATTAATATAATTTTACAAATTACTATGTTACCCTTTATGATTAAATGTATAAAGTTATTAAATGAATTAAAATGACTGGCTATAAAGAGATCTCATAGTTATCATAAAATAATGACTTCTCATTTGATTATCCCCATATATATATATGTATATATATATATATATATACTTTAGTTGGGGAGGCATAATACAAGAACACGCCTCTTTAAAAGAACAAAAGAACACTTTGTGGACCAAATATGATGTTAGTCCTACATAATAATCATACCTGATTCAATTGTGGGGCCCATTGAATCATATATGATTTAATATTATGTGGGACCCACATCAATGGTGGGGCCATTGAATCAGATATGATTTAATATTATGTGGGGCCCACATCTAATTAATTCAATCCGTTGCCGGAAAAGTTTCCGACGGATATTTCCGACGTATTTCCGACGGAAATTAATTTTTCCATTTTTAATTTTTTTTAATAATTTCCGTCGGAAATCCGTTAAAATCCGTCGGAAATTTCCGACAGAAAATTTCACTCGGAAAAAACCCGTCACAAATGCCCTTTTTCTGTGGTAGTGCAAGTCTTAATCACAAGACATGATTAGCATTAAACATTAACAAAATTCAGTAATCAAATTATTGAGGAAATCAACTTCCTTTTAAGAAGTAGAAACATAGACTAGAAATGAGAGATATATAATGTGGTCTATGTTTAGAAAATGTTAGCATTGTAGATACATATAACTTATAACCTTTAATGAGAGTATCAAACTTAATTAAAATCCATGCTCACGTCCCCAAATTGTTTGTTAAGTTACTGCTATCCCAAAATAAAACCAACTTCCCACTTTAATCTACAGTTATGCTTCCAAAGGAAAGAGGGAGTGTAATTGGTATTTATGTGATGCCAAACATACAGAACACGTTGATAAGGTGTTTGAAACTTCACTCACCAAAGTTTCAATTTAGTGTATATATGACTGAGAATTCCGAGGTAACTTTGCAGGTTGCAAGATTGACAGGAAGAGTACTACTGGTGGGTGTCAACTATTAGGCGGTAAGTTGTCCCTATCTCTGATGAGGTTGAAATGCATGCTGTCCACACTGATAGATCCCAAACAATCAAGATTGTAGAAAGATTAAGAACAAGAACAAGAATTGGATCACTGAAGTTGTATGTTGTATTGATTATTCAACTGTATTACAATGTATGTATCTTTACAAGCGCTATCTATCAACGTTAGTTATAACAAACAATTACACTATCTATTTATATACAATTAGAAAGACTAAAGTTACAGTACAAAGATGACAGACATGTTCAGAACTACTTCTGAACATCTTCAGAACTTCTTCAGAAGTGTCTTCAGAAACCTCTTCAGAACTTCTGAAGCATCCACTTCAGAAGTTATGCCTTAGGCTTTCATCATTTTATCTTCAGAGTTCTGAATCTTTCTTTTCAGAACCTAGTCTTCTTTTGAAGCTATTTTTGATATCTAACAATCTCCCCCTTAGCTTCAAAAGTTTAAATCATATTTCCAGAAGTTCAGAATTTCTCGGACATCGAATAAGCTTTCTGTACTCCAGAATAGATTCAATGATCCTTATCATTTCTTTTGCCAGTTTTCTGTACTTTTCCCATTCTTCATCACTAAGCTTCTTCTGTATTTTGTTTTTCTTCTTCTCTAGTGTATCCCTTATAATCATGAGAGTTCCATTACAGCACTTGTGGAATTCTTCAAATCTTACAAAGATTAATCTATCAAAGCATTTGCAAACAAAACCTGGAGGCTGAATGACTAGAGTACTGCTCTTTAGATTTTCAATATTTGGTAAGCTTAGATTTGGAGCACTCATATGTATTTTCTCTTTGCTCATTACATAAGCCACTTGGAAATCTGTCTTGGCTGCCCAAATGAATTCTCTGTACAAACCATCTCTAAGAACTGGGAAAGCTTTTCTGAACTTGGCAATAGAATCATGAAAAGGATATAAACTTCTGTAAACTCTTATCAAATCTCTGAGATAGACATTTTGAAAATCTGCTTCTGTAAAATTTGAGATCTCACCATCTTTTCTCTCAACAGTGAAGAAAGCATGCTTGTAATTTTTTTTCTGTTTCAGATCAGCTGTGATTACCTTCATTATTGGGCTCTCTTTTCTTACTTCACTTACATGAAGTCTGATTTTTCTGATGATGTCTGAATACCATTGTTTCCATCAAAAAGATTTCTGAATCCAGCAGGCAATGTAATTGAACTTTTGTTCATATTCCATGAACATTTCAGGATGAAAGTATTCAAGAAACATTGTCAAAGCATGTTCTTCTATTCTTTGCTCTTGTAATTGTTCTGATTCAGACTTCTGAGGAATAGGAACAACTTCATCTAGAGTGTTTTCAGAAACTTTTTCTTTTCCTTTTTCTGCTTCTTTGACTTATGAGATTTCCATCTTCTGAGAGAGCTTCTGAATTTCTTCAATGTCTTGCTTCTTAGTATGAATATGAAAATCATAGACATTGCTCAGAAGATAATCAGCTCCTTTAATTTTCTTTATTCTTGTGTGCCCAACCAAAGCACTTTTTCTTACATACTCTCTAAAAGATATCCTTTCCTTGATCAAGTATGTTATTTCTTCTACAACATCAGAAGAAGGAAGGTATTGTTCAGCATATTCTACTAACCACTTCAGAGTAGAAGTTAAGTACTTTGGTATGTCTGAAACTATAAATGTCTTTGACATAAATTCTCCTATCCTGTAAGTGAATCCCAAATCTGGATTTGTGAAAATCTTTGTTATTTCCTGTCTTTCTATATTTTCAGGCTCCAAGAGATTGACACTCCTTAATCTGAATTCTAATGCCAATTGGAAATCACGTTTAATTAGATTTCTGACATAGAGTCCTAGAATTCTCCTTATCTCAGAAACAGCTTCAGAATCTTCCCTCTTGACACAAAAATTTAAAACAATAAGTTTATCTTACAATCTCAACTTGTAAAAATCAAATAATGAAAATTCTGTTAAAGTGCCATCTCTTCTTTCAGCTCCAAACTTTATTATATACATATCACCTTCAAAAGCTTTAGATATACACCTGATCTTCTTGATTAAAGTTGAATCATGCAGTTCTTGTACCCCATATCTTTATACATAAGATCTCACCTTTGAAATGTACTCCTTAGACCATTCATCATTCACATAGTCTTCTAAGGTTGCATACCTGAGATTTCTTCTTTACATGCTGAGATAAGTATCTTCAGGAAATATCAGCTGGCTTTCTCCAGAGATATCAAAAATCATATCACCTTCATAGACTTTATCAACTACAGGTTCTTCAAGAATAGGAAAATCAATCTGAAAGATATTTATGCAGTTTCTGAATCTTACATGTGGCTTATCTGCTGCAATCATCAGAATTTCATCTGTAAAGTCAAAAGCTTCCATATGACTTAAATCAATTTCAATTTTAAACCACTCAGCTGGTTGATTGATGAATTCTTTGAAAATTGATAGTCTTTCATCCAAGAATCTACACAACAGATTCCTTGGATGATTTAGAATAATGTATCTCCAACAATATTGACTAATCAATATATACAAATTTTCAGAAACTTCATTTCTTTCAACTATTCTCAGACCTTGAGGTTCCCATATAATCAATTCTCTGTTCTCATTTTCAACCATTTCTTCATTAACTTCCATCTCTTCATCAAAGAGAATTACATTAGATAAATCACTTGGCTCTCCAATGATATCTTCAAAGGCAAGATACTCATTCAACATTTCTTCATTTGAATCAGGAATGATATCCGTGTCTTTAGAACTCAGCTTATTATCAGAATCCAGAGACACTTTCTCAGTTTCACACCCTTCTTCCATAAGTTCTTCAGAAATACCTTTTTCAACTTCTAGACCTTCATCTTCTGCATATAAGATATCTTCTATTGCTTCAGAAGTTTTATTAGTTTCATCGTTTGCTGTGTTCTGAACTTCTTCAGAAGTTTTCTCAGAAGATCGTTCAGAAGTCTGAACTTGAGCTTCTTCAGAAGATTTTTCAGAAGTGTTACCTTGTGTAGTATCAATATCTTCAAACACTTTCTGTCTCTTCTCCCCCTCTTGATTTTCAGGATCATCCTGATCATCAAGACTACGTTTTAAAATCTTTGCTTGTGAACCACACTCTAATGCAGAAAGACGATTGTTCAAGGATACCTGAGAGTTCTGAATAGTGGTTAACTGGTTCAGAATCTGAGAGATGTCATCTTTAGTTGCAAATTCAGAAACTGCTGGCTGAGTAGAAGATGTCATAGAAGTTTTTAATGACTAAACTGTTGAAATAACTTCAGAGAAAGAATACAAAATGGCTTTTTGAAAGTTACTTAGATCAGAAGTAGTTGCAAGTTGAAATTCATTTAGCTTATCCACCACTTTCTTCTCCTGTCCATCCAACCTATCCTCCAACACCTTATTGTTTTTATCCGTCAATTCCTTTATGTCCTTCTGAATCTTTGCAAATTCAGAAGTACAGAAATCCTTGAATTCTGAGAATTCAGAAGATGTGGGTAAAGTCCAAGACCAACAAATGGTCTTGTTTGCAGTCCTTCAGAAGAAGGCTAGCCTGTAGATGCCACAGCATCATGAATCACTTGTGATTCTGTTAATGAAGCTTTAGTGATGTTCACTCCACCAGGTCTTCCAACCAATCCTTGATACCCTGTAATAGGTATATCTATGGTTGTTATGGCAAGGTGACTAACACTTTGCTTGTGGACATCTGAAAGATGTGTGCTTGTGTGAATAAAGTCCACATGAAGTGGTTCAGAAGGCTCAAAGTTGAGTGGACTCTGAGACTCAAAGTGCAGAAAACTATGAAGGGGGGACATATGTCCTTCTTTTTCAACAATAGATTCTTCCAAGTGGGAACCTATTGGTAGATTAGCTGCGTGCCCCATGTGTGTTAATGAAACACCCTTCTGTTGAGAGATGGGTGAGTGGCTGGTGGGGTTAACAAGAGTTGCCATGGGCTCACTGGCTTTTTCAATACTACCCACCAAAGGATGTGGAGTAATAGATGATGTGGGTGCCCGGCTCAGAACAGTTAGTTCACAAGTTTGTTTATCTTTTACTTGTGGTTTCCCCTCTTCAGTTCTTTTTCTCACTTGTCTACCCACTCTCTCATTTCACTGTTGATTAATCGATATAAATTGCTTCAGCTTACACTCTGTTTATAATTCAATCGATTAATGCAGCAAGAAGAGAATCTGGAACCAACAAGATGTTATTAAATTTGATGATGAAGAGGAGGCAAATGAAATAAGAGACTTAATTGTGTGGAAATCTGATGTTATTCATGACATAGGAGAAGATATATTTTATTGGTTAAAAAGTTCTGTTTTGTTAAGACTTGGCTTTCTTAATCTTACAGGGAATATGGAGTGTAGATTCATGTATGGAAATTTGACTGTTTTCAAGAAGTTTTTGAGCCAACCAATTCATGCATTTCAACTTGAAAGAGATTTAAGTCATGTAGATTCAAATTTTTACAGATGAATTTTTCATGAGATTTTCTGACTTGGTTTATCATAAGTTCAGAGATTGTATTATGATCTCTACAGTATATCTTCCAGAAATTGAAGCTCCATTTCTTGATCAGTTGTTTGTAAAGGAAAATCCACTTGACTTGTGAGTCATGAAGATATTGTTTTTCCTGAAGACATTCATTTATATATGTACAGATCAAGCTTGAAGAACTGGACTTTGGAAAGTTTTATAAGTGATGAATGGTCTGAAGATTATGTTTCTCAAGTCAGAACTCATCATCAGAGGCATGGAATTCAAGATATGCTTGATTCTACTTTGATAAAATAATTCAGAAGTATCAGCAAGAAAGTAGAAGAAGATCTGAAAATTATCAGATTTGGAGCTGAAAGAAGGGATGATACTCTGATTGAATTCACTCAATTTGACATTTATGAATTAAGGCTTCAAGACAAATTGTCACTATTTAGTTTCTGTGTTAAAAAAGGTGATTCAGAACTGGTACCTAAAGTCAGAAGAGTACTTGGTATCTACCTCAGAAATCTTATAAATCATGATTTCCAGCTGGCTTTGGAAAGGGGATTAAAGAAAGTGAATTTATTAGAACCAGTTCACGTTGAACTTGCAGGTATTAGAAAGATATTTACATATCGAGAGCTTGGTTTTCACTATACATCTGAAGGAGTCACTGAACGTACCTTTATCATTTCTGACATCCCAAAGTTCTCTACTTCAACTCTGAAGTGGTTTTCAAATTATATGCAATGAATTCCTGGTGCCAAAGAAATAAAGGATGAAATTGATTACTTAATCAATGAAAGAATTCATTTTAGGGAACTCATCAGTAGAAGCTTGTCTGCTGGACATACAAAAATAAACAATAGTAGAGATGCAGATTACTTACTAACTATTATGATTTTCATGTTCATCTTAAAGAACAGAAATTGAGTTTGAAGTATTAGAAGAAGTTCAAAACATTCAATGCTCAGAAGATGTTACTTCTAAAAGAATTGCTGAAAGTTTTGAAAGGGTTGAAAGAGCAGAAAATAAAGAAGTTGTTGAAGAACAAGTTCAAAGAAGAAGAATGTTTGAGGCTGAAATTCTTCAACAGGCAAGAATTCAAGAGCATGCCTATACTCTGTTTCTTGAATACTTTCATCCTGAAATGTTCATGGAGCAAGAATAGAGGTTCAATTATGTTGATTGACGGATTAATAAGGAGTTTGCATTGAAGCAATGGTATAACATGATTGTTCATAAGCTAAAGCTACCTGTTTCTGAAGCCAGAAAAGAGAGCCCAATTGTGAAAGTAATTGAAGTTGCTCAAAAGAGCAAATTGGGATACAAGTATTCATTTTTCAAGGTGGAAAGGGTAAATGGAGAGATAAGCACTTTTACTAAAGTTGATTTCCAAAATTTGCATCTAAGAGATATGGTGAAGTTGTACAATAGAATTAATCCATTTCATGACCGTCTTTCAAAAATCAAAAAAGTATTTCCAGTCTTGAAAGATGGCATCCATAGAGAATTGATCTGGGCTGCTAAAACAGGTTTTCAAGTAGCTTATGTACATGGAAAGGAGAAAGTAAATTTGAGCAGACCAAATTTTGAGCTTAATGGTCTGAACAACATGAAGAAAGGAACTGTAATTGTTCATCCTCCTGTTTTTGTGTGCAAGGCAAGAGATAGAATGTTATTTGTAAGACATGAAGAGACACATAAGTGTTGTAATGGTACTTTACTGGCCATTAGTGAACGATTGGTGAAAATACATAAGAGAAGGCCAAAGAACTTAAGTGATGAAGATTGGTCATAATATAAAAAGCTTGCAAAAGACTTGAATAAGAGAATTGAAAAACTTCTGGAATACAGAAAGCTTATTTTGGGAGATGTTCTTCAAATCTTAAACTTCTAGAGCTATAACTTGAATTTTTGAAGTTAAGGGGGAGATTGTTGAGAATAATAAGATAATTTTGTAAGAGACTTGGTTCTGAAGCTTAATAGTTCAGATCTTCTGAACTAGTGGTGAAATAGATAAATGATTAAGTAAAGCTCAAAAGTCCAAGATCGGAAATCTGAAGAAGAGTTTCAGAAGTAAAGCGATGAAGAGAAGCCTAAGGCATAACTTTTAAAGTGGCAACTTCAGAAATTCTGAAGATTCTGAAGTGTTTACGAGGAACTTCGAAGACGAGTTATGAAGAAAGTTTAGAAGCAGTTCTGAAGTAAATACTTACACGTGTATAGATACTATTAGTTTGTCATGTAACTACCTGTTCATTTACTATCTCTTATGGTGTATATATAAAGAGTTAGTTTGTCTAATCAAACTAACGTTCATAGATATTGTACTTTCATGATAAATACTGTTTGTAACACTTGTTCATATCAATAATACATCCGACTACGTTGCTCAAATCTTGTTCTTTATCTGTTATTCTTTCTATATCTTGATCTACGGAAACTTACACCTACGATCAAGAATTTCCAAAGCCTAAAGAAGAATCCTTCAGTTCCTTCAGTGTGTCATCCTAAAACTGGAAAGGAGATCCCTGGATCTATTCATAGATCAACTCCTCGAATTAAGATTAATCTCACTCCATCTGAACCTGAGAAACTAGTTGTTCCTCCTAGGACAACGGAGAGAGGAATTCTTGGCCCTGGTCCTAGAAATGTTTTGACCTCTTCTCTGCATGCTTCCAGCTCAAAACCTGTTTTCAAATACCCAAGTGATATCACTGTGGTGAGACTACTCACATTGCTAGTAAATGCCCAAATGTTGTTAAAGCTGAAAAATTAGCTTATGGTAAGAAAATAGCTCAAGCTATGAAATCAGCAAAAGTGAAATCCACCAAGGTTGTTAAAACAACTAAGAAAAAGATTATCACTAACAATAAGTCTTCGACAAGTATCATATACGCCATACTGTTGTTTCCACTAACACTACAGGACCCATAGTTCAATGGGTACCTATGAAAAATTAATCCCCTTTTATCTTATATAGAGTGCTAAAGGTATCTGGTATCAACATAACGGATGCACAAGGCACATTACACTAGGGGAGAGCAAATGGACGAAGCGGCCCGAACCGGCACCGAACCGGCTTGGAACCGGAAGCGGAAATGAAATATTATAAGAACCGATAACCGGACCGTATAGGTAATACCGGTGTCGGTGCCAGTACCGGTTTCAGTCCCGGTTTTCCAGTCAAAAACCCGGTTGTAACCGCTTTAATTCCAAATCAACTAACAAAAATCATACTCTAATTTTTCAAAATATTCGTAGTTTAATATTTATTGAAATCTCAAAATGTTCATAGTTATTACCAAATCAAGTGTAAAGTAATCCCAAGATGTTCAAAGTTTAATACCAATTAAAAAATCAAGCATAAAATAATCCCAAAATATTCAGAGTTTAATACTAAATCAACCAACAAAAATCATCTTCTAACTTTCCATTGCCCTCTTCCCATTGCTTTGTCATCTTCTAAAAATCATCCAAAAATATTCAAAGTTTAATATTATGGTGTTTTAGGATAGAGAGGTGGAATCTTTTTTTGTTACAAAAGATATACTTGTTAAATTTTGAAAGGTTATTTTGAGATATTAGAAAACATAATAAATTAATTAAATTAGGATTAGATACTCATTTAAAATTCCGGGCCGGTTCCGGTTAATTATCCGAAAAATTGGCACCGAACCCGGTTTGGAACTGGAGGCGAATATGGAGGATTTGAAGAACCGAAAACCGGATCAGTTGGACTATACTGGTGCTGGTGCCGGTCCCAGTTCGGGTCGGTTCTTGTGGGTCAAATGCTCACCCCTAAATGACAGGCAAAAAGTCTCTGCTCTATGAATATAAAGAGGAACAAGGTCGCTCAATGACTTTTGGTGGAAATGATAAAGGATACACCAAGGGTTATGGCATTCTATCTAATAGAGCAACCTCTTTTAGTCGTGTTGCTTATGTTAAGGGACTAAAGCATAATCTCTTATGCATTAGTCAACTCTGTGATAAAGACTTCAAAGTCTTGTTCACAAAGACCAGATTTGCGGTCGCTGATAAAAATGACAAACTTGCCTTGAAAGGCAAAAGATAAGAGAACGTATACATCATCAACATGGATAGCACTCATTCATATAATGTGTGTTTTCTATCAAGGTCCTCCTCTGATATAAATTGGCTATGACATAAAAGACTCTCTCATATGAACTTCAAGATGATAAATGATCTGTCTCAAAAGAAACTTGTCAAAGGACTCCCTAAACATTCTTTACAAAGGAATTTCTTTGTTCATCATGTGAAAAAAGAAAGTTGACAAAGGCTACTTTCATATCTAAACAAGTTTCTTCAGTGCCCACTCATCTTCAATTACTTCATATGGATCTATTTGGACCAGTCAACATCCAATCCATATCTGGAATGAATTACACTCTAGTGATAGTTGATGAATATTCAAAATATACCTGGGTATTCTTTCTTCTATCTAAGAGTGATTCACCTAATGAAATTTTCTCCTTTATCAAAAGAATGGAAGTCCTGAACAATCTAACTGTTCGCTCTATGAGAAGTGATCATGGCACTGAATTCAAAAACAATACCCTGGTTACCTTCATTCAAGAAAAAAGAATCTCTCATAATTTCTCATTACTGAGAACTCCTCAGAAAAATTGCCTTGCTGAAAGAAGAAATCGAACGATCATTGAAGCTGCTCGATCGATGCTCAGTGAATCTCGTTTACCAACTCAATTCTGGGCTGAAGCAGTTAACACTTAATGTTTCACTCAGAATTGATCCCTGATAGTAAAGTGATTCAAGAAGACCTCCTATGAATTATTTCGTGGAAGAAAAGCCTCTCTGAGCTATCTACATAGCTTGGGATGTAGGTGCTACATCCTGAATGACAGTGATCATTTAGGTAAGTTCGATCCAAAGGCGGATGATGGTATCTTTCTAGGATACTCCTCAGTTTCCAAGGCATTCAGAGGCTTCAACAAACGAAGACAACATGTTGAAGAAACCATGCAAGTTAAGTTTGTTGAATCCCACTCAACAAATTCTATTCCTGTCCCTAAAGACAACGAGGAACTGAATAATTGGATGAAATCTCATTATGGGGAACCTGAATCTTATTTTAATACACCTCATGTCACTGAAAATAATGATAATGAAGGTCCTAACCTGATTCTTACCTCAAGTAAAGATCCATCCTCCTCAAGGATGGATGTTACTCCTTTGAATCAGGTTACTCCCTCTAATTCCTCCAATGGTGATTCATCAGTGAACAACCAAGTTCCTCTCTCAACTCAAGAGAATGCACAACCCTCTGGATCTCCTCTAGAGATGATCATGATTGATGAAGAACCAATAACTGATGCATCTTCTGTGCTCCCTGAACAAGTCGTTGAATCCAATGTTGATCAAACTACTCAACCACCGGCTCAGCGATGAACTCAAAATCACCCCATCGATCAAATCGTTGGTGATCCAAACTGTTGATCCAAAACTCCTGTCAGTGATTTGAATATGATTCCTCTCTCTACTTAGTGAAAATTTCATATATAAGTTATAGTTCAAATTCAGCGACGGCATACGCTGACGGCACTCAGCGATCGCTAAATATCAGGAACTCCAAACTTATCTCTGAAGATCTGAAGAACAACAGTCACACCACAAGTCCATTCAGCGATAGTCGAAGACCAAGGTGAAGATAGAGATAAACAGCTAAGTGATCTGAAGCGGTCCAAGTGATAGAAAAGTTTATCTAACCAGAAGTATGAAATCTTGCAAGGCCTCAGCGATACCTCAGTGACTTCATCCTTGAAGTCCATGGATCAGCGATCAAGTGAATCTTTCGACAAGATTAATGTTGATCTTATCCTCGATGCACAAAAGTCAAAACCTCTATACCTTGTCAGAAAGGGACGTACGGATTATCTCTTATGTCCCCCATCATATCTGATTTGGTACTGTTCATAGGTGGCCAAAAGCATGGCCATCCTACTAACCGAAGGACAAACATCCTCCACATGTTTGACACGTGGCATGTACTTTTTTCTTTGCATTAAATACAAAGGGGTATAAAAAGATGGGAAATCTCTTTCCATCTTCATGTATGCTATTTCTCTCTAAAACCGTCTACTACTATTTTTCTTTCTTGTGCATCATCTTATTGTTTTCTTTAGTTGCAATAGAATAGGTTTATACTTATTCTTCTTCCGCTTGTAACTGTAATTTTGTTTATTGATATAAACTAATTGAAAAACGAAAATCTACTTGTGTTTTTATTCAACCCCCCCATCTACAAACTGTTCTACATATTTGAACTCTTATAAACCCCTTTGGGACCAACAAGTGGTATCAAAGCAGTGTTTTTCTCTTCAAATCTTTAAAACAACATTTCAAAACAAGTTATTTTAAAATGGCTAACACAAACACTAACTACATAGACAATGGATCTTTAGCTACACCTCCAAGATTTATCCGTGATAATTTCCCTCTATGGAAGGAAAGCATGACTCTATTCCTAGAAGGGTCAGATCCTAAGATCCCCTTTTATCTAGAGAATGGACCATACATTCCTATAGTTGTGGCTCCTGCAGTTCCTGCCACCACCACCACTGCAGCCATACCTGAGAGACAAACTGTAAAAACTCCAAGTCAATGGACTGATGAAGACAAAAAGGAAATAGTTATTGATGCAAAAGCTAGATCCATAATTGTCATGTTTCTTCCTGATAAAGTTTATCATTCTGTAATGAAAATGAGAACTTTAAAATCCATGTGGAATACTCTCTGTATTCAATATGAAGGAACTGATGAAGTTCAAATTACTCGTAGTATAAATTTGGTAAGACAGTATGAAAGTTTCATGTTATTGAAAAATGAAACTCTTTCTCAAATTCACCAAAGATTTAACTATCTCCTGATTGACATGAAAACTGTTAATCGAGAATAATCTAATGCTGAAATACTGACAAAATTCATGGAGGCACTACTGAGCAAAGAGAAGTGTACACTACATGTCTTAAACTGTCAAAAAATATTGAGACCTTGTCTCTAAGCGCTTTATATGGGATGCTGCTAAATCATGAGCAATCTCAGGCATTAAAAAGAAACCTCATAAAGGACATCAAAAGTTCCAAAAGTACTTCTTTGGCACTTTGTGTCTTCAAAGGCTGAACCTTCTAAGCGTGTCTCTTTCTATCACTGCTATGACTAAGTTAGATCAAACTAACTCGGAAGAATTCACTAATGCCGACATCTCTGAATTTGATGACTCTCTAGCTCTTCTTACTAACAATTTCTGAAGATTTGCGAGAAAGAGTAAGTCAAAGACTCTTCCTGCTGATAAGTCGTCAGCAATCTGCTAAGAGCAAGGGACACTTCGCAAGTGAGTGTAGATCGAAGAAAGTCGCTGCACCAACATCTTCTTAGATCCTTGATAAATCCAAGAAAGAAAAATACTCTAAGTTAAAAGAGAAATATCAGAATCTAAGAAATAACCAGCGAAAAGGAAAAGGCCTTGTCGCTGAGGAGGCAGATTGGGATCAGGAAGACGATTGGACAAATACCACTGATGAATCTGAATCAGATGAAGAAGACATAGCCCTAATATGTCTTATGGCTAGAATTGAAGAAGCTGAAGAGGCATTTGAGACATCTTCTTCAGAATCTCCATCAACTCAGGTACCTACCCTTCTAACACCTCTATACCTGAAAATGATAGCTTCTCGGCTCTCAACTCTATGACTGTTGAATTTTACAATGCTTTAAATGGAAAGATCAAAGCTGAACAAATTAACCTTGATCTATCTGAACAACTAAAGAATTGTCATCTGAAAATCAAAGAACTTTCTACGATCGAAGAAAATCTTAAAGACCAAATATTTGTAAATCAGACCATAAGCATTGAAAGACAACAAGCTATCACTGAGCGGAAAAGGATATCGCTGATCTTAAAGCTAAAAAAGCCACCATTGAAGGCTAGTGTAAATCTTCTGATAAGATTAGTGAGATCATAAAAGCTTAGATTCCTACTAACATCCAAAGTGGTCTTGGATATTCTTATGACCAAGAAGAAACTGACACTGACCGTTCCATGCTGAAATTTGGAATGTTTGTTTCTTCTATCCCTTACCCCTCATCTCAGAGTACTCCTATCTTAGAGACAAGACCTTCTGAACCTCTCTCTAAGGATTCAGGGAAAGTGACTTAAGACAAGTTCATTAGTCAAGTTCCCAAGAACAAGAAACTCCTTTCATTGAAGAAAAATCCTTTTTTTTCTTCAGTAAGTGAATCCTCTAAATCCAAGAAGAAGGTCCCTGACTTATCTCCGAGACCAACTCCTAAGATTAAGATTGATTTGACTCCTCCTAAGCCTGAGAAACCAGTGGTTCCTCCCAGGTCTATGGAAAAAGGAATTCTTGGACCCTGTCCTGAAACCATGACTCCTATTCAGCATGCTTTTAGTTCTAAACCCATTTTTAAGTATAGGAAATGTTATCACTGTGGCGATACTACCCACATTGCTAGTGACGGTCTAAATGCCACCAAAGCTGAAAAATTATCCCATGGAATGAAAACTGCCCTAGCTGCGAAACCAGCAAAGGGTATGACTGTCAAAGTTAATAAAACAACTAAGTCAGGAAAGACCATGAAGGATAAAGTTTCAGCTAATGCCTCTCCCATTTCCCCTGTTAATTCCACTAACAATGCAGGACCCATAGTAATATGGGTACTATGAACAATTGATCCTCTTATTTTTGCAGAGTGGCAAAGGTATCGGGTATTTAGATAGCGGATGCTCAAGGCATATGACAGGCAGAAAATCTTTGCTCTCTGATTATAAGGAGGAACCTAGTCCTTCAGTGAACTTTGATGGAAATGGCAAAGGATACACCAGATGTTATGGCATTCTATCTAACGGAGCAACTTCCTTCTCTCGAGTTGCATACGTTGAAGGACTAAAGCACAATTTATTGAGCGTTAGTCAACTCTATGATAAAGACTTCAAGGTTTTATTCACATAGACTAGATGTGCGGTCACTGACAAAAACAATATGCTTGATTTAAAAGTAAAAAGATCAGAGAACGTATACGTCATCAACATGGATAGCACTCACTCTGACAATGTGTGCTTTCTATCAAGAGCATCCTCTGATGTCAACTGGCTTTGGCATAAGAAACCTTCTCATCTTAACTTCAAAGCAATAAATGACCTATCAAGAAAAGAACTTGTCAGAGGCCTACCTAAACATGGCTTTGCAAAGGAATCTCTTTGTTCAGCGTGTGAAATAGGGAAGCTGACAAGGGCTACTTTCAGATCAAAGCAAGTATCCTCTATAACCATTCCTCTTCACTTACTCCATATGGATTTATTCGGACCTTTCAATGTCCAATCCACATCCGGAAAGAAGTATACCCTTGTGACTGTAGATGAATATTCCAGATACACTTCGGTGTTCTTTCTACGATGTAAGAGTGATACCCCTGATGAAATAATTTCTTTCATCAAAAATATTGAGTTGCTGAATAATATCCCTGTTCGTTTCATAAGAAGTTATCAAATTCCTCTCCAATCCCTGAAGAAGATGAAGAACTATTCAACTGGATGAAATCTCATTATGGGGAACCTGAATCTTATTTCAGTACACCCCCTGTCACTGAAAATAATGATGATGATGGTCCTATTCTTATTCCTACTTTGCTGAATAGTAACAATTTATCATCAGGAATGAATGTTGCTCCATTAAATCAGATTCCTCCATCCAGTCCTTCTATTGATAATTCTTCAGTGAATAATCAAACATCTTCTTCTTTTCCAGGAAATGAAATTCCCTCAGGATCTCCTCCTGAGGTAATTAAAGAAAATGAAGATCGTCACGCTGATCTAAAATCCCCTCACGAACAGGCCGTTGAATCTTCAATTGATCCAAATCCTCGGCTACCAGCTCTGAGATGGACTCAAAATCATCGCATCGATCAAATAGTTGGTGATCCCAGTATAGGTGTTCAAACAAGAAGAAGTATGGCTAACATATGTCTATATGTAAACTTTATTTCCGTTATAGAACCAAAGAAGATCGATGAAGCAATCTTAGATCAAGATTGGATTAAAGCCATGCAAGAAGAACTCTCTGAGTTTGAAAGAAACAAAGTTTCGAAGCTTTTTCCCAGACCCTCTAACAAAACCGTAATAGGCACCATATGGGTGTTTCATAACAAGTTAGATGAAAACGGCACTTTCACTCGCAACAAGGCTCGAGTTGTTGCTCAGGGATACAGACAAGAGGAAGGAATAGACTACGATGAAACTTTTACTCCTGTGGCAAGATTGGAAGCAATCAGATTGTTCCTAGCCTTCGCTGCTCACAAAAATTTCCAAGTCTATCAAATGGATGTCAAAAGTGCTATTCTAAATGGCAAGTTGAAAGAAGAAGTTTATGTTGAACAACCTCCTGGTTTCGCTGATACAAGACATCCCAAATACGTCTATAAGCTAGGCAAGGCTCTCTATGGGTTGAAACATGCTCCCCGTGCATGGTATGAAACTCTCTCTAAATACCTTCTCGCCGAAAAGTTTGTTCGTGGTAAGATTGATCAAACTCTCTTTCTTAGAAAACGTAAGGACACATATCATTCTTGCTTAGATATATGTAGATGACATTATCTTTGGTTCCACAAATCCCAAACTTCGCACTCATTTTGCCAAACGTATGAAAAAGGAATATAAAATGAGTAAGATGGGTGAACTAACATATTTTCTGGGTCTTCAAGTAAAATAATCTGAAAAGGGTATTTTTATTTGTCAAAGTAAATATATTAAAGATATGCTGAAATTTTTTGATTTAACTCAAAGTTCTTCAATGAAAACCCCTATGGCCCCTCCTCTTACTTTAAACAAGGACCTTGATGGTAAACTTGTTAATGTCACTGCATATAGAGGAATGATAGGATCCTTACTTCATCTAACTGCTAGTAGGCCTGATATTATGTATGCTACTTGCTTATGTGCTAGATATCAATCCGAACCCAAAGAATCCCATCTTATCGTTGTAAAGCGCATATTCAGGTATCTGAAAGGGACTCCTAATCTTGGTCTTTGGTATCCCAGAGACTCAAGGTTCGATCTAATGGGTTATTAAGATAGTGATTTTGCAGGATACAAGATAGATAGGAAAAGCACCACTGGTGGGTGTCAGCTCATTGGTGGAAAGTTGATTAGCTGGACAAGTAAAAAGCAAAATTCAGTGTCCACATCCCTCGAATATGTCGCAGCAGGGAGTTGTTGTGCCTAAATTCTTTGGATGAGAAATCAACTCGCTGATTACGATATTCAACTATCTAAAATCCCTCTATATTATGACAGCACTAGTGCTATCGCAAAAGCAAACAACCCTGTACTTCACTCTAAAACCAAACATATTGAAATCAGATATCATTTTATCAGAGATCACATTATGAATGGTGAAATTGAACTTCATTTTATTCCTACTGATTTTCAGCTCGCTGGTCTTTTTACAAAACCACGTGATAAATCAAGATTTAACATGTTAATCACCGAACTAGGAATGCTAAACATGGAAGAATAATGTGTTACACTGTTTACACCTTCAGTGATTATAAAAATGAACTTCAAACTCTCTAGTCATTCGCTGAACTCTAAAAAGAAGTTATTCAGGTATGACTTCTAAACTCTTACACTCCCTGAATGTCTTCCTATTCAAAGAATGAATCAAACTTAACACCCATCACTGACAATCCTTTATTGTTAAATGATGAAGGAATTTTAAGGATAATGATTAACATTTTTTTTGATAATCTTATTCACTTTTTCAAATAAGAAAAGGACACGTGAGACCTTTATCTGACACACGAAGGACCACGACGTTTCCTTTTCTATCAAACCCTAGGGACGTGCGCATGGTCATCATTACCTATCAAAAAGCTAAAACCGTTGTTTAGCATTCTCTCTCCAAATTTCTCTCTCCTGCTATATATGAAACAATCGAACTCATTTAATTCTTTACGTGCTCAAATCTTTCAAAAAGGAAAAGAATTATTTTCGAACTTTCAAGTCTCACCAAGAACACGCACTTGTGCGTTTTTCTTCCGTTTTCACTTCTAAGGTTTGATCTACTATATTTCTTTTCAAAAAACCACTTTAATGTTGTTTACTTCTTCCATAAATCTTTTATAACTTCTTGTTATAACGATTCATTCTGTAAAATTTTGTCTTGAAATTAATATAAATTATTTTTTTAAAACCTGTTCTAAGTCTCTTCTTAGAACAGAAGAAATTTTGGTTTAAATCCAAAATTTTATTCTAATTTCTCAAAAACCTGTTTCTGGTCATTTTGTTTACCAAAGTTTTCTTTTCCATTAAAAAAATTCTGAAAAATAACAAGTATTTTGATTTTTTTTCATCAAAACACTTGTTTTCTTAATCTTTTCAAAGTTCGGTATTCTTTGTACCAAAACTCATTCTGGTTTATACATTGCTGTACTAAGCCATGATTTTTCTATTTGGTGTCCCTATCTTTGAAACAGAAATGGCGTCATCCAGCATGAATGTTCAAACTGAAGAATCTATCCTGTCACTCTCGAGGAGCCCCCCCTGCGTGTACCTTCACTCACGAGCAAGCAACGTTCAAGCCACTGCAACTATACGGCTCTTGTGGACATCACTGAAGACAAACCGCAATTCAAGGATGGAAAGACTTTTATCAAAGCTTACCCGCTGATGTATGCCTTCGTCCACAACCCCGTTGGGATCACTTCTCATCTGCAAGCCCTATGGTACACTGCTCTCTACACCTCCCTTAGCACTGACAACGGCAACGTACTCTTTGCCATAGGATTCACCATCCCTCTTTGGCATTTCTCTTTCACTGTCGGTTTCCTCAGGAACGCCCTTTGTCTTCCCTCTCGAGGCAAGAATCAGCAATGGGCACCTGAACCCACCAGGGATTAGATTGTGGACTTCTTGGACTCCATCGGGTATAAGTGGGAAAATCCTTCTGAGAAACCCATCACTAAGATGGAAAAGAACCCACAAAGTGGCAGCATATCTTCACCCAGGTTATTCAGTGCCTCTGTTCAAAGACTGGCTCCCAAGATCAAGCTAGCAAGCACTACATGGATCTTGGCTACGCTCTCTGAACCAACTACAAGTTGAACTACGCTGACTACATTTTTAGCCACATGTTCAACAGGGTAGGCGCTCAAGAAAGGGGAAAGTTCATCCCTTACCCAAGGTTCTTTGCCACAGTCATGGAACTCTCTTTCAAGGACGAGTACCCCACGTTGGTGAATCAAAGCTTCTCAATGGTTGGGAAGAAATCGCTGGACATTGATGAACAGCAAGGGATGCTCCCTATACCCCCTACATGATGTAGTTAATCAACTCTGCAGCTCAGGTGTCATACCACTGAACAACCCATCAGTGATTATCAAAGACACCACCTCTCCCTTAAAACACAAGGAACCGACCGATGGTCACAAAAATACCGTCGCTCATAAGCCCTCTCTCAAAAAGCAAAAGAAGGGAGTCTCTCAACAGGCTACCCTCTCTAGCAAAGGCGTACTACTAACGCCACACTCTACCCCAGCGACGACAACGGTCTCTACATTCGTTGCCGCTTCTTCAGCACTACCTCCATCTTCAGCGACTCCGGTCACTGAAGGTGTAATAGTCAGCTCTGCTGAAGCTAGATCAGGTACTACAATCCCAGCCTTCTCTTCTTCTTCGTCTACCATCACTTCCTTGGTCCTCACAACAACTCATGATTTGACGATTGTTGTCCCTATCTCTGATGAGGTTGGAATGCACACTGTCCAAGAATCAGTTTTGTTTCGACAATCTAACTCTTCGAAAGCAACGAACACAGGACCTCAGGATGCTTCTCACAAACTTTCTAAGACACAGGTTAATGACCCACAAGACACTACTGTCGTACGTGGTTTCCCTGAGAGTAATCCTCACGATACTCTCAAGGTTAAAAACATTCCTACACCTCACCTGTCATCCAATTCGGATATCTTTCTGGCTTCTTTATTTGTGTTATCATCAGGTATTGAGGCACCCCGCTTCTCCTCAGCAACTACCACCACAACAATTCTTGATATTCCTATCAGTGGACCCAGCACCTCTCTGAAACCTGTAGAGATCAGAAAACTGAAGAGGGAGAAATTGGCTCCGAAGTTTCCTTCCATCAACGTTGAGGTCCCCAAGATTGTTCTCCCTGCTCCTTCATTTCCAGCGATAGAGTTCCTGGTAAATGAAGTTGCCTTCACCAGGCAAAGACTGGACACTCTACACACGACTTCAGAGATTATCTTTCAAGTCGTTGGCGACACTCCCGGAATAAAGGCCATTGTCAATAACATCGACACTAATATTCAATCAGTGAAAGATGACAACTTGGCCAATAAGAGGGCCATCGAAAACCTGGAGAAGGAGGTGAATGCTCAGGGAAAGACTCTTGAGGCCATTCAAAAGGCCCAAGCTGATATGTTGCTCCTTCTTCAAGGCATAGCTGAGAATGGGTCTTCCTTCCCAAATGAAGACCGGACTACTCTGGGTCAAGTCACCTAGAACCAGTCTGCACACACTGAGAGCCTTAAGTATATCAGCTCTAATTTGCGTACGCTGACGGTGCACTGTCTACCTCCTAATAACACAGAAGGGGAGAGATGTGCAAAAGAGCTCGCCGATGAGATTATTGGGGAGGTAAATGAAGCAATCCCTGTAACCCCAATCACTCTTTACTCTCAAGAGCAACAACTTCAGCAACCACAAGAACCTTCTGTTGCTGAAGAAGATGATGATGAAAACGACGATGAAATCCCTCATCATGACGGAAAAAATGATGATATTGATGATGATGATGATGATGATGACATTCATTCAAGCTTCACAAAATTCTTTATCAACAATCGTCCAGGCGCCTCTCTGCCTGGAGTGATATTCAGAGATCCTTTGGGGGACGGACCTCCTCCTTCTCAAGGACATTCCGATCCCTCAGGAAAAGGGAAACAAGTGATGAATCTCGATTCCACTCCCACAAACTCTGAGGGGGAGACCACAATCGAGGTAAGCCTTTTTCTTGTCCTTTACACTCCCATCTCTGGACCTCTAACCTATCCCTCATATTCTCCTTCATATTTTGGATCTGATGAACCTCTCTCTCCAATGAGTCCAGTCCCCCAAAGGACTCTCCATTTTTTAGAGAACCTTCGTTTTAAGACCAGTTCCTATATACATATATATATATATATATATATATATCTGACACTGAGTCTAAAGAAGAAGAAGGCCTCGTTACAAGGCGTGTAAATAAAGAAGCAATAAGGGAACCTGAAGAAGAAGGGAGAAGAATAAACTTCCTGAAGGAACTGGAAGCAACCCGAATAAAAGTGACTCGCATCTCTGAAACAGTTGAACCAACGCCTCTCAGGGTATCAGATGAATTCTATTTTCTGTCCAAGGAAGAAAGAGCATAAGCCCTTGAAGCTCAAAAGGCAAGAGATGAACAGCTGAGACAAGTAGAGGAAGATCTCAAACTTGCAAGACAAATGTTCGGAGAAGATGCATTAAGATAAGAAGCGGCCAAGAAGCAAAATGATAAAACTGAAAAGGTCGTTGAAGCTGTTGCCCAAAAAGATCTTGCAAGCACTAAAAAAAGAAGATTCTACAAGCACTAAAAAAAGAAAAACGGGCAGAATGGAACAGGGAACTGCAATGGTGAGCTGAACGGGTCTCACACCGAAAGTATAACTCAACTATCACTCGTGCAACTATCGAAGGATACACTACCAAAAAGAGTGGTCTGAAGGTGTATGTACGGATGTATAGACATGGAAGGTATGAACGTTTAGAAGCCAAGTTCCTAAAGTTCTATGTATTCTCTGAATGGTATGAAATTAGAGATGCCATTCAGAAGTCCAAGTCCAAGTTCAAAGATGTTGTAGACAGGATCATCGATCAATTGCTGCAAAGGATGTCACAATACGTCCAGGTTCCTCCTCTCCCTGAAAAGATCAAGAAGAAAGCTTCAATAAAAGATGTTGAAGAAGTTCCACTGCTCAGAAATGAACATGAGACTAAATTCAATTTTGAAAGTCTTTTCAATACTACCATTCTCCTTCCTGACCTATCAACGATCAACACATCCCTGCCTGAAGGAAGAAGCTTGGAAACAGATGAAATCATTATTCTACCGGAAACAGGAATGTCTTTTAGAGGAAATGATGGACATTTAAGATTTCTTCGAAACAAAGAAATCAAAAAGGCACCCTCTGTACTTCTCAAGATCTTATACTACAGTTGTTGTGTTTATAATGACCGTCTTCTACTTCAGAAGAAGATCTATGAGAGATAATTAAGAAGAAGAAAATAGAAACTCTCTGATTAAGTTTTTTTATCTTTACCTTTGTAATATTCTTCAGTGAATTGTACTTAACCCTTATTGTAATTTCATTTTCTATGTAATTCTTCAGATTATCATCAATGAAATTTCAATGAAGTACTCTATTCCATCTGTGTACTGAAAAAATCCCTGAAAACAGTAAATGGGACAATGAACATAAGAGTTCTATTTTCTTTAAAACCTCCTTACTCACTGACATTACACTCTGCAATTAACCCAGTGAATGTAATTTATAGATTTTATACTTGTAGAATTGTGATTTCATATCCTTATAAATGAAACTCAATTCAGATAGTAATGTCAGGTAGGTTCCTTGTTAACTCCGTACCAACTCGTGTTCTATTTGATTCTGGCACTACTTTTTCTTTTGTGTCCACTATTTTCTATCCAAGTCTACTTGTGCCCGTTAGTATTTTAGAGGATACCTATGTCTTTGAAATAGCCGATGGTACGGAAGTCCTAGTTTGGGATGTCCTTAGAGATTGCACTTCAGAGATCAAAGAGAAGAAGTTCCCGGTAAATCTCACATTGATGGCGATAGGAGGTTTTGATGTAGTGATTGGAATGGATTGGCTTTCCAAAAACCAAGTTGAGATCGTATGCTCCAAGAAATTGATCCGGATTTCTTTAATGGATGGCAACATGGTGGTAGTCTACGGGGAGAGAAGGAGAGGCGATGTAGTATTTCTAACCATGGCAAAGGCACGCAAGTGCCTAGACAAAAGGTGTCCTTCATTTGTAGCCTATGTGTTGGATGCAAAGTTAGAGAAGAAGAAGCTGGAAGGCGTTCGGGTTGTTAGTGAATTTCCCAATGCATTCCCCGAGGACTTACCCGGTTTTCTACCCGACCGTCAAGTTGAATTCCATATCGATCTTGTACCCAAGGCCGCTCCCATTAGAGCGCCCTACCGGTTGGCACCATCCGAAATGCAAAAGATGATGTTGCAACGACAAGATCTTTTAGAGAAGGGTTTTGTGAAGCCAAGCTCGTCGCCGTGGGGTGCTTCGGTTTTGTTCATGAAGAAGAAAGACGGCACGATGAGGATGTGTATCAATTATCGAGAATTGAATAAAGCAACCGTGAAGAACAAGTTCCCACTCCGAGAGTTGATGATCTTTTTTATCAACTACAAGGAGCGGATTGTTTCTCAAACATCGACTTATGTTCAGGTTACCATAAAGAGGATGACGTGGCGAAGACGGCGTTTAGGACGCGTTATGGCCATTATGAATTCCTTGTGATGTCGTTAGGTTTAACGAAGACACTAGCGGTGTTCATGAATTTGATGAACCAGGTGTGTCAAACTTTTCTACACAAGTCGGTAGTAGTGTAAATTGATGACATGCTTGTCTATTCTAAGAACGTGTTGGACCATGAACAACACCTTCGAGAACTCCTAAAAGTTTTAAGAAAAGAGAAATTGTACGCCAAATTCTCTGAGTGCGACTTTTGGTTGAATGAAGTCCAATTCTTGGGTCATGTTGTCGCTCAAGACGCAGTGAAAGTGGACCCATCCAAAATAGAGGAAATGATTAATTGGGAACCTCCTAGGAGTCCGTCGGAGATCAGAAGCTTTTTAAAATTAGAGGGCTACTATTGAAGGTTCATTCAAGACTTCTCAAAGATTGCATCGTCCCTAACGGCCTTGACAAAGAAGAACGCGAAGTTCATTTGGACTAACAAACAAGAGGTAGCTTTCCGGACGCTCCAAAAGAAATTGTGTGAAGCCCCGATCCTCTCCTTGCCGGAAGGATCCGAGAATTTTGTGGCGTATAGCAACGCATCCAAGATGGCTTTAGGTCGTATGTTAATGCAAAGAGGCAAAGTGATTGCTTATGCAACAAGGCAACTCAATTGTAGCCACACCATAATGTTTTCAGGGTTGTTTTTGAATTAAATTTATTTATTTTCATGAGAACCGAATAGCGACTCATAAGCTTCATTTACAAGGTGGGTTATTTTGTATAGGGACATTTTTATCAACTTTTCTTGATGAGAGTAGGAAAAAGGTTAGGATAATCATATATAGCGACTCATAAGCTTCATTTACAAGGTCGGCTAAATCATTTCAGACGTAAAATGCCCAAGGGGGGTTTAAGAACAAACAAAAATATCGTATCCGATAGGCTTAGGTATTGTTTGGCAAAAATAAGCTAGCTAGCTTATTTTTTGAGTAATTATTTTGATGCACATATTATAAGTTAGCTTATTGATAAGTTATTTGGAGTAGCTTATGAGAAGTTTTTTGAGACTTTTTCCAATTTTAACCCTGATTTATATTAATACTTTTTATTATTGAATATTAATTATAAATAAATGTTAACTATTAATCATAAATAAATATTAATATTAATTTATACTAATTAAAATTAATTATAAATCATCAATTAATATTAATTACACATTATTAATTAATTTTAATTATATAATAAATATTAATTATATTATACCAATTATTATTTTTAATTATTATTCAACATATTAAGATATTAAAAATTAAATGTAACAATTCTAAAAATGTTCATGTAGGATACATAGAAATTAAGGTCATGCTTATTTTATTTCATAGATAAATCAAAATATGCTAAATAATTTTAATAAAACATTTATTTTAATTATTAATTATATTTTTTTAAAGTATTAATTAATTATAATATGTGAAGTTGATCAATTTTTTTAATATTTATATGTAATGGTTATGAAAATCATACATAATGTATATTTTTTCTAAAATTCGTTTTATGAAATTCAAAATTTATAGTATATATATAATAATCAATTTTAAATTCATTCAATTAACATTTTATATTATTTAATTATTTACTATTTTATTTGTAATAATTAATATATTATATTATTAGAAATTTATTTTAGTTATATTATGAGATTTGTAATTGACTATTTTTTTTTCAAGATGTCGTTTTTGGTCATTTTAAATGCTCATAAGCTAGTTTTTGTCAAACATAGCTTATTCATCAGCTAGTTTATCAACTACCACCTAGTGGCGGATGCAGCCTTGATAGAGAGGGGGTCCTAGGACCCCATTGAGTTGTTAAAATAAAATAAAATTACAGGCTAAAAAATTTCAAAAATACTATATTTAGCTTTAGTTCCCCCAGTAAAATTTTCTAAAGGACCCCATCTTGCCAGCGATTGACAAAAACACTAAAAGATCTCTTGAAATCAATAAAAAAAACCGAAAAAATCTTTCAAAATCGACAAAAACACTAAAAAAAATCCTTTAAAATCGACAAAAATAATAAGAAAATCCCTTGAAATCAACTAAAAAACTTAAAAAATTTCCCGAAACACGTCGGGTGACTTTGCGTGCTTTTAGTCTACCTTAATGGGACCCCAGTGAATAAAAATCCTGGATCCGGCACTGCTACCAGCTAACTTTTAAGTCATCAACTACCTTATCAGCTAATTTGCCAAACATAGCCTGAGTTGATTTTGATTTTGTGTTTTTAGTTGCTAAACTGTAAGTCATGTTTTTCTTCTACAGGATCCTTGAGAACTTAGTTGCCATGAAGCAAGCATAAAGATTAAAGAAGCTCAAAATATCAAAAGGCATCCATGATGTAGTATGCTGACAATTTTCTATTAGAAAAAAGTCTATGTTTTTATAAGTCTCTATTTTGATCTTTGAGCTCCTGTACTTCTATTTTATTTGAACATTATTGAATTTAAATTTCATCATTTACCATCGAACTATTTTTTTTAATTTAATAACACTAGAAGGTTAGTTTCTACAAAGCCACTTTCATAGAAGCAGTGACAGAGTCAGTGAAGGGACTGACCGGTGCTGAGCCCCTCCCCACCAGTTCCACCTAATATAGTAGTATATAGGAATTAAAACGAGGAGTGCTAATGGCACACCTAATATAGGGGTGTGCACGGAATTTCATGTACTTTTAAAGGTGTGTACGGAATTTTTTGTACTTTAATACGAGTTGATGTTGACTTGTGTGAGGATGACATTCACCTTAGAGATGCCATAAGCATATCTTAGAGGTGCCATTAACCTCCCCCATTAAACTCATACCCTATGGTAGCTGAGATGGTTTGAGCTATGAGCTTCTACAATGTAGACCAGGGAATCTCTCCCTTGGTCTAAGTTTTTTTTAATTTTTTTTTAAATGTCAATCTTTTTCCACTTTGATTTTTATTTTGCACTACATTTACATCATTACTATAAAACCTTTTTATTTTTTTATTTTATTACATCAAAACTGATAATAAATTAAATCAATATTGATATCATTATACAAAAATTAAAAATATATAAACCAAGATTTTTATATTATTATTTTTTGGATTATAGATTCTTATAATCTTACTTTTTCCCTATCAAATTATTAAATATGTTTTTTGTCCATATAATAAAAACATTTATATTGAAGTTATTTTCGATGTATTGGTAAATTTGTGAAGTAATAGCTGACTTAATCATAAAAATATTTTTTTTTTGAGTTCAGTTAACACTTTACTATAAAATATTTATTTCTGTTATAACATTCCACAAATAAAAAACCCTAAACATTCATGGGTCTTTTTTTTAATCTACACACTCAACTTAAATTTCCTCTCAAAATCTCATGAAACTTACGAGAACTAACATTAATAGCATATCCAACATTGACCTTTTGTTTGAATAATTACGTCAATCGACAAGCTTAATCTAGACATTTTAAACCCCCACCCCCCAAAAAAAAAAAATCTAGCTACGCCCCTACATAGAAGATCATTTAAGGAAAAAGCTCATGTTTTTAATTATATCTATATCTTATAAGTTTGGAAGGGGGTCTTGGCTCGCGCGTGGCTCACCACGCAGGAGCGCGTCTTCTTTCTTTCTCCCCCAATCGCAGCCGAACGTGGTATCCTTCTCCTCGGGACACGTATCCTTCTTCCCCGTCCAGTGACAGGGTTTTTGTTGCCTCAATTGACGAAAACAAATCTCATTACTCATCGATTGCTATGTATTATGTTGCATCTTCAATATTGGAACCCTAAAAGTTGGTAATATTCAGTAAGCCTTTGTTTTCATAGATCCTGCCAATCACGTTTTAATCTCTTAGGTGGCGTTTGGTTCACATAATGGAATCTGTCGGAATTGAAATCTGTCAAAGGAATTGGAATCTGAAGGAATTGGAATGGAATTTACTTAAGTTTGACCACGCGTTTGGTTGACAGGAATTGGAATGGAATCTGTCAAATGAATTAGAATCTGTCTGTTTGGTTGACAGAATTTAGTTTCGGAATTGAAATGAAATAACGATAAATGACCAAAATACCCTTGTATGATATTTTTGTAAATTGTTATTTAACTTATAAATATTATTAACTTTTTCTACGTACTGTGTGTTCTACCATTTATTAATATAAAAAAAGAAATACCAAATGTTTTAAAATATAAACTACCACTTATTAAATCAAATATAAAAATGTACAACACAAATGAAATAATAGATCAAAATACTTTATTTATTACCCAAAAATACTTAAAAATATACCGACACCTAAAAATATTCATTCGTACCAATACCGAAAAGCATTCACATAAAATAACCAAAATTAATAATATCCAACTACTTATTTCATAATTAAATCAATCTTCCAAAATAAACTTCACCAAATTCAATCAATCTTCCAAAATAAGCTTCACCAAATCCAATCGTGCTTCTCCTTCCAAAGGCCAAAAATTCAACACGAGTTCAGAGTCACGTGCTATCTTCCGAAAGGCTTTGTACTTCTCAAGTGAAGAAAGTGAATGTATTTTTGCAAGCTCGGAAGTAAGCATAGATGTTTTGTTTTGCAAATCTAACCCAGCCTTGGCCATATTGTTCGAGGCTTTTTTAAGCTTCTCCCCAAGAAATACAACTGCACTAGTTAGACTATCAAGAAAAGGATCACCTCGATTTTTCTTTTTATTACGTTGACTAGAACATTCATCGTTACGTAAATTTGGTGGTTGTTCTTGATCCCCAAAACCATCATCCGATTGTTGTTCTAGATCTTCCATATTCACCTCCTCAAGCATCTCATCAATATCTCTAGCTCTTGAGCTCGATCCTTTCCAAAAACAATACACAAATCCTCAAAATGAGGAAATGTCTTGTTTTTCCATTTAGTTGCCTCTTTATGAACCTACTCACATCATAAGATTTAAAAATTAATAAAATAGCAAGTAATAAATAAAATTATAACAAAATAAGTTAACTGGTACCTTCAGATAAGCCTCCCAAACAGCCGGTTCAGCAACTACACATTGTTCCAAGCTGTCGTAACCGAATCCACTTGTGTTTGTACCATTTATCATATCATACACAACTTGCCAGTCTTTTTTCATTGTTTTAATTCTTGATTCGATATGTGGTTTACCCATGATACAAGATTCAGGAATTGAAACCTTCAAAGCTTGTTCTAGGTGTTGTAAATACCCATATTTGAATCCATTATCAGCTTTAGACCCTCCCGAGTTTACCATGTTGACCAAAGCCTCCACAAGTTTGGCATCTTCAATACTTGTCCAATTTCGGCAGTTTCTATTATGGCTTTTATCCATCATACCTGTTCTTGAAAACCAAAAAGATTAAATTGTTAACAAAAACATATAAATTAAAATCATCAAATTATAGCATTACAAAGCATAAAGATTAAATTGTATACATTAAATAATCATTAGCACCACAAAGTATAAAATTAAATGGTAAACATAAACATTGAAATTATAAGCATTACAAATCATAACGATGAATATTTAAACATTACAAATTAATAATAATCATGAATCATTAACTTGAAGCATTCCATTGGTCAGACATATTTTGTGCCAAGTTATTTCTAAATGTAGTCCACTCGGTCGATGTTCCAACATAACTGATTATATCCTGATTTAGGTGTCCATCTTGGTGTCCATCGTCTTCGGTTGTTCCGTCAATCCCTTGTTCATTTTCAAATGGATCGATTGGCATTTCTTGCCTTACATAATTATGGAGGAGACAACATGCCATTATAGTCTTATTCTTCACTTCAATGGGATAATATGAGTTATCTTTTAAAATTCCCCACCTTGCTTTCAAAATACCAAAACATCGTTCTATAACATTTCTTGCAGAAGAATGTTTCATGTTGAAAAATTCTTTTGGAGTAGTTGGTTGGTATCCATCACGCCATTCATTTAAATGATATCTTTGACCTCTATAACCAAATGCTAAACGGTTTTCAAAACCTAAAATCGACGTGCTTTCTAATTTTTATGCCTATCGATAACTAACGGATCTCGTCTATCTTCCAGTTGATCGTCGGTGCTGACTCGTAATTTACTCAGGTTTCTTCATATCCCTGTTGATTTACGATATTATGAACCTTTTCGTTTTGGAGTATTAATCTACTGATTCCACTTAGTACTGCAATGGGTTTCATGAATTAGGTCAGATTCTATTGAACAGTATTCCTACTCTTCTCCTAAATTTCCCCTTTTCCAAACCATTGTTTTACATTCCTCGGTTGAACAAAAAGGAGCTACACTTTGACTCTGGTGCTTAAATTTGCCAAATTTTAACCCTAAATTCGTTCCAAACCATGAAGTTTTGAGAAAGAACGTTAAGGATTACGTTAGACCTTTGTTAACTTGGTACATATCGAAGAATGACAGTGTTAAACCCTTTAACTATTAAGAAATAGAAGAAAATGCTAATCACAGTCATCTGAGTTGGAAGCCCATGAATTTTAGTAACTTGTTTAAAAAGAAAACGGTAATTCCACTGGTAGCATAACGTTGGTTTGCATTGTGCTTTATCACAAGACAATTTCATACAACCTGTTTTTCCCTTTTGATATTGTTTTGTAATGTTTATCTTCTTTCATCTTTTGTTTACAATCCAGAAACAGTGATGCTACTCTATCCATCCAATTTAGACATTTAACTAACAGTAAATCACTATTATAAACTATATGCTCAATTACAAATCACATTTTTCATGGACAGAGGGTGTATGTGTTTAGGCGTTGATACATCTTATTATGAATGTTGGTCTTGTATACTGGCCCATCCCATGATACTTAATCCCAAATGTTTCTATGCTATTTTCGGTAATCTGTTGGCGTGTGTAAACGTAGTTCGATTAATCAGTTTTGTTTCTTTATATCTACCATCATACATACATACTTTAGAAATTGCTCTCCCATGATACTAATAATCCCCAATTTTCTGTTTCATATATGTCAATGAACACAAATTTGAAGTTGTTGAAATTAGAGTAATTCTTTAAAGACCAGATAAAGAGTCATTTTGTTGATTTGGGTATTAATCAATGGTAAGATTATTTGAAAATGTTGCATTTTGATTTCATTCCAGACCGTAAAACGCTCTGTTATTATATATGGGATGTTGGCTTTTGCTAAAAAAAGAGGTTTGCCAAGATTGACAGACCAAATTTCTCACCATTGTGAGCCTTCCTCATCTTTAACATTTTGCATGTTCAATGCTTTGTTTTTGTCCATGAAATCTTTCATTCAGGAATTTGGATTTATGAACAATTTGATGATTGCAACAAAATGTTCACTGGAGGGAGATCTTTCTTGGTTTTAAATGATCAATGGATATGTGTGATTATACTCATATGATCAAGTTTGATTTGAAAGCATTATTATGGGTTATTGTGTTTTGCCTTGGCTTACCTTTTGTATGTTTTTAATATACCTACTCGTTACTTTTTGTATGTTTTTAATATACCTACTCGTTACTTTTTGTATATACGACGTGTCCTTCTATCTGTTTGCTCACACTGTTACACAAGCCGCGGTTTTGACAAAAACGGGGGTTCTTTTTGTCTTTTTTTTACCAAGAATATGTGGTAAAGGTGGTCTTTTTGCTAGAGGGCACTACTACTTTTGATTGGGATTTACTGGGTCAACTTAGCTTTTTACCCATAAATATTTAAGAAGAGCTATGAAACATGTATTGTGTTTAGTGAGCTGGTTGGATATCTAATTTAGGGTCTGTTATAATGGGACCCACAGCTTAGTCAGTAAGCTATATATGACATGTTTGGTAGTGGCTTAATGATATCTAGGGCGAGTTTTTATAAAGTCAAGTTTTTTAAAGCCCGTCCTTACCAATTAAAAAACACGCTCTTTCCATCTATGAAAAAACCTTTCTAAACTATAGATTAATTCACACATACAACATTATCCATGCAACAACCCCTTACTTCATTATGCCATTAACATTTCTGCATAAATCTTATGATTTGAGCTCCCTTTATCTTCTGTTAGAACTTAAAAAGTTTGGTAGAATAATTTGAATTTATCATCTATATATTTAAAGTCAAAGAAACGAAAGAAGTGGTAGGTTTCCATAACCTACCATGGTGGGTGGTGACTTGGCATTTAATCTTTCCTCCATTGTTTTCATGTGCCATTTCTTAATTAATATGGTACAGAAATTGATCATTTAAGAAGTTCCTACGTATTTGATTGGTGGCCAATCCAACCCTCTGAATTAGATCTTTGGTGATTGCATTGGTTTTCATATCTAAGTAGCATTATGATTGCTTGTATGCTCATTAAGAAAATAATAAGAGTAGGAGCTTTGGTGATAGCTGTTATATTCATATGAGATTATCCTTAAGTATATGATAACAATTATGAAGGCATAGGAACATAAACACATAATCAGAAATCGATTTAACATAATACCGTAGAGAGTTTAATAGATCTAACCTGGAGCACTCGAGTTATACGCAACGAGTTCATTGAAGCGGAAGCGGTTATCGTTGCTTGTAGATCGAAGTCTTCTAAAACTCTATACGGTTTGCTTCAGAATGGGGCTGAACTGAATGCATAATTCGTGTAGGCTATAGGGACTTGATCTCCTTTATATATATAGGCCATGGAAAGCTAGAGACTCATCCCATAAGGAATCCTAGTTTATCTATAGAATTGATATTAAATAATAGGAGAAGATATGCACTTACCTTAATGTTAATCAGGTAATTAACTTAATGATTATCCTACTCATATTAGGAGATATATATCCAAATATGTAACCAGATTATAACTGATATAGAATTATCTTGATAAGTATAATAATTTAAATCAATTGTCCTTTAATAATTAATACGGATAATGTTAAAGTCCAATTTATTTCCAACATTCTCCCACTGGACTTAACATAATCTGTAAAGACAAGAGAACCATAAACATTATATTTATCAAATGAAGTGCGCGCTGAGAAATTCTAACAGTTGTGAATTCATTCAAACTTGGTCAGAATAGACACCATATGTAGGACTCAGAATCTATACCAGTTTGACAAACTAGTTTGATTAAGAACCACTAACACATAATATCATATTCCACATAAGTTCAAAAGTGCCTGTATTTGAGCATTTATGCAAATAATTATATCTACCTGAATTAGCATAAAAGTATAGCTCATAGTCCACCGAATGTTTTAGAAAAGTTTCTAAAACGTACAAGCAAAAGTTCTTAACACTAGTGAACCGAATTTTGCTTATGTAGTCCACAATTCTTGCTTAAGTGCGGTGATTCACTTGTTTGATATAGATAATGACATAAACTTTATTTTTATTTTTGTAAAACAAATAACATAACTTATATACTTGAATTCCTCATTTTATCAAAATGTGCCAAAAGAAAATTACTACGAACAATGGAAAATTACAAAATAACTGGCTAGATTAATCTCGACTCCCACAAACCTCAACTCCCACTAATCTCAAGTATCGAGTTCAAGTAAGATTCTCATAGCCCTAACATGTTTTCTAAAACTTACTGCTGAAAAGGCTTTAGTGAATGGATCAACAAGTTGAGATTTGTTACCAATATATTCAACAATAACCTTTTTTCCTCTTAACCCTTTGTCTCACTCACACTGAAATATTTAAGACCATTGTACTTTGAATTGTTTGATCTTTTACTATATCCACTGAAAAAGACTGCAACTTCATTATCACAAAACATCTCTAGAGGACTTGAAACTGTAGAGCTTAAGACATTCTTTTCAATCAAGAAGTTCTTGATCCAAATGCCCTCACAAACCCCTTCATGAATGACTATAAATTCATCTCCCATAGTGAAGTTGCAATTAGGGATTTTTTTTATAGCCCCTTGAGTGAGCATAAAAATATTGCCATAAGTAGATTTATTTGAGTTTGGATATTTACATGCAAAATCTAAATATGTGCAGCATGTGAGCTTTAGTTCTTTGCAAGTGACGAAGTACTTTCTTACCTGTAGTGATCTTTAGTTTGGGTTTTGTTGAAAACTGGACAAAATTCCTATAACATATGTTAAGTCAGACCAGATACATAATTGTATTAGACTTACTATTAATTGTATCTAAGACTTGTAATCCATTTCACAGGCTAAATCTTTCCCCCCATTTTTAGAAATTTTGGACAGTTTATTATCTTTTTGACATAGGTTAGTCTTGCATAGGATCTGACCTTAGATTTTGGCTTATAGGTTCTTCAACTTGAATAAAAAAATCTAGATCTGACAATATTTTGTTTTTAACAAGTGCTTTTAGTTTGTCTTTAGAAATATGGTCTAACCTTCAATGCTAAAGATCTGCAAAAATTCTCTAAAGATGGTTCTTTTTATGCTTGTTATAATGGTGTTATTCTAAACAACATTTACATAGTTTTCAATGCAAAAATCTCTTGATTAATAAGAGAACAATTTAATTGTTGATAATTGTGAACAGAATTTTCAAAACCAATATAATCAGAACCCTGAAATATTTTAATTCCATCAAAATGAATGATAAGTTTGTAACCATTTTTAACTAAAAGCACTGCAAAAATTAAATTTCTCTTAAGTAAAGAAAATAAATAAATATTGTCTAAACAAATAGATTTTATAGTCCTAAACTTAGTTCCAGTGTTCCAATACCCTTAATTGCAACTTTAGCTACATAGACTTGTTGTTTAGACTTCTAGGGTTTTCTCTTCTCTTCTTCTTTTTTTGTTGCCATATTGGTGATCCTGAATCAGTTCGGTAACTGAATGAAGAATTATTAATAATATTAACTTCTAAAGAAAATACTGAATTTGGGAAAATATAACTCTTCTTAATCATCCAGGCTTTGAAGCCACTGCACTTCCTTCTTCATGTGCCAAATTTCTTGCAAAAGTAACACTTATACTTAACAACTTCGGAGTCTTTCTTTTCTATAGTTTTTCTCTTAGCCTTAAAGTTGGTAGGCTTCTATGGCTTGTACTTGTTTTATTTCATTTCTTTAGGTTTCTCTAACAAGTACATCACAAGGGCCTCTTTCTTAATTCTCTCTTGTTTCTTACACAACACATGGAAATGAGTTTGTTTAAATCTCATTTTTTATTTTGATAGCATTTTACATGCTCCTTAAGTTGTCGTTCACTATAGAGAGAGATTGTAGTCCAACATGAACTATATGTTCATCTTTAAACCATTTATTCAAGTCTCTAAGCTTCTAGTTAATCTTAATTATAGACAATAGATGATCTCTCACATTTCCATCACCAAAAAAAACTTAGTTCTTTAAACATCTTAGAGAGTCTAACACATTCGGCCATATCGCTCTCCTTAAAAAAATTTGTAATATTTTTCAAATAATCGACCACATCTTTAGGTTCTTCTATCGATCCTCATGGAAAATCTTATCATACTCTTAATCATCCTATATGTCAAGTTCCATTTAGCATGGGAATTAATGTCAACTTTAGTGTTATTTTCAGTTAAGCCTGTTAGTTTTCAACTCTCAAACAATAAGGTAAAATTTCTCTTTGTGTTCTCCATTTGCTTATAGTTGGAATTAATCAAGATCGTGATCACGTTAAAATTGACAAAACACAAAAACAAGACAAGAAAAGGAATAATATAAGTTGTCATTCGTAATTAATCATTATCTTAACCCCACAATTGAATACAAATATCAAGTAATACTTATGGTAGTATAAAACTCAATATTTAAAATTCTATATCATCACACTACACACTACACATATCAGTTATCCAATGAAAACAATCAAATCTATGGATAAGAAGAGTTTCAAAGTATCAAGATAGACATGTGTGTTTATATGTGATGCTGTTCTTAAATCAAAATTACTCAGAATGCCTCTTCTATGGAAGAATATAATTCAAGTAAATGTGATTTGAGATACACAAGTTATGACTGATTAGTATGTATAACTTTCTCTAAAAAGATTAATTGCTATGGCAACATGATCTTGTGGTTTAGAAAATTTTCAGTCAAAATTATGTAGTTTGTGAATTGATGAAGATAAACAATCCAATTTTCATATAGGTTGGGAGATATTAGGATTGTTTAAAAATTCTCAAAAATTTGTTTATCAATTAGGTGTCAATAGTCATTCAATAGTTGATATATATGATTTTATAAACATATATGTAGATACATTGAATAATCCATAAACCCATGTACGATATATTGATAACCATATTGTTTAAGTGTTTAGTGCTTTAAATCTAATCAATCTTGTTCTAAAAACACACTTTTAGTCAATAATTAGACAACATCAAAATTTAGAACAAGGTAGAACTTTAAAAACTTGCAGAAATTTTCATATCTTAAATACAAGTTTTTTGATGAATATTGTTCAAGTTAGGGTTAAAGAATCCTATTTTAAGATGTGAATCCCATAATCTTTTTATAAATATTTTGAATATCAGGATTAAGCTTTTATAGCCCATTTTATGAAAAGATTTTCTTTTAACCCACAATAAACAAATAACTTAAAATTAATTACCCCAAAGTTAAGTTTAATTGGGTTCTAAAGGTTATCCAAATTAGATTATTGATCCAAAATTAAATTATATCAATAACAAATAGAAAGAATATATTATATAATGCCTTAAACATATCTTCAAATAACTTATGCTCAACAAATGCACTTGAAATAACTTAACAAGACCAAATACTATAAAAACCACACTAGACGAATGCATAACTAGGAATTGAGTAATTATATCAATTATGCAATCCAGTTAAATTAAAAGTCAAATATCTTGACTAAATCAATTAGCTCAATTAAATTATTTGCTTAAACAATAGATATATATGACTATAAATCTATAATGGATCTTGAACCAAATAAGTTTATATATGCCTTAATAAAATTAGTTGGACCAAAATTTAAATTTGATTATATATTAAATCAAATTAATCAATCATACACAAATTAAACTAATAAATACTTTTAATCAATAACATAGAAATATCCGTATCAAAGTCAATTAAAAGTCTATTGGTTCAAAACATAACGATGGGCGTTCAATCTGCATAGTCAAATTAATTTAACAAAGCCAATATCCAAATGACAATATATAAATAATTAATTGTTTCAAAATAGATAAATTAAAACTGTTTATCAGATCCAATCTTAATTCTAACCAATTAAAATTAAGAAAAAAATATGAACCAAATAAGTTTACATTTGCTTAAATAAAATCCATTGGTTCAAAATTTGAATTAGACTATTGTATTAAATTTGAATACAATTAAATCGGCCAAATCAACTTAATAAATGTTCTCAACTCACAACATTGTAACATTCATATCCATAACAACCCATAATAATTAATTTAGGAAAATGGATGGATATAAAGGCATGTAAATTGAGGTAGTGTCTTCGTCTAATTATGCAGTTTGTTTTCTTTTTCCGTCAAAACTAGTAAATTTACAATGTATAAACATAAAATAAATACCATAAATTTCAGTATATCATAAATAACTTATTAAAATATAAATTATCATTACTGATAATGATCTCCTTCCATATTTCCAAAATATACTAAAAACTAAATTTTCTATTTATCACATAAATTGATGATGTTATAAAGCATACGTTAATTAATTAAACAAATAAAATATCCAAGCATATGTCATTGAATATATAATACAAAATAAATTACTTAATTCACAAGATTATCCAATAAAATACTTAAGATGGATAATATATATACATGTACGCATATTCTATAAAATATAACCTCCGTGCTAGAGATATAACATAAACATTAATTGACACAAACAAAACAATATGGCCAATTAAATGAATTAATTTCTTAAATGAAGAAAATCAATTATGATATCCTATATTAAGTTAATTGATTCATCAATCGTAGTTCAAAATAAACTCAAGTTTGAATACCAAAATATATAAGATCTATATTTATATATAACCGATTTAATTCTCAAATTAAATATCTTCAGTAAAATTTTAAAACACGTCAAATTCAATTTAAATTGATAATCAAATCATAATTTAATCATATATATTTCATATTTATCCAAAAAATATTTACACTGTTTAGAAATTCTATAAAAAGGATAAACATTGTAAATAATCATTATGACAAATTCAATTAATCGACTAAATTCACAGAGAGGTTTTTAAAATTTTTAATGTACAAGACATGCAGCAACAAGAACTAGTATTGCCCCTTTTTCCAAAATCAATGAAAATAACATAAAATAATGCTAAGGGACCGATAGAGACAAATAAAGGAATATTGTCATTGTGTACATATGATTTCTTTTTCCTTCTAAAAACGCAGGAAATACATATATCCCTTGGGAAAAAAAGAAAATGTTCCAAGAGACGGTAGACTTAAAAAATTATCCAGAATTTTTCTAAACATCCAAAAGTGAATTTTGAAGTCCGTGGTTTCTTATTGTTTCTTATTGTTGGTGAAACTCATATCCAATAACACTCATAACAAATATATTAATAATAAGAAACACCAATTATACTATTGTCATATTATTGCGGTAATTAATAAACTTCAAATCAATCCTAATGAATGAATCAATACTTAAAACATGGTTCATGAACCTATGTTGATTTAGGCTCTGATACCATTTGTTATATTCATATGAGATTATCCTTAAGTATATGATAACAATTATGAACGCATAGGAACATAAACACATAATCAGAAATCGATTTAACATAATACCGTAGAGAGTTTAATAGATCTAACCTGGAGCACTCGAGTTATACGCAACGAGTTCATTGAAGCGGAAGCGGCTATCGTTGCTTGTAGATCGAAGTCTTCTAAAGCTCTATACGGTTTGCTTCAGAATGGGCTGAACTGAATGCATAATTCGTGTAGGCTATAGGGACTTGATCTCCTTTATATATATAGGCCATGGAAAGCTAGAGACTCATCCCATAAGGAATCCTAGTTTATCTATAGAATTGATATTAAATAATAGGAGAAGATATGCACTTACCTTAATGTTAATCAGGTAATTAACTTAATGATTATCCTACTCATATTAGGAGATATATATCCAAATATGTAACCAGATTATAACTGATATAGAATTATCTTGATAAGTATAATAATTTAAATCAATTGTCCTTTAATAATTAATACGGATAATGTTAAAGTCCAATTTATTTCCAACAATAGCTATTGTGTAGAAAATATAATATATTTGTAAGTTTGTTTTTTTCAAGAATCGTATTCCTGTGAGATCAGATAATACTTGCTACCCTAACAAAATGTAAATAGTATACAACTTTGTGGATTATGCATCCATGTTTTTGCATTTTCTATGCTTGCATATACATTTTATCTGAATAATATGCTGTTGATGTTCTTTATTTTTCATGGTAGATAAATTCTATTGTGGAAAGAATTGTAGAGTTATTACCTTTTTGACAACAGAAAAGTTTCGTGGGAGGATATTGTCACTTATAGGAATATAAAACCCATTTGGATTTTATTATTTAATCTTGTAGGTCCGCAACTTGATAGAATGGTGGTTGCAGCTGTATATGAACAGAGACGAGGCGGTGAAATCTTTATTAAATCGTGCGGGGATTCACAACTTTAGGTAAATAACTTTGTAGCTCTTGACGTTATTATTATTTCGCTCTTTTACCAGTGTCATATTGGATCCCATTTTTCTAAACTAATTACATTTAGGGGCTGTTTGGTTAAGATTCACAGCTTATTCGGTCAGCTAATGACTGTTTGGTGGCTTATTCAGTAAGCTTCTATGGGGAGTTTTATGCAGAAAGCCAAGTTTTTAATTGGGAGGATTGGGGGCATGATCGGGAAAAAACTTGGCTTTCTGCAAAAAGCTCCTAGAAGCTTATTGAATAAAACACTCCCAATATTATTAATCCATCACTAAACAGTCATATATAATTGACCGACTAAGCTATGAGTCATTAAGCTCACAATGAAAACTATAGAGATAGATACCATATCTGAAAACGAAACAGTCATGTATACCCTATGCAGTTAATCTCGTGAGATATCGGTGCGATCTCGGTGAGATCTCGTATATCGGTAGAAAATAAAATAGCGGTTTGGAATATCGATCTAAAATATCGGCCTCCGATATATCGGCCGATATGAACGCTATTTAACGATATTTGGTACTGATATATCGGTTCGAGTTTCCCGATATATCGTTTATACTATTTTGGGCCATAAATTAGGCTTTTTTTTCATTGGGTATTTTTTTGGGCCATATTTAACGACTTTCATTGGGTTTTTTTGGCCCATAAGTCAGCCAAATGAAACGTTTTTTTGAGTTTGATAAAGCATACTTAGGTCTTCGATTCCATAGTTGATTCCCTGCTGTCAATTTTGAGTTCCATTCTTCCATAAATTCCATAGCTGCTGTTAGATGATTCCATAGCTGCTGTTCGATGATTCCATAGCTGCTGTTCGATGATTCTATGAGCTTTATAAACTATATTATTATGTTTTACTTGTGTGGTTTGAATTGTTTGACTTGATATGTATTAGGCGTATAACATTTTAAGTTTTATATATTTTTGAATTTATATTTTACGAGCATATTTTTTCCCTGCTATATCACCGATATCTCACCGCTATAACCGATATAGCAAATCAAGGTCTCGACTGGTATAACCGATACAACTGTGTTAACTGCTTAGTGTATACCATATCTGTATAGTTTACCAAAATAAAATAAAGTCATGGTGTAAGTGAGACGATGTTTATGTAACTTTTTTAGCTTTTGTCTCGGACCTAAAATTTACCAGATTTTGTAGCGAAATCGGTATCTTTAACCAAAAAGTTTCGAACTTTTTGTTTACCCATGTGTGACAGTGCTCTGACTTTGCAGCTATTGAATCTGGAATGTACACATACTCAACGGTTAAAGCGTATGGATTGTTTTTAAATAGTTCCAATGGCCGAAAAATGAGTGAACTAACCTTCTTTATCTTATTTCCACTGTGATTACAGTCATTGTTTGCTTCACTTCAGTGAAGGATGTGGGAAAAGACAAGGCAGATTCCATGGGGATAAAATTGCATTCATGGAGCGAGTTCGTTCAAATGGTTAGTTTTTCATTTGGGATTTATATATGGTTTGTTTGTTAGCAGCTTAATGAGCTTAATGGGACTCGGTAGATTATTCGGTCAGCTCTACATGACTGTATGGTAGTGGCTTAATGATGTAGAAAGTGTCTTATTCCATAAGCTTCTAGGGGGAGCTTTATGCAGAAGGCCAAGTTTTTTGTAAACCTGTCATTCCCGATTAAAAACGAAAGAAAAGTAAAGAAATTGATGAAGAATTGAGAGTATTTGCTGCTGGTGTTAATGTAAACACCATGGATTGGGATTTCGTACCTCCGTTGTTCAAATTGGATGGTCAATTCCACTTTGGATGATTGAGAGGAAGATGAACAGCGCGACTGAGCCGTGGGCACAGGCCGTCTAATTAAATTGGGAGGGACAGGTTTGGAAAACAAAAACTTGGATTTATGCATAAAGCTCCCCTTAGAAGCTTACTGAATAAGCCAGTTTCTATGTCATTAAGCCACTACCAAACATTCATGTATAGTTGATCGAATAAGCTATGAGTCTCCTTAAGCTGCTAATAAACAGACCCTTACTTTGGTGAGCTACTAATTTGTTTATAGGGTGCTGAGGATGAAATAAAGCATGCAGTAGGTGTTGTTCGTCCAGTGAGCGTGGCATTTCAGGTGATCTCGACCTTCAGACTTTACACCGGAGGAGTTTCCACTAGCGATGACTGTGGTAGTTATCCAATGGTGAGGTTTTCTTTAATTTTGTAATCTTTGATTTTAGCGTTCAATATGAAGCAGAAATCTTTTATGTTGGTTTTTGTTTTTAATTAGTTTAGAAGAAGATGAGAGAAGCTAAATGTGTGAATGATATTGAACAAGATGGGAACCATGTTGTTGTTGCTGTTGGATATGGTGTGGAAGATGGTGTCTCATATTGGTTACATTCCGTTCTCTACTATAATGTCGCACCTTATAAAACCCATGGACACGGGCCGTCTAAGAACGGCCGAGACCGCGCCTAGTGTTATTATATAGTTAGAGATGTCACTTTAGGTTTGTTCTTCATTTATCTCTACATTGTAAACTTAAATTGTTTTCCATCTTTTCCTTTTGATGTATCTCATGCCTTTCCATTACATTCTAATTTAAGGAAGTAACTTTTGTTGGTATCTCTTCCCCACTTAACAACCTCTTTACCACCAAACACTACACATCCATGGTAATTTCTTTGTAATCCTCATTGCACCACCACCCTCCATTACTTTACCCAAAGCCAATTTTGTCTTTCAGTGTTTGTTAGAACACCAACCAAGATTCAATTCAAACAAATATAACTTACAGGATCCAAAAACTTTGAGATTTCTAACGAGCCTTAAAGGATTAGTTAGTTATTGTTTAGAAAATTTAAGACTTACAACCTTTATTGTATTAGGTACAACCATCTCATGCATGCCTCCTCCACGTTCAATGTTTAGAAATTAGAATTAGATTAATTTTAATTTTTAAGTTACATTTTAGACCCTTAGATTTTGTTATTTAATTGACTTTATATCCTTTCCTTTTATAATTTTTATTTCACACCCTTTTCATTTTAACATATAAAATTTTATATCAACTAAAACCGATATAAAAACATATTATATTTTGTGATAAATTATACCATTATAATCGTCTCCTCGATACGTTCAAAATGAGCCTAATATCAAGTATTTTACGATTTATAAATCTTATAAAAAATGATGAATATGTATTAACTTATTTTTTAATCTTTTCTATTAATACCTTAACTTTTGATTTTTTATTTTACTTTTACACCCCCATCTACGTATATCTATCTATATATACTATTTCAAGGGTCGTGAATGTGTTTTCTTTACGTTATTACAATACAAATGATGGAATTATTGTTCTTTATTTCGTTTTTTGAACTTTTGAAGGTTTTTTTTTCAGGAGCTTGATTGAGGAGAAACCGGTGTGGGTTGAAGAAAATTGTGCGTGTTTTCCCCAAAGAAAGACCAATATCTATAAAAAAAAGAGGTTCATTTTCTATGCAACATGCATGTCTTTATTTTTAGGCGTGTCTCATTTTAACCGATTCACTTTCTTTGCTATATTTCTTTCAATGTATCTACTTATCTCATTAATTTCTTCTTTCTTTCTTCATTTCGTCTTGGGTTCTGATTGATGGGTATTTGGTCAAATGTACATGTTATGCTTTTCACTAAAATTACCAAATCATTTGAGATGAATCACTACAATTATAATTTCATTGTGAATGTATACATCATCTTGTGGTAGCATGTATCCAGACTTCTATTCATTATCCAATAATTGCATTACATGAATTCAGGTCATTGAAGAAGTGTGGCAGTCATGGTTGCTTTGTTGGTGGCCCTGGGTGTGGTTGATAACTTGCTAAATACGAAGAACTTGATTGGAGGAAAATGACTTTATGCCCGAAGAAGAAGAAGAAAATGTTGAAAAAATTGGGCTCTAAGGTTTTACATATTATATTGTTTCAATACTAATCAGTTACTTCATTTGGGTTTTAGAGTGAAAAAAAGAACTACAACAAAACAATAGTAAACATGTGGGTTACTGATTGACATTTGCAATAAAAATGTATATTTTATCAAATTTTTCTTTTAAAAAAATGAGCATGCTGCAAATGCATACCGCTGGAAGCAATTCCATACCGTCCATTTTTTTGGACTTTTCCCGTCTAATACTTATATGTTATTTATATAGCTTTATATTCATATCTTACCAATTACTTATATAGTAAGTCATTATATATGTATTATTATCGATGAATCCAATTTTTTGTTGAAACATGTTTTTTGGATTTTCTTTGTTGGATTAATGGTTTGTTCTTAGTATACAATAAAAAAAAATCAGCGATTTTTAGTGAACCACTTGTTAAAATTCCCCCCATTTCCATACTAAACACACACAACACACAAATGATCTCAATCTGAACTAAAAACAATTCATTTAGCTGCAATTGCATTGCAGCGGGTACACTTCTAGTGTTTATAGATGCTCCTTGCAGTACCGAATCCATGGTCGCTCTTACATTGTATGTGTCCAATTACTTTGAGAATTCTAATATTTTAAAGACCACATAACAACTCTTTTGTTTTTCTTTAAGTTACAAGCTAAATTTATTGTCAAGGATGATACCTGTATGATTGTGTGCATCATTCTTTACAAGCTTGCTTAACCAATCAAGGATTCTTCGACCGTTAAAATTGTCAACAAAACCATCCAGGTTTGCAGTTTGTGAAACTAATGTAAATAAAGGACAATGCATGCATAACAGGTGAATTAGAATGCTTTATTTTCTTAAGAAGCATGATGTGCTTGGTTCAAGATGTCAACAATATTGTAGACGGAAGTTGTCAATAATGGGCATGATTATACCGTGATAGATAATAAATTATTCCAACACATTATGTATCTTTGATATATAACATTGTTTTAAACTAATTAACAAAAAGTGGTATTGGTTCCGATTCGACAAAGGTAGAATGCTTGGTCAGTACAGGAGGTAGCAAGCGTGTTTGTTTTGGCTCCCGAGCGAGAACAACCAATCAAAGTAGAAGAGTAACTAATCACATTAAATACTCAATCGTTTTAAACTAATCAAAGTTAGAAGAGTAACTTACTAAATATTCTCAAATATATTCATAAAACAAATTTCCCAAATAATCTCAAAATAAGGAAGCAATTATGTAAATATTCTCAAAATCAAGAAACAAATTAAATACCCAAGAAGCAAAAGGGTAACAAATTAATGACCAAAATCAACTGATTATAGAAGTTTAAACAATGAACCAAACAATTACCCAGGATTTAAGAAATATAAAGTTCAAATATTGAAACCTTAACGATCTAACTTGATCAATTAAGGCAGAGATTCATGCGGAGATCGGGACTGATCACGCTGACAAGAGTGAATAGGGGAGGCAGGAGGGTAAATTATAATTGTGAATTGAAATTTAGACAGGAGACTAGAATCTGCAAGTGACTAGAACGAGCTCTGTATGGAAGAAGCAAAATTTGTAAAACAAATTGGGCCTGAATCATTTTTTTTTAATTAATGCCCCAACCGGTTACTATGTGGTTCAGCTACTGATTTAGTTTAGAAATTAGAACTATAATTTCAACCACGTGGGCCATTTTGATTTATTTGTTAACTTATGTCGTTTTCGGATTAATATATTTAAAAATAATATTATTAAATTGTATGTTATTCATAATCCAACAGATTTTTGTAAGCTAAAGTGTGAATATTAATTTCGTCCTACACCAAATTTCACCATGATGAATGTTATATGCAATTGCAATATATTCGATTTAACAAAAAATAAATTTAATGAAAATAATCAATAAAAATAAACTTTAAATTTTCCTAAAAATTGTATTTAAATACCACGCAACGCACTAGTCCTCTCTAATTTATATTACAATTTTATTGATCATCTTTGCCGGAGGAATACTATGATGTCAAGAGATGATTTGGTACGCGCTCTTCGTCAAATACGTATTGCTCACTTACCTGTGTTTTTAACCTATTTTCATTGAAGTTTGGATTGTTTAGGTTTGTGAATTGTGATTTGTATATTGATGGTAAGTGGATCCATTTTTGAAATCTGTTATTTGGACTAATTTAGAGTAGAATTGAGATTGAATTCGTGAAAAAAATGTACCCTTGGCCAGACTTCTGGCGTCTAATTCATACTCTCTGATTTTGAAATTGGTTTGAATCCTAGATATTATTCCTTTGATCTATATATCAAATAGGAGGTGATATGGGTGCTTAATTTATGGCAATCTATATGCCAAATATCGCGATGGTTGTTTCTTGTAGGAATGCTAGTTTGTTTCAATCTTTTACAAATCACATGTAACCTTAGTGCATCTTCTTGGCAAATATTTAACTTTTAGATGTCCCATGAATTTCAAGATCCCTTCAAAATTTTCAATTCAAAAAATGTTAACATCTAGCAAAGAAATATATTTACATTCATAGTTGTCTACCATATGTAGTTAGGAGATACTTCCTTTATACAATTTTTTATTGTTCAAAGTTAATAAACAGATACTTGATACATGTTCTCAGTGTAGAATGTAAAGCTTAATTTAAAATCAATATACTTCGATTTTAGGTTTTGTTAGTTACTGATTTTCATTCTATACACAGTTACACTCATAATATGAACTATATGATATTTTATTGAGGCTTAATCACATTTTAGCAGGGGATTTGATCTTCATTGTCATTACTTACATTTATTGGTTTTTTCTCTGGATATTTGTAGAGCTTATCTCATTGAATTAAGTCTACTGTTTTCACTGTTATGGATAATGTGAGAAAGGACTTTTGTGAAACTAATTCCAAGGAAGGTTAGTTGGTTCTATTTTGTCAATGATTTCATGTCATGAAATGACTTTAATTTTTGGGTTAAGTATTATTCATATTGATGTGTAGGCTAAATGTTTTACAACTTTTAAAATGGAATGAAATAGCATCTATGGCGAGTAAAAACGAAATCGGGTGAATTCTCTTGCTTCTATATTTGGTTCTGATGGCTAGTGTCAATCCACTTCAAAAGGGGTGGGAAATTGTTATCTCATTTATAACATGAAAATAATGGAATGTTAAGCATCCAATATCATATTCCACATTTTCTGGCTCATAGCATAATTTTGAGATTTTTTAGACTGTTTATGTTAATGTAGTTTTAGACTTAACATCTCATGCATCTTCATATTCATTTGAAAAGGCCATGAGCCTTGTAGCAATTGGCAAAGTAACTTCTTATATGAGACCGAGTTATAGAAGCATCCTCAGTCCAAATATAAGGAAATGTTGCATGCAATGGCTTCCTTCTCCATATCCACCAAGGGGCCTTGATAAATGTAAATTGCTATCCACAACAAGAGGTTAGGTATTAGCCCATTACTAACCAATTACATGTCTCCTTATCGTTTGATATGTATCCTTTTATTTGAACTTTCAGAACTTCGACAAACACAGATTGACTGGTTTGGTTAAAGGAGACGTTGGGCAGTTAACTAATTTCCAAATTTAGTAAGTTTTTTTTTTCAAATTGGTTTGGAATACATTTAGTTTGAAGTTCTTGTTCTGTCATGTATGCAAAAAAAAATTTCCTTTTCTTTTCTAAATGTGTGTGTGTATATATATATATATATCTTGTTTTCATTTGAAGCCACATTTTTCCTTCAGTAGACAAATGTCTAATGTCCGCTTTTATATAAGATCGGATTGGACTTGAACGAAGTGGATCAGTTAAAGTTTTGGCTGATTAAATTTGGACTGCCAATCCTTAATTAGTCTGTGATCAGCAGATAAAGACCAATCTGGACTTTTTTTGGACATGTGTTGACTTGACCAAAACCTGTTTTGATTATTTTTTACCATTCTACGTTGTAAATTCCACCTTATCATGTACACATTTTTATATCTCTTGTTCAAGATTTCTAAGTTTTTGCACAAATTATCCCTCCATACTCGATTTTGTCATTCTGATTTTCGGTTTGTTTACATCTTACATCTATGGTCTATATATTAAAGATTTATGTTGTATACTATTATGGATGTATTTTTTCTGTTTTATTGGGTTGTTATATTTATGCAATTTTTTTTATATTTGTATGTTATATTATGTGGTTAGGCTCTCTTCTCTCTCTCTCACTACTAGAAAATTAAATTTTTTTCAACGAAAATTAATTTTCAACGTTGAAAATTTTCTACGAATTTTAGAGGATTATTGACTGAACATAAATTTTTTACGAATTTTCAACGAATTTCCATTGAAAATCTCTCACAAACATATATGCATTTTCAACCAAAATTTTTTCAACGGAATGTCTCGTCAAAAAGTTTTTGGTTGAAAATGAATTTTGTGAGAGATTTTCAACGGAAATTCGTTGAAAATTCGTAGAAAATTTATGTATTTGTCAATAATCCTTTTAAAATTCATAGAAATTTTTCAACGACATTTTCCGTTGAAAATACTCAATTTTCTACTAATGTCTATATACATATACATATACATATACATCTTCCATCTCTATACATATGCAGATACATCTTCTCTCTCTCTCTATACATATGCATATACATCTTCTCTCTCTCTATACATATAAATATATATATATATATACATATACATTGTCTCTCTATAAATATGCATATGAATATACATATACATCTTCTCTCTCTCTCTGCGTATATATACACACACATGTACTTATACATATTTTTCTCTAGTTATGATATGTTCTGCAATCATGAACTAGGGGTACTAAGTTGGGTACAAAGTATATAACTAGTCTTATGACTCATCCTATAACTTTTTAGGTACCAAATTTTGTTGATCGACTTTTTGAACCAATTTATTGGGCTTTTTTGTTATGCACAAATGATCGTTGTATTTATCATTTGTTTTCTTATCTATATGTAGGTACCATGAACACAACTTTTATTGGTAATGGCTAGAAGCAAAAGGTTATGAAGCGAAATAACAACTATACAACTATTAACGGATGGTGAAGAGATTGAAGCAATCGACTATAGCTTAGATAAGAAAAAAAAGGGTTTCAAATAGATGGTACTTGTCATTAGTGTTCTCATGCTCTTATAATGTATACTATTAATTTATTGTTTTTATATTTAATATTACTTGTTTGATTCATATTTCTTCATTTTTATTGTACTCATAGATGATAATAATTGTCACCAAAAGATTGTCTATGCTCTATGGTAACCGTTTTGATAATTTAACGTCACCATATGTTAATTTAGGGTACGGTTTTGAAAAATAAATGTTACCATGTGTCATGTTATGGTGATGGTTTTCAAAATAAAAGCGATTGTATGTCGCATGGTAACGTTTTTTGAAAAATAAGTTACCGTATGTCATGTTACAATGATGATTTTGACAAATAAAGCTCATTGTATGTCATGTTATGGTGACAGTTTTGAAAAATAAACCTTACTATATGTAAATATATAATGATGGTTTTGAGCATATAAATGTCACTGTATGTAACGCTATGGTGACGGTTATGAAAAATAAACGTCACCGTATGTCATGCTATGTTGACAATTTTGACAAATAAATGTCACAGTATGTCATGCTACAGTGACGATTTTGATAAATAAACGTCACAACATGTCATTCTTTGGACACGGTTTTGAGCAAAAAAATGTCACTGCATTACATGCTATGCTGGCGGTTTTTCCAGATAAATGTCATTGAATGCCGTGAGACGTTGGCGATTTTGTAAAATAAATGTCATCGTATTTCATGTTACAGTGACGATTTTGAAAAATATGTCTCACAATATGTTGTGTTACACTGACAATTTTGAAAAGTAACCGTCATCATATGTCGTGCTATTGTGATTATTTGAAAAATAAACGTCATCTTAAGTCATTCTACGGTGACAGTTTTGAAAAATAAACGTCACTTTATGTCATGATATGATGACAATTTTAGAAAATAAATGTTATGGTATGTCATGCTACGATGATGGTTTTAAATAATAAACGTCATTGTATTTAATGCTACCGTGATAGTTTTCACAAATAAATGCCACTTAACGTCATGCTACGGCGACGATTATTGAATATAAACGTCAAAGTATGTCATGGGACAATGACGTTTAAAAAAATGTCACTGTATGTCATGTTATGGTGATGGTTCGTATATTCTACGTCATCTTATGTCTTGTTATGGTAAAGATTTTTGAGAAAGACGACTTTTTTATACACCTAAGGTGACGGTTTTGGCCAATGGTAATGGCTTTTAATGTGATTAATTTGGTAACACTTTTTAAACGTAACCAAAAGTGTATCAAAAGTGACGGTAACTACGGTGACGATTTTTATATCCACAAAAACCGTTACCATATACCTATAGTAATGGTTTTTAACCGTCACTTAAGATAATTTTTGTACTAGTGAGTCAACATTATTATTTCACTTACCGGGTCAATAATAAAAGGTATTCTATTGGTAGACCACTTACTACAAAACACTAGGAAATGGTTATCCAAACCGAACATCTTACCCAAACATAGTTTTACCCAGTTAGTGCTTACCCAATTTTGTGTTAATAAACAACTCTTAATTTTAATTAAACATGGTAATTTTGTACAAAATGTGCACCATGAAAGACTCTCTACCCCTCAAGCTAGGGTGCAAGTCTCTACCCCTCAAGCTAGGGTGCAAGTCTCCTACATGTCATCCTCCGGAACTCACTTTCAGGTGGGACATACTGGACGGGTCCCACGTGGGCGCTACCCATGGTAGATTATGGGTCTCATCTCCACATGGGACATATTTTGGTATGGTTTAAAAATATGCACTATATTTAAGAAAAAAGAAGGGAGAAATTGCCTTCATATGTTCTCCGATGTTCACAACAAGAGCTCCCGAAATTGGAGAAATATCGATCCACTTGTTCTCGTTAAAGACCTGAAGATCACCGATATGATCTTGTAGAAGAATCGTGAAGAGGGTATTATTGGTATGGTTATTCGTGCCTATCGTCAGCACAGGTTGTGGGCATGAAGGATAGTAATGACCGAGAACGGATAGTCCATCAGCGTGCCCCATCTCTATGAGGTGACTTGGGTTTAGCCCAAGAGACTCGCATATCAACTCGAGTATGACCCAAAAGTTTATGCACTTCATCCGCGTATTTCACCAAGATCTCTCTATACAAAAAAATACGAGATCATATATATATATATATATATATATATATATAAGGGCATGTTCATACGAGGACAGTACCAATTTAAGAGAATACGAGGACAATTCTCGGCCAATCATTTTGGACATGAAAATTTTCATGTACAAAATCATATGTGATTTTGTAAGCATCAAAAAGAATACGGGCGACTCTTCCCGCGGGCAAGTCGCGGGAAAAGTCGCGGCTAATCATATATGATTTTGTACATGAATCATATGTGATTTTGTAAATGAAAAATTTCATGTACAAAATGATTGGCTGAGAATTGTCTTCGCATTCTCGTAAAAAGATAACGTCCTCGCATGAACCTCCTTCTATATATATATATAATTCAGTTATAGATTGAATAACTTGGAGTAACAAAGTAAATAATTAATTAATAAACCTGCAAATAGGAGACATTTCATGGTGTTTGGGAGGATTAGGAGCCATGTTGCAGATGAGAGTGTCTAGATGGCTACACATGAAACATACAAGTCAAAATTGCTATTGTACACCACTGGAGGATCCCCCTTGATATTCATGTTGTATCATTGCTTCTTCACCTCTGTATCTTGTTCATGAAACGCTATAACCCCTTTTATCATCTTCTCCATAACGATACTCGGAATTCCATGATCCACGATCTGAAAGAATTCCCATCGCTCCGATGCATCTTTCACTTTCTCTGCAACCTCCTTTCTTTTGATCGGATCTACGTTGATTCCTCCGAAGTCAATGATCGAAAGACTTCCCTCCGGACACGAGTATTGGATGGATTTCAGGTGAAGATATACGGAATATTCGAGGAATCTCCGTAATTCCGGCATCAATCAGTCCTTTGACACCTTCTTTGCTTTCGTCAAATGCCTTGAGCTCAGCTTTACTATTGTAATCCAATCATGTTCGGTTGCTGGCGGTGTGGTGTTGAGAGCCATCTTAATTTTCAAGTATGGTTTTTGACTAAGGTGATACAACATTAATGTTTGTTATCAATATATATATATATAGATGTACGATGTGCATATTTTCCAGAATGAAAGATTTTATGGATTTTTATTCCAACAAATTTTCAAAACCTTCCCTAAAATAAAGAAATCATGAGAGAGATGATGAAATCCTCAATTATTTGGAGATTTATTTAAAAATGATTACTTATGAGAGATAATTAATGATTTTATATTCATTCTACCAGAGATTATTTGAAATTATATATTTAAGAAAGAGATAAATAATATTTTATGAGTTGTATTCAATATTTTAATATAATTAATTGTGTAATCTCTAAAATAGAGAAGTTGTTGAACCTGCAAATAAATATTTTAAGAAGTTTTAACCTTTTAATTTTTTATTTTAAAAAATATGTTCGAGACGCTTTGATGCTTGCATGATCCTCCTTCTAAAAATTAATAGTGATGTCATAAAAATATAATATATTATGATATGTCATAATATATAATTTTAGAATAAAAATAGTAGCAAAATAATATACATAACAACGATCAAAGTTTAATTATTTATGCTTTAAAAAAGATGATTATCAGATTTATTTTTATGATCAACGTTTTTATTAGAAATCGGGTAGTGCCCGTAATGGACTTGCCTCTCCGGCTAAGTACTTGACACGAGTGGAAAAACTTTAGTGTCAGCAGGTGCCTAAATGGGGCTGGTGAAAACCACCTTGACCGGATCAGAGTAAACTAGCAATACTTATCTTGTTTATCTATCTAGCTTTTCCACCTCCTCGTCGCACTTGTCAATTCGCCTTTCAAAATAGTCAAAAAGTTTATTAGATAAGATATTCATTAGACTAGATTAATGGTTAAGATTGGTTTATATTAGGCATTAAGCCAACTTGTTTTTTGAATACTTTTTTCGATGGACATAAGCTGGTTGAAAAATACAAAAAAAAAAAAAATTATGACGCTGATATTATTAAAAAAGTGAGTTGGATTAGTTTAGTAAACTCGTTTATAGTCATTTTTTCCAATTATAACTCTAATTAATATTAATTCTGTTATGAAAATAGATATATGGAATGGATGTCAATCTCTTTATTATTGGTAACTATATGTATTTGATATGTATTGTATCTCTTAGAGACTAATCTATCTATGACTATATATATGCATTGCATATTGAATAATAAACAAGTTTTGACTCTCATCTTTCTCTCTCTCGATTACTCTTATCGTTATATACATAACACGTTATCAGCACGATTCTCTTGAAGAAAAGAGAGAAACTAGGCAATACTAAGGAGAAGAAAACAACAAAGCAAGAATTCAAGGACAAAGGTACAAATCTCGATTTCCTGTTCTTATCGATTTAAATTTTCTGCTTTATACCCGATATATCTTCTTATCGTTCAAACCCAAATTTCTTAAAATTTTAATACCCTCTTTCTCGTATTTACTTGTATTGTGAAATCTAGTTTTTTTTTTCGAATCTCTCATTCATTAGAATTCTTATCGGGTCCTTAACAGCCAATAAACCTTCAAATTTTGGTTTAAAACCAATTCTGCTTTTACAGTTAAATCACAAACAACTTTCGTTTGTTTTTGCGTTACTTTTACTATTTTTTTTTCAACAGAAAACTCAAGATCTTTGACTCTTGCAGCTTTTCTGGATAAAGAATCCTCAAGTAAACATTATAAACCTTAGGAAGATTGTGTTAACTTTAAATTGAGAAAATCTGAAACACAAGAACTTAGCTGTTCTTTTCCTTAAAAAGACTAGATAATTTTGTTACGCTAGATCTTTTGGTTACGAATCCTTTGTTTTTTGACTTTCTGGTCTATCAATTAAAATAAAAAATAGTTTCTTTTTATCACATCTGCTAAATCGAGATTTAAGAGTTTATTTTTTTTAAGTTGCAAGTATCATTCGATAAGGAATAACATAGTGAAATAAGAATTCTTATCGAATCCCTCAGATTCGACATCTCTAGATTTTATCGAGTCTTTGTTACCCGACAAAGATTTTTTTTCGAGTCTTTGTTACCCGATTTTTTTTATCGCGTTCTTGTTACCCGACAAGAAATCTTATCGCGTTCTTTGTTAGTCGACATAAATTCCTGAACTAAAATTTTGAATTTTTATCGAATCAATTGAACTCGACAACTTTTTCGTCGGGTCTTCAGGATCCGATATAAGAAGATGTCAAGCCTCGCAAACTCGACATAAAATTTTTCGAGACCTCCTCACCCAACATTGCATATTTTAACTTTTGAATCATTATGTCATGGTTTTATTATATTTTATGATCGTTAAACATGACAAATTTTGCAAAAACTTGAGTTTTTGGCTTTGGATATCACCGAGAAAAACTATTTATTTAGTTAATACAATGATATTTGTTTATTTAAAATACTATTTCGTTTTATTAAATGGGACTAATATATTGTTGTTAGATATGACAATTGATTTATTCAAATATTTGTTTAGTCCTAAATTTATTGTTTTATATAATATTCAATTGCTTATGTTATTTATAAGTCATCCAAATCTTAAAAAATTTATTTCCTTAATATAAATAATTCAAAAATAAACAAGAAATCTTAGATAAATACGCCTGAAAATTTTCTCAAGATTTATATGATGAGATTTCACAATTATTTTAAATATTATCCATAATTTTTTATGGCAATAGAGATATGTATACCTTTATGAAGATTTCTTGGTATCCAAGTCATATATTATTATGCTTACATGGATAGATCTAGAAAAATAAAATATAGATGAATAATCATGGTTGAATGAAATATAAATATTTTGAGTTCCTACTCATTTTTCGATCTTAATTAACATTTGGAAGTTACACTTCCTAACCACATATTTTTGGTCTTCTACCAAAAGCATCTAAAATACTATTAAGATATTAAATCATTAAAATTGGCCTCATGTGTCAAACTCCTATTCTTTTTGGTATCATGCTAAAAGCTCTATAACCAGCAATGTTATCTTCAAATTAAATAATTGCAAGATATCAATTGGATTTTGTCAAACGGGTGTAAATAACCCTAAGATTTATAGGGACTTAAGAAATCCATGTGATTCCCCTACTACCTGGAAGTCCAATAGATTGAATGATTTGTTTTCACAAATTGAAATATTGGTGAAATACTATCAACAAAATCAAACATACAAATTTGAATGTTTTGGAAAAGCACATGTGCTATTACCAGGCGGAACTAATTTGAAAATTGAATATGCACTTTATTCCCCGAGTCTCAAAGAAATTTACTGAATTTTCAGGATATCCGTTAGAATGGATACCATATTGAGACTACAAGTAAAGGACATTCTAAATACATTCACATTACAAGTATGATGTACAGGAAAGAAACAAGTGTTGAAAAAAAATTGCCTACGTTTTCTTTCGGGTTATACTACACTAAAATAAGTGCAATTGAATCAAATGTGGTCATAAACCAGAAGTTTATGGACCAAGAAAGTTTTTATCCTTTGGCATGACCGGTTGGGCCATCCCGGGTTAGTAATGATGCGAAAAATAATATAACAATCATGTGGGCATACTTTGAAGAATCAGAAGATTCTTCAAGCTAATGATATTACATGTGTTGCTTGTTTACAAAGAAAGCTAATCACTCGCCCATCACCAGCCAAAGTAGGGTTTGAATCCCTCAATTTTCTGGAAAGGAAACAAGGGGATATATGTGGGCCAATACACCCCTCTTATGGACCATTTGGATATTTTATGTTTTTTAATTGATGCATCAACCAAATGGTCACATGTGTGCTTATTATCAAGTCGCAATCTGGCGTTTACACGATTACTTGTCCAAATTAATACGATTGAGAGCACATTTTCGAGATACAATTTGTTTAGACAATGCTGGTGAATTCACTTCCCAAATATTTAATGATTATTGCATGTCTATTGGGATAAAAGTTGAGCATCATGTAGCTCACGTTCATACACAAAATGGGCTTGCTAAATCGCTTATCAAGCAATTAAAAATGATAGCCAGGCCAATGATTATGAAAGCTAAACTACCAGTTTCCGCCCGGGGCCACGCTATCTTGCACGCAGCAACACTAATTCGCATCAGGCCAACAAGTTATAATGCATCCTCCCCTTTAAAAATGGTTTTTGGTCAGAAACCTAATACTTCCCATCTAAGGATTTATGGGTGTGCGGTTTATGTCCCAATTGCTCTACCACAACGCACAAAGATGGGACCTCAAAGGAGATTGGGAATATACGAATCAACATCTATAATCAAATATTTAGAGCCATTAACGGGGGATTTATTTACGGCTCGATTTGCTGATTGTCATTTTAATGAATCAGAATTCCCAGCATTAGGGGAAGGGACTAAACAGCTGGAAAATCTAAATAAAATAAGCTGGAGTGAATTATCATTATCTAATCTTGATCCTCGAACTAAACAATGTGAAATAGAAGTTCAAAAAATAATTCACTTGCAAGGACTTGCAAATTAGTTACCAGACACATTCACTGACCTAAAGAGAGTGACAAAGTCACATATACCAGCTGCTAACGCTCCAGTTAAAATTGATATCCCAAAGGGGTAAGACAACTTGAGTAATGAGTCTAGAGCACGCCAGAAGCGTGGTAGACCAATCGGTTCCAAAGATAAAAATTCTCGAAAGAAAAAAGGAGCTAATAACCAAGATGGTCAAAACGAGGTTAGAGAAACGCCAGAAGAGTCTTCTAATGAGACACTAGACATGATGGTTCCAGACAAAGCTCAGATACCTGAAAATGAAGAGATCTCAATAAATTATATCATGTCTAGACAAATATGGAATCGAATTGAAACCGACGTCGATGATAATTTTGCATATAATATAGCGCTAAATGTGATTGAAAATGAGGAGGTTCAAGAACCAAAATCTGTCAAGGAATGCATGCACATAAAAGATTGGCCAAAATGAAAAGACGTAATACAGGCAGAATTAAACTCACTAATGAAACGGGAAGTTTTTGGACCTGTTGTCCGTACACCCGAGGGTATAAATCCCGTCGGATATAAATGGGTCTTCATAAGGAAACGTAATAAGAAAAATGAAATTGTGAGATATAAAGCACGTCTAGTCGCACAAGGATTCTCACAAAGACCCGAAATTGATTATGAGGAGATTTATTCTCCTGTGATGGATGCAACAACTTCCGATACCTTATAAGTCTGGTAATACAAGAAGGTATTGATATACGTCTAATGAGTGTTATGACAACTTATATGGGTCACTTGACACTGATATTTACATGAAACTCCCTGAAGGATTGAAATTTCTTGAGTCATGCAAAGTAAGTTGTCGAGAATATTGTTCGATTAAGTTAAATAAATCATTATATGGTTTGAAACAGTCAGGGCGTATGTGGTACAATCGCCTTAGCGAATATTTGCTGAAAGAAGGTTATAAGAATGATTCAATTTGCCCATGTATTTTTATAAAGAGATCTAGACCCGAGTATGTCATAATTGCCGTGTATGTAGATGATTTAAATATAATACGGACTCCCGAAGAGCTTCCTCGGGCAATAGAATATTCGAAAAAGGGTTTTCAAATGAAAGATCTTGGAAAGACAAAGTTTTGTCTAGGGCTGCAAATCGAACATCTTAAAGATGGAATTCTTGTGCATCAAGAAACTTATATAGAAAAGGTGTTGAAAATGTTTTATATGGATAAATCACATCCAATGAGCACACCTATGGCTGTGAGGTCGCTTAATGTTGAGAAAGACCCTTTTCGACCTCAAACAAATAATGAAGATATCCTCGGTCCTGAAGTACCATATCTAAGTGCGATTGGGGCACTAATGTTTCTCGTCGGTCATACGAGACCGGATATATCATTCTCTTTGAACCTATTAGCAAGATATAGCTCGTGTCCAACAAGGAGGCACTTGAATGGAGTAAAAGCAAATCTTTCGATATCTCCAAGGTACCAAAGATATGGGTTTGTATTTCACTAATCAATCAAAGGCAAGTTTAGTTGGTTTTGCAGATGTTGGATACCTGTCAGACCCCCATACCGGTCGATCACAAACCGGATATGTATTCACTATTGGTGGAACAACGATTTCATAGCGCTCTATGACACAAACTATAATAGCCACTTCACCGCGAATCATTCCGAGATCTGAGTTATCCACGAAGCTAGTAGGGAATGTGTTTGGTTGAGAAATGTAATACAACATGTTCGAGGATCTTGCGGTATTATTCGGATAAAGAGTTACCAACCGTCTTATATGAAGATAATGCGGCATGTATTGCTCAACTCAAAGAAGGGTACATTAAAGGAGACATGACCAAGCATATACTTCCAAAGTTCTTCTTCACACACGATTTGCAGAAAAGCGGCGACATCTGTGTTCAACAAGTTCGTTCATGTGAGAACCTAGATGATCTATTCACCATGTCCCTTCCGAATTCAACGTTTCGAAGACTGGTTCATGATATTGGGATGCGATGACTTGAAGAACTCAAGTGATATGATTATCAGGGGGAGAAAATACGCGTTGCACTCTTTTTCCCTTGATCATGGTTTTGTCCCAACTGGGTTTTCCTGACAAGGTTTTTAATGAGGCAACAACCACAAGCGTATTTGGAGTGACTATGTACTCTTTTTCCCTTCACTAAGTTTTTTCCCACTGGGTTATACTTAGTAAGGTTTTAACGAGGCATAGTGCTCTTAATCGACATCCAAGGGGGAGTGTTATGGAAATAGATATATATGGAATGGATGTCAATCCCTTTATTATTGGTCAGTATATGTATTTGATATGTATTGTATCTCTTAGAGATTAATCTATCTATGACTATACATATGCATTGCATATTGAATAATAAACAAGTTTTGACTCTCATCTTTCTTTCTCTCGATTACTCTTATCGTTATATACACAACAAATTCTTATTTATAATTAATCATTAATAAATATTATTTTTGGTCTATTAATTAAATTGAATTATTGAAATTAATTAATTAATATTAATTTCACCCTATTAATTTATTTAAATTAATAATTAATACTAATTATTTATTATTAATTATCAATTATTATATATCAAATGAAAATCTATTAATTATTATAATTAATTATTTAATCTTTTAACATCTTGATTTGTATTACTTAATATATTATATTATTAATGAATTGTTTTGAATATTTATGAAAAGTTAAATTTCATTAAACTAGTTTGAATATGACATGTTGTCGCGTTCTCATTTTGTCCTCACGTTCACAACCAAATTTTAGTTTGCATTTGAACCCCTAAAAAAAGAGTGAAAACCGTGAGGACGGATCTAAGCCTTAGTTTGATTTTAATTGAAAGTTAATTTTTAGTTAAAAATGACATAATCATCATTTTGGAAACAAGATTCAGTAGATGAAACATACATATTCACTCACCATATGATACACACAGATTCACCATATGAAACATGCAAATTTACCATATGAAACACATACTATTCACCATTTGAATCCAAATGTAGTTGATCATTCTTTATAGAACACATACTAATTCACTAGATTCACCATATGAATCCAAAACACATACTAATTCACCAGATTCTCCATATGAATCCAGGTGTAGTCAACGATAAAATAGAAAAGTCAAATATGACGACTGTAACAAAATCACTGTTATGCCATTCTCTTTTTATTAATATTATAAAAAACGCCGCCATGATTAGTAACCTTTGATTAAACTCTTTAATGGTTGAGATTAGTCCATACGGTCCTCAACCTTTTTACGGGGGTTTTTTTTAACACAACAAACCATAATTTATTATTACCAACAACCTTTAGGTACAAAGTACATGTACAACACACACAAACCAGATGAAAGAAACCACAAAACACGCCCTTACATAGGTGTTTTCGAGCAGCAAACAAAAAAAATACAAAAACGAAACTCGACGCATCAGAGTAGATTACCACCATAGATACTGTTTGTCATTCCCAGTTACTCACTTTGAATAACAGCCCTGGATAAGAACTTCACAACTTAATGTTGACAGTTTGCTGACTAGACGCTTACCATTCCCGATTTTGATGTTCCGCTACGTACACTGCTTCCTTTCTCTTCTGATCTACCACTGTGTCATGCTCCCGTCGGGTTTACAAGCCACGATTTCCATCCTATATTCATTTCCTTGTCTCTCGAAGCTACCCATTCATACGTTTTTAATTGCATTGTGAACACTCAATCCACTAACGTGCCATTTGCCTTATCGAACGCCTCTTTATTTCTGTCGGCCCATATAAAGTAGAAGAAACATCGTACCATCTCCTCCCATCTCCTTAGGTTTTTTTTACTAATTCCTCTTTGGTTCACCGCCACTATGATGTTGTTTGTGGTCATTGATCCATCCAAATCCCGATTCCACCATCTCCCCACTTGTCGCCACAATGTCTTCACCGTTGGACATTGAACAAGCGCGTGATCAATCGTTTCCACTTCTACACCACACCTCAAGCATAGAATAGAGTCAAGATCTACCCCCATCTTGTCAAGGTTCGATCTCATTGGCAATCTATCCATTGTTGATCTCCAAAAGAAGATTTCCACCTTTTTGGCACCACTTTATCCACGAAGTTGCAGCCACATTTCCATCCATCGAACCCCTCTTCTCTTCAAGTAAGCTCCTAAGAGCCTTGACTGAATATTCTCCTTGTGGGTCAAGTTACCACATCTCCTATTTCTCTATCAAATGATTCTGTGAACCCAATCCCCTCTTTGTCTAAGTCAACACCCACTTTAAGCACCCCTCCCACACTGTGTATCCTCCCTCGGCCCTATTCCTACCCTCCGGGACCCACCATCCCGCCTATATATACTCAAGATGACCTTTTTCCAAAAATTCTCCCTCTATTGATGAAACCTCCACCACCACTTCCCAACCAAACCCCAATTAAGATCTTTTAGACCCCTTATATTAAGATCACCCCTCCCAAAAGAACCCAACACTTTTGCCCACTTGATCTAAACTTTACCCCTCTATGCATTATCTCCCCCTTCCCCTTCCCCCTCACCAAAAGAAATTGCAACGAATTCTCTCAAGTTCTACTAACACACTCACCGGGGTACAAAACAAAGCAAAATAGAATAGCAATACATTACCAAGAACCGATCTAACTAAGGTCCATCTTCTTCCAAAAGATAGCATTTTTGCTTTCCAAGTCGAAAGTTTCTTCTTCATCTTGTCAATTACGGGTTTCCACATGTTTGTTCTTTTCATTGATGCACCTACCGGTATCCCGAGGTAAATAAAAGGTAGTAACTCCACTTCCACATCTCAACCTCCATGCCCATTCTTTAATCTGTTCTTCCGATACCCCTACACCATATAACTTACTTTTTTCCATGTTAAATCTAAATTCCGCCACCTCATAAAAACAATGGAGTATTTTTATGCGATTTTTTACATTACAACGTCCCATTCTCCGAAAAACACCACGTCATCCGCATATTGTAGGTGTGATACCACGATCTCGTCACTTCCAACTTTTACTACAATAAACAATCTTTTTTCACCGCTTCCTCGACCATAAGGTGTAAGCATTCAACAAATACAAAGAATAAGAAAGGGGCAAGAGGATCACCTTGTCTGAATTCCCTTTCCATTTTGAATTCTTTGGTAGGCGACCCATTCACTAATACCGAAATACTTGACGACTTCAAACACGACCCAACCCAATTTCTCCATTTTGTCCCAAAACTCATATTTTCCAATGCGTCCATTAGGAAAGTCCACTCCACCGTGTCGTATGCCTTCTCGTAGTCCACTTTAAAAATCAAACTCCTTTTTTTTGATTTTTTTATATAATCCACTAATTCATTTGCGATTAGGATCCCATCTAGTATAGATCTCCCACTAATAAATGCACTTTGTTCTTTACTAATAATATTCTCCATTACTGTCTTTATTCGTTCCTCCAAAAATATTGATACCACTTTGTAAATGAAGCCAATTAGACTAATCGGCCTGAAGTCGTTGAGCCCCATCGGATTCAGGATTTTTGGGGTTAAAGTCAAGAAAGATGCATTGCAACCGTGATTTAATTTTTCCTTGTCCCAAACCAATCATCGCCATGAAATCAACTTTGATCACCTCCCTAAACCGCTCTTCTATCGTGAAGTCATCCGGTCCCGGGGATTTAGTTCTCTCACACTCATTTATTGTCTCCCGAACTTCTCCTTCCAAAATTCTTCTTTCAAGATGACAAGCTACTTCATTCGAAATTTTCTTTTAACGGTGACATATCTAGCTTTGGAGTAAGGCCTCTTTGTTTTGCAAACTTCTTTTTGAAGAATTCCATGATGTACCTCTTTATTGCCTTCGGCGCTTTCGTCCATTCCGAGTTAATAACCAAGCCATGTATTTCATTCTTTCTCTCACGGGCCTTACTAACCGCGTGAAAAAATCTAGAATTTTCATCCCCCTCTTTAATCCATTTTAATTTAGCTCTTTTTTTTGCCTTTTCCATCTTCTTGTCCTCCAAATCGAGCCACGTCTTCCGTGCCTCTACCCATTTGATCCTATCCTCGTCTTCCAAAGTCGCATTATCGTTCCTTGTTTCCCATTTTTTTCACCTCTTCTCTCCATTTAGCCGCTTCCTTTTCCATATTCCCCCATTTATTGTTGCGCCAAACTCTCAATTCTTGTTTTACTTTTTTAAATTTGTCCCGGACGTACCAAAGTCACCTCCATGTCCCAAGCTTTTGTAATCACTTCCACTAGTCTGTCCTCTTTTAACCAAGTGTTGTACGATTTTGGGTTGAAGTCGGCATTGTCAACACGAAGATCAATCGGGTTGTGGTCTGACCATTTTCTTTCTAAAGTTGTGGCCTTCATATTGCTCCACATGTCTCTGGCGGAATTTGACACCAAGAACCTATCCAATTTGCTGAACTTTGTGCCATCATCACTTACCTTTCTAAACTTGTTACCCCCCTTTCTAACGTCTTCCAACTTATTTCTCCATCTAAAGTCATTAAATTCATCCATCCATTTATTCCCTTATGAAGTGTTTAGTCTTTCGTAGTTGCTCCTTACCTCGTTGCAATCTCCAAAAAAGATCCATTTTTACACCTCTTCCTTCCAATTTCTTCCAAAGCTCACGTCTCCCTCTTTGATCGCAAGGTCCGTAGACATTCACGTACCCAACAAAACCCTCCACCCTTTCCCAATTTTCGATTGTTGCCACTAAATTGACTTCTTTCACCACTCCTTTTGCAAGGCCCCCGAATCTTCTGTTGCAAGCATATAAATAAAGTCCCTATCCTCGGCCCTCCACATTCTTGATACTAAGTGTGTTGATATTTCCTTCATTTTAGTTTCCTAAATCCCAATTATGCTCGGTTTCTCAGTTTTACATAACTCCTTTACCCATTCCCTTTTATTAGTTGTCCCTAAGCCTCTGATGTTTAACGAAATTACCTTCATTTAACAACTAGTGTAAATGTTGATCATAACTCCTCTCGATGATTTGAATATGATTCCTCTTGTATACTTAGTGAAATTCCATTGTATGAGCTTCAGTTCATATTCAGCGATAGCACACGCTGATTGCTATCACGGATCGCTGAAGGTCAAGGAACTACAAGCTCATCTTTGAAGACCTGAAGATCAACTATCACACCAGAAGACCATTCAGCGAAAGTCGAAGACTCTAGCTGAAGAAAGAGATAATCAGCTAAGTGAACTGAAGCGGTTCAGTGATAGCATCGATTATCTACTCAAAGTGTGAAGTCTTATGAAGCCTCAGCGATACTGAAGTTCATCCTTGAAGTTTCAGTATCAGCGATCAAATGAAGCTTCCTTTGCAAGACTAAATATTGATCTTATCCTCGATGCACAAAAGTCAAACCTAGAACCTTGTCAGAAAAGGATGTACGACTTGTCTCTTATGTCCCCATCATATCTGATACGGTACTGTTCATATTCGGCCAAAAGTATGGCTGTCTTATTAACAAGGACAAGCTTCCTATCCAAGCTTGACACGTGGCATGTACCTTTTGTCTTGCATTAAATGCAAACGGGTATAAATAAGATGGAGATATCTTCTTCATCTTAATGCATGCTTCCTTCTAGCCTAAACCTTCTTTATTCTTTCTTTCATCTTCTTGTGCATCAAACTTCGTGTTTCTTAGTTACAATAGAATAGGTTTTAAATTTGTTCTTATTCCGCTTGTAACTGTAAATTTGTTTATTATATATAAACTCGTTTAAAAACCAAAATCTGTGTGTTTGTATTCAACCCCCCCCCCCCCTTCTACAAACTGTTTACTATTTATTGAACTCTTGTAGACCCTTTAGGGACCAACAAGTGGTATCAGAGCAGTGTTTGTTTCTTCTAATCTTAAAAATATATCTTTCTAATAAATTATTTTAAAATGTCAAACCCTAATACAAACTATAATGATAATGGATCTTTAGCTAAACCACCTAGATTTAGCCATGATAACTTTCCATTATGGAAGGAAAGAATGTCTCTATTTCTAGAGGGATCTAACCCTAAGATTCCCTACTATCTAGAAAATGGACCATTTGTTCCTACAACTATAGTAGCTAGTGTTCCTGCCACCACTACTACTCCAGCCATCCCTGAGAGGAGTATCGTTAAAACTCCTAACAGATGGACTGAAGAAGACAAAAAAGAAATTGTTATTGACTCTAAAGCTAGATCTATAATAGCAATGGCTTTACCAGATGAAGTCTATCATTCTGTCATGAAGATGAGGACTTCAAAGGCCATGTGGGATACTCTATGTATCCAATATGAAGGAACTTCTGAGGTTAAAGTTACTCGATGAATAAACCTTGTAAGAAAATATGAGAGCTTTATGTATCAAAAAGGTGAATCTCTTTCTCAAATTCACCAGCGTTTCAACTGCCTGCTGATTGATCTCAAATCAGTCGACAGAGTATATTCAAACGCTGGAATTCTGACAAAATTTATGGTGGCACTACCCGATCAATGGGCAGTGTACACTACATGTCTAAAACTGTCAAAGAATCTTGAAACCTTATCTTTAAGTGCTTTATATGGAATGCTCTTAAATGAGGAACAGTCTCAACTTTTGAGGAAAAACCTCATTAATGAACTCAAAGGTGCCAAAAGTACTTCTTTGGCACTTGCGACTTCAGAGACACCTCCTAAAAATGTTTCCTCTTCTACTATCTCCTCTATAACTGAATTAGATCAAAATGATTCAGAAGATCAACTCACTGATGCTGACATCTCTGAGTTCGATAACTCTCTAGCTCTCTTAACAAATAACTTTAAAAGATTTGCTAGAAAGAGCAACTTTCGAAAACCATCTAATCTCTCTGACCCCGAGAAGCAAAAATCTATGCCAGCTGAAAAAGCCTCAGCCATATGCTTCAACTGTTAGCGAAAGAGTCACTTCGCTAGTGAATGTAGATCGAAGAAAGTTGCAGCCCCTACCACCTCCCAAACCTATGATAAAAAGGAGAAGTATTTGAAACTAAAAAACAAATACAAGGATCTGAAGAAATACCAGCAAAAAGGCAAAGGCCTTATCGCTGAAGAAGTCGATTGGGATGTTGAAGATGACTGGGCCAAGACCTCTGAAGAGTCTGGTTTAGATGAAGAAGATCTTGCCTTCCTCTGTCTAATTGCAAGAATAGAGGACGCTGAAGAAACCTTTGAAACTTCTTCCTCTGAGTCTCCGTCTACTCAGGTAAACATTCCCTCTGACTCTTTACTATCTGAAAAAGATAACTTGTCGGCTCTCGATGCTATGGCCGTTGATTTTTACAATGCTTTAAATGGAAAGATTAAGGCTGAGATAATTAACACTGACTTATCTGAACAATTGAAAAATTGCCATAAAAGAATCAAAGAACTTTCCAAAATTGAGGAATCTCTCAAGGACCAAGTCTTTGCAAATCAAACAATAAGCATTGAGAAACAACAAGCTATCGCTGATAGGGAAAAGGTTATCGCTGATCTCAAGTCTGAAAAGGCAACCATCGAAGGATGGTGTAAGGCTTCTGATAAAGTCAATGAGATCATCAATGCCCAAATATCTATGAAAGTAAGAAGTGGGTTAGGCTATAACCCTGAAAAGGAAGAACTAGAGAATGATCGTTCCATGCTCAAATTTGGAATGTTTGTCTCTTCTATCCCTGATCCTTCTTCTTCAACTTCTTCTTCCTCTTCCTGTAAATAGAAGCTTTCTATGTTTAATTCTAAGAAGGTGGTCAAGAACGAGTTTCTAGACCATGTTCCTAAGAATAAGAAAACTCAAGATAGGAACAAGAAGTCCTCAGAGAAGATTTCGAAATCTGGGAAGAAAGTCCCTGATTTTTCTCAGAGACCAACACCCAAGGTTAAAATCGATCTCACTCCTACCCCTGAAAAGGTTGTTATACCTCCAAGGACCATGAATAAAGGAATTCTTGGACCTATCCCTGAGAAATTTCCTCTCTGCTCACTGATTACAAAGAAGAAGCTGGTCCATCAGTGACCTTTGGTGGAAATGGCAAAGGATACACTAAAGGCTATGGAATTCTAACCATCAAAAGCCACATCTTTTTCTCGAGTTGCTTACGTTGAGGGACTAAAGCACAACCTTTTGAGCGTTAGTCAGTTATGTGACAAAGACTTCAAAGTTCTATTCCTAAAGAATAGATGTGCTGTCACTGACGGAAGTGATAAGCTTGCCCTAACAAGCAAAAGAGTTGAAAACGTGTATGTCATAGATATGAATAGTTCTCACTCTGAGAACATGTGCTTTATCTCTAAAGCATCCTCTGACATAAACTGGTTTTGGCATAAAAGACTCACTCACCTTAACTTTAAGACAATAAATGAATTGTCTAAAAAAGAACTAGTCAGAGATCTCCCAAATCATACCTTTACAAAGGAATCTCTTTGTTCGCCGTGTGAAAAGGGAAAGCTGACAAAAGCCTCCTTCAGGTCGAAGCAAATTTCGTCAGTAACCGCTCCTCTTCAGCTACTCCACATGGATATATTTGGACCTGTCAATGTCCAATCTATCTCTGGGAAGAAATACATTTTGGTGATTGTTGCTGAATACTCCAGATTCACATGGGTATTTTTCTTTCGATCCAAAAGTGATACCCCTGAAATGATAATCTCTTTTATCAAAAGGATGGAAGTTCTGAACAATCTTATTGTTCGTTCCATAAGAAGTGATCATGGTACTGAATTCAAAAACAGCACTCTGGTGAACTTCTTTGAAGAAAAAGGCATCTCTCACAACTTTTCCTCAGTGAGAACTCCTCAGCAAAACGGTGTTGCTAAAAGAAGAAATCAAACTATCATTGAAGCGGCTCGCTCAATGCTCAGCGAATTGCATCTTCCAACTCAGTTCTGGGCTGAAACAGTTAATACAGCGTGCTTCACTCAAAATCGATCCCTGATAGTCAAACGATTTAAGAAGACCCCCTATGAATTGTTTCATAAGAGAAGACCTACTCTGAAATTTTTCCATATTTTTGGATATAGATGTTATATTCTGAATGACAGAGATCATTTGGGTAAATTTGATCCAAAAGCTGACGATGGTATATTTCTTGGATACTCCTCTGTATCTAAATCCTTCAGAGTCTTCAACAAAAGAAGACAACATGTTGAAGAATCCATGCATGTCAACTTTGATGAATCTCGCCCCATTCATGCTTCTCACTCTCATGATGATGATGAAGAACTGAATGCCTGGATGAGATCTCATTATGGGGAACCTGAAACATACTTCAGCAATCAACCTCCAGCTGAAGCAAGTGATGATGAAATCCCTGTAAATCCTTCAAGCGACAATCATCCATCTTCAGGGATGAATGTTACTCCTCTGAATCAGATACCTGTTGCTGACTCCTCTCTTGGAAATTCCTCCGTGAACAACCAAACTACCTCTGAAAATCAATCCCTTGAATTGATTTTAAATGAAGTACCCGTTGCTGAAACAACGAGTCCTATTCCAGATCCTGAAGAACAAGTCGCTGAATCTGCTGTTGATCTCTCTCCTCAACCACCAGCTCAGCGATGGACTGTAAATCATCCAATAAATCAAATTATTGGTGATCCCAATGTAGGTATCAAAACACGTAGAGGAACAGGTAATATCTGTCTTTATGTTAATTTCATTTCTCTCTCTGAACCTAAGAAGATAGATCAAGCTATCTCTGATCCTAACTGGGTTTCAGCTATGCAAGAAGAACTGACTGAATTTCGTAGAAATAAATTTTGGAATCTTGTTCCTAGACCCTCTGATAAAACCGTCATAGGAACCAAATGGGTTTTCAGAAATAAGCTAGATGAAAACGGGACTATAATTCGCAATAAGGCTAGACTTGTTGCTCAAGGTTATAGACAGGAAGAAGGAATTGACTATGATGAGACCTTTGCACCTGTAGCTCGTTTAGAAGCCATAAGACTCTTTTTAGCTTATGCTCCCATAAAGACTTTAAAGTTTTTCAAATGGATGTTAAAAGTGCTTTTCTTAATGGAAAACTCAGCGAGGAAGTTTATGTTGAATAACCCCCTGGTTTCTCAGACCCTAACCATCCTGGTTATGTATTTAAACTTGAAAAAGCTCTTTACGGGTTAAAATAAGCTCCTAGAGCTTGGTATGATACTCTTTCTAAATTTCTTCTTAAAGAAAAATTTGTCCGTTGAAAAATTGACCAAACCTTGTTTTTAAGACAATATAAAGGTCATACTATTCTCGCTCAGATATATTTTGATGACATTATCTTTGGTTCCACAAGACCCAAACTATGCACTCGTTTCGCTGCAAGAATGCAAAAACAATATAAAATGAGTATGATGGGTGAACTAACATATTTTCTAGGCTTGCAGATTAAGCAATCTGACAAAGGAATCTTTATTTGTCAAAGCAAATATGTTAAAGACATGCTGAATAAATTCGACATGAATCAATGCTCAGCGATGAAGACCCCTATGGCGCCTCCTCTGACGTTGAATAAGGATCCCAATGGGAAACCAGTCAATGTCACTGCCTATCGAGGAATGATTGGATCTCTGCTGTATCTTACAGCGAGTAGACCTGACATCATGTACGCTACTTGTCTCTGCGTTCGGTATCAAGCTGAACCGAAGGAATCCCATCTAATCGCTATAAAGCGAATCTTCAGATACTTGAAAGGAACTCCAAATCTTGGTCTCTGGTATCCCAAAGGCTCAGGATTTGATCTTATTGGTTACTCTGACAGTGATTTTGCAGGTTGTAAGATAGATAGAAAGAGAACCACTGGAGGGTGTCAGCTACTAGGTGGAAAGTTAATAAGTTGGACAAGTAAAAAGCAAAACTCAGTGTCCACCTCCACCGCTGAAGCTGAGTATGTAGCCGCTGGTAGTTGTTGTGCTCAAATCCTTTGGATGAGAAATCAACTTAGAGACTACGATCTCAAGCTCTCTAAAATTCCTATCTATTGTGATAGCACTAGTGCTATTGCCATTGCTAACAACCCTGTACTTCACTCCAAAACCAAGCACATTGAGATCCGATATAAATTTACCAGAGATCATGTGATGAATGGTGAAGTTGAACTTCATTTTGTACCCACTGAGTATCAGCTCGCTGATCTTTTCACCAAGCCTCTTGATGAAACTAGATTCAATCTACTCATCAGCGAACTTGGTATGTTGAATGCTGAATAATTTCTTATTCAGTGACCAACAAATGATACAAATAAAGCCTTCAAACTCTTCACTCACTGAACTCTGATTCAGCGATATCTGGACTATCTCCTCAGGTATTATCTCCTAAACTCTATCACTCTTTGATATCTTCTCTTATCAAAGAATGACTCTCGTTATATTAAAACTCCTCACTAACAATCCTTTATTATTAGTGATGAAGATTTTTAAATTAATAATGATAACCTTCCTTATGGATAATTATCATTATTTTCTTTTAAAAATAAAGAAAAGGACACGTCAGGCCTTTTTCTGACACACGACGAACCACGACGTTTCCATTCCAACTCCTTTCCTGGAACATGCGCCAGGTCATCATTTCTTTTTCAAAAAGCTAAAACCGTCGTTTAGCACTCCTTTCTTTCTCTCTCCTCTTGCTATTTAAGCAATTCTTTTGCCTCACTTGATTCCTTCGGCTTTCATAACTCTCCTAAAGGCAAAAGAAATCTTCGAATCTTCAAGTTTTCTCAAGAACACCAAGAACACGCTTTAGTGTGTTTTTCCTTCTCGAAATCAACTAAGGTTTGATCTAAACCTTTACTTATGACTGGAAACATCATGTTTCGCACCTTCTTCTCTTTAAACTTCTAAAAATGATATAAAAACATCTTTTAGAAACCAAATAAAAATAATCTGGATTAAACTTAAAAAGTTTTTCTTTATCAAAAACCTGTTCTAAGTTCCTTCCTTAGAACAGAAGATTTTTTTTAGTTTATCCATTTTTTATTTTTTTTCTTATCTTTTTCTAAATAATTTTATTTTATTTTATTGCTTTTAAAACAAGTATTTTGATCTTGTTCATCAAATTACTTGTTTCCTTGAATCTTACATTTGGTACTCTTTATACCAAACTCTGGTTTATACATTTATGTATAAAACCATGATTTACCTCTTTGGTGTTCCCATCTTTCCTACAGCAATGGCCTCTGCAAGCAAGACCGCTGCAACCTCTGCTGCTGAAGACAACACCTTGGTCGCTGCACCAACCTATCACTTTACCATGGAAAAGGCAGTCTTCAAGTCCTGCAACTACATTGCATTGGCGGACATCCCTGCTGACCGCCCTCACTTCGCTGAAGGAGCTACCTTCATCAAGGGGTGCCCACTGATGTACGCTTTTGTCCACAACCCAGTGGGCATCTCCTCTCATCTCCAACCCCTATGGTACACAGCTCACTGCACCACGCTGACAACTAAAAAGGGCACTGAGCTCCCTGCTATTGGATTCAAGATTCCAGATCTTGGATTCTTCTCCTTCACTGCTGGGTTTGTCAGGAAGGCTCTTCGTCTCCTTCTACGCGCGAAGAATCAACAATGGGGTGCTGAACCCACTATGATGCAAATTGATGCATTCTTGGATTCGATTGGCTATGCTTGGGAGAATCCCTCTCTGAAGACGGTGGGCTCCAAGGTAGAGAATAAAAGACTACCTGCTCGCTGGCAATATATCTTCACCCAGGTAATCCAATGCCTTGGGTCGAAGATCGGCTCGCATGACCAAGCAAGCAAGCATTTTCAAGATCTTGCCTACTCTCTCTGCACTGGCCACAACCTAAACTACGCTGACTACATCATCAGCGACATGGTCAGTCGCATCAATGCCGCCACCAGGCACTCCGTCATCCCCTACCCTCTCTTCTTCGCAACCATAATGGAGGTTGCCTTCGAGGAAGAATACCCGAAGGTCAGTGATCACTCCTTCTCTGTAGTAGGGAAGAAGTCCCTGGACATTGAGGACCGTCCAGGTGATGCTCCTTTCACACCTTACATGCTGCAGGTGATTGGAACCCCTCTTCCAGTGTCCACATCGCTGTCAAACCCAACAGCGAGCAACCCAGACACTGCTGGTGTTAAGAGGAAGCAACGAACCGATGGTCATAAAAAGACCATCGCACTTAAACTCAAGAAGCCAAAGAATTTGGTCTCTCAAAAGACGACCCTCTCTGATTTCGGTGTACTACCAACACCTCCTAAAACCACAGCCACTTCAACGGTCTCTTCAACCGTTGTTGCTTCATCAGCACTACCTACATCATCAGCGACTCCGGTCATTGAGGGTGTTTTAGCCGCCTCTGCTGAAGCTGGATCAGGTACTACTTTCACAGCCTTCTTATCTACTTCTATCTCCTCTTCTTTGGTCCTCACCTCAGCAAATGATTCAGCGATAGTTGTCCCTATCCCTGATAATGCTGAAATGCACGTAGTTCAAACCTCATTATTGTTTAGGCAATCTGAGTTTTGGAAGGCCAAATTAACAGGACCTCAGAGTATCTCTCTCAGATACTCTAAGACACTGATCAGTGATCCTCTAGACACTGCCTTTGCAAATGTAGTCCCTCAGAGTAATCCTCACGATACTCTCAGGGAGAAAAATACAATTTATCATCCATCTTCTAATCCAGATGTGTTTTTGGCATCTTTGTCTATGTCATCATCAGGTGTCGCTTCTCTTCCCACTTCAGCGATGACAACCACCACCACCAGCGCTTCTCCCCTCAGCAAGGAAATGGGGAAGTCTCCTCAGGGCCCTCCCAACACTGCCCGCCTCAGAGACGTGAAGCAAGAGATGGACGCTCCCAAGCTTCCCACTCCCATCACTGAGCTGCCACCCATTGTCCTTTGCAACCCTACATTCCTTGCTGTTGACTACTTAGTCAGGGAATGTGCTCTCACAAGGGATAGGGTGGACAATCTTCAGACGTCCACTGAACTGATCTTCAAGCGAATTGTTGGAACACCAGCGATCAAGACAAACGTCAACAACCTCATCAGTGACGTCTTCTCCCTAAAGGAAGACAGCAGGGCCCTTCATCAGACCTTGACCAGCCTAGAGCAGAAGGTTGCTGCTCAAGCTAATGTCCTTGATCCTATTCAAAAGACTCAATCCCATATGATGCAGCTGCTCACCAAACTCTCTGAGGCTAGTTCCTCTTCTTTCAACGCTGCTGATCGGACCACGCTTCAAGATAATGATGTGAAGCTCAAGGACATTCAGTCGAATGTTCGCACTCTGATGGTGCATTGTCTACCTCTTGATAACATTGAGGGGGAGAGATGTGCCAAAGAGTTCGCTGATGAACTTATCGCTGAGCACAACCGGACATTCCCTGGAGAAAAGATTTCTCCATACATCCAGCGAGCTGAAGCTGATGAAGATGATGATGCTGAAGAAGAAGAAGAAGATGAAGAAGAAGAAGAAGAGCCCATCCCTCACTATGAGGGAATGGACGATGATGAAGACGACGATGACATTGGAAGTGCCTTAGAGCATTTCAGAATGTCAAGGCCCAGAGTCGCTCATCAAGAGCCCTTGGGGGACGGACAACATCCCTCTTAGGGACAATCCGGCTCCTCAGGCAAAGGAAAAGAAGTGGTAGATCTGGATGCCACTATCCCTATATCTGAGGGGGAGACCACAATTGAGGTATCTCTTACTCTTATCCCTTTCTCTTCACCCCTCCCTGAAACCCCCATACTCCCTTCTTCACCCACAAAATCTCTCTCTGATAATTCTTTCTCCTCCTCTCCTTCCCTCAGTGATCCCCGTCCCCCAAAGAACTCTACTTCAAGAAAGGAACCTTCTTCTGAAGAGCAGTTTATGTACATAATAGAAACTGACTCTGAAGAAAAAGAAGGCCTCATTCCCAGGCGTCGCATACAAAAGCCAATCATAAGCGAGCCTGAAAAAGAAGAAAGGCGAATAAAATTCCTTAGGGAATTCGAAGCTAGGAGAATAAAGGTACCTGAAGCTGAACCCATTGAAGCCGTACCAATAAGGATGGTAGATGAATTCTACTTTTTGTCAAGAGAAGAGAGAGAAAAAGCATTAGAAGCACAAAGAATCAGGGACGAGGAAATAAAGCAAACCGAGAATGATCTTGCCTTAGCAAGAAAATTACTCAGGGAAGACTCTGCGAAAGACAAGGCGGCTCAAGAACAATTGAAAAAGAGTGAAAGGGTCGCTGAAGCTCTCGTTCAGAGAGAACTTGCACAAGAGAACATAAACGTAGATCCAATTCTCGCTCAACAGAAGATCCTAAGTGCACTGTCCGCTGAAGCCACTAAGCAGAAAGATAAAGAGCTTGACTGGTGCACTGAAAGACTGAAATTTCGAAGATCTGAAGCCAAAATCATTCATGCAACTATCCTTGGGCGACACTCCAACAGAGGTGGTCCAAAGGTATATGTAAGGATGAAAAGATAGAACAGAACTGAGAGAGAAGAAGCCAAGTTCTTAGGAATTTATGGATACACTGAATGGCTAGAAATCAGAGACGCCATTCAAGGTTCCAAATCCAAGTTCAAGGATGTGGTGGAAAGTGTACTGGATCAGTTGATGCAGAGAATGTCACAACATGTGCAAGTTCCCCCTCTCCCTGAACCAACAAAGAAGAAAAGATCAGTTGCTGAAGGTGGTTCAAGTTCGAAGAATGAGCATGAAACTAAGTTTGATTATCAAAGCATTCTTGGTCATCTTGAGCTCCCTGATATATCAATGCTTTGTACCTCTCTTCCTCAAGACCGAAGATATCAAGAAGACGAAATCATCTCATTGCCCGAACCTGGTATGGTATTCCTGGATAATGAAGGGTTCTTAGGACTCTTCAGAAACCAAGAAATTCGCAAGGCCCCATCCTCTCTCATAAAGATCATGCTTTGGTGCTGCTGGTCAGATACACCTCTGATGAATCGACAGAAGACGCTTTATGAGAATGAGTTACAAAGACGAAACGAGAATATCTCCGACTAGTCATAGATTTCTATTTCCTTTGTAATATTTCTTCAGTGTAAAAGTACTTTACTATTTTCATTGTAATTTCATTTTCCTGTAATTCCTTCATATTATACTTAATGAAAATCAAAGTACTTTACTCCATCTATGTACTGAAAAGATCCCTGAAAAGAGTAAAAGGGACAATGAACATAAGAGTTCTACTTTTCTTCAAACTACTTTACTCACTGATTTTTCACTTTGAAAAGCTCATCAGTGAATGTACTTTAAGCTTATTTACTTGTAAAAACTGTGCTTTCATATCCTTATAAATGGAACTCAATTCAGATAGTAGATTAGCTGAAAAAGATTATACATAATAGTACTTAGAAAATTTACTTCAAATTTTCCTTAAGTCCTTACTAGTCTCTTAAAGCAATTTTCCTATGTTGTTTAATCATAATCAAATAGGGGGAGATTGTTGATCATAACTCCTCTCGATGATTTGAATATGATTCCTCTTGTATACTTAGTGAAATTCCATTGTATGAGCTTCTGTCATATTCAGCGATAGCACACGCTGATTGCTATTCGCGAACGCTGAAGGTCAAGGAACTACAAGCTCATCTCTGAAGACCTAAAGATCAGTTATCACACCAGAAGACCATTCAGCGAAAGTCGAAGACTCTAGCTGAAGAAAGAGATAATCAGTTAACTGAACTGAAGCGGTTCAGTGATAGCAGCGATTATCTACTCAAAGTGTGAAGTCTTATGAAGCCTCAGCGATACTGAAGTTCATCCTTGAAGTTTCAGTATCAACGATCAAATGAAGCTTCCTTTGCAAGACTAAAGATTGATCTTATCCTCGATGCACAAAAGTCAAACCTAGAACCATGTCAGAAAAGGACGTACGACTTGTCTCTTATGTCCCCATCATATCTGATACGGTACTGTTCATATTCGGCCAAAAGTATGGCTGTCTTATTAACAAGGACAAGCTTCCTATCTAAGCTTGACACGTGGCATGTACCTTTTGTCTTGCATTAAATGCAAACGGGTATAAATAAGATGGAGATATCTTCTTCATCTTAATGCATGCTTCCTTCTAGCCTAAACCTTCTTTATTCTTTCTTTCATCTTCTTGTGCATCAAACTTTGTGTTTCTTAGTTAAAATAGAATAGGTTTTAAACTTGTTCTTATTCCGCTTGTAACTGTAAATTTGTTTATTATATACAAACTCATTTAAAAACCAAAATCTGTGTGTTTGTATTCAACCCCCCCCTTCTACAAACTGTTTACTATTTATTGAACTCTTGTAGACCCTTTAGGGACTAACAGTAAACGAAACATATCGTGGATTATGGATCAGATTTTCCTTTCTTCCTGGTTGTCGTCCGCTCCTACACTCTCCCCACATTGTACCCCAATCTTCTCCCCAAATTCTTTGAGCTCCGACATAGTATCCATATCTTTGATTTCACTTGACACCGATATCTGGCTCGTAGGTATTTGTTCATCACTTTTACTAGTCCCATTGTTTGGAATTCCACCATCTCTGTCTTTTGCAGGTTTTCTTTTCACACTTCTGGCCCTCAGCTTGATGTAATGGAAGCTGATTCTTCCCCTCCCAATAGAGAAATTTTCTGTTTTTTTGTTCCTACCTTTGCTCCCTGCATTTGTTAATTGCTTCCCCTCCATTGATTCCTTCCGGTGACAAGAATTGGTCGGTCCATGTGATTTCTCTGATTGCACGTCTGGATCATTAAGACGTTGGGGTTACGATCCTTTATACGTAGTGACTTTAACGTCCCCTGATTTAGTCTTGTGGCTAACTTCCACCTTATCATGGTCCAGTCATTTTTTTGCCGACCAGTCATTTTTTTGCCGAGTCCCATCAGGACTTTTAAATTGTGGCCCAACTTCTTTTTGGTTTCCTTCCATAATGGATGATGGGTCCATGACGATTTTATTTTTGTTTTTATTTTTAATTGGAAATGGTTCCATTACTCCTTCTATTATTACTGATCCCACGTTTGAATCACCTTCCTCTCTCCTAGGTTTTTTTTCTTGGAAAGTGGTCCTGAAGTTGGGAGTCTTCACCATCATTGTATCGCACCCTGTCTACAACCCTTCGTCACCCTTCGTCTTCCACTTCGAATGTAGGGTTTGAAGGTCCTCGTCGGGTCTCTCCTATCTGCTACCACTACATGCAATGAAGATTCTTCACTATCCAACCCTTTACTATCGATATCGTCTTCTCCACTCTCCTTCTTTTCCTTTCCATCGTTGATTTTTGCCTCCCACTCCCTCCCAGTCTTCTTCACTTTCTTCCCCCTTCATCGACCCTTGCCACAAATTTGTTCTCCCCTCCTCTTCTTCATCAAATTCCTCTTATGTGTACTCCTTATCCTCTGCTTTAATCTGGTTATCAATAATGCTTCTGTCTTCTTCCTCCACTTTGACTACATAAAATAAATCCTCTACTTTCAAACATTTGATCTCGTTGATTTGTGCTAGCAAGTTAGAACTTATTAGTACCCTCCCCCACATTAAATTCGCACTTTTGTCTAGTCTGCAAGTTTGCGTGATTAGAACTTTCCCCCAATTTCTGGAAATGCCCTTAAAAACCTCCGCATTCCAACCTTGTAATGGTACTCCTTCAATCCTCAACCATACAAGCCTCTCCGACAAACAATATCCTATCGACCACACTCTCAGGTTGTTTACCCAGTCATGTAAGCCATGTACTTTATTTGTTAACACTTCTTTCCTTAGTTTCTTGTGAGTTAAATTTAATTAGAACATTCCTGCAACCTATTATTTTCATTTTCAGTTCACACCCTTCCATCATCGTAGAAGATATCAATGCATCTACCGCCTCCACATGCTCCATCTTTTCCACACTCCCGACGACGCAGGTTTGCAGGTATTCTAGGCCTTTCTTATCTTCTTTCCAACTGCCAATTACCGATTTCTGCATGTTTTTTCGATCCTTTGTTTCCACTAGGCTGCCCTTGACTGTCTCCGCGTAAGTGACCTTTTCTGATCTCATCGGTTACACTTTAGTATCTTGGTGAACCCATCTCCTCCTTTCGGTTTCTGATATGTTGTTTCTACTCTCCTTGCCCCCGTTGTTTGTTTGCCACATGTACCCTAAGTTTGTATGATCCAATCCATATCCCCCTTAGATTCTCCTCCATCTACCATTCAATGGAAACATGCCTAAATCTAACGAAACCGAATATATGCCCGTTCCTCATTACTTTGTTTGCCATATAGAGATCTGAGACTGTTCCACAGCTTTTGAAGCATCTCCAAAGCTGTGAAACCTCCAGATTTGTTGGGAATCTGTAAAACAAAATTGATGTTTCCTTTGGATTTTTATTACCTCTGTAAGATTGATTCATCCATGTATTACTAGTTCTAGGTCCATTCCTATGCCCCGCTCTCTCCCAGCCTTTCCCTGTCGTCGGTACCCTTACTGGCGATCTCACTCTCCCTCTAAACCTCTCTTTCACACTCTCTCATAATGTATATTTATGGTTTTTATTTGATTATCGCCATATATATATATAATTACTGAAGGTGGCTTATTTTGTAAACCAACAAAAATGTTGTAAACCGTGTAAACCAATCTCAACCGTCCATCTAATCTAACAAATTATTTGATTCATTAATACATTGATTCTTTCCTAATATACAACGTTAATCATAATTAATAAACTCTAATCATATTCATTAAATATTCAAATAATAATAATGAACTCTCATCATTTCTATAAATATTGGTTTATATTGTTCTCATAATCTGATGGTTTTGGCATACAAAGATGTTATATAAACACCAACAATTATTTCAGTCATAGGTTATTTATAAATAGATTATACAAGTTTTGAAAACCAAACCATAATCGACGGACATTTTTACTTCGAGATTTCTCATCCAAATCTTGATTCTTGAAGTGCATTTTAGACCCGAAAATACGACGTAGCAGAAACGTCGAGTCCCTTTGCTAGCAAATGGTTCGTAAATTGTCCCACGGTGTCTTGCTTCTATATTTGGTTGGATTATCTTGCGAAAGAAACTCTTTGATAGGTTCAATGACCTTTGAGGATTGCGCTGGTGGTACCCTAAGGAACGATGCCACTGATATTCTTGGACCAATCTTGTTCGCTAAAACTCTGTGTAACGGGCTCACAAACTTCTCATTCGTAAGTGGCTGAAAACCTCCATCAACCGCCTCATATTAGTACAACGAGCTTTAGTTGTTGAGTTAAAAACTAAAGTTTTATGTTCAAAAACATCTAAGGTATCTGTTTACCTATTGCTGAGTGGGACTAATTCGATAAATTACCTAAAGATTGGTTTGCCTCATGTTGCTCATTGAGCACCTAACCAGTGCATTATTATTTCACTTATCGGGTCAAAGATCTAACATATTTTTATTATTATCAAACACTTACTAAAAAACACTAGGCATAAATACATTTTTTGTCGCATTTACTCAAATCAAAACCTCTTACCCAGACCCAACCTCTTTTTTTCTTCTTAATTTCTGAACTTTTTGTCAATGTCATATGTCTAAGATTGACTAATGCTTACACATAGAAAGGAATAAAACATCCAAAGATGACGGAGGAGATCCGATTTTCCATTTATTATGATAGGACACATAAGTAAAACACTTTAATACTTCAAAATACTTATTTTGGCATGTACATAGTTTTCACAACTTGAACTCATCTTGCTAGATTTTGGCTAAATCTAGATTTTACCTAAATCTAGATTGTACCTTAAATCTTGATCTTCCTTTAAAGGATTTAGATCCACAAACATCCATGATGAGAAAGATTACCTAGGTCACAAACAAACAGGGTTTCCAAGAAAACCCTAAAATTTGGTTCAATAATGGTGGAAGAATGATGACAAAGATGAAGATCTTGGATTTCAACCCACAAGACTTACATCTCTAATTGTCAAGCTCTAGATGCTCTTGAAGAAATCGATTCAGTGATATAGGAGGGTTTGCACCGATTTGGATGAGAGAAGAAAAATGTTGGTGAAAAAACAAAATGAAGGAAAAAAAGGGGAAAATAGGATTTAAAAGGGCTAACCAGATGCTCGCAGTTACGACAAAATAGGTGTGCGGTTGTGAGTAATCTATAAATGTAGTTCTTCCCACTTTTTGAGGTTTACTCGCGGGCACGAGAAGTGCAATATTCGACCAAAACTTGATTTTTTACCAAATGCGATAACCAACTCAACCAACATCCAGGATACTTCTAAAAACCATATTAATGCCAAACTATATTCAAAACTTGAAATTATGGATACTAAAATATACGGGTGTTACACTATCCTACCATGATCCACCCCCCCTCCCCAATCGTCAACCTCCATCTCTTGTGGACTCATACCAGAAACATCAAAAATAGAAGTTGAGGGAGGAGTTAAGTAACAAAAATGAAGTGGGGGATTTAACAAACGACAATAGAGGTGGAGAATGGTGACGAAAATGGAATAGTTAATTTAAGGGTTAGGGACTCCTCCAATCATCCCTATGATTATGTGTGTATATTATACATATGTGTTGGAAGAGAGATGATCCAGTTACGAGGGGCGTTGACGATGAAAAAGGTAGATGCTAGGTAGATCTCCATCAGGTGAGGAAGATGCGTTCAATTTGGGTAGGTATTGTATATGTTTTGCATTTAATATATGTATTTAATAGTAATAACAATAATTTATATAATATGTATTCGAAGCCATAAAGCAATGACATTTTTAGTATGTCTGGTAAAAAGAAAAAAAAATGTTAAAACATAAATACCCCCCTTATTTAACCGATTTAACTGAATCTATTTGATTCTGTTAAAGGGAATGACTCAGAACATATGTTTTTGCATAGGACAGGTACTCAGAGTGTGAATAAACGCGTTTAAGGGACCTTAGTCAAACAAACCAAAAACCACAAGATTAGGAATGTAATTTACTCAATAATATTTGTACCAGTTATAGCATAATCAATACTAAATTTTGAATGTAAAAATGATAATCAGTATTTATACCTGTTAGGTACGATTCAAAAAGATCAAAAGAAGAATCATATGCAAATCATTAGGTCGAATGTTTTATTATTGAAAGCTTTAAGGAATTACAAACGCGAAAGTAATTTAGACGACTCTCATTAACGAAACATCTACCCTAGACTCCTTTATATACTAGTTGTCTATTACATGGTAAGCCCAAGGCCATAAGGTCATAAACTCAATATGGAATATTACAATAAAACTTTTCCTTCTTTATAAAACTTTCCTAACTTAGGATATTTGATCCTAACAATCTCCCCCTAAAGTTTTATAAAGAAAGCATCTTCAAGTCTTCTCCCCCTCGCTTTCTTTGGAAAAGCTTTAGTGTCGTCAATCTTCCAAGCTCCCCCTTGAAATAAGCGCTTAGTCTTTGGTTTCAACTGAAAAATACCAGATCTAATGTGCTATAACCGCCACTGATTGCATAAAATACAGTTTCAATCTGTAGACAACTCGACACAACTGATAGCCGCATAAGTCAAAGATACACGTGCGAGTTGCTTTAACGCTCAGTGCATAATCAGCAAGAAAACTAAAGAATTTGTCTTTAATTGCAAGTTGAATAAGAATTATGTGTAAAGAGCTTTAATCTGATAAGCTCAAGTAACTTGGATCACCGAGGCAATATATATCATGACAGAATGGGAGATGATATTTCTTGATGACCATTGCTTCTTTGACATATAATTGTTCAGACTATAGTCGATTTCCATAATACTTCCAAAACAGAAAGCAACCAAACTTAGATCCAGTCTTCTTAATCAAATGAATGAATATCATCATTCAACATTCTAGATCACAATCAAACCTCCAGAGAGTAGATGGTTAGGAAGAATTAGCACAAAATAACAACATACATTTACTGAAACTGGCATCTAAATAAAACCTCCAGAATGATGAGTGCAGAGAGTCAGACTTCTGATTAATCCAACCAGATACAGAATTCAATCACCTTTGTCTTGAAAACTTTTCAAATCCGGCTTTGAATGAAATCCATGAACAATGATCCCCCTCCCGAGACTCAGCACGGGGGTTCCGCTAAGAAATTTTTGTCGGGTCGTATAGGTCCGATAAGAAATTTATGTCGGGTCCTATAGGTCCGATAAGTATTTATGTCGGGTCCTATAGGTCCGATAAGAATTTATGTCGGATCCTATTGAGTCGATAAGTTCGGATGTCGGGCCAAGAGGACTCGATAAAACATGTTGTCGGCTCAAATGTAGTCGATAAGTGAGAAACTGGGGCCAAGAAGATTCGACAAGGTCAGATGTCTGGCCAAGGGGACCCGATAAAACTTGATGTTTGCTCAAGCTGGTGCGATAACAATTTATGTCGGATGCAAAATATGTTTAACGCCCAAAAACTTAATCTCCAAGAAATCAATTAGATCAGATAGATATTCAATTCGAAAAATAAACTTCCTGATCGAAAAACACCATAAAATCATAAAAATCTATTCTTCAGTCCCGAACATCAAAAACGACGGACAATGATGAGAAAAAAAATAATGTTCGATAATACCTTGATCTTGATGAACTTGATGATCGTATCAAATCAAATGGATTCGATTTCGGCTCTGATACCACTTGTTAGGTCCGATTCAACAAGATTAAAAGAGGAATCATATGCAAATCATTGAGTCGAATGTTTTATTATTGAAAGCTTTAAGGAATTACAAACGCGAAAGTAATTTAGACGACTCTCATTAAAGAAACCTCTACCCTAGACTCCTTTATATACTAGTTGTCTATTACATGGTAACCCCAATCCCATAAGATCTTAAACTCAATATGGAATATTACAATAAAAGTTTCCTTCTTTATAAAACTTTCCTAACTTAGGATATTTGATCTGAGTTTTGATCTGATTCTGATCGAGTTCGAAAAACAAGGTAAAAATCTCGAATCTAACATTGTTCAAAAACTTACCGATTCAAGCTTTCCAAGCCTGAATCAACAAGTTTTCTTATCGCATCTTTCTTTATCGACAAATCTTGTTTATCGCATCTTTGAGTATCGATAAGAATTTTATATCGCATTTGTTATTATCGATAAGTATTTTATATCGAATCTTCTATTATCGATAAGAATTTTTATCGGCTCTTTATCACCCAACAAGATTCGGTTTCTCATTCAATTTTTTTTACTTTAATTCTTTGTACTTTTGTTTCTCTTTTATTAGAAAACTCAGGGTCACTTACTTCTGCAGCTTTTCTAGTTTAAGAATTCTCAAGTACAAATCTTAAACTTTAACAAAATTCGAATTTTTTACTCTAGTTTAAACCTTAGTACTTTTGCTTCACTTTTATTAGAAAACTCAGGGTCTCTGATTTCTGCAGCTTTTCTAGTTTAAAAGTTCTCAAGTACACTGCATACACTTTAAGTAAATCTTTTTAATTTATTTTTGATATTATTGGGGACTCGGGAACTTAGATCTTCTCTTCCTTAAAAAGACTTTGTTCTTTTTTTGTCGACGAAGGCTTCGTTCTTGCTCTTCAAAAATTTAAAATAAAGATAAAAAGGAATTTCAGAATCTTGGTTTAACTCTCGTTCTTTAGACCCGACAAGTTTTCTTATCGCCACCGTTTTACCCGACATAAATACTTATCGGCTCTTTTTTACCCGATATAAAATCTTCTCGATTCTGCTCAACCTGATAAGTTTTCTTATCGAGTTCTCGTAACCCGATATAATTTTTTTTATCGCGTCCTTTATTGTCGATAAGGTTGTTTTTCTGTCAAAGTCGAGATTTTACTTTAAGTTCTCAAAACTCTTAGAATTTTTTCAAAACTCCTTGATCGAGATCACTCTGTCAAGTATATGATTTCACGCGAAGCACTGTCGATCGGTTCGGACACAAAACCCCCGATTCTATTTCCGGGCGAATGCTCTCAGTGGAAGGACCGGTTTCTCGACTTCATTGAACGTAGTGATTACGCCGATGAAATCATGAGTTCCATTAAAGAAGGTCCTCCTCTCGTGTTCTATCAAGACTTCCCTGCCTTTCTGAATGCCACTCCTCCTGTCGCTGCCACAAGAGGGGTCAAACCCAAATCCTCCTAGGATGCCGATGAAAAGAGAATCATGAAAGGTGATCAACTAGCACGCTCATACCTCCTAATGAGCCTCCCAAATGAAATCTACATGAGCATAAACAGCCACAAAAGATCTGCCAAAGAGATGTGGGAATAAATTGAAAATTTTATGCTAGGAACAAAGATTGGGACTCAACTGAAGATCACAAACTGCATCTCTCAATACGAAGAATTCAAAGCCAAAGAGGGTGAAAGTCTTACGAATACTTACACTCGTTTTGTTCAATTGGTGAACGAGTTAAGCAAAAACGATATTCGTAAGACAAAGATCGAGAACAACGTGAAGTTTGTTAGCAATCTTCAACCTGAATGGCGTCGTTTTGCCAACCAAATAAAACACAGCAAATTTCTCGCTGAACTCGATCTTCACGAAGTATACGAAACCCTACAACAAGACGAGGAAGAGGTACTTGACGCCATGGGGACAAACAATAAAACCAAAAATACTGTCGATCCAATCGCTCTAGTAGCAAAAGAAAGCTTTCCTTTATCCCAAAGCACATCTCAGGACGTCATTCTTGAATTAGAGGACGGAGAAGTCGACTATGATCCGGAGATTGCCAAATTCCAACAGCAATTTTCTTTTCTCACAAAATCATTCCAACAAAAGTTCTCTCGTCGCTCAAATCCCAATCAACAAAGATATGCTTCGGGACCAAAGAATCATGAGTGCAAAGCTATGTTTGAGCCTAAACCGAGGAGAGGAATCTTGTCCACCACCCAAACCGGAAGACAAATTCAAGGGTGAAATGAGCCTATGCTACAACTGCGGAAAATCTGGCCACTATGCTCGTGAATGCAAAAAGCCAATAGTCAAAGACTCAAACTACTTCACCTATAAATTGATATTGGCTAAACAAAAGGAGGCCGGAAAAGTACTCATGGCGGAAGACGAACATTGGCTCAATCATGGTAATGATGATGATGATATGGAAAACGAGGTACAAGCACACTTTAGTTTGATGGCTTACTCTGATGATTCCACTTCTAACGCTTCCGACTACACACCCGAGGTAAGCAATTCTGACTATGACAATTTTGTTTCCTAAATGCATGATTTGATGATACAATTGAAAGAATTAAAATCTAATTTGCAAACCGAGAAACTCTTAGTTTCCAACTTAGAAGCACGTCTACAAAATAATCACAATCAACTGCTAATTGTCCAATCTGAACTTGCCCCTCTCAAAGTATTGCACAAAATCATCAAAAGTAGAAAACCATTTTTCAAAAAGAAAATTTAAAATTAAAACAACAAATCTCGGATCTCACAAATCAACTTGACAAATCTAAACGTGAGACCAAAGAATTTTCATCAAAATTTGAGTTTGTCACCATACAAAGACAAGATTTCTTAGAAAAACTCAAGGATTTGGAACTCAAACTATACAAGATTGGTCAAACTGAGCAAACAATTCACTTAAACGCACCAAAAGATTTAAGTTCAAAGGTGGGATTAGGATCTGATAACCCAAAATGCTTAGAAAAGGCCGTCTACAATACTCCGACTATCTATAAATTTGAATATCTAAACCTTGGTCCGGAATACAAAATTCAATTTATGAAGTCGGATTCCGACGTCGAAGAAAGGGAAGATCGGAATAGGAAAAACAAAAATTTTCATCAAATTCCTTTCTGCTATCCTAAGACAGAAGAACAGGAATCTTCAAAAGAAAGTCTTCCAAACAACTATTTCCCATCTTATACCGACGAAGAACTTCAAAATAAACTCCTGAATTTAAACCATATATTTCCACCTTATTTTTAGAAAAGAAAACTGTTCAACTTGAAAAGGTGTTGGAATCTGAACGTTCTTCGTCGGCCAAGGAAACAGAGGCATTACTTTCAAAAATTTAAAAACTTGAAAACGAAGCTTCACAATTAACCAAAAACCACGAAACTGATACAATTTCCAATATCTCTTCGTGCAAAACTTTCGTTAGCACTTATTTAGATGATTGTGAAGAGTTGTTTAAATTGGATCCAAATTATTGCCCTCCTAAACAACAAAGTTCCCTTTCTCTCGACCAAATTAACTCTGAAATAGATGACCTTGAACAGATGAAGTTTCCGGATGAAAGTTCTAATCCTTCTCAACTTAAAAACGACGGATGTTTAAATGATATAAATGCTAACTTTGACTTCAATCCTACACTTCCAATTCATACGGAATTTTTGGACAAAGGCAAAAAGCCAATCGAAACAGTTTTGCTTCCGGATGATCCGAATGAGTATTCCACTAGTCAAATCAATAACACTCATTCTAACCAAAGGAATTAAACTCAAATTTTCCCAAAAAGTACTAACCGTGGTCCTGTTGATGTTTCAGTTGTTCATACTTTAAAGACCAAACAAGTTTGGGTTGAAAAAGGCAAACGCACTTCAAAGTCGTCATCCCGCAATAAAGACAAATTTTCTTTTTCGAATTCCACAAATGTCAAAAGAACTAATCGTCATTTTCTTTTTCCATATACTATTCATTCATTTCGACATTTGATTAAATTTTCACGTAATCAAATTTGTTGCTCAAAATGCGGTGTGAATGACTTTATGCGTTTAAATTCTTTTGATTATTATTGTAATTATTATCCGGACATGCATTATTCTTACAATTTTCATCATAATCATTTTCCAACTCCATCTGTTTATAAATGGGTTCCTAAAGAGACCATGACCACCGCTAAGTCCCAGTTCAAATGGGTACCCAAAGACGCCAAGTCAACTAACCCCGAACGACCCATTTACAAATGGGTACCTAAATCTGCCTGATTTTGTGCAGATTCTGGATGCTCCAAACACATGACCGGACAAAAGGAGCTGCTTACCAATTACACGGAGAAAAAGGGAGGATTCGTACGTTTTGGCAACAATCATTTAGCACCTATCAAGGGACATGGAGACATCATTCAAAACAACATCACTATTTCCGATGTCTCCTATGTTCAAGGCCTGAGCCACAATTTGCTAAGCATCGGCAAATTCTGTGACAAAGAACTCGAAGTTAACTTCCGACCCGAACGTTGTTGTATGCGAACCTTTGAAGGTAAGGAATTATTAGTCGGCATGCGTAAATCCAACCTGTACACCATCGATCTTTCCCAAGTGAACACTCCTTCAAATGTTTGTCTACTATCAACTGTCTCTAATCCCAAGAACTGGTTGTGGCATCGACGACTTTCTCATTTGAACTTCAAAAATATCAATGGCCTCTCCATTCACGGATTAGGCACCGGTTTACCAAAGATAAAGTTTGACAAACCTCACTTATGCGAAGCATGCGAGATGGGAAAGATGAAGAAAGTTTCTCACAATCCCAACGTGGTACATAGCACAACTCGACCTCTTCAACTCATCTATATGGATTTGTGCGGCCCAATACGGACTTAAAGTATTCATGGCAAAAAATACGTTCTCGTTATGGTCGACGATTTTTCTCGATTTAGGTGGGTTAAATTTCTTCGCTCAAAGGATGAAACACCCGGCACCATCATCAATTTCTTGAAAGCCATACAAGTCAAATTGGAACTCACCGCTCAAACCATCCGGACTTTTCTAGACCATACATGAAACAAGCGCGTTGTGTCACGGAAAGTGTCAATGTTCAGTTTGATACTAAAGCCGAAATGGCTCCTGAACAAGACAGTTCTGGACCCGCACTCACTGGTATTTTAGCTTCCGAACAACTCCGTTCGGAACCTGCTCAAAACCCCGCTCAAGCGTCTACTTCCAAAACCGCTTTCTCAGATCTGGATGATTTATTCGAGCACTTTTACTCGGATTATTTCGGCTCTTATACCGAAATTCCCAAGCAAATCACATCGCCTACCTTGGAGGTTGCCAAGACTACCAATCATTCTGGACCGCCAGTTACAACGGAATCCATCTCAACTGCTGCAACTCCAAGCTCATCTGCTCCTACTACCCCCGCTCAACCGCATGTTCAACCTAGTTCTGACCCACTCCCTACGGAACCGGCATCCTCTTCCCCACCATCGGCCTCATCTCCCAAGGATGTCACCAGTTCCACAAGATCTTCTGACGTGGCTCCAGCCTTGGAATCCCTTCAAGATCTTCCCCTCGATACATATGAAGACGATACCCCGGACCCCAACGCGTTTCAACCGCTTCTCCATACTACCAAATGGGTCCGTTCTCATCCAGCCGATCATATTATTGGAGATACCACCAAACCAATCACAACGCAATCCGCCTCGGCCAACGATTGCCTGTTCTCTACTTTTCTAAGCAAGATTGAACCCACATCCATTCAAGAAGCAATGAACGATCCAGATTGGATTGTGGCCATGCAAGACGAGCTCAACCAATTTGAAAGCCTGAAAGTTTGGCGTCTCGTTCCCCGTCCACAAAACAAAACCATCATTGGTACCAAATGGATACTAAAAAATAAACAAGATGAAGATGGGATTGTCATACGCAACAAAGCCCGACTTGTCGCAAAAGGGTACCGGCAGCAAGAATGTATTGATTATGACGAGACATTTGCACCTGTGGCCCGCATTGAAGCAATTCGGATGTTCTTAGCTTATGCGGCACACAAGAACTTCGTCGTTTTTCAAATGGATGTCAAAACTACCTTCTTAAATGGTGTGCTACGTGAAGAGGTGTATGTATCTCAACCCGACGGGTTTGTTGATTCTTCCAAGCCAAATCATATGTATATCCTCGATAAGGCTCTCTATGGCTTGAAACAAGCTCCGCACGCATGGTATGACAGTCTTTCTGATTATTTGGTGAAAAATGGATACTGCAAAGGTAAAATTGATCCTACGCTTTTCATTAAAAAGGAAAATGGTGATATTATGCTAATTCAAATTTATGTTGACGACATTATTTTTGGTTCGACTAATCCTCAACAATGTAAGAATTTCTCCGAGCTCATGATTGCCAAGTTCAATATGAGCATGATGGGAATGATGAATTTTTTCCTCGGCATTCATGTCAAACAATTTTCAACGGGAATATTCATCAACCAATCGAAATACATCTCGGATATGTTACGTAAATATAACATGACGACATGTACACCGATTGGCACTCCCATGTCTCCGGGTTCGAAACTACACATTGATCCTTTGGGAAAAGCGGTGGATTCTAAAACCTATCGGGGAATGGTAGGTTCTTTAATGTATTTAACGGCTAGTCGACCGGACATAATGTTTGCCACATGCTTATGCGCTAGATATCAAGCATCTCCTAAAGAATCTCATCTTAGTGCTATAAAACATATTTTCGGTATTTAAAAGGTACTACTGATCCTGGCCTATGATATCCCAAAGATACGGGCTTCGAGTTAACTACTTTTTCCGATGCTGATCACGCCGGATGCATGCTTGATCGGAAAATCACGACGGGACACATTCAGTTCTTAGGAGATAAATTGGTAAGTTGGTCCTCGAAGAACCAAACTTGCGTCTCCACTTCTACCGCGGAAGCCGAATACATTGCTGCCGCAAGTTGTTGTTCTCAAGTCTTATGGATGCGCATGCAACTCAAGGACTATGGTTTCTGGTTTGATAAGATTCCCATTTATTGTGACTCCAAAAGTGCAGTCGCCATTTCAAGCAATCCTGTTCAACACACCAATACGAAACACATCAATGTCCGGTATCATTTTATTAAAGACCATGTCGAAAGAGGTACGATTGAACTATATTTTGTTAATACAGAACTTCAGCTTGCCAGCTTGTTCACAAAGGCATTGGATGAAAAACGCTTCCAGTTCCTAGTGTCCAAGTTGGGCATGCTAAATCTCAAAACCTGATTTCCAATGAGTACTTTCAAAAATACACAAAAAGCCCATTTAAGCTTTATGAAAATTTCCCTTCTTAAAGTGAATTTTTCATCATTCTTGAATTCTCGTTTTGTGAATTTCTGTTTCAATTCAATGTTTTGTATTTTCTAATTTATTTTTGTCTCATACACTTTTTCGTCATGTCTGTGTCTTTTTCCTTTTTCGTCTCGATGTTGTTATCTAACCTATCTTCATTCAAGGGGGAGCGATCAGGTAAGTTTTTTTTAAAGTCCAAGTTTTCTTACCGCAAGCACGAATCAAGGGGGAGCACTTAGAAAATTTCTCTGTCTAAATTTTTCAAAAATCAGATCACTTGTCGGCTCTTTATCACCCGACAAGATTTCTTGTCGCGTCACTAAGACCCGACAAGCCCTCGAACCGACTTCCTTTTATGATGTCGGCTGCCTGATACATTTTTTGCCATGTGTCATCCTCTGATGACCCCACTATTTAAATACGGGCCCCCACATGCACTATTCACGATTTCAAAAGTGTTCTTCCCTCTTTTTCTCTCAAAACCCTCTCGATATCGACTGTTGATCGAAGCATTTTCCAAATCTTCGAATTTTTCGATTCCAAAAACATCACAAGGTTTGCATTTACATCCTGATCAACTTTAGTTCTTGCTCTTTTCACTTTAAATCATTGCATGATAGTCAATTTAGGGCTTAACTGTTCGGATTCCAAAACCCTTGGAATCCCGATTTTGATTGATTTATGCATGTTTTGGGGTTATTGGACCTTAGGCTTAGTTTGAATAATGTTAGGCGACAGCCATCGATCATCGATCTAGGTTTAAATCTGGCTAAAACTCACTTTTTAGATCTGGTCAAATATTGGACTTATCGGACCTAACAAACACTTAGAATATTCTTCAAGTTGTTCTTTCAAACTTGTCGACTCCTTAAGGCCCGACATCTTTTCTTGTCAGTTGATAAAGGATCGACAAGTTCATTCTCGAGAATATATTCAAAGTATCCTTCTCGCCATAGGTTTACCCGACAAGATTTCTTGTCGAGTCTCAAAGGATCGACAAAATCCTTGTTTAAAATTCTTCCAAGTGTTCTTGTCGCCTCTTCCAAACCCGGTAAGTAATTTCATCGCATCTTATTGACTCGACTTAATTCACAGGTTTGCACTCGATTTTTTTAAGTCTTTTTGTCGGCCCGTGACACACGAAATCTATGTATGTCGGCTCTATAAGGCTCGACATTCTCACTTGATTTTCTTCACAAAATTGACAAATGTTTATATCGTTCCCTTATACCCGACATAAATTGTTATCGCCTCCTCTTGGCCCGACATCCATCCTTAAAGAATTTTTTTTTCTTCTAACTTGTCATCTGTGGTTTAACTTTGTGCTTTCAGTTCTAATGGTGGCTCACCATGATCCAATCATGTCTGATGACGAGAACCCAATGCCTTCTGAACGTTCCACTGCACCCAGTATCAACGCGGCCAATCGAGATGATATCTTACTCCCCCGGGTACATCGCGGGAGCTCAAGCCGAACAATCATCGTCTCAACTTCGACATGCGCTTAGCTCACCCCATCGTCATGGAGATAATACGAAACCATCCTCTTCGATTTGATTTCGCACTCGAACATCGGGTCCTTGTATTCTATTTGCAACAATTCTGGTACACCTTGGAATATCACCTGGTGGAAGGCGACCATCACTTTACCGCAAAAATAGATGAGTTTGTTACCAAACTCACACCAACTAGACTCCGGCGCATTCTTAATCTACCGGCAGCCGACCCCGTTCCCGGCCTTGACACCTTTGAAGATCCACCAAGCGAGGATGAAATCTGCCGTGACTTCCGAGCTCTCGGCTACAATGACAACGAGGAACTTACTTCCCTTGGCCAGTTCAAACGGATGTTTTTTCCCCACATTTACTTCACCATTTTTTCACTGATCAACCGATGTCTCACAGGCAAGCACATCGGAATGGATCGGGCCAACGCATCCGTACTGCGTATCTTTCATGGATTCATCTACAGTCGTCATTACGACTATGCATCACTTATTTTGAACGACCTTGTTGCCTTTGTCGCCGATGAAGAGAACCAGCGAGCGCGTGAATTTATTCCGTTACAACGCTTCTTTCAAATTGCCATCTCTCGAACAATGAATGCACGTGAGGAAATTTCGAGACGAAATGGCTCTCCACTTGGAACATCGTTCGTTCAAAAGTACTAAAGCTCAACAAAACTCGGTTTCCTTTCACAATGCCTCTACCCGAAGCCTTACTATCCCTTGCTGATCAAGATGCACCTAGTGTGATAGCTTATAGGGAGAGTATCGGCTTAATGGCTCCCCAACAACCGGGACAGCCTACCCAGGAGCCAATCCGTGAGAAACATCCAGAAGTGGGCGAGGGTATTAGATTAGATGAGCAGGTTCAGGATCAAGGGGATCCTGAACAGGGTGTTGAGAGAACAGAGGATGTAAGGGGAAATGAAGTGGGAGGTGCATCGGATCAGCAAATCCCTATTCCACCTACCGTTTCCCCAACCGTTCCATTTGTTGCTCCATCCACACGCCGGTTAAAGATGCGCGTTAGCCGAAGTAGAGTGTATCAACCATCATCCGAATCTGATAGTGAAGACACTCTTTCTGATGACCTTGTTCAAAGAAAATGTCAACGCATTGGTGCTGCGGAAGACGCTGCCCTTCACCGGATTGGCCGACAACCCTCAGTTCCTGACACCTCATCGGAGACTACAACTGCTTCTTTTGACTTTGAGCAATTCTCTGAGCCTCCACCTGATCCTACACTTGACCAACTATTTGGAGATATAAGGAGAACGGAGGGAGATTTAGTTGAAAATATTGACGTGCGGGTGCGTGAAGGAGAGGTGAATATTACGGAGAGTGAGACACCTGTCACCTCTACCCGGGTTACTGAGTCTATTGTTGTTACTCATTCGTTGAGTTCCAGCATTGGACAAGCCATTGTTAGCCCAACAATGCAAATGCACACCCCTCCCAGCCACTCCGTAAGCTCACAACAGCTTACGGTTTCAGATATACTTGTGAGTTTAGCTCCTCATCTAGATGCTCTCTCTTCGGGAGACATAGTTATTGAACCAAGAAGCACTAGCTCACCTGCTTTGACTTTATTTGAGTGCACATCGAGTCTACAGCCTCCTAGGGAACACGTGTCTGTACACAATGAGAGCCTTCGTGGCCCAGTCGGAACTTCCATCGTGATGTCCCTTCCGGAAATTTCACGAGGATTGGAAGGAAATCCTACCAGTGCTACATCAATGCCACCGCTGAACGTAGGTCATTCAGTTTACTCAATTGTGATGTCAACGGGTAATCTACGTGATCCCGGTATTTCCCTTTCAGGTACCCCAACTTCTCAATTCACGATCTCTCCCGAGGCTCAAGCTCTTATTGCTGCTCAATTCCAACGATCTCAAGCGTCTTTGGATGCTCATGAGGCTCGAATGACTGCTGAAATATGCGCCTTTGTTCAGGAAGTTCTTGAAGCTTCACGCTCCCGACAGCCAGATCTTCCCGCCCATGCAGTAGTCGTACTCCACCTTCACAACCTCAGCATCCTGATCCGCATCCGGATCCTCGGAATCGACCACCATCACCACATAGATATAAGTACAACAATGATGAACTCATGTCCATGTTATATGCCAACTTATATGCTAAAGCTACAGCTCGAGGTTTACCTGAAGATACACTTATGGGTCTTCTTCGTCGCAACCTTGAAATTCCGAATGTCACTCACTATGAGTTCGACCTGTTCAAGGCTGATATTGAGTCACAACTTATTGACATGGCAACCAAACAAAAGAAAGCAACTGATGAGATTCTTGGTTCCATCACCGCTCTTCGCACTGAAATTCAAGAGTCTTGTCGTCCCGCCGCGTCCGTTCCACATCGTCGACCTGATCAGGATGATCCGGCCTCTAGTCCAAATCGCCCTGAGGGGGAGACACGCCGCCGGATTAGAAGAACTCAAGCTCGATCTCGACCATCTTCTACTACAACTTCTGGTCCATCTTCTTCTACAGTTCCACCGTCAAGACAACAACACTCTGCTCCACCTCCCACACTACAACAAGCAAATCCACCAACGGTTGAAAATCCCGCTGTAGAATTTGAAATTAGGAGTGGATCGCAACCTGTTGAACTAACAAATGAAGAAGAAGTAAATGTTCAACATTTGAGAGATTCAATCCGAAACTGGTTTCGTGATCCATATGAACCCGTGCTGAAAAGAAGAAGATTATGTGAATCTAATGCACACGGAAAAACAATTCCTACCACCAAATATTGATCAAACACCGCTGCTACCGCATCAAATTCGTTGGGAAAGAATTCTTTCTAACAAGCAAATGGGTAAATCCACAAGTCAGAACTCCGTACTTAGAAAAAACCATGCAAAAGATCTTGGTGGAAAAGAAGAAACCAGAGGATCTATCTCGAATACATCTGATCATGGAAATGGATCCGCTTCAAGTAACGGAGTATGGGAGCATACTGAAGACTAAAGCAAAGGATCCTAAAGAAGTTGTTTCTAGACACAGAATTGTCACAATCATGGAGATCGGATGTGATAAAGCCTTTCAAGTAGAATTTCCAACTTTCAAAGTAAGAAGATTTGATGGAAATGTCTATTGTTTTTCTGAGGCTGACTTTGCCAGACTGGATGTGACGGATATGGAAACTCTGTATACTGAGCTTAAAGACAAAACCAGAAGATCGGAGAATGAACAAAGAGCTTTAAGAGCTATTGTGAGGCATATTCAAAAGGAGCTTCGATACAACTATCTTCATGATTTCCAAAGGGCTGTAGAAAGTAAATAGAAGAAAGTGTATATGCCAAAGCCTGATCAAGATTTCCCTAGACTAAAGAATATGAGAGTTACTCAAGTGATGACCCGACCAGCTCATGGAGTTGTATACATGAAGCCTAACGAAGAAATGAGATTCTTGAGATTTTGTGAAGTTGCTTCTTATTCTGACGGAACTTTATTAGCTATTTGAAACAGACTTTCTGTAGAAGCAAGTGCTGATCAAAGAGAAGTAAGAAGCAGCAGCTTAAAGCGAATGAAAGAGAAAATCTACTGAATGCGATCGAGTTAATTGACAAGCGCATTATCTACCGACAGACCCTAAGACGATTTGAAGGAATGTTCGAGCTAAAAAGATGAAGAGTCATTTTGACACAAAGGGGGAGATTGTTAGGATTTAAATTAATTGTGTTAAAATAAGGAAACGTTGCTTTATTGTAAACATGACAAATGTATAATGTCATTCTCCTTGTTTCCTTATATAGTTTAATCCTTTAATATAAATAGGCGCTGATACGGTCAATTTATTAACCGTATTTATATCTTATTTTGTTTACTTTTCTTCCCTTTTTTAGTAGTAATTGTAACGTTTTAGTAGAATTAAAATATTATTATTAGTAAGTAACGTATTTTATAGGAACCAATTTAAAAATGAACTTTTGACCATCATAACGTCAATATTTATAGCCATTATTCATGATTATTGCTACTGTTTTCTTTTCAGGATCAATAGTAAAGACGGAGTCCGAATTAAGGATAAGTTGATCAACGAGCATACAAGAAGATAAGGAACGAAGACCCATGGTGTGTATGGGATAATCTCGATTTTTGTAAACACCTTATCTAATTTATTCATAGATCAAACTTTAGGAGCTCCATAATTTAATGTTTTGTGTTGTAGGCCTTTTTGTATGGTTTGGCCCTTGGGTTAAGGTCCTTACCATTTTAGATATATGGATAGTCCATACGCATATAGTTGCATATAAATAGGCATGCAAGGGTATGGAGTAAATCATCCAATCTCATCATCTCTCATCGTGCATGAAGAATAGTTAATAGCAAAGACTTTGGAAACCCATGTGCTTGAGTAATCATTTTGAGTGTGTATGTACTTTAGGGGACAATCTTGGCTTTAGCAGACAATTAAGCACTTACATGTACTTACCTTTCTTCTAGGTGTAGTACATCTTCCAGATTATATATATATATATATGCATGTTGAATTTCTCTTATTGATAGAGCATCTTCCACTCACTACTTGAAAAGCATTCCATCTTCATTTCTCTTTTTACTTCTCATGCGCCACCATCTTCATCTTTACTTCCTGCTTTACTCTCATACCTCCATCACCTTCATTTCTTTGCATGCTTAAGTTGTTCTTTTCTTAGTTACAACTCAAGGAGTTCACAAGAAGTAACCACAAAGAGTTTGAGTATTAGATTTATAGTTCTTGAAGTTCTTCATATTTATAAGTGCTTATTATTACCGTCAATTTTAGCTTAATATCATTACCTCCTTTTATTACTATTTACCGCTTTGCTATTCAAGATTATTAAGAATATATTTGTCCTCGTTTGCTCTTCAAGTTTACTAATGGTAAACTTGTCCAACGCATTCAACTCAAGAATATTCAAGATAAACTTGTTCGGGTTAATCTCACTCAAGATTCCTAATGGCAAACTTGTCCATATTATATAATTACTATTATTTCCTTTTTCTTTAATTGCTTTTATAATCACCATTTGCTTTCTCATTTACGTTTAGAGTAAAGATTCATTTCAATTAGTTAATATCGTCTTTTATTATTTATCACAACAAAAACTTTTATAAAGACCATTTCTCAATGGAAGGCTAACAACCTTAAAAGCCTAGGGGTAAGGTAATAACTTGAGATCTAAGAGGTGGGTAATAAAATAACGAGGTGTATCAACTTTATAACGATAGTTTCACAGCTTGTCACATTTAGATCATTAATATCTCGTGAAAGTATCCCTAAGGTTAATTGACAACTAACCATCGGTATATAAGCGGCTTAACCTTAATGAGGTTATAAAAAATATTAATTTTCTAAGACAATAATTATCGTTATAGAATATCTCGTTGTTTCATCATTTAACTCTATCTCAATTTATCCTTACACCCCGGGCTTTTTCTTTTTAGAAGAATTCTCACAGTTACCAATCAATCAAACCAAAAATTAGTTAATCCAAAAACCCTTTTGTTTTACTCTCACTGAAATCATTCTGCCATAAATCAGGCTTTTTAATCCTACAAACTTTACCAAACACGCCGTCTCTGCGGGAACGAAATCCGGTACTTGTACCATTATTACTTGTTACAAGACGATAGCAGTCTGAGGTGTATACTTGCGCCGAAGTCTATTTTTGTGTTGGTTTTAAGGGTAGTGATATTCTTACAACAAGTTTTTGGCGCCGCTGCTGGGGATGGCAAACTAAAAGTTCAAAGTTTTTGTGAGCAAGATTTTTCTAAGTTTGATTTTTCTACCACCTTTTTGAGAAAAGAACCAAAAATAGTATTTTCACCATCTTTTTCAGAAAAACGCAAAAATTGTTCATGCTCAGATTGTCTCGTCGGTTATTTTCCTCATAATCCAGAAATAACCAAAACCACAGACAACGTAGAAGAGTTGAACAAAAATCACCATCTTTACCCTCTTCCACGATGTCTGACGAAGAATTTGTCACGGATACTGAGGATCATCCCGAAGAACCCACTGGAAATTTATATGAACAATTCATGGATGAACTTCTCCATCTTGAACATTTGGAGAAGAAGGCGTCATCTTTATTAATGCCAACATTCCCAATGCTTCGAATATAGTTATCAGACAACCTGTCCATCCCTATCTTCGCAACAATGGCGTTGGCATTAATAATGAAGGAGATCCCTTCAATGAATTTGTTAACCATATGAATGGCAATCCAAATAATGATCACAAAAATAATCTCGAGGATATTCGACTTCGTATCAATAGGATGCATGCTGTTCATAATGATGCTAACGGTAATCTCGTTAACAATATTATTACAAATGAATTCATTAATAACAATGCATACGAAGGTATTCTCAGAAACAATCACCTTAGACCACAAGGAAATATTCCACCAAGGAATGAAGGAAACAATCCACCTTTGAATAATCCGCAAGCTCAAGGTGGAATGAATCCTCCAAGAAATAATCGGCCCATCCCAAATAGAGTTATTCCTCAAAGGAATAATCCCCCAGAAAATGGTGGAGCTATTCCTCGGAGAAATAATCAACCTGGAAACAACCAACCATACCATGATGATCCACAAAGAGATTACGGTGATGATGAGGAACAAAATATTTTTAGACTTGCAAACGTAAGAGATGGAGCCATCATGTCCTACGCCATTCCCAATCTAACACAGTTACATACTGGAATACGTAGGCGAGCCATTGGCGCCACTCATTTTGCTTTAAAACCCATAATGTTTACCATATTGCAAGCAAATGGTCAGTTCGCGGGACTACCATCAGAGGATCCTCACTCTCACCTACGATCATTTATGGAAATCACGGACTCTTTTCTCATCCCACATGTTTCAGACGATGCTCTGAGATTAAAACTTTTTTCTTTTTCACTAAGGGATAGAGCAAGAGCATGGTTCAATTCTATAAAACCAGATTCTATACTTACTTGGAATCAGATGGCTGAGAAATTTCTTAAAAAGTATTTCCCACCCACGAGGAACGCTAAGTCCAGGAATGAAATTTGCACCTTTAAACAAATAGACGATGAAGCGGTTCCCGATGCACGGGACAGATACAAGGAGCTCTTGAGAAAATGCCCACATCATGGCATTCCATACTGCATACAGCTAGAAACATTTTACGGGGGCTTAAATGCCACTGCAAAATCTATGCTAGATGCTAATGCAGGCGGAGCATTCACAACTTGTACCTACAACCAGGGGATTGAGATACTTGAAAGGATTTCCAACAACAACGGACAATGGTCTGACCCACGATCTGTACCACTGAAAAAGGCATCTGGAGGAACAAAAATTGATGCTGTTACAGCGTTAACAGCACAGCTCACTAAACTGATTTCAAACCTGTCCACTGGACAACAAGTGAGGTCCGATGTTATGTCTCTGCAATCCAATACCCAATCAGTACAATGAGTATATTGTGGTGAGGGACATTCGTTCGAAAACCGTCCTGGAAATCCGGAGCAAGTAAATTTTGTAAATAAAACGGGACCATTTTCTCAAACTTACAATCCCGGATGGAGACAGCATCCGAACTTTTCTTGGCACAGTCCCGCTTTAAATTCACCAGCACAAAACACACAAGGACAGTCTGAATTTAAATACCAGGGCCAACCCAGTTTTCAAAATCAAAGACAGTCCAATTTCAACTCACAATCAACCCAAGGTAATCGTAACAAACAACAGGGTCATTTTCAAAACAATCAATCCAACTACCAAAACAGACCAAGGCAAAACGCTGAGTCATCTACCTCTTTGGAGACAATGATGAAAGGGTTCATGACCCAAACTCAAGCAGCAATCAAAAACCTAGAGACACAAGTAGGACAGGTATCTCTAGAAGTAAGAAAAAGACTTGTTGGAGCCCTTCCTAGTGACACGGAAATACCACACAGAGAGGGAAAGGAACATGTTAAGTCTATTACCTTAAGAAGCGGAAAGCTTTTGCTTGAGGTTAAACAAAAAGTTTCAAAAAGTCCAAACAGAACAGCCACTGAAAAGAATTCCGCTACCTGAAACTCTGAAATTCCAGCAGACACTTCAAATGTCACTAGGCCCACAACCGCAAGTGATCCCAATGACACCACAAGTGTCCCAAAGGAGTCAGAACCTGTTTTAGCAAAAGAATCACCACCTGTTCAAAAACCCCAAGAGAAAGTTACTGTAGATTTGTCACATCCTGGTGACAGTCCAACTGTAATTCCTAGAAATCAAACTCAAGTTACACCACCGGTTGAACCCACTACACCTGTACCTCAGAAAAGCACAGCCACCATACCTGTCCCTCCTTACATCCCTTATCCGCAAAGATTAAGGAACCAAAAGGAGCAAAATGAATTTAAAAAGTTTTTAGATGTTTTTAAACAACTGCATATCAATATACCATTGGTTGAGGCTATTTACAAATGCCAACATATGCAAAGTTTTTGAAAGACATTTTGAGCAAGAAAAAGAAACTAACAGAGTTGAAGGATGTAGTGCTTTAATTTCTAACAGAATACCCCCTAAGTTGAAGGATCCAGGTAGTTTTACTATCCCTTGTTCCATAGGAGGTAAATTGATAGGTAGAGCCTTATGTGATCTAGGTGACAGTGTAAATCTTATGTCATTATCAATTTTTCAAAACTTGGGCATAGGTGAAGCAAGACCTATGACTGGTACATTGACCTTAGCAGATAAGTCCATTGCCTATCCAAAGGGAAAGATTGAAGATGTCCTGGTCCAAGTAGAAAAAATTATTTTTCCTGCTGATTTCATCATCCTAGATTGTGAGGTAGACCATGAGATCCCCATCATTTTAGGAAGACCATTTTTGGCAACTGTAAGAACATTGATAGATGTACAAAAAGGAGAATTAACCATGACGGTACAGGACCAAACAGTTACCTTTAATGTTTTTGATTCCCTCAGGTACCCAGAGGATAGAGAAGAATGTTCAGCTATAAGTATAATTGAAAATTCATGCCAAGAACAAAGTTTGGAGATGATGTTAGGAAAAGAGGATTCTGACAGTGAAGTGGATGAAGAGATAGAAGTTGAGGAACTGGAACCAATTCAAGAAGTAGCTGCTTTTGAGGCTTTAGAAACTAAGGACCGACCAATTCTTATACCATCTCTAGATAAGGCACCTGACCTAGAATTAAAACAACTTCCCTCGCACCTAAAATATGCATTTCTTGGTGAATCAGGAAAGCTGCCAGTCATAATTTCATCATCATTAGAAAAAGATAAGGAAGAGAAGCTAATAACCATGTTGAAATCACACACCAAGGCCATAGGATGGACTATTGCAGACTTGAAGGGCATAAGCCCCACCATTTGTCAACACAAAATCATTTTAGAAGAAAAGAACTTCACATCAATTGAGTCTCAAAGAAGACTCAATCCGGTGATGAAAGAAGCTGTCAAGAAAGAGATTCTAAAATGGTTAGATGCTGGAATAATTTATCCTATTGCCAGTAGCACATGTGTCAGTCCTGTGCAGTGTGTGCCCAAAAAAGGAGTTGTCACGGTTGTACCCAATGAAAAGAATGATGTTATCCCCACTAGGACAGTGACAGGTTGGAGGATTTGTATGGACTATAGGAAACTAAACAAGGCAACCCAAAAGGACCATTTCCCTCTACTCTTTATTGACCAAATGTTGGATAGGTTAGCTGGGAAGGAATTTTATTGCTTTCTAGATGGATATTCAGGGTATAATCAGATTGCTATAGCTCCTGACGACCAGGAAAAGACCACTTTCACTTGTCCTTATGGAACTTTTGCTTTTAGGAGAATGCCTTTTGGTCTATGCAATGCTCCTGCCACCTGTCAAAGATGTATGATGTCCATTTTTTCTGATATGCTAGAAACTTCCATGGAAATTTTCATGGATGATTTTTCTGTTTATGGATCATCATATGATATTTGTTTAAAAAATCATGAAAAAAGTCTTGAAAGGTGTGAAGAGACTGATTTACTCTTAAACTGGGAGAAATGTCCATTCATGGTAAGAGAGGGCATAGTTTTAGGCCACCTCATTTCAAAAAGGGGTATTGAGGTTGATAAGGCCAAACTGGAAGTAATTGAAAAACTACCTGAACCAACCACTGTAAAAGGCATCAGAAGTTTTTTAGGGCATGCAGGTTTTTACAGACGTTTCATCAAAGATTTCTCAAAAATTTCAAAACCTCTATGTTCTCTACTACAACTTGACCAAGTCTTCAATTTTAATGAAGATTGTAGAAAAGCTTTTAAAATACTAAAACAAGCCTTGGTCACTGCACCTGTAGTAGTAACTCCTGATTAGACCATACCATTTGAAATAATGAGTGATGCCAGTGACTGGGCAATAGGGGCGGTTTTAGGTCAGAAAAAGGGAAAGATTTTTCATCCTATCTACTATGCAAGTAGAACTCTCAATGATGCCCAAATCAACTATACCACTACTGAAAAGGAATTATTAGCTGCGGTCTTTGATTTTGAGAAGTTTAGATCATATTTAATTGGCACAAGGGTTGTGGTACATACAGATCATGCTGCCATTAAATACTTAATTTCGAAAAAAGATGCAAAGCCACGGTTGATAAGGTGGGTCTTGCTTTTGCAAGAATTTGATTTAGAAATCATTGACAGGAAAGGAACTGAAAACCAGGTGGCAGACCACTTGTCCCGAATTGAGAAACTAGACAAACCCGACCCTAACAATGAGATATGTGAGGTATTCCCATATGAGAAAACCTTGGCTGCAAAAGACAATATACCCTGGGTTGCATATATTGTGAATTATTTAACCTGTGGAGTTATTCCAATGGAACTAAATAAACATGAACGAAAAAAGCTGATTTTTTATTCAAAGAAATATCTGTGGGATGACCCGTTTTTGTTTAAAATTTGAGCAGATCAGGTGATTAGAAGGTATGTACCCAAATGTGATATAAGTTCGATTCTGGAGCACTGTCATTCAGGACCGTGTGGAGGGCATTTCAGAGGCAGCAGAACTGCCGCAAAAATTTTACAGTCCGGCCTCTTTTGGCCAAATGTGCACAAGGAAGCACAGGACTTTGTAAAGAGATGTAATGAATGCCAACGAAGTGAGAACATTTCCTAGCAAAACGACATGCCTCTAAACGGAATCCTTGAGGTTGAATTGTTTGATGCATGGGGCATTGACTTCAAGGGACCATTCCCTGTGTCAAATAACTGTACATATATTTTGGTAGCCGTAGACTACGTGTCAAAATGGGTGGAAGCAATGGCTTGCCACTCTAATGACGCCAAAACGGTTATTAAATTTTTGCACAGACACATATTCAACGTTTCGGCACCCCACGTGCCTTAATTAGTGATGAGGGGACCCATTTCATCAATAACCTGTTAGAAAAGACTTTAGAAAAATATAACATCAAGCATAGGGTAGCTACCGCATACCACCCCCAGACAAATGGTTTAGCCGAACTGTCCAATAGGAAAATTAAGGGAATTTTAGCAAAAGTGGTAAAACCTCACAGAAAAGACTGGGCATCAAAATTAGATGATGCCCTATGGGCTTACCGTACTGCCTACAAGACCCCTATAGGCATGTCTCCCTCCATACTGGTTTTTGGAAAAGCTTGTCACCTCCCTATAGAATTGGAACATAAAGCATATTGGGCCCTAAAAGAACTGAACGTGAGCATGGATGAGGCTGGAAAAAAGAGATTTTTGCAATTAAACGAATTAGAAGAACATAGGTATCCTGCCTATGAAAATGCCAAACTTTACAAGGAAAATACAAAAAAATGGCATGACAAACGTATTCATCCAAAAGAGCTCATAGAAGGCCAATCTGTTTTGTTATTCAATTCTCGTTTGAAACTTTTTCCAAGGAAGTTAAATTCACGTTGGGCCAGACCGTATATGATTTCCAAAGTTTACCCATACGGTGTAGTTGATCTCATTGATCCGGAGAAAGGGACCATTTTTAAAGTCAACGGTCAAAGGGTAAAACCATATCTGATAGGAGAGGAGGTTGTTGATCAACCCTTTGGGGTTGTCAATCTGGTGAACTGAGGAGGTCAAAAGAAATCGGTGTACAGTTGTAAATTTAATTTTTCGGATAAATAAGGAGTTCTAGCCATAGATAAAAATTAATTTTTGCTAATTTCAAATTTTCACAATTTTAAGTATTCTTTCAATAGAATTTTAAGATTGAGAAAATCCTTAATATTTTGAAATTGATAAAAACTGATTTTTGTCATTTTGAAATTCATAATCTTTAGATCTTTGAAAAACCTCTGCTAAGTTTTTCGAAATATTAACATTATCAATTTTATGGGTAGAAAACAATTTTATAAACCCAAAATTAATTTGGAAATTGTCCATTAATTTTGGTTTATATAAAAAAAAAATATATATATATATATATAAAGTTTTTTTTTAGGTAATTGGATGTTAAGTCTTGGTTACATTGTATTTTGGTTATTTGTGGCCCAAGGAGAAATTTAAAGGGTTATTTGGATCCATGTCCGGTGGCCCACAGAAAGAAAAGGTGGAGTGAGGTGGTTTGATAAGCAGTACAAGTTCTCTCATGTAAAACAACTGTTTTTTTAGTGATGCCAGCTCAGTAGCATTTAATGCGATTTGAGTTCCTGCCACCATGCATGTACTCATGCAGATTTACTACACAAAATCTTCCTTCTGTCGGCGGCTACTTGAAGAAGCAGGTACACATCCAAGGAGATTTATTTTGGTTTTTGGGTATATAATCCCCTGCTGAGAGGTTTCATCTTCAAAATGAAGAAGCATCACCCACAACCCAGCCGGCGTAGTATCCGAAACAAGGAAAAATCCACCCCAAAACCTCAGCTAAGAAGATCACCTATGGAGAAAAAGCAACCTAAAATTTTTGACCCTTTGTCATCTCCTGGGGACTGTTCATCTTCCACAACACCAGCCACATTTAAGAACTCATCATTACCTGCACCTACCTCATCGATAAACTCACCTGAGAGTGTAGAGCCCCTCAAAATCGAAAACCCATTATTAGATTTTGCTAATCTGATATTAAATCACTTTAAGTTTGAGGAGTCCTCCAAATCTCCTTGTCCGACGAAAACCCTAAAAACACCACTACCCAACAAACCACAACCACAAATCACCACTCCGATTACCACCTCCATCAGAACAGAACCACTTTTGGAACCCTCCTACACCGTTGAAAACTTCGATCGAACCAGCGCATCGTCGCCGGCATCAATGAAGAAACCAAAGCTCGCCGACAACGCATCACCATCTGACCAAGGCTCAACCTGGAGCTTACACTAGCAACAGATGCAACTCAAAACCCTAGGCCTATCGAAACATCTGGAAGACTGCATGCGACATCACCAGTCAGGCCACCGCCGATCGGCGGCGCACGAACCACCACTCAACGGTTCGCCTCTATTCAACCCATGCTTCATAGAACAGGACCGTACGCTGCTGACATCAGCCTGAAGCCCCAAAATCCTAGGGTTTATCAGAAACCGTTAAAACACAATTCAAGGTATGTGGCCCATATCCCGAGAAATGACAGCCATGGGTTAATTATTCACCACAGGTACCTCCTGGGTTCGAGATTCCTAGACACCATCCATTATCACCACCACCTGTTGACCCATGGGGTTGTCCTTATCATCCCATTAGAAATCCTAGTCCAGTCCAAAACCATTCACCACCATCTGTCCCTGAGCTATCTGAACAACAGGTGCGGCAGATCCATGAAATGGCCAGATACCACTATAATGCACACCCAACCATGCCGAGACCACCCAAAGTTATCACGGTAATAAGCTACCATCAAAAATCACCATCGCCAAAATCATCAGTAGTGATAACCCAGTTGGAGGATGGCACCTCATCTGACACAAAAGAAAAAAAGGTATAGATAGCTGCGGATCCATGTGTGGCTGGACAGTCAAAAGGTAAGGAAAAGCAAACAGATGTGAATGATTTCTGGAATTAAGTCAAAGTGGAGAGAAAGGGAGAGGGTGCCTCGGGCAGAAAACAGGAACCTATCTTGACAGAGGATGATGCATGTACTGATGAGAAGAAGTCAGGTGGAACACCCAAACCTTTGTTGGGTATTTGGATAGAACGGTTGCCAAGGCTAACCGAGAACAAAGCGGTGGAGAAAGTGGAGAAGGACGTTTCTGCAGGCTACTACCAGTCCATGATCAGAATGCAGATTGAAGATCAAAAAGTGGATCTTTTTGAAAAAGGATTATCACTGATCGAGAAGGACGACAAGATTGCAATTCTGAGGAGGGAACTGAAGTTGGCAAGAGAGGGTGCCACGACTGCTGTAGATACACAGCCTACTCATCATGAGTAGGCACTGGTATTTCTTTACCCTTATACATTTATTAGAATAATATCTTTGAGAATTTTTGTTGGTTTTTCTCATTTTGCTGGATTATGTTTGGTTCTTGTGTTGCATGATTAGAGTTTATTCAGTATGTTTTTGAGTAGGATGGGCAGCTAGCATGCTTGGGGGATCTTGTTTAAAGCAAAACTTGATTTATTTTTGAAACATCTAAGTCAAATCCCCCCAACTTCAATTAGCATGTTTGGCCAAATCGGGAAAAATAAGGACACTGCCTCTTTACTTAATTTGGCAGCCGATTGTATGCTCTTTTGGGTAGATTTTGATACCCATTTTCCCGGTTTATCTTATGCTCTCTTTTAGGTATATCTTAATACTAGGGTACATTTCATAAAGGTATTAGTAATTTAAACTTGGGATGTGTGTATGGCCAAATATGGTAGCATTAGGTACTTTCTCTTTCACCTCATTTGGTCATACTTTTCTTTGTTTGGAATTATGGTTTGGGGGTTAGTATTAATTTTTTATTCCCATTTTGCTGTTTTGAGGTCACATAGTAGAATGAAATTGTCTTAAAACCATATTGCACTTTGTGTTTCTAAGTCAACTGTGTGCCAAATGCCGTTATGAAAACATAAATTTTTTTATCAACTCAGTTGTTTGTACTTGAAGATTCATTCATGACCATTTTTTACATTTTGAAAGTTTGTTCTATTTTGACTAAAACACTTGTTTTGAAAATAGGATCACTTTCAATTATTTTACTGGCATGATCATGACCTTCCGAAATTTCAATGTGGACATTGAATTCTTCAAGTTTGGAGATGCGGAGAAATGTGTATCGCGGTCACACAAATAAAAGATAAAAATTATCTTAAATAGGAATATCTTATACCCACATCCAAAACATTGCACTAAAATTCAAATTTTAGGTAGTGCAAAAGAAAGTCATAAATCATGCACTTAAGACTATCCACATTGGTGATCTTAGTTTTGAGATTGTAAATAAGACAAAAGAAATTTAAATAAAAAAAAAGGAAAAAGTAAATAAGCAATCCAATCCCATCCGGTTTCACTCGCCCCATGAACCAAGATTGGATTTTTTCCTTTATTTGAGATTGTCACATGGCACATTCTAATTGGTCAGTTGTTTTAACTTTTTTAAATAAAACTTATTTCTTCAATAAAAAATGATTTAACAAAAAAATAAAATTATAAAAAATATACCGAAATTTGTACTTTTCAATTCTCTACAAATAGAGACCAATGATGACGTATTTTCATCAAACCAATTTTTCTCTTCATTTTAATACTGGTATTTATGTATTTAAAAATTAATGATTATATATGATAAAAAATAAGATATATAATTTTTATATAATAATATTTTAGATTGGATTGAATTGTAGAAGATTGTGGTTGGAGTGTGAAAATTTGAGATTGGATTGGCGTTGAATATTATGAGATGGATGAGAAAGAAAGTAATATTTTAGTTTGAGACTGGATTGGTTGAGATTGTTGATGTGGGTAGTCTAAACACTTAAATAGAGCATAGCATCTACAAAAGTGCATGATGACTAAAAAAAATCACATTGATGATAGTACACAGAACTGTGTTATCATAAAAGGAAAAACGACAAGCCACAAAATGAGCCATGAAACAACAAAGTGGAAGTTGATTTTTTTTGCAAAGCAAAGTGTATTTATCAAGATGGTCAACCGAAAAAAAAAATGTGATTTTGTATGTATGAGAAGAAGGAAATGGATGGAATAAACAAATGAATTGGACCAAAAATTTTTCTTTTCTTTTCATCCGGATTGGCACAAGTTGGATTGGCAATTTCACTCGGTAATTTTTTATTATTTTCTTCTTTTCCTTGAATCTATTGCTTGAGGACAAGCAATGGTTTAAGTTTGGAGATGTGATACCGTCAATTTATTTACCGTATTTATATCTTATTTTGTTTACTTTTCTTCCCTCTTTTTTGTAGTAATTGTAATGTTTTAGTAGAATTAAAATATTATTATTAGTAAATAACGTATTTTATAGGAACCGATATAAAAATGAACTTTTGGCCATCATAACGTCCATATTTATAGCCATTATTCATGATTATTGCTACTGTTTTCTTTTCAGGATCAATAGTAAAGACGGAGTCCGAATTAAGGATAAGTTGATCAACGAGCATACAAGAAGATAAGGAATGAAGACCCATGGTGTGTATGGGATAATCTCGATTTTTGTAAACACCTTATCTAATTTATTCATAGATCAAACTTTAGGAGCTCCATAATTTAATGTTTTGTGTTGTAGGCCTTTTTGTATGGTTTGGCCCTTAGGTTAAGGTCCTTAACACTTTAGATATATGGATAGTCCATACCCATATAGTTGCATATAAATAGGCATGCAAGGGTATGGAGTAAATCATCCAATTTCATCATCTCTCATCGTGCATGAAGAATAGTTAGTAGCAAAGACTTTGGAAACCCATGTGCTTGAGTAATCATTTTGAGTGTGTATGTACTTTAGGGTACAATCTTGGCCTTATAATACAATTAAGTACTTACATGTACTTAGATTTCTTCTAGGTGTAGTACATCTTCAAGATTAATATATATATGCATGTTGAATTTCTCTTATTGACAGAGCATCTTCCACTTTACTTCCTGCTTTACTCTCATACCTCCATCACCTTCATTTTTTTGCATGCTTAAGTTGTTCCTTTGTTAGTTACAACTCAAGGAGTTCACAAGAAGTAAACACAAAGAGTTTGAGTATTAGATTTTTAGTTCTTGAAGTTCTTCATATTTATAAGTGCTTATTATTACCGTCAATTTTAGCTTAATGTCGTTACCTCCTTTTATTACTATTTACCGCTTTGCTATTCAAGATTATTAAGAATATACTTGTCCTTGTTTGCTCTTTAAGCTTACTAATGGTAAACTTGTCCAACGCATTCAACTCAAGAATATTCAAGATAAACTTGTCCGGGTTAATCTCACTCAAGATTGCTAATGGCAAACTTGTCCATATTATATAATTACTATTATTTCCTTTTTCTTAAATTGCTTTTATAATCACCATTTGCTTTCTCATTTACGTTTAGAGTAAAGATTCATTTCAATTAGTTATTATCGTCTTTTATTATTTATCACAACAAAAACTTTTATAAAGACCATTTCTCAATGGAAAGCTAACAACCTTAAAAGTCTAGGGGTAAGGTAATAACTTGAGATCTAAGAGGTGGGTAATAAAATAACGAGGTGTATCAACTTTATAACGATAGTTTCACAGCTTGTCACATTTAGATCATTAATATCTCGTGAAAGTACCCCTAAGGTTAATTGACAACTAACCATCGGTATATAAGCGGCTTAACCTTAATGAGGTTATAAAAAATATTAATTTTATAAGAAAATAATTATCGTTATAGAATATCTCGTTGTTTCATCATTTAACTCTATCTCAATTTATCCTTACACCCCGGGCTTTTTCTTTATAAAAGAATTCTCACAGTTACCAATCAACCAAACCAAAAATTAGTTAATCCAAAAACCCTCTTGTTTTACTCTATCACTGAAATCATTCTGCCATAAATCAGGCTTTTTAATCCTGCGAACTTTACCAAACACGTCGTCTCTGTGGGAACGAAATCCGGTACTTGTACCGTTATTACTTGTTACAAGACGATAGCTATCCGAGGTGTATACTTACGCTGAGGTCTACTTTTGTGTTGGTTTTAAGGGTAGTGATATTCTTACAACAGGCGCATAGGGGTCATTGTATTGGTACGTGCGAAATATTGAGAGCTAAATTGTTAGAGAGAGAATCGATATAATATTCAATACAAGTGAGATATCCGACTTCGGATCATTATTAATTACGTGTTCTTCGTGTTCTTATTAAAAGCTTTAGTACTTGATCATATTCTGGGATCCACAATACCACTTTTTTAAGTGATTTTGCTAAGGGGGGGTGCTAATGGCACCTCTTTAATAGTGTGTGCACGGAAATTTTGGTACTATCATAGGGTTTGATGTAGATATGTGTGAGGATGATATTCACTTATAGGGGTGCCATAAGCAATATGTAGGGGTGCCGTTAGCCTACCCCTTTTGCTAATTAACGATTTTCGCCAACCTAACATGTCGGGCCCATCTATGATTTCACTAATAAACCGTGTGTTGACACATGGATTTCGTGAAACGTCTCCCCCAAAAAGTGGATCTCACCAAATGTCTAAGATTTTGGAATGTTGTACCTCGCTTGTTTGATTTTTTTGCTGATTTGTGTTGGTGATTTTAGTGTCACCGGTCCATTTATGTGATTGGAAATAACATGATGTCTTTATGGGTTATATACTGTGATCTAATTCAAGTTAGGTGGTGCGGAGTGCACGCTTGTTATAAGACGAGTATGGACCCGGCAACAACTAAATACAACAAGGTTCGACTGGTTCCATTCAAACTTTGTAAATTTGGGTTGGCATCCTCTGGAATACTCGACTGGGCCAGTAGAGCCAGTCGAGTCTATACTGGTCTGAATGCTGATATCCTCTGGAATACTCGACTGGGCCAGTCGAGTCGGTCGGGCTGTAATTGGATTTGGAGTAAATGTGGGAAAAAAGGCTCAGAAGTTACTTATACAGAGGCATACAGAAGCTTCTGTAGTCCTCTTGTCTGGAGTTCGTGTCCCTGAACTTCTGAAGGGTCCCTGAACTTCTGATGGGTCCCTGAAGTTCTAAAGGGTCCCTGAACTTCTGAAAGGTCCCTGAACGTCAGAACTTCTGGACGGTTACTTTGCATTAAATGTGTATTTATTAAGCAGTTACAAGGATTTGTGTAACTCACCATTACTCCTATATTTCAGCCATGATTATAATTTCAGTTACGTTATTATGAGTATCAATAAGAATTTACACTCATGAGTTTGGGACGGTTTTTAGACACGGTTCATAAAACAATCCTACAATACTCTCCAAAAAATTGCTCTAGTGAACCCGGGCATAGGGTCGAAATATCAATTCGGAAAGTGTCTCACACGATTCTCAATTTAATCCAGTGATCGATTACCCTTGTTTTGCCTACCCGTTCCATTCCAGAAATCATGGAGAACGAGACGCTAGAGCAGGTCCGGAGAAGGGGTAAGTGGGAGAACGATGACTATATCTGCAGAGGTCATATTCTAAACGGTATGTGTGATTACCTCTTTGATATCTACCAAAGTGCTGAAAATGCGAAAGATTTATGGGATTCCCTTGAGTCAAAATATATCGCTGAAGATGCTTCTAGTAAGAAGTTTTTGGTGAGCGATTTTAACAATTATAAAAATGGTTGACTCAAGGCCCGTAATGGATCAGTATCATGAGATACTTCGCATTTTAGGTCAATTCACTTTACACAAAATGAATATGAACGAGTCCATTGTTGTGTGGAGCGTGATTGACAAACTTCCTCCCTCTTGGAAGGATTTCAAGCACAATTTGAAACATCAAAAGGAGGAACTGTCGTTGGTTCAACTTGGGAGTCACTTGCGCATCGAAGAATCTCTTCGGGTGCAAGAAAATGACAAATCCAAGACCAAAGTTGAATCTGGACAGCTCTCCGTTAATATGATTGAAGAGAAGAAAACCAATTCCAATAATCAAGGAAAAGGCAAGAAACGAAAGTTTGATGGACCCAATAAATCCTTCAAAAAGAAGAAGGATTTGGTATGTTGGAGATGCAACAAGGTGGGCCATTCAAAACGTGATTGTCGGGTTAAGTTGAATAACAACAGTGCTGGAACAAGTAGAGCCGGGTCGAAGGACCAAGCTCAAGTGAAAGGAGGTCAGTTTTTGAGTAACTTTGATCATAAATCTGAAAATATTTATTATGTTTCACTTATTTCGGAGTCTTTCTATGTACAGAATGATGATTGTGGATGGTGGGTGGACTCGGGGGCGACGTGCCATGTTTGTAAAGATCAACACTGGTTCGAGAAATTGACACCGATTGAAGATGGATCTGTACTAAATATGGGGAACGAGTCGACCACACCGATTTGTGGATTTGGAGTAGTTAGTTTAGAGTTTACTTCTGGAAATCATGTTAGATTATCTGGTGTTTTGTTTGTTCCTAAAATTCGAAAGAATTTAGTTAGTGGAGGTAGATTAAACTGTTTAGGGTATAGTCTAGTTTATGATTCGGATAGATATATTCTATTTCGATATGGTAAATTTGCTGGTTTAGGATATCATTTTAATAAAATGTTTCATTTGAATACTGTATCCAAGTTTTTCAGTTCTGAAAATTCTGTATTTATATTGTCATCTTCTTCGTCTAAAATTCACGACTTAATGGTTTGGCATGCTAGACTGGGTCACGTGAATTTTATAAGAATGCATGAAATATCAAAGGATGGTCTTATTCCAGCCTTTGATATTCATACAGATACATGTAAAACATGTATGCTTACAAAAGTTACAAAACAACCCTTTCCAACTGTCGAAAGAAAGTCAGCTGTTTTGGAACTTATACATAGTGATTTATGTGACTTTTATTCAACTCCCTCGTTGGGTAATAAGAAGTATCTTGTCACATTTATTGATGACAACACTCGGTTTTGTTATGTGTACTTGTTACATGCCAAAGATGAAGCTTTGGAAAAATTTAAAATATACAAAACCGAGGTTGAACTACAATTGGGCAGTTCACTTAAGCGTCTCCGAACTGATCGCGGAGGGGAATATATGGACCCTCAATATTTCCAATCAGTTGGTATAGTCCGTGTTCAAGAAAACTCCGAATTTGAGTTATTTTCGAATTTGGGGTTGTCGGACAGTTGTGAAACTACCCGAACCCAAAAGAAAGACTTTGGGTGAACGTGGAATTGATTGTATATTCATTGGATATGCAGCAAATTCCAATGCATATTGGTTCTACGTAATAGAATCTAATGATTCGGTATCAAAAAATATTGTTATCGAGTCGCGGGATGCGAAATTTGATGAGATGAGATTTTCATCAATCCAAAGGCCTAAGGATCTGATTCCTAGCACTAATGAAGTGCAAAATCCAGAAAGTATGGATGGCGTTTCAACTCCAGAAACGCAGCAGGTCCGTAGAAGCAAAAGAATTCGAATCGCCAAAAATTTCGGTCATGATTTTCAACTTTATTTGGTTGAAGGTTCGAGAGATGAACTTGGGCTTCAATACTCTTATTGTCATCGATTCTTGAGAATAACACTTGGGTGTTATCTGATTTGCCTCTAGGTTCTAAACCTCTTGGATGCAAATGGATCTTCAAAAAGAAGATGAAAGTTGATGGGACAATTGATAAATTCAAAGCCCGACTAGTTATTCAAGGATTTCGACAAAAACCCGGTATTGACTATTTCGATACGTATGCTCCAGTAGCTCGTCTTTCAACTATTAGGTTGTTGGTTGCTTTGGATGCAATTCACAACTTGGTTATCCATCAAATGGATGTTAAAACAACCTTCTTGAATGGTGATCTTCATGAAGAAGTTTACATGAAACAACCTGAAGCTTACGTTATGCCCGGTAATGAGCATAAGGTGTGTGAACTTGTGAAGTCCTTGTATGGGCTGAAACAAGCACCTAAACGGTGGCATCAAAAGTTTGATGAGGTTATTTTATCATGTGGTTTTTCTCTAAACCAAAGTGATAAATGTGTTTATAGCAGATTTGATGCTAAAGGTGCGGGTGTTATCATCTGTTTGTATGTGGATGACATGCTGATTTTTGGAACTGATCAAAATCAGGTAGATGAAACTAAAAAGTTGTTATTGTATAATTTTTCCATGAAAGATATGGGGGAGGATGATGTAATTCTTGGTATTAGAATTAAGCAGGTTAACAAAGGGATTGTAATGACACAGTCACACTATATTGAGAAAATTCTCAAAAAGTTCAATTATAGTGATTGTTCTCCCGTGAGCAAATACGGCCACTTCTATTTCTCAACTAGAATACTCTAAGGCTATTGGTAGCTTGATGTATGCCATGACAAGTACTAGGCCCGACATAGCTTATGCCGTGGGACGGTTGAGTCGGTATACTAGTAATCTGAACACTCAACATTGGTAAGCTATTCAAAGAGTATTTAAATATCTCAAGGGAACCATGGACTATGGTTTGAGTTACTTCGGATATCCTTCGGTGTTAGAAGGATACTCGGATGCAAGTTGGATATCTAACATGGAGGATCGCTATTCGACGAGTGGTTGGGTATTTTTGCTTGGAGGTGGTGCGATTTCTTGGGCATCAAAGAAGCAAAGTTGTATTACAAACTCAAAAATGGAATCTGAGTTTGTGGATTTAGCCACTGCCAGTAAAGAGGCAAAATGGTTAAAGAATCTTGTTTATGAGATTCCATTGTGATCGAAGCCAATTGCACCTATTTCTATTCATTATGATAGTGCAGCCACTTTGGCTAAGGCTTATTGCCAAGTGTACAATGATAAGTCTAGACACTTGGGTGTTAGACATAGTATGATTAGAGAGTTAATCATGAATGGTGTACTCTCTGTTGAGTTTGTTAGATCACAACAAAATTTGGTGGATCACCTAACCAAGGGTTTGGCAAGAGACTTAGTGCACAAGTCTGCCATTGGGATGGGATTAAAGTACTTATAAATCTATAATGGTGAGACACCCAATTCCCCTCTAATATGACATTAGGGGTTGAATTCAATGAGGAAAGCTCACACTTATAATATTGGAACACATGATATATCATCCCAAGTATGTGTTCGGTACTACAGTAGGTAGACTGAAGTTTATCTTCTTAATAATTCCTTTGAGAAAGTGTATTTGTAGGTACACGGAGTAAAGAAATTACCTATGTGATCGTGAAATGTAGCCGCATTTCAGAAGTTTGGGGACTTGGCCTTTATACGATCATGAGAGGATTATGACACTCGGCTTTATAATTGTGTCACATTTATTTTCTTGACGAGTAGGTGAAACTTGTATGTATTTTATCTTTAGGTATTCAAATGAGTTGATGGGTTCAATCCTTGGGACACCTTGATTTTCGAATATTTAAAATGTGTAAAATACTAAGATGGAAATTCAATCGTTTCGACATTTTCATTTATGTGCAAGTTTGGTGTTGTTTATTATTAAGATGTTATTTCATGGGTCACACTAAAATGGGGGAGGATTATTGGTGATTTTAGTGTCACCGGTCCATTTATGTGACTGGAAATAACATGATATCTATATGGGTTATATACTGTGATCTAATTCAAGTTAGGTGGTGCGGAGTGCACGCTTGTTATAAGATGAGTATGAACCCGGTAACAACTGAATACAACAAGATTCGACTGGAATCCAGTTAAGCTCGGCTGGTTCCATTCAACCTTTGTAAATTTGGGTTGGCATCCTCTAGATTACTCGACTGGGCCAGTAGAGCCAGTCGAGTCTATACTGGTCTAGATGCTGATATCCACTGGAATACTCGACTGGGCCAGTCGAGCCAGGAGAGTCGGTCGGGCTGTAAACGGATTTGGAGTGAATGTGGGAAATAAGGCTCATAAGTTACTTATACAGAGGCATACAAAAGCTTTTGTAGTCCTCTGGTATGGAGTTCGTGTCCCTGAACTTCTGATGGGTCCCTGAACTTCTGAAGGGTCCCTGAACGTCTGAAAGGTCCCTGAACTTCTGTTGGGTCCCTGAACTTTTGAAGGGTCCCTGAACGTCTGAAAGGTCCCTGAACTTCTGAAGTTCTGAACGGTTACTGTGCATTAAATGTGCAATTATTGAGCAGTTACAAGGATTTGTGTATCTGACTATTACTCCTAAATTTCAGCCATGATTATAATTTCAGTTACGTTATTATGAGTATAAATAAGAATTTATACTCATGAGTTTGGGACGGTTTTAGACACGGTTCATAAAACAATCCTACAATACTCTCCAGAAAATTGCTCTCGTTTTTGTGCCTAAGAACGAAAGTGTTTTGAGTCTTATCCTAGATTGAATTTCGTGAACCCATGCATAAGGTCGAAATATCAATTCAGAAAGTGTCTCACACGATTCTCAATTTAATCCAGTGATCAATTACCCTTGTTTTTCCTACCTGTTCCAACAACTTGGACCTACTAACTAACCAAAAGTGGATTTAGCCGATTAAAAGAGTCACTTGGTGGAATTAATGGCTATTGTTTTAAGAAAACCTATAAATGGCTGCAATCTCTTTCTTGCTATAAATTACTATTTTGGTAACCTCTACATAAAATGTAAATCAATATTTGTTACGTGTTTATTTTGATTATAGATCTTTATTACGTGTTTATTTTGAATTGTAGATTTTGTTGATGATGAAAAAAGATTTGGAGCTTTATAAATATTTCTATTATAAATTTAATCGCTGTCCCTTTTTTTTATCTCTGATGATTTTATGTTAATAAGAAATTTGAATTTAAATTAGTTGCCAACAAAATACCATTTTCTTCCAAGTAAATGTATCACTTTGATTGGATTGAATCGGTTTGATGTCATCAAACGCCTGAAGCTCAGATTTCCTATAGTAATTATGTTGGGCTCTGACTATAATCATCTTTTTTCTCTTTTTCCTGGAAAAAAGAATTCTTACAGTATAGCCATCATGGTTTGTAAAATTGATAGAATTTGGTCCCTCCATCCTAGCGGGTGTTCAAAAAATTAGTTAAGTTACCGGTCTTCTTACCTTTTTTATTTATATATATATATATATATAGAGAGAGAGAGAGAGAGAAAGAAAGATATGAGAACGTTTTTACAAACCCAACCATATGTACAAACCATACAACTCCTTTTAGATATCCTTCTTTTTCCGGTGACACACCCTCCTCGACCCCTTTGATTTCCCAATGAACCATTCCGGTGAACTCCTTCTACTCTTGCATCAGTTACCTCCCCTCCTGTGATTTCTCAGTGAACCTCACCCTTTTTCTTCCACAATCAATGCACCACATATATCTCCCCCACGACTACTCTAATAAACTTTTGTTCCAAATTGTAATCATATCTCTATCTCAAACAATAATAAACTCGAAAAACTTTCGGGAAAAGAAATATCTGTAAGGGTCGGTCGCATTTACGATATCGTATTACAAAGTGATTTAGGGTCCCAAAAAAATTGATAACAATAAATCACGGTGCAAACTGACCCGATACAACAAATGCGGATTATCGAGATCTAAATATTGTATATTACGGTCTTAATAATTCATACCGATCCACAAACGTAAATTAGCAGTTAAACGAATTTACGATCAAAATAAACGAAAGCAGCAAATAAAACGAGACAATGAGATTTAACGTGGTTCCACTATCGGTGTGATAGTGTACATCCACAGGGAGAGAGAGATCAATATATTACTAACCAGGAGAGATTACGTGCTTACAATGATCATTGGATCAACGAATCAGCTACCCAAATCTTCCTTGATCAAAGTTTCCTAAGTTGGAAACTAAACTAAAAATATATATGTATATGTATATATATTTATGAGAAGGAAGAAAGCAAAAGATGAAGAAGTATTGGTGGTGCATCTTTGCCTTTGCATGGGTGCTATATATAGTGGATGAAAACTTTGGCTCCTAGTTTTGCAAATCCACACATGTTATATTAGTTGCCAAAGGAGGCATGGTTGGTAACAACTAAGCATGCATGTATGGATGATATAACATAAAACTTGGGCACCAAGTTGAAGCTCCATGCATCATACATCAAGTGACAATGTGGCCAATTGTAGTCCAAATATATTATGTGGCTAGCATTAAACCTTGGCTTTATGCTTCATCAACTGGTACCGTATGCTTGGTGAATTGTACATCCAAAAAAAACTTATCAAAATTAAGTTTTTCAACACGAATCATGATGTACAATTCATCCGACGAAACCAAACTCAAACGAATCCAACGAAACACGAACGGTAGCTGATTGAGATTGACACGAAGTAACAGAATGTATTTTGACCGTGAGGAGCTTCGGCTCGGCCATCACCCGTCAAAGCCAAAAGCAAAAATCCTCAAGTGAGCAATCTAAAAAACAAACAAGTTAAGCAACCCCAAAAAAACACGTACCAAGTAATATCTCCCCAAAGATGTCGCTATGTCATCTGTAGTAATATTTCTCATCTCTCCCACAAGGTGCCGAACGACACTAACACAATCTGAGCTGGATCAAATTCGAGCAATGCTCGAATTTAGCTGGCGGTAACGATTTGGTGAACATATCGGCAGAATTATCGTCAGTAATGATTTTCTTCAAGTACACCGCTTTCGCATCATGCAAAGCTACCAGAAATGCACCACGCACATTAATGTGCTTCGTACGAGAGCTGAATGCCAAATTTGTAGCCAAGTAAATAGCACTCTGGCTATCACAATTAATACGGACAGTAGACTGCTTCAAGCCCAAACCAATAAGCAATTCTTGTAAATGAACTGCTTCTTTAGCAGACTCAACCGCCGCAATAAGTTCAGCTTCGGTAGTCGATAATGCAACAACAGACTGTAACCGAGATCTCTAACTGACAGCTGTTCCACCTAATGTAAAAACATAACCAGATGTGGATTTCCAACTGATAAGATCACCTGTGTAATGTGAATCGCAGTAACCAACAATATCATAGTTGTTTTGCAAACCATAGATGAGACCGTGAGATTCCGTACCTTTCAAGTAACGAAATACAGTTTTCACTGCTGCCCAATGTGACTTACCCGGGTTCGATAGAAACCGGCTAATCACTCCAACGGAATGTGCAAGATCGGGACGAGTGCATACCATAGCATACATAAGGCTCCCGACTGCACTGGCATATGGAATCTTCGCCATCTCAGGTTTTCCAATGTCGTCTATCGGACAATCGTCTTTTGTAATCTTGATGTGTCTTGGAAGAGGCGTAGACGCCGGCTTTGCTCCATCAAGATTAAACCGCTTCAGAATCTTCTGAATATAGCTCTTTTATGTCAACCTGAGAGTACGGGACTTTCTGTCCCGAACAATTTCCATGTCGAGAATAACACGAGCTTCACCGAGATCCTTCATTTCAAATTCTGATTTCAATCTATCTTTCAAACGATTGATTTCAGATCGATCCCTGCAAGCTATCAGCATGCCATCAACATAAAGAAATAGATAAATAGAAATGCCACCGCTTGATCTATGATAGACACAAGCGTCTTTCTCACTATGCTCAAAATCCAACAAGAGCATAAATAAATCAAACTTCTTGTACCACTGTCGAGGCGATTCTTTAAGTCCATAGAGGTACTTCTTCAGTTTATAGACCCAATCAGGCTTGTTGTCAGAGATGAAACCATCGGGTTGCTTCATAAAGATGGTTTCTTCCAGATCTCCATGTAGAAAAGCTGTTTTCACATCTAACTGTTCGAGCTCCAGGTCATGAGTTGCCACAAGGGCTAGAAGGACCCAGATAGATGTGTGTCGAACCACAGGGGCAAAGATATCTGCATACTCGATACCCTTCCGCTGTGAAAAGCCTTTCGCAACGAGACGAGCCTTGTAACGCTTATCGTCTTTGACTTTATAGACCCATTTGCAGCCAATAACACGACTGCCTTTCGGTAATGGACAAAGCTCCCAAGTATTGTTTTTCAATAGAGCTTCCATTTCTTCCTGCATAGCTCCTAACCACTTAGCAGAGTGGCTCGAAGCAAGGGCCTCCGAATAGTCAAACGGCTCATCCTGTACAACATGCAAAGCATACTCAAGTTGGTCAGTAAAACACATATTTGCAAAATCTCAATCACCATATATATTAGGAGGACGGATAGTTCTTTGGCTCCTTCTTGTAGGTACTGAAGTTGGAATTGTATCGCTTTGACCTCCACCATCATTCGGAATTTCTTCCTGAACTGGACTAACTGGATCAGAAGTAGATGTATCTGGTGGACCAACATCTTCTTCAGATTCTGAACCCAAAGTAAAACCACGACAGATGAGTTGGGTACAATAGGACTGACAATTATCTCATCTCCATCGGCTGTAGGAGAATCAGAAGAGATAATTTCCGGTTCTGCAGTGGGTTGTAGATTATGATTAGACTTGAACATAATCGACTCATCGAAGGAAACGTGTCGAGAATGAATCACCTTTCGGGTGACCGGGTTCCAGATTCGGTAACCCTTGATTTCATCTGTGAAGCCGAGTAAGAATCTCTTGGTGGCTCTGGGATCCAACTTGTCCTGACATGTCACATGAAATAACGCAGCATAACCAAATACAAGTATGTATTTCAAACAGATATTACCATTCCCCTTCCAAATTTCTTCCGGAATCTTTCCCCCAATGGCTGAACAAGGTAACCGATTCACAATGTGTACAGCAGTGTGAAATGCTTCAGCCCAAAATATTTTTGGGAAACCAGATGTAAATAACATACATCGAACTTTATCTAACAAAGTCCTATTCATCCGCTCGGCGACTCCGTTTGATTGCGGATCGCCAGGTGTGATGTAGTGTCGGCGAATACCTCTACGTGAACAAAAGTCTTTAAAATTACCACTAGTGTATTCCCCACCATTGTCAGATCTTAGCACTTTTAATTTTCTACCGGTCTCGACTTCAACTAGTGCTAACCAAGTTTTGAATATTTCAAAAACATCTGACTTTAACTTAATCACATGCACCCAAAGTTTGTGCGAGAAATCATCAATAAAAGTAACATAATATTTACCTCCACTGAGGGACTGTGTCAGAGACGGTCCCCAGACGTCTGTATGAACATAATCAAGGATCCCTTTGGTGTTGTGTTTTCCAACACCAAAAAAAACACGCGTCTGTTTACCCGAGACACATTCTGAACAAAAATCCAGACTCGTAGGCGTATCAACTGCAATGAGTTTCCGCTTACGCAGAATCTCCAAATTCTTCTCTAATGTGTGCCCCAATCTAAGATGCCATAAATGAATAGCATCTAAATTTTTCGAACTATCCGCAACACACGCTTTAGATCTGATTGTTTCGCCTACCAAATAAAATAGGTTGTTTTATACCTGTTCACCTTTCATCACAATGAGATTCCCTCTGGAGATGCGCATACTCCCATCTGCAAATTGAACCTTACAACCCAATTTGGATAGTCGTCCAAGAGATATCAAAGAACGAGCCATAGACGGCACATATTTAACATTTAGTAAAGTTCAAATACTACCGTCAAACATCTTGATTCTGACAGAACCGATACCCCGAGTGACACGCGATGTATTGTTCCCCATATAAATATGGTTACCTTCGAATTTTTCGAAAGTAGTGAAACAATCTCGAAATGGTGTCATATTGCACGAAGCTCCGGTATCCAACACCCAATGGCTGTCGCCTTGCGGTGGTGTACCCGTTGCTGAAAAGCCTGTATCTTCTTCAGTTGCTACTGCTGAAGATTATGCTTTGTCCTTGCCTTTGTTCTTCAAATTTGGACAATCTCTGACCCAATGACCTGGTTTGTGGCAATTATTACAATTTCCACGTTGATTAGATTTCCCGCGATAACCAGGTTTACGAGACTGAAGCGACCACGACTTCTTCCTCTACTTTGCTGATCGTCATGGTCTCTTTCGGCAAAAAGACCGTGACTGTGGTAGTTGTTTTCTCTCGAACTGTTACCGATTTTTATCTGAATTCTTTGTTCTTCACAGGTCATCCCTGTTTTCTCGTCAGACAACGAAATGGAATCTCTTCCATAAATAAAGCTGTTAGTGAACTGGGAATATTTTTCAGGAAGTAAATACAACAAAATCAAAGCAAGTGCCTCATTATCTATGGCAAAAATAGAATCTGTTGACTTCAACTTCATAATGGTGTCTTCGAATTCAGTCATGTGGGCTTGAATGGTCGTACCTTCCTTCATTTTGAAGAACAAGCACGACCTCATCAGTAACAGTCGGTTAGTCAAAGTTTTTTTGAGATAAAGATTTTCAAGTCTCTTCCAAATCCCTGCAGCTGTCTTTTTGGAAACGATCTCCGAAATAACATTCGGACCCATAGCAATCTGTAAGGTAGTGAAAGCCCAAGCCTCCATTTCCTTAGCCTCCAAAACCGAAATCTCCGGATCTTTTTCTTCCGGAGCAAAGACTACGGGGTGAACATCATTTTTCCGAAGCGCTGCTGCTGTAGTAAACTGCTATTTACCAAAGTCACCTTCTCCGTTCCATTTTTCAATTCTGATCCTGGCCCCCGATATTTTAAATGCACCCTTCTAATAAATATTCGGGTCCGAGCTGGAACTTGGTTGGAAAAACGGATTTCCTGAATCATCAGACACTTTACCAAGCACTAGAAGTGCAAATCAAATTATACAATATATTTCAAATTTAGATCTAGCAAGCTCTGATAACAATTGTAAGGGTCGGTCGCATTTACGATATCGTATTACAAAGTGATTTAGGGTCCCAAAAAAATTGATAACAATAAATCACGGTGCAAACTGACCCGATACAACAAATGCGGATTATCGAGATCTAAATATTGTATATTACGGTTTTAATAATTCATACCGATCCACAAACGTAAATTAGCAGTTAAACGAATTTACGATCAAAATAAACGAAAGCAGCAGATAAAACGAGACAACGAGATTTAACGGGGTTCTACTATCGGTGTGATAGTGTACATCCACAGGGAGAGAGATCAATATATTACCAACCGGGAGAGATTACAAAGTTTGTCGAGAAATCATCAATAAAAGTAACATAATATTTACCTCCACTGAGGGACTGTGTCGGAGATGGTCCCCAGACGTCTGTATGAACATAATCGAGGATCCCTTTGGTGTTGTGTTTTCCAACACCAAAAGAAACACGCGTTTGTTTACCCGAGACACATTCTGAACAAAAATCCAGACTCGTAGGCGTATCAACTGCAATTAGTTTCCGCTTATGCAGAATCTCCAAAATCTTCTCTGATGTGTGCCCAATCTATGATGCCATAAATGAATAGCATCTAAATTTTTCGAACTATCCGCGACACACGCTTCAGATCTGATTGTTTCGCCTACCAAATAAAATAGGTTGTTTTATACCTGTTCACCTTTCATCACAATGAGATTCCCTCTGGAGATGCGCATACTCCCATCTGCAAATTGAACCTTACAACCCAATTTGGATAGTAGTCCAAGAGATATCAAAGAACGAGCCATAGACGGTACATATTTAACATTTAGTAAAGTTCGAATACTAACGTCAAACATCTTGATTCTGACAGAACCGATACCCCGAGTGACACGCGATGTATTGTTCCCCATATAAATATGGTTACCTTCGAATTTTTCGAAAGTAGTGAAACAATCTCGAAATGGTGTCATATTGCACGAAGCTCCGGTATCCAACACCCAACGGCTGTCGCCTTGCGGTAGTGTACCCGTTGCTGAAAAGCCTGTATCTTCTTCAGTTGCTACTGCTGAAGATTATGCTTTTTCCTTGCCTTTGTTCTTCAAATTTGGACAATCTCTGACCCAATGACCTGGTTCGTGGAAATTATTACAATTTCCAGGTTGATTAGATTTCCCGCGATAACCAGGTTTACGAGACTGAGAGCGACCACGACTTCTTCCTCTACTTTGTTGATCGTCATGATCTCTTTCGGCAAAAAGACCGTGACTGTGGTAGTTTTTTTCTCTCGAACTGTTACCGATTTTCATCTGAATTCTTTGTTCTTCACAGGTCATCCCTGCTTTCACGTCAGACAACGAAATGGAATCTCTTCCATAAAAAAAGCTGTTAGTGAACTGGGAATATTTTTCAGAAAGTAAATACAACAAAATCAAAGCAAGTGCCTCATTATTTGTGGCAAAAATAGAATCTGTTGCCTTCAACTTCATAATGGTGTCTTCGAATTCAATCATGTGAGCTTGAATGGTCGTACCTTCCTTCATTTTGAAGAACAAGCACGACCTCATCAGTAACAGTCGGTTAGTCAAAGTTTTTTGAGATAAATATTTTCAAGTCTCTTCCAAATCCCTGCTGCTGTCTTTTCGGAAACGATCTTCGAAATAACATTCGGACCCATAGCCATTTGTAAGGTAGTGAAAGCCCAAGCCTCCATTTCCTTAGCCTCCAAAACCGAAATCTCCGGATCTTTTTCTTCCGGAGCAAAGACTACGGGGTGAACATCATTTTTCCGAAGCGCTGCTGCTGTAGTAAACTGCCATTTACCAAAGTCACCTTCTCCGTTCCATTTTTCGATTCTGATCCTGGCCCCCGATATTTTAAATGCACCCTTCTGATAAATATTCGGGTCCGAGCTGGAACTTGGTTGGGCAAACGGATTTCCTGAATCATCAGACACTTTACCAAGCACTAGAAGTGCAAATCAAATTATACAATATATTTCAAATTTAGATCTAGCAAGCTCTGATACCAATTGTAAGGGTCGGTCGCATTTACAATATCGTATTACAATGTGATTTAGGGTCCCAAAAAATTGATAACAATAAATCACGGTGCAAACTGACCCGATACAACAAATGCGGATTATCGAGATCCAAATATTGTATATTATGGTCTTAATAATTCATACTGATCCACAAACGTAAATTAGCAGTTAAACGAATTTACAATCAAAATAAACGAAAGCAGCAGATAAAACGTGACAACGAGATTTAACGGGGTTCCAATATCGGTGTGATAGTGTACATCCACAGGGAGAGAGAGATCAATATATTACCAAGCGAGAGAGATTACAACCTGTTTACAATGATCTTTGGATCAACGAATCAGCTACCCAAAGCTTCCTTGATCAAAGTTTCCTAAGTTGGAAACTAAACTAAAAATATATATGTATATGTATATATATTTATGAGAAGGAAGAAAGAAAAAGATGAAGAAGTATTGGTGGTGCATCTTTGCCTTTGCATGGATGCTATATATATAGTGGATGAAAACTTTGGCTCCAAGTTTTGCAAATCCACACATGTTATATTAGTTTCCAAAGGAGGCATGGTTGGCAACAACTAAGCATGCATGTATGGATGATATAACATAAAACTTGGGCACCAAGTTGAAGCTCCATGCATCATACATCAAGTGACAATGTGGCCAATTGTAGTCCAAATATATTATGTCGCTAGCATTAAATCGTGGCTTTATGCTTCATCGACTTGTACCGTATGCTTGGTGAATTGTACAACATCCAAAAAAAACTTACGAAAATTAAGTTTTTCAACAATATCCAGGTTTGATAAAATTGTAATCACATCTCCCTCCCTCCCTTCTTCTCGCCCTACACCATTAAAACAAACTTGGTGGATTTAGATCTTGGTTTTAATAATTAAGGTGTTTTGATTTATATCTGGGTTTGAAACAAATCTTTGGATTTAGGTTTGATTGTTATGTTGATTTTGAGGGTTGGATTAGGATTAGATTTCGACTATGATTTTATAGTTTGGATTTTGTGTTCTTTTATTCTATTTAGATTTTGTTTCCAGAAATAAGGAATGGGTGAAGGTGGTGAAGAAGAATGGGGGTCTCCATTTCGGTGGACATGCTAGAAGCAAGTCCAAATCGACTAAAGGTCGCCACTATTTCTCGTTTATTTAATTTATGTAGGTTGTCACTATTGCTCGTTTGTTTATAAAGATTGTATTATCGTGGAAAACACTCAACCGACAAAGTTCAAGAAAAAAAATCCAATTGAGAAGTTAGCCGCTCAAGAACTTAAAAGAAAAGGATTTCATGCAAATGAAGAATTATTCCAAGTCGATAAATTATTTGAATTTTATATTTAAAATATCCGAAATGAATATAAGTGATTAGACTTGGGATCATGTGAGACCAGTATGTTTTTGTGAGATCCGTGAGACCATTTATTTTTATACTTGAAATTTCACAGCAAAACACTGTGAACGTAACCATTACAGTGGTCTTGTTTTGAAGGGTCAATTTTTTTTCCTACCTTCACCCTTCACAGTGTTTAGCCATGAAGTTTCAAATATAAATATGTGATTTCATGGATCTTACGAAAACATGTTCGTCTCACAGACCCAACCCTAAGTGATTAAATGTATAAAAATGTCAGTGATATATTTATAAAAAAAAAGTTAAATGTAAAATGCAAATACTTTAATAGAATTGGGATGATTTAAAATAAAATTCCAACCGTCTCCTTCCCATATTATCCGATCCTAATGAAAACCAAAGAAACCAAGGAACTATTATCGGGAGTATTATCCAATCCAAAGAAAACCAAAGAAATCAAGGAACTATTATTGGGAATCACTAACGAAGGGATATGACATGAGCCTTCACCATCTACACCAGAACTATTATTGATGTGCTTTCTAGATCTTGAAATGCAAAGAAGAAGAAACACCATCGGCTCCTTTCTCTTGATAATGCTTTGTAAATTCTCCTAGGGTCGTGCTTCTATACTTGGCTGGATTCTCCTCCGAAAGTAACTCTTTGATAGGTTCAACAAGCATAGAGGATTGTGTTGGTGGTACCTTAAGGAATGATGCAACTAATATTCTTGGACCAATCTTTTTTGCTAAAACTCTGTGTGATGCGCACTCAAACTTTCCGTTCGTAAGTATCTGAAAACCTCCATCAAATTAACACGTCGTATTAATACAAAAAGCTTTAATGGTTGAGTTAAAAACACTCGTTTAGTGAGCATCACCTAGTTTACCTAAAGACTTGTGTGACTTATCAAGCACCTGTCCGGTCAACAATCACTACAAAACAAATGACTTTCACGCACAAAAATTACCCAGAGAAATTTCCGTCAATGATTACCCACGCATCACCTAGAAAATATCAATGTTGCGTAAAATCCCATGTTTTTCGATAAAATACCAACGGATCACCCGTAATTTGAATTACCCACCGGCAAATTATAGGGTCTGGTTTAAAAAATATGCAATATATTTAAGAGAAAAGTAGAGAGAGATTTCCTTCATATGTTCTCCGATGTTCATAACAAGAGCTCCCGGAATTGGAGAAACATCGATCCACTGGTTCTCGTTAAAGACCTGAAGACCACCGATATGGTCTTGCAGAAGAATCGTGAAGATGGTATTATCGGTATGGCTACTCGTGCCTATCGTCAGCTCAGGTTGTGGACACGAAGGATAGTAATGACCGATAATCGTAAGTCCTTCAATGCACCCCATCTCTATGAGGTGACTCGGGTTAAGCCCAAGAGCCTCGGACATCAACTCGAGTACCCGGCCCGAAAGTTTATGCACTTCATCCGAGTATTTCACCAAGATCTCTCTGCAAAAAAAATCCCACAATATATCATGTAATACAAGTTTATATTTGATTACAAACATTTTGACTGTTTTTCTTTTAATTTTCAGGTTTATAAATCTCATCTACATAAATTTTCGTTAAATGGAACTTTTATTAAATGAAATGAGTTCAAAGTCACTTCTAGCTCTATGGTGTTCAAAGTATAAAATGAATCTGGAAAATACAACTAGTAAATTTCATATTTGTAAGATAATTATAGCTTATTTCTTTCTTATCTTGATATGGTCAATGATAATTATTTTTATTTAAGATATACTAAATTATATCGGTTATTTAATAAGGAGATAAGTCCTAGTACAATTAAGATTATCTTGAAAGAAAATAAACATTAAAGTGTTTAGGAGCCAATGAGGCAATGAATCAAATTGAATCTATAAATCAGTTAAAGATTAAAATACTTTGAGTAAAAAACATATATGAACCTGCAAATAGAAGGCATTTCATGGTGATTTGGAGGATTAGGAGCCATGTTGCATATGAGAGAATCTCTCCAGTTGGCTGCAGGTGAAACATACAAGTCGAAATTGCTATTGTGCACCACCGGATGCTTCCCCCTGTAATGCATGTTGTACCATTGTTTTTTCACCTCTAAATCTTGCTCATGAAACTGGAAAACACCTTTAATCGTCTCCTCCAACACCGTAATCGCGATTCCATGATTCACGATCTGAAAGAACCCCCAACGCTCCGATGCATCTTTCACTTTCTCCACGACCTCCTTTCTTCTGATCGGATCTTCGTTGATTCCTTCTAAATCAATGATGGGAAGACTTCTTTCAGGACTCGATTGTTGGCCGGATTTCAGGATTCCCGGTGAAGGTAGCCGGAATATTCTAGGAACCTCTGTGACTCCAGCATCAACCAGTCCTTTGACACCGGCTTGGCTTTCATCAAATGCCTTCAACTCAGCTTTACGATCATAATCCATTTTTAGTTTTCAAGCAGGGTTTTGATTAGGGTGAATTTGTATTTGTATAAAATAGATGATTGGGTAGGGTTATAATATATAACACGAGTGTCCCCAAAGAAACTCAGCTAAGGCTAGAGAATCAATTAAAGACTTCTCATATGTATCCATATCACATACAAATATATAGGCACGATACTAGAAAACTGTAGTTCCAATAAAATTTGGAGTTTATCACAACCTGATGTCATTCCCACGAAGATTTGGATTTAATCTTATGGTTATTTCTTTTACACCCTAGTCTATATAATGTGTATGGTAACACTAAAAAAAGTCAAAGTAGCTATGAACACCTTAATAATCCTATTAGTAGATATGATATAGACTAGGGTGCAAAAGGTAACACCCTTAATTTTATATCTGTTACTAGAACCTCTTACGCATAACCATGACATGTGATTCCCACTAAGATTTGGAATTTGTTTAGCTATATTTATTACTACAACCTGATGATGATTATATGTTATTCACACTAAGATTTGGAATTTAATCTATATTTATTACTACAACCTCTTACGCATCACCAATAACCTTTTTACATTTTTAATTTTTAGTTAACCAATCAGAAAGCTAATTACCCCATTCGTTATTTTCTTAACAACACTTTTAATTATTGAAACTAACATATATGTAGAAAGCTAATTACCCTGTTTGCTATTCATACGATCATTGTAAAGCAACCAATCTTAACTTAAATCAACACAAGTATATAAAAACAATCAAGATCATGATAAAAAAGCTACAAGAATCTGGGATTTCTCGTATAGATGACAAATCCAAAACCCAAATTTTATATAAATATGTCCTCAAATTTGTCATTGTTATCCTCTTGTATGTATATAGGACGTAACGTTCAGGAAATTAAGACGTCGTAAAGGGGATCCAAAAGTGTTGGTTGCTGAATCGAGGGAACGGTATTTTAAGGTTATATAAATTTCAATGTACAAGTTATTTTAAAGTAACTTGCGAGTTTATAAACTTACAATGATGCTATTCTCCAATTGAAACCGAATTTAAAATCACAATGAGCCTAGAGACTAGAGAGTACACAATGAGACAACGAGCGGATTTAAAATCCGAATAGAGAGTACAAAGTAATTTGGGTTAAAATATTTTCAGGTCCATTTTTATAAATATTTATTTGTGTCTAAATTAAATATGTAATTAAATTTTATTTTATTATATGTTTGAAGTTACTTATAAAATTTTATTTTAGGGGACACATTTTAAAAAAAATTCTATTATACTAGATTTTATAGGACGTATTTAGAAAGTATCCTATTAAACTTGGTTTTATATGACGTTTTTCGAGAAGTGTCCTAAAAATGGTTTTATAGGACGTTTCTAATAAAGTGTCCTAAAAAATCGTCTTATAAACTCAATTTTGTTGTTGTGATATTTTTTACGTGTTTTTCTTTTGAATATAGACTTTTATTACGTGTTTCTTTTGAATTGTAGATTTTGTTGATGATGAAAAAAGATTTGGAGCTTTATATTTATATTATAAACTAGTTTTTAAAACTTTTATAGTCTCTATTTTTGTCACATTTTAGGCAACATGTGGGTCTTCATAAAAACGATCATTTTTATTTTCACGATAGATGTCAAGTCTCTCAACACTTTACCACTGATCAATATATTAGATTTATTTGGTTTGATTTTAAGTCCATAATATAGATGTTTCATTTGAGTCCGGCTTTCCTTCTCATTTAATGTAGAAGTTAAAGTGTGTGGTGTCGTGCATTTTCTTTATGCCACTTTACCTATGAAAAAGAGAGTATGAAAATGGTATTGATTACCAAAAATATAAAAGATTTCTTAATATCTAGACCAATTGAAAAAGAGGGAGGCTAGAAAGTAACATCTAATGGGTACCAAAAATATAAAGATTTCTAAATATATGGACCGATAATTAAAGAAGGGAGTATAGAAAGTAACATGCAATGGAATCCATCTCAAGAAGATAACAACTTCAAATGGTATTATGGTAACTTGATGAATAGGAGTTTAATCCAACCACAATTTCTCAAATTAGTTTTTGGAGTAAATTATGTTTTGAAAATTTTAATTTCGTCTATTGTTTCAAAAACAACATTTTTTTGTCTCTAAGGTTAACTTATATCTTTTACCATGATGTAAGAAAACGAAAAAATAATATAAACTTAGAAACGAAAACAAAAATTAATTTAATATGATGGGAACGACAACAAATTGTAAACCATAGGGATGAAAACCATGATTTCAAGACTACATATATAGACGAAATTCATAATTTACTCTAAGTTTTTGGACAACGTCGATAACACTGACAAGATGCTAGCAAGAAATTACAAAACATAAATAGCAAGGGTGGGATTTTGCAATTATCCCAGCCAATTAACTTTAAAACTACTATTCCTATTATGCACCCAAAAAAACCAAATGAGTAACAATATTATCCTAGATCGCCGTCTTTCGAGGCTTAGTGGACCCAAATAAAGTCACATTTCAGAAACACCATATAGACCATAACGCCGTGTAAACGACTGCCTCCAAACATTCCATCTCTACTTTCCTCAAACAAGTTGCATCAATCCATTTATTTCAGTCTAGCAAATTATTAAAGTCAGAGATATCAATCTTCCACCATTATCCTGGATTCATCTAGATGTTCCATGCCAAATCACATTTAAAAAATATTAAGTAATGAATGTATTTTATTAAATAATTGAAATAAGAGAAATACATAAAATATATTATAAAAACTCTCATCGAGATGATTAAACTAACAAAAATATTGAATGTTAAAATAAACATAAACAACATTATATATGTTATACCAATTGTTGTATCAAAAGTTAACGGTCGTTAACTCCGTTAGTCTCATCATAACTTAAGTAACGATACTATAACCCTAGTGGACTAACACTGTTAGCACCAATCCGTTGCTACCGTTATATATATGTTTATAGCGATTTCCGTTTCAGGTCAACGGCATAATGAAGACATTAATGAAATAGCATGAATCATGGACAACCGTTTAGCCGTTTCAAGACCGTTATTTCATACGAACTCAAGTATAAAAGCATAGTTCAAACCAACGAAAAAAGACACAAGAGAATATACAAAAGAAAACTCTGATAATATTCCAGCGAACTTACGACAACAGTCTTATATTTTACGACAACAGCACTTCGAGTCACGACAACTGTCGCAGACTCACGACCGATCGTCTACGTTATATATTTCTGCTAATTGTAACTTTTATCTATTGTTCTTAAGGCCGACGTCCCTGTTTGACGTCCTTTCACTTTAGTTCATCGACGATCTCTTTAGATCGTCCGCGGTTTTTCTCTCGGAAGAAGGTTTTCCGCGTCAACAATCCTCTGTGTTATTAACTTTCTGTTTATTTGTCTTTTGGACTGATTTCCTTTCTTTAGTTGATAAAGACCCGAATCGTTAGTTTACCGTTAAGTCGATTTTTTGCATTAACAATATATATATTCAGTTGAGCTACGAATTCATCCTTGTATAAATTAAAAATGAAAAAAAGAATATACTTACATCCAAGAATACCTAAATTAGAATTTTTGTTCTTTAACTCAAATAATGAAAGTCATGGGACCATTGTATTATTATTCTCGAAATTAATGCACAACCAAATTCACTTTCATGGGTCTTTGCAGAGAGTTAGATTATGATGAACAGAAAGAGTTAATTAAGATGAGAACCGTAAAAAGATATCTGAACTTTAATCACTTTTAATCTTATACATATCTATCAATTACGCTTTAAAAGAAAGTTTATTCGGTATATCTTGACTTAGCTCATCCTATTGTGCATTTAAAAGTGGAGATTCATTCTTACGTTTCTTACGGGGATCCAACCCTCTATGCAAAGCCATGTATTTGAATTTGGTTGTGCATTGATATCGAGAGACAATGGTCCCGTGACTTTCATATTTTGAGTTAAAAAACAAAAATATCTAATTTAGGTATTGTTGGATGCAAATATATTCTGTTTTCATTTTTATTTTATAAAATTTATTGTTATGAAACATGGTAATGTAATTACAAGAAATTATATGTTAATTAATTTTGGGAATAAAAATAAAACATGTTAAAATTTAGAAAATGAAAATATCTTATATGAAAATAAATTCTTAAATATTTTTTTATAGGGGTTCTTGTCGTAGATAAAAAGTAGAAGCTTTTAAGACAAAAATAAGAGGTTTTCCAAAATAAATCTTTTAGAAATTAATCGAAACAAAATACAATTTTATTTTATGTCATGTTTGACAAACATAATTACCTTACGTTTTAAAATTATTAAGCATCTAACTTATCAACTATGTTTCCAAAACATATTCTATCTTTTTGATCATTCTGACATCATTTTAGCACCCAACATTGTTTTTTGATGTCACATTTGAGGGTTAATTGGTCGACCTATATATCCTTTTGTCAATGTTTTGTAAGTGTTTTACAGCTTGAGGGTTGGTCCACCTATATATGACCATTCTGTTGCATAATAAACTATAGTTGGTAACTTGGTTTATCATGAGGTCTGTTACTAGAATATTAACAGTCCCTTTGCAATAATGCAAATTTATATTATGAGGTCATTTCAGTATTTCTTAAAAAATGGCGGAATGCAAACCTTTATTTGTAGGTTGAAATTGTAAATCTAGTATATGAAGAATCTAGTGGAATTTTTTTTAGTTCCACCACACTAAGGAAGCAAGAGACAAATTCACTAATTTAAAATCGAATTTGATAATAAAGACAGATTCACTAATTTAAAATCGAATTTGATAATAAAGACAGATTCACTAATTTGAAATCAAATTTGATAATAAAAACAGATTCAATCGCAATTTCAATAGAAATAAGAACAAAATCAACCGATGAACATTTAACCATCAACTTCTAACTAGAACATAGTCAAATCCAGGAGAAGTAGAAGAACGTTTACCGATCCATACCCTTGATTTGAAAATTGAGCCCTAACGCGCGTGAACAACAACGATGGCAGCGATGGAGAGCAACGAACGAGAGACTAGAGAGTACCGGAGAGCAGCAACGATGGAGACAACGACGGAGAGCAACCTACAAGAGACTAGAGAGTACACAACGAGCAGATTCAAAATCCGAATAGAGAGTACAGAGTGATTTAAAATCCGAATCCATATCCAATATAATAATGGGCCTAGGGTTAAAATATTTTCAGGTCCATTTTTATAAATACTTTATAAGTATATATTTGTGTCTAAATTAAATATGTAATTAAATTTTATTTTATTATATGTTTAATTTATTTATAAAATTTTATTTTATGGAACACATTTTAAAAAAGTGTCCTATTACACTAGATTTTATAAGACGTATTTAGAAAGTGTCCTATTGAACTTGGTTTTATAGGACACTTTTCGAGAAGTGTCCTAAAAATGGTTTTATAAGACACTTCTAATAAAGTGTTCTTAAAAATCGTCCTATAAACTCAATTTTGTTGTAGTGGTATTTGTTACATGTTTCTTTTGAATATAGATCTTTACTACGTGTTTCTTTTGAATTGTAGATTTTGTTGATGATGAGAAAAAGACTTGTAGCTTTATATTTATATTATAACCTTAGTCACTGTCACTGTCACTTTTTTTTTTATCTTTCATGATTTTTTGTTAATAAGAAATTTGAAATTAATCTAGTTGCCAACAAAATACCATTTCCTTCCAAGTAAATGTATCACTTTGATTGGATTGACTCGGTTTGATGTCATCAAACGCTCGAAGCTCAGATTTCCTATAGTAATTATGTTGGGCTCTGACTACAATCATCATTTTTCTCTTTTTCGTGGAAAAAAGAAATTCTAACAGTATTCATAAAGTACGGTTTAAGAAGACCAAAATAAAGTTATTTGTCATATTCTCCTTTAGTAAAAACAACATATAATTACTAGTTAATTACCTTTTGTATTTATTGTTTCTTGTTAGTTGGATAGACGCGTATGAACATAAACAAAAGATGAGGACAAGTTATATTCATGAAAACGTTGATTTGTGACTAAAGAAGTTGAGGACCACTTGACCTCTTAGACCATTTTAACTTGTAGAAAACTGGAGTAAACTACAAATTTGGTCATTGGGTTTGTCAAAAATAACACTTTTAAAAATTTTACAATATAACCACCGTGCTTTGTAAAATTGATAGAATTTGATCCCGGGTGTTAAGAAAACTAGTTAAGTTATCGGTTTTTTACCTTTTTTATTTTTCTTATTATATATAGATATATCTATATCTATATCTATATCTATATCTATATCTATATTAAAAAGGAGGAGTTACAGTTACTTCTTGAATCATGAATTTTAAGAGGTACAAATTTTTATGCTTAATGTACAATCTCAAAAAGCCTCACAAATTCCCACGTGATCAAATCATTTTTACCTCTAAATTACAATTTATATCCTTAGGGTTAGTTATTAAATTTAACTTATGTCCCTTACTTTTTAATTTTTCATTTTACACTCTAATCATATTAACATAAATAATCGTCTATGAACTAAAATGCATTAAAAGAATACGTTTCGTTTTTTACAAGTTATACAATTATAATCGTCTCGTCACTACCTTCAAAATAAGTCTAATAATTGAATATTTTTAGATTTAATCTTATTGTTAGATATAATAAATACGTAGTAGATTATTTTTAAAACTTACGTTTTATACCTTATGGTTATGCGTTAATTTGTGCTATAGCCTTTATGTTTTTAAATTTTATTTTACATCCTTAATATTAAGATTTGTCAGTGTTGGTTTTATACTTATTGATTTGTAACAAAGTTATTAGATGTTTGCACATCAAGATAGGTTGTTTTTTCTATGTAAAGTTTAAATGTTGTTTTTTAATGGAAGACATCTGAGGATCATATGCTAGGGCTGGTGACTTTTCCATGATTCATATTTACAGTTTTTATTATGTTTGCAGCCTATGATGGGATCAATGCAAAACATTGTCAATAGTGATAAGGAAGGCTTCATCATGTAATTTTGTTGGTTCAGCAGTTCTTAACCTTTTACAGAATCAGGTAAATACATAAAGAAATGATATGAAGCTGCTTTGATGTCATGTTGACTTGTTGCAGATAAAAGAGAGGAATTGACACATTGAAGATCTTGGATTGTTGTAGTATGATTTTAAGTTTTTTTTTTGATAAATTTGAACAAATGTGTGCATTCATTGAAACATAATGGATTGTTTTGAAATATTGTTGTCTTTTATGACAAATATATATATATATATATATATAAAAGTTGTTTTAGGATTTTGATGTTTTATTTTTCTTATTAAGTATTGTTATTTATTGTATTATAATATATATATATATATAGCTGAAATAGTGACTATATATGTGTATATATACATCCTTTAGAGAAGGAAATGATTTTTTTTAAAGTGTAACTAAAGGATACCTTTAGAGAAAGTTTATAAAAGCGTTACTAAAGCATATACTTTTAGAGAAGATTTAGATTATATGTCTCTAAAGATAACATTTAGAGAAGGTTTAGGGAGTGTAACAAAATGATCCTTTTAGAGAGGGTTTATATAAAGTGTCACTAAAGCCTAGACCTTTAGAGAAGCTTTTCCAAAAACCTTCTCTGAAGATACGTTTTAGTGACGGTTGAAAACCGTCATTAATGCTCGAAAAACGTCACTAATAGATACTTTTAGAGAAGCTTTTTAGAAAAAAATTGCCAACTTTTAGAGAAGCTTTGAAAATGTATCTAAAACTCAGGAAAAGCTTCTCTAAAGGTTAACATAAAAGTACCCTACGAAAACCCTCTCTAAAGCTTTTAGCTACCGGTATATAGGGAAGCTTCTTGACGGAAGTGAAAAGCTTCTCTAAAACTTTTAGAGAAGCTTTTCAGACTTTTAAATACAAAATAAAACCTTCTCTGGAGGTCATTTTTCTTGTAGTGCCAAAAAAATATTTACGATGATCATACACAAACCCCTATAGTTAACCAAACGAAAATACTTCTCTTCAAGACTTTGAATAAAAGAGATTGCAAAATGATTTTTTGTTACACTTTTCAGTTTTGTCATATATTTTCTTCTCTAAAAATGACATTTAGACACACTTCTAAATGCTTCTTTAAAACTTCCTTCTTTAAAACTCATTTTCCTTGTAGTGACAATGTTTTGCCGTAAAGTTTAAATATAAAAATGTGATTTCATGGATCTTACGAAAACATATTCGTCTCATAAACCCAACCCTAAGTAATTAAATTTATAAAATTGTTAAGAGATATATTTATAAAAAGAAGTTAAATAAGTTTTGTAAAATACAAATATTTTAATAAAAGTGGGATGATTTAAAATAAGTGTTCATAGTTATTATAAAATGTACATTTTCCTTTTGATTTTGAAATCGCTTAAAAAAGTTTGTTGTAAGTTAATGTTTAAAATGGTGATGGAAAATATTAACATAATGTAACATAAAAATCCAACTTATTTATATTGACTTATAAAAAGTTTTACTTTGAATAATCAACTTTGTGGCCTTTAATCATGTCACTATATATATTAAAAATATATCATAGAATGTGTTTGAATGTTTTGTAAAGTCATTATTCAGATATTCTAAAGTTCAGAACATAAGTTCTGAAGAGAAGTTCTGAAGACAACTTCTGAAGCGAAGTTCTGAAGACAGTTCAGAAGTTTTGAGGAACTTCTGAATAAAGTTTTTGATGTCATGTCTTAATGTAATTGGGCTTTGATTTAAATACATGTAGTTTTAGCTTTTCTCTTGTAGTATAAATAGTTTGTTATAAACTCCTAGCTCATAGAGAGAGTTGTTCTATGAGAGTCGATTAAGGTGTAAGTGTATGTTTTCTGTAAGTGTTCTTATATTCAATATATCAATAAAGGACGACTTGAGTGATTCTATATCAGATCTGTTGTAAAAAGGGACTAACAATTAAGATTTGAATATTAAAAACTATGATTCTTTTACAAAACATTAAGGGGAGATTGTTAGGATCCAAATATTTCTATGAATTTGGACCCTATGTTTTGAATGTTTTGTAAAGTTATTATTCAGATATTCTAAAGTTCAAAACAAAAGTTCTGAAGTTCTGAACATAACTTCTCTTCAGAAGTTCTGAGGAACTTCTGAATAAAGTTTTTGATGTCATGTCTTAATGTAATTGGCTTGTGATTTAAATACATGTAGCTTTAGCTTTTCTCTTGTAGTATAAATAGTTTGTTATGAGCACCTAGCTCATAGAGAGAGTTGTTCTATGTGAGTCGATTAAGGTGTAAGTGTGTGTTTTCTGTAAGTGTTCTTATATTCAATATATTAATAAAGGATGACTTGAGCGATTCTATATCAGATCTGTCGTAATAAGGGACAACCAATATATATATATATATATATAGGTTGTTATGAGCACCTAGCACCTAGCCCAATTTCCACTCTTTCCAATGGTACAACTCTAATAAAAGGATTTTCTCCTTCAATCATCATAGCTACGATCCTCACTAATCAACAACCCAAACTCTAACTTACAAAACTATACGAGCCACTAAACGACTACCAGTTAGATCATAACAAGGTATTCAAGCACCTTCATGTACCTGTAAATCCACCATGACATTGGCCAGATGTGATTTTGAATTTACTTTACACGTTAGACCTTTCTACCCTATCATTACTCAAACCGGTTAAACCACACTCTACCATTATACTTAAATCTCAGTCTCACCTACCCCTCAGTCTAAGTCTAGATGTTCCTCGAACACCTAATTCACTTAAACTAGAGCTCTGATACCACTTGTAACAACCCAAATTCTAAAATATCGGTACGTAACATTGCTCTAAAAGTTGCAATTACAAACCAATAGGTCCCAAACTAAACTTAAACTTATAAGTTCGCAGCGGATATAAAATACAACTACTGAGATTTATTACATGAAATCTAAACTAGGCAACCAACTATACAGGTAGCGCCTCACTACTATGCTCTCCGAGCTCACAACTTTCCCTTTATCCTTACCTGCTCTTTCAATCATACACTTTCCTGAAAATGGTTTTAGTTTTTGAAAAACGAGGGTTAGACCACAAGGTCTAGTGAATTCCCAAATAAACCGCAGTTATATAAAACATTTAATCCGAAGAGGTAAATCGTTAGAAAAACGAAGCAACAATTTCAATACAGTAAACTCCAATTCTTCAAAGAAACAACTTTCAATGAAGTTTACCCCTCAACAACCACGAACCCCAACTAATCATCTCATCCACTCAATATGCCGACTTAACTGTCAGTCATCCTTGCACCTCCCACTGAACCTTTCAACTAAGAGTTGCTTAGCAAGCAACCTACAACTTTTCACAATGCTTATCGCCATAAGTTAAATCCAACCGGATTAATATTGCACCTCGACTACATTATTGACCATTAATTTATCAACACTACTCATTTTCTTCGAATTTTACAAGCATCGCCCGCAACTTTATTACCACATTTACCTACGTAAGTAAATGCCTTTTAATAACATTTTATAATACAACATCTGAATAGTCTACCAAGCAAAATTGAACCAATCCCGAAAGCACATTCCTCAAATTTCTATCATGTCAATCAATCACCCAAGGTTTTCTCCAAAATAAATTTCGAGTTCAATTGCCTCACAGAATGAGCAACTACTCATGCCAACCATTCTAACCAACACGGTTTCGAACACAAGGTTCACGCAGATTACCTGGCATTCTAATACTAGTTTCAACTTCAATAGTCTATTACTCAAATCCCCCTTCCAACTACCTTTACTTGCTTTTCCAACATTATAAGAGACACACTCTCAAAATAAGACTTGCTAGCATTGCACACTTTAAGGCAATATCTCAAATTAATTACCGAACACCTCTGCTAGGTTTAGCATCAACACCCCTTACCCTTTGAAGGGTTTATATAAGTATATTTAACAATATGGCATGATTTGCCACAACTCCATTTCTTTACATCACTCGAACAATTCTATACTTTCGTAGGAATCACATATTCCACATGTCATTCCTCTTCTCCACACTAATCTGAATTACTAACGTCTAACAAATACCACCCATCAAATATTCAACGAAATCAATTACCAAAACCACATATCCGCTATTGCGAGACTAGGTCTAGCTAACCGATCACATCAAAATTTCCGTTCAGGTAATTATTTGTGCCACCATACTTGGCTCTCACGAATCCATATGAATGCTTCAAACCACCACATGCCTCTCGGTTCCTAAAAGGGGATACCCGAACCACTAATATTCCTTTACACACAAGGAACGGTTTGCCACTTTATTTGAATCAACAATCCTACTATTAAGCCCCATCAACCAACCCAATTCTGACATTCCGCCCAAGTCCCAACGGTCATAATTCAACTCCTCAAAATCACGATGTATTCGAAAATATGCGAACCTGTCACCGATCACCACTCAAGTGCTTTCTCTTCAAGGATATTATAACGTCATCAAAATTTTCTGCACCCCAAGCAATCATCATTAACACTCTTGAATACCTCTACATTAGATACTCGACCAATGATTCACACCGACACTCAAGCAATTTCTCTTATTGGCCTTGCATACTCACTAAGAACGTTCTAGCTACCCTTCACACAACATCACACACTATAGTCATAAAAGACTTCATTTCCTCTCGAGTAACGCTAAGCAACATCCATCTAGCTCTAGTCACGCACACTTGTGACTGCACACACACTGGCTATACACTTGCCAATCCCTTGAGCTTTGCAAATCGAAGAGTGACCATAGTCCCACTCCTCTAACTAGCCACACACTTCTACACATCTTATGCCTTAACACCAAGGCGACTAACAACCCCACATTACACTATCGTAACTAGCAGCAACACATTCAACTCGATCAAAGAGAAAAGCACCCTCTTGTCTGGACCATTATAGTCCCACACATCCTCTTCCACCCTTGATGGCAAATTTATTCCGATACTAAGCCACCAATCCAAATTAACAACCTCTAACCTTCATAACAATCGCACTTGAAGATTAGCGTGAAACCAAGAACACCTCTTGCTCAAACGACCACTCACGTTGTAGTTCATTTATATCCACTTAACACATTACATCAAATTCTCAGATCTATAATTTTAGTCTTCCCATACCCATTAACAACTACTCACATTCCACACCGGATAACGATGAACGGTCTCATTGCCACATAACCCAACTACAAGTCTACTTTAACACTTTATGAACACTTCGATTCATAATCCTCTTTTACTCCCTTATAGGTAGTATTTCGTCAAAGATAACGTACCATTACGTTTTAGCACGCTTTGATTTAAGATAATCCGAATATCAATATTCATTGTCAACCACCTCAACAACCACACCGGGACAAGGAATTTTAAATTCCTAACAATACTTACTTTACCTCATTGCATTACTATAATACACCAACCATTCACATACTAGCATGCCACGATCAAGAATCAACCTCAAATGTCCACACCACATATCCCGACAACCTCTCTTTCCCTTTATTCTCATCATCCTTCCAAGGAAAAGTTAAACCCAAAATCCCTACGAGTTCATAACATCAAGCATGCCAACACATCTACACGCACGCTTGCTCAGTCACACATGACCAATGGCATAACTAGGATCTATCACTCCAAATTGATGCCAACAATAAATATCATGCTTGTAATGAACTCGTTTCCTTCATTTGAATTAGTAACGATCTCACACTTTTAATACACAGAAGTATCAACAATTTCTTGTTCCAACCATTGTCATACTACAACATCTCGAGTACGTTGATGATAACCTCAACACACTCACACCAACTCATAAACCCCTTTTACAACATAAACAACGTGATACATGAAACTCCCCTTAGAAACGAGGGTAACTAACTTTAATAGCATTGAAACTTGGCAACAACCTCGCATTCACTTACATTCTAGATCGAAGAACGAGTCTTCTATACGATTTCTCGGACCATACCATGTCCAACTCATCACTGATTGTTAAATACCCGATTTCTACAACTTTGAGTTTCTTAGATCATTTACTAATCCCTTCAATTCACTTCACAACTTGCCTTCATTTCCCGAATTAAACAATTCTATCTTTTCAAAATACCTTATCCCATTCACCAACAACTATGAGTCAAGGGACTCATTAATATTATCGCTTCCCTATGACAGCTTCAAAATCCAAACACACTCATCCATTCTTTAACATTCGAATGATGTGATCACCTTACCATTGGGAACTTACCCAAGATTTAATAGTACCTACTTAGACAATAAATATTTCCTTATTCAATTCTCAAGAATTCTGTCTTGAAGAATCACCCAACACTCTCGAACGAAACTTCATTTTGAAGGTCCAAACAGCTACTCTTTATACATTTCGGTGGTCCTATCAATAACAATCAAGTACACTCGTGTACTAGAAAATTCATTTTTTTTTCTCAACATCTATCAACATTTAGCTGTTAACTCATGAGCCCCAACTGACATCACAGTCCCATAGAGTTCATTACCCTTCCACTTCCTCGATCATGGGTGTTAGAAACATTCCCAATTTCTACTCTTTCCAATGGTACAACTCCAATAAAAGGATTTTCTCCTTCAATCATCATAGATACGATCCTCACTAATCAACAACTCAAACTCTAACTTCCAAAACTATACGAGCCACTAAACGACAACCAGTTAGATCATAACAAGGTATTCAAGCACCTTCATGTACCTGTAAATCCACCATGACATTGACCAGATGTGATTTTGAATTAACCTTACACGTTAGTCCTTTCTGCCCTATCATTACTCAAACCGGTTAAACCACACTCTACCATTATACTTAAATCTTAGTCTCACCTACCCCTCAGTCTAAGTCTAGATGTTCCTCGAACAGCTAATTCACCTAAACTAGGGCTCTGATACCACTTGTAACAACCCCAATTCTAAAATATCGGTAAAACGTAACATTGCTCTAAAAGTTGCAATTACAAACCAATAGGTCCCAAACTAAAACTTAAACTTACAAGTTCGCAGCGGATATAAATTACAACTACTGAGATTTATTACATGAAATCTAAACTAGGCAACCAACTATACAGGTAGCGCCTCACTACTATGCTCTCCGAGCTCACAACTTTCCCTTTATCCTTACCTGCTCTTTCAATCATACACTTTCCTGAAAATGGTTTTAGTTTTTGAAAAACGAGGGTTAGACCACAAGGTCTAGTGAATTCCCAAATAAACCGCAGTTATATAAAACATTTAATCCGAGGAGGTAAATCGTTAGAAAAAGGAAGCAACAATTTCAATCCAGGACCATGAACAAGGATAGTAGAAGAACCCCAGTTAGTCATAAACTTGCCACATATGACTTAATAATTATTACCCGCAAACTTGCCACATGCGGGTATGTCGTATACCTCAAACGAGTTCGAGGTGTAGAATTAAACTCCCAAGAGATTTGCAAGATCTCAAGGTACACACACTATCCTATGAACATGTCCAATTTATCTAGGCATATCGCGATATCCGGTCCAATTCAACATACAAAATTTATATAAACCAAAAGGAATATAAATCATTTAGCATGCTTCCAATTTAAATACCATGATCAGTTTCACAATTTCATCATTTGCCAAAAGTTTAGTTTAAGTCAAGGGAACTCACTTGATGAAGTCTCACTTACTTTCGTGCCCGAAACGACCAAAATTCCCAAACCGAACGCCTAATTTCACCAAGATAAAATAGGTGTTAACCTTGATTAAAACCCTCAAAAGTCTTCTATAATAAGCCCCTAAAGAACCCCTAAAATGATGGCCCAAACATTGGCTCGAAACGGGAATTGATTCGGCCAAAATCTCACTTGGCAAAAACTCCCGTGACTTGTCCCGTGGCTTGAAACCGCGGGGTAAGTCGCGGGGTTTGAACAGAGAGTCCCGTGACTTGAAGTCGCGGGGTTTTCCTGACAAGCACAAAACTGACCTTTTTCTTCATCAGCATCACAAAAAAAACCCAAAAACACGATCCTAAGGCCAAAAACTTGATTTTAAGTATCTAAAATCCACCAAATTCAACCCAAATACTTGAGGGTTCATCCATAAACAATCCCAATAATAAAACTCAATTCAAACTAGATTAATTCCATCAATTTTAAACCAAGATCATCCCAACATACCCAAAATGAAATATATGAAGAAACCATTGATTGAAATTTGAGATATTAACAATAATGGTCTCCTAGATGGTAAATCATTGATTGATTTCATCTAGCTTCCTTAGAAAGTCAAAACCCAACAAAAACCAACTCTAAATTATCAATTGGAGAAAAACCCATCAATGAAAATTGACCAAGAAACTCCATTAATTGAAGCTTAAGCAAGGGAATGTAGAAATATACCTTAGAGATGACGATTTCAGAAGAAAAATTCCAATCCTTGCCAAGATCCAACCGACATTTCATTCCTAGCATTCCATTGGAGAAACCCAAAACTTTAAATCAACCAAAACCTCCATTGGAGGAGACCTCAAGCAAAGAAGAAGAAGATACATACCTTTGGTTACTGATTTCTTCAAGCTCTCCTTTTCTTACCATAACTTGTTGGATATCCTTTTTCTTCTTCTTCAAGCTTGCTTCACCAAAAACCCTCCTCTTCTAAAACCTTCTCACCAATGCGTTTCACACACATACACACTTACCAAATCTGATTATATGAGACTAAAATGAGGTGAAAACCTCCTCCTCCTTTACTTATATACTTTGGGCTTTCAACCCTAATTGTCATCGGCCCATGGATTTGAGATTAAGGCCCAAATCTTGGTCATTAAGGTTTGGGTTATTACATTTATGTATCTAAAATATTCATTTTAAAATATAAATGAAAGAGCCCAAATACTAAAAAGCCCAGATCAAAGAGCCTAACTCACTTTTTATCACTCATCTCACTCGCCGATTGAATCCTTGACCATCGATCATCTCACTCTCGGATTGCTCATCACTTATAGCTCATCACCTCTCTTCATCTTTATTAATTATTGGTAAGCAATTTACAAATATCTCCAGGCATAGATGAGAAGCAAATAAATTTTCACATATCATATATTGATTTTATTAGTTATAACCTGAATAGTATGTGCAGTTCAACTAAAGCAATAACAACAGAAGGAGAAAAGAAAAGATGAAATAAAATACATAATGCAGAACCTACTAAGAAAGTTGCAAATATTATTCTAGATCTAAAATATTAGTGGTAATTAACGCCACCCGTCATAATCCTTTCATTTTTTTTTCTTCAATTGCTGCAAATTAATGAACTATAATATATGTTTGTGTAGGCTATGTTAAGGAAAAATTCTTAATAGAGGAAGCGAAAGTATATTGCTTTAAATAGTACACCGAGCACTCCAAATAATCATTTTCGAAACAGAGGATTGTCGGATGAACCTTCTATCGGCGAGATAGAGACTTTCCGGAAGTTGCATTCTAGAGAAAAAGAGGGTTAAGTCAATGACTATTCTTGCACTTCATATGTAAGTTATGTTTAACGAATTCTTTACCCACCAACAATTTAGACACCAACTTTTGTGACGGTTTTGTGATGGATCACCCTTTAGCTATGGATTTCACAGAGGAATGTCCGTAGGTGAAACCCTTCCATTTTATAGTGCCAAAATGATGTCAATCTATATGTTAAAAATATATCATAGAATGTGTTTGACGGTGGAACGAATTTACGATGTTTTGTATAGTGATATGGTAGATAATAGTAATTTAGAAGTAATTATTAATACTCAGAAAATGGTTTTTTATTAAGTATTAGTATTTTTTAATTCAATGTTATTTCTGATGATAAAAAGAATGTATTGAGATCATTTCGTACTTATCGAGGGCCCCTTTTTACATCTCGCTTAGTGTATTTAAAATGTCGGGAATGAGTATGGTGTAGTTGATTGACGTGTCTCGAGGTGAACTCGAGAAAATTGGATTAACCAAGTTGATGAAGACTATATATATATATATATATATATTAGTGTGTTTGTTTCTCTACCTACACATATCACATGCTTATGCCTTTGTTAAGGTAGCATAGGAATGTATTGTTTCATATATATATATATATCACTTATTGTTGAACCCTATTTAATTTCACATACGAACATGTTAAACTTGATTAAGAAAATTTTGGGTAATTGATATGGAAAAATCTGTTTACAAGCTAAATTTCATGATAGTAATATTGTCATATACTATTAGATTGACACAACATATCGAAGAAAATTTTACAATCAATGACTTACAAATATCTTAATATGATTTATACATGTTGAGCACTTATTTGATGTATCCTAACCATTTCATTTCTGTTTTGTTCCCATGGGTATAGTCTAGCGGGTAAGGGGATGGATATTCTTGCAGAAGGAGTTAGAGGTCTCAGTTTGACTCCAACACCAACAAACTGTCCCTTAAATCACAATTTACATCACCCATACTAGTCATGTGAGAGACTCAGTACGACAGAAACATCCATAAGACAGTGCATACCAATTTTACATAACAATGCAAGTTGCAGCAAAACTGATCCTAGGCTCAGCAATTGGTTGCATTCCTTCATAACCGGTCCCAAATTTGATCCATGCGTCGACCTGGTTTTAAAATAATTAAATATTTTCTAAATTTTTGAACAAATGTTGTGGAAGTTTATATTTCAATATTGGAATAGATTTTAAATATTATATTTATTTAAAAAAAATCTTCAAATAATGCCTTAGCATTTTTAGAAATATTTAAATATTAAATGGTTTCCGGTACAAGAAAAAGGGGCTTCAGATACGGGAGATCCATAGAAGCTTTTAAAAGTGTATCTAAAGATACATTACAGAGAAGGATTTGGATGATAAAATTAAAAGCGCAACTAAATATACGATAACTTTAAGAGAATGATTTTCCTGCTAAGCATCTGGACTCGACAATATCGCTAAAAGCATTAGAAAACTCTTTACTAAAAGCCTCTCTAAAAAGTCACATCAACTTTTAGTTACACTTTCTTAAATTTCATTAAAGATAAATCTTTTTTAAATTAAATAAGAGATTCATGCTCAAATATTTTGGAACAAAAAAATAACAAATATCAAACACGAAATATGGTTTAGATATTTAGATTAAATAGTGAGATACCATAGGTTCCATGTTTGATTTTTTACTTCAAGCAAATATATAATTTTTGATCATTTAAATTTCATCTCCGATGGGCTCTAGATCTACCACTACAAAACCTCGGACTATCAGTAACGCATAAACTGTCACTAATTATCAATGTTAAGTCTGAAAATGTTGTATCCGAGATCACAAATATTGAAGACATGAAGGGCCAAAAGAGTAAAGTCAATAATTAGGAAGAATTAAATATTAGGAAACGATTTTATTGTAAATAAGACAAGTGAATATTGCCTTGAGAATTTTACTGAAATAGCCATTTTAGCAACTCAAATTACTGAAATAGCCATTTTTCCTCAAAAGTTGCAAAAATAGCCATCACTACGCCAAAAAAAATGCTACGCCATGGCGTATACAACAAGTTCCGGGATATTTGTAAAAAAGTCATCAAGTACGTAAAAAGTTAACTACGCCATGGCGTACTTGGTCCCTGAAGTTTGAAAAATTGGCAAAATTGGCCCCTGGACTTGAAAGGATTGAAAGCAAGAATCAAAAAATGACAAAATGGTCCCTGGACTTTACTACGCCATGGCGTAGTACCCATTTGGCGTAGTACCAATTTTCAAAAACTAACAAGATTGGCCCCTGGACTCGAAAGGCTGGCGAGAAGAATCAAAAAATGGCAAAATCGGTCCATGGACCTTACTACGCCATGGCGTAGTAACCTTTTGGCGTAGCAGTCACTTTGAAAACTTGGCAAAATTGGCTCTTGTACCTGAAAGGTTCGCGAGAAAGAATAAAAAATGACAAATCGGTCCCTGGACTTGAAAGGATCGCGGAAAGTTACCTTTTTATAATTATATATAATGTTTTACCTTTTTCTTTGGCAATAAATGCATTTTAAGAAAATATCTATTAATAGAACATTTTTAGAAAATACCTATTAACAGAACTATTAAGAAAATAAAAAATAAATATTACAAACACACATTTAGATACTACAAACAATAATTCAAACACACATTTAAATACTACAAACAATAATTTAAACTAAAAAATCTAGTACGGATAAATATTCTGACAGGAGATGATCCAGTCAGCCTTCTTGTTGATTTCCGCCTCTATATATGTGTAGGTTTCTTTGATGTCATTAATTTCCGCCTCATCTTGACGTAATTCATGTTGTAGGACCTTTAGTTGGCGTTTTTTTAATCGAATAGCGCCTGTTTTTCTAGTTGAATCTTCCGGTTATCTTTCCATAACTCTGCTAACCTTTCAATTTCTTCGTCAGCCTCTTTACACGATGCCTTGAGCTATGAAGGCATGATTTGAGTTGCCGGAGGGTTTGAGTCTCGGTTGAACAAAAGGCTCTCGTCATAGGTTGGCGGCGTATCACCGTTATGTGAACTCCTATAGTTTCGCCATGCGGCATCGTATTCTAGCTCTTCATCATCTGTTATAACAGTTGGAGGGCATCATCAAGCTTAGTAATCTTTTCAAACATAGATCGAGGACGATCAAACTGTAGTTCATGATTCGAAAAAGAATTTGAATGAAAATGAGCTAGAAGAATCGACATTAGGGCAGGACAGATTCTCGAAGATAATTCTGAAGATGAGAAAGGGGTTTTGAAGAAAATAAGCGAAGAAGAACGAGAGGTACCTTTCAATATCTTGAAGAGCATAAGAGAAGCAGAAGACTTCTTTGGAGTCGTTATCGCCATCCTCTGCAACAATTTTGGTACGGAAACCCTAAACTTTTCAATTTCAATATCGCCTTCCGAATTTCAATTCGTAAATTGAATACTTTTAAATTGTCCGTTGGAAATTTAGATTTCATCCCTGGTGTTCATATATTTTACATTTTTAGTCCTTTTGTTTTGTAATTCGTTTCATTTTTCGTCCCCGAGACGAGGGGAACCCGGTATATTTTGACGTTTTTACCCTTTTTTGTTTTCTCGATTTTATTCTTTAATATTTTATTAGGCATGGAAATAATACATGCCATTGGGAACCCGGTGTCGCCCGTAAAACCGAGGATGGGAATGGGGATCCCCGGATGTCAAAAACTGGGATGGAACGAGGCCGAATGTGATCATATTCCCCTGTGGGAAATGGGGATAGAGATTGAGATCGGGGACGTGATGGGGATCCATCCTCGTCCCATTATCATGCTTGTATTTTATGTCTTTTTGACTTATCGTTCCTCTTTATCATCTCTTATACATATCTGACTCTCTAGTGTGATAAACCAGTATGAACTCCCTCCCTTTTTGTAGCCAACCACCACCATCGAAGTGAACTCACATACAAACGCATTGATGATATTTGTCTTTGTGTGGCTGTGTTTCGAGCACACGCACTCACACTCATCGACCTTCGGGGCTCCAGAGTATGTGTATGTGTACGAGTTATAAAATCACCTAATTTGAATTTATTATGTTACACTGTCTTTTGCACTAGAGCCAATATTTAGTAATATTTGGATTATTTATGACATTGAAGTAATAATGAAATTGATGAATGAGATTGAGGTAATTATCTTCCACTTCATGGCTATTAATGACAACCGAAAGGCTCATGATAACGTCCACATCGTTTGAAGCTAGTAATGTGATTGAGGTAGTTCCTTTTTATTATTTTTCGAATTTTCAGATTATTTAAAGCCACTAAAAAGAATTTAAATTCTTTTACAAAAAAACATTTTCATAAGGCTTGACTATTACACAAATCGTTTGTGTTAACAAAAATGAGAATTATTTGGACCTACTTGTTTATATATAAAGGTTATGTTTGGCAAACTAGCGGATAAACAACTGATAAAAAAATCATGTTTGGCAAAACTAGCGTATAAGAATGTAAAATGACCAAAAATAATATATTAAAAAATAATAATTAATATTAATGAGAGTTATAATTGGAAAATGTGACAATAAGCTTTCAAAACACTACTTCAAGTATCGTTTCAATAAGCTAGCTTATGGTTTGCCAAATGTGTATAATGAAAATAAGATAGCTTATAAACCAACTTATAAGCTTGCTTATTTTTGCCAAACATAGCCAAAGTGTAGTGAGTGATCCTCAAAATTCTTTGATTGTAAGCTTTTTCATGTTTCATCTTTTTAGCATGCTTCCTAATGATTAGATTGTGAGCGCCCAATCTACACAAGTTGTAAATCGACATGGGTTTGGACATAATTCCTTGCCATTTTACATAAACTCGATATCAACATTCAACACCAAGTGCAAAGTGCCATTTTACAAGAGGACAAATCAAAGGGGCACTACAATTACGACTTAAATTGATAGATTTTACTTCCTTTTCCGACCACTAGGCTTGTTTCCTAAAGTATCCTTTGAAGTGCTCGTAATATCCATGGTGGTGTCTTCATCTTCGCTATCACCATCAAAAGTCTCGGTTTTGTCAAGAGACACTTCCTCACCATCCCGTAGATTTGCGGTACTTTCTTGATTTGACAATCGGTCTCGGAGCTCTCTCAATTTTGATTTCTTTGAGTTTAACACACCAACAAATCGCAAGATTGAAGTATGCATCTCTTGTCATTACGATTGCATAAAATAACATTCAAGGATCATAAAGTTTTGCACAAAACCCCGGTATAAAAATACGATTACTCTCCAAAGGAGCCCTTTGAAGAAATACAAAAGGTTCCAACATATATAGAGGATGAAGCATTTAGCTAGTAGTTAGTTGTGAGTTACATATCAAAGTTAATATGTTTTGCACAAAAAGAACTCTTATATTTTGGGATTTAGGAGGCAAGGGGCGAGTTGAAATGAGAACTCAAATTTGGTTGTGAACGTGAGGACAAATGAGAGCGCGACACTTGTCATATTCGTACCACATAATGAAGGAAAATATTCGATCGAATGTAGTATTATTTAGACCGAATAATGCTCGAATCATACTACGTTCGATGCGAATATTTTCCTTCATTATTCGGCCTTGAATATGACACGTGTCACACTCTCATTTGTCCTCACGTTCACAACCAATTTTGAGTTCTCATTTGAACTTTCCTCTATATATATAAATAAAAAAGAAAATTAATATCACATAGAGAAGTATGTCTCCTGAATGAGTTAGTACCTTGGTATAAATTGTCGTTTCAAACTCTGCCTTCTCGTTCTGAAACTTTTCACTTTGCGCTAAACACTTCTCAGCTTCCGCTTTCAGTTTCTCATTTGACCGTGTTTTCATGACAACCTCCTCCTATTTTATCAAAAGAAAAGTTATCAGCTTTAAAAACATACCAAATATCAAAAGGGGAAATAACATCAAAAACAAATGAGGAAAAATTAACCAAGATACATTAACATACCAAAATTTTTAATAACAACCTCCTCCGTCTCAAAACAAGTGTCCACTTTCAAAAGTAAATGCATACTTTCCAATTTTACCCTTAATTATGAGATAGAGAAGTTCATTATTCCCACTATTATTAAAAGTAAAATTGTCATTTAGTTAATTAAAAAATGTAATAATTACACATTTTCCAAAACGGTGTGCCTTTTTTCATTGTGGACATTTATTTTGGACGGAAGGAGTAATAAATAAAAGAAAGAGATACTAGATTGGAGATTTGGATAAATTCTTATAAGAATCTCAATATCTTACACTTGAGCGTATGTTAGCATCCATCAAGAAGTCCAAGATTCCTGCGGTTATCTTCTTACTATTTTCAGCTGCTTTAAATTTCCATCGCCACTCCAGCTTCGTACCTTCTTTCTCCAAAGTCCATGATAACTGCAAAAGAATTAAAAAGTTTTATCTTTATGCCCTTACCCGGTAACTCAAGTATTCGGTAAATGGCCCCTAACTCTTATTATGGGGATGTTTTTTTTTATCACTTGACACATCTGAATGGTCTTAACCTCTGAATCAATCAGAGAGAACATCTGAGTACATAACACAGCCTCTTCATGGTTCAGCAAGAAACATAACTCTTTACCCATTCATTAAAAGCTTTTTGACGATAATATAATATCCATCTTCCTCATAGGATTAACATAGTACAACATCTTTATTAGCATGCTCATACTTTTCACAAGTTGTGCTTTATGGAAACAGCCGCTCTACTCCTTGACATAATGTACCTGGGATTGTTTGGTTATTCATGTTACTCAAATGTTTCATATAGACAACACTTTTTCATTCAGTCTCAGTTCCACATAAAGCTTCTAAATCGTTGAGAACTATTGATCAATTCACACTCTTTCATTTAGTTTTTATCAAATGTCCCAAAAAAACCCCACCCTAGAAGACTTACCACCAACTGAAATAGCCTTCATGGTGCATTTTATTCAGAGACAAAAGGCACTACATAGTTAGAGATTTGCTACTGTTCCAAACTATACTACGAGCTCCTTAGGCATGGGATCATGTGAGAAGGGAAGTTAACGTGAGAAGCGTAAGAAGGGATCTTGACCCTTGATCACTTTTAATCTCTAACCCACCCATGAATCGCTCTTGATACGGGGATTGATCCGGTGCATCTCATCTCCGTACATCTAATCCTAATGTCCATCCAAAGGTGGAGATCCCTTCTTACCCTTCTCACCATAACTTCACTTCTCACATGAACCCAACTCGAGCTCCATATATATATATATAGAGGGAGGTTCAAATGAGAACTATGTCTTTTTAAAGGAACAAAGGATTCATTTGGGACACATACGATGTGGGGCCCACAAATAAAAAATCATTTATGATTTTTTGTTTTTTTCTAAAAAATCATAAATGATTTTTTATTTGTGGGCCCCACATCATACGCGTCCCAAATGAATTCCTTTGTTCCCTTAAAGATGAAAGTGGTTCGTATGATCCTTCCCCCGTATATATATATATACATAGAGAGAGAGAGAGAGGAGTTCGAAACGAGACCGCTAACTATTTTAAGAAAACAAGAAAAACTTTTTTCATGTTGTACTAACATCAAAAAAATGAACACATGCGACTTTTGCGGCAGGCTAAGTCGTGGGAAAAGTAGCGGCATCATATATGATTTTGTACATGAAAAAAGTTTTTTCTTGTTTTCTTAAATAGTTAGCGTTCTCGTATGAATATATATATATAGGCGCAATATCATGTGAGAAGGAGAGTTAAGGTGAGAAGCGTAAGAAAGGGATCTGGACACTTGATCACCTTTAATCTGAAACCCAGCCATGAACTGCGCTTCATATGGAGATTGATCCGGTGCATCACGGTGCATCTCATCCTAATGTGCATCCAAGGGTGGAGATTCCTTCTTACACTTCTCAGCTTAACTCTCCTTCTCACCGGAACCCTACCCTATATATATATATATCAATAACTATACTATTTTCTCTAGGCCTTAACCTTTTTCTCTTTTATCAATAGGAAGGAAGAGTGAGCAATTTGACATGACATGGTGTCCAGTCATGAAATGGAAGACAAATGATGAAAATTTTAAAAAGGCAAACAAAGATTAAAGAAAAGCTCTTCAATCTCTGGGTTTTGCAGATAACTCGGTCCCTGAAGCTGCCATTACTAAGGCCAAAAGAGAAGACAAAAAGCCCATTTTCTGCATAGGCCCAGGGGAATAAGCTAATCATGAAAAGTTCAAGTATTTCTTGTATGAAGATACCAAACAGAAGAGCAAAATTCCCTTGAGGACAAACAATATTTCTTCTTTCTTTCTGGCAATCATGATCCTATAGCGTTAATAACATAATATATATATATATATAATTATATATAGAGAGGGTCAGGTTCGGGGAAAAACCTCAAAAAATAACCAAAGAACACCCCAGAGCCATCCATCTCGACGGTATGCACAAATGTATATTTTTGAAAGTTTTCATAAGTTGAAAGTTTCTCATATATTTTTTTTATGAAAAAGTTTTACATGTATTTGTTTCATAATGTAAAAGTTTCACATGTAATTTTTTCACAAGGTGAAACAAACATATGTGCAATAATATCTTAAATCATAGCATTTGATTTGAACCGGTTTGTATAGTTTGTACCCTTCAACTGGTTTGTATTTGAACCAGCTATATCTATATATATATATATATATATATATGAGGAGAAGACACAAGCTTCATCATTTTCATAAATGAAGCATACCACAGGAATCAAGCACACAATTATCTGAAAGATAAACAATCTAGACAAGCAAAAATTCAAAGGTCTGACTTCATAATGAAAAATACAAACTTTTATCTTCCAATAGTAAAAGTCTCTTGCTTGCTTAGCAACAAGTTAAACCCAATTATGCAAACAATGATTTCAAAATTATCACTTGGTTTTTTTGTAAACAAACATATGGGTCTTGCAAATTCCCCAAAAGATGCTACAAATAAGTTGCTAGAATGCTTGATTTTGGAAGAAAAAAATTAACAATTCGTACAATAATGAAAACTAATTTAAGAGTACCTACTCTTTTATAGCCTCCTCCAGCATCAGAAAACCCGTAAACCGAACCGGGCTGTTGAAACCCTAGATATCGTTCCGACATATCGATGTACTCCGATATCGGTTGGTCCCAATTAGACGCTCTTTCTTTTACCTCTTCTTCTGATGCTGCAAAAACATCAACGAATTTGAAATAAAAAGTAAAAACCGATTGAAATGAAGATTGAAGTGATTGAAATAAGTAATGATACCGTTGCAAGTCCAAGCGTTGAGAGCATCGGTGATGGAAAGATGAAAGTGAGTAGAAAACCAGGTGCCTTTGATGAAAATTGGTTCGGAATTTTGGTTGATTTGGAGCTTCAAGCATGTATGTTTTGCTGAATCCATGGCGGATTATCAAGTTGTGTGTGTGTGCGTGTAAGGGAAGGAGAACGATATTTTGGCTTTCATCCCGCCTCGTCTCTTCTCTTTCAGTTCAAATGAAAGTATCCGTGAACCACGGTTTAGTTCGGATCCGGGTTTTTTCCGGTCCGGTTTTTAAGCTCGTTTTTAGTAGGAAAAAGGGTAGTTAACGAAGTCTCGCTTTAATTAGACTGCGTTTGGTAGGACAGGACGGGATAAAACTGTCTGTCTCATGTTTAACACGACATAGGACAGGACAAAAACTCTATGTCGTACATTTGGTGCGACATAGAACATGGACAATAACTGGGACAGGACGGGACAAAAAAAGGTTTTTTTGTTCCACCAAAATAGGTGGAACAAGGTGGGACACGAATTAGTCATAAACTAAATAATTAGCGGGTGTGTGGGATTGCTTATTTAAAACAACTTATGCTTTTATAAAGAGGTGCTTATTGACTTATGCGGTGACAAATCAGAGTTTTATAAAAAGTGTTTGGATTAGCTTATGGTGGTACCGCACTGAAATAAGTTAATAAATTGTTTTTAAGGGTTTTTGGGATTGCTTATACATTTAAAAAAGGCTAAAGAAAGGTTAAAAGTCATAAGGACTTTTGATAAGTCAGGAGGGTTTAACTTGTTAAAAATTCCTTATCACCGGTAGGGGTGTAAATGATATGACTTGAGCTCGAGTATCAGTATATTAGACTCAAACTCTAATAGAGATTTCTCAAGCTCGAACTAGACTCGAAAGCTCGCGAGTAGTTGAAAACTAAACTCAACTCGAACTCGATTGCAATTTTTCAAACTCGAGCTCGAACTCGAACTGTGGGCTTCCAGCTATCCTTAATCTATATTTTATTGTGTTAACCAAATCAGCAACGTTTGAGTTGAAGCTCGAATCAAGCTCAAGCTCGAACTCGTTTGAAGCTTGAATCAAGCTCAAGCTCAAGCTCGAACTCGAACTCGTTTGAAACTCGAACCAAGATCGAATCAAACTCGAACTCGAATCACACTCAAACCAAACTCAACTACTGAAATTTATGAAATTTTAGGACTTTGTCTTATAAAAAAATTTCTCTTATAAAATTTAAAACTTAAAGGTGTTCTCTTAAATTTTATAAAGTTAAAGAGATGTACCTCAAACTTCATCATAAAAAAGACACTTACAAGCTCCATTCAACCTACTCCCTCTTTATAGCACCCTTCACCATTTCTTTACTATCTTTCTTCCAATGTGGACAACTATAGTGACACTTCTATAGTCTTTTCTAAACTATGATTTAATTTTAAAAAATTGATTTGTTTTTATATTTTAAAAATGCACAATTTTATTCAAATATCTGAAAATATAAGACATTTTTATTATATTATATTATACAAATTATATTATAAAACTAATTATATATAAAAGAATCGAGTATCTCACGAGCTTTTCGAGTCGAGTATTGGTAACTCGACTCGAGTCGTTAATATGTCGAGTCGGGTTCGAGTTCGAGTCGAGTCTATTTGAGTTGAGTGTTGGCCGAGCTTTGACCGAGTCGATCTCGAGTAGCTCGTGAGTTGTCTCGTATCATTTACACCCCTAATCACCGGTGTGGAACCGATATAAGCTCCTTCATTTTTTCTAATCCAAACACTCGAAACAATTTATTGTATACACCGGAATAAGCCAATAAGTTGTTTTTATGAGCACTCCCAAACACCCCCTTAAACCTTGTTTGATATATAACCTTAATATGATAATTGTTTTAGTGGTCACTACCGCTAATTGTAACCGTCACTGCAATCGGTAGTCGCCATCGGTCACCGTAGCCACCGTCTATCACCACTTCCACAACCACCGTCATCCACCTCCTCCACCACCGACCAACATTGTCCATAGCCACCTCCACAACCATTGTTGGTCACCGACCACCACCGTCAGCCACCTCCTCCACCACCGACCAACATTGTCCATAGCCACCTCCACAACCATTGTTGGTCACCGACCACCACCGTCAGCCACCTCCTCCACCACCGACCAACATTGTCCATAGCCACCTCCACAACCATTGTTGGTCACCGACCACCACCGTCAGCCACCTCCTCCACCACCGACCAACATTGTCCATAGCCACCTCCACAACCATTGTTGGTCACCGACCACCACCATCAGCCACCTCCTCCACCACCGACCAACATTGTCCATAGCCACCTCCACAACCATTGTTGGTCACCGACCACCACCGTCCATCACCACCACCACTACCATCGTTGGTCACCTCCACCGTTTCCTCTACTACAACAACCTCCACCACCTCCACAACCATCGTCCATCGCAGGCCATCACCACCATCGGCTACCACTACCATTGCCCACCACCACCATTGATTACCACTGCATCTTCCCGCCACCGCCACCACCACGACCTCTATTACATCGGTCATAACTACCTCATCCACCATTGTCAACTACCACCATATCTATATATGTCATACACAAACCACCTTCTCCAGGATTGTCGACCGCTCACACCATTACTATCTACCATCTTCACCACCTCCACAGCCACCATCGGCCACCGTTCATTACCCCCACCACTAGTACCGTCGGCCACTACCACCACCATAGACGAACACCACCTCCACCTCCACCTCCACCATAACCACCAACACCACCATTATATATGAATTTATGTGTATGAAAATTGCGTAAAAATGCTTATAAATTAAATTATTTACTTTATTTTTGTTAATTATAACTATTATATGATATATATATATATATAATTATCAAATCACTTTTGATGCAACTTGTCTAATTCTGTTATGTCCGGTCCTAGTTTTACCAAACACTATACATACACTTGTTTTGTCCTGTTAGTCCGGTCCAATCCTATCCTCTTGTCCTTATCTCGTCCAAATCATGTCTCGTTCGTCCTATCCAAATATGTCCCGTTCGTCCTATTCAAATTCAATCCAATCATATATGCATATCAAACGCTACCTTAAGGGATGAAAAAGAACAAGCATGAATCGTAAACAAGAGATATGAAGATGGTAGTTTATGAAGCTAGTTGTCTACATGTACAAAGCCATGGGATGTAATTTTTTTATGAGTGAGAAATCAATTTATAGAATATGTTTGTATTAACTTTGAAAAAACTTTCTTCTCGCCTTTTTTCTATTTTTGGTACCTAATGTACAAAATATAATCGAAGAAGTGTGGAAATCATGATCAGAACAAAATCAATGTAGTAACCTGACACAAAATATGTAGCAAAACAACCAATCGTTTTGACAATTAAATTATCTTAGTGGATGAATATGATAAAGACCATGAATCTTACTCGGTAAGAACGAAAGTAAGAACCGAGAGTCTTACGCAAGAAGTGATATTGGTGACGAGTTTTACCACGGTTAGCGTTTAGTGGACAAATTGTTGTATATAATATCGTTTTGATGAACTAAAATATTACCCGTTAAGTAAGTAATGGTATTGAATTTTACCGACAAACACTTATCGAATAAGTATTTGAGTAAACGCGTTAACCCCTAAACAAAGTACCAAAACATAGCAACAAAAGTAAAGTTCCTTGCCCTTAAATCTTCTTCCAGATTGGCAACCCTCTCAATATTATCATCCTTTTTAACGGCATAGTTTTGACGTGGACTTTGACGTGGAGGAGCAAACCCTATTGTTTCTAGAGGTGCATGATCGAGTTAAGGAGTTAAGGTTATGTTTGGTAAATTAGTCGTTAACTGATAAGTTAGTTGATAAACGAATCATTTTCATAAAAACAACTTATAAATATATAAAAAGAGCATCTTGAAAAATTAATCAATTATAACATTTCACGGTATAATTAAAATAAATCCTTAATATAATATGTTAATTTTTATAAAAAAGATGTTTAAAAAAATGAATAATATAATATAATAATTAAAAGAAATTTGGTAAACAAATGTTATAAAAAATATATATAAATTTATGATTTTAAATAACTATAGATATAATAGAATAAAAATTGTTAACCTCACATATATTAATTAATTCATAAATTTTCAAAATATATAATTAATAAGTAAATTAAATATTTTATTAGAATCATTTAATATATTTATATTATCTATAAAATAAAATAAGTAACTTTATGTAATTTACATAAATTTGTTTATAACTAAATATATTAAATAAATAAATAATAATAATATAAAATATATTTGATATGATTAATATCAATGTAAATAGTCAAGAATAATGTATGATGTATAATTAAAATCAATTAGTAACTTATAATTATATTAATTAATAACAAATATTTATTAATATAGTAATATTAATAATTATTTATGTTTTTATTAATACTTATTTATAATTAATAGTAATAAATAATAATTAACATTGATTAGGGTTATAATTGGAAAAATTAACAATGAACTTTCAAAACGCTACTCCAAGTAGCGTTTCAATAAGTTAGCTTATAGTCACTCAAAACATGTACCCAAAAAATAAGTTAGCTTATGTTTGTCAAACAATGCCTAAAAGAGACACATGACTTAAACGATCATGGTGATTTGTGTCAGGCTGGAAATTCAAAAACTTCCCTTTTCTTCCAAATTTTGAGTTCATGGTGAATTCGAATTTGAAGATTAACGTTCAACATTCATTGAATTAACAAATTTTAGAAGAGATTTTCTCGAGTATTCATAAAATCAACAAGTTTGATCTTCATTTTCGTTATTAACGTTCAACGACTCTGATAAAAAGATTATTCTAAGAAAAAATTCCAGACGTTCAAAACTCAAAAGACGGAGAGGGCTTGGATGTGAAAATGGGTCCAATCGGACTTTGAGAGTAATTTTCCCCATGATTAAGCATAGAAACTCGAATTTCCTCTTAAGATAACGTTAAGTTAGAAAATAGAAAAAAAAAATCAATTTACAGTAGCCAAAGATGATGTTTGAAAAAATCTTGACCCGAAAACCATTTAAAAAAAAATAAAAATCTAGAATCGGGAATTGAACCAACCACACTCAATTCCAATATGGCCATCTTTCCGTTTTTTAGTTTTATTGGTTTCACCCCAATTTTTGGAAGTTGGGTGACAAGTTTTTTTAAATATTAGAGTTTCTCCGATAGCTATGCTAAATTTTTCCTAAAATAGCATTAAAAAGTCAAAATCCCTAAAAAAATAGTACGTCCATCTCCAACAGCTATTCTATTTTAGCAATTTTACCATAAAATATATTAATAAAATATCAATATATTTAATATCCCAAAAAAAAGAAGGGTATGATTGGTGGGAACTATTAAATAATTATTTTTCTCTCCATTTAGAGATTCTCTAAATTTAGAGATTTTCTCTCTCTTTCTACCCATTTCTCTATTATAGCATACGGTATAGCATAGCTGTTGGAGAGTAAAATTGCTAAAATCCTTATTTTTTCTAATTTAGCATAGCTGTTGGAGATGCTCTTAGACCATTGGGTCAACTTTGTTTAACATTTTTTGTCGGGTTTTTTTAATTTTATCTATATTAAATATGTTTACGAAAACTATAGTATTTAAATAATAATCTGCAGTTGTTTTAATACTAACGATTTAGAAGGTTGTAAGAATTAGATGATGTTTGAGTCGCTCGATCCATTTGACTTGTTTTGATTTTAGCAATATTTTATAATTATACTCATTTGATCTTTATCTAAAATAATTATAATTCCAATTGACCTATTTTTGGATGTCCAAGAAAATTAAACATGATATGTGTACAAAATTGCTTAATTCCTATCTTCAACATACCCGGTACCTTGTCAACCTGAATTCCCCAATGTTTAAAAAATTTAATGTCTAATTTTTATGATATTTCATGACTAAATTTATAAGATTTTAAAAAATCTAAGTTGATTACTTTAAAAAAAATTTAAAAAAAATCTAAGTTGATGATGCAATAAAATTGATCTCGTTAAATATGGTTAAGTTGTATTAACATTTAACATTTCAACACATTGGCCGTGTTCTATAAAATACGATTATTGGTTGATGTAAAATTATAGATAGTTAGATAATTTTGTATTCATCTTAATAATAACCGGTTTATAGTTACACCTTACATATTTATCCAAATCTTATTATTTTAATCATAAGATCATAATCTGATTATTACGATTCGTTTTGGACACACATTCAACACTCAAGGAGTTAAGGATGATGCCGACCATCTTTAACTCCGACCTCATTGTCATCTCTTCCATGCAAGTTTTGACATTACAAAAATACTGTTGTTCACCGTTTTTTAATCAAAGTTTTTGGAAAAAATGTTTGTTTTCAGAGCTCTGTAATGGCCTAAATGCACATCAAATCGTGTGTTTCAAAAAATACAAGCATTAGAGTTGATTACATTTTCTTCCACGTGCTTCAATGTTTTTAATGTATCTCATTCCTTTTTTGAGAATTTAACAGAACCCGCCGTTTTTTAACGAGTGAGGTCCTTGTAGTTACAAAATTTTAACGAGTTGGGTCCTTGTAGTTGCATCCAAAGGGATCTACCTCATTATATTTTGAGATGAGATTCAACTTACAAGCATCCTTCTTGTTGGGTTATGAGATTAAAAACATCATCAATGATGATCACCATTCACCCAAATTCATATTGTTCTACTAAACTACTAGATTTCAAGATTTGGATTATTATGAAATCATGTTAATTGGATTAAGAATTGCAGGAGATATGATTCTATATATCAACAAGTTTGAAAGCTTAAGAACCTGATATTCTCTAAATGTATATATGTAACAGCCAGTTATAGCATCATGCATTATACAACAACACTTAATACCTTCATTTCTGATCATCACCATTATTCTCTTCAGATTTCTCAGGCCCAGTTTCAGTCTGCAACAAAGAATCAAAACCGACCACCTTTTCTATATTATCTTCATTCTTCATGTCATCCTTGCTATTAACACTTTCATCCTGTAATCCATAATAATCAAAAAGAGAAATTCATATATATTACTGTTAGACTAATTATAATTAATGTCAAAAAAATCAAAAACCCACCTGCAATTTAGAAGCAGTGATCTCAGGAACAGCTGTTGCTTTTCCTTTGGTCTTCTTCTTTGTTTTCCCTGACTCAACTTCAGTCTACGAAAGAAATTAAGATATATTACTGTTAGACTAATTATAATTAATGTCAGAAAAAGAGGCAATTTAGTGAATGGGCGACGGTGTGACATAACTCACATGTATAGTCGCATGGGAAGGGCTCGACACCAATATTAAGGCGGGGGAGTTAAGTTGCGAACTAGGCCACCTATGCCACTACATTGCCTTATTTATTTCCGAAAGCATGTTGTAAAACAAGGTAATAAATAAAACAACTTAGCAAGAAAAACAAGAATTAAATTGACATTAATTGTAAGCTAAATTTAGCATCTGAATGTGTATAAACTAGTGTGTATTGATGGTTCCCATAAGAGTAACATGGTGGCAGGGACAAGCCTTCCGCGTTTGGAACACTGGGTATTTTCCACCTAGAGGTGATGTTTTTCTTCTACCTCAAGGGGGCGACTGTTTTCATAGTGCATATTTTTTTCTTTACATTAATATTTGAACTTAACATGTTTAGTTTTATTTGGATAAATAATTAAAGCACGATCATTTTCAGTTGATTACGAACGACAAGTTTGTGAGTGCATCACATAGAGTTTTGGCGAACAAGGATGGTCCAAGAGTATCTGTGGCATCGTTCTTTAGGATACCGACAACTAAATTCTCTAAGGTTTATGAACCAATCAAGGAGTTTCTTTCGGAGGATAATCCAGCCAAGTATAGAGGCACGACCATGGGAGAATATATGGACCATTTCTTGGCAAATGGAATCAATGGTGTTTCTCCTCTTTCATATTTTCGAATCTAAATGATCTTAGAAGAGGTTCAAGAATCAAGATTTAGATGATTTTACTTTCCTACATATTTTTAATATCTTGAAGAAATATTCATTGATTATATTTCACTTTACTGAATAGAACTTGTATAAAACTACTTATAATGGAGAAAAATGGTCTAAGGGTGCATGGACCTCTGCTCTATCTCCTGGACGCAATGGAGAAAAATGGGCCCACTTTTTATATGTCGTATGATCCCCTAAATTAATAAAATTTGGCTAGAGCCTACTTATAATGCTAATGCATGTGACATTATAGGTAGCAAGTTTGGATCTTTTTTTTCTTTAGTTTTTTTTATAACAACTAAAAAGGCAAAACCATTTGGGTGTAACAATAGTTTTTATAATTAGATTTTATTTTATTGTGTTAATTATCATGTAACCCCTCTCGGAAACTTTATGGAATAGCCTTGAGTCGGTGGCTTTTTTGGAATAGTGTTGAAAATTCAGGTGATGACTCATAGCTAGGCGATGGTTCGGTTGAGGAAACCCACCAGTGTCGTAGTGAAATCAAGTATTCAAATGAAAATGATGTAAATACACATATTGTTATAGTCTTAGTTAGTACAAATAATTTCAACTGACGATTATGTAAATACGTATACACATTAACACATACATTGTTAGTCTTAGTTGGTACAAATAATAAAGTTCTTGATTTTTTTTACAAAAATAAAAACATACACCAAATAAAAGACAAGCAAATAATATTCACACACATGATAGGCGGACTTACACTCCCCTAAATCTAACCCTAAGTGTATCATGTAATACAAAAGAAAGTATCTGTATCGAACCAAGGAACCTAAATACTTAGGATCACAATAACTATGACTATTGGACCTGTCAAATAAGATGATTTGATTGCTTAACTAATTATATAATTAAAGTAGTGGTAAACTTAATCGATCTCAAGAAATAAAATTTTGAAAACTTTATAATGGGAGAAACAGTTGGGAGTTAGAATATTGTTGGCTTTCATATGGAAAACTTCAATTGAAACAATTATGAGATAATTCAATCAAATGAACATACAATCTCAAAATTACCTGATAAGTCTTTCTTGAGTTATAAAATGTTTCTCCTTTTGAAAGCGTTGGTTTTATCTCTCAATCTCATCACAAGAATTCAAGAATGTATTAAGTACAAGATTGTCAAAATGTATTAATTAAGGCTTGGTTGGTTTATCTCTTAATTAGGCATACAACGTGCAATTCAAATCATAAATTATTTTTCTTAAGGACAATTTAAGATAAATAAATTGGTTGATAATTGATCCGGCTAACAACTTAATTAAATTCCAAACTCATATACTTTATCAATTGAAAAACCACATAAAATCACAATTTTACGTAGCCAACCCTAACATCTAAATATTAGTTCATGTTAGGGATGGCGATAAATAAAGTAAAAAGGTAAGAAATCATAAGCTTAATGGTTTATATTTGTTCCAGAAATCTCAATTTTTAGATCTAATTAATTGAAGTATAAGCGGAAGCAATTTAAATTTATATTATGTAAGAACGATAAACAATAAGCATAAGACATACCACTAGGAAAATTTAACCATCATCATCTTGTATTGATTGAAATCCACTTGGATTGATCCTCACGATACTCATAGTAGTGTGTGAAAGAGTGTATTCAAGAACTTACAATGAATTTTAAACCCTTTAATATTTATCTTCCATCAAGATAATCTTAATTGTATTAGGATTTATCTCCTCATTAAATAATAACCAATATAATTTAGTATATCCCAAATAAAAGATAATACCATTGACTATATTAAGATAATAAATAAGATATAATTATCTTACAATCTCCCACTTGTCAAGAGTGATAATCTTTTAACAATAAGTATTTGGAATCATAAGGCGCACATAAATACTAAATTAATCATTCATAATATCTTCATCAAACAAGTTGTTCACGTAAGTCATAGCGGTTCCATATTATTTGTTTCTTCATCAACATGGTTCCTTCCATGTACTATGACCTAACCAACTTATTCAACTAGATCTTTAAGTAGGAGTATGTATGACTGTCCAATAATGTCCTTTATTCAAGAACAATTTCGGTCGATGGTTATCCATTCACATAAAGTATACAAAAATGGAAATAGAATCAAAATTCAGAATCTCAAAAATTAGAAGTTCCACAATTGTTCAATATAAGCAACTAAACCTGATACTCAGTAATCAGTAATCCTCACTAGACCCATACTAGGAACATGTTGTTGAAAGGTCTTAGGAGGTAACCCTTTCGTTAGCCCATTTGCAATCATGAGATCTGTACTTATATACGTGATGAACAATTGCTCTTTCTGAATTGCTTGTTTCACCAATAAATATTTAAGGTCCATGTGTCTTGTTCCTTTGGAATATCTATCGTGCTATGAGAAAAATACAGCTGCTTTATCATCACAATAAAGTTTCAATGGCCCGGAAACAAAATTCAAATCTCCAAATCTTGATATGAAATTTTGCAGCCATAAGCAATGATTCGTAGCTTCATGACAAGCTACAAATTCAGCTTCCATTGTAGAATTTGTAATAATCGACTGTTTTACACTCTTCCATGATACCGCTGCACCAACGAGTAAGAAGACATAACCAAAAGTGCTTTTCATCGTGTCTACGCATTTGGCATAATCAGAATCTGAATATCCAACCAACTCTAGTTGTTCAGACTTTCTATATGTAAGACAAAAGTCCTTTGTACCCTGTAAGTATCTCAGAACTTTTTTTGCAGCTATCCAATCCATTCCTGGATTGATTTGATATCTTCCCAACATGCCTACGGCAAAGCTGATGTCTGGTCTTGTACAAACTTGTGCATACATCAAACTTCCTACTAATAAGGCTTAGGGAATTTTATCCATCTGCTTACGCTCCAATTCATTTTTAGGGCATTGATAGAGACCAAATTTGTCTCCTTTTTGAATTGGAGCAATGCTTGCAGAACAAGTAGCCATTGCAAATCTTTCCAACACTCTTTCAATATATGTTTTCTATGAGAGTCCTAGTACTCCACGTGATCTGTCACGAGATATTTCTATCCCTATCACATAGGAAGCCTCTCCCATATCCTTCATTTCAAAGTTTTTAGAAAGATATACTTTTGTTTCATGCAATAAGCCAAGATCACTACTAGCCAATAATATGTCATCAACGTATCAAACCAAAAATATGAATTTCCTCCCACTGATCTTGAGATATATGCATGGATCTACAACATTTTCTTCAAAACCAAAAGCGTTGATGTTTTCGTTGAATTTTAGATACCACTGTCGGGAGGCTTGTTTAAGTCCATATATTGATTTGTTAATTTTGCAGACCTTGTCTTCCTGTCCTTTCAAGGCGTAACCTTCAGGTTGACTCATATAAACTTCTTCTTGCAACTTGCCATTAAGAAAGGCAGTTTTCACATCCATTTGATGTAACTCTAAATCGTAATGAGCTATGAGAGCCATGATAATTCTGAGAGAGTCTTTCTTTGACACGGGAGAAAAAGTCTCTTTGTAGTCGATGCCGTCCTTTTGAGTAAAACCTTTGGCCACGAGTCTAGCTTTATATCGCTCAACATTGCCATGATAGTAACGTTTTGTTTTAAAAATCCACTTACACCCGGCTGTTTTGTGTCCTTCTGGTAATTGAGCGAGTTCCCAGACTTGATTATCTGCTATCGATTTTAACTCATCTTTCATGGCGTCAATCCACTTTTCAGAATTATCACAAGTAACTGCTTGTGAATAAGAAACCGGGTCTTTCATTATCCCTATGTCAAAATCAGATTCATCTAGATAACAAACATAATTTTTTGAAATGGCATTTCTCCTTTCTCGAACAGATCTTCTTAATGCCGGTTGTTCTATAATATCTTCATTTGCAATGATATCATTATGGGATTGTGGTTGAAGTTGTGGTTCTTCGTTGCTTGTCGATTCAACAATGAGAGGAGCCACTAACGATCCTTCATCATTATGCGGGTCACCGATGGAAGGACTCGCCTTGTCTGTATTCTTTATGGGTAATGGGATTGTTACCCTAGTTTCATGCACAGACTTATCTTCCACAATAGTACTCCCACTAATCATGCCATCCATAACGAATGTGACATTTCCTGTTTCTATAATTCGCAACTTATGGTTAGGACAATAAACTATGTACCCTTTGGATTTTTCTGGAAAACCGATGAAATATCCACTTATAGTTTTCATATCCACCTTTCTTTCATCAGGATTATAAGCTCTCGCTTCTACTGCACATCCCCAAACTTGCAGGTGTTTCAAACTAGGTTTCCAACCTTTCCACAGTTCAAAAGGAGTCTTTGGAACCGCTTTGCTAGAAACCCTATTCAAAATATATACAGTCGTGCGAAGGGCATATGTTCATAATGATATGGGTAAGTTAGCGTGACTCATCATGCTTTTAACCATTTCTAAAAGCGTGCGATTTCGCCTTTCAGCTACACCATTTTGCCAAGGAGACCCTATCGTTGTGTATTGAGCTGCAATTCCAAGCTTTTCGAGGAGTTTGGCAAAAGGTCCAGGATGTTGTCCTGTTTCATCGTATCTACCATAATATTCCCCACCTCTATCCGACCTTATGATTTTCACCTTTTTCTCTAATTGCCTCTCAACCTCGGTGATAAACGCTTCAACAACATTTACCGATTGAGATTTGTTATGCAATAAGTAGAGGTAGCAATAACGTGAGTAATCGCCAATATAGGTGATGAAATAATTTTCTCCTCCGAAAGTTGGAACATCAAAAGGTCCACAAATATCTGTATGAATTATTTCGCGGAGCTGAGAACTTCTTTTGGCACCTTTCTTTGTGTGTTTTGTTGTTTTGCCTTTCATACAATCCACACAACTTTGATAATCAGTAAAAGCAAGGTTTGAAGGAACACCTTCTTTACTAATGTACGGAGTTTTTCTTGGGATATGTGTCCCAACTTCTTATGCCATGTAAAAGAAGAATTCTCTTTATTTATAGTTCCCACATTATTATGCAAAATGGTTTTCAAATATGGAATGCAATAGTAAAAATTTATAAAGTCCATCCACAAGAATTCCAGAACCAATACTAATAGAATCCTTATATAAATTGAAACAACCATCACCCAAATTAAATTTAAAACCTTGTAAATCAAGTTTAGAAGATGAAACTAAATTGCGAGAAATTAAAGGAACATATAATGTTTGGAATAAATCTAAACTATGCCCAGTAGCTAGAACGAGACGATACGTTCCAACAGCTTCGATATGAACTTTATTGTCGTTTCCCACAAACAAGAAGTTTTCAGTTGGGTCTATGATTTGGGTTGTAAGGAATCCCTGCATTGTATTCAAAACATGAACGTTAGCACCTGTATCCATCCACCATGAATTCGAAGGTACATGTGAGAAATTTAATTCTAAAAAACTTACGAATCCTAAAGGATTACCTTTCTTTTCAAACCATTCACGTCGTTTCGGACAATCCTTTTGGAAATGTCCTGATTTCTTACAGAAACGACATTTCTCATCTTTCTTTGCCTTCTGTTGAGGAGGTTGGACATTATCGTTCATTCTGGGTGGTGCTCTTTTCTGGCCTCTTCCAGCCTTTTTCCCAAACTTAAGATGTTCTCCTTGAGTAGTGAGATGTGCAACTGTGATACCTCGACGAGCCAGTCTCTTTCCTTCCATATCAAGCTGATTTCTCAGCCCGTCCACCGTCCAGCTAGCTTCATGCGTATTATAATGCATCTGGAACGGTACACACTGTTCTGAAAGAGAGTTTAGGATAAACGTGACGAGAAAAGTCTCAGTCACAGATATACCTAAATCATTAAGCTTAGTCGAAATGTTTTGCATCTTGGTGACATGATCGTACATTGAACGTGTACCATCAAACTTCATAGTAGTGAGTTGTGCCATTAAGTTCCCTGCAACGGACTTATCTGCAGTCTTAAAGCGTTCCACAATAGCATTCATAAAGTCCTTAGCTAATTCCTTTGTGGGGAGTGAGGACTTGATGTTTGCAGAAATAGTCATTCGCATAAACATAAGGCTTAATCTGTTACTTTTCTCCCACAGTTTATGGAGTTCTTTATCCTCTTTGGTACTTTTATCATTAAGTTCAGAAGGTTTTTCACTTGTGAGTGCAAGATCGAGATCAAGAACTCCCAAGGCGAATTCAACATTCTCACGCGATTGAGAGAAGTTGGTACCATTAAAAGTGGAATAGATGAATGTAAATTAGTAGGAACGGGAGCTGAAAATAATTAAAAAGATACGTAAATATGATTGTCTAAACATATGTAAATAAAATTCTCCTGTGGGATAAATCTTTATTTATTTAAATTTTCTAAATGGAGTTTAACATTAAAATAGTTACGTTTACCATAATATATTGTAACATCTGTGGATGTACAAAGATGTTTATTACGTATGTATTCTTAATGTTGTTTAATGCACATGAACAATAATCACGTGTTGGTAATTATGGTTCTAATATGTTTATATAACAGCAATAACGACAAAACTCCATTTGAATAGGGTCAAAAATTCAGTGTCATTCAATCATTATCACTGTGGTGAAAAGATTATGACAATCTAAAAGCAAACTTGAAATAAATGCAATAACTAACATATATAAATTAAATCAAAATGCACACATGAATTTATCATCAAAACGTTAAGGTCTTGATTAATTATTATTATTTTGAGTTAGGATAAAGTAACTTTAGTTAGTTGTAAATAATGTTTATTGATTTACAACAATTTTAATGTTTAACATAAGAGGAAAAAGAAAAAAAAATCCCAATTAACCTCATAATTATTCATACGGCCCAAAATCAAAAAATTGAATAATTAATTTTAATAAAAAAATTATTAATGCATCAAAACATTTAATAATTGATTTCAATAAATAATTATCATTATTAATGCGGATTATTGGTAGGAAAGAAAAACACATATTAATCATAAGAAACCGTGTTAATTTGTTTAGAGGATTATCATGAGTTCTAAACAATGCTCTGATACCAACTATAAATCATAAATTACTTTATGTCCAAGATGTTAGAAAACATGATAACCACACATAAGGAAATATATACATACCTAATGTAGCCATTACGTTAGTATGCATAACGAAGTATGAAACCTTCGATTTGGGATTGATTTCTCTCTTCTCCCTTTCACCTCTATTATGAGTTGTGATATTTTGTGATGAATTGAATTGATTGAATTCAATCCCTTATATAGGTGAAGAGAGGACCAAACCCTTTAAACACTTTAATATTTATCTTCCATCAAGATAATCTTAATTGTATTAGGATTTATCTCCTCGTTAAATAATAACCAATATAATTTAGTATATCCCAAATAAAAGATAATACCATTGACCATATTAACATAATAAATAAGATATAATTATCTTACATAAATAATTATCTTATAATTATCTTACAGTCTCCTCTAACCCTAGCTGGAAAACAAAATTTTATGCGTCACGGAGACATGTGATTACAATCGCAACCTGGGTTCCATATTAGGTTGCCCATGTCAGTTGCGGGTTGAGGCTCTTAACTCGGTTGTAATGCATCAATTTATTGTTCCCTTTATGAAGCACTTCCCTATCGAATCAACATATGAATTCTTTTTAAACATCCACTTTAAGAATTCCTCAAAATCGTCTTGGATTGAAGTACAATTCCCGGATTTCTCTAAGACGGATACATGTATATAACTTGCAATAAACCATCAATATTATGTTGAATTCACTTGGAAACGCAACAAATCACACGAATTGTGGCTTGCCAACAACGTCTGAATTGACGTTTCAGTAGGCGTAACATGTTATTTAATAAATTTGAGTTTAGCGACAACTCAAATTTGTCCTCACGATCACAACCAAATTTAGTTGCATTTGAACTTTCCTCACTCACTCACTCTCTCTCTCTTTATATATATATATATATAGAGAGTGATATATATATATATATAGAGAGAGAAAGAGAGAGAGAGAGAAAGAGAGAGAGAGGGGGGGGGGAAGTTCAAATACAAACCAGTTGAAGGGTACAAACTATACAAACTGGTTCAAATCAATATAAAAATAAATTTTTTCATGATTTTTTTCCATCAAGTGCTATGATTTAAGATATAATTACACATATGTTTGTTTCATAATTTAAAAGTTTCACATATATTTATTTTCATAAGTTGAAAGTTTCTCATATATTTTTTTATGAAAAAGTTTAACATGTATTTATTTCATAATGTAAAAGTTTCACATATAATTTTTTCACAAGATGAAACAAACATATGTGCAATAATATCTTAAATCATAACATTTGATGAAAAAAAATCAGGAAAACAATTATTTTTACATTGATTTGAACCAGTTTGTATAGTTTATACCCTTCAACTGGTTTGTATTTGAACTAACCCCCCTCTCTCTCTCTCTATATATATATGTATGTATATGTGAGATATCGTGTGGGAAGAAGAGCTAAGATGAGAAGCGTAAGAAGGGATCTGCAAAATTGATCACTTTTAATCTCACACCTACCCATGAATTGCGATCCTTACGAGAATTGATCCGGAGCATTTCGGTGCATCTCATTAATTTCGATCTTTAGTTACGAATGATCCAAAGGTTCAGATCCCTTTTTACGTTTTTCACCATAATTTTTCTTCTCACCAGACCCAACCCTATATATAAGGCTAAATCAAATAAAAACCACAAAAAAGTTACAAAGTCGTGAAAACCGGTATAAAAATAAAAAATTTCATGATTTATTTTCATCAAATTCTAGGATTTAACATATTATTTAACATATATTTGTTTCACCATATGGATATTTTTTTACGCGTATTTTTCATTTCACTAGATGAGTCAAAAATATTCACATGTAATTCTTTCATAAGCTGAAAATAAATATATGTGGAACACTATCTTAAATTATAAGTTTTGATGAAAAAAATCATGTAAAAAAATATTTTTGTATCGGTTTTACAAGTTTTGTAACATTTTTGTGGTTTTTATTTGATTATATATATATATATATATATATAACCCTAAAAAGGTTGAAGACCGTGAGAAATAATCTTAACCATTAAAAAGTTTAATTAAATGTGTTACTAATCATTATGGTATTTTTGTAATATTAACAAAAAGAGAAGGCGTAATAGTGATTTTGTTACATCTGTTATATTTGACTTCTCTAATTAATCTTTGACTACACTTGGATTCATATGGTGAATCTGGTGAATTATTATGCCTTCTGGATTCATATGGTGAATTATTATGTGTTATATAAAGAACGATCAATTATATTTGGATTTCATGTGTTGAATGTGTATGTGTTTTATATGGTGAGTCAATATGTATGTTTCATCTACTGAATTTTGTTACCAAAATAATGATTATGTTATTTTTAACTAAAAGTAGCTTTCAATATAACCAAATTAAGTCTTAGATCGGTTTTCATGGTATTCAACTTTGTTTAGATTTTTATTTGATTTAACCTATATATATATATATATATATATATATATATATATATAAAGAGGGAGAGAGAGAAAGAGGAAAGTTCAAATGAGAACTCAAATTTCGTTGTGCACGTGAGGACAAATGAGAGCGTGTCACGTGTCTTAATATAGATTATTCAGACTGAATAATCAAAGAAATATTCAGACTAAATATAGTATTTATTCAGTCTGAATATGACATGAATCACGCTCTCCTTTGTCCTCACGTTCACAACCAAATTTGAGTTCTCATTTGGACCGCCTATATATATATGGGTGGAATTAAATGAACTCAAATTTGGTTGGTGAACGTGAGGACAAATGAGAGCGCCACACGTGACATATTCAGATTGAATAATTTTATTCAGTCTGAATAAGCATTCTTTAGACATAATAAATACTATATTCAGTCTGAATATTTTTTTGATTATTCAGTCTGAATAATCTACATTCAGACACGTCTCACGCTTTCATTTGTTCTCTCTCTCTCTCTCTCTCTATATATATATATATATATATATAGTGAAGTTCAAATACAAACTAGTTGAATGTTACAAACTGGTTCAAATCAATATAAAAATAATTTTTTTCATGAATTTTTTTTCATCAAATGCTACGATTTAAGATATTATTACACATATGTTTGTTTGTCACCGATGATTTGGTGATGAACCACCTTCCTTTGTATGATTGATTTTTTATAGGTTCTTTTGAAGGTCTGAAATATGCTTCAAATATTGGAAAGTCAAAGACTATTCAATCAAGGGTTGTACATCAAAAAGTGGAATTTTGGATGTACCAACTAACTTCAATATTCAGATCATATTGCCAAAGTCAAGATTGGGTCACCAACATAGTGGGTCACCGATGGTACACATTTACGTCATCAAAGTATTGGGTCATCAATACAAGATGAGGTCATCAAGATAGTACCCATCCACCAACATTATGTATCTTGGTCACCGAAATTGCAGGTATATTTTCTAAGGCTGTGATATCAAGTCACAACTACAAGGGTGTACACTCTCAACACTTAGTGAGATTTGAAGTTCACTAAGTAATGTGTACACTTATCAATTACAGCCTTACAAGGTATCCACCGATGTGATACATAGGTTCATGTATCACTTAGCAATTTTCAAGAGATAAGTTCTTGACTCACAACAAATGCAAGACACGTGAGCAGCAAGAACTTGGGCATCAAGCCTTAAATAAATACATTCTCTTTTATTCTTATAAAAGGAATATTTGTCTTTTAGCTAAAAGGTTTGATGGGACTTCACAGAGCATGAAGAAAAGAAGATAAAGTTATCTGACATTACGTGCTACAAAGAATGGTTCATCCATTATTCTAGTACAAAGGGAGTGGTCTCTTCCTTTGTCCAGCAGATACACTTCCAGCTAATGAAACCTTGACAGCTGTCCACATGCATCCCATGCATGGGCACTATAAAAGGAGATGAAGTCCTTCCCAGAAATCTCACGCTTTCAACAAATCTTCAAAGTGATTATTTGTTTGACTCCGGCAATCCTGTGTGTTATAACAGTCTTTTTTTAACTTCCTTAGTGTATAAGTTAATTACTGTTATCTGTGTGTTTAGTTTGATAGAATAGTGTGTCTGTTCTTTTCCGCATCAAACTACCTGTGTGTAAATTTTTGATATTTATATTAAAAAATTTAAAAAGAGTATATTCTGTGTGTTTTATATTCAACCCCCCCTTCTACAAAACCCTCACTTGGTTAGCCATCTCTCTTTAGGGACTAACATAATTAAAGCATAAACTTTCCTTATTTTGTCACAATAAAATAATAGACCTAACAATCTCCCCTTTTAGGGAAAAATATGTCTTCACTTCTTCAGCTCGAACATGCCTTCAAATCTTCTCAAAGTCTGACGAAATAGTATCTTTTCGTCAATTAATCTGATAGCTTCCAAGAGAGAATTTCTTCTGGTTGAGCTCATCCTTGTCGTACTCTTCTTGTCGGTAGCAATATCCGAAGCTAATCTGTTTCGAAAACCCCATAATGTTCCATCTGAATAGGCAGCAACTTCATCAAATCTCAAAAATCTCTTTTCGCCCTTCATATGCATCTATACAACTCCGTGTGCTGGATATGAAAGAACAGTTGTAACATCATATTTATCCAACTCAGGAATTGTTTGATTAGGCTTGTCAATATGAATCTTCTTTTGTTCACTTTCAATCCCACGTTGCAAATCATGAAGATAGCTGTATCTGAGTTCCTTTTGTATGTGACGCACCACCGCTCTCAAAGCTCTTTGTTCATCCTTGTTTCTTTGCTTCTTGTCTCTTAGGTCATTATACAATGTTTCAAAGTCCAAGATATCAAGGTTAGAAAAACCAGCTTCAGAAAAAGTGTATATTTTACCATCTTCTCTTCGAACTTTGAAAGTTGGATGCTCGACTTGAAAGACTCTATCAGAACAAATCTGCATAATCCCGATAATCCGGTGTCGTGAGATTACATCAGATGGCTTTAGAGCTCTCATTTTCAGAATGTGAACATACTCTTTGACTTGAGCTGGATCCATCTTCATTACTAAGTGAATGTGCGCCAAGTCTTCAGGTTTCTTATTCTTTCTGAATATCTGTTCCATAGTTTCTTCAAGATACGGCACCCGGATTTGTTGATTTATTCATTTAGACTTGCTTTCAGTTAGCATCCTTTGCCACCGAATTTGATGAGGTAACAGTCTTGGTTCATTTTGATCTCCTGAAGTATAATTCTTTATTGTGTGCTACAAGTTCACATAATCTTGCTCTTAGAGAACCGGTTCATATGGGTCTTTAAACTAGTGCTTGGAGTTCCTTAGATTTTGAACATCAACCGTCTCTTCATTGGATTCCGGTTCAGCAGCTTCAGATGTGCTCTCAAAGTTAATATCTACCGCAGGCTTTTTAACCGTAGGCGTATTTACTTTTTGAGTCAGACTAGGACGCTGTCTTCGGCGGGTTGGTGGTGCAGATGGACCAGTAGTTGAAGTTGTAGCAGATGGTCTAGAATGTGTTCTTGAGACTCGGTGTGTCTCCCCCTCAGGACGATTTGGAGCAGTGCTCGAATCGTCCTCATCAGGTCGAGGTCGAGGGGCAGAAACGGAAACAGCCGGTCGACAAGATTCTTGAATTTCGGTGTGTAGAGCGGTGATGGCACCCAGAATCTCATTATGATGTTGTTGCTGAGACGTGTGCAGATCACGTAACTGTTGTTCCATGCCACCTTTGAACAGTTCAAATTCATATTTGGTGATGGTGGGGATTTCCAGATTTCGCCTCAGTAGACTCATTAAAGAATCTTCCGGTTGACCCTGAGTAGTGGCTTCGGCAAGCAGGTTAGCATATAACATCGACATGAGCTCATCATTGTTGTACTCATATGGATGTGGTGAGGGAGGCCGATTCCGGGGGTCTGGGGTCAGATTCGGATGTTGAGGTTGAGGTGGCGGAGTGCGACTGCTGCTGGGTCTGGAGGAACTAGCCTGATTCGGATCGAGCTGACCGGAGCGAGCAGCGGCACGTATCTCTCGAACAAATGCTTCTCTCTCAACAGTCATAAAAGCAGCATGTTCGTTCAAAGTAGCTCTGGCTCATTGTAATTGAGCGTTGATAAGTGCTTGAGCCGCGGGGGGAGTAGTGAAAGCAGGAGTCGAGGTACCTGATAGGGAAACACCGGGATTACTTAGATCACCCGTTGACATGACAGTTAAATAAACTGTATGACCTATGTTCAGTGTTGGCATGGATGTAGCACTGGTAGGATTTCCTACCAATCCTCGTGAAATGTCCGGAATGGACATCACTATAGGAGTTCCGACTGGGCCACGAAGGCTCTCAGTGTGTGTAGACACGTGTTCCCTATTTGACTCTAGACTCGAAGTGCATACAATCGAAGTCGAAGCAGGTGAGCTACTGCCTCTTGTTTCAATAGCTGTGCCTCCCGAATGGAGGGGAGCTAGATAATGAGCTAGACTCACAAGAATATGTGAAACTGTCGGCTGTTGGGAGCCTTCAGAGTGGCTAGGAGGGGCGTGCATGTGCGCTGCTAGGTCCACTGCGTCTTGTCCACTAGACATACCCAACGAATGAGAAGGGCTAGTAGAAGCAGTTACCTGGATGGGGGAGTCTGGTCTCGCACTCACTATAGTTTTTCTCGTCCCATCGCTCACGCTCATGCTTTCTTTTTCAACTAAATCTCACTCCCCTCTCCTTATCTTTCCAGTATAAGGCTCGGTGAAGATGTCGGACATCGATTCAGAGACCTGATCTGCTTCAAAGTCGAAGGGTTCATTCGGCTCATCATGTTCATCATTTGTTGCAGCAGTTTGTTCGTCATAGTCCGATGAGGAATCTGCTAGAGGTGGTTGTTGGCCAATTCTGTGAAGAGCTTGTTCTTCGATGGCTGCGGTTCTTGGACGACGTGAAAGTGGTTGAGTATCGGATTCATCCTCAACAGACGATGAAGGTCGTGGGCGAACATAGTTACGGCTAACGAGCATCTTGAATCGGGGAGTAGGTCGAGAAGTAGAAGCAGTTCTTGGGATAGTAGGTGATGGTATTGGGATGGATGGGGCAGCAGTTGTTGGGATTGGCTGATCAGGTGCACCGCCCTCGTCATGTCCCCTTAGAATTTGCTCATCACCCTGTTCAGGATCCCCATGATCCTGAACCTGCTCATCTACCCTAGAACCCTCTCCGTGCTCATGATGTCCCTCGCGGTTTGGCTCTTGGACAGGCACAACCGGAGGTGGTTGAGCCATTAAGCCGTGTCTCTCCCTATATGCTATAACACTCGGTGCATTCTGATCAGCATAGGCAAGCAGGGCTTCAGGGATAGGCATTATGAAGTCAAATTGTCGGTTGTTAAGCTTGAGGAACTTCAGCGAGTTGGGTGGTCCCAACGGTGATCCTGTTCATCGGGGTATATCTGGTTTGGATGACAGCATGGCATGTATAAATATCTGAAAGGACCGTTGAAAGGGTACGAAAGCACGATTGCGATAATTGGATTTTTCTTCAACGAGTTCAACGAAGTCCGTCCAAATGAGCATCGCATAATCGTAGTGACGGTTGAACATGATTCCGTGAAATATCCGTAAGGCCGCAGTACTGGCTTTGTCCATGCTGGTGTGTTTGCTAGTCAGACATCGATTGACGATGGTGAACAGTGAAAACCAGATGTGAGGCAGGTACATTCTTTTGAACTGGCCGGGGCTTGTGAGGGGTTCGGGTGAGTTGTACCCAAGGGCTCGAATATCTGCACAAAGTTCTTCTTCGGTAGCGAAGGCATCATAAGGGCGACAGGCAGGCGGAGGATTCGACGAATCCGAGATGGTGTTAGACGGGTGACAAAGTCATCGATCTTGGCAGTAAAGTGATGGTCACCGTCATCTGGATGGTATGTTAAGGTATACCAGAACTGCTGGAGATAGAACAGGGGAACTCGATGATCCAAGGCAAAAGCAAAATGAAGAGGGTGGCGTTGGAGGATATCGAGGATGACTTGGTGTTCGATTGGGATGCCAAAATCGAGACGGTGGTTGTTTGGTTTGATTTTTCGAAGATCTGCTTTAGGCATCAAGATTTCGTCTCGGTTGACCGCGTTAGTACTGGGTTCGGTTGATCGTTCAGAAGGCATGGGGTGTTCATCATCGGAAAGGTTCGGATCGTTGATAGGCGCCATTGGTACTGAAAGAAAACAGTTAGCAAACCATATGAAAAGTCAGTTCGATGAGTGATGACTGGTAAGAAAAAAATACAAGTCTGAATGTCGAGTCCTATTTGCCCGATAAGTAGGGTTGATAAAAGAGTGTATTGGGAGAAATGGGATTGATAAAAAATTATCGAGTCAAGCTGGGTCGATATAAAGACTTGGTGAAATGTTGAAAGATCAAACCTGTGAGAATCGACAATAAAGATATCGGGCCATGGGGAATCGAGAATCACAATTTAACGAGTCTCAAATACTCGAGAAAGTTGTATTTAGAGAAGAAGAAGTAATTTTATCGATCCTTAGATAGTCGACAAAAACTTATGTCGAGTTCTAAAGGGGCGAGAAAAATACTTGGGCATTTCAAGAACAACTTATCGATCCTATAAGACTCGATAAAAATTTATGTCGGGTCCTTAAGGGTCGATAAAAACACTTAGAGTTTTTTTGAAGATGTTCTTATCTATCTTGAGGACTCGACAAAAATGTAAGTCTTGTCTTTAAGGAGTCGCTAAAAACTCAAAACAAATAGTGGAAAACCTAAGTGATCAGATGCAAAAATCGGCCTAAAATCTAAAGAAATATCCTATGTCTTGGTGCGATTAGTGATAGTGAACAAGTCTAACATATCAGCTAAGCCAAATAAGCACAAAAAGAACCCCAAAATTGACAGAAATCAGCACAAGATCAGAAATCCAAGGTTTTTGGGAAACCGAACAGTTCAGATGACAAAAACACAAACATGCAATGATTAAAATTGAAAAAACCATGAATTAAAGTTGTAGGTATAGAGATTGCGAACCTGGTGATGCTTTCAGATTTGTGAAACTCGAAGATTTGTGAAAACACTTTCTGGAACTCAAGAACTCGAAGGGTTTTAGAGAGATAAGGGAAAATCAAACTTGTTTGAAAAGTAAGTGTATAAGAGTGGGGCCCGATATTTAAATAGTGGGTCATCGGGTGATGACACGTGGCAAGCTGTCATTTGGCCGAGAAAGTTGATGACATCAGCAAGATGTTGAGCGGGGTTTTTTTCGGGCTAAACTCGGTCGATAAAAACATTTTTGTCGGGACAATAGGGGCCGAGAACTTTTGACTTTGATTTTTAAAACTAAGTCTGATTTGATTTGAAACTTAAGTTAGTGCTCCCCCTAAAGAAACGTGAAATAAGAAAACTTTGCTCCCCCTACAATCGTGAGATAGTAAAAAACGTACCTTGCCGCTCCCCCTCGAAATTTGAAATGGTTAGACAAAAAATAGCCGAAAAGAAAGAGAGAAAAAAATGAAAATACAGATCTGTAAACAAAATTCAAAAACCAACAAACGAGAAACCAAGAGTGATGCAGATTCACAGTTAAGACAAGGAAAATGTGCATAAAAACTTGGATAGACGTTTTGTGTATTTTGACAAATCTGATTCGAAAATCAGGTTTTAAGATTCAGCATGCCCAACTTGGACACTAGGAACTGGAAGCGTTTCTCATCCAAGGCCTTAGTGAATAAGTCGGCAAGCTGCAGTTCTGTATTGACAAAGTATAATTCAATCGTACCTCTTTCGACATGATCCTTTATGAAATGATACCAAACGTCGATATGTTTAGTCTTCGTGTGTTGGACAGGATTGCTTGAGATGGCGATTGCGCTTTTGGAGTCACAGTATATGGGAATCTTATCAAACCATAATCCATAGTCCTTGAGTTGTGTACGCATCCAAAAGAATTGAGAACAACAACTTACGGCAACAATGTATTCGGCTTCCGCGGTAGAAGTGGAGACGCAAACTTGCTTTTTCGAGGACCAACTTACCAGTTTATCGCCTAAGAATTGAATGTGTCCCGACGTGCTTTTACGATCAAGCATGCATCCGGCATGATCATAATCTGAAAAAGGCAGTTAGCTAGAAACCCGTATCCTTAGAATACCATAGGCCAAGATCAGTAGTACCTTTTAAATACCGAAAAATACGTTTGAGAGCACTAAGGTGAGATTCTTTTGGAGATGGTTGATATCTAGTGCATAAACATGTGGCAAACATTATGTCCGGTCGACTAGCCGTTAGATATATTAAGGAACCAACCATGCCCCGGTAGTTTTTAGAATCTACCGCTTTTCCCAAGGAATCAGCGTGTAGTTTTGAACCCGGAGACATGGGTGTACCAATCGGAGTACATGACGTCATGTTATATTAACTTAACATATCCGAGGTGTATTTCGATTGATTGATGAATATTCCCGTTGAAAATTTTATTTGAAGGCCGAGGAAAAAATTCATCATTCCCATCATGCTCATATTAAATTTTGCATTCATGAGTTCGGAGAACTTCTTGCATTGTTGTGGGTTAGTCGAACCGAATATAATGTCGTCTACATAGATCCGAATTAGCATAATATCACCGTCTTTCGTTTTAATGAAAAGTGTTGGATCGATCTTACCTTTGGAGTATCCATTTTTCACCAAATAGGCAGACAGGTTGTCGTACCATGCGCGCGATGCTTGTTTTAAGCCGTAAAGAGCCTTATTGAGGATGTACACATGATTTGGCTTTGAAGGACCAACAAACCCGTCAGGTTGGGGGACGTAGACTTCTTCACGCAGATCACCATTCAAGAAGACCGCTTTGACGTCCATTTGAAACACCACAAAATTCTTGTGTGCCGCGTATGCTAAGAACATTTGAATTGCTTCAATACGGGCCACGGGCGCAAATGTCTCGTCATAATCAATCCCTTCTTGTTGGCGATATCCTTTTGCTACAAGCTGGGCTTTGTTGCGTATGACAACCCCATCTTCATCTTGCTTGTTTTTGAAAATCCATTTTGTACCGATGATGGTTTTGTTTTATGGACGGGGAACGAGGCGCCAAACCTTTAAACTCTCAAATTGATTGAGTTCCTCTTGCATGGCCACAATCCAATCAAGATCATTCATTGCTTCTTGAATGGATGTGGGTTCGATCTTGCTTAGAAAAATGGAGAACATACAATCGTTGGCCGAGGCGTAGCGTGTCGTGACAGGTTTGGTTGGATCTCCAATAATCTGATCAACGGGATGAGAACGGACCCATTTGGATGTATGAGGAAGCGGTTGAAATGCATTAGGGTCTGGGATATCATAGTCATAAGAACCGAGTGGAAGATCTTGAAGTGATTCCAAGGTTGGAGCCACGGCAGAGGATCTTCTGGAACTAGAGACATCCTTGGGGGATGAGGTTGATGGTAGGGGAGAGGATGTTGGTTCAGTAGGAAGCGGTTGAGACTAGGTTGAGCATCAGATTGAGCAGTAGGAGCATCAGTTTTTGAGCGGGAAGAGCAGATTGAGCGGGAGGAGCGGATGTAGATGAGCTTTGAGTTGCAGCAGTTGAGACGGTGTCCGTTGTAACTGGAGGTCCAGAAAGGTTGGTAGTCTCGGCAACATCCAAGATAGGCGGAGTGATCTGATTCGGGATATCAGTGTGAGAACCAAAGTCATCCGAGTAGAAGTACTCAAATAAATCATCCAGATTGGAAGTTGTAGCTTTTGATGTAGAAGGTTGAGCGGGGTTTGGGGTAGGTTTCGAACTGATGTGTTCGGAAGCTAAAATACCGGTGAGTGCGGGTACATAACTGTCTTGTTCAAGAGTCATTTCGGCTTTAGTGTCAAACTGAATATTGACGCTTTCCGTGACACAACGTGCATTTTTCATGTAGACCCGATATACTGATGCATTTGGAGAGTAGCGAAGAAAAATAAGCCTCATCGGCCTTTGGCTTGAGTTTTCCACGATCTTCTTTTTCATTCAGAATAAAGCAGCGAACACCAAAGGTGTAAAGATGATCGATGGAAGGAACGCGGTCGTAGACCAAATGATATGGTGTCTTGTTGAATCGCATGTTGATGATAGATCGGTTTTGAGTGTAGCAAGCGGTATTGACGGCTTCCGCCCAAAGATAAGGTGCCAGTTTAGAAAAAGTGAGCATAGTTCGAGCCACTTCAACAAGTGTACAATTCCGGCGTTCGACCAAACCATTTTGTTGCGGAGTGCGAGCCGTAGAAAATGTGTGTAAAATTCCCACTGATTCGAGATAACCGTCAAGTGAACGATTTTTGAATTCGGTTCCATTATCAGTGCGGATGGTTTGAGCGGTAAGTTCTAGTTTGACTTGAATGGTTTTCAAGAACGTAATAATGGTTTCGGGAGTCTCATCCTTGGAGCGAAGAAATTTAACCCACGTAAAGCGAGAAAAATCGTCGACCATAACTAGAACATACTTCTTTCCATGAATACTTTGAGTCCGCATCGGGCCACACAAATCCATATGTATGAGTTGAAGGGGTCGAGTTGTGCTATGTACCACCTTGGGTTTGTGAGAAACCTTCTTCATCTTTCCCATCTCGCATGCGTCGCATAAGTGTGGTTTGTCAAACTTCATCGTTGGTAGGCTGTTGACTAATCCGTTAATGGAGAGGCGATTGATGTTCTTGAAGTTTAAGTGAGAAAGTCTACGGTGCCATAACCAGGTCTTCGGATTAGAGACATTTGAGATTAGACATACGTTGGAAGGAGCGGTCACTTGGGAAACATCGATGGTGTAGAGATTAGATTTGCGTGTGCCGGCCAATACTTCCTTTCCGTCAAAGGTTCGCACACAGCATCTTTCGGGTCGAAAATTGACTTCAAGTTGTTTGTCACAGAATTTTCCAATACTTAGCAGATTGTGGCTCAGGCCTTGGACATAGGAAACATTTGAAATGGTGAGGTTGTTATGATTGATGTCACCATGTCCTTGGATGGGTGCTAAGTGATTGTTGCCAAATTTAACGAATCCGCTCTTTTTCTCCTTGTAATTGGCAAGCAGCTCCTTTTGTCCGGTCATGTGTTTGGAGCAACCAGAATCTAAGTACCACACATGACCGATCGGCACAAAATCAGGAAGATTTAGGTACCCATTTATAAATGGGTCCTTCGGGGTTAGTTGACTTTGTACCTTTGGGTACCCACTTGAAATGGGACTTAGGGTCGTTAGTCATGGTCTTTTTAGGAACACATTTATAAACAGGCGGAGTTGGAAAATAATTATGATGAAAATTATAGGAATTATACATGTTCGGAAAATAATCACAAGCATAATCATACAAATTTAAGCGCACAAAGTCATTCACACCGCAATTTGAGCAAAAAATTTGATTACGTGAAAATTTAATTAAGTTAAATATCGAATTATGAAACGTAGATTTGTCTTTATTGCGGGATGACGACTTTGAAATGCGTTTGCCTTTTTCAACCCAAACTTGTTTGGTCTTTAAAGAATGAACAACTGAAACATCAACAGGACCATTGTTAGTACTTTTTGGAAATAATTTAGTTTGATTCGTTTGGATAGAATGAGTGTTCAGTGTTTTACTTGTGGAACACTCATTCGGATCCTCCGGAATCAAAACTGACTCAATTGGCTTTTTGCCTTTGTCCAAAAACTCCGTATGATTTGGAAATGTAGGATTGAAGTCAAATTCAGCATTTAAATCATTTAAACATCTGGTGTCGTTAAGTAAAGAAGGATTAGAAGCAAGGTCATCTAATTCATCATCAACGTGGTCGGGAGAAGGCGAATATTTTTGTGTATGAGGAATACAGTTTGGATCTAGTTTAAACGTCTCTTCACAATCATCTAAATAATTGCTAACGAAAGCTTTACACGAAGAAATACTGGAAATAGAATAATTTTCGTGGTTTTTGTTTAATTGTAAAGCCTCGTTTTCAAGTTTTTGAATTTTTGAAAGGAATGCCTCTTTTTCCTTGTCTGACGAAAAGCGTTCAAGTTCCAACACTTTTTCAAGTTGAACGATTTTCTTTTCTAAAAATAGAGTGGGAATGTAAGGTTTACATTCAGGAATTTTATTTTGAAGTTCTTCGTTAGAATAAGATGGAAAATAGTCATTTGGAAGAGTTTCTTTTGAAGATTCCTCTTCTACTATTTGCGGATAGCAGAAAGAAATTTGATGAAAATTCTTGTTTTGTCTTTTCCAATCTTCCCTTTCTTCGACGTTGGAATCCGACTTCATAAATGGAATTTTGTAATCCGGACCAACGTTCAGATATTCAAATTTATAGATAGTCGGAGTATTGTATATGGCCTTTTCTAATTGTTTCGGATTATCAAATCCTATTCCAGCTTTTGAACTTAAATCTTTTGGAGCGTTTCAATAAATTGTGTGCTCCGTTTGACCAATTTTATACAGTTTTAGTTCCAAATCTTTGAGTTTTTCCAAAAGGTCTTGTCTTTGAAAACTCACAAATTCATATTTTGATGAAAAATCTTCGGTCTCCCTTTAAGATTGGTTAAGTTGAAGTGTGAGATCCGAGATTTGTTATTTTAAAAGAATGTTCTCTTCTTGGAAAGCAGTTTTCTCCGTTGGATGATTGTGTGCAATACTTTGAGATGTTGCAAGTTCGGTTTGGTAAATTAGCAATTGATTATGATTATTTTCTAAGCGTGCTTCTAAGATGGAAACCAAGAGTTTCTCGGTTTTCAACTTAGATTGTAATTCATTTAATTTAAGCATCAAATCATGCATTTGGGAAACGAAAGCGTCATAGTCAGAATGGCTTACCTCGGGTGTGTAGTCGGAAGCGTTTGAAGGGAATCATCAGAATAAGCCATCAGACTGAAGTGTGCTTGGACATCGTTTTCCTCATCATCATCATCATCATTGCCTTGGTTGAGCCATTGTTCATCTTCCGCCATAAGAACTTTACCAGCCTCCTTTTGTTTAGCCAACATCAACTTGTAGGTGAAGTAGTTTGAATCTTTGACGATTGGCGTTTTGCATTCACGGGCATAATGACCGGTCTTTCCGCAGTTGTAGCATAAACTTTTTTCACTCTTGAATTTATCTTCCGGTTTGGCTGGCGGACGTTGCTCTCTTGATTTTGCTTCGAAAAGAGTCTTTCGCTCATAATTGTTGTTACCGGAAGCATACCGTTGTTGATTTGGGTTAGAGCGACGGGCAAACTTTTGCTGAAAATCTCTTGTGAGGAGCACCAACTGTTGTTGGAATTGAGCAATGTCCGGATCATAATCAAAGTCTTCATCTTCCAGTTCAGAAATAACCTCTTGAGGAGAGCTATGGGAAGTGATAGAGCTAGGTTTTGCAACTAGAGCTATGGGAACAGTGGGCTTCTTGATCTTTTGGTTGGCCTTCATAGCTTCGAGCACTTCTTCTTCATCTTGAAGGAGGGTTTCATAAACTTCATTTAGATCGAGATCAGCTAGATATTTGTTGTGTATAATTTGATTGGCAAATCGACGCCATTTAGGCAGCAAGTTACTCACAAATTTTACGTTGTTCTGGATATTTGTTTTGCGAATCTCATTCTTACTTAGTTCATTTACTAAGTGTACGAACTGGGAGTAGGTGACAGTGAGTTTTTCCTTTGGCTTTGAAGTCCTCATATTGTGAGATACAATTCGTAATTTTGAGCTGGGTCCCGATTTTTGTGCCAAGCATGAATTTCTCTATTTCCTCCCACATAGCTTTGGCATTTCTTTTATGGCTGTTGATACTCATATAGATATCGTTCGGGATGCTCATGAGGAGATATGATCTTGCAAGTTGATCTCCTTTCATGATCCTCTTTTCGTTGTCATTATAGGCAGATTTAGGCTTGACTCCTTGTCGAGCAAGGAGGGGAGGATCTGCATTTGGGCTGGCTGGAAGATTTTGATAGAAAACTGGAGGAGGGCCGCCATTGATTGAACGCATGATTTCATCGGCATAATCATGGCGTTCAATAAAATCAAGGAAACGGTCTTTCCACTGAGAGTATTCTCCGGGGAACAAAATGGGAGGTTTCGTGTCTGAACCAATTGCCATTGCTTCGCGAGTGGTCATTGTACTTTGCTTGATGATCTCGATCAGTGAGGTTTTGGTTATTTTCTGAGGTGTTTTTGTGAAACAGAAAGTTTTCTCGATTGACTAGGGTCGACAAAATATTTTATCGGGTTAGGCTTTGTTGACAAGAGGTTTTGTCGGGTGTTTGAGACTCGATAAGAAATTATTGTCGGGTATAGGGGACTCGAAAAAAATTCTAAAAAAGAATTGAATTGATAAAAAGAAGTTATCGATCACAAATGACTCGATAACTAAGATTTTCTCGATCGATTAAGATTCGACAAAAAATCCTTTGACTTGATAAAAACCGAATCGATAAAAAAATTATATCGATACCATATGACTTGATAAATAAATCTTGTCGATTAGGAAGGTCTCGATAAAAATTCAAAGATAATTAATCTGAATTCTCCTTAACCGATAAACCAGAAACCAAAAACAATAGGGTTCTTGACTAAAAAGTACAAGTCTTTTTATGGACAAGAATGTCCAAGTTCTCGATTTTCTTATTTGTTCAGTCAAGAAAAAAAATCAAAATTACTAGAGTTTATGATTTTTACTAGAGAATTCTTTAGTAAGAAAAGTTGCAAGAGTCACTAGTTCCTGAGTTTTCTTATGTAAAGAATTTCAAAAGTAATTAAAATAAACTAGAATAACTTTAATTAAAACAGATTAAATAATTTTGACTAAAATCAAGAATAACTCAATATGAATCGACAAAAAATTACGCGACAGAAGTAAGAATTCAAGCAACAGAAGTCTGAATCAATAAAAATTCATTCAACAGAAGTATGAATCGAGGAAAACATATCTTTAAAAAAAATATGAGTTTTTATCGGGTAAAGCTAAGATAGTTTGAATCGATAAAAACTCAAAAACGCAGAAATCAAAAATTAACCTTCTGTTTCGTAAATAACTTCAGAAAATCAGAAAACCTCAGATCGTCGGCTCTGATACCACTTGTAGATCCCAGATTATGCAAGCACAATGATAATAAGTCTAAATCAATAAGAACACAAAGTGATTAGAGAATTTCCGTAGTCATATAACTCACTTTGTATGATTACAATATGATTTGACAGTATTTAGCTCTCTTGTAATCGACTTCTACCACACGATAACCCTAGACTCCTATTTATATTGAAAGGTCTAATCTAATTAAGGAAGGAAAGAGTTTAAGGAATTATAAACTTCCTTTTACAATTAAAACATATCCTTTTTTTATTTTGTCACAATAAAATAATAGACCTAACAATAACTGTTAGTTTAGACATTCTATACTTGTATAAAAACATAGTTTGTTAGACCGTTTTAGGTTACATGTTTTAAAGCCAACTGTTTTGCTACTAAATCTTGTGTACTTTACTTCATGATTGACATTCTTATCTATGGGAAATATCAATTGGTATCAGAGTCGTTCAACTATTTTTGACCTAATTTCTTGATTCTTGTTAGATCTGACAGATTCTTGAATTTTTTTTCGATCAATCCCTTCTCGATTGATCAGATCTACTCTTCATCAATTATAGTTGAATTGTCAATCAAATCAAAAGAATGTCGAAAAAATATGTGTCGATAGGATCCGACACTAAACCTCTTGCCCTATTCAAGGCGAATGCCATCAATGGAGGATAAGGATGATTCAATTCCTGAACAATATAAATGAAGAGCTGATGAAATCAATTACTAATGGGCCACTAGAAGTATATGTTGAAATTCCTGCTGTGTAGTTGATCCCAGTGTATCAAGTACAAAATAGAAAACAGATTTAAAGCAATAATAATTAAATCAATTAAGAACAATAATGAAGAACTTCATAATTCATATATCTTACTTGTGAATGTGAATACAATGTAAACACAAAATATCTATAGCTCTCTCTCTCAATATATGAAGTACTCTCTAATGAATGATCTAAGCGTCTATATATACTAGAGAGTTTTAGTTGAATAAGGAATGTGTAGAGTTTAAGGTCAACAAAAGTTGCCTTAATTACAAAATCTTATCCATTCCTTATTTTACACTTTTGGCACAATCTTTCAAGGATTCTACAAAATTAGAAGTCCTAACAATCTCCCCCTTTGTGACATAAAGTGTCTTTATCTTCTCATCTCGAACATCCCTTCAAAACGTCGGAGAGTTTGACGATAAATCAGTCTTTTGTCAATCAGCCCAATTCCTTTAAGAATATCCTCTCTTTGATCTGTCTTCAACTGTCTCGGCTTCTTCTTCATGTCAGCACTGATTTCAGCAGATAATCTGTTGCGGATACTTGTTAGAGTACCATCTGAGTAAGCAGCAACTTCTGAGAACGCTGGAGCATGTCGAAAAGTAAGCACATCGAGTTGGTCGAGCCCCGGAATACTTTGATCTGGCTTGTTCAGATAAATCTTCTTTTGTTTGCTTTCTATACCTCTTTGTAGATCATTAAGATAGCTGAATATTAACTCTTTCTGTACATGCTTAACAATTTCTCGTAAGGCCCTTTGCTCATCAATGTTCCTTTTTGGTTTGTCTCGCAGATCCATGTACGTCTCTTCCATATCCGTCACGTCAATATTTGCAAAATCAGCTACGGTGAAATAATATTCCTTTCCTCTTTCTCGCAGTACTCGGAAGGATGGAAACTTGACATGTAGCCACTTTTCATAGCTGATTTCTTTGATTCCAACAATCTTGAATCGAGACATAACCTTTTCCGGAGATTGGGCTTTCAGCTTCAATAACCATACGTACTTTTTTGTTTGCTCCAGATTCATATCCATGACTTGGTGAACATGAGACAAATCTTCTTCGCTTTTCTTTTCCATAAATATCTTGCTCATCGTTTCTTCAGAATAAGGAGCTCTGCTTTGTTGATTTGCCCATCTGGAGTCTCTTTCAATCTGAATCCTTTCCCACCTGATTTGATGTGGCAGTAAACCTGTAGCAGCTGGAACTCCAGGTTGATAAACAAGATTTGCATGCTGTAAGTGTAGGTAATCTTCTTCACCGAGTACCGGAGCATAAGGATCTTTGAACCAGTTATGAACTTGAACTCTTAGATTCTGAACGTTGACCAGTTCCTACGTGTTTGATTCGGGTTCTTGTGGGCGAGGCGCACTTCCAACTTTAAAATCATCCGAAGGCTTTTCAACGTTGGCTGATTTTGTTGTTGGCTGGCAGGAGTGGGTTGTGGACGAGTTGAGGTACTCGTTGCTGATCGTGGAGCTTGTGGAGTTCTTGTGCTAACCGACGGCTGAGTCCTTGCGACTCGGCTACGTGTCTCCCCCTCAAGGCGATTGGACAGGAATCTGGATCGTCCTGATTAGGTCGACGGCGTTTGAGATGTTCCGCCGGTTGGCAAGATTGTTGAATTTCCAGTCGTAGAGCTTCTATCGATCCAAGGATATCATCTTCTCTGTTCTTCTGTTGGTCCTCCATAGCGTCTAACCGTTCATCAATGTGGGCTTGGAACACATCAAATTCATGACGTGTGACAGTTTGTATTTGCAGATTTCTTCGAAGCAGGCCCGCTTAATCGTCTTCCGAAAGACCCCGTGCTTCCGCCTCCGTAAGTAAATCCGCTAGAAGCATAGACATAAGTTCATCTCTATTGAACTGGGATTTGCGGGCTGACGAATGAGGGTGAGGATTAGAGGGCTGTTCGGAATCAGAAGAGATCGATGGTGTTGCAGGGGTTGGTGATCAACTTGTACTTGGGTGAGAGCTGCTTGGACGTGATCGAGGATCCGGAGTTAGACCTTGTTGGAATAGTAAATGTATGTGAGCTTCATGCTGATCTAGGGAACTTCGAACCTGGCGAAATGCGTCCCCAACTTGTGCTTGCATATTTGGTGTGACCGTGAAGTGTGGCAGAGTTATAGTACCTGAAGTGGGAAATCCGGGGTCACTTAGAGCACCCATTGTCACCGTAGCTGAAGCAACTGCGGGACCTACGTTCAGCGTTGGCATTGATATGGCGCTGGTAGGATTTCCTCCCAATCCTCATGAAATGTCGGGAATCGACATCACTATAAGAGTTCCGTCCGTGCCACGAAGGCTATTGGAGTGTGATGACGCTTGTGTCCTAGGAGGATCTAGACTCGATGTGGAGAGAAATGAAGTCGAAGTAGGTGAGATACTACTTCTGTTTTCAATAGTTATGCCTCCCGAAAGGAGGGGAACTAGAGTAGGAGCTAAACTCACAAGTAGTGCTGAAACAGTAGACTGTTGTGAGTCTACCGAGTGGCTGGGTGGGGTGTGCAATTGCGTTGCTGGGTCCACAACGTTTTGTCCTATGTTGGTACTCAACGGATGAGTATCAACATGAGACTCGGTTACCCGGCAGGTGGTTGTGGGTATCTCACTCTCTTGCATATTAAGCTCCCCTTCACTCATGCTCACATATTCTTTTTCGACTATGTCTCCCTCCGTTCTCCTTATGTCTCCTTCATTTGGCTCAGGGTGATGGATTTGTTCTGGTTCAGATGTTGGATCAGGTTGAGAAGTGAAATCTGGACCAATCTCCATGGTGGCATTGTCGGAAGAGGATTCTTAGAGAGGTGGTTGTCGGCCAATACGGGTGAGTGATTGCATCATCGGCGGTAGTAATTCTTCGGCGTTGTGGTGGTCGAAGGTCTTCAGAACTGTCATCAAGCTCAAGGTTTGTATCAGTGTTAGAGTCGGATGAGGAGTGATTGCGCATGACTCGGTCACTACTGACTAGGATTTTCCATCGTTGTGGTCTTACCTTTGGGCGAGAGGTTGTTCCAAAGGTGGTTTGGGTTGGAGGTGGAATGGGGATGTCGGGGTTGGAGGAAGTTTGGATTGTCGGATCAGATGCACCCCCCTCGTCATTTCCGCTCTCTTCTATTATTTGCTCATTTCCCTGTTCAGGATCCCCTTGATCCTGAACCTGCTCATTTTCTAATGGACCCTCACCCAACTCATTATGTTCCTCTTGGTTTGGCTCTTGGGCAGGCTCCATCGGAATTTGAGGAACCATTAAGCCGTGTCTCTCCCTAGCATTTTGATCTGCTATTGCTAATAGGGCTTCAGGTATAAGCATAATGTTTGGAAAGACTCGGTCATTCAGTTTGATAAAGCGTTGAACGCAAGAAGGGCCAAGAGGCGAACCTTGTCTCCGTGGAATTTGCGGGTTTGACTGCATCATGGAATGAATGAATAGTTGTAAGAACCGCTGAAATGGCAGAAACTTCTTATCGCGTCCGGTGCCCTTTTGATTGACATATTCGACCACATCCATCCATATAAGTGCTGCGTAGTCGTAGTTGCGACTGTAGATAATGCCGTGAAATATCCGCAGGGTCGTCGTGCTTGCACGGTCCATTCCGTTGTGTTTCCCCATTAGGCAACGATTCACTATTGTGAATAGTGTGAACTAGATTGGTGGTAAGAACATGCGCTTGCCGATCGAGGTGAGTGTAGTGGTATACCCGAGGGCTACAATATCTCGGTATAGTTCCTCTTCGACCAGTGGGTCATCATAGTGATCCGATACTGGGAGTCGTAGTCGGGAGAGTGTCAGGCGAGATGTTTAATCATCAATCCTTGCCGTGAAGGGGTGATTGCCTTCCACCGGATGGTATGTTAGAGTGTACCAGAATTGTTGTATGTAAAAGGCCGGTACGCGATGTTCCAAGCTGAAGGCATAGCGGAGTGGATGTCTCTTTAGTATTTCCATGATGACTTGGTGTTCCACCGTCATGCTCATGTCTAGGCGATGGTTGTTGGGATCTAAGTCTTTCTTCTCCGCGGGTGGCATGAGTACATCGTCGCGATTGGGAAGATGGATGCTCGGTTGGGATGATCTTTCGGATGGCATAGGATGTTCATCATCAGACTAGTTCGAGTCTTGAACGACAACCATGAGAACTGAAAATAAGAGTTAGAGAACCATTGAAATGGGTTAGAAAATGTCTAAGTGAGGATGTCGGGTCATGCTGATGCCGTGTTACCCGACATACCCGAGATGTCGGGTTAATAAGTCTAGACAACCTTGAGTGTGCACAAGATGGTTTATCGAATGTAGGGAGTTGACATAACAGGATATCGGGTCAATTAGTTCTCGGGTGTATAAGAGCCGACATAGATTTATGTCGAGTCTTATAGAGTCGATAAAAATTCTTAACATAGAAAGATTTGTCAACGTATAATGAGCCGACATCAAAATATATCGGGTCTTATGTAATCGATAAATATTCTAAGTGAAAGCTAAGATTGGCATAGAGCCGATAAAAAATATGCAAAGGGGCCCGATAAAAAGACTTGGCCATTTAGAAGAACACCATGGTGTTTTTGTCGAGTCAATGGTACCCGACAAAAATGCATATTCATTTGTCAGAAACCCTAAGAGTCCGTCAGACTATCTTAACCCCATTAAGACCAGAACTCTACTTTTTAAGCCTAGAGTGAGTGGTTATGGTGATCCATTAATATATTAAAGTATGTGTGTACGAGTTTTTGAGTCCAGAATCAAGTTCAAGCATCAAAATCGGAAACCCAAGGGTTTAAACCCAAATTGGAAGTCGAACAGTTTATTATTAAATTGAAGCACATGCAAGAGTTTAAACAGAAAAGTGCAAGAATTAAAGTTGTTCTAAGAGAGAATATGAACCTAGTGGTGTGATCAGATTTCGAAAACTTGAGGATTTTGGAAATTGATGTGGAAGGTTGTGTTCTTGAGAGGTTTAGAGGGAAAGAAGATGAAGATTGAAATTTTGAAGATATGAACAGTGAAGGTGGGGACCATGTGTTTAAATATTGGGCCCGAGGACACGTTGCGTGCAATGGTGTGGGCCGAGAAAAAAATGAAGGTCAACTTGTCGAGTCATAAGCACTCGACAACCAATTATGTCGGGTGAGTGATATGCGACAAAAGGCTGGTTGTCGGGTCCTATGCATGTGACAATAACCTTTGTGGATTGTGAATCATGCGACAAGTATATGTTATCGGGTCTAGAGACGCGACAAAGACTGGTTGTCGGATCCTATAGACGCGATAAAATAGTTTTGAGCGAAAAAGACATTGTTCCCCCTTAAATGATGGCTAAGAACAGAAACCTTAGCTCCCCCTATGAAGATGCAAGTTAAGGAAGACTTACCTTACTGCTTCCCCTCGGAATCAGAATTGGTGACGAAACAACTTGGAATTTTGTTAGTAGCTCAATAAAAGACAAGAACAAAGTAAAACAAAAGAAAATACAGAACTAGATTATTAAACTTTACAAAATGAGAAGTCAGATAAAGTGAACATGCATCCGTAGGGATGTATGTGCATTATGATCGGACTGGACATTTTGTACAGGTTAATAGACGAGTTTTGGATTTTAAGTGCGTAAATTGAGCATGCATAACTTGGACACTAGGAATTGGAAGCGTTTTTCATCCAATGCCTTTGTGAACAAGTCAGCGAGGTGTAGTTCTGTATTGACAAAGTAAAGTTCAACCGAACCTCGTTCAACATGGTCTTTAAAGAAGTGGTACCGTATATCTATGTGCTTCGTCTTTGTGTGTTGAACCGGATTGCTCGATATGGCAATTGCACTTTTTGAGTCGCAATAGATCGGAATCTTATTGAACCAGAATCCATAGTCTTTGAGTTGAGTGCGCATCCATATGACTTGAGAGCAGCAACTTGCGGCAACGATGTATTCGGCTTCCACAGTCGAAGTAGACACACAAGTTTGTTTCTTCGAAAACCAACTCACCTGTTTATCTCCCAAAAACTGAATATGGCCCGTCGTGCTTTTTCGATCCAGCATACAACCGGCATGATCAGCATCTGAAAAAGCGATTAAATCGAACCTCGTATCCTTAGGATACTAGAGGCCAAGATCAGTAGTAGCTTTTAGATAACGAAAAACGCGTGTAATTTCACTAAGATGGGATTCTTTGGGAGACGCTTGATATCTTGCACAGAGACATGTAGCAAACATTATATCCGGTCAACTAGCCGTTAAGTGCATTAATGAACTAACCATTCCCCGATAAGTCTTTGGAGTTACCGCTTTACCCAAAGGATCAACGTGTAGTTTTGATCCCGGAGACATGGGAGTCCCAATCGGAGTACATGTCGTCATGTTATATTTATGTAACATATCGGAGATGTATTTCGATTGGTTAATGAATATTCCCGTTGAAAATTGTTTTACTTGTAGACCAAGGAAAAAAATTCATTACTCCTATCATGCTCATGTTGAACTTTGCTGTCATGAGTTCGGAGAAATGTTTGCTTTGTTGAGGGTTAGTCGAGCCGAAAATAATATCTTCTACATAAATCTGAATAAGCATAATATATTTACCTTCCTTTTTAATGAACAAAGTTGGATCGATCTTACCTTTTGAGTACCCGTTTTTCACCAAGTATTTAGACAAACTATCATACCATGCACGAGGAGCTTGCTTGAGTCCGTAGAGTGCTTTGTCGAGGATATAGACGTGATTTGGATTCGAAGCATCGAAAAAACCGTCCGACTGTGAGACATATACTTCTTCTCGGAGAACACCATTCAAAAAGGCGGTCTTGACTTCCATTTGAAAAACTACGAAGTTTTTATGGGCGGCGTATGCCAGGAAGATTCAAATGGCTTCAATACGTGCAACCGGGGCAAAGGTTTCGTCAAAGTCAATACCTTCTTGTTGTCGATAGCCTTTGGCAACAAGTCGTGCTTTATTGTGTATGACTATTCCGTCCTCATCTTGTTTATTCTTGAATATCCACTTGGTTCCAATAATTGTCTTGTGCTGAGGTCGGGGAACGAGACGCCATACTTTCAAGCTTTCAAACTGATTGAGCTCTTCTTGCATCGACAATCCAATCAAGATCAGACATGGCTTCTTGAACGGTTTTTGGTTCAATTTTGCTTAAGAAGGATGAGAATAACCATTCATTGGCCGAGGCAGACCGTGTTGTGACCGGATTGGAAGGGTTGCCAATGATTTGGTTGGGTGGGTGAGATCGAATCCATTTGGTTGTATGAGGAAGTGGTTGAGCAGTCATGGTTCTGGAATTTTCATCCACGTATTGACCAAGGGGAAGATCTTGCACAGATTCTAAGGCTGGTGAAACGTCGGTAGAAAGTTCCCTTGACGTGGTAAACGGTTGAGTTGTGGAGGATGATGGTTCCGGATTTGATGTAGTGTGAGGGGTTGTTTTGGTTAAACGTGTTTGGAGAGGTTGAGCGACTTCACTCGGAGTGGGTAGGCTCGTTTGAGGGATGGGGGAATTGACAGTAGGGTTGGTCGAATTAGGAGTTGGAGAGATAGTGGGGGATTCGGTAACTTCCAACGTTGGGGGGGTTCAGTTGTTGTCTCGAAATTCGTTCCGAGGTATTCGGTGTACATGTGCTGGAACAGATTATCCAAATCGGATGTTGAAGTTTGATTTGGAGTAGTCGGGTTTTGAGTAGGTTCCGAACCGAGGTGTTCGAAAGCTAACACGCCAGTGATAAACGGTTCGGTACTAGGAGGTTCGAAAATCATTTCTACTTTTGTGCCGAAGTGGACATTTTCACTCTTGGTGACGCACCTTGCATTCTTGAAGTAGAATCTAAAAGGCAGAGGTATTTGGCGAGTAACCCAGAAAATAGGCTTCATCGGATTTGGGTTGCAACTTTCCAAGATTGTTGTTATCATTCATAACAAAACATCGTCCGCCAAATGTATGAAGATGATGGAGGGAAGGAATTCGTTTGTTGATTAGCTCATACGGTGTCTTGTTGAACCTTTTGTTGATAATCGACCCGTTTTGAGTGTAGCATGCGGTTTGAATGGCTTCGGCCCAGAGATGATATGGAAGTTTGGAATAAGCGAGCATTGTACGAGCAACTTTGACTAGCGTACGGTTCCGGCGTTCCACGACACCATTCTGTTGGGGAGTTCTTAGTGCGGAAAACGTATGCGTGATGCCCACAGAAGTGAAATAGGTATCAAGCGTGCGGTTTTTGAATTCGGTGCCATTATCCGTACGAATCGTTTGGACAGAAAGCTCCAGTCTAACTTGAATGTTCTTCAAATGCGATAATTGAGTCAGGAGCTTCGTCCTTCGATCGAAGAAATTTTACCCAAGTGTACCTAGAATAATCATCCACCATCACGAAAATGTACTTCTTTCCGTGGATGCTTTGAGTTCTCATGGGACCACATAAGTCCATGTGTATCAGTTGAAGAGGATGTGTCGTGTTGTGTTCTAATTTTGGTTTGTGAGAAGCCTTCTTCATTTTGCCCATTCGCAAGCACCACATAAGTGTGACTTCTCGAATTTCATCTTTGGTAGACCGGAGACTAACCCTCTACTTGCGAGTTTACGAAGATTTTTGAAGATTAAGTGGGATAGTCTGTGATGCCATAACCAGTTTTTCTCTTTGTCTACCTTTGAGAGAAGACAAATGTCAGTGGGTGGTTTAACCGTTGACAGATCAATGGTGTAAAGGTCAGACTTGCGGGTTCCGGTAATCAACTCTTGACCTTCATATGTTCGAACACAACATCTTTCGGTACGGAAATTTACTTTAAGTTCCTTGTCACAGAATTGACCGATACTTAGTAAATTGTGACCAAGTCCTTTGACATAAGAGACTCTTGAGATTGTAAGATTATCATTGATAATATCGCCATATCCTTTGATGGGTAAGAAATGATTGTTCCCAAATCGTACCGAGCCGCCTCGTTTTTCAACATAATTGGCAAGAAGCTCCTTCTTTCCGGTCATGTGCTTGGAGCATCCAGAATCTAAGTACCACACATGACCAGCCTGCAAAATTTAAAAAGATTTAGGTACCCATCTGTAAATGGGTCCTTCGGGGTTAGTTGGCTTGGCAACCTTTGGCACCCAAGTGAATTGGGGTTTCGGTGCCGAAGTCAAGGGCCTCTTGGGAACCCACTTATAAACAGGTTTATAATGAAATCAATTGTATGAATTATGCACATCATGAAAACGATTATTACCATAAGCATTCAGACGCACAAAGTCATTCACACCACAATTTGAGCAACATATTTTATTTCTAGAAAATTGAATCAAATGTTTGTACGAATGAATAGTAGATGGAAAATGAAATTTGCGACTATTCCTAGCAACATCGGGAAAACTATGTTTATTGTGGGAAGATGACTTTGATGTGCCTTTGCCTCTTTCCACCCAGATTTGTTTTGTCTTTAAAGAGCGTAGAGCTGAAACATTAATAGGAGTTTTATGAGCAAGTAAAATTTGAGAAATAATTTGTGTAGGTGTCTTTGTTTGAGATGATTCGGGTTTTGAAAAACTTGTGGAACATTCATCCTCAACAGTTGGAATAGACACGGATTCAATCGGCTTCTTACATTTATCAATAAACTCCTCGTGACTTAGAAGTGTGGGATTGAAATCAAAAACATTAATAGATACATTTTCATGATCCGAGAAGTTATGTTCAGAAGAGTTAGTGCTATCCAGTTCATCCAACTCTTTATCCACTTCTTCTTGAGTGGGGGAATAGATATGTTTCAGAGGACAATAATTTGGATCAATTTTGAAGTAAGGTTCATAATCATCCAAGTAAGAGCTAACAAACGCTTTACATGAGGATATGTTTGATTCAGTTTCAATCTCGGGTTTTAATTGTAAAACTTTTTTTCTAGTAGTTGGATTTTTGTGATTAAGGCATCCTTTTCTTTTTCCGAGGAAGAACGTTCAGTTTCCAACACCTTTTCTAGTTGAACTATTTTCTTTTCTAAAAATAAGGTGGGAATATAAGGCTTATATTCCGGAGGGTTGGTTTGAAGTTCTTCGTCGAAATATGAGGGAAAATAAGTAGGTGGAAGAGTTTCACTTGAGGATGCCTTTTCTACTTCTTTCGGATAGCAAAAAGGAATTTGATGGAACTTGTGATTTTTCCGATTCCAATCTTCCCGTCTTTCCACTTTGGGATTAGACTTCATAAATTGAATTTTAAACTCTGGACCAAGGTCTAGATATTCAAATTTGTAGAGAGTTGGGGTGTTATATAAGGCCTTTGCCAATCTTTTGGGATTGTCAAATCCTAGACCTGCCTTTGAACATAACTCCTTTGGAGCAATTAAATGTATTGTTTGTTCACTTTGTCCTAATTTGTACAATTTGACTTCCAAGGTTTTGAGTTTGTTGAGAAGGTCTTCTTTTTGATTTGTGACTAACTTAAGTTTAGACAACAAAGCTTCGACCTCATTTTCGAATTTGTTAAATTTTTTTGTGAGGTCGGAGTTTTGTTGTTTAAGTCGAGTATTTTTGTTTGTTAAAACATCATTTTTGGTTTGTATGTTGAGCACATCACTCTTATAGTTGGCAATCTCGGACGTGGCTAGAATGAGTTGGTTATGATTATTTTCTAGACGTGCCTCTAATTTGGAAACTGAGAGTTTCTCGGTTTTCAATTTAGAGTTAAGATCTTTCAATTGAGAGTTTAACAAATTCATTTGAGAAAGAAAGTGCTCATAGTCAGAATGACTTACCTCAGGTGAGTCGGAAGCGTTGGTTGACGAGTCGTCATCATTAGGATCAGAGTAAGCCATTAAACTGAAATGAGCTTGAATTTCTTCGTTCGGTTCATCGTTGTCGTGATGTAGAAAGTAATCGTCTTCCGCCATTAGCACTTTACCAGCTTCCTCTTGCTTGGCAAGCATGAGTTTGTACGTGAAATAGTTGGCATCTTTGACCACGGTTTTCTTGCATTCACGAGCGTAATGACCCGTTTTTCCACAGTTATAACACAAACTCTTTTCGCCTTTAAATTTGTCTTCATGTTAAGCCGGTGGGCGGGTATCTTCTTTCTTTTGTTTTGGCTCGAAAATGGCTTTTCGTTCGAAGTTTTTGGGTCCCGAAGCAAAGCGTAATTGATTGTTATTCGGACGGCGAGAGAACTTACGTTGAAAGGATTGTGTGAGAAAAGCCAGTTGTTGATGAAATTGGGCTATCTCGGGATCGTCATATTCTTCCTCTTCTGGATCTGGTATGTTCTCTTGAGGTATGCTTCGATCGTAAACTTTTCTTCTTTGGCCATTAGGGCGATCGGTCGGGAGTCTTTTTGGCTTTGCGGTTTTCTTCCATAACTTCGAGAACTTCCGCTTCATCTTGTTGTAGTCTCATAGACCTCGTGAAGATCGAGTTCAGCAAGAAATTTGTTGTGTTTGATTTGATTGGCAAATCGGCGCCATTCCGGTTGAAGATTACTAACAAACTTCACGTTGTTTTCGATATTTGACTTGCGTATCTCGTTTTTGCTTAGTTCGTTGATTAGGTAAACGAAACGAGTGTATGTGTCAGTGAGACTTTCATCTTCCTTCGCTTTGAACTCCTCGTATTGAGTAATACAATTTGTAATCTTCATTTGTGTACCGATTTTCGTACCGAGCATATACTTCTCGATTTGCTCCCACATGCCTTTTGCCGTTCTTTTGTGACTATCTATACTCATGTATATATCATTCGGAATACTGAGTAATAGAAATGAACGAGCAAGTTGATCTCCTTTTGTCTTTTCGTTTCCGCATCGGTATATTTACTCTTGGGCTTGATTTCTCGTCTAACCTCAATAGGAGGATCATTGTTAGGCATAGCAGGAGTGTCATGATATAGGACAGGCGGAGGGCCTTCCTTTATGGAGCGCATGATATCCTCGGTAAAATCGTTTCTCTCAACAAAATCCAGAAAACGATCTTTCCATTGGGGATATTCCCCTCGGAATAGAATTGGAGGTCTTGTGTCGGTACCGATGGCCATAGCTTCCCGTGAAGTCATTGTACTTGATTTTATTCAGATCTCGATCATAAAGTTTTGAAAAAATTCTGAGAATTCGCGAATTGAAGATTATATCTCGGGTAATTATGCTTAGTGTTTTATCGAGTGATTGAGATGCGATAACAATGAATATCGAGTATTTGAGTTTACCGAGTAAAGAGGATCGATTAAAAAGAAATATCGGGTAAGATATATAAGGTGAAAAGATATATCGGGTCACCTAAAGTCGACAAAAACTCAAGATTGGTTGTTTATCGGGTTACCTAGACGCGATAAAAGCTAAAGTAATGTAGGTTAAAGCCGAGAATTTTTTTTTATTAGCAGATGCGATAAAACAAGGAAAAAAAATATGTTTTGTTCTTTTAATCGATGAACCTGAAAGCTAAGACACGAAGGTTTCTTGACCAAAAGATCTAGTCTTTTTAAGGAAAAGAACAACTAAGTTCTCGTGTTCCAGATTTTCTCACTTAAGGTTACTGGAAACATCCTAAGGCTTAAGATGTTTACTAGAGGATTCTTTATCCAGAAAAGCTGCAGGAATCAAAAGACCCTGAGTTTTCTGTTGAAAAAGAATAGCAAAAGTAATGCTAAAATAAGCGAAAGTGGTTTGCAGATTAACAGTGAAAACAAATTTGTAAAAAATTTGAAGTTTTATCAGCTGCTATTGATGCGATTAAAATTAAAGTTTTGAATGAATGTCGGCTGGCTTATGGCGATAAAACAGCAAAAAGAAAAGAAAACAAAACGTGACTCGAGAAAAATAAAAATTAACCTGTTTATCGATTAATACTACTGGGTTTGAGACTCGATTAAACTTAAAGAAAGAAATTGATAAGAACAGATATCGAGTCTAATCAGGGTAGGTATGGTGCGATAAAAGATAAACAAAAAGGGTGTTTGGGGTTTTGTCGGGTAAGCCTATGCGATAAAACACCAAAACAGCAGTTACGAAAATTTTACCTTTTGTTTCGCGAATTCGATCAGAATCAGTCCAAATCTTAGATCGTTTGGCTCTGATACCACTTGTTGATCCCAGTGTATCAAGTACAAGACAGAAAACAGATTTAAAGCAATAATAATTGTAAATCAATTAAGAAAAATAATGAAGAACTTCATAATTCATATCTCCTATTTGTGAATGTCAATACAATGTAAGCACAAAATATCTATAGCTCTCTCTCTCTCTCTCTCAATATATGAAGTACTCTCTAATGAGTGATCTAAGCCTTTATATATACTAGAGAGTTTTAGTTGAATAAGGAATTTTTATAGATTAAGGTCAACTAAAGTTGCCTTAATTACAAAAGCTTATCCATTTCTTATTTTACACTTTTGGCACATTCTTTCAAGGATTCTACAAAACTAGAAGTCCTAACATGTCTCATCAAATTACAGCAACAAGGATTAAGAAGAAATCTACAATGTATAATAATGTTGAGAAAGCCCATTTAAAAATTAATAGACGTGCTCTAACTCTTTTCACAATGACCCTTCCTAATGAGATATTCAATAGGGTTGACAGTCTTACATCTGCCAAAGCTATGTGGCATGAAGTTGAAGCACAGATGCAAGGAAGTGCTAATTCTCAGGAACAAAAGCTTAATATCTGTATAGGCATATATGAAGGATTTAAAGCAAAAGACAGTGAATCTCTGACTGACACATACATACAACAGATTCAACAACATACTAAATGATCTTAGGAGAAATGGGGTTCAGAAGCTAACTTCTGAAATCAATAACAAGTTTTTGAAAAACTTAGGATCTGAATGGGAGTGCTTCACTGATACTATGGTTACTAGGAACTCGTCTTGGAAGACTATTCATCAAACATAGGAATCTTGTATCAACAAGAGGACAAGATCAAATCCAGACAAAGTGAAAAGAAGAAAGCAAGTGACTCCTTAGCTCTTCTTACTAACTCAATAAATAATCAAAGAGCTACTCCTCCTCCTACAAAAGTATGTGAACTTCCAGTAATGGAAAATCTAACTGGATATGAATATGATGAAGAAATGAAAAAGATGGGAGAAGGAATTGCATTTATGACTAATCAGTTCGATCTGAAATACAACAATACATATAAAAAGGGAGGAAATGTAAAACCTGCTGCTACTGCTATTGGGTCAGAGATCAAAGTTCAGAAGGAAGAAAAGAAAGATGAAAGTGAACCAACAAGATGTTTCAACTGTGGCAAACCTGGCCACTTTGCTAGACAATGCAAAATGCCAAAGGTAAAGAACACTACTTACTATGAAAAAAAGCAGCTTTGTCAAAGGAGAAAGAAACAAATTCTGCTTTGTTCACTAAGTATGAAGAGGATTGGCTCACTTGGTCTGATGATGAATATGATGAGGAGGTAGCTCATTATGCAGTAAAGTGCTATATGTGCCAAGAGCACCCTGAATCTTTTCATGATCATGATTCTGAGGTACCATCTTCTTTAGAATATTCTTCGGAACTTAATTTGCAAAATCAAATTTCACAAATGAACTCTAAATTTGAAGATCTAAGCAAAAAGATAAACGGTGAAGGCTTTTGGTCAACAAATTTAGAGAGAAAAGTTAAATTTACAAATTAAACTGCATAAATGCAAAAGAGCAAGTTAACAAAATTTCTGAAGAAAAATATGTATTAAGTGAAAATGTCAATATTCTGACTATGAGGATAGACAATGGAAAATCTGAAAAAGAGGTCTTAACAGTCGAATTGGATTTTTTTAAATAAAGAAAGAACTGAATTGTACAAAAAGGTTAAAGAGTTAAAAGATCTAAATTTCAAAAGAGGTCAAATTGAGCAAACTTTAAATCTGTTAACAAGTCAAGTCCAAAACTCAATATTTTATAATGCTAAAGCAGGTTTTGGGTATAATGAAAATTTAATTTTGAAAAGTGCACCTTCAAAATTATATTATCTTTCAAAAATGTCAGTTTTTGATGAAGGAATTAAAGGTGTTGTACCAAAACCTGTTGATAACACATTGCTTGAAAGAAAACTTTAGAAAAAAGGTTTGTAAAATCTTAGACTCTTTTTAGAAATGAAAATTCTGGAACTTCAGAAGAATCAAAGATTGAAAAATTTTCTGATGCATTAAAAGAGAGATCAGGAGTCAATTCTGAGGAAATTTCTGAAGTACCCTCTGAGGAAATTTCTAAAGAAACATCTGATGAAATCTCAGAACAGTCATTTGAAAAAGTCAGAAGTAAATATTATTAAAATTTATGAGACAGATAATTCTAATGAAAATTCTGAAGAAACCTTTGAAGAATTTAATAAAACTTTAGGTATCTGTTTTGATGAATCTGAAAATATTATGAACAATCCAGATTCAACAGAAAATAACATGAACATTAATTCTGAAAAGCTTTCAAATTAAATGATTTTGTTCAAAATATGTCTAGAGACAAATTTTCAAAATTAATTAAATGCTACTTATATTAAAGATGAAGGTGATAATGATATATGTGAACCTATGGTTGCTGTTATTAACAAAGAAGGATACACTGTTTTTAAATCAAAATCTTCTTTTGTTGAAGGTGACAAACTAAAATCTGAAGAACCCAAAATACGTTCAGAAATGTTTGGTTATGTATTCTTAAAAGAAGAATATAATAACAAACCAACTTCTGAATGCAAACAAGATACTTCAGATTTAAATGTGTGGACAGTTCCATACTAATTCAGAATTTGAAAATCTACCTAATACAGGAACTTCTGAATTACCACCATCTTCGTTCAATTTCAGAGTTAAACATTTTGAAAAAGGACAATCTTAAAATTCTAAACCTGATGTACAGTTCAACAAGAAAAAGATTAAGAAGACTAAACAAGATATTTCAAATTCTTCAAAATCAACAATAACTAATCCCCATTTCTTGTCTTTTTCAGAGCAGTCCTCTTCAGTTTGGAGGAAGAAAGAGTCAAGCCTATCACACAAAGACAAAATAGATAAGATTGATTCATGTAATGATGTACCTTATGTTAGAGCAATGAATAAAAAGAAACCTTTTGTTAAACATTCTCATGTTGTTCATTCATGTCTTTGTCATAATTTACTAAAAAAAGCTTGAGAATACTATTCATTGTGATAATTGTGGTCTTCCTTCAAACTAAACTCAGAAAAGAAACAGAAATTTCCAAAGAGATTTGCCAAGATTGCTCAATCTAAAATCTCTAAATCATATAATAATGATAAATCGGTGATAAAAAGAGATAAAAAAGAAAATTTTGAAGTTTTACCTCAGAAAATACAGAAAGTCTGGAACTCAAATTTCAGACTTCCCTCTTTCATAACTAATCTGAAATGACCTATTTTCAAATGGGTACCTAAATCCAAGTAATTGTTTCTGCAGATCTGTCATGTGTGGGTCTTAGATTCTAGATGTTCAAGACACATGACACCATTCAAGGATCTTCTGGTTGACTATACTGAAAGAAATGGTGGAACAGTCAGTTTTGGAAACAATGCTAGGGGATATATAAGAGGCTATGGAACGTTCATCAAAGGATATGTTACTGTGATGAAAGTATTTTATGTTATAAGCCTAAAACATAACCTGTTTACTATTAGTCAATTCTGTGATAAGCTATGCATTGTTCATTTTGACATTGCACTATGTCATAACTGAACTCTGAGAAGAATGAAATATTGACAGCTTACAGAGATGGAGATATTTAGACAACCACTTTCACAGAAGATGGTCAACTTAAAAGGAGTGTGTTATATGTTTAAACCTGTTCTTGAAGAAGGATGGCTTTTGCAAAAAGGATGTCACATTTGAACTTCAAATCCATTGATGATTTGGCAAAACAAAATGTTGTTATTGGATTACCAAAAATAAGGTTTCAGAAGAACACCTTGTGTTCTGCATGTGAAATGGGCAAAATGAAAATAAGCTCTCATAAGTTGAAAATGAATACATCATGCAATTCTCGATTAGAAATGGTTCATATGGATCTTTGTGGTCCTATGAGAACTCAAAGTTTAGGACGAATGAAATATATCTTGGTCATAGTAGATGAATATTTAAGATATACATGGGTTGAATTTCTCAGACAAAATCTGATGCTCCAGAAGTTATTATTACATTTCTGAAGAGGATTCAAGTTCTTATACAACTACCGGTACAAAAGCTCAGAAGTGACAATGGCATAGAGTTCAGAAATGCTCAAATAGAAACATTTTTAGACTCTGTTGGTATTTCACATAATTTTTCTTCTATAAGAACTCCACAACAGAATGGGGTAGTTGAAAGAAAGAACAGAACTCTGGTTGAAGCAACTAGGACCATGTTAGCTTATTCAGAGTTTCCCATGTACTTGTGGGCTGAAGCTATTGCAACTACTTGTTTTACACAGAACAGGATTTTATTAAACAAAAGATTTTTTTAAAATTCTTATGAACTAATTCATAAAAGAAAGCCAACAATTAAATTCTTTCATATTTTTGGATGCATGTTGTTGAAACCCAGAGTAAGCAACAATAAGGTAATCAACAGAGATTTAATTGCAAAAATTAACAGAGTAAGCGGAAGAACAATCTACTGTATTCAACAATAAGGTAATCAACAACGATAAACATTTAAACAATTCAATTTAATGAAGAAAGATGTTGAAGATCCAATTGATTCGATAAGCTGATGATTACAATACTGAAGAACAATTTCTCTCTCAATATAGGAATTCTCACCTATCTTCTCTCTCTCTCTAAAACCACACTTGTAAAATAAGAAATGAAATCTATTTATACTATAGTCAGAGAGAAAGTCAATGCATCAGCCAATAAAGAAGAGACACGTCAGGGAATATTGTAACAAATTCTGTTGAGCATAAGTCATATGAGTGTCCACGTCAGCAAGCGCGTGAGCTGGGAATAACCGCTGATTCACAGAGGTCCACAGAGGTTGTCCAAGCCTCTGGGAGCATCTGTGTTCTTAACACAGAGAAATTCACGGCTCTAGCATCTTCTGGATAAGCTTAACAATAACACTTAAGATTTCTGATTACATACTTTTACATAAAGAAATATTCTAACAATCTCCCCCTAAGTATGAATCAGAAAACAAAAGAAATTACAATAAAATTACAGAAATGAAATCAAAAAGGAGCATCTGGATGAAGCTTTATAATCTTTTGAAAAATATCCATTAGCTTCATCATCTTCTGTAAGCTTTCGAGTTTGAGACAGATTTTTCTTGCCAGAACTCTTTCACCTTGTTCAACTGTCTGTTCATCCTTTAACAAAGACGTGTAACCTCTGATGAGCTCAACAACTTCTGCGGAATATTTATGGGCTTCACTAACTCTGAAGAAGCACTTTTGTGTTTGTGTTTGTCTCCTGAACACGACCCCCACTTCTGGTGTAGTTAGAATTTTTCCAACAGGAAACATATCTACTTCTCTGAGCTTCGTGGTGATTGTGACTTGCTCCGTTAAAGTAGCCTGCAGAGATGAGATTAAGGAGCTTTGGGCTTTAAGCTTTGTGTTAACCTTTTGTTCATGAGTAACAAGGGCTTCTTTTAGATCCGCCACAGATCCCTTGACATTATCAACAAATGCTTGGAACGCAACATTTGTGACATAGTCTTGGGTGGTAACCGGTGCATCTCCAACACATGGAGCCCCGTTTCCCTCGCCAGAGGGGCCTTCATTCACTCCTGTTTTGACGTTTATCGTGGAAGGACTTCCACCCTGTCCTCGAGAGCCCTGGTTAGTGGAACTCTCTTCGGGTGTTCTGACTACTTCGGCTTCGTCCTCATCATCAGAGGATGAGGAGTCGAAAGTAGTGTGCTTACCTTGAGCAATGGCAAAAACGCCGGTAAGTGGTGCATCCTCTGGCTGTAACCCCTCTGATGGGATTTCATGAGCCTCTATAATACCAGAGGGTATGGACGTACCCTCTGGGATCCCTATTTCTGTGTTGGCCACGAAGGCTTCAACATGTGTAGTTCTGGTCGAGATCTGAGTTGAAGGATCTCTTATTGCTTCATCATCATCCTTCTGAGAGGATGAAGATGGAAGAATTGAGTATCCGTTTCCCTCCTTTTGCTGCTAGGAGGCCTACGCCACATAGAAACTGTCTACCTTGATTCCCCGGAAGTGCTTGAGACAGAGATTATAAGACCCTCTACTCGGTTAGGTTCTGGGCGGTTTGGACTGGGTTGTCCTTTTTCAATGAATGTCGATGTGTTGGCATCGACTTCAGCAGATGTGGTTACCCTGGTTGGACTCGGAGAGGTTCTCACAAATGTGTCTCGGTGGACATCTTCTGTGGCTGCTCTTAAAAGAGCATCCGGATGGGTAGAATCTCTCTGGTTGTCACTCGAATTCTTTTCAAGCTCATCCTCACCAGACCCCTCACTTCCTACTTCTGACTCTAAATGCTCAGGAATAGGTATTCTCGGTTCTGAGTATACCAGTGAGCTTCTACAAGATTAGATTGGGGAGAGTAGAAGGAATAAGGTCTAGCATGTACCTTGATAGTTCGCGATGATGTGGGTAACCAGCATGATCCACAGTTGGTTTGTCAAAGGTTTTCTCGATTGGTGTTAATCGATTGGGTTTTCAAAAAGAATTAAAATCGATCAATTGAAAATATTAAAATAAATCAATTAAAAGTTTTAATTAAAATCGATCATTTAGTCAGGATAAAAAATGTGTAAGTGACTAAATGATGGTTTTGTATTTAATAAGTAATTTTTAAAGAACAAATTTAAGTGATTCAAGATATTATGATGAACCTTGAAGGCAAGAGTTAATTCATAAATTCTTGAGTCAAGAAAATTTCTAAGTTAAAAAGAACTTAAGAAATAGCTCCCTATCACAGAGTTTGAAAAGTATTTGAGCTCTGGATATTTGGAGACTTTGAATCTCATAGATCAGAGCTCCCCCTTGAATGATGGTTTGTTCTGTTGCTCCCCGTTGAGTTCTGCAATGATAAGCTCCCCCTAGAACTATGCTTGGATCAAAAAGTAAGAATATCGAGCATTCTTTTTGCACAGAGGCACACAGAGACTTCTGTGGGGTTCTGGATGGTGCAATCAGAGCCTAGTAGAGACCTCTGGGTGATTCTGGGTTATTGAAAAATTAAAGACAAGGATAGAAAAGTAAAGACATGTGAAACATATAACCATGCAAATCTTGAAGATTTGAAGTAGTTATATATTTAACATGCCCAACTTACTGATTAGAAAATTAAATCTCTTCTCATCTAGAGCTTTTGTAAACAGATCAACAAGTTGGTAATCAGTGGAGACAAAAAACATTTCAATGGTTCCTTTCTTCACATGATCCTTTATAAAATGATACCTGACATCTATGTGCTTGGTTTTTGAGTGCATCACTGAGTTTTCAGTTATTGCTATGGCACTCTCTGAGTCACAGAGGATGGGAATCTTATCATATATCAAGCCATAGTCTCTAAGTTGGGTTTTCATCCAGATCACCTGTGAGCAACAACTTGCAGCGGCTATATACTCTGCTTCTGCTGTAGAGGTTGAAACACAGTTCTGCTTTCTGGAAGTCTAACTTATTAAACGATTTCCCAGAAGTTGACAGCTACCAGAGGTGCTTTTTCTGTCCAACTTACATCCTGCATGATCTGAGTCAGTGTATATAATAAGATCAAATGACGAAGTCTTTGGATACCAGAGACCCAAAGAGGGTGATCCTTTGAGGTATCTGAAGATTCTTTTTACTGCAGCCAAGTGAGATTCTTTTGGATTGGCTTGAAACCTAGCACAGAGACAAGTGGCAAACATAATATCTGGTCTACTAGCTGTCAAGTACAGAAGTGATCCAATCATTCCTCTATAACTCTTAACATCTACTGGTTTCCTAGAGTGATCAGAATCTAGTTTGGTGCTGGGAGAGATTGGTGTTTTCATGGAAGTGACATTTTGGAATTTAAACTTTTTGAGCATATCAGAAACATATTTGGCTTGATTTATGAAAATTCCAGATGGGTCTGTTTTACTTGAAGTCCTAGAAAATAGTTTAACTCCCCCATCATGCTCATTTCAAATTCACTTTCCATTAGTTTTGAAAACAACTTTACTTCTGATTGATTAGTGGAACCAAATATGATATCATCCACATAGATTTCTACAACAGTTAACGTACCTTTGCCTCTTTTGATGAACAGGGTGGTGTCAACTTTACTTTTTTCATAGTTATGTGTGATCATAAATTTTGACAGACGGTCATACCATGCTCTGGGGGCTTGTTTCAGACCATACAGAGCCTTGTCCAGAAGGTAAACGTAGTCTGGATGTCGTGCATTTTCAAAGCCTGGAGGTTGTTGCACATACACCTCTTCTTTGAGATTTTCATTAAGAAAGGCACACTTTACATTCATTTGATATACTTTGAAGTCCCTTTATGCTGAGAATGCCAAAAATAACCTAATTGCCTCCAATCTTGCAACTGGAGCAAATGTCTCATCATAATCAATTCCCTCTTCTTGGCAGTATCCTTTTGCCACCAGTCTTGCCTTGTTTCTAATTACTATCCCGTCTTCATCTCTTTTGTTTCTGAAAACCCATTTTGTGCCAATTGCTGTCACATTCTCTGGTAATGGCACTAGTTTCCAAACTTTATTTTTCTCAAACTGGAGCAACTCCTCTTGCATTGCATCAATCCAGCTTGGATCTCCTAATGCTTCATCAACCTTCTTGGGTTCTATCATGCTTAGAAAGTTTACATAAAAAGATTCATTTGCCGTTGCAGATCTTGTTTTTACTCTTCTAGAGGGATCACCAATGATTTGTGATGGAGGATGATCACTTGTCCACTTCGTCATTCTCTTGTCTGTGGAATTTTAGTGGCTTGAATCTCAGTTTCTGGTTGAGCTTCCTCTGGAATTGAACTTGGTATTTCTGTTGAATTTGAGGTTGATGGTTCTGTATAAGGTTCAGCTTCTGGGATCTGTTCGGGTTCATCCATTTGCACAGAATCTTGGATTGGTTCCTCTTGAAGATCAGAGATTGGTATAGATGATACTTCTTCTGTGTCTTGAAATTCAGGAGTGGCTGGACCAGAATTAATTACCCCAGAGGTTTGAAGGACTTCTGGAATATTCAATGCTGTTCTTCTGGTAAGAGATTCAGATGGGATTTCTTCTCCGAGGAAATCGTTGAATATTGTATTGATCTCTGTTTCTCTGCTACCTGAAAGATAGTCAGAGGTAACATTGTTAAGATTGAGTTCTGAGTTGGAGAAATCAGAAGTCAGTTGATCATCAAAATCAACATTTATGCTTTCCATGACCATTTTTGTTCTTAAATTGAAAACTCTGAAAGCTCTTGAATTTAAAGAGTATCCTAAAAATTTAGTTTCATCAGATTTCTTATCAAACTTGCCAAGTTTATCACGGTCATTTAGAAGAAAGCATTTACATCCAAAAACATGCAAAAAAATCTATTGTTGGTTTTCTGTTGTTAATCAACTCATATGATGTTTTCATATGCCTCTTTACTATGATAGATCTGTTTTGGGTAAAACATGCTGTAGCTACTGCTTCTGCCCAGAAGTGAGTGGGCATTTTTGATGCTGCCAGCATTGTTCTGGCTGCCTCCACCAAGGTGCGATTTCTTCTCTCTACAACTCCATTTTGTTGAGGAGTTCTAACTGCAGAGAAGTTTTGGGAGATTCCTTTGTGTATCATGAACTCGTCCAGTTTAGCATTTTTGAATTCTGTGTCATTGTCACTTCTGAGGTTCTGAATTTTGCAATCAAGTCTGACTTGAAGTCTTTTCATCATGTTAATTAGGATAATTGGCACATCAGATTTTAACCGAATGAAAGCGAGCCAAGTATACCTGGAAAATTCATCAATTAGCACAAGGATATACTTTTTCCCAGATAGAGATTGTACAGAGATTGGACCACAGAGATCCACATGGAGTAGTTGTAAGGGTCTTATGCAAGAATGATCAGTCTTTGTTTTGTGGGAAGCCCTTTTGATTTTTCCCATTTCACAAGCAGGACAGAGATGATCTTTTTGAAAGCGAATGTTTGGGAGCCATTCAACTAGACCATGTTTGATAAGAAGTTCAAGGTTCTGAAAATTGAGATGAGACAATTTATGATGCCATAACCAAGCAACTTCACTCTTTTTGGAAAGCAGACACAAAGTTTCTTTTCCATCCTTGGAGGTAAAGTTCATCATGTATAAGTTACCTTTCCTATCTGCTCTCCACAGTTCTTCACCTGCCTTAGATAACAAGTAACAATTTTCATCAAACAGAACTAACATTTTTGCATCACAGAGTTGACTAACACTTATAAAATTATGTTTAAGACCAGAGACATGGGCTACTCTTGATAAAGTAACATTACCTTCCTGTAGTGTTCCATAGCCCTTAATTTGACCCTTACCATCAACTCTAAAAGTTACAGCTCCACCAGATTTGTCTTTGAATTTGGAGAGTAAGTTTCGGGTTCCAGTCATGTGCCTCGAGCATCCAGAGTCAAGATACCAGATGTGCATACGCTGGGTCTGCACATAGAATCAGAGAGATTTAGGAACCCATTTCATAATGGGTACCTTAATGTTAGCTATTGGATTCATTGCAGAGTTTCTCTGTGGAAACGATGGTTTTCTAAAATGTTCAGATCCTCTGGGTTTTGTTTCAGAGGTTTCTGGTTTTTGAAATCTTTGCTTCTGGTTATTATAGTAACTTTTCTTGGGCTTATCAGAGAAATAGCCATATGATTTAGAGAAAAATTGTTTTAACTTTAAGAACAAATAAAAGCATTCAGAGTTCTAAGACAAAAAAGAATTCATGGAATTTTCATTTCTGATATGATAATTACAATAGTTCTTATTTGAATCTATTCTAGCATCGAAATTTTTAAATTCCTTATCTAGTCTAGATTTATTTCTCTGAACTCTTGAATTTATCTCCGTTGGCTTTCTCTGATTCTCTTTAACTTGAGCTTTCGAATGATTCACTGAAACATGAGAAGCAGATGAGTTAGAATTCCATTTAGCTTTTTGTTCGGTTGAAAACTTTGGCTTCTGAGAAGTTTGACCAGAGAACTTGAAGTTGGAGTTTTGCTTGAAAACAGGTGTTCTTTTTGCCTTTTCTTTTTCAAGCTCAAGACTTGTTTTAGCTTGAATACACATCCCAAGGAAATCTGGATGAATAGGAAACTTTTCTCTTTGTATCTTTGGGGGTACAGAAGAATTTGGTATCCCATTAGAAAGTTTAGAAGCTTCTGGGCCCGCAGCTCTGACTTCTGTGAATTCACATGGTTTTGTTAAAGAATCATTTTGAATCGTGAATTCTTTTTCAGAAGTATTGATCTCTTGATTTACAAATTTTAGCAAGAGAGCTTCAGAACATTCAAAGAAATCAGAGTCCTGATCATTGTTTTCCCAGGGATAGAATTGGAGTTTATCCTTGTCTTGACTTTCCGAAAGATTTAGGTCAATGAAGAAACAGGGAGTTATCTCTGGAGGTTTTGAAAGGACATCATCAGTTTTTGAATTTTCATTGAGGAAGCATTCATTCATTGTTTGAAGAATGTCTTGTTCAAAGATTGATGCAAATTCTGACAACATGCTATTTTCCAGGGTTTCAATGATGTCTTTTTCAAACATAGATCTTAAAATCTCTTCTGCATGCCTGGGTATAAAAGCATCAGCTTCTGGGTTTAAAGTTAATTGAGAGAAGGCTCCAAACATAAAGATATCGTTCTTCTTCTGGACATGCTTTAGATTGACTTGAGCTTTTGGTCCAGATGAGCATCTTATGTTTTTGAATTTTAACCTTCTGGGACTATGTCCATTCTCATACTTGGAGCGTTTAAAAGCTGATTTTTGGTATATGATCGGAAAATCGGATTTTTGTTCCTTACCCATGAAAAATACAGAAGTTAATGTGGATCTCTTTTTACACGTGTAGGGATCCAGATCCTCGAAACCAAGGCCTGTTTTCCCTACTTGTGTATTGATCTTATCATGCACCTTTTGAGCTTCTAAATAATTTTTAATTTGAAGCTTGTTTTTCTCAAGTTCTATGTGCATGACCTCCCTTTCTTTTACCCAGTAATTAGAAATAGCGACAGAGTTTAATCTATCACTTTCTTTATCTTTAATTTCTCTGTCCTTTTCCTTCAGAAGTTGTTTAAAATTTGCAATCTCTTCTTTGAACAGAGTCTCTGTGGATTTGTGTCTTTGTAAAATGTTTTCAAAATCCACAAAGAGTTCTTGTTTTTCTTTTATTGCTATGTTCATTTCTTTCTGGTAAATATCTCTTGCCCTTTTTGTTTTGGAAAGAGATATTTCAAGCTCTTTTCGAACTCTCTTTTCATCTACAAGTTTCTGTTTTAGTTTTTCAAATTCAAAAGTTAAGTTTAAAACTGTGTTTTCAAGTTCAGAGGAATTAGAAGTGATGCAAACCGGAGTCTCAGAGGGTTGATCTTCTGAGTCTGTCATAGCCATTCCACAGAGGATGTCTTCTTCTCCACTGGATTTGTCAGATATCCAGTTCTCTTGCTCAGCAAACTTTGCCCTTTCTGTGCGATTGTATTTGTACTTATTTTTGTAATAAGCCTTATCTTTTACTATTGTGCCCTTGCATTCCTTTGAAAAATGCCCCGGTTTTCCACATCTTTAACACACGTTCTTCTTTCCTTCCTCTTCCTTCTCTCCTTCCTTCTCTGCCTTCTGAGTTTCCTGCCTCTGGTTGTTCTCAGTCCTTGGCGCATATGGGGTGTATGTTCTGTTGTTGCCTCTGTTCCCTTGAAATGACTTGCTTCCAAATCTTCTGTTAAACTGTCTGGTTATAAGTGCCAAAGATTCAGCAAAGGCACTTATATCTTCATCTTCTGAGTCAGATGGTTCTGAGTTGACCTCTGAGACAAATGCCTTCTTTCCTTTCTTTGCATTTTCTCTTTTTCTTCCCGGATCCTTTGGCTTCGACATCGTGGCCGCAGGACCTCCAACAGTTGTTTTCTTCAGTAGAACCTCCTTCTCATGGGCTTGCAGAGTTCCATACACATCATGCAGTGACCATTCCTCAAGATCTTGATTTGCTTGAAGAGACATGGTTAGATTTGACCATTCTGGATTGAGCCTTTTTAGAAACAGAAGATTGTTCTCTTCATTTGAGCGAGCAATTTCACATCTCTTGCACATGTTAATCAGGGTATTAAACCTATGATAGGTTTGCTCAAGAGTTTCGTCAGGTAGTGTTTGAAATGCGTTATACTCGTTTAGGGCTTGTGCTCGTCTGTTCTATTTCATCTTTGAGCCTCCTTCGAATTGATTTGCTAGCTGATCCCATAATTCCTTAGCCGTCTCGCAGGAATCAAGGGATATGAAGATGTCATTTGGAAGAACCATGATCAGTAGCCTTTTTGCTTTGTTAGCAATCTCGATTTTCTCCTTGTCGTCATCGTTCCACTTTCCCCTTTCCTTGGGAACCATTTTTTCAGGAACTTCATCATTTTCAGTGGTTGCTGGAATCCTTGGGAGTTTGACCATGGGTACATAAGGACCGTTTAAGATGGTGTCATATAGATTAGTGTCCATCCCTTCCAAAAAATTCACCATCCTCACTTTCCATTGAGGATATTCTTCCCTGATCAACGTTGGGGGCTTGGTTAAGGAACCAGCAGAGAACATAGAGGTCATACCTTGATTAGTCATTTTCAGCAGAAATTTGGATGGAGGAGTTTGATATTTGACGATTAATTGAAATTGAAAATGTTAAAACAAAAACTGGAGAGATTTATGAGATGATTTAGATCTAAGATAACCACTGATTTGAAAATTTTGTATTGAATTTCACAAAATCTCGAAAAACAGGGTAGAGTGAATAACAGTAATCTAAATCGCGAGAAACAAACAAAATAGAGTAGGAATTCTCCAAAATCGGATGAGATCGACTAATCAAAAGCTTGATTAGTAGGCTCTGATACCAATTGTTGAAACCCAGATTCCCAATTTCTCTATATTCAGTAGATTTAATTGCGAAAATTAACAGAGTAAGCGGAAGAACAATCTACTGTATTCAACAATAAGGTAATCAACAACGATAAACATTTAAACAATTCAATTTAATGAAGAAAGATGTTGAAGATCCAATTGATTCGATAAGCTAATGATTACAATACTGAAGAACAATTTCTCTCTCAATATAGGAATTCTCACCTATCTTCTCTCTCTCTAAAACCACACTTGTAAAACAAGAAATGAAATCTATTTATACTATAGTCAGAGAGAAAGTCAATGCATCAGCCAATAAAGAAGAGACACGTCAGGGAATATTGTAACAAATTCTGTTGAGCATAAGTCACATGAGTGTCCACGTCAGCAAGCGCGTGAGCTGGGAATAACCGCTGATTCACAGAGGTCCACAGAGGTTGTCCAAGCCTCTGGGAGCATCTGTGTTCTTAACACAGAGAAATTCACGGCTCTGGCATTTTCTGGATAAGCTTAACAATAACACTTAAGATTTCTGATTACATACTTTTACATAAAGAAATAATCTAACACATGTGCTTTCTGCTGAATGATAAAGCCAATATGGGCAAATTTGAAAAGAAAGCTAATTCAGGAGTATTTGTTGGATATTCTTCCATATCAAAAGCTTTCAGAGTTTACAATAAACAAACAAGAACAATTACAGAAAGTATCCATGTCAGATTTGATGAACCAAGTACGACTTCTAAACAAGACAATTCAGAACTCAAGCCAATTTAGAACAAATCTTAGATATTGATGATACATCTAAAGATAAATGATACATCTATTTCTAACTCTAATAACAAGTCAACTAAAGATAAACTAGATTTGTTTTGTCAAGATATATTTGATGTTTCCATCGATATCTCTGCAGATTTTTAGGATCCATCACTTATAAGAGATAATTCAGAACCTATTTCGAAAGAACCTGTTACATCAAATATATCTGGTCCAACAAGCTCAACCTCAACTTCAGAAATTTCAATTTCTAAAACTCAACTTCCAACTTCTGAACAGATGCATTCAGAAGTTAATCCAACAGTCGAGAGAGAGAGAACTCAGATCAAATCTTAGATATTGATTCAGAAGTTCACACTCAAGCTATACTTGATGAAAATTATTCATTGTATAATGTTTCATTTGTTCAACCACTTCCAAATGTGAACAAATGGACAAGAGATCACCCAGTTCATCAAATTATAGGTGATTCCTCATGTGGAGTACAAACAAGATCTGCAACAAGAAATGAATGTCTCTATGTGAATTTTTTAAGCAACATTGAGCCTAAGAAACCTTATGAGGCACTTCAAGATTCAAACTGGGTTCTAGCTATGCAAGATGGGCTAAACCAATTTGAAAGGAAGAAAGTCTGAAGGCTCATTCCAAGACCCAAGGGCATATCTGTAATAGGAACCAAATGGATATTCATAAATAAGAAGGATGAAAATGGAATTGTTGTAAGAAGTAAAGTTAGATTTGTGCCAAGGGATATTGTCAACAAGCGAGTATAGATTATGATGAGACCTTTGCACCTGTAGCAATACTGGAGGCTATCAGAATCTTTCTAGCCTATGCAGCACATAAGAACATGAAAGTCTTTCAAATGGACATTAAATGTGCATTTCTAAATGGGGTTTTTCATGAAGAAGTGTATGTTGATCAACTAGAAGGCTTTGAAATGAAAGAGTTTCCAGATCATGTATATATCCTTGACAAAGCTTTGTATGGACTTAAACAGGCTTCCTAGAGCATGGTATGAGACACTTACAAAATTCCTTTTGATACAACCTTATTTCTGAAAAAGTAAGGTCATGATTTAATCTTGATACAAAGTTATGTAGATGATATAATATTTGTTCCTACTAATGCTCAATTTTGTAAAACTTTGAGACTATTATGCAAACTGAGTTTGAAATGAGTATGATGGGTGAGTTGAACTTCTTTCTGGTCCTCAAGTGAAACAACTTCCCACAAGAATATTCATCAACCAAGCTAAGTATGTTAAAGACTTACTTAAGAAGTATAATATGTCTGATTGTTCAACTATTAAGACACCAATGGCCAGTGGAACTAAACTTGCTCCAAATTTAAGTGGTAAATCTGTTGATCAGAAGAATTACAGAGGAATTATTGGGTCTTTGCTTTATCTTATAGCTAGTAAATAAGATATTATGTTTGCTGCATGCATTTGTGCCAAGTATCAGGAAAATCCTAAAGAATCTCACTTGCTTGTTGCTAAAAGAATTCTTTGATATTTGAAAGGATCTCATTCATTGGGCCTTTGGTATCCAAAGAATTCTAGTTTTGAGCTAACAACATTCCCTGATGCAGATCATGGTGGTTGTAAGTTAGACCGGAAAAACACATCTGAATCATGCCAATTCCTAGGGGATAGGCTAGTAAGCTGGTCTTCCAAGAAGCAAAATTGTGTTTCAACATCAACTGCAGAAGCTGAGTATGTAGCTACAGCTATATGTTGTTCACAAGTGATCTGGATGCAAATATAATTGAAGGACTATGGCTACACTTTCAAGAAAATACCTCTGTATTGTGATTCAAAGAGTGTCATAGCCATCACAGCTAATCCTGTTCAACACTCCAAGACAAAACATATTGATATAAGGTATCATTTCATTAAGGATCATGTTGAAAAAGGTGATATAGAAATGTTTTTTGTTTAGACAGATTATCAGTTAGCTGACTTATTCACTTAGGCTCTTGATGAGAAAAAATTTAATTTTCTTGTGAATAAGTTAGGTATGATGAATCTTTCTATATAAGTATTTTACTTACAAAATGAGTTAAGTATTAACTTCTGAAGTGTAAAGTTCAGAAGTCTGATAAACCAAATTCAGAAGTTGTGAATTTTGTTTCTCAGAATTCTAAATCTTTAATCTCAGAACATAATAATAAATCTGAGAAAATATAATTCAAAATTATTACATTACTCATGAATTTATATTGCTCAGGTTTTATCTAACTCTGAAGTATTTGTATTAGTACTTTTATAAAATTTTCATTTCTATCCTGCATTTTTCAAGGGGGAGTTTTTTTATAATTTTTTTTTCTATTGCATGATTCAAGGGGGAGCTTAATCATCTCTAATCATATTTCATTGAGTATACTATTTTTTTTGTCTGATTGTCTTATCTGATTAAGATCTGAACAAATAATTCTTACATCTGAGCTAAATCACTTGGAAGTATGGACATGCTTCTATTGTGAAACTTATTTTCGTTGTTCAAACTACTTCTGAATAATTCCAGGCTTTTTCAGAATTCAGAAGTAAATTTTTAAACGATTTTCTCAACTCAGAAGTTCGACTTCAGAACTCTAAACAGAATTCTCATAATTTGAGAAAACTTCTGAAGATACACGTCAGCACTTCTGAGAATTAACTTCTAAAGATTTTTCTCGTCTGACTAAGTCAAATACTTAGTGATTGCGCCTCATGTTTTAATTTCATAATTGGTTTGTGATTACCATGTCTTAAAAAACATTTCGGTGGTAATTTGCTCGTTTGATTATGCCACGTCGTCCATTCATCTGAATCTGAGTCGATAAATAGCCCTTATCAATTATTTTTCAAAACTTCTGCGACTTATTCCCTCCAAGCTTGATCATCTGAAATTACTGGTTTCAGCAATTTGTTGTTCAACCAATCTTCATCTGATCATGTTTAAATCTGTTTCTCAAGTGAACAAACCTATTCACACTGAAGAAGATCAATTGATTTGGATTGAAATACTGAAGAAGCATCCTCTCAAAAAGATGTTCATCAAAAGCATACAGGTTCCCGAAGAGTATTTACAACAATGGTGGTATTTCATAGATTATGAAGCTGAAGAAGAGGCTATCACTTCATTTGTAGGAGGTTATCAATTTTGTTTGAAGATAGATTAACTCAGAAGAATTTTGGAGTTACCTGAAAGTACTGGTGTGGTGGGAAAGACAACATTTGACAAAGTTCCAAGACTTGCAAAGACGATCGATGATTTTATGACCTTGATATTCTGATGGGCTAACAATTCTGAGCTCATTCAGAAGAAATTGCCTTCCACCAATCTGGTATACTCTTTTCTCCATAATTAATACTTTTCTATCAGGGAAGATTTCAAGTTTAGATCAGGCCTCTGAAAATATCAGAATTATTTTCCATGAGATAACATTTAATAAGCATTATGATTATGCTTCATTGATTTTTCATGAGATAAGAGGTTATGTTACCTCCAAGAAGAAGCCAAACCACATTCCATTTCAGAGATTTTTCAAATGTGTGTGAAAGGGACCATATACACAGAAGATAGGATTCCATCAAAAGAAGATTCACCAAAGGTTCCACTTTTTACAATGGACAATCTCAAACCACCAACATCTTCATTCTCACAGTTTCCCAATGCACTACCTATCCCAGAAGAACTCAGAGCTTATGTGAATCATACAAATAGAATTTTGATTGAGTATTTTGAATTCATTGGACTACAAGCACCTATAGCCCCTACCCAGGATTCTGAATAGAGAGGCGTGAAAGGCGAGGGGTCTAGAATTCCACCTAGGGAGAGTGGGGAGGTTGTTCAAGGGGGTGAACATCCTCAGAGAACAAAGAGGAAAAATGGAAATGAGAGACATGGTAGAAGGGTGAGAAAAAGAACTTAAGATGGGAGAACACAGATAGAAAATCAAGAAATCTGTGACCTAACTCTTCCAAGTCGGTCACCCAATCATCTGTTATTCCACAACCTTTGGTGGATAACATTGAACAAGCCAATGAGCCCATGGCAAATCTTGCTAACCCTTATGTCCACTCATCCCTCTCTCAACAGAAGGATGTTTCATTAACACATATGGGGAAAGCAGCTCATAAACCACTAAGTCCCCATTTGGAGGAGCTTAATGTTGAAAAAGAAGGATATATGCCCCCCTTCATAGTTTTGAGCACATAGATTATGGAGGTCCATCCAACTTTGAGCCTGAAAGAACACAAGATGTTCCTCTTTTTCACACAAACACAAGTCTTATGGACTTCACTAAGCAATATGTTTGTCACGTTGCAACAACATCAATAGACATTCCTTCATTAGGTGTTCAAGGATTTGATGGAAGACCTGGTGAGGTGAACATACAAAAAGCCTCATTACATGATTCACTATTAGAAAATTGAGTATTTTCAATGGAAACCGTCGTTAAATATTTTCTACGAATTTTAGAGGGATTATTGACAGAACATAAATTTTCTATGAATCTTCAATGAATTTCCGTTGAAAATCTCTCACAAACATGCATTTTCAACCAAATTTTTTTTGCCGAGACATTCTGTTGAAAAAATATTGGTTGAAAATGCGTGTTTATGTTCTGTCAATAATACCTCTAAAATTCGTAGAAAATTTTCAACCACACTTTCTGTTGAACATTTTCCGCTAAAAATACTCAATTTTCTAGTATTGATTCCTTTGTGGTTCGTGATGTTATGACATCAACAGGCCATCCTACTTCTGTAGGAATGCAAACAGGAGCATATGTTGTTCCTGGTCTTTCATCTATTTCTTCTGAATTTTCTAAATTTAAAGAATTTTGTATTTCTAAATTTGAAAAGATTCAGAAGGATTTGAAGGAATTGACGACCAAAACTTAAAAGAAGTGGAGGATAGGGTGGAGAGTCAGGAGAAAAGGATTATGGATGGATTCAATATTCTTGAAGAGGCTACAGTTTCTGGAAATGATCTTAATTCTGTCAAAGAGTCAATTCCGAAGAATCTTTCAGAAGTTCTCAATTTTATTTCATCTCTGAAGACATTTATACCAACTCCTTTCGAGCCTCAGGATTATTCTCAATTAGGTACTAAAGATGACATTAAACATATTCTTGACAAGTTCACAGTTGTGCAAAATACACAAGCTGCTCTTTATCAAAGAATTTATTTCCTGTAATGCAAAGCTCAGGCAGAAACTCACAAAAGAAAACATGATGATCAGGGTCCTGATGATCATGAGGAAGATGAGAGAAGAAGAGTTTCTGAAGTTCAAGATGCTGGATATTCTATTGCCTAGACTTCTGAAAGATATTCTGAAAATGTTTAGAATGCTTCTGATGCTGAAAAAGTTTCTAAAACAATTGATGCTGAAATTTCTGAAGTTCCTGAAAGTAATGTTGAAGTTGCTAAGAAAGCATCTGAAAAAGAAGGGAATGAAATAGAAGTTCTAGAGTTCAATGAGTCAGATGAATCTAAAGCTAACAGATGAGACAGAGATTTTAGCTGATTCAAATGAAGAGATGATAAATGAATATTTGGCAAATGAAAAATAATTTGGAGAGCCAAAATTTGAGTGATGTGATAAGGTTTGATGATGAAGAAGAGATCAATGAGATAAGGGATATTATTTTATGGAGACCAGAAGTTCTTATTGATAATAGAAGAGAAGAGAAAGATCTTTTGGATGTTTTTGAGTGGTTTAAGAAATTAATTTTTCTTCATTCTGGTTTTCTTAGTCCTACATGGAGTCTGGATGTTAGATTCATGTATTGAGATCTGATTGTGCTTAGAAATTCTTATAATCAACCTCTGTATGAACAGGAAATTGAAGTTGATTTTGATCACTTACCAGAAGTTTTCTTCAATGATGAATTGTTGGAAGAAAGGTTTGGATCATTTATAGTTGTGTACAGAGAATTGATAAAAATTCCAAGAATCGAATTTCCAGAAATTGAAGAACCAATTGTAGATAAAGTGTTTGAAAAGGAGGAGTTCTTTCATGAAGAAGTACATAAAAAGACAGTTTTTTCCTGAAGATACTTATGAAGCCATGTACAGAGAAAGTCTTAATGGTTGCTATATGGAACATTTCTTTGATGTTAATTGGCCTAGAGAATATGCAAGGCAAGTCAGGGAGTTCCATCAGAAGTACAGAATGAGAAACATGAATGATGAAACTCTCATTAAAAGTGTTGATAATGTAAATAGAAGGATGGTTGATAACATGAATGTTATTAATATTGGTGTAGAAAGAGAAGATGGTTCTATGCTTGGTTTTACTCTTTTGATATGTATAGTTTGAGTCTTCAAGACAAGTTGTTCTTGTTGAACTACTTTGTTAATACAATGGATGCAGAACTTGAAGCAGAGCTTAGAAGAATTCTAGGTATCTATCTCAGAAACCTGGGATTACATGATTTTTAGATTGCTATTGAAAGAAGGGTATGGCTGGTAAACATGATAAAGCCTAGCATAATTTCTGCAACATCTAATTAAGGAATTCTTCAATGCTCCATAACCGAGATTTTATTATTACAAACCAAACAGTCCTTGTCTATTTGTGTTTTATATTTCAGATATTCCCAAGTATTCTTTTTCTACTTTGATGTGGTTAATTGAAATGATAAAGAATAATATATTTGGTGGAGATAAAAAGTTAAAGGATGGGATATTATTTCAGATTAAAGAAAGAATTAAGTTCAGAGAATTAATCAGAAGAAGTTCTTCTCTTGGTGTTAATGAAAGGAATTCTCAAAGAGGTGTTGATAATCTTCGGAACTATCCCTATGATTTTTCCATTCATCCAAGGAAGTTGGATATCTTTGATAAATATATGGTTGAAATTGTACAGAATGAACCATCTAAAGAAGTCCAATTAAAAAAACTTATGATGCAATAACTTCCGAAAAGATTGCTGAAAGTTCAAAAAAAGGGAAAGAAATTGTTGAACCAGAACAACCTCAAGAAAGAGTGATTGTAGAGCATGTGGATTTACTATTTTTTGAATATTTTCATCCTGAAATGTTCATGGAAGAAGAACCAAGATTTGAATTCATTGATTGTTGGATTAACAAGGACTTCAAGTTCAAAAGGTGGTATCTTAGTTTTATCAGAAGTACTAGAAAGCCTAAGTCATCTGTCAGAATCAATAGTCCAGTAAAGAAGCTTCTAGATGCTGATCAGAAAGGGAAAAATGGATATTCTTATTCTTTTTACAAAGTTGAAAGGGAAAATGCTGAAATTTGTAAATTCACTGAAGCATATTTTCAATATGTCCATCTAAGGGATATGGTTGTCATTTATAAGAAGATGAATCCTTTTCATGACAAGATTTCTAAGTTCAGAAGAGCCTTTGCTTGCTTGAAAGATGGTTTATACAGAGAATTTTTTTGGGTAGCTAGAACTGATTTTCAAATAGCCTATGTGCTTGGTAAAGAAACGGTTTATCTCACTGCTCCAAATTTTCAATTAGAAGGACTTGATGAAATTCACTCTGGAACTCTGGTTGTGAACCCACCAGGATATGTTTGCAGAAATGGTGAACATAAGTTATTTATCATATTTGAAGAGAATCACAAGTGTTGCAATGGAACTATCAGAGCAATAAAAGACAGACTGGAAAACAGAATAAGGAAAAGACTAAAAACTATATCAATTGAAGAATGGCCAGCATACAAAGATTTGGCAAAGAACATGTTCAATACTATTGAAGGAGCTTTGAAGTATAGAAAATTAATGATTGGTGAAGTACTTCCAATCATGCTTTTATGGGGCTTTAACTTGAACTTTTGAAGCAAAGTGGATATTGTTGAGTTCTGAATAATTGCTTTAAAAGGGACAGCTTTCTGAGATGCAGAGTTCAGATCTTCTGAACTGGAACAGTTAAAGATAAAGCTAAGGCATTTTTAGAAGAAGAAGATCAGAATTCTGAGATGAAGACTTCAGATGTAAAGATTGATGAAGTAAAGCCTAATGCATAACTTCTGAAGTGGCAACTTTAGAAGTTCTGAATAAGTTCTGAAGACTGCTTCTGAAGAAGTTTTTAAAAACAACTTACACTTGTATAGATGTCTTTTGTCTGTGACCATAGCTGTTGGTTTAGACATTCTATACTTGTATAAATACAGAGTTTGTTAGACCGTTTTAGGTTACATGTTTTAGAGACAAACAGGTCCGGCCCAAGGGCTGGTCGGCATGGGCCTTCGCCCAGGGCATCAGAAGCCCAAGGGCATCAATTTGTTTATTGGGCTTGTGATATTGTTACTACTAAAAAATAAATAAGAAAACCATACTGCAACAAGGATTCAAACTCAAGACCACAAGTACACTATCAGTTGTTCTTACCATTGAGGCAACACCATTTTTGTTATTTATGTTTCTACGTTTTAATTTTATTATTTCTCTTCATAAAGATATTTATAATGCCAACGTGTGTTTATCTGAATTAAAATTAATCACATTCAATAATTAATATTTATATGGATTATTGTTTTAATAAAACACATTGATAATATTTGAAATCTTATTAATCTTCATATATGTATGATTTTACCAAACACGTTTATATAATCAATAGAGAGAGTTATTTTTTATTGTTTCATTTCTTGTACATGCATCTTCAATTTTGTTTATAGTTTTAGCATGAACATGTGTTAGTTTCTATCATGTGTTAATATAGTTATTTTCAATTTATTTTAAATTGTTTTTTTTATAATAAGGTTGCTATTTTACATTTATATAAAGTTTTAAGAATTAAAAACCATTGAACAAAGTTTTGATGTTATTATAGTACACATTGTGTGTGAATTTTTTGAACGCTTTCGCCCAGGGCACCTGCCTTTATTATGTTTCATGTTCGTAAATCGTATTCATGTCCGACCCCTTATGTTCCGTAGAAAATTGATCTCTCGATCAAGTCCTAACTAGAAATCTCTTATTGGAGAGGTGATTCCTCATAATTGGTGTTATCACATTTCATTTGGGGATTGAAATCAATCAAGAACCTCCATGGATGACTTCATGGTCATCCATGTGTGTGGTAATCCATGGATTTAATGGTTTAAATCGGATGTTTTGTGTTAAAGAATCGAACTGTACGAGTTTGGGACAAAATGTGGATTTTGGGGTTTTGTAGTTCCAGCAGAAAGGTGCAGGGAACTTAGTGAGTTTTGCGGCTTTTTCCGCGGCCTAAACCGCCCAGTAAACCACGTGTAACACCCTAAAAATTTGAACAAATTTAAACTGAAAAGTAAATGCGGTATTAAATAAAATTTCCCAATAAGTGGGGAATGAGTATGGAAGTTTACAACACAAAACAGATACTAAAACAACAACCTATTAATCTACATAAACAGGAACATAGATTATGTTCGGGTGCTGCTAATATCTCCAAAATTTCAATTCTAATATCTCCAATAATTACACTCTAAAGTGCTTTTCCCAAAAAGAGTGCCTTCATCGGCACTTCACTCTGCTCCACTCTAAGGAGCCCCATCAAACCCGATCACCTGCTAAACAACATTTAAAATCAAGTGTTAGGCTTACGCCTAGTGAGAACAAACAGTTAAATGGATAAGGCACTAAAATATTTAATAAAATAAAGGTGATATATACTTTATCCCATTTAACTTAACTTGAAAGCTTACTCTTAGTGAGCAAGGATCTTTTAAAACAATCGGGGGAGACCCGATATTACCATTAGTTGTGACGGAACTCCAAGTTGGCCACAAACCAATGTTATAGAGCGGCACATAAAGGTCTGGTAGCCATTGACATCAACCTAATTCCAGTTTATTTGTCATTTGTACCCATTAGCTCAAGCCTCAAGAATTGCACGCTAAACCACAATGCATATTCCGAGAGAGGAGAGTGAAAGGATAGATTGGAAATTACATAATTTATCGCAATGCCTATTTCCAATTAAAAGTGGGTTCATTCTATCCTTCACGACATTACATACTGACTCTTATGCCTATGGATCCATATCATACTAGTATAATAATCAACTACATCAAACGAGACGTATTGATAGTGTTCCAAACACTAAAAACCTTTATATAAATGATTTCCTTGAAAAGCAAGTTTTACCAAAAATTAGGTCAAACTATTTTAGTTCCAAAATCAAATATTTTTTTATCAAGAGACATTTACAAGTAATATGATACCATCTAAAATGCCCATTTTAAATCCAAGATCAAAATCCCTAAATTTCTCATTTTGACCTAAAACCTCCAAACTTAACCAAACACATAAATACTTGAGTTTATAACCTAGAAAGAGTAAATAAGAACATTTATGACAAGTATTATGGTTGTAGGTTGGATTTGAACTCATAAAGTTAGGCTTAGGAAAACCCTAGAAATCTCCCTAAGAGGATGAAGATGGTGATGAAGCTTGGTGAAGGACACGAATCCTTGAAACTCTAGCCTTAAATCTTCAAGCTTGAGGTGCAATAAATGATTTGGAATGAGTAGGTTTAAGGAGTTAAGACCTTCCAAAATGGTCTTGATCGAGAAGAAGAAGAGAAAATAAGTTTGGGTGAGAAATGAGTGTGAAAGTCAAGAAAAAACGGAGGTTTTAATGTAGGTCAGGAGCTGGACGCCAGTTGTCCCGCCAGTTATAACTGGCATACTAACTGGCCCGGACCAAAATAGAGGCTAACGCCACTTGTGGTGTGGGTTAGTTTTTTGTAACTGGCACCGTAACTGGCCCCAGCCAAACAGAGGCTAATGCCACTTAGTGGCGTGGGTTAGCTTTTCGTAACTGGCGCCGTAACTGACACGAGCCATTTAAGTCAACCCGAAACTCACAAACTTGATTTCCCAACGCATAGCTTCAATCTTTTTCATTAACCAACCCATAACACTTTTAAAACACGTCTTTTCTAGAATATTTTTATTCATCAAAAATTTTCGGGTGTTACAATCCTCCCACCCTTGAAATTAATTTTGTCCTCGAAATTTTACAAATTAAGTGAACAAATGAGGATATCCCCTCTTCATGTCCTCTTCCGCTTCCCATGTCACATTTGATCCACGATGATGCTTCCATTGGACTTTAACCATGACAAGTTCTTTATGGCGGAGCATTTTTTATTTTCTTTCTAAGATCGTTTCCGACTCCTCTACACAACGACTATTATCAACGCGGATTTCTGAGAGAGGTATTACACTCTCTTCTTCCGCTAGACATTTCCTTAAGTAATATATGTGGAACGTAGGGTGTATGCCAGCCATTTCGGGTGGCAATTCCAATTTATACGCTTGTCGTCCCACTCTTTCCAAAATTTTAAATGGTCCTAGGAAACGAAGACTAAGCTTCCCACGCTTCCCAAACCTTATAATACCCTTCCAAGGGGATAGTTTTAGCATGACTCGCTCCCCTACTTGGAATTCCATGGGTCTTCTCTTCTTATCGGCATAACTCTTTTGAAGATCTTGAGCCGCCTTTAGCCTCTCACGGATACATTTCACTTTGTCGGCCGTCTCTTGTACAATTTCGGGACCGGTAAATTGTTTCTCACCCACTTCCAACCAACACACCGGTGTTCTACATTTTCTTCCATATAAGTCTTCAAACGGTGCCATCCCAATACTAGAATGATAACTATTATTGTAGGCAAACTCGAGTCCCAATTTCCGCCAAAATCGATGACACATGAGCTAAGCATATCCTCGAGAGTTTGAATAGTCCTCTCACTTTGACCATCTGTTTGAGGATGATATGCGGTACTTAAGTGAATTTTGGTGCCTAATCCCTTTTGCAATCCTTCCCAAAAATTTGAAGTGAACCGACTATCATGATCCGACACAATAGTCAAAGGCACACCATGTCTTGAAACAATCTCATTTACATATAACTTAGCAAGTTTATCCATGGGTCCAGCTTCTTTCATGGCTAAGAAGTGAGCACTCTTTGTCAACCGGTCTACCACTACCCATATGGTATCGTGACCGTTCGAGGTCCTTGGTAATTTAGTCACGAAGTCCATGGTAAGGTGCTCCCATTTCCATTCTGGTATCTCTAAAGATTGGAGACTCCCGTATGGCTTTTGATGTTCCGCTTTCACTTGCAAGCACGTCACGCACCTTTCTACATATCGGGCCACATCCAACTTCATAACGGGCCACCAATATGTCAACTTCAAATCTCTATGCATTTTGGTGCTACCCGGATGAATAGAATACTTGGACTTGTGTGCATCTTCCAATAACAATTCCCGGTTACCCCCTAACTTGGGTACCCAAATACGGCCTTGAAACAACTTCAAACCACGACCATCTTCCGTCAAGAGTAGGTGTTGCTTTACCATCACCTCATCCTTGAGGTTTTCTTCCAAAAGTGCCTCCGCTTGAGATATTTTGATTCGGTCAATCAAACTAGACATCACCTCAATCCGTGTAAGCACTGCACGCGTTCCACTACCGTACTCCTTTTGACTCAAAGCATCCGCTACCACGTTGGCTTTACCTGGATGATAAAGTAACTCACAATCATAATCCTTAAGTAGTTCGAGCCAACGCCGTTGTCTCATATTCAATTCCTTTTAGTCAAAGACATACTTCAAACTTTTGTGGTCGGTATATAAAGTGCACTTGGTACCATAAAGATAATGCCGCCATAATTTCAAAGCAAAAACTACCGCCGCTAACTCCAAGTCATGGGTAGGATAGTTCTTCTCGTGATCTTTAAGTTGCCTTGACGCATAGGCAATCACCTTGCCTCTTTGCATCAACACACAACCTAAACCCATTTTTGATGCATCACTATATACCACAAAATCTTCGAATCCTTCCGGTAATGAAAGGATTGGAGCTTCACATAATTTCCTTTGGAGAGTCCGAAAGGTTTTCTCTTGCTTTTCGGTCCAAACAAACTTCACGTTCTTTTTCGTCAAAGCCGTCAAGGAAGAAGCAACCTTGGTGGTTCCCAATTCATCATTGCGTCAATCTTGGAGGGGTCCACTTTCACTCCGGCTTGAGTGACAACATGACCCAAGAATTGGACTTCCTTCAACCAAAAGTCACACTACGAGAATTTAGCGTACAACCTTTCTTCTCTCAAAACTTCAAGAACTTCCCGGAGGTGTTGCTCGTGATCCAATTCATTCTTAGAATACACGAGTATGTCGTCGATAAATACAATCGCTGACTTGTCAAGGAAAGGTCTACATACCCTGTTCATCAAATCCATAAATATCGCCGGTGTATTCGTCAAACCAAAAGGCATGACTAGAAACTCGTAGTGGCCATAACGTGTCCTAAACGCCGTCTTTTCCACATCATCTTCTCTCACCCTCACTTGGTGATAACCCGAACGAAGATCGATCTTTGAGAAACAACCCGCCCCTTGAAGTTGATCAAAGAGATCATCTATCCTTGGAAGTGGGTATTTGTTCTTCACGGTTAACTTGTTTAGTTTACGATAATCAATGCACATTCTCATAGTGCCATCCTTCTTTTTCACAAATAAGACCGGAGCTCCTGAAGGCGACGAACTCGGTCTCACAAATCCCTTCTCCGAAAGATCTTGCAATTGTGCCATCATCTCTTGCATTTCGGATGGGGCCAACCGGTAAGGTGCTCTAGCTTTTGGAGCGGCTCCAGGTACGAGGTCGATCCGAAACTCTACTTGCCTATCGGGTGGCAAACCGGGCAAGTCTTCGGGAAAGACATCCAGAAATTCACTAACAACACGAACATCTTCAAGCTTTCTCTTTAACAACTTAGTATCTAGAACGTATGCTAAGAATGAAGGACATCCTTTGGTTAAGCACTTACGTGCTTTTGCCAATGTCAACAATACTATTTCACCTTTCCTTATTTCCCCGTATACCACTACAATACCGCCATCTGATAACGGAATCCGAATCATCTTCTCGGAGCATACAATCTCGACATGGTTCTCGGCCAACCAATCCATCCCTATTATCACATCAAAGCCTCCTATCACCATAGGCATGAGGTTTACTCCAAAATTATTCCCTTCAATCTCTAACATACAATCTTTGAGAACATCCCGAACTAGAACTTGCTTACCATCGGCGATTTCAACAATGTAAGCATCCTCTAAAATGCTAATAGGTGTATGAAGTTTTGGGCAGAAAGTAGAAGACACAAAAGAAAACGTAGCACTGGAATCAAAAAGAACATGAGCAGGAACGGAGTTAATAAGGAATGTACCCGACACCACGTCCGTCGCCGCTTTAGCCTCATCCGCGGTCATCTTGAAAGCCCTTCCCAAAGCTCTGGGGTGTCTTCTCTCCTCCCTTGACTTTCTCCCGTCCTTAACTTTGGGCAATCCCTTTTGAAGTGCCCCGGCTCCTTACACTCAAAACAAACGATTCCTTTGACGAGACAGTCATTGCGATTGTGGCCCGTCTTCCCACACTTGAAACAAGTCTCAGAGGGGGGTCGGCATGAGCCGTGGTGTTTGCTCTTGCACTTCTGACACCACCTAGGCTCTTGCCTAGAACTGAAACCACGGTTGTTGTTGTTATAGTTTGACTTCTTGGAAGGAATAGAGTTACCCTCCCATTTTCTCTTCTCTCCTCCCATCCTTCTTTCTTCCACACCCAAGTTATGGGCATCCTCCTTGTACTGAGCTTCTTCAATTGCCTCTCGAAGAGTAGAGGGCTTCGAAGCTCGCACCATCTCCATCATCTCTGATGGTAATCCTTTAATGAAGGCCTTAATCTTCTCTTTCTCGGTTGGGGCCACATGCGTCACCAAACCCAACTTCTCCACAAATAGTCGGGAGTATTCCCTTACCGTCTTGTCCCTATTCCATTACTTTTCCTTTGAACATCCCCCGCCCTTCTTATCTCAGTCACGGGGGTCTCATCAGTGACAAGTATGGCTCCATTCCCTCCGGAACCACCTACCGCGTTCTCGGTAGTCGCTTCATGCCTTCGCTGACTGGCATCCCTTTCTTCAAACATCTTCAGCATTATTTCATGTTGTTAGGCAAACGTAGAGTTTATTGCTTGAACCATACTAAGCCTGATCTTATCTTGCGAGCCTGCTACTACTATTGTGGGACCGATCCTGACATTAAGGTTCACCTCCGGCGGTCGGTTAATTCGGGGTGGTGACCTCCTAAACGTATTAGGGATTGGAGGTGGTTGAGTAGTTTCTGCTGCCGTCTCTTGATTGGTAATACTAACCGCTGCGGTCTCAACCTCGTTTCGTGATCTCGTACGAGTGTTCACCATCTTAGTCTGTCAAGATGATAGGACAAGAGTAAGACAAAGCTAACATAAATACGTATAACACGTTCACCAATCATTGCAACAATAGTAAAATAAGCATACTCAGAACACAATGCACCCAAAATAGCATTAGCTACGTGATATCTTGGATATATCATACATACAAGAATCCCTATTACCAAAGTCACATTTCATGATTAGCGCATTTCCGTCGACTCTAAAGCTCTCTTATCTCAAGAGTGTCTACCCATTCTCACAATTAAATACTTAAAGTTTCAGCTTAAGTCTAGGCATCTTAAGTTCATACCTAGTTCGCTTAAACTAGAGCTCTGATACCATTTGTAACACCACGCCTTACCACGACACAATATTGTCCGCTTTGGCCTAAGCCGCACAGATTTGTTTCTGGTGACCTGGCGAGGACTTCCTAGGGGGTCACCCATCCTGGTACTACTCCCACCCAAGCACTCTTAACCACAGAGTTCCAAGAACCTGTCTTGCGTGTGGCCCCAAAACGCGTTGTATTTAGGAAGGCCAAGGTTTACTTATGAACCCAGCATCACTCCTGTCCACGACCGATATGGGATCTGCCTAAGGTGTTACAAACACCCCCCCTTAGGGACTCATCGTCCCCGATGAGGTTTGCCCCACATCCCGAACGGCACAGGAGCGGCTCTGATACCAACATGTAACACCCTAAAAATTTGAACAAATTTAAACTGAAAAGTAAATGCGGTATTAAATAAAATCGCCCAATAAGTGGGGAATGAGTATGGGAGTTTACAACTCAAAACGGATACTAACACAACAACCTATTAATCAACATAAACATGAACATAGATTATGTTCGGGTGTTGCTAATATCTCCAAATTTTCAATTCTAATATCTCCAATAATTACACTCTAAAGTGCATTTCCCAAAAAGAGTGCCTTCACCGGCACTTCACTCCGCTCCACTCTAAAGAGCCCCATCAAACCCGATCACCTGCTAAACAACATTTAAAATCAAGTGTTAGGCTTACGCCTAGTGAGAACAAACAATTAAATGGATAAGGCAGTAAAATATTTAATAAAATAAAGGTGATGTATACTTTATCCCATTTAACTTAACTTGAAAGCTTACTCTTGGTGAGCAAGGATCTTTTAAAACAATCGGGGGAGACCCGATATTACCATTAGTTGTGACGGAACTCTAAGTTGGCCACAAACCAATGTTATAGAGAGGCACATAAAGTTCTGGTAGCCATTGACATCAACCTAATTCCAGTTTATTTGTCATTTGTACCCATTAGCTCAAGCCTCAAGAATTGCACGCTAAACCACAATGCATATTCCGAGAGAGTGAAAGGATAGATTGGAAATTACACAATTTATCGCAATGCCTATTTCCAATTAAAAGTGGGTTCATTCTATCCTTCACGACATTACATACCGACTCTTATGCTTATGGATCCATATCATACTAGTCTAATAATCAACTACATCAAACGAGACGTATTGATAGTGTTCCTAACACTGAAAACCTTTATATAAATGATTTCCTTGAAAAGCAAGTTTTACCAAAAATTAGGTCAAACTATTTTAGTTCCAAAATCAAATATTTTCTTATCAAGAGACATTTACAAGTAATATGATACCATCTAAAATTCCCATTTTAAATCCAAGATCAAAATCCCCAAATTTCTCATTTTGACCTAAAACCTCCAAACTTAACCAAACACATAAATACTTGAGTTTATAACCTAGAAAGAGTAAATAAGAACATTTATGACAAGTATTATGGTTGTAAAAGGTTGGATTTGAACTCACAAAGCTAGGGTTAGGAAAACCCTAGAAATCTCCCTAAGAGGATGAAGATGGTGATGAAGCTTGGTGAAGGACACAAATCCTTGAAACTCTAGCCTTAAATCTTCAAGCTTGAGGTGCAATAAATGATTTGGAATGAGTAGGTTTAAGGAGTTAAGACCCTCCAAAATGGTCTTGAGAGAGAAGAAGAGAAAATAAGTTTGGGTGAGAAATGAGTGTGAAAGTCAAGAAAAAACGGAGGTTTTAATGTAGGTCAGGAGCTGGACGCCAGTTGTCCCGCCAGTTATAACTGGCGTACTAACTGGCCCGGACCAAAACAGAGGCTAACGCCACTTGTGGCGTGGGTTAGTTTTTTGTAACTGGCGCCGTAACTGGCCCCAGCCAAACAGAGGCTAATGCCACTTAGTGGCGTAGGTTAGCTTTTCGTAACTGGCGCCGTAACTGGCACGAGTCATTTAAGTCAACCCAAAACTCACAAACTTGATTTCGACGCATAGCTTCGATTTTTTTCATTAACCAACCCATAACACTTTTAAAACACGTCTTTTCTAGTGTGATCATAACTTAGAACTTCGTGAGCTTTAATAAATAATTGAATATTTATTGAAATGATAATGTGTAATTTTACTAATTTGTGTATTTAATTCATGTCCTACTGTTGCAACAGGTATTTGTTTTGATGTAGTGTGCATGAGTTATTGTTTCATGACTAACGTCTTTCAAATCTTATAATTGTCATGCATACTTTAACCGCGTTTGAGGGAATTCACTAGGACTTTGGTCTAACCCTCGCTTTTATAAAACTGAAAACTTTTCAGTGAGATATGTGGTTGAGAGCTCTAGCAAAGGCAAGGGAAAGATGTGAGACTAGAGAATTGAAGTGAGGGTGCTACTTCTAGATAGTTAGTCGCCTAGTTTTCATTTGAGTATTGTAATAATCTCCGTAGCTTATTTTAGTTCGCTGCAAACTCTTGAGATTAAGTTAACTTTGGACCTATGTAATTGTTATTTTAGAGCAATATCTTCAGTATCCTTATTTTAAGATTACGGTTGTTATAATATGTGATTAAGAACTTTACAAAAATTAATTAATTGTGAATCACATGTGATTTAAATTAAAATTGTAATTTTGACGAAAATTATAAATTTTTTATATATTATCTTAATAAAAAATAAAATATTTAAAAACAAATTAAATTACGATTATTTTTTAAATAACTTTAATAGAAAATTATTTTTTAAATAAAAAACTAAATTACAAAAATGGTAAGAAGGGAATCTTAAATAACTTTTATATAATCAAACGATTTTTATGTCCTTATTTATTCATATTTGGAATTTTTTATTTAAAACATTATTTAATGAATTGTGTGGTCATATTAATTCTCTTATTTTTTTAAATAAATATCATTCTTATATAAATTTACCCTTATATATGTATATATATATATATATTAAAATTGTATTTAAATATTTAAATAAAATAGAAAACGAGTTTTTTTTTTGTAGGTTTTTCTATTATGGATGAATAACTGTTTTTACACATTTTTCAATCCGATTTACCTAACATTAAATGTAGGAATTTTTAAGTAATAAATAATTTTGGATTATAAATTATTATACATTGATTTTACATCTAGAATTACTCCCAAAAAAAATGATTTGTATGAATTATTAAACTACTAATCGAAATACTTTTACGTATAGATGTTTTCTTGGGAAATATGTCGTTAAATGGTGATTCTTCACAAAATCATCATAAAAGTTGGTGGGTAAATTTTTGGTGGGTAATTTAAATTAGTGACGGATTACCCATGAATTATTTGGGTGATTAGTTGTTATTTTCTCAAAAACATTGGATTTTACCTAACCATTGGTATTTTCTGGGTGATCCGTGAGTAATCAATGACGGAAATTTCTCTGGGTGACATTTGTGGGTAAAAGTCATTTTCTGGGAGGGCTAGGATCGAGAATCTACCCAGTAAGAGCTTACCGGGTTATAAACACTTACCATCAATTAGGGACGGAGTCAGGAATATTACTCAAGGTGGTCATCTAAAATAAAAAAAATACATAGATTTTATATTGATAGCAACTTTTAACTAGCTTCATTTCAAAATGAAACACCAACCTTTACTTAGAGATCGTTTACCAAATACTTACCCAGTAAATGTTTACTGTAAAATTCTACATTATTACTTATTTACCGGATAAAATTTTATTCCATCAATACGACATCATATACAACAATTTAATCGGTAAGTTCTATCAGTGGTAAGGGTTATCGTCTCACTTATCACGTAAGACTCTCGGTCCTTACCTTTGCTCTTATCGGCTAAAAATTTTGGTTATTCCCATATTCATTTAGTAATGTAATGAGACTTGGTAAGCGTGTACCAGATAAGTGCATGTTTGGTAAATGACCACTTATTCAACACTACAAAAGGCATAAACATTGTCTAAAAGATAATAAAATAAAACACTATCAACATTACAAAATACACGCGGTAATTAAATGTTACCTGATGATTTAGACATTACTTAACAATTTTTAGAAAAACTAATTATTAGCCCATATAAAAAGGTTTAGAAATTAATTGAGGTTACTTTAGTTGAAAGTCGGCCTAATTAAAGCCTTGAGGTTAGTATTTAGAAAAATTAATTTATTAGCTTATATTAAAAACATTTCTAATAAAACTTGAGGGTGAGCATGGGCCAACCGTGGAGGCTAGGATGGCTTCGCCCTTGCCGTCAATCTATTTTGATGGTTGGGAATATTACCTCATAAGGTAATTATAGTGATGACTCTTATTCGGTATTTAAACGCTCATCTGGTAAGGTATCCTTAAGACAATATATATTACATTGTATCCATAAATTTGAAAATAAAAGAAAAGAAATTAAGCGAAGATTTTCTTAGTATCAAGATGCCGCGACATATAGAAATGTGGGTCGAGGAAGGCTCAAAAAGTGAAATAAAACAAATATTTTTATTAGAAAAGAAGGAATGAAATTTTCTTGAACCCAAGAGAAAAGAAATTAATGTCATATATTTTACAAATATACTATTTGTATTTAACTTTTCACATTTTTCCTTCTTATATGTATAAACTATAGAGGGTATTATTCATTTCACTTCCCTTTCAAAAAGTTTAAAGAAACAAATTATTTCTAGAAAAAGATAATTTCCCTTTTTAACATGGACATTTATGGGAATCTTTCTAATTAGCAGGGTTGCGTTTGAAATATTCCTATCTTAAATACGAAATCTTTATAATTAGCATGGTTGCGTTTGAAAGATTCCTATCCTAAATAAGAAAACTTCAAATGCAAATGAACAACTTTCAGTTTTCTTTGAAAAAAACACCCCTCCATTATAGATATAAGACTCGTACTCCACATGCATTACGTTTTAGATTTCTATCACAAAGCGTTTCAGTTTTCAATCACAAAGCACTCAATGGATGTCTTATGTGCTTCTCTCCTATCTCTCTTTCTTATTGCCGTCTCATTCTCACTTCATATTTTGTTCTACAAGTCTAAACCGACCGTAGAAGGAAAAATTCCACCTGGCCAGACAGGATGGCCTGTGATCGGAGAAACTATATCGTTTCTTGCCACCGGGTGGAAGGGCCACCCTGAAAAGTTCATCTTCGACCGCATGGCAAAGTTCTCACCACAAGTCTTCAGGACCTCTCTCCTACTAGAGGATGTTGTAGTGTTTTGTGGGTCTACTGGTAACAAGTTTTTGTTCTCCAATGAGAACAAACTTGTCCAGGCATGGTGGCCTTCTTCCGTTGACAAGATCTTCCCTTCCAACCGAAAGTCCAAGATAGAATCCATCAAGATGAGAAACATGCTTCCAAATTTCATTAATCCTGAATCCTTACACCGATATGTTCTAATTATGGACATGGTGGCACAAAAACACTTCGAAAATGAATGGAAAGGCAAGGATCAGATTGTAACCTATGAACTCACCAAGAACTTCACTTTCTGGCTTGCATGCAAGATATTTGTTAGTATTAACGAACCAGAACGAGTAAAATATCTATCTGGTCCATTTGAGAGCATTGTTCCAAGGATTCTCTCAATCCCCGTAGACCTCCCTGGAACATCGTTAAGGAGAGGAATTAACGCAGCCAACTTTATTAGAAAAGAGCTTGTTGCAATTGTAAAACAAAGAAAGACAGATTTGGTGCAAGGGAAAGCTTCAGCTACCCAAGACATACTGTCACACATGCTTTACTTTAGCGATGAAGATGGCAAATTCATGGAAGAAGCTAATATTGCCGACATGTGCATTCATTGTGATTGGTGGTCGTGATACCGCAAGCTCTACATGTGCATTCATTGTGAAGTATCTGGCTGAGTTGCCGAAGATTTACGATGGAGTCTACAAAGGTACTAAGATTATTAAAAGAAATACATGCAAACATATATTTTTTCTACTCTAGGTTATATATCAACACACGATTCATATTAAACTTTATGGAGTAATTACCAGTATTAACATGCAAAAATTGATGATTATAAATTAGTATTAGAAGCTTTATTAAGTTTGCATATAACAACAAAATTTGACGATAAGAGTAAAATTAAATGCAAAATTTTGTTCTAAAAACATGAATAAAATTACATGCCTGCATTGTTTGACGATATTTTTTTGCATGTTTTTACATTAATTTACATTAAAAAAATGTAAAGTTCACTTTTGTTCCTTAATGATTGTCATTTTTAACGGTTTTCGTCCCTCAACTTTCTTTTAACAGATTTGTCCCTCACGTTTGACACCTTGCAACAATTTTCGTCCCTCATCCTAACGGCCGTTAATGTTTTCTGTTAAATCCAATTAAATGAGGGGTATTTTAGTCATTTTACCTATTTTCTTAATTTTGTAGTGAAAATAAAAAAGCATTAAAAATTAAATTGAATATAATTTTATATGTATATTTAATATATATATATATATATATAGAGGGAGGTTCAAGGGAAAACGGTAAAAAAAAAAAACTGAAAAAAACACCTTACGAGGCTTCCATGTGGATGGTATGCACTAATGCATACCGGTAATTTTTGTTTCTATGCATCAATGCATCTACCATTACAGATGCATTGATGAATATTCATTAATGCATGTTACAAGTTACCTATATGCATTAATGCATACCGTCCACATGGAAGCCTCCCAGGTTGTTCTTTGGTTTTCTCTTTTTTTAGCGTTTTCCTTTGAACCTCCTTCTATATATATATATATATATATATATATATATGCACATTTGGTTGCAAATACACACGGTTGCAACCTTATATATAGAATTACAGATACATATATGTGTGTATAGATACATAGATTGAAGCCAGCACCACCACCATCGCTTGACCTTTTCATATCCGCTAAGAACTTCGACAACCTTTATCAACTCCGACCAACCACCAACATCACATCTTCATCGTCTTTGGCATGAACTCCAAAACTCCATCTCCACCATCCAAACATGAAATCAAAGAACATTATATCTCGCGATCTGGAAACCATGGATATGGAGGATTTGAGTCTGTTCGATGATTCTAGAACTCGTCTCCCTTGATTTGGAAACTATCGAGCCTGATTTTATGATACTGGGTTTCAAATTTGAGTCTGTTTGCTACAATCCCGGATCAAAATCATGCTTTCTAAGGGATCTGATTATTTTTTGTAACATGCATGTCAATAATTTTGTATTTACTTAATTTCATTTCATAATAAATAAAGATTTCAGAATATTTAATATAACTATGCTATTTTATTCAAATGTTGTAAATGACGTAAGGCGTGGCGTGAAAATACAAACAAGAAAATGACCCATAACCCAAGAAAATACAAACATAACCTTTTGTAGTATCGTCTTCAACCCTTGGTATTTTTATGATGTTATTTTCCGGCCCCCTAGGTTATATTACTAGTGTCTGTCACTGCTATCACGTTACGCCTCACGACATTTAAAACTTTGGTAAAAGAATAGCATAGTTATATTAAATCTTCTGAAAATTTTATTTATTAGTGAAATGAAATTAAGTAAGTAAATACACAATTATCAACATGCATGGTATATGAAATAATTAGACGAAATTAAAACTTGATTGAGCTAGCTAAGATGACTCAAAATGGTAACTAATAAATATATATAAAGAAGATAAACATCTAACCCCAAATAACTTAAAAGTGAATATATGTTGTTAATTTCTGTATAATTTTGTTTGTAAATGCAGAACAAATGGAAATAGCAAAATTCAAAGCATCTAAAGAATTGTTGAAATGGGAGGATTTATCAAAGATGAAGTACTCTTGGAATGTGGCTTGTGAAGTTCTTAGATTAGCTCCTCCTATACAAGTTGCTTTCCGAGAAGCCATTACTCATTTCATGTATAATGGTTATTCAATTCCTAAAGGCTGGAAGGTACTTCACACATATTCATGAAATTTCCACTGTGAATAGGATTTTAATTAGTTTTTTAGCTAATGGCTTTTCATTTTGCAGTTGTATTGGAGTGCAAACTCGACTCACAAAAATCCTGAATTCTTTCCTGAACCTCAAAGGTTTGATCCATCAAGATTTGATGGCAAAGGACCAGCACCCTACACATTTGTATCATTTGGAGGAGGGCCTCGTATGTGCCCTGGAAAAGAGTATGCCCGCTTAGAAATACTCGTGTTTATGCATCATCTAATAACAAAATTCAAGTGGGAGAAAGTAATTCCAGATGAGCAAATCGTAGTCAACCCAATGCGTAGCCCCGCCAAGGGACTTCCCATTCGCCTCTATCCACTACCTTTAGAATGTTAGTGTACGTAGGTAGCGAGACATATTTATTCGAGTAGATTTATTTTGATTTGGGATTGTTTGGTAAAAATAAGCTAGCTTATAAGATTGTTTATTTTTAAGGTATGCGTTTTGATGTGCATAAGCTAGCTTATTGAAACACTACTTGAAGTAGCGTTTTGTAAAATTATTGTCACTTTTTTCAATTATTTTCCTCCATGATATAAATTTTTATTTATTACTATTAATTATAAATAAATATTAAATAATACTAATATTAAATAATATTAATTCATAAAAGTTATTAATAATTTTTTTATTAGCCATATCAAATACTTTCATATTATTATTTTCTTTAATTATTATTCGATATATTTAGTTATAAAAAAACATAACACTTATAAAAATATTTATATAACATAAAAATTAAATTTATACTTTTTTTACTTCATAAATAATAAAATTGTGTTATATAATTTTAGTATAATAATTAGTTTAATTATTCAATATATTTTCATAAATTATTAATTAATTAGGATACGTGAACTTGACTAAATTTTTTTATTCATATTATATATAATGATTTTTTTAAAATCATAAATAATATTTTTTTAAAATTTGTTTTAACAAATCCAAATGTTATAATATATATATATATATATATATAATCTATTTCATATTCTTTTGATCATAATATTTTTTTTTTCTATTATCTTGTTTATATTAATTAATATAGTATGTTATTAGAGATTTGTTTTTAATATATATAATAATCTATTCAAAATTATTTTAATCAATATATTATATTTTTTAAATTTTTTACCATCTTATTTCTATTAATTAATATATTATATTATTAAAGATTTGTTCTTAATTATATTTTAAAATATTATAATTGATTAACTTTCAAAAATGATTTTTTCATCACCTAGTTTATCAACTACGACCTACCTTATAAGCTACTAGTTAGCTTATCAATCATCATGTATCTACTTATCAATTAGTTTGTCAAACATAGTCTTAGTTGCAAATAGTTTGATACACTTTGCGGAATATGAAATTGAAGAAAGCTATGTGTTCAACTCCTGTTTGAGTATGTTATTAGTGATTCAAGAATGGTCCTTTTCAAGGTATAATTATTTAATGAATTGTAGGATTTATTGTGGAGACAATAAATAAATGAAGCTAGTATAGAAATATGTTACTCGTCACTTCTACTTGTTAATCATTGTGCTTGATGCATAGAGAGGTATACAAATGTAACATCTCTTTTTTACCATTTGACAAAATTATGACCATTTAAGTTTCTTAAACCTTTAAGATAAATATTAAGCACGATCATATGTAGATCCCAGACTGTGATTCAACAATTAATTAAATGAAGAACACATGAGAGTTGAGAGTGAATTCGTCATCCTCATATTGAATTTGTCATTGTAGCACATTACAAACTCTTTCAATTATCTCTCTAGCATGCTACATTTTGTTTAGACTGCTTGAAATGATTACAAGAGAAAGCTATATATACAAAGTCAAACATACCAAATATGACTACGGATAGGATAGCTATTACCGAGTAGGTCTCAAATATATGTTCAAATTAAGATTTAAGATTACATATATAATGTTATATTAATAAGACGTAATGATATGTATATATAAAATTTAATTATCATATACGTATGTTTACTTGAAGCTTAAGCAAACTGTTGATGAGGCGAACATGTGGAAATCCAAAATAACTTAGGCTATGTTTGACAAAACTAGCTAATAAGGTACCTTATGACTTATAAGGTAGCTTATCAAAACCTTACTTTTATTAACTTATGAATAAGGTACCTTATAAATTAACTTATTAACTTATCAATAAGGTACCTTATAAGATACCTTATAAGGTACCTTATAAATTAATTTATGGTCATCCAAACAACTATACTAAAAATAAGGTACCTTATAAGGTGACTTATAAGTCACCTTATTTTTGCCAATCAATGTCTTAACCTTCGAAGTTTTGTGAACCGCCCAGAATTAGCCGTCATGTGGGGAAGACGGCTTTTAGGATGCATTATGGTCATTAGGAATTCTTAGTAATGTCATTCTACTTGACAAATGTACCGACGGTGTTCATGGACTTGATAAACCGAGTGTGGCGACCTTTTCTTTTTAAGTCGATAATCGTGTTCATTGATGACATACTCGTCTACTCCAAGGTCAAGACGAAACATGAGAAACAACTTCGGGAAGTCCTAAAAGTTCTTAGAGAAGATAAGTTGTACGCGAAATTCTCCAAATGTGACTTTTGGTTGGAAGAGGTTCAATTTTTGGGTCACGTGGTCAACCAAGACGGGTGAAGGTTGATCCTTCCAAGATCGAGGCGATGATGAATTGAGAGCCACCTAGGAGTCTGTCCGAAATCCGAAGCTTCTTGGGCTTGGCGGGTTATTACAAAATATTTATTCAAGATTTCTCCAACATCGTTTATTCTGTAACGGCCTTGACTAGGAAGAATGTAAACTTCGTTTGGACTGAAAAGCAAGAGGAGGCTTCTGGACACTCCAAAAGAAGTTGTGTGAAGCTCCAATACTCTCATTACCGGAAGGATCCGAAGACTTCGTGGTTTATCGTGATGCATCCAAATGGGTTGCGCTTAATGCAGCGAGGTAAAGTGATTGCCTATGAATCGAGACAATACAAAGAGCACGAGAAGAATTACCGTACCATGACTTGGAGTTGGCGGAGGTGGTGTTCGCTCTAAAACTTTAGCGGCACTATCTTTATGGTACAAAGTGCACTCTATTTACCGACCACAAAAGTCTGAAGTACGTTTTTGACCAAAAAGAGCTAAATATGAGGCATCAGCGTTGGCCCGAGTTTCTTAAAGACCATGACTGTGAATTTTTCTACCACCCAGCTAAAGAAAACGTGGTTGCTGATGCTTAGAATCGAAAAGAGTATGGTAGTGGAAAGGAGTCGTGCTTACTAGAATCGACATAGTGTCTAGCTTGATCGACCGAATCAAGGTATTTCAGTCAAAGGTGTTTTTGGAAGAGAACCTCAAAAGCGAGGTGATGGTAGAGCAACATTTGCTCTTGACTGAAGATGACCATGGATTGAAATTATTTCGAGGTCGTATTTGAGTGCCAATATTATGTGAAATAGTGAATTGTTGCTAGAAGATGCACACAAGTCCAAATACTCCATTCATCCGGGTAACACCAAGATGTATAGGAACTTGAATTTGACGTATTGGTGGCACGCTATGAAGTTGGACGTGTCAAATTACGTGGAAAAGTGCATGGAGTGCTTACAAATGAAGGCGGAGCACCAACGACCATACGAGAGCCTTCAATCCTTGATCCCGGATTGGAAGTGAGAACACATAACTATTGATTTCGTGACCATTGCCAAAAATTCTAAAGGGTCACGATACGATATGGGTAGTGGTGGATCGTTTGACAAAGAGTGCTCAATTCTTGCTATGCGAGAAACCTTGCCAATGGATAATCTTGCTAAGTTGTATGTCAACGAGGTTGTCTCGATACATGACGTGCCATCATCCATCTTGTTAGATTGGGATAGTCAGTTCACTTCCCACTTTTGGGATGACTTACAAAAATAGTTGGGTACGAGGGTAAATTTAAGTACGACTTACCACCCTCAAACTGATGGTTAAACCGAAAGGACCATTCAAACTCTCGAGGACATAATTAGATCGTTTGTCATAGATTTTGGCCGGAATTGGGATTCTCATCTACCCTTTGTGGAGTTTGCCTACAACAATATTTACCATTATGGCATTGCGATGACACCGTTCGAAGCCTTGTATGAATGAAAATGTAGGACTCTGGTGTGTTGGCTTGAAGCGGGTGAGAAACAATTTGTCGACCCCGAGATCGTACAAGAAACGACTGATAAAGTGAAAGGTATTCGTGAACGCCTGAAGGCATCCCAAGATCGACAAAAGAGCTTTGCCGATAAAAAGAAAAGGCCTATAGAGTTCCAAGTGGGTGATCGCATAATGCTAAAAGTATCACCTTGAAAAGGAATCATCCAGTTTGGGAAGCATGGGAAGTTTAGTTCTCGTTTCCTTGGACCATTCAAAATTTTGGCTAGTATTGGACTCCAAGCTTATAGATTGGAGTCACCACCTGAGATGGCCGGAAACCACAACACCTTCCATGTATGTTACTTACGAAAGTGTTTGGCGGAAGAAGAGAGTGTGATCCTTCTATCGGAGATTCGAGTAAACGATAACAACCGGTATGTAGAGGAACCGGAAGTAATCTTAGAGAAAAAGTCTAAGATGTTGCGTCAGAAAGAAATTTTCATGGTTAAAGTTCAATGGAAACATCATCGAGCTTCAAACTTGACGTGGGAAGCAGAAGAAGACTTGAAGAGGCGTTATCCTCAGTTGTTTGTGTAGTTTGGGATTTCCGGGACGAAATCAAATTCAAGGTTGGGAGGATTGTAACACCCGGAAGTTTATTAATCATAAATTTATGGGTTTGATTTATATTTGAGAATTTAAGTGAATCATGAGTAAAATTTGAGGTTTAGAAACGTTGAGTATATGGGGTTTTGTTTTTTTATGCTAAACTCGAGAAAGGACCCAACGAGGAAAAATTTCCCTTCCATATGATTTGCTCAGCGACCCGAGGTCTTGTGGAGCATCGTGCTACACCCTGTTCAACTCCCTTCCCTCGGGCGCGCGACACGACACAGGTCGCATAGGTCTCAGGTGGGGCGTTGGTTGAACCTAAAAATCGGATCTCATCCAATTTTTCTCTATATCTCATTTCTCACTCATTTTCCTTTCAACCCACTTCATTTACTTCGATTTTTGGAGTCTTTAATCCTCTTCACCAACCATCCTAAGAATTTTACTCATCCTTTAGCCTAGAGATTTAAGGCTAAGCTTCACGATTCAAGCCTCAAGTCCAAGGGTTCAAGTATTCATCTTCCCCGTCATGCTTTCTTGGGTTTTCTAGTGTTTCTTCATGACCAAGTATTATGAGTTCATCCTACACTTTTACAAAATCGTATACATGTTAAAATGATGCATTTTACTTCCTCTATGTTTATATTTTATGCATTTACACATTTTCATGATTTTGACAAATTAGGTCAATTTGGGTAAATTTAGGCTTTTGCATATTTTGACAAAATGAGAACAAAAATTGGTTTTAGACACTTGAGGAATGATTATTTCAAGGTATTGATGGACTTGGAATACAAAATTCTTATACCTTTGTATTTGTTATTTTACCAGCAAAAGTTTGATTTTATCACTTGACGTGATTTTGTGTATAATAGTTGTATTGGGTAAAGATTGATATATCAAAATAGATGTATTTATTATGACTAGTATGTAATGGATCTATAGGCATAGGAATCGTTTTATAATTGTGAAGATTGTATTTCTCATTTATAAAACTTGGAAATAGCCATTGTGATTATTATGTAATTTCCAAATATCCTTTCACTTTAAACTCAGAAATAGGCATTGTGATTATTATGTAATTTCTGAGCGAATGGGCTTATGATCACAATAAAATAAATGACTGGCGTTGGTTTATATCTAAATGTGACGCTTTAATAACATTGTTTTGTGGCTCATTTCGGTGTATGTCACGACTAGTGGTAAATCGGGTCTCCCCTGTCATCTTCGAATGTTTTACACCCCCCAAGAGTAAGTGTGGGTTAATTTTATGAACATAATTGTTTAAATCTATGTTTCTATTTTAAAGTTTTATAACTTTATTCAGTAACTGTTTATTTTCACTAGGCGTAAACCTAACATTTTTTCTCAAATGACACGTATATCAGCATTTTTAGTGACAGGGCTCCAGAGGGTCAAGCAGAGTGATATTCTTGGAGGATTTTTTTTGTTAGATATAGCCTTCGATGTTTTGGGAGTTACACATTATGTACTGAAAGGAATTTTTGGAGGATGATAGTGACACCCGTCTTTAATCTAGACATATAATTGTTTAAATTGGTAGGTTGTTATGTACCTTCTCAACTTTTTGTTTTGTAAACTTTTCCCCATTGTTGGGTGATTTTATTGCATTAGGTCCTATTTCTGGAAAACTATTCAGTTTAAATTATCTCCTATTTTAGGGATGTTACACACACATATATATACTACATTATAAATCATTCCTATCAAAACTATTAAAACAAATTTTAAAGCATAAGGTAGAATATTTTTAAGCATGATTTTCGAAAAACTATGAATTACAACAGGAGAAGCATGATGTACTAGGTGTTAATGCATGATTTTAAACAACCTCCAGCAAACCGAGTTTGGTATATTATAGTGTATTCTTTCTCCCCTATCCAGTGTTTTCATTCTCTCTTAGGAAATCCCTGACAAAAACCTAGCATTTTCCAAAATTCAAAAGGCTTTGTTAGGTCTAAATCTTAGACCTATAGTTTGATGTTTTATAAACTAAGCCTTTTATTACTTTGTATTGTAAAGCCAATGTAATTGGGCTTTGACTTGTATATAGGGTTATATAAATACTAAGTGATAAGCTTAGTTAGATAGAGAAGTTCATTAATGAGAGTTGACTTACACCTTTAAGTGTGTGTTTTGTAAGGTGTTCTTAGTTTCAATAATAATAAAGAGGATGATTTGAGCGATCTTATACAAATCTGTTGTAATCATGGACTTACAATTGGTATAAGAGCTAATCAATTATTCTTGATTTTGATTCGTCTCTTGATATTGATCAATTCGTTCTTGATCTATCAATTTTTGTTAATTCTTGATCAATCTCTCTCGATTGATCAAAATGTGTAAACTGAATCATCTACTATTGAATTTCGATTATATAAATAGAATGTCGCAATAATACGTCTCGATTGAATCCAAAGCTAAACCTCATGTTCATTGGAGAAGAATGATTCAATTTATGGACAACATTGATGAAGAGCTTATGAAATATATCATAAACGGACCACTAGAAGTTTATGTTGAAATCGATGCAGTCCCAGCAACTGAGCATACCCTTGAGATCCCTGCTACAAGGATCAAGAAAACTACTTCAATGTACAATGTGGCTGAAAAGGCTCAACTAAAGATCGACATACGACCCTAACTCTACTGACCATGGCTTTGCCAAACGAGATATTCAACATAGTTGACATTTTAAAGTCAGCGAAAGCCATGTGGGATGAGGTCGAAGCCCAAATGCTGGGGAGCTCTAAAGCTCAGAAGAATAGGTTGAACATCTACATAGGTACTTATGAGGGTTTCAAAGCAAGAGAAATGGAATCTCTATCTGACACATATAATAGGTTCAATGACATCTTAAATGACTTAAGGAGAAATGGTGTCTCAAAGTTTAACTCTGAGATAACTTGAAATCTTGGTCCTAAATGGGATACTTTTACTGACAACATGGTAACTTGAAATCTGTCTAAAAAGACCATACATGATGAGTATGGAATTCTGCATCAACAAGTGGACAAGATCAAATCTAGACAGACTGAGAAGAAAAAGGTCAATGAATCAATTGCTCTTCTAACTGTTGGTCCCGGTTAGGGTAATGGCAAACAAGTAAAGGATTTGTAGAAGGGGGGGGGGGGTTGAATACAAATACACAGAGTTTTTCTCTTTTAATTTTTTTAATATTGAAATATTAAAAACTTACACTCAGAAAACAGATTTTTGCGGAAAAGAAAAGATCAAATCTATTCTAACAATCTAACACTCAGAACACACATACATAACTTAAACACAAAGTAGTTATGTTGATGCCAATCATCAGCTTCTCACTTAGAAGATCTCTATCTTTTCAAAGGCATGATTTTCATGAGAGGTCTTCTTCTCCTTTTATAGTGTCTTATCTTGGAGAGCAAGGGACAATTGTCACAATATAATTTGATGGCTAAGTTTTCTTTGGATAAATATGGGTGCCATACTTTATGGTACAGATGACACTATTCACCTTTTCTTCAAGTCTTCATTTGTTGTCCCATCAACTTTTAGATAACCATCAACTTGGGGACCAAGTTGTTGCAATAGATAGACAAACCTTTGGATAAAGTCTTTATCTAAAACTTGTGGAACAAGTTCTAGATAAAGACAAACAAACCTTTAGATAATGTTGTATCTAAAACTTGGGCAACACGTTCTTGATATTGATGACAAGGAGTATCTTCATAAAAGTTCTCCTAAAATACCTGATAGGACCACTAGCCAAATATATCAAAGGATATATCGGCTAGTGTCTTCAATTGTCCTTTTACTTACCGATTTTGGTCTTCACTTTTGGCTGAACATTTTAGCTGACGATTCGGCTAAGTCTGGATGGCAATCATATCTTCATCTTTCCACAAATGTTGATATGTTTCCTTATGTATCAGCTAGTCTTCGACTGAACTTGTTGAACATGGCCAGACTTTTACAAAGAACCCAAGATACAAAATATTTGACTAAGGAAACACAAAGTATTTGACTAAGGAAAGATTGAGGAGTTATCAACACATCATCGGTGACCCAACAATCTCCCCCTATTTGATGATGACACCAAATATTTTGTTGGTTCCAGATTCTCTTCTTCACAGATTAATCGATTGATTTATAAACAGAGTATAAGCGGAAGCAATTTATATCGATTAATCAACAGTAGTAAGATTCGATCAAAGATTGAAGAACAAATTAACAATGTATTATAACCTGAATGATGATTACAGATACATGGAATGACGCACAGTAAATTCTTCAATATCACGATTTCAATTGACAACTTTTACAATAGAGAAAAGATCTATTTATACAAATAGAATAAAGTAAAAGTCAACATCTTAACCTATTACAAACTGACACGTGTGAGAGATGGGAGCGTGTAACAAATTAGTCGGTTGCAAAAGGTAGACATCCTTGATGTATGTGCCACGTCATATTCTTCATCTTGTGGTTCATACTTTCAAAAGTGTAACAATCTCGCCCTAAGTATGCAACCAGAAGAATGAAGTCTATTCAGAACGGAGCGACCTCAGATACAATTTTTCCAATCTTATTTATGATTTCTCTGATTGATAATAAAGTTGAAAGCCTTTTGATCATCTTCTTGATAACCTCTGGATTGTGATTGTTAACATCAACAGAGATGAATCTTTTTGCAATGTAAACGACCTCTGATGAGTATTTGTGTGCTTCTTTGATTCTGAAGAAGCTCTTTCTGTCTGGCCTTCTGAAGATCACCCCTTCCTCTGGGTCTATTAGCACTTTGCCGATTCTCATGTTGTTGATGCCTTCTAGATCTTCATTGGGTGTAGAGATAGCTAGGTTATCAACATTGTAATTGATTCCTATTTGAAAATCTACCTGTCTCTTGTACCGGATGTAGGACTTCATGCATTGAATAATTCGAGAATAAGCAATTTGATCTTGATCATCAATTCTTCTATTGTAATAGAAGTAATAAGTCTTATTGTCTTCTCTGATAACCTCATAGATTGTGTACCATATTTCTGTATCCTCAAATGGTGAATGCTTTATTCCAGAGATTCGTTTGATAGGTATAGAGGAATGAACGTCCTTTCTCGCTTGTCTGTGTGCCATGAATTTGTCCTTAATAGCATCACTTACATTGTAGGCGTTTGAGAAGTTGGGCAACATGAGATAGATCTTCTGATCTATAGGAGCATACATGTACCTTTTTGTGATTTCCAGAATTGGTAGATCAATTCTTCCAAGTCTCTGCATTTTTTGTCTATTCTCTACTGCTCTACTTGATGATCCTTCAGCATTTACTCTTGCAGCTGCAACTCTTTCTCTTTCCATCTCTGCTTGAGCTTTTGATGCTTCGCGCAGGTCGTTTCTGCTTCGCCTTTTGCTCTGATTTCTGCTTCAATTTGAGAAGCAGAGGCTTTTTCTGCGTCAGCTTTTGCTCTTATTTCAGCCTCAATTCGTTCTTCTTCTCTTTGTTTGTTCAAGGCTTCAACTTTAGCCTTTGATGCCTCAACTCTGGCTTTGGCTTCGTTTTCTTTGGCTATTTCAGCTTGAGTTGAGGAGGAATATGGTGTTTGTCTTGTGTTGCCTACAACCTCAAGAATGAATTTAGCTATTTCAGGATCTTTTGGAAGAGGCCCAGAGTGAGTGGCTAATGGAGTTGGAGTCAGAGGGGTTTGTGTATGAGAAGTTTGAGCCGGAGTTTGCTGCTTGGAGGATGATTGGTGTTTGGCTGAAGTAGATGGAGATGGCATTGGATTTGGATTTGAGCTTTCAGTGTTGGTTGTGGGTTTTACTTTCTTTGATTCTGGTGCTTTCTCCCCCTTCTGAGAATCAGGGTCCTGATCCTCAAATCTTTTGCGCTTAAGTTCTGCTTTTCTGCAAGCACGCTCCTCCTTGGCCTTTTTCTTTTCATTAAAAGAATTAGAAAGAGAACTTACCAGACCTGTAAGCTGAGACAGAGAGGTTTCCATAGATGATAACTATAAATCCACATTAGAAGTGCAGGCAGTTGTTTTGGAAACATACTTGGAGGAGAGAGAGTAAATGCGTTCAAGCATGGCCTTCTGGAAGACAGCCATATCAGATTTCTTGACCAGAGAAGACTCAGAAGTGTCTGCAGAGGGATGAATAGCCTTGATAATTTTGTGAAGATAGGCTACTAAGGAACTGTATTCATCAACAGAGATTCCGACTTCTGGAGTTGGAATTGCCTCGGGAATGCAGAAAATGGCCTCAGAAATAGCCTGGATTCCTTTATGCAGAGAAGAATAATGATCAGAAGCTTGGCTCTGATGTGTTGCAGCAGTTGTAGAAATGAGGTCTTTTAGGGCTTCCAGAGTTTGAGCTTGCTGTTTTTGTTCATCTTGAATAGCCAGAAGCATGGCATTGTGAGAGTCCAGAGAGAGTTTTAGATCCTCCACAGATCTCTGAATTTTATCACCAAATGCCTGCAACGCTGCATTGGTGACATATTCAGAATGGGTAACCGGTGCATCTCCAACACATGGAGCCCCTTTACTCTCGCGTGCAGAGAGGCCCATATTCACACTTGTTTTGACGTTGAGTGTGGAGGGACTTCCAACCTGTCGTTGAGGACTGTTATTAACAGGCACCTCTTCGGTTGTTCTGATTGTCTCAACAGAATCCTCATCATCAGAGGATGAGGTGTTGAAGACAATGTGCTTACCTTGATGGAGTGTAAACACTCCGGTAAGTGGTGCAACCTGTGGCTGTAACCCCTCTGATGGGATTTCATGAGCCTCTAAACTATCAGAAGATATGGACTTATCTTCTGAGACGCCTAAATCTTTGTTGGTCACAGAGACATAAACATAGTGTGGGGAAAGTGTCGAGTTCTGGGGCAAATGAACTCTTATATTTTCAGCATCATTCTGTTGGGAGAATGATGAAGAGGTTTCCCCGGTTGTGCTTGATGCAGAGGATGAAGAAGTATCCTCTGATCAGATGGTTTCTGGGTGGTTTGGACTGGGTTGTCCTTGGTCAATGAAAGTAGATGGGTTGACATCTACCTCAGATAATGAAGTTACCCTTTGGGATGTAGGTGAGATTCGCTCAATTGTGTCACGATGGACATCTTCAGTACCTTCTTTTAACAAGAAGTCAGCATGGGTCGAACCACTCGGATGTTCACTCAAATTATTTTCAGCCTCATTCTCACTTGACCCCTCACTTTCTAGAACTGGCTCTAATTGCTCTGGGGTAGAAATTCTCTGATCTGAGAAATTCATAGAGCTCCTATATGATTGAAGATAAGAAGAGCTAGATGGAATTAGGTTTAGCATGTACCTTGAAAGCTCTCTGGGAGAAGGATAGCCGTTGCGGTCGATGGTCGGACGATGAGTGCTCATTGATGCAATTTTGCAAAATGTTTGAACGAGTGGAGCCTTGAGTACACCAATTGCATGACAAGTAACCAGAGATAGAAATCTTGGAAACATCAGAGGTGGAAGAGTTTTTCCTTAGTTTTGATGGGTTACTTTCGTGTGTACAACAGCTTTAATCTCTTGAAAAATAAGGCTTGCGTAGTCCAAGGGGCGATTAAAAAACATGTCATACATTATAGTCAAAATGTTCCTGCTTGCTTGATCGAGAGACCCAATTTTACAAGTGAGACTCTTGTTCAGGATAGAAACTAGGAGATTCCACATTGGGGGTAACTGTTTTCTCTTGAATTCAGAAAGTTTGCTTATGGGTTCATTGTAACCAAGAAAGAGGATGAACGATAACAAAGCTTCAGCAGATGGGTTCGATTCTAGGGCTGGATTTGGCACTAATTCACCATCAAGTAGTACTTGTGAAGAGGGTAAATGAAAATACCTGGCTAACTTCTTCTTTGTAATGGGTATCTCCACAGCAGTATCAGGTTGATCAAGGTGACTGAAATTTCCAAGCAGAGTCTCATCATCTTGAATGTACATCGATTGCCACACTTCTTGAACGTAAATTTCAGGAACATTTGGGTTTGTCAGAGTTAGGGCTCGATTAAATACATGATGTTGAAGAAATTCAACCATAATTCTGAATTCGGACTGGTAGGTATTTGGATCAAGAAGAACCTGCACATTGTTTGCTTTCAATGGCAGTTTGACGAACAGAGCACTATCGGCAGTGGAATCAACGAGACGTCCTTCGTCATCGTTGAGAGCTGGATTTGCAAGGTGAGAAGCCATTGATGAAAGTTGGTGAGAATTGCAAGCAAGTTCGTAAGAGTGAGAGCAGTAACAGTGGAGAGGAAGAAGATGGGTATCTGAAATTTGGGGATTTTATATGAGACCGATTTGGAATTGGAAGGGGTTTGTGTATTGGGAGTAGAAGAAAACGGTTCAAGAAAGATGATGTAAGCACGCAGGCGTGGATACATGCAATCACACAATGAATGACACGTGGAAAGTAGAAGTGATGAGTAAGACACGATTTTTGAAAAGAAAACTGAAAGGTTATCGACCTAAAATCGGTTGATTGTCCCAAAAGTAAATAAAATGAAAATATAAAGCAATTTGTTGAGTAATTAAAGAAAATTAATTAAAGAACAAATTGAAATATATAAATCTGTTTATTTAGAATTAAAATCAGTCATCTGGGAAAAAAAAATTGATCCAAATGAAAGTTTGAATTTTTCATGAAAAAAAATAATAAGAAAAATTTAAAATTGAATATAGAAATTTTAAATAACTTTGACGGCAAGAGTTAAAAAAAATGTAGATATTCAATAAAATTTTTGGAATATTTTGATTCATAAAAAAATTTGAAAAACATGTCAATTATGAATCATCATCTAGTATAAGTTTCAAATGAATCACAGGCATTCTGAGAGACCTTGACGGCAAGAGAGACACGGAATAAGAAGATTCAGAAGAAACTTAGGTGGATGAAAAAAATTCATAAGACAGCTAACCTAGTGTTAGTCTTTGAACAGTTTAAGAAACTCCCCTCTGAATGATATACTTTACTTTGCATAATATGCTCCCCCTTGATTGATAAGCTCCCTCTTGAATAATAATCTCCCCCTTGAGTAATAAGCTCCCCCTTGAATGATAGGTTCCCTCTTTGCTTCTGGGATTGACGCCTTTCTGATAAAACTTGGATGGAAAGGAATAAAATGCAACAAAATAAAACCTAAACCAGAAGCGATCAGAGGTCTCTGAGTGCTTCTGGATGAAGTTCAGAAGACGATCAGAGATCTCTGATAACTTCTAAGAATAAAAATTACATGGTTAGCATTCCCAACTTGCTGATTAAAAAATTAAAACGCTTCTCATCCAGAGCTTTTGTAAAAATGTTAGCCAGTTGGTAATCAGTAGAAACAAAATACATTTCTATGGTACCCTTTTCTACATGATCTTTGATAAAGTGATACCTAACATCAATATGCTTCGTTTTTGAGTGCTGAACTGGGTTTTCTGTAATGGCAATTGCACTTTCAGAATCACAGAGAATGGGAATCTTATCATAGATTAGACCGTAGTCCCTGAGTTGGGTTTTCATCCAAATGAGTTGGGAACAACAGCTAGCAGCAGCAACATACTCAGCTTCTGCAGTAGATGTTGAAACACAATTTTGTTTCTTGGAAGTCCAGCTGATAAGACGATTACTCAGAAGTTGACAGCTACCAGAGGTGTTTTTTCTGTCCAACTTACAACCTGCATGATCAGAATCTGTGAATGCCATTAAATCAAACCCAGAATTTTTTGGATACTAGAGACCCAATGAAGGAGTTCCCTTTAAGTATTTAAAAATTCTTTTGACAGCAGCCAAATGAGATTCTTTAGGGTTAGCTTGATAACGAGCACAAAGACAAGTGGCAAACATAATATCAGGCCTACTTGTTGTCAAATATAGAAGAGAACCTATCATACCTCTGTAACCCGTGATATCTACAGGTTTTCCAGAGGGATCAGGACCTAGTTTCATGCTAGGAGAGATAGGTGTTTTCATAGTTGATGAGTTCTGAAAATGAAATTTCTTTAACATGTCAGAGACATATTTTGCTTGATTAATAAAAATACCAGAGGTACTTTGTTTAACCTGAAGTCCAAGAAAGAAAGTTAATTCTCCCATCATACTCAATTCAAATTCAGTTTCCATCAACTTAGAAAACAAATCAACTTCTGTTTGATGAGTAGAGCCAAAAATTATGTCGTCCACATAAATTTGAACAATAGTTAACATACCTTTGCCTCTTTTGATGAAAAGTGTGGTATCAATTTTACCTTTCTCATATCCTTTGCTGATCAGAAATTTGGATAAATGTTCATACCAGGCTCTGGGTGTTCGCTTTAACCCATATAGTGCTTGGTCAAGAAGAAAAACATATTCTGGATGTCTTGAATCTTTAAAACCAGCTGGTTGTTCAACATACACTTCCTCTTTAAGATTTCCATTTAGAAATGCACATTTAACGTCCATTTGATAGACCTTAAAGTTCTTGTAAGCAGAGAATGCCAGAAAAAGTCTTATCGCCTCCAGTCTTGCAACAGGAGCAAAGGTTTCATCATAATCAATACCTTCTTCTTGACAATATCCTTTTGCTACCAGATGAGCCTTGTTTCTGATCACAATACCGTCCTCATCCTTTTTATTTCCGAAAACCCACTTAGTACCAATGGCAACTTTACCTTTTGGTAATGGTACTAAGTTCCAAACTTTGTTACGCTCAAATTGAAGTAATTCTTCCTGCATTGCTTCTACCTAACTAGGTTCGGCTAAGGCTTCATGAACTTTCTTTGGTTCAATTAAACTTAGAAAGTTAACATAGAAAGCTTCATTTGCTGTGGCGGATCGTGTTTTGACACCCTCAGAAGGATCACCAATTATGAGATCTGGAGTATGGGATTTAGTCCATTTCGTCATCCTTGTTTGTGATATTGGTTGAGCTTGAACTTCGGTTTCAGAAGATGAGATAACTTCATCCGGAAATATTGATTCTGAACCTCTTGATGCTAAAGTCTCCCCTTCAGATGGTGGAACTGAAGAAGCTTCTGGACAATCAGATGTAACAGGAACAGAAGGAACTGAAGAGCTAGGTTCAGAAGAGGTAGGACCAGATAAAGTTATGCCAGAGGCATGAAGAACTTCAGGTATGCTGAAAGAAGAATTAGTTACTACAGGTTCTGATATTACTTCTTCGCGCAGAAAGTCTTGAAAAAGGGCATCAACTCGGAGTCTCTGGATCCTGAAAGAAAGTCAGAAGTAACAGTATTAAGTTTGAGTTCTGAAAAAGAATATTCAGAAGTCAGTTGAGTTTGATCATCAAAATCAACGTTAATGCTGTCCATTACTGTTTGAGTTCTTAGATTAAAAACACGGAAGGCTCTGGAATTTAAAGAATATCCTAAGAATTTTGCTTCATCTGATTTTGGATCAAACTAGCCAAGTTTGTCTCTGTCATTTAAGATAAAACACCTGCAACCAAAAATATGAAAGAATTTGACAGATAGTTTTCGTTTGTTAATAAGCTCATAAGAGATTATGAGATGCCTCTTGACAATTATGGAACGATTCTGAGTGAAACAAGCAGTAGCTACAACTTCAGCCCAGAAGTGAATTGGGAGTCCAAAAGCTGCTAGCATTGTTCTGGCTGCTTCAACCAAGGTTCTGTTGCGACGTTCAACGACACCATTCTGTTAGGGAGTGCGTACAACAGAGAAGTTCTGAGAAATTCCATTTGCAACAAAGTATGCTTCAAGTTTGGCATTCTTGAATTCAGTACCATTATCGCTTCTCAGCTGTTGAATCTTTTGGTGTAAAAGAACTTGGATTCTGGTCATCATATTTTGAAGGACAATCGGAACTTCTGACTTTTGTTGAACAAAAGCAAGCCAAGTATACCTGGAAAATTCATCAATAAGTACCAGAATATACTTTTTACCAGAAAGACTCTGGATTGCAATTGGACCACAGAGATCGACGTGTAGCAATTGCAGAGGTCTTATGCAAGAATGATCACTTTTTGTTTTATGAGATGCTCGTTTGATCTTTTCTATTTCACATGCAGGACAGAGGTGATCTTTTTGAAAATGAACTTCTGGAAGTCCAGATACCAAATTATGTTTTACAAGCATCTCAAGATTATCAAAGTTTAAGTGAGACATTTTATGATGCCAGAGCCATGCAACTTCACTCTTTTTGGAAACAAGACATTAGGTTTCCTTACCATCCTTGGAGGTAAAATTCATCATGTAGAGATTACCTTTTCTGTCTGCTCTCCAAAGTTCCTCACCTGCCTTAGAAAATAAGTAACAATGTTTTTCATCAAAGACAACAAGTATCTTAGAATCACATAGTTGACTTATACTTAGGAGGTTATGTTTCAAACCAGAACATGAGCTACTTTAGATAAGGTAATATTATCTTCCTGTAAAGTACCATAGCCCTTAATTTGACCCTTACCATTATCACCAAACGTTACAGCTCCACCACTTTTGTCTTTAAATTGGGAGAGTAAGTTTTGTAAACCAGTCATGTGCCTCGAGCATCCAGAGTCAAGATACCAGATATGCACACGCTGTTTCTGCAATCAAGATCAGAGTTTCTTAGGTACCCATACCATTATGGGTCCTTTAACGTTAGTTTTTGGCTTATCAGCCTGTTGCTTTTGATATGATTTACAGAAGGTAAAGATGTATTCTTTGGATTTTTTGTTTTTCTATTTTGCTTTGTTTTATTTTTATTGAAGTATGAATGATTTGCAGTGAAGGAATTTGAAGTTCGTGAGAAAAATTTCTGTAATTTCAAGAACAGAGAAAAACATTCAGAATTCTGAAACATAGAAGATTTTATTGAATTTTCATTGTGACAATGATAATTACAATTATTCTTCGATCTGTCTTTTCTAGTATCAGTTGTTCTAAAGAACTTCCTATCTAGACTAGACGTATGCTTAGAATCTGAAGTATTCTTCAGCGGAGATTTCCTCGGAATTACCTTCTCAGAAGCTTTTGAATTTACTGAAACAGGAACAGATAGATTAGATTTCCATTTACCTTTTTGAACATAAGAAAGTTTTGGAGGATAAGAGTTAGGAAGTTGGATAGGAATTTTCTTTATAAGTTTTTCTTCCTTTTCAAGATCAAGACAAGATTTAGCTTTCAGACACATTCCTATAAAATCTGGATGTATAAAAACAGGTTTTCGTTGTTCAGAGGGAACAGAGAAAATCAGAATGTCACTTGAATTGTTTTTAGCATCCATTCCAGAAGCTCTTATCTCCAGAGATTCATTTGTCAAGAGAAAAGGAGCGTCTTTGTTTTTTATGATCTCTCGAGTTTTAGCATAATTGGAAGATTGATGTTCAAGATGAGAGAGATATTTTTCAGAATTGTCAAAGAAATCCTCACTTTGATCATCATTCTCCCATGGATATGTGATTTTTTCTAAATCCTCTTGAGTTTCAGAAAGATTTAAATCAATAAATGAACAAGGAAATATCTCTGGATTATTCTCTAACTTTTGTTTGTCATTCTCAAGTTTAAAACAATTATCCAGAGTCAATAGAAGATCTTTTTCAAAACTCAGTCTTAATTCCTCCTCTGCTTGAATAGGAATAAACGCATCAGCCTCTGGATTCAATTTTGTAACAACACTTGAACCAAACTTGAAAATATCATCCTTCTTCTGAATTTGATTTAGATTAATATTGGTCTTTTCGGAAGAGTATTTAATGTTTTTAAACTTGAGTTTCCGTTGATGATGACCATTTTCAGTTTTAAATCTTTTAAAACATGATTGTTCAAAAATGATTGGAAACACAGGCTTCTGTTGTTGTCCTATACAAAATACAGAGTTTAAACCAGAATTCTTTTCACACGTATAGGGATCTAAATCTTCAAAACCGATTCCAGACCTTCCTACTTGTGTACTAATTTTCTCATGAACTTTTTGAGCATCCAGATATGTTTTAATCTGGTGCGTTTTGTTTTGAAGTTCAATGTACATAAATTCTCTTTCTTTATGAAAATAGTTTTTAAGTGCTACAGAATTTAATCTGTCACTTTCCTTGACTTGAATTTCCTTATCCTTTTCTTCCAGAAGTTTCTTATAACTCAATTGCTCCTTTTTTATCAAAACTTCTGTGTCTTTCAAAGTTTTAGAAAATTTTTCTTTTTCTGTGTCAAGTTCCAGTTTTTCTTCTGTTAAGATATCCATCTCTCTTTTGTAAATATCTCTTTCTCTTTGTGTTGTGGAAAGAGTTTTCTCAATATTTTTCCGTAACTTCTTTTCAATAGTAAGCTTTTGCTTAAGGTCTTCAAAATTGTTTGATAAAAGCACAATTGTATTCTCAAGTTCAGAAGATTCAGAAAGATTACTAACCGGTGATTCAGAAGGCTGTTCTTCTGACTCATTTGTACTTGCCATTTCACAGAACATGGCCTCATCACCGCTGGATTCATCTCCAATCCAGTTTTCTTTCTCAGCATAGTGGGCTCTTTCAGTACCATTATACTTGTATTTATTTTTGTAATATGTTTTGTCTTTCTCCAGAGCCCCTCTGCAATCCTTCGAGTAATGACCCGGTTTGCCACATCTGTAACATACATCTTTCTTTTTCTTCATTTCCTCTTCCTTCTTTTCTGCCTCAGTCTTCTCAGGTCTCTGAACCTCTTGTTTAGGAGAATAGTTGGAGCGATCAGACCTTCTGTTTCCTTGAAATGCCCTATTTCCAAAACGGTTTGTAAACTGTTTGGTAATAAGAGCCAAGGAATCACCAAATGCCTTTATTTCATCATCAGAGTCAGAATCTTCTTCTGGAACAGTTTCTGACATGAATGCCTTGTTCTTCACTCTTCTATCTTCACTTTTTCTTCTGGTAGCTCCCTTTGCTTCAGAAATCAAGGCCAGAGGTCCACCTATGGTTGTTTTCTTTTGCACAACCTCCTTTTCATGAGCTTGAAGAGTTCCAAATACATCGTGTAAAGACCATTGCTCAAGATCTTGATTAGCTTGTAGTGACATGGATAGATTTGACCATTCTGGATTTAATCTCTTTAATAATAAGACATTATTGTCTTCTTTTGATCGAACAATATCACATCGTTTACATAGATTAATCAGATTATTAAATCTATGAAAAGTCTGTTCTAGAGATTCATCTGAATTTGCCTGGAAGCTGTTGTATTCATTCAGCGCATGAGCCCTTCGATTTTTCTTCATTTTAGCACCACCTTCCAGAAGATTTTCTAACTGATCCCATAATTCCTTAGCAGTATCACAGGAATCCAGAGATTGAAATATCTCATTTGGAATAGCCATGATAAGAAGAGTTTTTGCCTTTTTAGCAAGTTCATCTTTGGCCTTTTCCTCATCATTCCAATTTTCCCTTAGCTTTGGAACTTTACGTGCATGTATTTCAGCAGTATTGGTAGTAGCAGGAACTCTTGGAACTGTAGTCATTGGTATGAAAGGACCATTTTGAACAATAGGATAAAGTTCAATGTCCAATCCTTCATAGAAATTTATCATTCGAATCTTCCATTGTGGATATTCACCACGAATAAGAGTTGGAGGTTTGGTCAGAGAACCAGAGGTGTAAACAACATTCAAATTTGAATTTGCCATTTTTAAGATCGAGAAGTATGTAGTAACAGATTTGAGTTGAAATCTAGAACAAGTAAATTTCAATTGATTTGAACAAGAAGATTTTACTAATTCTGTAAAATTTTAACTATAATTACCACTGTTTTAGACAGAATTGCTATAAATCTTCGTAGAACAGGGTAGAATTATGAACACTAGTTAAAACAAGAGATTACTGAATGAATGAAGAGAGATTTTCCAAATTGAGATCTAATAATCAATAGATTGATTATCAGGCTCTGATACCAATTGTTGGTTCCAGATTCTCTTATTCACAGATTAATCGATTGATTTATAAACAGAGTATAAGCGGAACCAATTTATATCGATTAATCAACAGTAATAAGATTCGATCAAAGATTGAAGAACAGATTAACAATGTATTATAACCTGAATGATGATTACAGATATATGGAATGACGCACAGTAAATTCTTCAATATCACGATTTCAATTGACAACTTTTACAATAGAGAAAAGATCTATTTATACAAATAGAATAAAGTAAAAGTCAACATCTTAACCTATTACAAACTGACACGTGTGAGAGATGGGAGCGTGTAACAAACTAGTCAGTTGCAAAAGGTAGACATCCTTGATGTATGTGCCACGTCATATTCTTTATCTTGTGGTTCATACTTTCAAAAGTGTAACATATTTTAACTAAGGTAGGATTGAGGAATCATCAACAAATCATCGGTGACCCAACAATCTCCCCCTATTTGATGATGAGACCAATATCTTTTCTTGAAAGCTGAAAAATAACTCATAAGTAATTTTGACACTTTCTTGCTCTTTTGGGTTCTTTTCACATAAAGATTTTTTTTATTTTTTTATTTGTTATTGTATCCGATATTTACAGTATGAAAAAATATGTGCAACATATGTATAAAAAGAATAATAAACAAATTTACAAATATACCAAGCATCCGGGTACTTGAAGGGAATTGTTGCAACATCAGCATCTCCACTCTTAAGTTCATTAAAGATTAAATTGTAGAGAATTCCTTCATCTTTGCTGTAGAGGACCACACTTAGACTTTCTTGAAGGAAGCCGTAGAGGATTCATTTTTCTTAGAATTGCTGAGATGGTCCCCCTCAACTGATTTCTCCTTTTTAGAAAAATTATTTTCTCCTCCTCAGCTTACAAGACTTTATCCTTAGTTGATTTCTTCTCTTGAGAAGATTTCTTCGCCTCCTCGGCTGCTGTTGATTTAGCCTTATCAGGAATTTTCTCCCCCTCAGTGGCTGAGGGGAGAAGGGACTTAAATGAGATGAGAAGGTGAAGATATTCGGAGAGTCAACCAGAGGGATAAATAAGTCTTCAAAAATAAAAATAATTTTTATTTTTATTTCTCAAACCCATATATCGGAGAGTGCACTAGGTGGAAACAATTATGCCAGAAGGAGATGTTGGTGAACAAGAAAAAGGTAGGAGTCCCTCCAATTCGACCAGTTTCGCCGAATCTTCACAGAGTTGTGCAAGGTCATCAAGATCATAGATCTTGGGTGTAAGGCTGTGATGTGGCAAAAATAATCCTTGGAATGGGAAGGTTCCAAATTATCCTTATCAACCAAAGATAGTATTGATGAGGGTTTAGTGTGGGTCCCCGAAAGTACAATCATGTCCTTTTTAGAGGGCATGAAGGAGCTAGGTGATGTTTTAAAAGGATTCACTGGGTCCAATAGGGAGAATTTCAACACCCAACGATTTTTGGGAATCGGTGAGTGGCTTATGAGTATTTGACCCTTGAGGTTCCCCAAGTCTCTTTGAGGAGAACTTGGGGGAGCTTTTGGAACTCCTCCGTTTCGTAGAAAGGATATTGGCTTGGGTAGATACCGAAAGCTTTTTCGGTTTCGTAGCCGTAGAAGAAGGTGCGGAGGTGGACATGATAAAAGATTTATAAATCTTAGATTTCTTTTTCTTTCTAACCAGGTCCATATGTCGGAGAGAGAAATTTGAGAGCAAAATTTGTGGAATTTTTATGCTCATGAGATCATAGAGAATAAAGTTTGAGGGATATTAAGTATCCGAAATTAGAGAGAGAAACATCGGAGAACTTCTATATCCAGCGGAGACTTTTGAGAGATTTTTGAAAGAGAAAGGTTTGAAGAATTTTTTACAGTAAAAAATTGGAGAGAATTTTGACAGTCAAAATTGAAGAGTATTTTTAATCAAAGATCGGAGAGTATTTTGACAGAACCATCGGAGATATTTCTGACATGACAAAAGTTAGAAGGTCACGGCAAGAAAAACCCAGAGAAATTTTTTTACAAAGATATATAGGGAATAGTATATCTGAGGAAATTTACAAAGATAGAAGAAATTTCAAGAAATTAGAAGTAATTTAACTGTCAAAAGTCGGAGATAGAGAAAGAGAGTAGCTAAAATTTCAAGAAGGGGAATGTCAAGAATTCGGGGCATGAATTTTTGGGTTTGCCAAAATTTCGAAAATCTTGAAAAAAAAATTTGGAGAGTATCCGAAATTTTGGAGTAGAGTTAGGAAGGATTTTCAAGAAAATTTCAGTGAGTAACCAACAAATTCGGAGAGTGTGAAAAGAGAATTCGGAGAGTAGGAGAAGAGAGAAAGAAAGAAATAATTTCGAAGAATGGACTGCCAAAATTCTGTCAGAGAGAGAAAAGTTTCAATAAAGGAAATATTGAAAATTTCGGAGACTAGAATTATGGCTTGCCAAAGTTTAGAAATTCTTGAGAGAATTTCGGAGAGTAGAAAAGAAAGAAAAGAAAAATAATTTCGGAGTGTAGACTGCCAAAATTTTGTGATTGAAGTTTCAAAAAAGAAACATTGAAAGTTTCGGAGAGTACCCAAAAGAGTTAAAAGAGTAATTTTTTTAAAGCATAATTTCAGAGAGTATGAGGATAGTAAGAAAATATTTTTTTTTTAATTTAAAATTTCGGAGAGTCAGAAGACAGTCCAAAATTTTTTATTTTTTTTATATTTAAAATTTCGAAGAGTCAGAAGACAGTCCAATTTTTTTTTTAATTTAAATTTTTGGAGAGTCAAAACACAGTCCAAAAAAATAAATTTTTTTTATTTTCGAAGAGTCAGAAGACAGTCCAATTTTTATTTTTATTTTAAATTTTCGGAGAGTCAGATGACAGTCCAAATTTTTTTTTTAATTTAAATTTTCGAAGAGTCAAAAGACAGTCCAAAAAAAATAATTTTTTTATTCGGAGATTCAGAAAACAGTTCAAAAAAATAAACTTTTTTTAATAAAATTTTCAGAGAGTCAGAAGACTGTCCATTTTTTTTAAAGCATAATTTCGGAGAGTATGAGAACAGTAAAAAAATTAATTTAAAATTTTGGAGAGTCAGAAGACAGTCCAATTTCTTTCTTTAAATTTGAAATTTCAAAGAGTCAGAAGACGGTCCAAAAAAAATATTTTTTTTTAATTTAAATTTTCGGAGAGTTAGAAAACAGTCCAAAAAAATAATTTTTTTTAAATTTTCGGAGAGTCAGAAGACAATAAAAAAAATTCTTTAAAAATTTTCGGAGAGTCAGAATACAGTCCAATTTTTATTTTTAATTTTAATTTTCGGAGAGTAAGATGACAGTCCATAAAAAAAATTAAAAAAAAAATTTCTGAAGTTTTGGAGAGTTTCCGAATATATATATATATATTATATTTAAATTATATTTAAAGATATATGTATATATATATATATATTTCGGAGAATGGGATCGAAGAGATCAACAACCGAATTTATTATTATTTATATTATATACATATATATATATATATAACGTTTATCAAATAGAAATTTAGAGATAACATACCTAGTTCTTCGATGAGAAAGTTGAATTGGCTTCATCCAATGACTTTGTGAAGAGATCGACAGTTGAAAGTCGGTAGGCATAAAATTAAGCTCAACATCATCTTTACCCAAATCTTGAGTGGAGAACAGGATTATTTGCAATAGCAATTGCACTTGAGTTGTCACATAGTAAGGGAATTTTGGAGTAGATCTGATCATAAACACGGAGTTGATTTTTCATCCATATTTACTTGAGCATAACAGCTTTCAGTAGCAATATATTCGATTTCAACATTAGAAGTGGAAATTGAGTGTTGCTTTTTACTTGATTAGCTGACAAATTTTCCACCAAGAAGTTAACAACTTCCAATGGTGCTCTTTGGATCTATCTTGGAACCTGCAAAATCAGAATCCAAATACCCGATGAGATCGAAACCTGAGTCTTTAAGATACCAAAGACTCAAATTCAAGGTACCTTTTAGACTGGTGTTAGAAAGAAGTTTAAGAGGAGGATCCATCAGAGTCTTTACTGGGATACAAGTGTCAAAATTAATTTTTTTTAAGTCTTTTAAAAAATGCCTTCAGAAGGTTGTTTAACCTATAGTCCAAGAAAGAAAGTGGGATTTCCCATCATGCCCATTTCATACTACTCTTAATGAGGGAGGCAAACTCATCACACATAGTTTCATCGGTGGCTCCAAAAATAATATCAACATAAATTTGAACAAGAGAGATATTACGTTCAGATTTTCTGAGAAGAGAGTGTTGTCAATTTTACTTCGAACAAGTTCATTGTCCAGAGGAAAATTTGAGAGAGTATCATACCAGACCCGAGTAGCCTGCTTTAGTCCATACAGAACTATGTCTAGCCGATAGACATAGTCAGGATGAGTGGGATCTTCTAACCATGAGGTTGTTTCACATAGAGTTCTTCTTTCCTTTGTCCTTTTGTTTCTCCCCCTCAGAGCTAGCACCGATATTGACATCTTTATCCAGTCGGACACTGGACTTCTCCCCCTGAGAATCGGCGCCTGTGAATTTAGTAGCCTCTTCTTGAGCTATTTTAAGCACATTTCTTTGGTCAAACTCCAGTTGAGCTTTTATTGCTTCTTCCCTTTCAGCTTCGGAAAGAATAAAACCTAGAGGATTTTCGGAGAGTGGTCTGGCAGCAGGTTTTAGGTTGAGAGTGTCAGCATCTGAACCTCTATTTCTTCTTTTCTTTTCGGCCTTTTCTGCTTGTATTCTGGCTAACTGTTGTGCATATGATACCGATTTCTTTCCTTCAGATTTAGCCTTTTTCATCTTTTCTTCCACAGTTTCTTCAAGAGTTCGGACACTGGTTTCCTCCCCCTGAGATGATGCTTCAGTTTCTTTGATGGCCTCATCTCTAGTTGTCCCAATATTAACCGGTACTAGAGGTTCATTGGCTTGTGGTTGAATTTCAGCGACTGTTGTAGTGACAACTGCATCAACCATCAATGGTTCGGAGACCACAGCTTGGTTAACTAATGGTTCGGAGACCACAGCTTGGTTAACTAATGGTTCGGAGACCACAGGTGGTGGATCAGAGACCATAGGTTCGGAGACCACAGGTGGTGGATCGGAGACTACAACTGGATGATTGGGTTGTGAACTGGATTTCTCCCCCTCAGTGGTTGAACTTTTGAAACCAAAGGAAGAATTTTGGATGCCTGTAACATCAACAATTAAATCACCCAGCTTCCTCTCAATACGTTGAATAACAAATCGATCGTCTGTCCTGAAGAAGGTATCAATTTCAATAGGAGGAGAAGTTGGTACCTTCTCAAGCTTCCTATGAACAGAAGTAAGAGAATCCAAAATGGCTTTTTGATCCTTGACAAGAGAAGCAATATTGAAATCTTGCTTAGCCGACTCCTATTGAAGAGCAGAAATAGTGGAGGAGACTACATCATTACTAGCTTTGATCTCTTTTTCAAGATTAGATACATCCAGGTAAATAAGATCCAGACAAGTTACTATAGATGGATGAGTGACAGAGTGTAACACCCTAAAAATTTGAGCGAAATTTAAACCAGAACGAAATGCGGAATAATATAAAAATCACCCAATAAGTGGGGATAGAGTATGGGAGTTTACATCTAAACATGAATATTAAAATAACAACCTAATAATGTATGCTATTTAGACTATAGATTACAATTGGGTGTTACTAGTATCCTCAACAGAATATTCTATTGCTCCAACTATGTATATGCTCTATGAGCATATCTCCAAAAAGGTGTCCTCTCTCTCTCGACACATCAACCCGCTCTTCTCTAAAGAGCCCCGTCAATCTGTTTACCTGCTAAACCGCATTTAAAATCAAGTGTTAGGCTTACGCCTAGTGAGAACAAACAGTTAAATGGATAAGGCAGTTAAAACATTTAAAAGATAAGATACAGTGCGTTTATCCCATTCAACTTCACTTGAAATAACTTACTCTTGATGAGCAAGAATCTTTTAAAAGCACCCGGGGGAGACCCGGTGTTCCATCCTTAGTGACGGATACCAGAAGTAGGTCACTACACGATGTTTGAGCTAACTGTAAGGCATGATCGCCAGTCATGATCGCACAACCCGTACCGCGAGTTTCGTGCTTAAAATCGATTTTTTTGGCTATCTGGTTTTTTCGCGATCTTGCCTCGCGATCATGACAATGTCAAGATAGCATGTCATGATCGCAAAGTAGGTACCGAAACTCAATTCGGTTCCGGTTTTCGCACCTTTCTTCCAGATCAATGTAACCCAACATTATACACTTGAATCATTCCATTTGCCCAAAAATAATAATATTACAAAGCTAATTTACATAACCTTTCGCTAAATTTCCGGGTGTTACAATCCTCCCACCCTTGAAATTAATTTCGTCCTCGAAATTTACAGATTAACCAAACAAACTCGGATATCTCCTCTTCATATCCTCTTCCGCTTCCCACGTCACGTTTGAACCACGATGGTGCTTCCATTGCACCTTAACCATGACGATTTCTTTGTGACGTAACTTCTTAGACTTGCTTTCTAAGATCGCCTCCGGGTCTTCCACACAACGACTATTGTCGACACGAATCTCTGAGAGAGGTATCACACTCTCTTCTTCCGCTAAACACTTCCTCAAATAACATATGTGGAATGTAGGGTGTATGCCGTCCAATTCGGGTGGCAATTCCAATTTATACGCTTGTCGTCCCACTCTTTCCAAGATCTTAAACGGCCCGAGGAAACGAGGACTAAGCTTCCCACGCTTCCCAAACCTTATAACACCCTTCCAAGGGGACACTTTAAGCATAACTCGTTCCCCCACTTGGAATTCCATGGGTCTTCTCTTTTTATCGGCATAGCTCTTTTGACGGTCTTGGGCCGCCTTAAGCCGTTCTCGGATAATCTTTACCTTGTCAGCCGTCTCTTGCACAATTTCGGGTCCGGAGAATTGCTTCTCGCCCGCTTCCAACCAACACACCGGTGTCCGCCATTTCCGTCCATAAAGTGCCTCGAAAGGTGTCATTCCAATACTAGAATGGTAACTATTGTTGTAGGCAAACTCCACCAACGGTAGATGCGAATCCCAATTCCCACCAAAGTCAATAACACATGACCTAAGCATATCTTAAAGAGTCTGAATGGTCCTTTAACTTTGACCATCTGTCTGCGGGTGAAATGTTGTACTTAAGTTTATCTTGGTGCCCAACCCTTCTTGTAACCCATTCCAAAAGTTAGAAGTGAACCGGCTATCCTGACCCGACACAATAGTCAAAGGCACGCCGTGCCTTGCAACTATCTCATCCACATACAACTTGGCCAGTGTGTCAACGGGGCCGACTTCTTTCATTGCTAAGAAGTGAGCACTCTTCGTTAGTCTATCCACCACTACCCATATGGTGTCGTGACCTCTTAAGGTCTTTGGTAGCTTCGTCACGAAGTCCATAGTGAGATGTTCCCATTTCCATTCCGAGATTTCCAACGACTGAAGACTCCCATACGGCCGTTGGTGTTCCGCCTTGACATGCAAACAAGTCACACACCTCTCTACATAGGTAGCAACATCCAATTTCATGATGGGCCACCAATAAGTTAACTTTAGATCCCTATACATCTTGGTACTACCCGGATGTATGGAGTACTTGGACTTATGGGCATCCTCCAAAAGTAGTTCTCAGTTGCCTCCAATCTTGGGTACCCAAACACGGCCTTTGAACAACTTTAAACCACGACCGTCCTCCGTCAAAAGTAGATTTTTGCTTTACCATCACCTCGTTCTTGAGGTTTTCTTCCAAAAGTGCCTCCACTTGAGCTACTTTGATTCGGTCAATCAAACTAGACATCACCTCAATCCGTGTAAGTACGGCACGTGTTCCGCTACCGTACTCCTTTCGGCTCAATGCATCCGCTACCACGTTGGCTTTACCCGGATGGTAAAGTAGCTCACAATCATAGTCCTTGAGTAGTTCGAGCCAACGTCGTTGCCTCATATTCAGTTCCTTTTGATCAAACACGTACTTCAAACTTTTGTGGTCGGTATAGAGCGTACACTTGGTTCCATAAACGTAGTGTCGCCATAACTTCAAAGTGAAGACCACCGCTGCTAACTCTAAATCATGGGTTGGGTAGTTCTTTTCATGCTCCTTTAGTTGCCTTGAGGAGTAGGCAATCACCTTGCCCCTTTGCATTAATACACAACCCAATCCCATTTTCGATGCGTCACTGAAAACCACAAAATCTTCCGTCCCTTCCGGCAAGGATAGAATCGGTGCTTCACACAACTTCTTTTGAAGAGTCCGAAAAGCCTCTTCTTGCTTGTCGGTCCACACGAACTCCACGTTCTTTCTAGTCAGGGCCGTCAGAGAAGATGCAACCTTAGAGAAATCTTGAATAAACCTGCGATAGTATCCCACTAATCCTAAGAAACTTTGGATCTCTGACGGGTTCTTAGGAGGTTTCCAATTCATCATTGCTTCTATCTTTGATGAATACACTTTCTCTCCCTCATGGGTGACAACATGACCTAAAAATTGTACTTCCTTCAACCAAAAGTCACACTTAGAGAACTTGGCGTATAACCTTTCTTTCCTTAACACTTCGAGAACCTCCCGAAGGTGTTGCTCGTGGTCTAACTCGTTCTTAGAGTAGAAAATGGTGTCGTCAATAAATACTATTACCGATTTGTCTAGAAAAGGTCGGCACACGCGGTTCATCAAGTCCATAAATACCGCCGGCGCGTTCGTCAAACCGAATGGCATTACTAGAAACTCATAATGCCCGTACCGCGTCCTAAACGCCATTTTTGCTACATCATCTTCCTTCACCTTCACTTGGTGATATCCCGAGCGTAAGTCGATTTTTGAGAAACAACCCGCTCCTTGTAGCTGATCAAAGAGGTCGTCCATTCGCGGGAGTGGGTACTTGTTCTTCACAGTCGCCTTATTCAACTCTCTATAGTCTATACACATCCTCATCGTGCCATCCTTCTTCTTTACAAACAAGACCGGAGCTCCCCAAGGTGACGAGCTTGGTCTCACGAAACCCTTCTTAAGGAGATCTTGTAATTGCATCATCATTTCTTGCATCTCGGATGGTGCCAACCGGTAGGGTGCTCTAGCAATCGGAGCGGCCCCTGGTATAAGATCTATTCGAAACTCTACCTGTCTATCGGGTGGCAAGCCGGGTAAATCCTCGGGGAATATGTCCGGGAATTCACAAACAACTCGAACATCGTTTATTCTTCTCTTCTCTAACTTCGTCTCCACAACGTAGGCTAAATAAGATAGGTACCCCTTGGCCAAACACTTGCGTGCCTTTGCTAGTGTTAACAACGCGATTTCACCCTTCCTTCTTTCCCCGTAGACCAACACCATACTACCATCCGATAACGGACTTCGAGTCAATTTCTTGGAACACAAGATCTCGGCTTGGTTCTTAGCCAACCAATCCATCCCAATCACTACATCAAAACTCCCTATCTCCATAGGTATGAGGTTCACCGGGAATCGCTTCTCCTCAACCTCTAGTGTGCAATTTCTAAGGACATCTTTAACCAAGACCTTCCTACCATCGGCTATTTCGACAATATAAGCATCCTCTAAAGTACTAACAGGTACAAGCAGTTTCGGATAGAAAATAGTGGACACATAAGAGAAAGTAGCTCCGGAATCAAAAAGAATACGAGCGGGTACGAAGTTTATGAGAAACGTACCCGTCACCACATATGCCGCCTCTTTAGCTTCATCCGCCGTCATCTTGAACGCTCTTCCCGTCGTCTTAGGGACATTATCCCTCTTCCCTTGGCTTCCCCCCGTTCTCAACTTTGGGCAATCCCTTCGAACGTGCCCTGGTTCTTTGCATTCAAAACAAATAACTCCTTTAACCGGGCACTCGCGAGCGTAGTGCCCGCTCTTACCACACTTGTGGCACCCTTCTGTAGACGAGTTGCATGGCCCGTGGTGCTTGTTCCGGCACTTGAAGCACCAATTAGGCTCCCTCCTATTCTCGGTTCTCCGGTTGTTGTGGTGGTTGTTGTTGTAGTTTGGCCTCTTGGAAGGCGCAGAATTGCCTTCCCACTTTCTCTTTTCTCCACTTAACTTCCTCTCCTCCTTCCTCAGCTCATCGGTGTCCTCCACCATTTGAGCTTGATCAATGGCCTCCCTTAAAGTGGAGGTCTTTGCCGTTTGGACCATTGCCATCATGTCAGATGGCAATCCTTTGATGTACGCCTTCATCTTCTCTCTCTCCGTTGGGGCCACATGCCCCACTAGATCCAGTTTCTCCACGAACAATTCTGTATACTCTCTAACAGTCTTATCCCCCTTTTTGAGAGCTCGGAACTGATCCACAATACGATCTATAGCCCTCTCGTTACAATATTCCTCCAACACTTTCCTTTTAAACATTTCCCATGTCAACATCGATACAATCACCGGGCCAAGAGTTTTGGCGGTGACATTCCACCATCTTAAGGCCGCGCCTCTAAGGATCTGTGAGGCAAACCTCACCTTCTGACCTTCCTCACATTCACTCGAGCCAAAAGCTTGCTCGATCTCTTGAAGCCAATTCATGCATACCACTGGATCGGAAGTCCCGGAGAACTCGGGTGGCTTGGTGCATAAGAAGGTTTTATAAGAGCAACCCTTCCCTGCTCTTCTCACTTCGGTCACGGGGGTTTCTTCAGTATTTGGTGCGGCCCCTGTTCCCCCGGAACCTCCCACAGCATTCTCGGCAGTTACTTCATGCCTCCTGACACTGGCATCTCTCTCCTCAAGCGCCTTAAGGAATGATTCATGTTGTTGTCCCATCATAGTGTTCACCGCTTGCAACAACCGAATCTGAAGTTCATCTTGTGAACCCGCCTCCGTATTAGAGGACCCCCTGCGTTAAGATTGAGTGGTGGAATAATAGTAAATCTAGGCACGGGTATACTTGTGAGATGAGGGATGGTTGGTGGCGGTCGAGTAATTCGGGGTGGTTGAGTAACTTCCGCTGTTGCTGCCACGTCCTGATTCGTGACACTGTTGGTTGCTCCCTCAACTTCATTACGCAATCGGGTTCGCGTGTTTACCATCTTAGTCTGTCAAGATGATAGAGTAGGAGTAAGACAAAACTAACATAAATACGTTTAACACATTTGTCAATCATCGCAACAATAGGAAAACGAGCATACTCACATAACAATATACCCAAAATAGCATTAGCTACGTGATATCTTGAATATATCATACCAGTAAGAATTCCCATCACCAAAGTCACATTTCATGATTAGTGCATTTATGTCGACTCTAAAGCTCTCCTATCTCAATGGTGTCTACCCATATCTCACAAATCCACACTTAAAGTCTCAGCTTAAGTCTAGGCATCTCAGATTCACACCTAGTTCGCTTAAACTAGAGCTCTGATACCAACTTGTAACACCCTAAAAATTTGAGCGAAATTTAAACCAAAACGAAATGCGGAATAATATAAAAATCACCCAATAAGTGGGGATAGAGTATGGGAGTTTACATCTAAACATGGATATTAAAATAACAACCTAATAATCTATACTATTTAGACTATAGATTACAATTGGGTGTTACTAATATCCTCAAAAGAATATTCTATTGCTCCAACTATGTATATGCTCTATGAGCATATCTCCAAAAAGGTGTCCTCTCTCTCTCGACACATCAACCCGCTCTTCTCTAAAGAGCCCCGTCAATCTGTTTACCTGCTAAACCACATTTAAAATCAAGTGTTAGGCTTACGCCTAGTGAGAACAATAGTTAAATGGATAAGGCAGTTAAAACATTCAAAAGATAAGATACAGTGCGTTTATCCCATTCAACTTCACTTGAAATAACTTACTCTTGATGAGCAAGGATCTTTTAAAAGCACCCGGGGGAGACCCGGTGTTCCTTCCTTAGTGACGGATACCAGAAGTAGGTCACTACACGATGTTTGAGCTAACTGTAAGAGCCAATGGCAACCGGTCAATAACCGATTATGCACCTTAGTACACGGCCCCCGATGACTTCTTACGAAAGCTCGTGCAATGGTCAATGGCAACCGGTTTATAACCGATAATGCATTTTAGTACACGGCCCCCGATGACCCCAAATTGCGCATGCATAGAGTCAATGGCATCTGGTAATGATCCGGCATTATACCCAATGGTAAGAGGGCCCCGATGACTTCTATGCTACCAAAAAGGGACAACAATCCCGCTTTAAACCGACTATATGCCTATGGATCCATTACATACTAGTCCTACGACCGAATACATCAACGAGACGTATCGCTAGTTTTCCAACCTTGAAAAACCTTTCAATAAACCATTTCCTTTTGTTAATCCAAGTTTTACCAAAAACTAGGTCAAACCATTTTGAGTTTCAAAACCAAAGATTATTTCATTTTATAACATTTCCAAGTATTTTAAACCATTAAAGATGTTCATCCCATCATCTACAACAAAATACTCCAAAACCTCATTTTGACCTAAAACCTCCAAACTTACCCAAATACACAACTACTTGAAAAAAGCTTAAGATTAAGTAAAATGCTACATTTACAACAAGTATTTGAGTTTATAAGTTTAGATTTGAACTCACAAGGCTAGAGTTAGGAGAACCCTAGAAAAGCTCCTACGAGGATGGAGGTGATCAAGAAATCTGAAAGGAAGCAAGAACGCCACTACTTGAAGCTTTAAATGCTTGAACCACTCTTAAATCTTCAACTTGAAAGGAGCAATCAATGAGCTTGGATGAGGTAGGTGGAAGAAAATGAAACCCTAAAATCGCCTTCAATGCTTTTCTCCAGTTACTGAGTTTTGATATCTGATAAATGAGAAATGGAGCTGAAAAATCGCACTTAAAAAGTGGTCCAGGACCACCCGGGCGATCTTGCCCTGCGATCATGACAAGGCATGATCGCCTGTCATGATCGCACAACCCGTACCGCGAGTTTCGTGCTTAAAATCGATTTTTTTGGCTATCTAGTTTTCTCGCGATCTTGCCTCGCGATCATGACAATGTCAAGATAGCATGTCATGATCGCAAAGTAGGTACCGAAACTCAATTCGGTTCCGGTTTTCGCTCCTTTCTTCCAGATCAATGTAACCCAACATTATACACTTGAATCCTTCCATTTGCCCAAAAATTATAATATTACAATGCTAATTTACATAACCTTTCGCTAAATTTCCGGGTGTTACACAAAGAGTTCTTCAAACATTATCTTTGAGAAGTGCAAAGAGATGTTCTGTTACATTAATCATAGTATTTAGTTTCTCATGTCTTTCCATTCTTGAAATAGCTTTGAGTAAGCAATCTTGCTTTGTTGTGAATATTAGTACCTTCTTCTTCCATCTTGTCTCTGGAAATCCATTTGGTTTTGTGAGAAGGACAAGAAATCAATTTTCAGACTTTATCTCTCTCAAAATGAGAGGGCTCTTCTTGAATGGCTAATATCCAGCTTCGATTGGTTAGATTTCACCAAGTTGTTTATGTTCAAAGATGGAGAGATAATTCACATAGAAATAGAGATTTCCAATTCCTCTCCGAGTTTGAACATCCGCTTGTTGATCACCAATTATTTGAGCAATTGGGTGATCTTTTGTCAATATCAAGGCTGGGGTATTTTGAAGAGGAAAAGTAAGATTTGTGTTTGAGATGGAAGATATGTCGGCTGATATAGAGGATGGTGATTAAGGGTAGAGGTTCTTCCTCTAAAGGAATAATTTCAAGAGAAGAAGGGGTTTTGTGAACAAGTTCAGAAGATAAAGTATTTTTGGAGAGGGTGGAGGAAAGCTGGTGTCGTTGACATTTCCATGGAATGTTAGTGGGAGGAATATCACCATTCTCAAAAAATGGTTGAAGTTCAAAAGATGAGGTGGAAGATGGAGTGATGTGAGGCATATCTCTGATACACGAAGAATATTGGAGATCATCAAATTTGTCATTTAAAACATAACACAGAACCAAAATATGAAGAAAAACCGAAGTTTGGTTTTCGATCATGAAACACTTCATAAGCTATTTTGTTGTGCCTCATGACAATGATGGACTTATTTTCACATAGTTGACCGATGCTCAAAAGAATATACATCGGTCCTTCAATATGGACTACTTTGTTGAAGGTTATGGTTCCATTGGAGAGAGTTCCATAACCTCTTGTGATTCCTTTGCCTTGCCCACAAAAATTCACACCTGACCTTTTTTTTTTAAATACTTCAAGGGAAGATATTTGTTCCTCATCATATGTCTTGAGCATCCATTGTTCATATACTAGATATGATCTCTATTTGGGCCTGCAATCATAAACAAAATAGTTTCTTGGCACCCATTTTGAGGTGGGTTCTTTAGGGATAGATTTTTAACATGTAAAATCGGAGAGAAATTTTACAGATAAAATTCGAAGAGAATTTTTACAGGTAAAATTCGGAGATAAATTTTACAAATAAAAATCAAAGAGAATTTTTAGAGATAAAATTCGTAGAGAAATTTTACGGGTAAAAATCGGAGAGAGTTTTACAGGTAAAACTAGGAGGGTATTTTTACAAGTAAAATTCGTAGGGTATTCTTACAGGTAAAAATCGGAGGGTATTTTTACAGGTAAAAATCGGAGAGATTTTTAACAGATAAAATCTAGATTTTTTTAATAAAAGAAACTTTTCAAAGACAAATAGATTACTAAGTTTCTTTGAGCAAGAGAGAAGAAAATTTAGAGAAAGTTTGGAAAAGAATTCAGATGGTACATAGAAATAAAATTGGAGGCAAAAAGAAATAGAAGGGTAGACAATAAGGAGATTAGAGTCCATTGAGTAGTTGCTGAAAGATTGAAGTGACTCAATAATGAGATGAAATAGAAATAGAGGAAATGAAAGAGAGAGCTTAAGATCTTTTTAAAAATTCTACCCTTGAAACCCATTTTCTTTTTAATTTACTCGCCGATCTCAAAAAAAATTGTTTTAACAAAACAACTTTTTCTTTAAGGATCATCATTTTTGAAAGTCTATAATATTTTTTATTATTACTTTTGAAAGAGAGAGAGAAAGAGATCGGTGAGTTGGGGGAGTATTTGAAGAAGTATCGGGAAGTATAGAGTTTGGGAGATGTCGAAGAGTGAGATGTTGATTAAGGCCAAATTCGCCGATTGGGTACAAAGGATTGTACCTGACTTGCCGATTATGAAAAATGTATATATATAAAATAAGGAAGGACTTAGCCAATTTTAAAAGACTTAAGCACTTTCAAAAAACAAAAAGACTTGGCCAATTTCAAAAGACATGCACTTTCAAAATACTAAAAGACTTAGTATCATTGTCAAGAGACAAAAAGACTTTTAACCAATTTTGAAGATTCAATCATTCGGCTAATCCATCATTTTCAAAAGTGAAGGTTCAAAAATAAATCACATAGTGCTCTTTTTGATTTACTTCAACAAGAGAAGATAGAAGAATTACTCACTCAGTAGCCAAAAGAAAATTTATTTGAGAGAATTACACAGATTCATCGGTCTCACTTTCAGAAGTGAGTTCAACAACAAGACCTTTAACTTTTCATAGAATACTTTCATTTCTCTCCTTTTTAGTACTTGGCCTTATATTTTACATACAAGACAAGGTCACTACTTTGAGAAGAGTTGTGATTTTTCCAAAAGATTTGCTCATCCTATCGGCTGTTTTTTGACTTGCCGATTTAGAGGATTCATGGCCTGAAGAGGTAACAGACTTAAACTTTTGGAGGAACTCAAAATTTTCACTTAGAAGCAAAAGGTCCATTTTTACCATAAATGAAACACCTATCATTTAATCTGACAGAAAATGAAGATTTTGAAACACTTAGGGTGCGTTTAGTTACAGAAAATTTTTCTGTTTTCTAGGAAATTTTTCCACAGAAAATGAAAATTTGGAAAACGCGTTTAGTTCGTTTAGTTTTCAAAAAATTTCCAAAAAAATTTTCATTTTCTAAATTTATATTAGATTTAGAAAACAACTTTTTGGAGTTTTCAGAATTTTCATTTTCAAAATAATTTTCTACATGCACACTTACGGTTTACATGCGTGCACACACACTTTCACACACAGACACATACACTTTCAAACACACAGACACTTTCACTTTCACACACATACACAATTTCACATACACACACACACACACACTTTCACTTTCACTTTCACTTTCACTTTCACACTCATACACACTTTCGCGCACACACTCACTTTCACACACACACACACTTTCACTTTCACTTTCACTTTCACTTTCACACTCACTTTCACACACACACACACACACACTTTCACTTTCACACACACACACGCACACACACTTTCACTTTCACACATATACACAATTTCACACACACAGACACTTTCACTTTCACATACACACACACACACACACTTTCACTTTCACACTCATACACAATTTCACACACTCACTTTCACATACACACACTTTTACTTTCACACTCATACACAATTTCACACACTCACTTTCACACACACACACTTTTACTTTCACACTCATACACAATTTCACACACTCACTTTCACACACACACACTTTTACTTTCACACTCATACACAATTCCACAAACTCACTTTCACGCACACACACACACTTTCACTTTCACACTTTTACACACACACACACACACTTTCACTTTCACACTTTTACACACACACACATACACACACATTTTCACTTTCACACTTTTACACACACACATACACACACACTTTCACTTTCATACTTTTACACACACACACACACTTTTTCACACACACATACACACTTTCACATACACACACTTTCACTTTCACACACATACACATACACATACACATACACATACACAATTTCACACACACACACACTTTCACACTCATACACAATTTCACACACTTTCGCGCACACACTCACTTTCACACACACACACACACACTTTCACACACATACACTTTCAAACACACACACACACTTTCACTTTCACACACATACACAATTTCACACACACACACACACTTTCACTTTCACACACACACTATCACTTTCACGCTCATACACAATTTCGCACACTCACTTTCACACACACACACACACATACACACACTTTCACTTTCACTCACACTTTCACTTTCACACTTTTACACACATACTTTTTCGCACACACACATACACACTTTCACACACGCACACACACACTTTCACTTTCACACACATACACATACACAATTTCACATACATACACACACACACACACTTTCACACACACACACACACATACACACTTTCACACACACTCACACACACACTTTCACTTTCACACACATACACATACACAATTTCACACAAACACATTCACTTTTTCACATACTCACTTTCACACACACACACACATACTCACTTGGTTGTGCATTTTCTGCCACTTTTCATTTTCCATTTTTTTTCAAATTAGAATGTGTGTGTGTGAAAGTGTGTGTGTATGTCTGTGTGAAAGTATGTGTGTGTGTGTGTGAATGTGTGTGCGTGTGAAAACATGTGTGTATGTGTGTGAATGTGTGTGCGTGTGAAAACATGTGTGTATGTGTGTGAATGTGTGCGTGTGAAAGTATGTGTGTGTGTGAAATTAAAAGTGTGTGTATATGTCTGTGTGAAATTGAAAGTGTGTGTGTGTGTATGTCTATGTGAAAGTGAAAGTGTGTGTGTGTGTGTGTGAAAGTGTGTCTGTGTGTGTGCGCGTGAAAGTGTGTGTGTGTGTGTGTGTGTGTGTGTGTATGTCTGTGTGAAAGCGTGTGTGTGTGAATGTGTGTGCATGTGTGTGTATATCTGTGTGAAAGTGAAAGCGTGTGTGTGTGTGTGTGTGAAAGTGTGTGTGTGTGTGTGTGTGAAAGTGTGTGTGTGAATGTGTGTTTGTGTGTGTGTGAAAGTGTAGGTGTGCGAATGTGTGTGTGTGTGTATGTGTATGTCTGCGTGAAAGTGAAAATGTCAGTGTGTGTGTGTATGTGTATGTTTGTTTGAAAGTGAAAGTGTGTGTGTATGTTTGTGTGAAAGTGAAAGTGTGTGTGTTTGTGTGAAAGTGAAAGTGTGTGTGTGTGTGTGTGAATCTGTGTTTATGTATGTGAAAGTGTGTGTGTGTGTGTCTATGTGCGTGTCTGTGAAAGTGTGTGTGTGTGTGTGTGTGTGTGTGTGTGTGTGCATGTATGTGAAAGTGTGTGTGTGTGAAAGTAAGTGTGTTTGTGTGTGCGCACACACTTTCTAATTTGAAAAAAAATGAAAATGGAAAATGAAAACTGGTAGAAAATGCACAACTAAACGCTTTTTCTAAAAATCTGAAAATGAAAAATGAAAACTCTACCATTTCAACTAAACGTGTTTTGAAAATTTTTCATAGAAAACTGAGAATGAAAACTCAACTCCATTTTCTGAAAACGTTTTCTTGGAAAATGAAAACAGTTTTCGCTAACTAAACGCACCCTTAGTTTTTAGAAGAAGAAGATTTTTGAAACACTTAGTTTTTAGAAGAAAGAGATTTTCTTTTATTCTTGAAATTTCCAGCCATCATAGATATACTATCTGAGAGTAATCTATGATTGACTCCCCACTTTCATCATGGGCATCACTAAGATGAGCCTCCGATAAGTGGGTGGAATTTTCTTTAGTCTCAAAGTTATCAGACTTAGAAGATGGAAGAGAAATTCTAGGAACTCATGAAGATTTCTTTGAGTCACTTACCAAAACTATATATGAGCTTTTAAAATCCTTCAAGACAAATTCTTGTTGGATTTTTGTCTGCTCAATTTTGTAAGGAGCCGAACAGAGCAGGTAAAGACATATGAACAAGGTCCTTGGTGGTTTTAATGAAGGTACAAATATTCTCTCAAAAGTCTGGAAGACAGTCTATAAATTTGTACAAAACCTCCTCATTGTCATATACATTTCTCAATAGTTTAAGATCATTTAATAGACTGTTAATCGGAGAAAAAAACAGAAGGAGATTCTCCCTATTCATGAGTGAAAAGTTCATAGTTTCTCACTTAAAATAATATTCTGGCTCTTCTTTCCTTCAAAAAATTCCTTTATACAAAACACTTAGTAAAACAGAAATACAACATAGAGTATCCCACATTCCTTTGGCAGTAGAGAGATTTACCAAAGAATGGAATACTTCATCAGGAAGAGAAACAACTAAAACATATTTGACTTTGGTGTCCAAAGATACAAGACGTTTTATCATCTTCAGTATATTGTTTGGAACTTTTAGTCAGATATCTGCTATTAGCTTCAGATTTCTCTTCATCTAAAGATTCAAGAGTTTTACCAATAGCGATTTTGTTGGACCCATAACATGCCCAAATTTTTAGAATAAAAAGGTTCTTCACTTAGGAAGGCAGGATACCTGCTGTCAACCCCTTCCAAGAACAGTATCATACGACCTTTCCACAAAGCAAAATTATTTGGATTAAACTTTTATGGCTTGGCTATGGAGCCTGAGTCGTATGAACCAGCGAAGGGATTTTGCAGAGTAGCTCCAAGATTTGAGGAAGAAGAAGAGGCGGCCATTACAGATCTAGTTTATTAGATTAAACCAATCAACTCTGATACCACTAGTTGGTCCCGGTTAGGGTAATGGCAAACAAGTAAAAAGATTTGTAGAAGGCGGGGGGGGGGGGGGGGGGGTGAATACAAATACACAGAGTTTTTCTCTTTTAATTTTTAAAATATTGAAATAATAAAAACTTACACTCAGAAAATAGATTGTTGTGGAAAAGAAAAGATCAAATCTATTCTAACACTCAGAACACACAGACATAACTTAAACACAAAGTAGTTATGTTGATGTCAATCATCAGCTTCTCACTTAGAAGATCTCTCTCTTTTCAAAGGCATGATTTTCATGAGAGGTCTTCTTCTCCTTTTATAGTGTCTTATGGTTGGAGAGCAAGGGACACTTGTCACAATATAATTTGATGGCTAAGTTTTCTTTGGATAAAGATGGGTGCCATACTTTATGGTACAGATGCAACTATTCACCTTTTCTTCAAGTCTTCATTTGTTGTCCCATCAACTCTTAGATAACCGTCAACTTGGGGACCAAGTTGTTGCAATAGATAAACAAACCTTTGGATAAAGTCTTTATCTAAAACTTGGGGAACAAGTTCTACATAAAGACAAACAAACCTTTAGATAATGTTTGTATCTAAAACTTGGGCAACACGTTCTTGATATTGATGACAAGGAGTATCTTCATAAAAGTTCTCCCAAAATACCAGATAGGACCACTAGCCGAATATATCAAAGGATATATCGGCTGTCTTCTGTTGTCCTTTTACTTACCGATTTTAGTCTTCACTTTTGGCTGAATATTTTAGCTGATGATTCGGCTAAGTCTGGATGGCAATCATATCTTCGTCTTTCCACAAATGTTGATATGTTTCCTTATGTATCCGCTAGTCTTCGATTCGCTGAATTTGTTGAGCATGGCCAGACTTTTACAAAGAATCCAAGATACAAAATATTTGACTAAGGAAACACAAAGTATTTGACTAAGGAAAGATTGAGGAGTTATCAACACATCATTGGTGACCCAACACTAACCAACAAGCTAAACACTCAGAGGACTACTACTACTCCAAACGTCATTGAGATCCCAGATCTTGAAGATTTTTTTTTCTTGCCATGAATCTGATGAGGAGATGAAAAAGATGGCTGAAGGTCTTGCTTTTCTATCTAAAGCCTTTAATCAAAGATACAACAAAGAGTATAATAAAAGTTGGAAATGTCGAGCCTGAAGCTAAAGGGGCAAAGTAGAGCTATAAGAAGAAGGAGGTTAAGATGAAAGAAGAAGGTGAAAAGCCCAGATGCTTCAACTGTGGGAAGCCAGGCCATTTTGCAAGTGAGTGCAAAGTCAAAAAGGTGAAGAACATAGCCTACTATGAACAAAAGGCTGAACTGTTAAAGAAAAAGGACCTAGACATTGCCATGTATGCTGAAGAAGAAAATTGGCTTTTCTGGACTGATGATGAAGGTGATGATGAAGAAATTTCTCACTATGCAGCAAAGTGCTACATATGCAGAGATCATCCTGAAACTTCCCATGCTGAATCTGAAAGTGATTATGAGGTTAACCTTTCTTCTGAAAATGAATTGCAAGAACAAATCTCAAAAATGAACTCTGAATTTGAAGAACTAAGAAAGAGAATCAAAGGAGAAAGAACTCTAGTTAACAAATTCAGAGAGGAAAGTCAGATTTATAAGATGAACTGCATAAATGCAGAAGAACAACTTGATAAAGTATCTGAAGAAAAAAATCTGTTTTAACTGGAAAAAAAAATTGATACTCTGAAAAAGGATGTTAATGAGGCAAAAGCTTAAAAATAAGTCTTATCTATCAAATTGGACATTCTTAACAAAGAAAGACTTAAATTATACAAAAAGGTGAAGAATTAGAAGATCTGAAATTTAAAATGGTCAAACAGAACAAATTCTGAAACTATTAACAAGTCAGGCAAAAGATTCAAAGTCTTATAATGTTAAAGCAGGTCTTAGTTTAAAAAAAAATAAAACTTTGCAAAGTGCACCTTCAAAACTCTACAATTTATCAAAAATGAAATTTTTTGATGAAGGCGAAAAGAGTTTTCAGTATAAATCTGTAAATCCCAACTTTCCTGAAAGAATTCCAATAGAAAAGTTGTTGGTAAAATCCGAAACTCTATTTTCAGATGAAAAGTCTAAAAACTTTTGTGAATCAAATACAAGAAACAACTCATAGGATTCAAACAAAACCAAAGAACATTCAATGAATATTTCTGAAAATATAATTACTGAAGAAATTTCAATTGAAAATTTTGAAAAAAATTCTGAAGAAAATTCTGAAGAAAAATCTAAGAGACTTTAAAAAAAATTGTTACGACTAGAAATGTCCTATTCATATTGAATGTTATGCGAAATCATCATGTTGACTTTAATATAGTTGACTTCTATAAATGGTTTTCCTTGTAATCATTTGTAAGTAGTCTAGACACAATGTAGAAAGCTAGAGAGAGAAAGTTAGAGAGAGGATTGAGAGAGAATGTATGGAGCTTATTTGAAAGGATGACATTTGTGTTCTCAATTCTCCATTGTTATCGTTTTTATTAATTGTTGAATTATATCTGGGATGTACAGGCCTCATGTTTCGAGATCAATATATCCCGCTCCAACGAATGGTGATTTGCTCCCAAGGTTTTCAAATTTGCTTCCTTCCTTTATTCAGGTGTGATTTTTTTATTTTGTTGCATGATTGGAATTTTTGAAAAAGTTGTTTTGTTCTTTGCAATTTTTTTCTGCTTGATTGTTCATTTACAACTCAGTTGTTGTTATCTCTGTTCATCTCTTTTGTTCTCCATGATTTCATGATTAATTACAGGAAAACATTGTGCATTTGTGGTGTTCTTGGAAGATTTTGTTGGATTGACCATAAACTCAAACACTATTTGAAGTTGGAATTGTAGTTTGCTGATTCAATTGATCCTCCCCTTTTATCTGCAGAGATTTGATTCGTTTCCTTCTTTCTCATAAAGCCATAAAAATTAGTTGATTTTAAGAACCTTTTAAGAGTTCCAATTCATCATTGTTAAAGATTCACTTCCGACTCTCTTAATATACTTGTGTTCTAGATATCCATTCATTCCAATTTTGTGTTTATGAAGATTGAAAATTGTTTTATGTTCGTATTATTCTTTACAGGTGTGCAATCAAGATCCCCATCACCTGTTTGTGAAAACTCTTCAGAGAAAGATCTCAGATGGACAACCTAAAGCTAGGACTCTAGGTCGCAAGTGCCCATGACCACGTGGTGAAAGACTCTCAGGGTTCCTCTAGCCTATACGTCAAGAAAGATTTGATCATCAAAAGTTCTATACCACGGTCAAAGAAAAGATTTGTGCAAATCAACTTTCTTATCTGCCTCCGTTGCAGATCCACTTTCTATTAGCTTGTTTCAGCGATTGGTATTTTCTACTATACTTTAAAGTAATTGTTCATTCTTCACCCTTTTTTGTAACTTCTATAATGATTTTGTCCCTATACTTCCAAGTTTGATTAATTGTTTAAGCTTTATGAAGAACTAGACATGGTAAGAGCAAAAACTATGCAACAAGTTTTCAATTACCGAAGAAAAGTGGCAAGTTTGAATTTAATATTTTAGAGGGATGATCTTGGTCTTCCTTTCTTCTTCCCTTTGTAATAAGATATCAATAATAATGCCTGCCATATGTAATAATCTACATTGCTCATATTTTTACAGTTGCTGAATAATAATGGTTGCCATATGTAATAAGATGTCAATAAAGTGAAAGTGATGTTTTTTTGTTATATAGAGGGTTTATAGTATTGATTGGTAGGTTATAAGAGCCTAAAAGCTTCTATTTTCCCTTATTAATCAATAATTTCATTTTCAGCCAATTTCTTTCACACATGAATGTTGAATGGAAAACTTTTGGCAAAATACTTCGTACTCAAAGCCACATTGGAGTTGTCTGAATCACTCTGTTTTGAATTTTTTTTGGCCAACGAATAAAGATCTCATTTTTGGATCTATTCATAACCAAGGAAGCACTCTTGAGATACAACTATTCAATGCACTTTATTAGTACTTTCCTTTAGCCTTCTTAATTTTTTGTGATGATCAGTTTACCCTTCTACTTTATTATGAAGGAACTTTTGTTGCTTTACATAATTAATCTTGATGCGATGAACTTTTGTTAGTTATTTTCCAGGTTAATCTACTTAGTGTTGAGGTTGGTGAATAACAACTGTAGGTGAAGAAAAATAGTAGCGGTTTTGCAGGTAAAGGTACAATCTTCTATGCTCTTCAACACCCTACTTTGTTGTGGTAGAATTTTATTTTCTTGATTAAGATCTTATATACTTAGTCAGTTTTGATGAGTTGAGTTTTTTATGTTTGCAAGATGTTTTAAGCCTTTTCATGCCTTAGGTGGTGATTCTCGAGGTGACAATTCACGCTCTTGAGGTGACCAATTCTTATGTTAAGACCTTACAATCAAGAGGTCGGGGTATCTTGAAGATTGGATTCTGGATTATTTGTTTGAGAGACATCACATATAAACACCAAATCTTGTATTATAAGTCTAAATTTTTCTTCATAGTCAGTAATCTTCATTGATCTCCTTGATTGCTTAAATTTACATGCTTCAAAATGGGTACTAAATCGAGTTTGGAATTAATCTAATGTTTTTGGGTATTTTCTTTCACAATTTAAAGATTTTGTATTCTATTATGCTTAGGTTGAGCACTTCTTGTGACCTTAGCCAAATCTAAAGTAGTTCTTTATTCTTTTGTTCATAATGAAACACTTTCGCCACAACGATGATTAACAAACACTATTTTTGAAGAATATTGAAAATAAATCCTTCAGCAAACATAGTTTTTTACGTTGATATAACTCGCTCATGGAAAATCCTTGATACAAACACAGTTTTGTAAAATACAATGTCGAAAATCCTTCTTATAACTTGCTCATGGGAAATAGGAAGTCCAAATAAGATTCACCTTTTATGCACGGTAAAATCTATGTCATAATGTAGTGAGTGAATTGTGACTTTGGTCATGCGGTTTGATAGTTTTTTTTACTAGTATTCCTATAATATGTGTTTATTGTGGATTTGGTCCTTGTGGTATTCAATTTGTTTTGGCCATGGTCCCTCTGACTAACGCATCCGTTAAATCATGAGTCATTTTTGTCTTTTTCCTATAAAAAATAAAAACAATATTTGTATGCACATAAATGTGTGTATGTATAAATAATGATATCAAAATAAATAAAATAAAATTATTTTATGATTTATGTATAAAATAAATATATATAGGGTTGGGTTCACATGAGACCAACTTGTTTTCGTGAGACCCATGAGACCACATTTTTACACTAGGAATTTCACAGCAAAACACTGTTAGTGTTAAAAAAAATTGAACCTTCACAACAAAAAAATATTGTGAAGACCTTTACAGTGTTTTACTGTGAAGTTTCAAGTGTAACAAAGTGGTTTTACCGGTCTCCCGAAAACAGGTTGGTCTCACGTGATCTCAAGTATATAAATATATATACAACCAAAGGTTATTTTGATAACAAAATATTTGAGAAATAAAGAAGTGATCCTAGTCATTCATACAGTCAAAATCAGATTTGACTGATTGACGGAATGCCGAGTCCACCAAATAATAAATTCCAACTATTGGCCAATTACAACAAAAATTGTAATAGCGGTAAGTCGGGTCGTATTCACAGAGACTCAGTTTTAACTTAATAATGCCAACGAATTCAAGTACAAGAACGAACAAATAAAAATAAATACGAAAGGGGGGGTTTGGATTTGATTAGTTAAACTAACATACGAATTAAACTAATTAAAAATAAGAAATTAAAAACCCCACATTAGTTTCTTTCGATTAAGATGGTGGTACCTATCATTGATTCCAAGAGCGTAAATGTAGAGGACAAACTCAAATTGGTTATAGTCGTTAACAAGCTCTAACGACCTATGTTTTTCCTTAGATTCACACCGGTTAAAATAAGCTCTTTAACCGGATCTCAAGTTCATAGGTGCGATTAGCTTTACCGAACTAGAAAACACCAACTCAAAGCCATAAGCTCGTAAGCTCGGCTTATTAAAGCTTTAAATGCTCGATTCCAAGAATTCAATTCAGAAACCTTATTGAGACCAAATCAATTCAGTTGTCACTTTATCAAGGTACAAAGACGATTACGTATCCAAGTCCTTGAATAACAATTTTCCATGTAAACTACAACTAATTGATCAGATTAATTGTGCATTTAAATGGAAATAACATAAACATAGAAATCAAGCAAATAAACTTGTCCCAAACTATTTACAATGGAATCTCAAGATAACAAACCACCAAAATCAAAGTAACTAATGTCGGAATAAAGGGTTTAGCCACACATGACTAAACCTAGGGTTAACAATCTAAGAAATGTAAGAAATTCCCAAAAGTGATGAGAAATTGATGAGAAATCTTCCAATTTGGCTTCTTCCCTTTGTGTTCGTGATTCTCCCAATCGGTCTCCCCCCTCAGTTCTAATCGATTCCTCCCTTTATACTCCATCTCCATAAACCATTTCAATAGAACGTGGTCGCTTGGATTTTTGGCGGACGTTAGTTGCATCCGAACTAACTCATGGGAGTAACCCATGCGAGATATTTTGAGCATCGAAACAGTCCCCGACGCTAGTTGGGACGTGGGTTTGGCAAACCTGAAAGTAGCGTCGATCTTGGCATAAAAACAGTAGCTTACGCTACTTTGGACGTGAGTTCCAGAGGGAGAAAATGGCGAGAGAGATGGAGAAGCCGTGAGATGGATGAGACATGATTTGGGATTCTACTCTTCTCTCTTTTCTTCTAGTATAGGTTGTGATCATGGGCTGCAGTTTATGAGCTTGCTTTAACTTTTCTCTTTGTTCTTTTTTTTTCTTTGCTTGATACACGTACGATGAGACCACAATAAAAAGAAAGAAAAAGTTAAAATAAGTTTTCTTCTCTTTTCTTTTGATGCATCCTTGCTGTCATCAACAAAACACGACACAAAATTACAAACTTTGTTACTTTCTTTTAGATGCCTTCAGGTAATTAAATATTAATTCAAACAAATATGTACTTTTAAGCATCTACTTAACATTAAGTGCTAGGTAAATTTGATACAAAAATAAGGTCAAAATTGTGTTTATCACTGATCAATGATTGCGGTTTTGACTGGTAAAAGATTATGGCTATGGGAAACATAGAGTGGGTAGTGTTATAACTTTTACAAATAGGCGTCAAACGAGTTCATATATGAACCTCTGTGATTCGCATATGAACATATGTTCATATGTGAACTTGTGTAGTTAATATATGAACTATTTTAACTGATTCACATATGAACTAATTATCTGATTCATATATGAACCTATGTGATTCACATATGAACTGATTAATGACTTGACATATGAACATATAGTTCACATGTGAACTAATTAACGGGTTCACCTATGAACATATAGTTCATATGTGAATCACATTGGTTCATATATGAATCCGTTTAACACCTATTTGTAAAATTTACGAAACTACCCATCTATATTTTGCATACCCATGCGAGAAATTATCCGATGTTTCACGGTCAAAATCGGAAATGTTGACCAGATGAAGGCTAGTATCACTTCAACACCAAATTCTATATACACCTTGTTTTCCTGAAGTCGAGTGTAACTGCAACACCAAAGGTCACTCCATGACATTCGATGAAATACATAAGCATTCAATTAGTCCCACAAATATAAAAAGGATTTCCTAGCCATCAAATCGGATTTGGATAAAGAAAACCTAAACGACATTACTTTGAAAGCAACCAAAGACAGGAACAACACCTAAATGTGTATATTTTTGTGTGCTCCAAGAACAGCGGAAATCAAAAGCATTATATAGTAAAAATGAAAAAAAAATTGAAATACTATACAAAGGAGAGAGATTGGTCATCGTATACTTATTGAATCACGGAATAGTTGGGTCTTTGAAAACATAAACTAGATTGAGACATCAAATTGGATTGTAGATAAAGTCTAATTGAAGAAAGGAAAGTCTTGAACTTCCCTCTTTGATGGTGGCAGAGGTTTAAGTTCTTGGGAAGAGCATGAAAGATGAGAATAGAATGATAACTTAAAAAAAAAGGGAAAAGTCCAATAAAACCCAATGAACTTTAATGTTTGGAATGATTAAGTTATTGGACAATTTTTTGGAACAAATAAACCATTGGACATTCCAAAACCTGTTAAATAAATCATTGGACTTTCTAAAACCTGTTAGATATATCCTTATGACTAGAGGTGTAAACAATTCGAGCTTTTAACGAGCTACTCGAGCTCGAGCTTAATAATTATCGAGCTCGAGTCAATCTCGAACACAAAATAGAACTTGTTTAACTAAACGAGCCGAGCTTTATAACACTAACGTTCGAAAACTCGATTCAATTTCTCGAGTCAAGTCGAGCCATTCGATTATACCCATTTTTCGAGCCAACCATACTCACATATTTATTAATCATACAATAAAAATATAAAAATTACCGAGCTCAACCCGATAAACGAGCTAATCGATCGCGAGCTCAAACCCATAAACGACCATCGAGTTCGAGCTCGATAACTCGAAAAATATTCGAGCTCGAGCCCTATAATGAAAAGTTAATCATGCTCGAGTTGAGCTAGATTCCAGTTTTCAAAAGTTACGCCAAGCTATACCAAAAGTTCCTTACATCATTGATGGTGTTGGCAACTTACATGCTAATTGTGAAGGGGTTGAAGGAACAACACCGTCTTGGAAAATCCTTCAGTAAAGTTATCATAGGCAATCAACCACCAAGGAACACAATCGAGAAGATCATAGCTGTAAAAGAAGCCATGGGTGATGTAGAAAAGTAAATGCAAAACCTTAGCATTTCGCTTCTAAAAATCCGTACCATTCTTCTTGCAATTGAGTCTAAAGATACAGATGCTATGGATAGAAGGTAAAAAAAAGTTGCTTAATTTGGAAAGAAATGGAAGAAAACATTAAATCTAGTGGTTCCTTTTCTTGCTTTATTATGATGAATTCATATGAACATTCTTATAGGTATTTTCTTGCTTTATTATGATGAAATCATATGAACATTCTTAGGGTATATTGTACACAGTAGCTCACGATTCAACTATATTTCAGAAAGAAATTATATATATATATATATATATAAGGAAGGGATCATGCAAGAACACCCTATGTTTAAAGAAACAAAGGAATGGTTTCTAAGCCACAAATTTTGTAAAATCAATTGATATTATATTGGATGACATTAAAGTAATTAATGGATGCTGAAATATACTTTCCACCAAGAGTAAATACTTTTTGGGTAAAATTGCTAGGGCTCAATAGTAATAATATATTATTCTAATATATTATTACTTTATAATATATTATGAATATACAAATTTTGTAAAATCAATTGATAATATATTAGAATGTTATATTATATTATAATTATATCATATCTGATTTTACATTTACCCTTGTAAAAAACCACATATGAATTTACATTAACATTTGTACAAAATCATATATTATTATACTGAAATCATATGTGATTTTGTTGATATATTTGACATTGTAATCATGTGTGAACATCATTTGTACAAAATCATATATGATTTTACCCTTACATTTGTACAAAATCACATATGATTTTATATTAACATATTTACAAAATCATATGTGATTTTGTTGACATAATTGACATTGTAATCATGTGTTGTTCTTACACGATTTGGGAAAGTAAACATTCATAATCATCAACCCTTCTCGTTTATAAAATCTTAACTTCAATTTTTAAAAATAATAAACTTTTTCAATTTTTAAAGTTTTAAAAATAATAAACTTTTATTTAAAGATATTTCCTATTTCAATTTTCAGAAAAAATAAACTTTCAATTTTCTAAAATCATATATGATACTGTATTTGGATTCTAATATTTCTCTTGATCTTATATTTATTTAAAAATATTTCATATTTCATATTTATCTTGATCTTATATTTATTTAAATATATTTAATATTTAAATTGTTAAAAATTAATCAAGATTGTACAGTGTACAATATGATGAAAATCATAAATAGTAACATTCATAAAGTGATATTTTGACAGTAATATCCTTGAAATAATTAGATTATTATTAGTTAATTTTTAAATTTCTTAAAATATATATGTGGCTAGGAAATTATTCCTTTGTTTCTTTAAACCGAAAAAATTCTCGTTTGAACCTCCCTCTCTCTCTATATATATATATACATATATTTAAATATATATATATAGAGAGAGAGAAAAAAAAAGTTCAAATGCGAACTCAAATTTGGTTGTGAATGTAAGGACAAATGAGAGCGCGACGCGTGTCTGAATATATAGATTATTCAGACTGAATATACAAAGAAATATTCAGGCTGAATAAGCATTATTCAGACTGAATAAATATTATACTCAGTCCGAATATTTCTTTCTATATTCAGACTGAATAAATATTATATTCGGTGTGAATATTTATTTGAATGAGACACGTGTCGCACTCTCATTTGTCATTACGTTCACAACCAAATTTGTGTTCTCATTTGAACCCGCCCTTATATATATATATATAGGGTCAGGTTTAAGAGAAAACGCTAAAATAAGAAAACTGAAGAACACCTTGGGAGGTTGCCATCTGGACGCTATGCATCAATGCATAAAGATGCATTAATGCATAATGCACAAATGCATGTTTATGCATCGATGCATAAAGATGCATTAGTGCATATGCACAAATGCATGTTACCAGATGGCGGTCTCCCAGGGTGTTCTTCGGTTTTCTCTTTTTTAGCGTTTTCTCCCGAACCTCCCTCTCTCTCTCTCTCTATATATATATATATATAGGGGCGGGTTCAAATGAGAACTCAAATTTGGTTGTGAACGTGAGGACAAATGAGAGTGTGGCACATGTCCCATTCAAAGAAATATTATAGTATATATTCAGTCTGAATATACAAAGAGTATATTCAGTCTGAATATTCCTTTGTATATTCAGACTGAATATATACTAGACTGAATATTCCTTTGTATATTCAGTCTGAATATTGCTTATTTTGACACGTGGCACGCTCTCATTTGTTCTCACGTTCACTATCAAATTTGAGTTCGCATTTGAACTTTCCTTTCTCTCTCTATATATATATGTATATATATATATATATCCGTAAGCATCATGAGCAGTTGGATTCTTCAAAAAATCTTATTTGCATTTGAGTCACTAAAATCTGATAGTACATAAGAGTTTCTCAAAACAAAAGTAGTGATTTCGGTTTGAATATGGCTGAAGGAAGAAGGCATTATGCATAACGGTTGTGGTTAAATCCTTGAATCAACTAACCTCACTTGATTGCAGATATTCAATCAACCATTGAAACAAAGCATTATAGAAACGAACTTCTCCAACCTAGCATGCCAGCCGTTTGATTGCCCAGAAAGATTTGATGTGGACTGGTTGCTATACAGTTGATGGGTAGCTCCAAAAGGTTAGAAGTTTGTTCAATTTGCAGCTTTATAAGACCAACACATCTTGCAAGAATATTAAAGATTTCAGGTTATGTTAGAAATTAAAGGGAATGAAAGTAACTTATATCCAGAAAATTATCAAACTAAGAGGCAATCAATGAAGATGGAAAAAGAATTCAATATCATGATTAACGTACATGTTCCCAATAAGCTACAAGAAGGAAACGAATTACTCAATAGAACGTTGGGACTCAAATGGCATTGATCTTGGTGTTCATTCACGTTCATCAAACATACCCCCAAATCATAACAAAAAATGGTTCAAAATTAAACCATGAAGATTTAAATCGCAGAATGAAAAACACCCAAAAATCAACCATGGCTAAATTTATTGATGATGCAGTGGTGACTGGTGGGGGCTGGAAAGAGGGTTTGGGAGAACGCATCTTGAAGATTAGAATTAGGTTTTTTTTTTAATTTATATGTTTACCTTCTATTCAGGTTGTAGGTCATTTTTTCATCCAATGAGGACTTATTTAACTTTTTTAAAAGAGTATAAGGATTTATTTAACATTTTTTGAAAAGTCTAATGGTTTATTTATTTAAAAAAATTGTCCAAGGACTTAATCGTTCCAAACACTAAAGTCGGTTGGGTTTTATTGGACCTTTCCCTTTAAAAAAAAGACACTAAAAACGGACCGTTCGGTGGTGGTGGTGGTGAAATGATCTTTAATGCGTCAACTGATTAATGTACATCATGTATAATAACATGCAATGAAAAGATTTTAAGACTTCATGCATAAAAAGGTTGTACACAATGCATAAGGTGTTGTAATTAAGACATTTGATCTAAATGTTTATTAATGTAGTATAGATAGATGAAAGTTCAAAATTGAACTCAAATTTGGTTGCGAACACGAGGAAAAAATGAGATCGTGACACGTGTCCATTCAGTCTGAATAATGAAGGGCTTTAGGTATGAGTAATGAATGTGAAGTTCATACATTATTCAGTATGAATAACACGCATTCAGAGTGAATAACACAACATTCTGTCTGAATATATTCAGACTGAATGGGACACGTGTCGCGTCATCCCTTGTCCACACGTTCACAACCAAATTTGAATTTACGTTTGAACTCGCCCCTATATAAATATATATATATATATATATAGATGTTGGTTCAAATACAAACTAGTTGAAGGGTATAATTTTTTCATTAATTTTTTTTCATCAATGCTATATATAGATGTTGGTTCAAATACATATGTTTGTTTCATAATGTAAAAGTTTCACATGTATTTATTTTCAAAAGTTGAAAGTTTATGATATATTTGTTTCATAATGTAAAAGTTTCATATGTATTTTTTTCACATGTAATTTTTTTAAAAGGTGAAACAAACATATGAGAAATAACATCTTAAATCATAGCATTTTGATGAAAAAAATTATTTTTATATGGTTTGTACGAGTTTGTACCCTTCAACTGGTTTGTATTTGAACCAGCCTCCATATATATAAATATATTTATATATATATATATATAGAGAGAGAGAGAGAGAGGGGTTCAAATGCGAACTCAAATTTGGTTGCCAACATGAGGACAAAGGAGAGCGCGACACGTGTCATATTCAGACTGAATATAGTGTTATTCAGACTGAATAATACTATATTCAATCTGAATAACAGTATATTCAGTCTTAATATGATACGTGTCACGCTCTCTTTTGTCCTCGTGTTCACAACCAATTTTGAGTTCTCATTTGAACTCGCATATATATATATATATATACATATATGTGTATATATATATATATATGTGTGTATATATATATAGATGAAGGTTCAATTACAAACTGCACGAAAGGTACAAACTTACAAACTCGTACAAATCAATGCAAAAATAAAAAAAATCATGATTTTTTTTCCATCAAATGCTATGATGGAAGATATTATTACATGTATGTTTGTTTCACCTTGTGGAAAAATTACATGTAAAACTTTTACACTATGAAACAAATACATGTGAAACTTTTTCATAAAAAGTATATGAGAAACTTTCAACTTATGAAACCGAATACATGTGAAACTTTTACATTATGAAACAAACATATGTGTAATAATACATGAAACAAATATGAAACAAATACATGTGAAACTTTTTCATAAAAAGTATATGAGAAACTTTCAACTTATGAAACCGAATACATGTGAAACTTTTACATTATGAAACAAACATATGTGTAATAATATCTTAAATAATAGCATTTGATGAAAAAAAAAGTCATGAAAAAATTTATTTTTGCATAGATTTGTACGAGTTTGTAAGTTTGTACCCTTCGTTCGGTTTGTAAATGAACCAGTCTCTGTATGTATATATGTATATATATATATATATGTAGGGGAGGGATCATACAAGAACACCCCTTCTTTAAAGGAACAAAGGAACACTTTGTGGACCACATATGATGTGAGTCCCACATAATATTAAATCATTTCTGATTTAATATTAAATCATATTAAATCATAAATGATTTAATATTATGTGGGCCCCACATCATATGTGATCCACAATTGTCCCTTTGTTCCTTTAAAAATACAAAGTTCTCATTTGAACCTTCCTCTATATATGTATATACGTATATATATATATATATAGGGTCAGGTTCGACGGAAAACGCAAATAAAAAGAGAAAACTGAAGAACACCGTGGGAGCCTTCCATCTGGACGGTAGAAATTATGGTATGCACTAATGCATACTGGTAAGTTGTAACATGCATTTTTGCATATGCACTAATGCATATGTAATTATAGAAGGATTGGTGCATAGAAAAAAAATGCTTGTATAGTGCATACTTTCCGGATGGAGGACTCCCAAGGTGTTTTTCAGTTTTATCTTTTTTTAGTGTTTTCCGTTGAACCCTCCCCCCCCCCTTCTCTCTCTCTCTCTCTCTCTCTATATATATATATATATATATATAGGAGAGGGATCATACAAGAACAACCCATATTTAAAGGACCAAAGGAACACTTTGTGGACCACATATGATGTGGGTCTGTAACATCCTGATTTTTGTCCAAATTGAAGAAAGTGTTGAACCAAGTGATTCAATAACCAAATGTTAATTTCAGAGTTTGGGTAGTGATGCCCTATGAGAGTGGCATCTATCACAATAGCACCGATTGTACGTAGAGTATGGTCGTCTCGACTATTGTGTCATGCGGTTATGACATCTGTCACAATAGCACCAGTGGTACCATGCGGTTGGTGGTCCCAACAATTGTGCCATGCTATAGTTACAATGGCACAATGTATCAACCGGGTCTTTGGTAAAATGGAATCCCACGTCCTCTTTGTGTTCCACTCTTAGAATAAATGGAATAAATATTTTGAAGTTAATTATATTGGGTATCATCTACTAGACGAGAAACGAGATCAAAACGGGTGAAAAATAGGAAAAACACATCGGTACAACTCATGCAACAATGCCATGCTACAATGACAGTGTCACAATCGCATGGCATAGTCGTCGGGAAATCACCTAGTGAAATTTTACTCTCGGTACCTAGAGGGCGACTATGTCCTGCGACTATGACATGGCATAGTCGTGTGTCAATATCATGAACGAGCAGCAGTGCATAAAATCGGGATTTTGAGCATATCTCTGTCATTTCTTATCCGATATAGATGATTCAAAAAGCTGTGGTTTCGTCTTTGAAAGTTGTTCATCAGGGAAACAAAGATGGATAGCGGTTTTTTGATGATTTTGGAGCTCATATAAGTGGAAGGTATGATCGTCTTTCCGAAATCTTAAATCTAGGGTTTGGTTTATGGTTTTGATTTAGGGTTTCTTGTAGTGAATTTTAGGTTTGGTTGTGATATAAATGAAGGTACGAGTGATGAATGTTTTGGATCTGAAGCTCTCTTCAAAGGAAACACGAGATATGGAGTAAAACCTAGATTTAGCCTAAATGTAGCAAGGTGAGTTCAAGATACTTTGTAAAAACTTTGTACATGCCAAAAACGTCCATTTTGAAATATTAACTTGTTTTACCTGTTATTTATCAAATGTGTGAGTATTTGGTTAAGTTTGCATATTTGGTATAAAAGAGTCTATAAATCATGAAAGAGGTTTATAGTTGAGTTTTAGACATTTTGACAAATAAAGTATAAGTGTGGGTTGTTTGAGTGCTGTATCTTTTAAAGGAAAAACCATTTCGTTGTATTTGCATCTTTAGAGTATTGGATTTATCAATCGTTGAAAAATATAGGTTGTTGCATTATGAGACATTTTGGAAATACATGAATATGGTTTCATTTGAAAAATGGTTCGTCTCAACTAATGTTTGAGTAAGTACATAAGTGTTGAGTTATAGAGCTTTAGCTTGGTTTTGACTAAAATGAGTCTTAGGGGCATTCGTCCGATTTAAATGATTATATGTTTTGAGTGCGTTAGTCATTTGTATAGCGTCGTGTAACGTTATGATTTCCTAACTTTGAGAAATAATTGATTATCGGGAGATAATATTTTGAGCAAAGTATTGTGTTGGGAAATTATTAATTTGTCTTAGTTGAGGTATTAAACTTTATGGCTAGAATGTAATGGATCCATATGCATATAAGTCGGTCTTAAAATCAGGATTGTTTTCCCCTTTCGGTCAACGTATAGGATCATCGGTGGCCATCCTCGGTTGTATGTTTGGTCGGTGCCAATTAAGCCATTGATCCTTACGTGATCGCTATTTGGAATCATCAAAAGCCATACTCGGTTGTATGATTAGCCGGTGCCATTAAGCCATTAATCCTTAGCGCGAGTTCTTGACTAGGACCTTCAGAGTTCATACTCGGTTGTGTGATGGGTCGGTGCCTACATCCCTTGGTCTTAGAAAGAACCCTTAACATTTAAAAGTGGCTCACTTATGCGTTCCGTCACTATGAATGGTAAATCGAGTCTCCCCCATTATCTTCGGATATTTTTCACCCTTTCAAGGGTAAGCGTGAGTTAATGGTTTATAAATCTTGATTAAAGCTATGTTTACAACCTTTACATTTGTAACTCTATTTATGGTCGTGTGAGTATTGGGTTTGATATCACGTTAAAAGGGTATTTCTATCTAAAGCTTTCATTACTAACGACATTTTGGTCTAAAGCTTTTATTATGAAAATTACGAATTTGGGAAAGATATTGCTCTTATAAATGAAGTCACTTTATTTGAGAAGTTACAATTTCATCAAACAATCTTTCGATTTCAAACGATTACAAATATGTTATAAACTTTTGAGCTCACTAGCGTTAAACCTAACCTTTTTGTTTGTCGGCATGTGCATCAGGTTCTCGTTGGGGTTGGTATTAGCAACACCTGTTGACTTGAGTTTTAGGAAATAGCACGTTAAAGATTTAGATCTTGGTGACGTTTTCCGCATTCGGAGATAGCGACTCTTTTGGGTTTAGTAACACCTGAATGTAATTATGTCTTAGTATAAGACATGACCTATCTTTTATAGATGTTTTCATAGAATTGTTATTTGTGGAATTTCAAGTATAGATTTATAGGAAGTGATTTATCTTTCAATTTATGGAATGTTGAAAATTTTAAATTAGTTTATGTTTCCAAATTTAAGGGTGTTACAAAGTCCCACACATTAAAAAATCATATCTGATTCAATGGGGGTCATTGAATCAGATTTGATTTTTTAATGTTTGGGACCCACATCATATGTGGTCGTCCACAAGGTGTTCCTTTGTTTTTTAAATTTACAAAGTTCTTATTTGAATCTCCCTCCATATATATATATATATATATATATATAGGTTCAGGGAAAACACCAAAAAAAGTATTAATTGAAGAACATCCTACGAGCCCTCCATATGTATATATGCATTGGTGTATAGAAAACAAACAACTTCAATCGCTTGTATATATTTGTGCATACCGTTCGGATGGAGGGCTCTCAAAGTGTTATTTTTGATCTTTTTTAACTTATATAATTTTTTTCAAACTACTTGGCTGGGGTCCCTTCCCCCCACCTTCCTAACACTAGATCTAGATCCGCCCTCCTATAGGTTGCAATCTGATCCTCGCTTTTACATCTATTTTCGAAGTGTTTCTGTGCCACCGTGTCCATAATTGGAACATATTTCTTGTAAGGCTTCAGACTTGAAGAAATTTTGAAGCATCTTTCTCATCTTGATGGCTTCTATCTTGGACTTTCAATTCGGTTGGAACGGAAGATCTTGTCAACGGAAGAAGGCCACCGTGCCTTGACAAGTTTGTTCTCATTGGAGAAAAAAAACTTGTTACCTGCATACCCGCAAAGCATCCTAGTCCATAACTTTGAACCGTCGTTCTTTGTTGAAGTCCCACATTATAAGCTTTGAATCAAGCCCCCTAGTAATGACTACAAAAGAGTATTATTCATAAATCATTTCAACCAAGTGAATGAGTTGCATATGCATTTAAACATAAATATTAGACTTGAAAAATAAATTACACATCTAATATTTAAACAAAGAATAAATTGTGTAACACGTTTCTAAAACAACTTTGCAAATTCAAAATCTAGATCACACCATGTAAATCACCGAGAGCTTTCAGTAAACACACAGTACTACTTCTGATATTTGGATTAAATATGTATACATACGTATATGAATATATATGTTGCATGCATATGTAGGGGTGGGTTCAAATGCGAACTCTAATTTTGGTTCTGAACGTGATAACAAAGGAAAGCATGACAAGTGTCCCATTCAGTCTGAATATATTCAGACTGAATGTTGAGTTGAGTGATTCACCTTCATTATTCACACCGAATGCCTTTCATTATTCAGACTGAATAGACAGTATCGCGCTCTCATTTGTCCTTATGTTTACAACCAAATTTGAGTTCAATTCGCATTTGAACTTTGCTCTATACATGAGTTCAATTCTCATTTGTCCTCATGTGATTTTTTCACAAGGTGAAACAAACATATGTGTGATAATATCTTAAATCATAGTGTTTGATGAAAAAAATCATTTTTATATTGATTTGTACGAGTTTGTAACCTTTGGTTGGTTTGTATTTTAAGATGTGTCTATATATATATATATATATATATATATATATATATATATATATAGAGAGAGAGAGAGAGAGGTTCAAATGAAATTTTTTGATTTTTAAGGGAACAAAGGGACACATTGTCGACCATATATGATGTGGGTCCCACATAATATTAAATCATTTCTGATTTAATATGATTTAATATTAAATTAGAAATGATTTAATATTATATGGGACACACATCATATGTGGTCTACAATGTGTCCTTTTGTTCCTTTAAAACCAAAAGTTTTCGTATGATCCCTCCCCAATATATATATATATATATATATTATAGTTGCGATCTTGTAATTCAATTTTTAATAAGAGAACATGTTGCCTTAAAGTCATCAGCTTTGTACAATGCATGTAAATTGGCATCAAAATTTAGGCATGAAAATTGACATGAATAGTAACAATTTCAAATAAAATAATACTACTTTGATGAAGTAATTTTTCTATTTTAATTTAACAACAACAATAAAAAGTTATCATAAACTTCTCATTTTTCTTCTTATTATATCTTCATGAATGTTAGACAGTTATACTTCCAATTTCTCTTTATATACATGTGATTATGTGAACGTTTTTTTTCTTTTTAAACTCTCTTTTGAAGATTAATATTGTGTTGGTTTTATGTATTTTAACATGATATCAGAGTCAAAATCTCGTCACTCTTAACCAATCTATACTAGTCTAAAACCCCTTTGACCTGTTTTTGTCCCCTCTCGATTTTATGAGACAATTTGTGCCTTTCTACCCTCTACTAAAAATAATGTGTTATAGACTCTCGTATCAACTAGATTCCGACCCTTTTTTTCTCTGAATGTTGATACCTCTTTAGGTAAAAGCTCTTTTAAAATATAATTTGGGGTTTCATATTATATGACATGTTTTAGTTGTCTAACAGATGAGATATTGTGAAAAAAAAGGGATGAGGAATGAAGGCAGCCAAACTTCACTCTCTTTGAAGGGAAGTTGATTTTGTTATTTAATATGTATTATATGTGACACAATGTATAAGAAAATAAATAAATTAATAATTATTTTTAAAGAGAAAATTAGATTACAGTGACGGGTAAGTGACGGGAATGTGTCGCTAATGATTCCCTCGCTAATATGTTGCTGATGAGTCCCTCATTAATCCGTCGTTGATATGATCTCTTGTTAATCCGTTGCTGATACAATCCCTCACTAATCCATTGCTGATACGATTCCTCGCTAATCCGTTGCTGATAGGATCACCCAGGATGTAGCTAATTGGGAGTGGGGGAAGGGACCCCATTAAAAAGAAAAAAGAAATTTTGTATAAGGGTTAAAATCATTTTTTTTACTTTTCATTTGATTCTTACTTCATCCCCACCTCCCCCCCCCCCGGTAAATATATGCAAAGAACCCCATAACTCTAGCCGACCATTGCCGACTCTAAATAAAGTCTCAATCAAAAAACAAAAAATAAATCTGGAAATCAATAAAAGTACCGAAAAAACATCATTCAAAATCGACAAAAACACTAAAAATCTCTCGAAATCAAACCAAAAACCTTTAAAAATCTCTTAAAACGGTATAATTAGACCCAAAAAAACATGTCGAACCACTTTATGGGCCTTTACTTTATCTTAAAGGTGACCCTACTAAGCGAAAATCCTGGATCCGGCGCTGGCATCACCCACGACTGTTTGGCCCAGAGCGACGGGATTTGTAGTGTGTTGTTTTTATAAGTTTAAAAACAATTAATAACTTGAATTTTAATGAACATACATTAATATATATATATATATATATTTATATATATATATATATATGCATTAATCAAAAATAGTATCCATTAAGGATTAAACGGTTGTTTTCTTAAGATATTGAACAGAATGTTTTTTAATACGTCAATAGCATGTAGACTTTATTTTAAGATATTATTCATTAATTAATAAGGGTTAGATAATAGTAGTTAATAACTTAATATGTTATATAATAAAATTTCAAAATCAATAAAACCAATATACAAACTTGCATGCTTGAAGACAAAATGAAAGGTATCAGATTCTTCGTTGCTTCCCCTACCAAAATCCAAGAATACAAACGAGTATGGTAAGTAACACTCAATCGAGCAGTCATGAACATAGCAATGGCATCAAATTACGATCGTGAATCCGAATTAAAAGCTTTCGATGATTCAAAATCGGGTGTCAAAGGCCTTGTCAACGCTGGATTATTGAAAATCCCTCCTTTTTTCATCCATGATCCATCGATAATCAACGAGCCAAACTCATCAACTACTCAGACTCGGGTCGATATCCCAATTATAGACCTCAAATGAACCAATGTTCACGGGGAGATTGTCGAAAATGTTAGGCATGCTTCTGAAAACTGGGGGTTTTTCCAGATAATCAATCATGGGATCCCGAAGAGGGTATTGGTGAGATGATTGATGGAGTTCGAGGGTTTCATGAGATGGAAACGGAAGAGAAGAGCAAGTATTATTCTCGTGATTACCAGAAGCGGTTTTCATATGTTAGTAATTATCATCTGTTTACAGGTGATGCAGCTATCTGGCTTGATTCGTTTCTGTCGGTTATGGCTCCTAAACGCCCTCAATCCGAAGAACTTCCCCCAATTTGCAGGTATCGTAGTTTACCTCATAATCAATAGTTTCATTAAGAGGCAACCTCTGAATCGTTAAAGATGTTAGAGTCCCACATCGGCTAGACTTGGACCATTTCTCCTCTATATATGTTGGAACCTCCCCTCTCTCCTCAAAGGCTCTTTTGAAGATTCATATAGGGGTCACATATATCCTAATAAAAGATATTAATGTTGTTTGGCAAAAAAACAAATATGTCTCTACATGGTTGTTCTAAAACCTTCAAAATCATTCTGCAGCAAACCATTCAACAAATGCCACACAAACCTACTGGCTACTACTTACAAAAAAACTATATAATATGCAGGGACATCATAAATGAGTACTCTAACCACATCATGAAATTGAGGTTTACCCTTCTCGGAGTTGTTTTCGGAAGCTCTTGGTTTGAAACCAAATCATCTCGAAAATTTGGGTTGTGCTCAAGGACTTTACCTTTTGGGTCATTACTACTCACATTGTCCTCAGCCAGAATTGACGTTTGGGGCAACTTGCCATACTGATTCCGGTTTCATTACTATAGTTCTACAAGATTCATTGGGTGGCCTTCAAGTCCAACATCAAAATCAATGGGTTAACGTCTCACCGCTTCCGGCCGCTTTAGTGGTTAACATTGCGTATCTTTTACAGGCAAGTTTAAATATGTTACTAAAGAAACTTTCACTCCATGCATACATTAATTAAATTTGCATCTTTTTGTACACGCAACTCATTACGAATGATAAATTCAAAGTGTCAATCATCGGGTATTGGCACAAAAAGGAAACTCTAGGATATCAGTGGCAGCCTTTCCGGCTATTTTATGAAGGGATTGAGTCGATAGTTTACAAGCCGATCAAGGAGTTGGTGTCTGAAGAAAACCCTTGTGTATACAGGGACACTAGCTTAAAAGAATATGTAAAACTTAGGAGCAATGCTGGAACATCTGCCCTTGGTCTTTTCAAAGTTGGATCCAAGAGGGTTTAAAGGTCTTTTAGTAATCTTGTTTATGGGAATTGGAAATCTTGTTTGTGTCTTTTGTCATATGTGTAAACTTTATGGTATTTAAAAGCATCTCCAACAGATTTGCTATAACTTTTTTAAATTAGAGAAAAAAAGAACAAAATATCTAAAACCATTTTCTTCCATCTCCAACAGCTTTGCTATTTTAAAAAATCAATCACTAATTAAATTATTAAAATATTATTTCTCTCTCTTATCCATTTAATTTTAATAATTTTGATTGGTTGAATTTGTTTTTCTCTCCTACACATTTAACTTCAAAAAAAATTGATTGGTTTGAATGTTGGTTATCTCTCCTACTTTAGAGATTTTAGATATTTCTCTATATTTAGAGATTTTTCCCTAATTCTCTATAATAGAAAACATTATAGCAATGTTGTTGGAGCATTTTAAAAAAGAAAAAGTCATTTTTTTTATTATAATAATGCTGTTGAAAATGCTCTAAATGATTTATGATGTTATTTAATTATGAATGCTATAAATCTTGGTTTGGGTGCATGGAACATGACATGACATAATTTGGCCACCTCAAAATTTTAACTTTTGGTAGTCTGAAAAGGTTGTCCCACGTGATATCTATGGATTTGACGATTAATCTTTGATAATAATATGTGCTGGTCTAACCTTGGTTCAACGGGAGTGTTGTAGTCTCGTATCAAGTTAAGGCATTGTTTGCCAAAAATAAGTTAGCTTATAAGCTGATTTATAAGCTAGCTTATTTTTTAAGTAATCGTTTGGATGCAAATAAGTCGTTTATAAGCCAGCTTATCAATAAACTACTTTGGAGTAGCTTATGAGGAGCTTTTTGACACTTTTTCCAATTATACTCCTAACTCATATTATTTATTTACTTTTAACATGTCCTTTTTGATCATTTCACATGCTCATAAGCTAGTTTTTGTCAAACATAATTTATTTATCAGCTAGCTTATCAGCTACCAGCTAGCTTATAAGTCATCAGCTACCTTATAAGTCATACGCTAGCTTATCAATCATAAGTTAGCTTATCAGCTAGTTTGCCAAACATAGCCTAAGTGGACCATATCATTTTAATATATGTGTTTGGAACCTTTTTTCTATTTTTATGGGTCTTTTTTTTATTGAAATTTAAGAGCATTTCCAACAAATTTTCTAAAATTTTTCTAAAAAGAAGAACCAAAAGTTAAAATTTCTTAAAAAAATTACATTAATCTCGAACAAATTCCTTATTTTGGATAATCCAACATTGGTTATAATATTAAAACATTATATTCATTTAATAAAATATTATTTCTCTTTCTAAATATTTATTTTCAAAGTTTCCTATTGGTGTTCTCATTTGATAAACATTTTTAGAGTGATCTCCATATTTAGAGAAAAAACCGTTGTCTCTCATAATTTCTCCATTTTGGAGATAGTTTGAAAAAACCGTTGAAGTAAAAATATTGGCTCAAAATCCTTATTTTCTCCATTTTCTCCATTTTTTAGAAGCTCTTAGGAGATGCTCTCATGGAGTTTCACATATTCTCTCCTAATACCAAAACCACATAACCAAGGTCTAGCAATCTTAATTAGGACTTGACGTTCTAACAAATTTTGTACCGTCCAGCCTCCCTTCAATATGACGTGCTCACTACTAAAAAATGGGTTTTTCAAATGGCCTAATCCGTCGTAAAAACGCCAGAAAACCGGATTGCCCATGTTGCCTTTGGGATGGATGATTTGATGGGGAGAAATTCAACAATGGAGCAACTTTCTCTCTAGCGATGCTACTTTATAAGGTGAAATGGTAGGGGGTGCATAGGAGACCATTTACTAAACGAAAGACTTTTGCTAAAAGATGGTTCCTTACAAAACCGTCATAAAAATTGGTGGGTAATTCAAATCAGTGACAAATTACCCAGGGATTCCTTTGGTGACCCATTGTATTTTCTCGAAAAACATTGAATTTTATCGAATCATTAGTATTTTCTGGATGATCCGTGGGTAATCACCCACAACAATTTCTTTGGATAACTTCTATGGATAAAAATCATATGTTTTGTAGTGACCACTGTGTTCGAAAAATTTCTGTACTAGGTTATTAATTGTAGATCTAAGATCTTGTACTAGTTTATTTTGTAAAATACTTATAAATATTTATGGATACATTAATTATATCAATTTGTTAAATACGCTACCTTGAAAGACAATTATGTAATACTTATTTATTAAAAACAAAATTATTAGCTATATTTTTAAAAACTGCAACTTAAGCATATAGTTTAAAAAAACTACAACTTAAGCATCAAAACTTTTAACGGTTATTTGATCTTTTCAAATTTCGTCTTTTATATTTTTATTTGATTTATTAATAATTTCTTTTTTGTTTTTTTACCGTTAATGGCCCCAACCCGCCCTCCCCCTCCCTGATTTGCACCTTTGGCTGCCACCACCCATGATTCTCTACTAAGATTGTAAACGAACCGAACGTTCACCAAACCGTTGTTAAACCGTTCGGCGGGAACTTCGTCTCCACCACCAAAAACATAACCACCACCACCCAAAACCACCGTTGAATAAGAAATTAAAACCTAAAATCAGACCACCCACCACCCCCTTTCCAGACCCCTTCTCCGGCGCCATATCCAATGAACTCACTCTATTGCCATCGTCTTCTTCAATTCGCTCGGAGGAACTCAACCCTAAACCCAAATCCATCCACATCCCCTACTGCTAGTTCGAAATAGAATCCATATCAATATAATGACTTCCATTTTAGAATCCCCATGATCAACCGCCATTTTTAGATTTTGTTTAAATGAGGTAGACATATAAGATTTGTTTTAGCTCATCCACTACTATAGAAATGCCCTTTTTACATGGTTGAAAAATGATTTTTATACGGTTTTACAACCGTGAAAAAGCACACCGTGTAAAAAAGTGTTTGACTTTTTTACACGCTTTTGTAACTGTGTAAAAGGTGAGTTAACCCGTCTAAAAAGTTGAGAAAAATCGTGTAAAAGGTGAGAAGAACCGTGTAAAAATGTCTCTCCTTTTTTACACGTTTTTTATAACCGTGTAAAAAGGTGAGAAAAACCGTGTAAAATGGTGAGAAGAACCGTGTAAAAATGTCTCTCCTTTTTTACACGCTCTTGTAACCGTGTAAAAATGTTAGAAAAACCGTGTAAAAATGACTCAATTTTAAACGGTCATTAATAAAAACCGTGTAAAAAGGTCACATTGTTTTACGATGTTGCTAATAAAAGCCGTGTAAAAATGTCCTATCTTTTTACACGGTTCTGTCTAACAACCATGTAAAAAAGTAGTTTTCTAAACAAGATCAAATATACCAATATACATATTCATAATAAAATACAAATAACATCTAATTAACCTTGCACTAACAATAGCAACAAATAAGAAAAATGCATAGATAGATGGCTAGGATTGGCCCTCCTCCTTTATCCGGGCTTTGGACCGGCAATGTCATGTGGTGACATAGCGGACTTACCTACCCCACCCCCATCTAATATCAAAGAAGAGAACCTAAGAACCCATGGGCTTTCCAGGTCTATTTAACTCAAAAGTTAATAAGTGGTTGACAATAAACAATGAATTAATTAAACTAAGATGCAAAACATATATTAACTTAACAAACTCGTCACGTAACATCTTTCTCCAAACTAATCAACATCCATAACTAGCATAAAAATCCATGAAGAAAAGGTTCCACAACCAACAAAAAATATCTCAAATACTATTAATCTTTCATAAAAAGTAAGCTTATAAAACTATATACCTAATAATAAGGTGAGGAAAAGCTAAGTTATGATCTAAACCATAGGTTCAACTTACCAAGTCCATATATTGGTACCAGCTAGCACACACCTATCACTACCATTACACTCCGTCATGCGCTTCAAAGTGAATGAGTTAGCCACTAGGCAAGCCCTCTCCTCTAGCTGGTGCAATTCAATAGGAGTTTCAGTCGTCCATGTGTCCTGTATATATAAATTTAAAATAAACCATGTTATTTAACAAACTAACATGTTTTGTACAATATAGAGATAAAATGTAATCAACCTTTAATAAATATGTACCTTGTTTGGAAAAGCATGTTGCCATTTCATCACAAAATTTAATAGTTGTTTGATTAGGTAGTAACCGCACTCCCATCCCTCTTTTTGCTGATTAAACTAAATTGTAATTAAAAGTAATAATTAGACACCTAAAAGTATAAAGTACATTGCATTGTCGGATATGTTAAACATGCCTTAATTAGCTTCCATGTAACTTGAGCTGCAATATCGGCTTGACAAGAACCTACAACTGTATAAAAAAACGACAACTGCTTACGAACAATACATTACTTACCTGTCTATATACTCTTTGATGTCATAAGTTGTAGCTGTCTTTACGGGTGACTTCATCGAATCTAATATATAAACAATGTGATGTCTAGGTCGGATGATTAACATCGACCAGTGATTCCTCAAATGTTTAAAAAATAATGTTAGCAAAACTTAAGTGTAAATTGTATGTATATATATACTAATATGTGTATCTTACCCCTGCCAATACGGTGCAAAAAAAAATTCATAGCTTTGTGGTCGATCATCGTGTTCAAGATTGTCTTTGTGATAGTAGGAGCATCCCGTCGAATCTCATCTGCATTAATTTTTGCGGGAGCTATAAATGCACATCGGTTATTTGGGTATTTGGATAATAGCTTATGTGTATGCCTAAAACATTATAGTGTGATAAAATTGAATATTGTTAGTACAGATACAATAAATGACAAAACATATATAAAAAATTGACTTCTACTAAAAACCATGTGAGGACATTTTGGTCGAGCCATCCATTTGTCAGGAGATCTTCCAAGTCACTATACTTTACCGCTATATGAAAATTGTTGGTCCCAATAAGGGTCTACAAGAGTTAAATATTAAGTAAACAATTTGTAGAAGGGGGGGGGGGTTAAATACAAACAGACAGATTTTGGTTTTTAAATGAGTTTATAGATAATAAACAAATTTACAGTTACAAACGGAATTAGAACAAGTTTAAAACCTATTCTATTGTAACTAAAGAAACACAGTTTGATGCACAAGAAGATGAAAGAAAGAATACAGAAGGTATAGGTTAGAAGGAAGCATGCATGCATGAAGATGAAGAAGATATCTCCATCTATTTATACCCGCTTGCATTTAATGCAAAGCAAAAGGTACATGCCACGTGTGAAGCTTGGATAGGAAGCTTGTCCTTGTAAATAAGACAACCATGCTTTTGGCCGAATATGAACAGTACCATATCAGATATGATGGGGACGTAAGAGACAAGTCGTATGTCTTTTCTGACATGGTTCTAGGTTTGACTTTTGTGCATCGAGGATAAGATCAAACTTTAATCCTGCAGAGGAAGCTTCATTTGATCGCTGACACTGAATGTTCAAGGATGAACTTCAATGTTTCTGAGGCTTCACAAGATTTCACACTTTGAGTAGATAATCGCTGCTATCGCTGAACCGGTTCAGGTCACTTAGCTGATTATCTCTTTCTTCAGCTTTGGTCTTCGACTGTCGCTGAATGGTCTTCTGGTGTGATAGCTGATCTTCAGGTCTTCAGAGATAAGCTTGTTGATCCTTGAACTTCAACGATCGCTGATGGTAACCAGCGTATGCTATCGCTGAATTTGAATAGAAGCTTATCTAAGGAATTTCACTAAGTATAGTAAAGGAATCATATTCAAATCACTGAGAGGAGTTATGATCAACAATCTCCCCCTATTTGATTATGATTAAGCAACATAGGAAAATTGCTTTTAAAAGATTAGCAGGGACTTATAAAATTTAAACTAAATTTTCTAAGTACTAATCTGTAAGATCTTTTTCAGCTAAACTATTATCTGAATTGAGTTTCATTTATAAGGATATGAAATCACAATTTTTACAAGTAGAAGAGCTTAAAGTACATTCACTGATTGAACTTTCAGAGTGAAGGTTCAGTGAGCTAAGAAAAGTTAAGAAGATAGAACTCTTATGTTCATTGTCCCTTTTACTTTTTTTTTAGGGATCTTTTCAGTACGAGATGGAGTAAAGTACTTGAGTGTATTTCATTTATTAATAATCTGAAGATATTACATAGAAATGAAATTACAATCATAAAAGTAAAAGTACATTTACACTAAAGAAAAATATTACAAAGGAATAATAAAGCTACTACCAATCAGAGAGGCTCACATTTCTTCTTTGTAACTCATGTTCAAAGAGCATCTTCTGTCTGATTACCAGAGGGTCATTAGACCAGCAGTAACAGTATAAGATTTTTATGAAACGAGTAGGGGCCTTATGAAGTTCCTTGTTTCTGAAGAGACGAAGCTGTCTTTCATTATCCAAGAAAATCATGCCAGATTCAGGGAGCCAGATGACTTCATTTTCTTCATATAATCGATCCGTAGGAAGAGAGGTATCCAGCATAGATATATCAGGAAGCGTCATATGACTGATGATGCTTTCAAGATCAAATTTGACACTATGTTCATTTCTTAAACTTGGGGCTTCTTCAGAGGTTGATCTTCTTTTCTTAGATGATTCAGGGAGAGAGGGAACTTGTACATGTTGTGACATTCTCTCAAAGAATCGATTCAAATTTCATCTTCTACCACATTCTTGAACTTGGATTTGGAACCCTGAATGGCATCTCTGATTTCGAGCCATTCAGTGTATCCATATAACCTTAAGAATTTTGCTTCTTCTCTCTCTATTCTGGATGGCCTAGTCATTCTTACATATACCTTTGGACCACCTCTGTTGGAGTGTCGCCCTTGGATAGTTGCGTGAATGATTTTGGAATCAGATCTTCGAAAGTTCAGCATCTCTGTGCACCAATCCAGTTCTTTGTCTTTCTGAGTTGTGGCTTCAGTGGTTAGTGCAGTGAGAATCTTCTGTTGAGCGAGAATGGGATCTACGTTCAGGTTTTCCTGTACAAGTTCTTTACGAGCAGTAGCCGGCCGAGCCGTTCACTCTTTTTTAATTGCTCTTTGGCTGCTTTGTCTCTTGTTGAGTCTTCCCTGAGAATCTTCCTTGCTAAAGCAAGATCATTCTCAGTTTGCTTTATTTCTTCATCTCTGATCCTCTGAGCTATCAGAGCTTGTTCTCTCTCTTCTTTGGATAAAAAGTAGAATTCATCTACCATCCTGATTGGTACAACGTTTATTGGGTCTTCTTGGGGCACCCTTATTCTCTTGGCTTCGAATTCCCTTAGGAATTTTATTCGCCTTTCTTCCTCTTCAGGCTCGCTTATGATCTGCTTCTGAACGCGACGCCGAGGGATGAGGCCTTCTTCTTCCTCAGAGTCAGTTTCCACTATGTATATAAACTGCTCTTTGGGAGAAGGTTCCTTCCTTGTGGATGAGTCCTTTGGGGGACAGGGATCACTTAGGGAAGGAGAGAAAGGAGATTTATCATAGAGAGGTTTTGAAGGAGGAAGGATTATATATGGGGATTCAGAGAGAGGAGTAATATAAGGGATAAGCTGAAGCGATACCTTATCAGCGGTCTCCCCCTTTGATATAGGGATGGTGGCTTCAAGATCAACCATTTTGGTTGAAGGTCCAGCTCCGTCCCCCAAGGGCTCTAGCTGAGATGTGCTTGGTCTGGATAATCTGAAGTGCTCCATTGCAAAACCCAAGTCATCATCATCATCATCATCATCATCATCATCATCATCAACCTCATAGTGAGGGATGCGTTCCTCTTCTTCTTCATCATCTTCTTCCTCATCATCATCATCAAATCTTGCAGTGGAGGAAGGTTCTGGTCGTTGGATGTAGGGAGAGATCCTTTTATCTGGAAACCGTCGATTGTGCTCGCCGATAAGTTCGTCAGCGAACTCTTTGGCCACCTTCTCCCCCTCAATGTTATCATGGGGCAGAACATGGATCATCAGAGTGCGCACATTCGTGTGCACGTCCTCCAGCATGGTCCGATCAGCAGAAGCAAATGAGGGACCAGTCTCACTGAGCTTTAAGAGAGCCTGCATCATTTCGGACTGAGTCTTTAGAATAGACTCGAGGACAGCGGCCTGAGCATCAACCTTTTGCTCAATGTTGGTGAAGGATTGGCGAAGGTCCTTGTGCTCGTTCGTCAGAAACTGAACGTCAGACACCAAGTTGCTGACGTTGGTCTTCATTCCTGGAGTGCCAGCGACCTGCCTGAAAATCAACTCTGCTGAAGTTTGCAGAGTGTCCAGCCTGGCTCTGGTTAGAGCACACTCATTGACCAGATGATCAATGGCAGGGAATGTGGGAGCAGGCAGGGACACAGAAGGCAACTCAGTGACCCTGGGAGGAAGCTTGGGGGCCAGGTTTTCCATCTTGACATCCCTGAGCTTTTTGGCACTAGGAGGGCGTTGAGGAGACTTCATCGCTGTCTTCAAAGAGGTGGTGGTGGTCGTAGTGGCAGCAGCTGATGACATTGACAAAGAGGCGAGAAAATAATCCGGATCAGATGATGGATGAAAAATAGCATTATCTTCCTTGAGAGTATCGTGAGGATTACTCTCAGGGACTACTTTTGCAGAGGTAGTGTCCTGAGGATCACTAACCAGTGTCTTAGAGTATCTGAAAGAGATACTCTGAGGTCCTTTTAAATTGGCTTTCCAAAACTCAGATTGCCTAAACAATTTTGAGGTTTGGATCGTGCGCATTTCAAAGATCATCGCAGATAGGGACAATTGTCACTGAGTCACTTGCTGATGTGAGGACCAAAGAAGTAGAGATGGAAGAGGTAGAGAAGGCAGTGAAAGTAATACCTGATCCAGCTTCAGCAGAGCTGCTATAACACCTTCAGAGACCTTAGTCCCTGATGGTGGTGGTAGTGCTGATGAAGCTTCAACGGCAGTAGAAACCTTTGGAGTGGCTGTGGATGAGGGTGGTGTTTGTAGTACACCAGAATCAGAGAGGATGGTCTGTTGAGAGACCACCTTCTTAGGCTTCTTTAGTGCGATGGTCTTCTTATGACCATCAGTGGGGGTTTTCCTCTTGGCAGCAGTAGTGCCTTGGGTACTCACTGAGGGGATGGGCAGCGAGGAGGTCACTAAAAGAGGTGCTCCTATAAGTTGTAGCATATAGGGAGTGAGAGGAGCATCACCTGGACGTTCTTCCAGGTCCAGGGACTTCTTCCCTACCATTGAGAAGGAAAAATCACCGACTTTCGGGTAGCTCTCCCCGAAAGCCTCTTCAAGGATGGTGGAGAAGAAACGGGGGTAAAGGATAACATGATGTCTGGTGAAGGCGTTGAGGCGGCTGCACATATCGCTGAAGATGTAGTCAGCGTAGTTCAGAGGATGACCCGTGTAGAGAGAGTAGGCCATGTCTTGAAAATGCTTGCTCGCCTGATCGTGGGAGCCAACCTTTGACCCTAGGCACTGAATGACCTGGGTGAAAACATACTGCCAGCGAGCAGCGAGTCGCTTCTTTTCCAGCTTTGAACCCACCGTTTTCACTAAGGGGTTCTCCCATTTGTAGCCAATGGATTCCAAGAAAGCATCTATCTGCTGCTTTGTTGGTTCAACACCCCATTGCTCATTCTTCTTGCGCTGAGGGAGTCTTAGCGCCTTGCGTACAAACCCCGCTGAGAAGGCGAAGAAGCCAAGTTCAGGAATTGTGAAGGAAATAGCAGGAAGGACAGTGCCTTTGTCTGTTTTCAGAGTGGTACATTGTGCCGTGTACCAGAGAGCCTGAAGGTGAGAGGTAATGCCCACTGGGTTGTGGACGAAGGCATCCATCAGCGGGCACGCCTTTAGGAAGGTTACATCGTCCTTGAACTGAGGGCGTTCAGAGGGAATGTCGACCAATGCAATGTAATTGCATGGCTTGAAAGTAGACTTTTCCAGTTCAAATTGGCAGGTTGGTGCAGCGACCAACTTGTTTTTCAACAGCAGTTTCAGTGATGTTGGAAGCAGAGGCCATTTCTGTAGGAAAAATGGCAACACCAAAGAGATAAATCATGGTTTTAATACATGAATGTATAAACCAGAGTTTTGGTATTAAAAGTACCAAATGTAAGATCAAAGAAACAAGTATTTTGATGAACAATATCAAAATGGTTGTTGGCAATAAAAAAATAAAAAAATTGTAAAAGAAATTTAAAAAAAATTAAAGAAAATCTTCTGTTCTAAGAACAGGGTTTTGAAAGAGAAATTGGTTTTCACTTTTAAAGCAAGATTTTATTGATTTTAAAAATGAAATAGATAAGAAAGATGGAACAAGTTGTTTCCAGTTCTTAATATAAGGTTTAGATCAAACCTTAGTTGAGTAAAGGAGAAAAACGCACAAGTGCGTGTTCTTGGAGAAAGCTTGAAGATTCGAAGGATTCTTTTGCCTTTAGGGAAGTTATGAAAGCGGAAGGAATAAAGTGAGGCAAAAGGAATGCTTAAATAGCAAGAGGAGAGAGAAAGAAATGATAGCTAAACGACGGTTTTAGCTTTTTGAAAAAGAAATGATGACCTGACGCACGTTCCAAGAAAGGAGTTGGAATGGAAACGTCGTGGTCCGTCGTGTGTCAGAAAAAGGTCTGACGTGTCCTTTTCTTTTATTTTTAAAAGACTATAATGATGGTTATCCATAAGGAAGGTTTATCATTAATAATGTTAGAAAAATCTTCATCACTAATAATAAAGGATTGTCAGTGAGGAGTTTTAATTTTAAGAGAGACATTTTTTGATGAGAAAAGATATCAAAGAGTGTTAAGAGGTTAGAAGATAATACCTGAGGAGATGGCCTAGATATCGCTGAATCAGAGTTCAGAGAATGGAAAGTCTGAAGGCTTTATTTGTAATCCTTTGTCGATCACTGATTAATAAATTATTCAGCGTTCAACATACCAAGTTCGCTGATGAGTAGATTGAATCTAGTTTCATCAAGAGGCTTGGTGAAAAGATCAGCGAGCTGATATTCAGTAGGAACAAAATGGAGCTCAACTTCACCATTCATCACATGATCTCTGATAAAGTGATATCGGATCTCAATGTGCTTGGTTTTGGAGTGAAGTACAGGGTTGTTAGCAATTGCTATAGCACTTGTGCTATCACAGTATATAGGAATTTTAGAGAGCTTTAGATTGTAGTCTCTGAGTTGATTTCTCATCCAAAGGATTTGAGCACAACAACTACCAGCTGCTACGTATTCAGCTTCAGCGGTGGAAGTGGACACTGAGTTTTGCTTTTTACTTGTCCAACTTATTAACTTTCCACCTAGCAGCTGACACCCACCAGTGGTGCTTTTCCTATCAATCTTACAACCTGCAAAGTCACTGTCAGAGTAACCAATAAGATCAAATCCTGAGCCTTTGGGATACCAGAGACCAAGATTTGGAGTTCCTTTCAGGTATCTGAAGATTCGCTTTACAGCGATTAGGTGGGATTCCTTCGGTTCAGCTTGATACCGAGCACAGAGACAGGTAGCTTACATGATGTCTGGTCTACTTGCTGTAAGATACAGCAGAGACCCAATCATTCCTCGATAGGCAGTGACATTGACTGGTTTCCCATTGGGATCCTTGTTTAATGTCAGAGGAGGCGTCATAGGAGTCTTCATCGCTGAGCATTGATTCATGTCAAATTTATTCAGCATGTCTTTAACATATTTGCTTTGACAAATAAAAATTCCTTTGTCAGATTGCTTAATCTGCAAACCTAGAAAGTATGTTAGTTCACCTGTCATACTTATTTTATATTGTTTTTGCATTCTTGCAGCGAAACGAGTGCATAGTTTGGGTCTTGTGGAACCAAAGATAATGTCATCAACATATATCTGAGCGAGAATCGTATGACCTTTATATTTTCTTAAAAACAGAGTTTGGTCAATCTTTCCACGAACAAATTTTTCTTTAAGAAGAAATTTAGAGAGAGTATTATACCAAGATCTAGGAGCTTGTTTTAACCCGTAAAGAGCTTTTTCAAGCTTGAAAACATAACCAAGATGGTTAGGGTCTGAGAAACCAGGGGGTTGTTCAACATAAACGTCCTCGCTGAGTTTTCCATTTAGAAAAGCACTTTTAACATCCATTTGAAAAACTTTGAAGTCTTTATGGGCAGCATAAGCTAAAAAGAGTCTTACGGCTTCTAAACAAGCTACAGGGGCAAAGGTTTCATCATAATCAATTCCTTCTTCCTGTCTATAACCTTGAGCAACAAGTCTAGCCTTATTGCGAATTATAGTCCCGTTTTCATCTAGCTTATTTCTGAAAACCCATTTGGTTCCTATGACGGTTTTATCAGAGGGTCTAGGAACAAGATTCCAAACTTTATTTCTACGAAATTCAGTCAGTTCTTCTTGCATAGCTGAAACCCAGCTAGGGTCAGAGATAGCTTGATCTATCTTCTTAGGTTCAGAGAGAGAAATGAAGTTAACATAAAGACAGATATTACCTGTACCTCTACGTGTTTTGATACCTGCAGTGGGATCACCAATAATTTGATTTATTGGATGGTTTGCAGTCCATCGCTGAGCTGGTGGTTGAGGAGAGATATCAACAGCAGATTCAGCGACATGTTCTTCAGATTCTGGAATAGAACTTGTTTCAGCAACATGTACTTCATTTAGAATCAATTCAGGGGATTGATTTTCAGAAGAGGTTTGGTTATTCACAGAGGAATTTCCAAGAGATGAATCAGCAACAGGAATCTGATTTAAAGGAGTAACATTTATCCCTGAAGATGGATGATTGTTACTTGTTGAGTTTATAGGGATTTCATCATCACATGAATCAGCTGGAGTTTGATTGCTGAAGTATGTTTCAGGTTCCCTATAATGAGATTCCATCCAAGCATTCAATTCTTCATCATCATCAAGATTATGAGAAGGATGAATGGGACGAGATTCATCAAAGTTGACGTGCATAGATTCTTCAACGTGTTGTCTTCTTTTCTTGAATACTCTGAAAGACTTAGATACAGAGGAGTATCCAAGAAATATACCATCATCAGCTTTGGGATCAAATTTAGCCAAATGATCTCTGTCATTCAGAATGTAACACGTACATCCAAAAATGTGAAGATATTTCAGAGTGGGTCCTCTCCCATGAAATAATTCATAGGAAGTCTTCTTGAATCACTTAACAATCAGGGATCGATTCTGAGTAAAGCACGCTGTATTGACGAAGCCACCGTAATTGAGTTGGAAGACGCGATTCGCTGAGCATTGAGCTAGCTGCTTCGATTATAGTTCGATTTCTTCTTTCAGCAACACCATTTTGCTGAGGAGTTCTCACTGATGAGAAGTTATGAGAGATGCTTTTTCTTCAAAGAAACTAACCAAAGTACTATTTTTGAATTCAGTACCATGATCGCTTCTTTTGGAGCGAACAAGTAAGTTGTTCAGCACTTCCATTCTTTTGATAAAAGAGATTATCATTTCAGGGGTATTACTTTTGGATCGAAGGAAGAACACCCATATGTATCTGGAGTATTCATCAACAATCACTAAAGTGTATTTCTTTCCAGAGATTGATTGGACATTGACAGGTCCAAAGAGATCCATGTGGAGTAGCTGAAGAGGAGTGGTCACTGAAGAAACTTGTTTTGACCTGAAGGAGGCTTTTGTCAGATTTCCTTTGTAAAGGTGTGATTTGGGAGGTCTCTGACTAAGTCTCTTTGAGACAATTCATTTATCGTCTTAAAGTTGAGATGAGAGAGTCTTTTATGCCATAACCAGTTTATGTCTGTGGATGCTTTAGAGATGAAGCACACGTTCTCAGAGTGAGAACTATTCATGTTTATGAAATATACATTTTCAACTCTTTTGCCAGAGAGGGCAAGCTTATCATTTCCGTCAGTGACAGCACATCTATTCTTTAGGAACAGAACTTTGAAGTCTTTGTCACACAACTGACTAACGCTCAAGAGATTGTGCTTTAGTCCCTCAACATAAGCAACACGAGAAAAAGATGTGGCTCCGTTGGACAGAATTCCATAACCTTTAGTGTATCCTTTGCCATTTCCACCAAAAGTCACTGATGGACCAGCTTCTTCTTTGTAGTCAGAGAGCAGAGATTTTCTGCCAGTCATATGCCTCGAGCATCCGCTATCAAGATACCAGATACCTTTGGCACTCTGCATACAACAAAAGATTAATTATTTAAAGGTACCCATATTACTATGGGTCCTGCTTGGTTAGATACAGGTTTGGCGGATGTACTACTAGCTGAAGAACTCTCTTCGCTGGATATCTTCACCTTAGTTGTTTTAGCAACTTTGGTGGATCTCACTCTTGCTGATTTATGAGCTTGAGCTACTTTCTTTCCATGAGCTAGTTTATCAGCTCTAGTAGCATTAGGACACTTGCTTGCGATGTGGGTAGTTTCACCACAGTGAAAGCATTTCCTATACTTCAAAGGTTTGGAGAAAAGAGAGGGAACATGAAGTTTTTCAGGGATAGGTCCAAGAATTCCTTTATCCATGGTCCTTGGAGGTATTACAACCTTTTCAGGAGTAGGAGTGAGATCGATTTTAATCTTGGGTGTTGATCTCTGAGTATACTCAGGGACCTTCTTCCCAGATTTAGAAATCTTCTCTGAGGATTTCTTGTTCTTATCTTGAGCTTTCTTATTCTTAAGAACGTGGTCAAGAAACTTGTTTTTGATCACCTTCTTAGAATGATTCTCAGGAAGCTTCTCTTTAGAGGAAGTGGAAGAAGAGGTTGAAGAAGAAGGATCAGGGATAGAAGAGACAAACATTCCAAATTTAAGCATGGAACGATCATTCTCTGATTCTTCCTTTTCAGGGTTATAGCCTAACCCACTTCTCACTTTCATAGGTATTTGGGCATTGATTATCTCATTGACTTTATCAGAAGCCTTACACCATCCTTCGATGGTTGCTTTTTCAGACTTGAGATCAGCAATAGCCTTTTCCCTATCAGCGATAGCTTGTTGTTTCTCAATGCTTATTGTTTGATTTACAAAAACTTTGTCTTTGAGAGAGTCCTCAAGTTTGGAAAGTTCTTTGATTCTTATGTGGCAATTTTTCAATTGTTCAGATAAGTCAGTGTTAATTTTTTCAGCTTTAATCTTTCCATTCAAGGCGTTGTAAAAATCAACCGTCATTGCATCGAGAGGCGACAGGTTATCCTTTTCAGAGAGTAAAGAGTCAGAGGGAATGTTTACCTGAGTAGACGGAGACTCAGAGGAAGAAGTTTCAGAGACTTCTTCAGCATCCTCTATTCTTGCCATTAGACAGAGAAAGGCAAGATCTTCTTCATCTGAACCAGACTCTTCAGAGGTCTTGGCCCAGTCATCTTCAGCATCCCAGTCAACTTCTTCAGCCACAAGGCCTTTGCCTTTTTGCTGATTTTTCTTCATATCTTTGTATTTGTTTTTCATTTTCAAATACTTCTCTTGTTTATCAGAGGTATGGGAGGTAGTGGGAGCAGCAACTTTCTTCGACCTGCATTCACTCGCAAAATGACCTTTTCTCTGACAATTGAAACAGATAGCTGAGGCTTTTTCAGCGGGCAACGATTTCTGTTTTTCAGAGTCAGAGAGGTTAGAAGGTTTTCGAAAATTGCTCTTCCTAGCAAATCTTTTAAAGTTGTTAGTTAAAAGGGCTAGAGAGTTATCAAACTCAGAGATGTCAGCATCAGTGAGTTGATCTTCTGAATCAGTTTGACCTAATTCAGTTATGGAGGTGATAGTAGAAGAAGAACCATTTTTAGAAGAAGTTCCTTCAGAAGTCACAAGTGCTAAGGAAGTACTTTTAGCACCTTTGAGTTCGTTAAGAAGGTTTTTCCTTAGAAGATGGGATTGTTCCTCATTTAAGAGCATACCATACAATGCACTTAAGGACAAGGTTTCAAGATTCTTTGACATTTTTATACTTGTAGTGTACACTGCCCATTGATCGGGCAATGCCTCCATGAATTTTGTCAGAATTTCAGCGTTTGAATATACCCTATCGACTGATTTGAGATCAATCAGCAGACAGTTAAATCGCTGGTGAATTTGAGAAAGAGATTCACCCTTTTGATATATAAAGCTCTCGTATTTTCTTACAAGATTTATGCATCTAGTTACTTTAACCTCGGAAGTTCCTTCATACTGGATACATAGAGTATCCCACATGGCTTTTGAAGTTCTCATTTTCATTACAGAATGATATACTTCATCAGGCAAAGACATTTCTATTATAGATCGTGCTTTTGCATCAATAGAAACTTCTTTCTTGTCTTCCTCAGTCCATCGATCTGGAGTTTTTACAATACTCCTTTCAGCGACGGCTAGGGTAGTAGCAGTGGCAGGTACAGCTGCTACTATGGCTGTAGGAACGAAAGGTCCGTTTTCTACATAGTATGGGATCTTAGGATCAGATCCCTCTAGAAAAAGTGACATTCTTTCTTTTCATAAAGGGAAATTATCATGGCTGAACCTTGGAGGTTTAGCTAAAGATCCATTGTCGTCGTAGTTTGTATTAGGGTTTGTCATTTTAAAATATGATCTAAAGAAGAATATTTTAAAGAGAAAGATAACAACACTGCTCTGATACCACTTGTTGGTCCCAATAAGGGTCTACAAGAGTTAAATATTAAGTAAACGATCGTAGAAGAAGGGGGGATTGAATACAAACAGACAGATTTTGGTTTTTAAATGAGTTTATAGATAATAAACAAATTTACAGTTACAAGCGGAATTAGAACAAGTTTAAAACCTATTCTATTGTAACTAAAGAAACACAGTTTGATGCACAAGAAGATGAAAGAAAGAATACAGAAGGTATAGGTTAGAAGGAAGCATGCATGCATGAAGATGAAGAAGATATCTCCATCTATTTATACCCGCTTGCATTTAATGCAAAGCAAAAGGTACATGCCACGTGTCAAGCTTGGATAGGAAGCTTGTCCTTGTAAATAAGACAACCATGCTTTTGGCCGAATATGAACAGTACCATATCAGATATGATGGGGACGTAGGAGACAAGTCGTATGTCCTTTTCTGACATGGTTCTAGGTTTGACTTTTGTGCATCGAGGATAAGATCAAACTTTAATCTTGCAGAGGAAGCTTCATTTGATCGCTGACACTGAATGTTCAAGGATGAACTTCAGTGTTGCTGAGGCTTCACATGATTTCACACTTTGAGCAGATAATCGCTGCTATCGCTGAACCGCTTCAGGTCACTTAGCTGATTATCTCTTTCTTCAGCTTTGGTCTTCGACTGTCGCTGAATGGTCTTCTGGTGTGATAGCTGATCTTCAGGTCTTCAGAGATAAGCTTGTTGATCCTTGAACTTCAGCGATCGCTGATGGTAATCAGCGTATGCTATCGCTGAATTTGAACAGAAGCTTATCTAAGGAATTTCACTAAGTATAGTAAAGGAATCATATTCAAATCATTGAGAGGAGTTATGATCAACAAATCAGTAGAACCAAAAACCGCCACCTCAACCTGAGCCGTTACCCCATTTTTCACCCATCCTTTATTAGAATGTAAGCGGTTTCGTAGACCCATCATGCTATCTTCTTTAGACAAGGGCCTCAAATTTTTAACCGTTTGTGGTTTTCTCTAGGGCTCAGATGCAAGGGCCACTCTCTTTGAATGAGCCTCTTGGTCTTTTTGTACCTACATTAACAATTCATTTCACTATTATCTTATACAAATAAGTGGCATACTTTGGAGCTTTTAAATGTTGTAAATTATGAAGTTTGAATCATAAATATGAGTAGACGAAAAATGTGTAAATTGTATACATATATATATATATATAGAGAGAGAGAGAGAGAGAGAGAGGGAGGTTCAGGAGAAAACGCTAAAAAAAGAGAAAACTGAAAAACACCCTGAGAGTCCGCCATCTGAACAGTATTTTTTTTCTATGCATCAATGCATAAATATGCATTAATCCATATACACAAATGCATATAAGCGATTGAATCTCCTTTTTTCTATGCATCAATGCATAAATATGCATTAGTGCATATGCACAAATGCATGTTACCAGATGGCGCCCTCCCAGGGTGTTCTTCAATTTTCTTTTTTTTTAGCGTTTTCTCCTGAACGTCCCTATATATATATATATATATATATATATATATATACTAGTAGTGTACCCGCACGATGCAGCGCGGGTGAATCACAATTATGAATCCAATAAGTTATCGGTCAATCATGGTTTTTGTTCATACTATTCTCCGTCCCTATTAAATTTTACCTTATAATTTTGTATTATTTATCTAGAAAAAAAGTCTCAAGTGAATTGAAATTCATTACCAAACGAAACAAAAATTAAAATCATTTGTAATAATGCACAATTGTAGATTAATAATATGATAAGATACGTAAAGTGTCAATACGTAAATATGTCCTGTTAAAAAGCTGTAATTATTTTAATAACCAAGTTCTTTTGTGTATATAATTACATTAAACGGACTTGAACGATTGCTACCATTTTTTAAATAGATTTAAAATAATTTTTTTTACCATGCACTCAAAATAAATATAAGTATTTTTAACTTATGTTTTGATTAAGTAGAATAATATATAACAACATTTTCCCAACCTAAGTCCAAATTTTTATCGTCAAATTCCAATAAGCATGTTTGTATTGTAATGATGAAAACACTTCAACATTTTAACATTATATAAAGTAATGTTTGTAAAATTAATAATATTGTTTCACAAAAAATATGTATATATATAATGGTTGTTATGACACCTCTTATCTGATCTCAGCAATAACTAAGACAAAATCACTACAATAAGTTTGGTGATTGAAACCCAATGAAGAGGTATATATATTTATCAAAGAAAACGAATGGTATTAATTTTAAGTATTAAAACCAGAATTTTTTTACTGTAAAAAATTTTAATTACTTCAAAAGCAAATTACGCTATTTCTTTATGAAGCACATGTCCAAAAACGTATCTTCCAATATACATGGTTATTTTATTTTTTTTCTTAAAACTAATATCATTTATATTTATATGTTATATAGGTAATCCATATAGCAAACATCCCATCAACGCATATTAAATATTAACTTAAACTTTTAACATTATTTCTACATATTAACCTTTTATGATGTTTCATGACAAAAGATACATATAATATGCTGACATTCTGAAAATATATTTATGTGGTTGGCATTTACTATCTGCATCAAAATATGTTCTCTAGAAGTTTTTTTTAAATGAAAAATCTCAAGATTTTTCAATGTTTTTTAATGAATGTTTTTCGTTGATGCACAACTTGCGTTTCAAACTTTATTTTCTTGTTTTTAATTTTATTCAATACCTTTTATTTCTTAATATAATAATAGTAATCATATTTAAATGAAACCAAAAAATACATAATTGAAGTAAAGTCAATGTAGTCAATAGATACATTATATTTAAATTAATGTCTTAAAATTGACATATTACTAATATAGTTTATACAGATTTTTTGAAGTATTTTTAGTAAAAATATTTTTAAATTATTGTTTTTATATTTTATGTACGTACTTTTATATAATTTTTACAGTTTTTTGATATCGCATTTTTTATTTCTTAATATACATAACTTTTATTGGAAATACTTTTATACAATTTTTTTAATTTAATTTTTTTAATTTTTGTTGTATTATATTTATTTGCAACAATTTTTACGGATTTCAATATTATCATTTATTTCAAGTATTGTAACATGGAGTATTGGTCATTTTAGTTTTATTTAAGTGGTTAATTTTTTGTAATAATATATTTATATATAATATATTTTGTATAAAAATATTTTAAAGTATTATATAAAATAAATACATAATTAACGTTTTATTGATGTAAATAAATATGTATATGTACAAATTTAATATTTTTTTTTACTTTTTCAAAAATTATATCTAATCTTTTATTTTACTTGAAAGTTTATATCGACGCAATATAATAGTATATTAAAAATTTTATATCTAAGCATTAAAACCATATATTTTTTACTTATAAAAAACCAAGTGCTTGAAAATAAATTTACACTATTTGTTTTATGAAGCAAAAATTCCAAACATTAAATAGCCATCATTAATAAGTTTTGTAGGTAAATATTTACAAAGGGATAGTCTGTTTGCACCTCCTTAAAAATCTCTCCCACATCATATGATTGTCAATTTGTCACATCAATTTTATTTCATTTTACATTTCTTTTTAGTGTTATTAAATTAATCTTATTAATAATAATTTTTAGTTAATATTTATTTTTTAATCTATTAACAATTTTTATTCCAAAATTACTGTTAAATAAATAAGGAATATGTATTAAGCTCTAGTTATTTAAATGATTATTCGTATTAGGACAATAATCAAATGAGAACCATAAAATTACTATAAAACTATGAGAATCGATATAAAAATATTTTTTTAGTTGATTTTTTTTTATCAAATATTATTATTTTAGCTATTATTTTACATATGTTTGTGTATGTGGTGAAAAAAATTATATGAAACTCTTTTTTTGGTTCACTTAGTAAAACGAAAAATAAGACGAAAAAACATTTCACGGTGTGAAACTAGCATATTATAAAACAAATATATGTGAAAAATAACTTAAATTCTAGCATTTTATAAAACTCATGCAAAAGATATTTTTTTAATCGGTTCTCACGAGTTATAACTTCTTTGTAGTTCTCATTTGATTTAATCCTTACTTCTTTATTTATTAACTTTAAAATCATTTGTTATTATTCTCAAGTATATTGGATTGAATTATATACTAAAAGTTAAATTATTTGTCATGAACATTTAAATAAAAATAAACTATTATATATTTAATTACTTAAATATAATATTTTATCGAATACAATTATATCATAAATATCTAGATTCTAGTATATATAAACGTTTGATAAATAACTCCTAAATACCTATAATGGAAAGTATTTTACAACGACTCTAATTAGACGCATATACTCAATATTCTAGCAGCGATCATATTGCGTTTTAAAATAATGAAAAAACCCATAAAAACAACTAAAAGTGGTACGTATGTAGTAATGAGATATTTATTAAATTTCAAATTTACAAGTACTTATTACATACGCATGGTTTTTAAAAATAAGTAAACATATTTATCACAAGAGAAGAAATATTATACAAAAAATATTTTATTCTAATTTGTAAAAAAAATTAAATTTTTAATAATATAAATAGTTAATAATACATATAAAAAATGTTTAATATGAGATGATGGAAGGTGAGGATGTTGGGCAAAATGACAAAAAAATGGGTGGTAAGAGTGAAAGAGAGATAGGGGAAGCTTGATTGACACATCCCGAGTCAAATGAAGTGTATCCACATCCCATCAAAGGGGTGCAGATAGTAATACCCTTTACAAAATACCCAAAGGTCTAATCAATAGTTCTTATATTGTTATTTTAAAAATAATATCTATTCAATAGTTCTTTTACGTCATTTCATTATCACCTTTGAAATCAAACATCCCCTAAATTTATTTGGTTTTAGGCTTCTAATTTAAAATTTTAACAACTGTTGCACATGATTTTTTTTAGTGTTCCATAAAGTCCTCTGAAAATTCATCCTCCCGAAGTAGCAAAAACATTTCCTTTCAACTCCATTTTCAAAACCCTTGTAGCTTTTTCTTCATAGTTGAGTATCTTAGAAAATCCATCATCACAGTCTCTCTCGGATGATGGCATTCAAGGAAAATAAAGTGTCAATGGCTTTTTCTTCCAAAAGAAGGAAGAAAAGGTGGCTGATGGAGGTAGAAGATAAACAGAGAAGAAAAAGTAGTTGACGGACGTGGAAGACAAAGAGAGAAGAAAAGGTGGTGTCTGTTCTTACCTCTCAAACTCATCAAAATCTCCATCACATACAAAAAACCATCTCAAGTAGGATGTCGTATGTAGGAGCAAAATCAAAATCGAGCAAAAGTTAGGGTTTCATACCTTATCGAGCAGAGATTCGAAACAAAAATCAAGCATGATCAAAATGGAGCTGAGCAGTTTCATTGTTGTGGTAGGTTTCTTTGGATGGTGAATGGTTTTTGTAAAGAAAAGCTGAAACATTTGAGTTAATATAGATGAATAGATATACAATATTATATAGGGAGAAGAGTGAGCGGGAATGTCAAAACTTGAATTTTGAATTTTGAATCCTTGAAAACATAAAGAAGGAAACCATGATACAAAAGAAGAGAAAGAAAACTTTTTAGCTACCAAATTCAGTTAGAAAACTTTTCAACTACCAAATTCAGTTGTGGTGACAGCGTTTAAAAGCAAGCATCCATTGTTTGTACATTGTGCATAAAAATCAGTCATTAAAAGTTTTTAAATTTTTATGCTATAAAAAGCAGTACTTTATGCTTAAAGGCTTGTAGTTAAGACATTATACTCAAATGGTTATTAAAGTAGTATATATATATATTCAAGAGTCGAGCAAACACCTTAGGGGGAATAGGTGCATTCCTTGGTGACACTTTGGTTGAGGTGATCAAAGGGGGAATATGGGTAAAGTCACAGGTCGGGTCCGCTGTTGCAGGTTTATTGGTGGTCATCCGAACATGATGGGCATGAAAAAATCTTATTAGAATTTAACTTGAAAGTTAAACATATATTATACCGGTTGCAAGACCAAAAATTCTTAATCCCATTGAATGCATTTGTTAAGAGCATCACCTAGCTTAATAATATTATCATTCGGCAACGACAAAGGTAGTGGAAACCCCTCACATCCATCCATTACTAGCTCAACAGAAACTTTGATGAACCCTTTCTCAAGTGGTACACCATAAACAATGTTATTCGCTAAAGGAAAGACAAAACCCTTACCAACTATAGCTTTAGCTTTCTTGAACTCGCAGAGCAACTCGCACGGGGTAGCATGCTACAAAGAGAACATGGAAACATTATTATTTATACAATGGATTGATCCAAACTCCAATAAGTAAGAATAAATAGATGAAGAGTTACCTCAATGGATAATAGATGTGGAGTGCAAGCAGATGAGCCAACATTACTTTTGGGCAACCCCGACTTTTCAACTAGTGTGGCATCCTTCCTCGCAAAAATCATCTCCTCCATAAGTAGTATACGCTCCTGCCATTCTCTTTTTTCCACCTCCGCACGCTCCTCCCATTCTCTTTTCTCACGCTTTGAACGGTCCTCCATTTCTTTCCTCTCTAACTCTGCACGCTCGTTCTGTTGTTGAATTTGTGCACGCAAATCACGAATCTTCCCCTTTAGGTCTGAGTTATCTTTATTTTTTCTCTTACTGTTATCGATGCCTAGGCCGACACGCAAACCCACGGTGTAGCCGACACCCTTGGTGCGTCCTGGATGTTCAGTTCCCAACACTGCTACCAAAGAATCAATTCCTAATTTAGGGTCCCAATTTCCTTGAGAGAACTCTGCGTCTTTTTGTATCTGTCATGCTAAACAAGATAAAAGTAAGTAATAAGGATTTATTAAACAAATGTAAAATAAAGACATGCCTATAGATTACAATCTCTTTCCCCACAGCCTCAATACGCTCATCTAACATGTAATTTTCATTGGCTCATTTTACCCTCCTTGCCAATATCCAATGCCGCCAGCATTTGTGCATCATGCTGAATATCTCAGGCATTACACCTTGTTCATCCTCCTTGTCCCACACGTCAGATTTCCCTTGATACCCTCGCGATCCTAAGTGGTGTAGGTTCTTGTTCTCCTTCGCATGTGCTCTATTTATTTTGCTTAATGCCTTTGACATGATAAAAATAACAAAATTAGAAATACTTTAACTTTATCTTAACACAATGAAGGTGAAGGTTTTCGAAAACCTGAAATTCTGGCTTCGACTTCATCTTACAAAATTCTTTCCAGGTTCCCTCATCAATAAAATTCAACTCGTTGCAAGGACTTATTTTTTTCTCCATGTAATTGGCTTTGAGGGTCTTTTTAAAGTTTTTCCAAGCTGTACATGCAATCGTCAACATTGCTTTTTTTAGAGTGTCGTCCGATAAATGCCAATGTAGTTGTTTCATTAAAATATGTATGTGGCCATACAGTGAAAAATATCTAATTTCTTATATAATTAAAGTACAAGTAAAATATAGCATGTTATATACCTTAATGGCCGTCCACATTCGATCCTTGTCGTCATCGTCAAATTTGCGCCAGTCGGTTCCTAGAATTGAAAACTTGGTTTTCGCCTCCAAACCTACCCAAGTAGAATATCGTGCCTCTTGATCACCTTTTGGAATTAAGGTATTAGGATCTATTTGAATTTGACAATCCGTAGATTGTCTCATTTTGTTCAATTTAGTCCGACCTCGTTTTTTTGGTAGAGGTTGATGTGGCCTTTGAGGTGTTTGCCTCTATGTTGTCTGGAATGTTAGAACCAAAAGGAAAAACAGAAAAACGCATCCATACATAAAAACGATTTAAGGATTGTTATTAAATTGATAGGGTTTCCTTTTGTTTTTATTTCATGTTATGACTTTTACAATCACACAAGTATTGTTTATGTTTAGAAAAAAAATTTGCTCTCTATAAGTACCTGGAACCGTGGTTGTTCGCTCGTGATTATCTTGTTGATTTACATCCATATTGACGTCTTTTGGTTCGAGTTCGGAACCCTCATTATTGAGTTCGACATCATCCAGGTCGATTTCGACGCCATTTATATCTTCTCCGAATAAGTCTATGCAATCGAGGTCAATGTCGTCCTCCATTTCGCCCTGTTAACAAATGGTTTTCTATTATTAAAAAACTCACATATCAAAGCCTTTTACAACTTAAGGGACTGTAATATTATGGATATATGTTTTAGGAGGTTCCTTAGATGTTACGATCACCATAAAATGATGTTGTTAAAACAGTGCTGCTGTCACAACAGAGCTGCCAAAATTGTGCTGCTGCCAAAAGAAGGTTGCTGTCAAAACAAGGCTGCCAAATTGGAGATGCTGTCAAAAATGATGCTGTCAAAAACAAGGCTGCCAAACATAAGTTGCTGTCAAAAATGGTACTGTAAAAAAGAGGTTATCAAAAATGGTGCTGTCAAAAATGGTTGTTGTCAATACATGGTGCTGTCAAATATAAGTTGCTGTCAAATTGAATATTTTACAAAATTATTTTTTGTTGCACTACGACATCCTCTATTTATTCTTGGTGTCAGCCTCATTGTGTTAAGTAAATAGTTCTACAAAAAGTTCTACGAAAATTCATACCTACTAATTGCTTTTAAGAAACAGTTTTATATATGTAAGAATGGAAAAAATGTACAATTCATGTGTGGGTTATGGTTGTAGTTAGTACAAATTCTAATCGTGTGAATGGCTTATATCTAGCATAATGTTTAATATTTCTTATGCCCTTATACCTAACATTTTAAACTTACACATGAGATTTACATGTAAAATATATGCAATATATCAATGACAATGACCGGTAAGAGTAGTAAGAGCAAAGACAATGACTGAAAATCTTAGCCGGTAAGCGAGGGAGATGCCTCTTACCATGGTTAGCGCTTATCGGGTATATTGTTGCATACGATACCATTTCGGTAAACCAAAATCTTACTAAGTAAGTGAGTATTAAGTTTTGGTATTAAGCACTTACCCTGGTAAGTGTTGGTAAACGTCCACTTAGTCTTTTAGATAACATAAACATGGTTTCTATTTCTGCTCAATATTTTATAGCCTTATGTTATATTCGAGGTTGTGTTTGAATTAATTTTGGGGAGCATGTAGAGGTTTAATTAATGAATCAAATTTATCTTAACATAGTTACATAATTTTCTATAAAAAAATAATTCGTCACCACGCAACGCGTGGTGCCGCACACTAGTTCAATATAAAACACAATGACAGTAAATCACCATTCACCAGTTAGTTAAAACTTTTAACTTATCAAACTTTTGATAAAGTCAATTAGTTTCAAATAAACAATCCCAAACACCCCTGTAGTAGGATTCAAGATTTTATAAATCAATAATGACAGTAAATCACCTATTCAGATTTTTAGATTCAAGATTCACCAATCACCAATATATGCAAAATTATTGAAAATAACGGGAAATCATAATAAATGATCTTGAAGACGCGATAATGCAGTTAAAATTAAAAAAGTCATCCAAAAGTTAACACACATAGGTACCAATACCATAAAGTTGTAGGTTTGGAAATCAATTAAATGTCTCAACTATTGGGTCCACCACTTTGTAAAAATTATCCAACATAGTGCACATATTCAATATAAAACAAAATCTGAATATTGTTGCAACAATTAGAAGAACAATATATATTACAGTACACAGAGAATTCACTTCAGTCACAAATATATAATAGTAGACAGAGAGGAACAACTTTTATTTTCAGACCAGTATTGTTACAACAATTAGAAGAACAATATATAACATCAGACGTAGAATTTCACATCGATCAGTCCCAAATATATATAACGGCAGACAGAGAGGAAGCAACTTTTAATTTCAGACCAATATTGTTAGATCAAATAAAAGAACAATATTCCTCCATTGCAAAGAATCAGCAACGTGTCTAATTTTCCCATCCATTTTACGTTCTTCGGGATGCCAACGCAACAACCTTGCATTTTTGGCATTTGCGAATAGTCGTTTCAATCTTGGTACAATAGGCAAATACTACAACATTTTAGCAGGAGGATCATTGTTTCATTTAACGCCACTGTTCTTTTTCGTTTGGTTTCTCTTGTATCTTGGCGTACCACATATACGACACTAATTTAGATTAGCACCTTCATTTCTATACAACATACAATCATTTGGGCATGCGCGTATTCTTTCTTCTGGAAGCATTTCATGCAATATCTCTAATAAGCTTGTGAAACTTTTATCACTCCAACTGTTGCTTGCTTTTAAGTTAAATAGTCTTAACACAGTTGAAAGCTTGGTAAACTTTGCACACCCAGCATATAATGGTTTTTCAGAGTCGATAAATAGTTGTTCAAACTTTTCATAATGTTTATCAGCAATATCATCTTCCACGTCGTTTAACATTTCATCTAAATTATCACGTGTGGTATTGTCTGAATCATAGTTTCCTTTATCGTCAGTAAAATCATGATCAATCGTGTAATTACACCCATCAAAATCTTCTCCATGTCGTATCCAACAAGTATACTGTTGCATAAACCCACGTAAAATTAGATGTCCTTTAACTACATTAAGATAATTGTATTTGGAAAAATTTGTACAATCTCGACAAGGACACCAAATTTTACTTTCTCCACTTTCAAGCGATAATTCTCAGCAGTTTCTATAAATTCATCTAGTCCGGCCAAAAATTCTTTCGTAGCACGTGGTATGTCATACATCCAGGTATTACGATCCATCTGTAGATAAAAAACAAATTATTAATTGAATGCATGCATGGCTGGTCGCTTAATTCTAGTTTATTTTCTCGTCAAACATCCCTCTTTAATGCACTAACATGGTAAAACTGAACAACATTCATGTGTTTTTACATTTTGGTAGTTTTGGAACATTTTGGAGAAAAAAAAGAGCAAAAAATATACTTTGACAGATTTGCGAGATTATGATATTTCGACCATATCTCACTCGTCCATACTCGGATTTAAGTGATTCAAGTTGATCTAGAAAGAACACAAACACATCTACAAATTTTAAGTTTTGAGTTTCTGCAGATTCGGGCTGCATCTGGGTTAAAATCGACGTTGAAGTTGGAGTATGAAAGCTGGAAAAGTACAATAAATTAGTTATATGCGAGAATATTTTCGGAAGTGAAGCTACAACTTAGTGGAAGACGTGTGCATGTGTAGAGTGTTGGTCAGGGGTTCGATTCTTCAACGCAACATTGTCAAGATTTGTTTTTTAAAGAAGCTCTGGCCCAAACCTAATCATGTGGAAAAGTACAATAAATTGCGAGTATATTTCCGGAACTGAGGCTACAGCACAGTGGAAGATGTGTGCATGTGTAGAGTGTTGGTTAGGGGTTCAATTCTTGAATGATGCATTGTCTAGTTTTTTTTTAAGAAGCTCTGACCCAAACCCTATCATGGAATTCCACATGAGCCCAGTTGGGACAAAATCCAGTTATGGAAATTCAAGCCCAGTTTGGACAAAATCCGAAATTCAATTGAGCCCAGTTTTCTGATAAAGACAAAATAATTAATTAGTCGTCATCCTAATCCACTTTTTAGATATTTGTCTCATATATAATATGTATAACTGATCGACTATATTGAAGAAAAATTCGACAGTATTTTCCCTTAACTCTCCAAACATGTGTATGTATAATAAAAACACATATTCGTAGGAATAAAAGGATATGTTTATCGAATTTTTCTTAAATAACCAATCGATTATACATATTCACGTCATATATGATACAAATTATTCAAAAAACAATCTCAAATAGGGGACTATCCGAAATTAATTCATATTAGATCAATTTCGGACGGGTGACTTAAAGGTACGTATATGAACTTAATTAATATAATAAATGCATATTAATTACTATAATTGTATTTGCACTTATGTTATAAAATTAAAAACCAAAAAGATGTAACTAATTAAGATGACCGAACATCTTCTCAATTAATTACAACCAAAAACGAAAAGTCAATATAACGTACGTACCTTATAAAAAAATTATACAAATGGATCAACCAATGAAAAATTCAACGTAATTGTACGTCTTTATGTATATTTTTTGCTTGATCAAAGTATACGTTCTCTATAAAAAAAAATAAGCCAATTATGATTAAAAATATTTTGACCCAATTGTGTGTATATATACACATACATATTCGTGTGTATATATATGGATATGGATATTCGCATACAATTAAAGATAATGATATTACTCTATACCATATATATATATATATATCCATTGGAAAAATTAGTAAAAAATGGATATTTTACTAACTTTGGACGTATTTAAACACATATATATGTGTTGTATATAATGAAATCTTAGTGGGTTTGTATTCTCCTATATGAGAGCTTCGAAACTATATATAAGTGTGGATGAGATATCGATGCTCAAAGTTGAACATTTGGATGAAAAGAGAAATAGGTGTGGGAAGTGTCCCACATTGGTAGAAGGAGAAAAACTTTGGTGGTTTATAACCATAATAGTGGAAAGGGCTTACAAGCTCTTTGATTGGTTTTACTCCAACACCCGCACGCAGCGGGGATGCGGTTTGGCAATTTCGTAAGCTAAATCGCCGAAACTTGTGTATGTGCGTGCAGCTCCGAAATCTCGAGCTCGCGCAGCTCGATATTTACTAAATTTTCTTTTGACCCAGTTTTAATTTATTTTTGTAACCGAAATAAGTTTTGATTTTCAAAAAAATTTCGGTTTGATTTTAAAATAAAACCATTTAAATAATTTCGGTTATGATCTTAAAATTAAAAATGATAATTAGTTAGTTTAACTATCATTTAATTACGAATTGAATTCGTTAGTTTTAATTCTCGATACAAAATGGGTCGAAGGCTTCATTCTAAACACACAACACAACATTCGAATTCTCTCATCAGGCGCACTGTTTTCCAGCGACTCTTTCAGGCCAGTGGTCATCTCTGGCAGTACGCTATTTCCGTTATTGTACTCTAGGAACAGACGACGAATCTGTTTAATTAAGGGAATCATGTTACACACGAGCCTCAGCGATGTTTCTTTTATACAATTCTGGACTGCATTTTCTTTCGGGAAAAAGCTTCCTGTTTTTTTTAATTTAAATATATTTCTGCTTCTACTCCTTTCTAACAGAAATAGATGTGGTCTTTTCCTTTACAAACAAATGGTGGGTTGTCTAATCTACTTGGTTGCATCAAGACCAAATCTCGCTTATAAATAGAGCATAATAAGCTAGTTCATGGAATGTTCATATGAATCTCACATGATGGAAGTGAAGAGGGTGTTTAGGTACATCAAAGGTACTACTAATTTTGGTGTATGTATAGAAGGAATGGAAACAAAGATCTCATAGATTTCTTAGACTGTGATTATACTAGAGATTTGGAGAACAGGAAAAGCACTTCAGGATATGCCATGATGTTGTCGAACGGAGATGTGTCGTGGTCCTCGAAGAAGCAACCATCTCTACAACTGAAGTTGGATTTGTTTTTTTTGTAGCTTGTGCATGTCAGGCGGTGTGGCTGCGAAGGATTCTAGAACCTATTGGGTTACGGAAAAACAGAGGAACAACCATCTTATGTGACAATATATCTACAATAAAGTTGTCAAAAAATCATGTCTTGCATAAAAGAAGTAAGCACATAGATGTGAGGTTCCATTTTCTTCGTGATCTTGTTAATGATGGCGTTGTGGAGTTGGTTCATTACACAACTCTGTATCCTCCATGGAGTTGGCGATGTGAGGTTGTTTTTTGGCTTGTACCAAGTCAAGGATAAGTAGAATAAATCTCCTGCAAAATAGGAGAGTTAGTTGTAGTTTGATTTTGTCTTCCTATATTCCGTTTTATTAGTCGAAGAGTCTATTGGAGCCGTTGTAAAGAAGGCTATTTAATTATTGAGCAGTGAATGAAATAAAACACAACGTTCTCTCAGTTCTTTCTTCTTTCTATGTAATCACTTCCAAGATTAACGGTTTATAGGGTTAAATACATGGAGGATACAGAGTTCTTCATCAGGCTTTGGGACATCCGGTTGATGAAATCTTGCTATTGCTACTGCCAATTTGGAGAAAGGAACATAATAGGTATACTTCATTTCCTGTTTGGAGAAAGGAACATAATAGGTATACTTCATTTCCTGTTTGTTATAGACTTGTATAGATGATTAAAAGTGTTCAGTACTAAAGTAGATATTTATGTTTGTATGATGGTTTCATGCTCATATGATCCTGTCAAAGAGACTCCAAGTTAATTGAATAAATTGGTGAAATTGGATGTTAACATATTGTGGTGAGAAACAGAGGAGAAATCAATTAGTTTGGTTACCGATCTTGATTTCCATCTTGTGATGATTCTTTGGCTTTGGTTACATATCTTATATTTGGGTTTTGGTTAGAGATGCATATCTAGGTTTTGGTTCATTTCTTTTTGTAAAACTTGATTTATAAATGTTCAAAACAAAGGGTAAAATAGTCAATTTTACGATTCAAACATCTTATCAACCGAATAACAACTTATCAAATATCATACAATATATTTATCAATACAAACAACTTTATTCATACAAAACTTAATGAGAAACGAATTGAACAACCCTAATAAGTGAAGCTTTTAACCCTTCAAAGACTTTAGTACTTTCAACTAAGTTGCCTTCCTTTTTCCTTTTTTGTTTCATACCTTTATCATATTTACAAATTAATTATTATCTCAAATGCATTAGAAACTCGTTATTTTTTTTAAGAAGTACACCGTTAAAAACATCTCGTTGTTACCTTCAAAATGTGTCCAATATTGAACATTTTTATATATATTTTTGACGTTAACTCAAAAAAAAAACATACTTATAACATTAATGACATTCGGATATGATAAATGCAATTATTAATCTCTACTAAGTACACATTTGCCTCTCTGTTTATACTTGATATTTCTTGATTTTTTCTTATAAAATTTAGCTTGCATAATATGGTGAAACTTTTTTAAATAAAACTTAACGTGAATACAAATTTCTTATTAGAGTCTTTTTGCTTAGGGATAGTTTGTTTATACTAATGTAATATTGTTAACACAATAACATGTCAACCAACTTTTTTAGGGTTATTTTTGGTAATTTTTTTATGTTTAGGGTTACTTTGCGTATATTTAAGGTTAATATATTATATTCGGATTTGATAAATTACAAACCCCAAGTGGAAAACTGAAGAGCATTTCTATAGTAGTGTTCTAAAAAACAACTTATTGACTTATCCCGGTGTGGCACCGGTAATAAGTCATTTTGGGTGTTTGGGAAAAACAACTTATCCGGTGCCAAACCGGTAATAAGTCATTTTTTAGGAAGTTAAAAATTTTAACTTATCAAATTTTCATAAGCACTTTTTCAGGAAGACAATAAGTTATAAGTTAATAAGCTCATCCAACACCCCTTTATATTATATTTTAAAAACTCTATGATGCGGGCCCTGACGTGCAAGACCTAGGGGGAATAATGCGGGTCTTGACATGGAAGACTAGTCCCTATTATTCTTAGAGGTTGATGACCGGGTTAACGGAGTGCCCTACTTAAACGCCCATAACTTTTGCTATGAGACTTCGTTTCAAGCCCATAATATGCCGATTCGAAACTTGGATCATGCACTAAGTAGGCCCTTGGGCTTATGGGGTATTTTTGGCCTAAAATCCCAGTTTAAGCATTTTTCTAGACACTTGTGTTTTTTGCTATACTTTATATTTTTCGATTGGGCTTTTATGTTTTACCTATAGTCTTTTTCAGGCCTATTTCATTTTGGTCTACTACTTTATATGTTATTTGTGTAATAAGGATAGTCATTCACTAAATACAAAACATGCAATTTTCTCTTTCCAAATTTAAGTTCACTGTGAAACTTAATTTGAAGCCTAAAGTTCGGTATTTATTGAATCTAACGCACTTTAAAAGAGATTATTCTTGGACATTCACATAATCAACATGCATGATTAGTCTTCGGTTTGATTATTGTTTGTCGCATCACTCTATTAGACCATGGACAAAGACATTACTATGGACAAAGACATTACTATGGGCATACCTAACCTTTAGGGTATGCTTGTTCGTGAAACCACAAAAATTTAGGGGGTAAAGTGAAATTGTTTTAGATCTTTAAACGTGAACGGTGACCCATAAGATTTTTTGGGATGAAACTATAAACATTAAAAACCTTTAGGGGTTTAATATAAAAAATAAGAAATTAAAACCTATCGGTTGCTCAATTTGAGGAGGGTAGCTGAGTATAAGGGGCTATTCATTTGCGGCGCAAGAGGCTCTATAGTGTGTATAGCTTATTCGGTAAGATATAAACAGTTGTTCAATTATGGTTTAAATGGACAACTCGTTCAACCAAGGAAAGGCAGTTCTCTAGTTTCATTTAAAAAAAGTTTTTCCTATTTACCCTTCTCATTAAAAACCCGTTAGCCTCCCTCAACAAAAGAAAGTGTCACCTCCATTGGCTCTTTCGACACCTACATCAAATCTTCCTTTCCACCGCATTTTTGATCACGTTCTAGCCACCGACATTACGTCCTTCTTCCATCTGGTTTAGATATAAATCTCCTTGTCCTGCTTCAAAATCAGAACCCTAGCCTGAAGAAATCCAAACATTTCTCGATAATTCCCATACAAAATGGCTATCCTCATATTCACGGTCGGGAGCATCCAACGGGCTCATCATCGTACACACGATCATGATGTGATGGTGATGAAAAGAAGGAAGATCTTCTGGAACTTGATGGATAGATATTTTAACTTGGGTATTGGAGATTTCTTGTTTACCCCTTCGAAGATGTTTATGTTAGGAGTCGTAGTTGATTCTTTACTTAGTCAGGTTGTTTTATGGCCTTGACCAAGTTAAGGATACGTAGAATAAATCTCCTGCAAAATAGGAGAATTATTTGTAGTTTGATTTTATCTTCCTATATTCCATTTTATTAGCCGAAGAGTCTATTGGAGCCGTTGAAAAGAAGGTTATGTAACGCATGCGTAGTGAATGAAATAAAACACAACTTTCTCTCAATTCTTTCTTCTTTTAGTTCATTCAATTCTAAGATTAACAATTGGTATCAGAGCTGCCTCACGGGCCTGATCATAGGAGAACGAGAGAAACCAAGTGCTAACAGATCTGATTGAGAGAAAGAAAAGGAGAGCAGATCCAAAAAAGGAAGAATGGCAACATCGTTAAACAAGTTTGTTCAACCGGCGATTCCAAAATTTGACGGTCACTATGATCATTGACCATTGTTGATGGAGAATATTCTGAGAAGCAAAAAAAGGGGTTTGAGGAGGCTAAAATCAAGGATTTGATAGTCAAGAATATCTTGTTTCAGGCAATTGATAGAGAAATACTTGAAATAATTCTTGACAAATGATCATCAATGGTAGTATGAGACTCGATGAAGCAGAACTATGAAAGTTCAACAAAGGTCAAGTGAGCTCAACTTCAAGCCCTAAGAAAAGAGTATGAACTGCTAACTATGAAGGAGGGAGAAAAATTTGATGCATTTATGGCCCGAACCCTCACCACTGTTAACATAATGAAGGCCAATGGTAAGGCAATGTCACGGGCCTCAATTATGGCAAAAGTTCTACAATCCTTGACCCCTTAGTTCAACTATGTGGTGTGCTCGATTGAGCAGTCCAACAATCTGGACACCATGACAATAGATGAACTTCACAATAGTCTTCTTGTGCTAGAACAAGGACTGGTGGGTCAAGTTGAAAAAGGCCAACTATGCCGAAATGGAGGAAGAAGAAAAATGTTGTTAATGGCTTACATCGATATGAAGAATGCAAAACAAGAACAAGTATGGTTTATTGACTCTGGATGCAACAATCACATGAGCGGAGACAAATCTTCGTTTTTCAATCTCGATGAAAGCTTTAGGCACATGGTAAAGTAGGTAATGATATTCGAATGAATGTGATGGGAGAAGGAATGTGAAGCTAGACATTAATGGTATCTCACACTATGTCTAATGTGTATTACATACCCGAGTTTAAAATAATTTGTTGAGTGTAAGGCAGATACAAGAAGGGGGTGTTGCCATCTTAATCAAAGATATTGTCTGTAGGCTCTACCATCCAATGAAGGGATTAATTATTGAGTCTGAAATGAGCATCAATAGAATGTTTGTTGTACTTTCCATTCCAATGACTAAGCTACCAGATCGCTTTCATATTAATAGTGACGACACAACTCACCTTTGGCACTGCAAATATGGTCACTTAAACAACAACCGCTTGAAAACTTTAAAGTGTCGAGGAATGGTGCAAGGTCTGTCTGAGATCGGAACTCCCAACAAACAGTGTCACAATTTATTAATAGGAAAACAACAAATAGATGCATTCCCGAAGAGAAGTGAAAAGAGAGCTACTCGTCGCCTTCAACTGGTTCATTAGGACCTTTGTGGTCCGATCACACCAGAATCATGCAGTATAAAGAAGTACATAGCTCTATTCATCGACGACTATTCAAGGAACTGTTGGACGTACTATTTATCTGAAAAGGAACAAGTACTCAACATGTTTAAGCGTTTCAAAGTACGTGTTAAGAAGGAGACTGGATTGTTCATTCAATGTCTCAGGACTGACTAACGAGGAGAATATAACTCAAGAGAGTTTAAGAAGTAATGTGAATATCATGGTATAAAAAGACAACTGACAGTAGCATACTCCCCACAACAAAATGGGGTGGTGGAGAGAAAGAACCATACGTTACTAAACATGGTCAGAAGCATATTGGTAAAAAGGAGTGTTCCCAAAGAGTACTGGACTGAGGCTGCAAATTGGGTGACTCACCTCTTGAATCGAAGTCCAACGCTCGCAGTTAAAAAAGCCACTCCTGAAGAAGCTTGGAGTGGAAGAAAGCTAGATGTAGATCACTTCAGGATCTTTGGGTGCCTCTCTCAGGTACATATTCCAAAACAAATAGGAAGAAACTCGATGGCAAAAGAAAGAGTTGTGTGATGTTTGGCGTAAGTGAAGAATCAAAAGCATACAGATTGTATGTCCTGAAACTGACAATATTATTATTAGTAGAGATGTGATATTTGAGGAAGATGAGCAATGGAGATGGAAGAAGGTGAAGTAGATCAGGTTAAGCAACTTCATTGGAATGATGATGATTCTCATCAAGACGATAAGGAAGTTACTGAGGTGAGGCAACACATGATGATACAGATCTTGACGATCCTAACTTATCTGGTGATTCTAACTTGTCATGAGATGCAATTCAGGGTGAACATGAATGGAGAACCCATAGAAGACCTTCATGGATGAGAGATTACATAAGCGGTGAAAGGTTGTCTGACGAGGAAGGTGATACAAGTCTTTTCGCTTTATTCACTCAAATGTCTGACCCGATGACAAATGATGCGGCCAACAAAGACATCAAGTGGAGAAAACCGATGGATCAAGAGATGGATGCCATTGAAACGAACGAAACATGGACTCTTTGTAAACTACTAGAAGGTGCCAAGACAATTGAGTGAAATTGGTTTTCAAAACCAAATTCAATGAGAATAGGGAGGTGGACGAATGTAAGGCACATCTAGTTTCCAAGGGATATTCCCAGAAATAGGCACAAACTACACTGAAATTTTATCTCCTGTCACAAGGTGGGACACAATCCGAGCAATCTTAAGCACTAGCTGCCTTAAAGGGTTTTAAGATATATCAGTTGGACGTCAAATCGGCTTTTCTTCACGGAGAGCTAACTGAGACTGTCTATGTTGAACAACCTCTCGGTTATGTAAAAAGCGGTAATGAAGCCATGGTTTACAAACTAAATAAGGCCCTCTACGGCCTTAAACAAGCACCATGTTTGTGGTATAGTCGGATTGACGCGTATTTCAAAAAGGGAGGCTTTGTCAAGTGTTCGTATGAACATACACTATTTCTGAAGTCAGATAAAGAAGGTAACATTTTAATCGTGTTACTTTATGTTGATGACATGATAGTTACATGAAAGAAAGAGTCCATGGTGGAGGAGTTCAAGCAATCAATGAAATCAAAATTTGACATATTTGATCTTGGTTTGATGCGATACGTTCTTGGAGTGGAGATTATTCAGAATGATGCAAGATATTTATGTGCCATAGAAGCTATGCTAGGGAAATTCTTGACATGTTAAAGTTATAGTCATGTAACTCTGTATGCAACCCCATGGTGCCTAGAAGAAAGTTGGCCAAGGAAGAAGGTGGAAATTGTTGGAAAAATTAGTAAAAAATGGATATTTTACTAACTTTGGACATATTTAAACACATATATATGTGTTGTATATAATGAAATCTTAGTGGGTTTGTATTCTCCTATATGAGAGCTTCGAAACTATATATAAGTGTGGATGAGATATCGATGCTCAAAGTTGAGCATTTGGATGAAAAGAGAAATAGGTGTGGGAAGTGTCCCACATTGGTAGAAGGAGAAAAACTTTGGTGGTTTATAACCATAATAGTGGAAAGGGATTACAAGCTCTTTGATTGGTTTTACTCCAACACCCGCACGTAGCGGGGATGCGGTTTGGCAATTTCGTAAGCTAAATCGCCAAAACTTGTGTATGTGCGTGCAGCTCCGAAATCTCGAGCTCGCGCAGCTCGATATTTACTAAATTTTCTTTTGACCCAGTTTTAATTTATCTTTTTAACCGAAATAAGTTTTGATTTTCAAAAAAATTTCGGTTTGATTTTAAAATAAAACCATTTAAATAATTTCGGTTATGATCTTAAAATTAAAAATGATAATTAGTTAGTTTAACTATCATTTAATTACGAATTGAATTCGTTAGTTTTAATTCTCGATACAAAATGGGTCGACGGCTTCATTCTAAACACACAACACAACATTCGAATTCTCTCATCAGGCGCACTGTTTTCCAGCGACTCTTTCAGGCCAGTGGTCATCTCTGGCAGTACGCTATTTCCGTTATTGTACTCTAGGAACAGACGACGAATCTGTTTAATTAAGGGAATCATGTTACACACGAGCCTCAGCGATGTTTCTTTTATACAATTCTGGACTGCATTTTCTTTCGGGACATCCGGTTGATGAAATCTTGCTATTGCTACTGCCAATTTGGAGAAAGGAACATAATAGGTATACTTCATTTCCTGTTTGGAGAAAGGAACATAATAGGTATACTTCATTTCCTGTTTGTTATAGACTTGTATAGATGATTAGAAGTGTTCAGTACTAAAGTAGATATTTATGTTTGTATGATGGTTTCATGCTCATATGATCCTGTCAAAGTAACTCCAAGTTAATTGAATAAATTGGTGAAATTGGATGTTAACATATTGTGGTGAGAAACAGAGGAGAAATCAATTAGTTTGGTTACCGATCTTGATTTCCATCTTGTGATGATTCTTTGGCTTTGGTTACATATCTTATATTTGGGTTTTGGTTAGAGATGCATATCTAGGTTTTGGTTCATTTCTTTTTGTAAAACTTGATTTATAAATGTTCAAAACAAAGGGTAAAATAGTCAATTTTACGATTCAAACATCTTATCAACCGAATAACAACTTATCAAATATCATACAATATATTTATCAATACAAACAACTTTATTCATACAAAACTTAATGAGAAACGAATTGAACAACCCTAATAAGTGAAGCTTTTAACCCTTCAAAGACTTTAGTACTTTCAACTAAGTTGCCTTCCTTTTTCCTTTTTTGTTTCATACCTTTATCATATTTACAAATTAATTATTATCTCAAATGCATTAGAAACTCGTTATTTTTTTTAAGAAGTACACCGTTAGAAACATCTCGTTGTTACCTTCAAAATGTGTCCAATATTAAACATTTATATATATATTTTTGACGTTAACTCAAAAAAAAACATACTTATAACATTAATGACATGCGGATATGATAAATGCAATTATTAATCTCTACTAAGTACACATTTGCCTCTCTGTTTATACTTGATATTTCTTGATTTTTTCTTATAAAATTTAGCTTGCATAATATGGTGAAACTCTTTTAAATAAAACTTAACGTGAATACAAATTTCTTATTAGAGTCTTTTTGCTTAGGGATAGTTTGTTTATACTAATGTAATATTGTTAACACAATAACATGTCAACCAACTTTTTTAGGGTTATTTTTGGTAATTTGTTTATGTTTAGGGTTACTTTGCTTATATTTAAGGTTAATATATTATATTCGGATTTGTTAAATTACAAACCCCAAGTGGAAAACTGAAAATGCGTAAACACAATCGATTAGTTTTGAAGTCTTAAAAGGTATTTTAAAAAACAAATTATGTATCCATTTTCAAATGACTTAATTATTTATTTTAATTTTAATCAACCCAAAATATATAGTCAAAAACGAAGTTTGCGTAATAATTTTATAATTACTTTAAATTTTTTATACTAACATAATTATACCGTAAAAAAAATTAGAGGTATTCGCGGTCCGGTTTAGACGGTTTAACCTCTTAAACCACAAACCAAACAGCTATGGCGGTTTAGAAAAATTTCAACCGAACGGTAGGAATCAAGTAACCAAACCGGTCAAATCGGACCACAAAAAGGCGGTCTGGTCTGACCGGTTTAGGCGGTTTGTGCCTCTTAGGAGCTTTAAATTAAAAAAAAATGACATCTATTTCTAAAATGAAATTCCTATCAATATTACACTGTTAGAAAATCGTATCCGGAATTATAAAAGAAACGTCCATCTCTAAACAGAAAGACATTGAACAAATGAGAAAAGGTTAAACAAATCCACCAACAAAAGTTAGAATTTTAGATCGACAGACATCAAGCAAGGCTAACTACGGTTTGGAATTTAAGTTTTGTAGGATTTCAGAATTTAGAAATGAAAACTAAACAAAACATAACGTCCTTGATGAATTCATTATAACTAGACTATAAAAAAAGTAAAGACCGGACCGCCAGACCGCTCAAACCGTCAAAAAAGGCCCGGTTCGACTTGATTCGACCGGTTTGAGCGGTCCAACGGTGTTTTTGAACGCTCCTAAAAGAAATCCTTAAATCGGCACCGGGTTCAATGATCATCAAGCGAACAAATCTGTTGATTTACTAAAAACACAAAAACAAGATTTCTAGCACTCATAAACAACATTAAACATCAACAAATAAATAAAATACCACAAAGTTTAATCGAATTTGCAAGCAGGCCAAAGTTCCAGAATGAGGAATTCTGCAATAAACAGACCTCTAAACCTCCATGGATTCAACTTTAAAAGGATCAAGGGCAGATTTTCCATTCATCCCTACATCCTTGATTCTAAGTGCCACATATTCTTTTAGGTTAGTGTCCCTGTATACACAAGGGTTTTCTTCAGACGCCAACTCCTTAATTGGCCCGTAAATTATCGACTCAATTCCGTCATGAAATGGCCGGAAGAAGGATGCCACTGATATCCTCGGCCTTCCTTTTTGTGCCAATACTCGGTGATGGACACTTTTAAATTTATCGTTCGTGATAAGCTGCATATGGAAAAAGATGCAAGTTAGATTTATGTGCCTTAAATAGGCGGACAAAAGCTGATGCGGGCTTGGGGGTGGAGGACCGGGCCTAATGTTCTTGGAGACCAATGATCGGGCTATCAGATAGGGTCATGCTTAAAACGAATAACCCTCACTCCGGGTGTCTGTTAAGCCCCACGACCTGTCGATTCAAAGCCTGGAGCTAGGAGCACGTCGAAGGGGCCTACCAGACTTTGGAACCCCGAAAACGCTGATTAAGCTTGGTTTTTAGGTATTTTCGTGTTTTTTTTACTTTTATGTGGCATTTTCGTTGGGCTTTTTGTGTTTGGCCCATAATCGCTGTCAGCCCGTTTTGTTTTGGGCCTTCTATTTATATTCTTCTTATGGGTATTATATTCTTAAAATCAACGTGCTTGTTTGATTTTATACGCTTTCATTGTAACATAAACTTGCCTGTAAAAGATCCCCGACGTTGATCACTAATGCTCCAGGAATCGGTGAGACATCAACCCAATTGTTTTGATGGAGGATTTAAAGGCCACCCAATAAATCTTGTAGAAGTATAGCAAAGAAACCGGCATCAGTATGGCAATTCGTCCCGAATGTCAATTCTGGTTGAGGACAATGTGGATAGTAATGACCCAAGAGGAAAAGTCCTTTAGCGCAACCCAAACTTTCAAGATGGTTTGGTTTCAGACCGAGAGCCTCCGAGAACAATTCGAGCAGAGTGAAGCCCAATTTCATGATGTGGTTAGAGTACTCAGTTAAGATGTCCCTGCATATTAATAGTGTTCTCTAAGTAGGTTCTAGGTAGATTTTCAATCGGAAATTACCTATATGCATAAGGAAAAGTTCATAAAAACCTAGCGAACTATTTCATTTTAAATGATTAAGTCTCTGAACTAAGTTTTTAAATGAAAAAACTATTAAACTTTCATATTTTGAATGATTAAGGGTGTGTTTGATTGGCGAAAACTGTTTTCATTTTCCTAGAAAACGTTTTCAGAAAATTGAGTTGAGTTTTCATTCTCACTTTTCTATGAAAAGTTTAGAAAACGCGTTTAGTTGAAATCCATGGTGGAGTTTTCATTTTTCATTTTTAGAGAAAACGCGTTTAGTTCTGCATTTTCTACCACTTTTTATTTTTCATTTTCCATTTTTTTCAAACTAGAAAGTGTGTGTGTGTGAAAGTGAAAGTGTGTGTGTGTACGAAACTATGAAAGTGTGTGTGTGTGTGTGTGTGTGTGAAAGTGTGTGAAAGTGACAGTGTGTGAGAAATTGTGTATGTGTGTGAAAGTGAAAGTGTGTGTGTGTGAAATTGTGTATTTGCATTTTCAAAATGAAGAGTATACAAGGTTGGTAACGGTATAAAGTGATATATGATTTGATTGGATGTGAAAGTGAAAGTGTGTGTATGTATGTGTGTGAAAGTGTGTGTGTGCACGCGTGTAAAAATATAAGTGTGTGTGCACGCGTGTGAAAATGTAAGTGTGTGTGCATGTAGAAAATTATTTAGAAAATTAAAATTTTGAAAACTAGTAAAAGCTGTTTTCTAAATCCAATATAAATTTAGAAAATGAAAATTTTCGTTTTCTTGGAAAAAATTTAAAAACTGAACGAACTAAACGTGTTTTCCAAATTTTCATTTTCTATAGAAATGTTTGTTTAGAAAACAAGAAATTTTTCACTAACTAAACGCAACCTAAGTCCCTGAATATTTCTTTTTTGTAATAAGCAAACCATCAAACTTTTAAAAATTGATTACCTATATCTTTTAACAAAAAAAACTACATGTAACCAACTAGAAAGATATTAAAGTAAAAAAAAAAAACCTAATTCAATTTTATCGTTTCCAAACCCTAGGCCATTAAAACCACTCGCAAACAACGGTATCACTCCCCCTCGCCACTCCATGACGCCCCATAATCATCCGTTCTTCATATCACCTATCATACGCTCACTACAACAAAATTGGGTTTATAGAATGTCACCAATAAATAAACGTCCTAATAAAGCATTTTATAGGACACAAGTTATAGGACAAAAAATTAAAGCTTTAGGATGCTTTTGCGTCGAAACAAGTTTATTATTACACTTTTATATAACAAATGTCATATTAACTATTTTATAGGACACAATTTGAAAATGAAAAGATGGGTTTATAGGACATTTTTGATAAACTAACTAATGCAACGTTTTTTTTTAAATTGTCTTAATAAACTTGTTACGATGCCTAAAAACGTCCTATAAACTTAGTACAACAACGCTTTATTTTTTAATCCTATAACTTGCGTTCTATAAAGAGGTGTATTAGGACTCTTACTTATTGGTGGCGTGCTATAAAACCAATTTTATTATAGCGACGGTTGGTTCTGCCATATCGATCTCCCTCTCAAACACTCCATCTATAACGAGCTAAAAAGGTAATTGACAATTATACCGGTGTGAAATCGGTGAAAAGTAGATTTGAGTGATTGGATGGAAGAAAATAAAAGTCTTATACCGGTTCCACTAGGTGAAAAAGAGTTGTTGATAAGTTAAAAGATTGTCACTTATCAAAAACAACGTATGACTTTTTGGTCATTTTGCATTTATAAACACTTTTTTTGCCAAACACTAAACAACAACTTATTGACTTATTCAGGTGTGGAACCACGGTAAGCTAATCCAAACACTTTTTTTTAAAACTCCCGTGTAATACCACATAAGTTTGATAAACATTTTTTGTAAAAAACATAAGTTAGTTTTAAACAAGCTAATCCAAACACCCCCTTAATCAGTTTAACATCATAGTACCTGCAAATTGGGGGCAGTTCTTCAGGTTGAGGGGGTTTAGGAGCCAAAACCGAAAGAAACGAATCATTCCAGCTAGCTACATCACCTGTAAAAAGATGAAAATTGCTAACATAAAAAAACTTCTTCTGGTTATCACGAGAGTAATACTTGATCTTCTCTTCCGTTTCCATCTCATGAAACCCTCGAACTCCATCAATCATCTCATCCAATACCCTCTTCGGGATCCCATGATTTATTATCTGGAAAAAACCCAAGTTTTCAGAAGCATGCCGAACCTTTTCGACAATCTCGGCCCGAACGTTCGTTCCTTTAAGATCGATAACAGGGATATCGATCGGAGTCGAAGTTTTCAATGAGTTTGGCTCGTTGATTATGGGTCGATCATGGATGAAAAAACGTGGGATTTTCGACAATCCAGCATCGACAAGACCTTTGACACCGGATTTTGAATCATCAAAAGCTTTTAATTCGGTTTGACGATCGTAATCTGATCCGATTGCTGCGTTGACTTCTTGAGTGTTGTTTGGCATACTCGTGTCTTTTGCATTCACATGTGAAGGAGACCAACAGTGACAGTGATTGCGTCCAATTATTAATAAGATACCGATAAGAAAATAAACAATTCTGCAGCCGGTAAAGGTCGGCAAAAGGATCTACTTTTATATATAGTGATAACTTTTTTATTGAGGGTGTCTTATTGAAGACTACCTTTGCTACATACACCCATCAAGATCATAGGGGAGGTTAAAACGAGAACTTTGCATTTTTAAAGAAACAACGAAATATTTTATGGATCACTTATGACGTAGATCCTACATAATATTAAATCATATCTGATTTAATGGTGGGACACATTAAATCAGATATGATTTAACATTATGTGGGAACCACATCATACGTGGTCTATAAAATGTTTTTTTATTTCTTTAAATAGGAGGTGTTGTTGTCTACAAAATGTTTTTCATTATTTTTGTTTAAATATATATGATTTATGATAAGGATCTTCTTGTAAGAAAATGTTAAATTTGTGAGATTGGTGAGAGTTAATTTAAATCATAAAAAATAGTAAAAAATAATATAATATAAATTAAGAAAGTTTCTCTCTAGTGTCGTTTATTTTTTCTCCTCTCTTTCCTTTCTTTCTTTCTCCTGGTCTTTTTCCTCACTCCATAAGTGTAACAACATAATTGAATATAAACTTAAAAGTGAACACGTTGTTAGAAATATTATTATAGTTCGTAAACCTACTATAAATATAACTTGTGAGCACATATATTGTGAAGACAAACACATTTGTTTTTAAGATGTGCTGAAGTTTGAAGTCTTATTTCACTTCTGATTAATACGAGTTGTTGCTGAAGTCTGAAATCAAAATCAATAATAAAACTGTTTGTTTTTGTAAACTGATAAATATCTTAATCTGAACAATTGTTTATTTTACTCTTCAGATATTATTATAACGTTGAATTAAATTACTAATAAATACAATAAAAAACATGAACACAATCATTCTCGATATATATATATATATATCCATTCATTCATGTCTTTTTTTTTAAATCCAATCATCTTATTAATACATAGCCAACTTGCTGTCAGAAAACCAACAACCAAGGTTCAAATCAAATTCCTCATCACAACCAACACTATATTACAATATGTCAATATCACAGCACAAAACAAATGCGATCAAGAATCAAAATAAACCAGCAACAACCATGAAACAGACCCAAAATCGATCATTCCATAACTCCACCATCTCGAAAATTAACAGCCCCCTAATACGCCATCCCCATTTTCAAACGACCCTTCTCAGATCTGAGTTCTCCACCGCCTGTTTACGACCAAATCATCATCAATCCCACTAGCTCCAGCCTCCAGATCAGGGGCGGACCCACCCTATGGGGAGGGGGGTCGATCCCGTGCTACCGCTCAACCATATTCCGTAAGGGTAAAAAAATCGCGTTTCGTAATTTTTACATGAGGTGCACCCGCTAAACTTTTGATATTTCAAAGGTTAAAGGAGCACTACTTTAAAAGATCCCTCGAAATCAACCAAAAACCTTTAAAAATCACTCGAATTCAACCAAAAACCATAAAAAATCATTCGAAATCAACCAAAAACCTTTAAGAAATCACTCGAAATCAACCAAAAACCATAAAAAATCATTCGAAATCAACCAAAAACCTTTAAAAAATCACTCGAAATCAACCAAAAACCATAAAAAGTCATTCGAAACCACCAAAAACCTTAAAAATCATTCAAAATCAACCGAAAAACTTAAAAAGTTCCCAAACGGGGAATTCGGCTAAAAATCTCTTGAAATCAACCAAAAACCTTAAAAAATCAGTCGAAATCAACCAAAAACCATAAAAAATCACTCGAAATCAACCAAAAACCTTAAAAAGAATTCGAAATCAACCAAAAAACTTAAAAAAGTCCCCAAACGGGGAATTCGTCTAAAAAATCCCTTGAAATCAACCGAAAAATACATCAAACAGCTTTACGGACATTTTATACAATTTAAGAGTGCACCCGCTCGGAAAAAATTCTATGTCCGCCACTGCTCCAGATCTACAATATTCGGACAACAGTATCTCAAAAAAACTTAACAGTTCATTCTTTATCTCATGTTTAACCCCCTGCTTTATTGTCCATTATTAAGTTGGCGATGTCATTAATTCAACAAAACCACAAGATTGATTATTCCTAAAAACACCCTCAATCACATATGGAACAATTCATATCTAGTTAATCATATGATACAAAAACACTACTTAAGCATATGATACAAAAACACTTGATCCAGCGGAAAAGTGCGGTTAGGTCGAGACGTCAAACCATAGGAAAACGAGTCTTCAAAGCGAAAGAACTCAAGAACTTCGATAAAACACTGAAGAAAAGTTTATTAATAAATTGAATGAATAACAATGAAGCCAAAGGGTCCTCAAATAAGGATGAAAAAACATAACCTAAATAAACTAGGAAACTAAGAAAAGGAAACTTATAAGAAAAGGAAACTACTAATAATAATCCTAATCTAATTAGAAAACAAATAAATAATAATTAAAGCTAAATAAATATCCTAAACTAATTAAGAAATAAAATAATTAAACAAACAAATAAACGCAATCCTTTCGGGACTCGTTAGGATGCGCCCGCGACCCGGCACACGACCCAATTTGCGCAAGAAACTATTTTTCAGTTTCCGATGCAGCTTTACGAGCTTCTTTCGAGCCCGTTTTCTTCTTTTCCAAATATCGACTAAAAGTCTCGTTAACTCTCGAATTCTCCCTGTATCAGTCACCCTCACTTGAAAATAACTCGACCTCGAGTTCACTTGAAAAACAAAGCAATCTAATTCTTGATGCAATACCGAATCATAAAGTATTCTGATCTTCAATACATTCGGGTCGATTACTTTGGCTTTAAAATTTGTAAAGGTTGACTGATCTTCAAGTTTCACAGTTTGGTGTCATGATCGTTTCCATACGAGCGAAATTCTATCAAACTCGAAAGGGTAAAAAGTTGCAAGAACTATACCGGAAATTGCCTCACTTTGATCTGGAGTCTTGGCTGTTGGAATAATGGAAGCACCGTCTTTAGGTTCTTCCTTCGTGACTTGTGATAATGGTTTCGTTGCCTGGGGAATGTCTGGAACTAGTTCACGTTCGGGTGCTTCGATTACCGGCTCAATATATGTTGTTATCAACCTTTTAGGCTCGTTACATATTTCATGTTGTGGCTCTTTTATGATGACAAGATCTTTACTTTGGATCTTGTCCGCTAAGACTTTACCTTTTCTGCATCTTCTTCCACCTCTTGCTCACTAGTTGCCATGATAAGACGATTGTCGGTTTTCTTGTTGGGGATCTGTTCAAAGCTACTCACCGATGCCATGACGATCTTTCGGTCGCCCCAACGGAATAACATTACATTGTCTCGTCCCTTATAAGTGACATCGTTATCGAATTGCCAAGGTCGGCCCAATAAGATGTGACACGCATCCATGTCAAGAACATCTCATAGAACTTCATCGTGATAGTGCTTTCTGATCGATATAGGTACCCGACAAGTTTGTGTGACCCTAACTTGCGAGTATTTGTTGACCCACCCAAGAGAATAAGGAGCTTCATGGGGTTGAGTAGGTAGGTTGAGATAATCGACCAATTTTTTGACACAAAGTTTTCACAACTACCGTTATCAATAATGAGGTTACATACCTTTCTGTCGACGGAGCAATGAGACCTGAAAAGATTCTTCCTTTGCCCCTCTTCTTTAGATGAAAAGAGTATTCGTTGGAGTATGAGGTTGATCTTTTCTTCGTTTTTGTGGGACAAGATTTCATCTATTTCCGATGTGTTCTCGTGTATGGATGATCGTTTGCTTACGAGAGGAACCGAACTCACAATATAGTTGTATATGTCGTCGTGCGAAACCTTGCCCAATAAGACATTATCTTTTTGCAGGCGGCCTGTTACGAACGGATGGTTGTTTGCCCAGGAGAGAAACCGAACCAATAAAAGTGTTGTAGATTTGGCCGCATGGAGCTCTGATTGGTTCCTTGTGCCTGTCCCTTCTTCGGCGGTGGCCGTTGTTGGGTTGGATGAGTTGTCGGTTGACAACCGCTGTCAGATTGTCTAGAGCTGCGGTAATGGCCGCAGTCATCTTGGCCAAATCTGTTTTGGTAGGAGGTTGCTGATCTGCCATTGTTAGTGAAAAGACAGGCAATCCTGCTCTGATACCAACTGATGCAGCAGAAAAGTGCGGTTAGGTCGACAGACGTCAAACCTTAGGAAAGCTTCACAACGAAAGAACTCAAGAACTTCGATAAAACACTCAAGAAAAGTTTATGAAAAAATTGAATGAATAACGATGAAGCCAAAGGGTCCTTAAATAAGGATGAAAAAACATAACCTAAATAAACTAGGAAACTAAGAAAAGGAAACTTATAAGAAAAAGAAACTACTAATAATAATCCTAATCTAATTAGAAAACAAATAAATAATAATTAAAGCTAAATAAATATCCTAAACTAATTAAGAAATAAAATAATTAAACAAACAAATAAACGCAATCCTTTCGGGACTCGTTAGGATGTGTCTGCGACCCGGCACACGACCCAATTTGCGCAAGAAACTATTTTTCAGTTTCCGATGCAGGTTTACGAGCTTCTTTCGTGACCGTTTTCTTCTTTTCCAAAGATCGACTAAAAGTCTCGTTAACTCTCGAATTCTCTCTGTATCAACACTACTCGATCATACCCACCAGCCATCCCAGCCACCGGAAATCGAATGTTCATGAAAGAAGACCGATCCTACCCTACACTATACTTATGTAAAGTATGGTGGGGGAGTCCATAGGGTGGCGTATACCCTTTTTAATGTAGCCAAGTAATCATGTATGACTTTGTAATCCAAGTTTTAGATTTGATTTTTTGCTGGTAGTATATATACCACTTTTCCGGTATTTGATTTCAATCCTTATAATTTGTCATTACAAATTGTTCATTGAATGTGCTTTTTTAAGAACTATGATGTGATTAGGTGCAGATGCTAATGAAGTCATGCATTAAAGGAATCAAACTAGTTTACTTCAAAAGGTAGGTTGTGATTGAAGCCAATTCAATCCTGCCAACAAATTTCTGTTGTGAACAATGCATCTACACTATTATGTATGGATTGAAGCAATGAAGTCTTCTAGTCCCTACATCATTAGTGATTTAAAGATCAACATATAATCTGATACAGGGAGATTTCGAGAATTAGCAAAGCTTTTATTCGATCTTTGGAGAAGAAGAAAACGAACTTGAAAGAGGCTTGTAAATCTGCATCGGAAACTGAAAAATAGTTTCTAGCGCAGCATGGGTCGCGTGTCGGGTCGCGGGTGCATCCTAACGAGTCCCGAAAGGATTGCGTTTATTTGACGAAACGGTTCCTACCGGTTGAGGTTCCAAATCAAGCAACCACCTTTACTTGAAAAACCCCTAGAAAAAAAAGACTTGGTCGAAAAAGTTAAAGACGAAGTCATCCTCCCCGCGACAGAATTACAAGAAATCTGTAACAAGCCTAAAAAGTCAATAACAGATTTCGAGCCGACAATCAAAGCAACTGAAATCGAAGAACCAGAAATCGAAGAGCCCGAAATTAAAGCACCTGAAGTTAAACCACTTGAGGACATTCCCGAGCCACTGAAACCGTTATCACAAGTAACCACAAAGGAAGAACGCAAATACGATGCTTCCATTATTTCAACAACCGAGACTCCGGAACCAATGGAGACAATTTCCGGTAAAGTTTTTATAACCTTTTACCCTTTCGAGTTTGATAGAATCTCCCTCATATGGAGGTGATCACGACAACATTCATTGGGACGTGAAAAGATGAGTCACCCTTCCTGAATTCTAAAGAACAAGTTATGGATCAAAATGCTTTAAAGAAAAAAGTGTTCAGTTTGGCGTTAAATCGAAGTCCCAAGGAATCGAATGAAACTGTTTTTCAAGTGAACTCCAGGTCGAGTTCTCTTCAAGTGAGGGTGACTGATACAGGGAGATTTCGAGAATTAATAAAGCTTTTATTCGATCTTTGGAGAAGAAGAAAACGGACTCGAAAGAGGCTCGTAAATCTGCATCGGAAACTGAAAAATAGTTTCTTGCACAACATGGGTCGCGTGTCGGGTCGTGGGCGCATCCTAACGAGTCCCGAAAGGATTGCGTTTATTTGTTTGTTTGATTATTTTATTTCTTAATTAATTTTAGGATAAATATTTAGTTTATTTATTAGCTTTATAATTAGATTAAGATTATAATTAGTTTTCTTATTAGTTTGTTTCCTTTTATTGAGTTTCCTAGTTTAACTTAGTTTCCTTTTTATAGGTTGCCTTATTATTAGGTTTTTTATTCATATTTAAAGGACCCTAGCCTAGTCTTATTATACACGTTTTGATCAATTAATAATATTTCTTCTCTTTTGAGAATTGTTTCGAGTTTTATCTCGTTATTATTTAGTTTTTACGCTTGTAAGATCTATTATCTTTTGGATTTGACGTTTGTCGATCCGTTCCGTGTTTCCTACTACGTCATAATCGAAACTCCCTATCGAATTATGCTTGTATCGTAAAATCGAATTGTACCATATGATTTTTATAAACTTTACCCCAAATCTCTTACTTTATTTGTGTAACTCATGGGTATGCATAGAAGGCTCAGTTCAGAAAAGCAACATGAATCGATTTTGTTTCCTGATTGAGAGAGATTGAATCGAATTTCGGTTTATCGTTTGAGCGATTGAGAGAGACCGAAGCTATTGAGTCATATGCAGATTGGAGCTTATCTCGATCTTTGTTTCCCAATTGACAGAGATTGGAGCGATTGAGAGTGAATTGGAGCGATTTCAACCACGATTAAGAATCGATAAGACATAAATCGGAGAAAGATTTACCTCTTATTGTATAAGAAGACACTCAGATATAAGAGGCTCTTATTAGAAATGAAAAACAAACAGTCTGGAAGCCTAATCATCTTACCGAATAAGATTTCAGAGGCTTTTAAGAGGTAAATCATGAATAACAAACAGGACCTTAATTCAAACATATGTCACTTGTGAACACAATGTGAACCTTATGTGCACGTTGTGTTCATCTTGGGTACACGATGTGTATGTTAATACGGCGATAGGAGAGAAAAGTATGATATCAAGTTGTTTTGTGGAAACTATATATGTACATGCCAAAAAGGTTCATTTTGAAGTATTACACTACAAAACCAATGACTTTCACCCACAAAAATCACCCAGGGAAATTTCTATAGGTGATTACCCTGAATCACCCAGAAAACATCAATGGCTCGGTAAAATCCGATGATTTTCAAGAAAATACTAATGGATCACTCAGAATCCCTGGGTAATTTGTCACTAATTTGAATTACCCTCCAACAATTTAGCCACCAATCTTTGTGACGGTTTTGATTACCCTTTAGCGACAGATTTCCTAGGGAAAAGTTTGTAGGTAAAAGTCTTTCATTTAGTAATGTTAACATGTTACTTATTGTTTTTCAAATATGTGGGTTATTTGGTGAGTTTTACATATTTGATATATTTGGTTTTATAAATAGCGTAAAAGTGTTTATATTTGGATTTTTGGTAATATTAATAGATAAATTATAAGTTTGGGTTCTTTTGATGAATTATCATTTAAATGAAGATTATTTGGTGTCAAACACATTTTAGAGTATTTGGTTGGGAAATGCATATTATTGTGTTATGAGATATTAACAGTATGATTTTAATTGAAAAATGATTTGTCTCAATCAATATTTGTTTTGAGTTAATCATGTATTTGGAGCATGTATTTGCATAAAATTCGGTTAAGTACGTTTTATTGCTTTTGATGACTTTTATGAAATAGTCAAATGGGTTGTTGAGTTTTTGATTTGGTTTTAACTTAAAAGAGTCTTGGGAATATTTGTTTGGTTTGTTTTACTCTATGTTGAGTCTTTGGAGTTATATTCAATTAACACATAATTATATAATATATTACATGTTTTGAGTGTGTTAGTCATTCATTTGGTGTCGTGTAACTTTAGACTGTAATGCAATGGATCCATAGACATACAAGTCGGTCTTAAGTTGGGATAGTCTTCCCTTTTCTAACTAGAAACATGCAAAGGATCACCGGGGGCCATAAACTTTGATTTATTATTTGTCGGTGCCAATAGCTATTGATCCTTAGTGTGAGCTAACATAGACTCTAGTAGTGGACGATGCTAGTCATTGAACATATAATGTGTTTTCTAGCGAATAAGCATAACTAGGATCATCGGGGTCCATAAAAGTTGATTTATTATTGGTCGAAGCTAATAGTCATTGATCCTTATTATGAGATCTCAACATTGAAAAGTGGCTTACTTATGTGTTTCGTTACTATTAATGGTAAATCGGGTCTCATCTGTTATCTCTGGATATTTTATACCCTTCCAAGAGTAACTGCTAACTATCATTTTGAAGAGTTGTTTCTTTTATTTTTCTCCCATTTTTACATCTTTTAAATACCCAAATTTCCTTTGATTTTACATTTTTTTTAAATGTTTTAATTTGATGATGAAACACATAGGATGACAATTTATTCCAAAAGTCATCACTTTTTGACTGTGCCGACAGTATCACCACTATAAGAAGCTATGCAGATTTTGTAGATAAAGTTCAGCGTTTTTGGAGGGAGATTTCGTAAAGACTTTCTCATGAGTTGGTGATAGCTAGTGCTTTCCTTGAAGCACGGAAATCTGGTCAAAAAGGGGAAGAGAGTGATTCTTTAACCACAAGATTTCTCCATGCTTTGGCCCTTTGGATATTTGTGTGTTAGACTTATCTCTTTTCCCCTTTAAAAGGAGACCTTGAGATCATTTGAAAACCATCCCACTTCAGCTGAAGACTCTTCTCCCAAACTGAAGTTTCTATCTTCTATTTTTAGTTTGTAGTTTTAGCATTTAATTTTCCTGTATTAAATTTGTAGTTGTAATATGTTTCCCATAGACTTAGTCACTATGGTGACGAACTCTTTTATTATTTTAATGTAAGTTATGTTTAATATTTATTTCTGTGTCTTTATTATGTTTTCCATTATGAGTTAATCATCTCTATGGGTGTGGGTGCGAGTTTAACTTTAGAGAACACACAATGATTTGGGTGTTTCCACTTTTAGTACTTTTTAGGCTTTGTCACTTAAGCCACGAGTTAAACTCAACGCGAATAAGCCGATCACTTTGAAATGTTAATATTAGATACTAGACCCAGAGATGTCGGATCTGAAATACGGCTTAAATGATGCACAAAGATTTGGGAATGCCTTTGATAATTACGTAGAGATACGAATTTTTTATGTATTTAGCTAAGGTTTATTTAGTCGTCGAAGGTTTACACTGGAAAGAGATTTCAGTATGAACTTTTCACCTAATGTAATCTGATGCGAAATCGACAACTTTGAAGTATTGATAATCAAAACTTTGTGGAAATTTATCAGACGTTTATAAAAAATCACTTTCTAGAGATCGGAGTTTCTATATATATCTTATGAGATTCTGACCATAATGTTGTTGTATTTATCTTAAGGAACGCATACACCCATACTCATCCTTTAATTATAAGCCTATTCGTCATTTTAACATTTTCACTTACTGTAAATCAAATTAAATCACAAACCGAACTTAATCAAGAAGTTCATGATACTTTCTAATTCTCAGTAGTTCCAATTCCTGTGGAAATGATTATGGTACTTTTACCACTTTATTACTTCCCAGCGATCATAGTATCGACGGGCATTTGCACCGCCACTGTGGGGACTTTGTGCCCACGTGAACACAAACGAGTTTACCCTATCAGTAAGTGTGAGCTAAGTGTTTATATGATTTGATTAAAGCTATGTTTCACGTTTTTAATGTTTATAGTTTTATTCTTGGTTGCATGAGTATTGAGTTTTGGTCTCATGTTAAATGGGTGTTTTGATTAAAGATGTTGCATCACGATAAATTTAATACATCTTATTTTGGGAAAGATGTTGTTTTCATATTTAATACATCTTATTTTGGAAATTGTGATTCAAATGTCATTTTTCCACATTACCATTTTATATAAATGATGAAAACTGCTTGAGCTCACTAGACGTTAAGCTTAACCATTTTTTTATTTGTCGACATGTGCATCAAGTCCTTGTTAGAGTTGGTAATAGCGATACCGTGATAAGATGAGTGTTAGATAGACATACGAGAAGGACTTAGCTATTTGTTGACGTCTTCCGCAATTGGAGATAACGACAATATTTAGGTTATAGTAACATCCAACCTTAACTTAGTTTTATCAAAGGCTTGGTCTATCATCTGCTGATCTTGATTTTTGATATTGTTATTCAAGTTAACTCTATTATTGTCTATTAAAAAAAGAATTACCCTTTATTTATTGTATTACTAGAAAATTTAAATTAATTGTTATTTCCATATTTAAAGGTGTTACACAACCCCTAATATATATACCAGAATGGTACCCTACTCAGAACATTTAATTAGCCAATGTGGTGAGAACATCCAATTCATGAAAGAAAAAAAAAACAAATAAGATTCTTGATTTCAAAGAAACTAGTGCTCGGCACCGCGTTGCGCGGTGGTGATAGATTCTTTAGAAAATATTGAAGTTAAATAAGTTGAAAATCACATGTCATGTATTAAACTAATAAGAATCGATATTACACTTTATATAAAATTGCATCATTATCCTTAGTTGTATCTTTTGATGTATAATAATAACTAAAAAATTCCACATCATCAAACTCTGTAATTGACTCAAAGTGATAAAAGAAATGTGTGAGACTATTGATTATAATAATGAGATGTATAATGAGTATTATTTTTTTCATGTCTTATAATAGCACCAACATATATTATCATAAAATATCTATATACACCATACGACCGCATAATTGCTACTTGGTTTTGTATAAATCCGATACATTTTGGTAATTTGGTTACATTTGTTGTAATGTATTCTTTTGCAACTTTGACTAAAAACCGTCTTCGAAGTCCCCCTTTCCAACCTACGGTCGGATAAAGAGTAACAATACTCACCAGTATTGTGACAACTTCAACTATAGGTGAGTTTTATTGAATTGTTGATTTTTCCGTATTTCAGATTCATTTTCAATCTGCTTGAGATTGTTTTTTCATAGGTTAGTTTATGGGTAGAGAACTTTGAGAAAAAGATGTTTTAGTCATATTATATAAAATAAAAGAGATTATATCAATTCTAATTTCATTTTTATACATAGTTTGACTTCAATTTAAATTAAAAAAATGAAATTTAAATAGTTATATAGTAATGACTCTAGTAAGTTATTCTTTCTAATTTTATATATTTGGTTATTATAACTTATATATATATATATATATGTATATCGTTTTTATACATATTGATATTGATCCTAATAAGTTTTAGTTTTAATTATATTTTAACTATATACCGGTTATAATATTGTTTTATTTAATGTATTGATTTAATTAGTGATATTAAATATAATTACTAATTAATTTTATATCTATTTTAAATAATAATAATGTTTTTAATTTTATATATTGATTCAAAATTTATATATATCAATTGATTCAAAATTTAAATAATTAATTTAATTTGGAAATAGTACCTCAATATATATGTTGTAGTAAAGAAAAAATTGATTAAAACTCGTGTTGCTGGTCATTTAGAAATATATTATTTTTCAAATAATATATAAAGAGTGTTATGTAAATAATATAACTGACAATTATTATTAATATTGATGTGACTAATCCTCATTTTCAAATTATTTATTTATATTAATTATAATCATTTTATTATTAAAAATACATATATTATTATATTCAAGTATCGTGTAAATAGAAATATACATATTAGTCGTAATTTCATTTATATAAGAGTAAATTGCAAATTTGGTCCCTATGATTTCTGGATTTTTGTGGTTTTGGTCCCTAGAAAATTTTTATTGCACCAAAACCACTGTGGTATGCATTTCGCTGTGGATTTGGTCCCTCGAGACTAACACCGTTAAAAGGCTTTGTTGAATCAAGGGTAGTGTTGTCTTTTTACTTTTCAATTTAATTTTAAATTAAAAATCCAATTTACTCCAAATAAATTAACAAATTACAGGGACTAAAGATGTAACTTGCAATTTACTATATTAAAATAATATATATATAGCATATATAGACACAGGGGCCACCACTGTTCCACTATGAGTTCCGTCCGGCGAAAAACTCCCAGGTCCGGCGACAAACGTTTCGTCCAGCGAAAAACTCCGATGACAACCACCGTTCCACTATGACTTCTTCAATCGGATTCGAAAGACTTCATATGGTCTGATAATATGGGTTTTCCTTTTCTTGATTGTATCTTTATTTTGGAACTTTATATTCATAATTTTCTGGGTTTTTAAGGATTGCTTGAAGCAATTTTTGTTGGGTTTTCAAGATCGTCGGCCAGATCCCCCCACCCCCTTTCTTTTCCGTTGACCAGATCTCCATCGCCGGAGAAGACGATGTCGCCAGAGAAGACGAACTCGCCGGCCAAGGGTAGACTCAGATCTGTATCTCTCCTCTTTCTCTTCTTTCGATCTGAGCTATTAACAGATGATTCTAATAGTTGTTCATCGGAGACATTATTATTAATAATATACGGAGTATACAACAGAGGCCCACCCCCACCCTTTTTCTCCGTCGACCAGACTTCCGTCACCGGCCAAACTTCCGTCGCCGGCCAAACCTTCATAATATAATTATGAATCTGATTTTTGGACAAAGTCACTAAAAAAATATAATCTAAATATCTAATCAAATATGTAAAATGTAAATTGATTTCAGAAAGAAAATTAGATCTATAACATTTCAGGACTCACAAAAACACCCCCAACTGGTGTGTGGCCGGAGAAGAAATGTTTGGCTGGATATGGAAGACAGAAAGGTGTAGCTGTTTGGAGTGGCAGTGGTGGTCATCGGATCAGACGTGTGTATATATATATACATGTGTGTGTAATATGCTTTTTAATATATATATATATACACATTCAACGAACCTCCAGCCATCATCTTCTCCGGTGAGACCTCCGGTGATGGTAGGTCTCCAGAGATGGAGCGGTGATGGAGGGTGGTTGCCGGAGATGGAGACTGATGATGGGTGGTTGCCGGAGATGGAGCGGTGATGGTGGGTGGTCGTCGGAGATGGAGCGGTAATGGTGGGTGGTCGCCGGAGATGGAGCGTTGATGAGTATGAAACATGATGAAGGTGAGTGTTGGGTCAAGGAAGAAGACGTTGACTTGTCATATACATGTATAATATATATTATTATTTTATATATATATATATATATATATGTTAATATTAAAATTATTTAATATTAAATAGTAAGTTACATTTTTAGTCCCTCTGATTTTTGTTTTTAGTGAAAAAGAATTAAATGACCAAAATGTCCTCATGTGCAAGGCACGTGCAGGGACTTAACGGAAGGAAAGCTGACGGTGTTAGTGTGAGGGACCAAATCCACAACGAAATGCATACCACAGTGGTTTTGGTGCAATAAAAATTTTCTGGGGACCAAAACCACAAAAATCCAAAACCATAGGGACCAAATTTGCAATTTACTCTTTATATAATTTACTTTTTAAAAATGTTGATTACCTATATTCATTAAATGTTATGTAAATAAAAAATTACAATGACGTGTATAAAGAAGACAAATAGTTTAATTAATTAAACATTTTGCTAATAACTACATCAATATAAGGAAAAATTTAAGGGGAAAAAAAGAAATTTGAGATTGTGATGCTTAGAAAATATTATGTCATTGTTGGTATTTTTTTCTTATAAAATTACAAATTGTAAATTAAGAAACTGTGAAAACATTAAACAATAAGAAAATTCACAACAAAAACAAGAAGTAAAAAAACTCACATAAATCACACTTTGGAGTTTGATTATTGTCAACAAAAAATAAAAAATTATTTTAAGAAACTACTACAATATAAGCAAAATGAATTGGAGAAAAACTCCGTATAAAACACTCACACAACATAAATAAAGCAAAAGGTAAAAAAAACCACATAAATTAGACTTTGGAGTTTGATTGTCGTCAACAAAAAATAAAAAATACTATTTAAGAAACTACGACAATATAAGCAAAATAAATTGGGGAAAAACTCACATAAAACACTCGCACAACAAAAATATTAAGTGAAAAATATGAAGAAGGAAAAACAAAAATAACAATTGTAACGAAATTCCAAAAAAAAATCCAAAAACTCATTAACAATCATATATAATACATACAAAGCACACATTATTTAATTTTGATGGAAGAATAACAATTATAATACCGACATAATATCAAATTAAATTTATGAAAGAGAAAAAACAAAGATAACAATTGTGAATAAATTCTGAATAAAAACACCAAAAACTTATTTAACAACAATATGCAATATACATAAAACATATATAAAAATTTATAGAAGGAAAAAAGCAATGATACCAATTGGGAAGACACACACATATACATACATCAACAAAATATATCTCATATAAATCATAAAATAAAATAAAAAAGTGTTACCTTACATGTAAATTTCATGGAGGATGGGAAATATAATTCTACAAATGAAAAACAACAAACAAACATACAAACCCAATAGGTAGTTTATAAATTTCATGGAGGATGGAAAATCTAGAATTCTACAAATAAGAAACAACAAACAAACATACAAACCCAATAGGTTGTAGTTTATAAATGAATTTGTTGTAAGTTATCCTTATTAATTAATAAATGGAAGATGAAGAGCTTAACATGAAAGTCTTTAGGAAGTTAAATAGTTTGGAAATTAAAGCTAGTTAAATTGGAAGTCAAATTACCAAAGAAACCTTCTTATGATGAAATACATGTTTTTAATTTAGGGGTAATATAGTCTTTAACTTATTTAGTAATTTAAAAATTCAAAACAATGAGAAAATTCTTATAGGCAAATCCTACTCTAACACTATGCCATATCAATTTTCTTACATCCTTCATTTATATATACTAGTGTGTGCCACCACCCGTTTCGTGGTGACGAAATTATACTGTTAACAAATACGTAACTATGTTAAGTCGTTAAGATAATGTTAAACTCTCATTATGCCACCTCAATGAAATTATACAGACGAAATTATAATGTTAACAAATACTAAACTCTCATTATGCCACCTCATTTCCCTATGTTGTTCTTTTGATATAATCATATGAGTTGACACAAAAGTATTCACGTATTTATTCTTATACTCACTTTTTATTTTTAAACTCGCATCTTCTCACCAATGTGGGATGATGAAACTCAACCACATAAAAGGGTAAATTTTTGTGTGATCTAAAATTAGTCAAGTCTATTAGTTAACAAAGAAAACATATTTAACTTATTTTTTATATAAACTGATTTATTTTGCAAAGTTAAAGTAGGCCAAATTGATCCTACCATATAAGTTGACACAAAAGCATTCACCCCTTTATCCTTATACTCACTTTATATTTTTGAACTTGCATCTTCTCACCAACGTGGGATGATAGAACTCAACCACATTTCAAGATATGAGAATTGTCAAGTCATAATTTATGGTTTATCCCCTCCTTTCTTATACTCACTTCCTACTTCCAAACTTGCATTTTCTAACCAATGTGAGTGATGAAACTCTACCACATTTCAAGGCTTGATACTACTAAATTCTCATGTTATACCCATTATGTTGGGTATAACCCCATTATGTTGTTGTCTAATACGGTTTTTAACCTTTTCAACGAATAAATGAGGAAGGCCAGATGAAAACTTTTCTTTCCAAAAATCAGCCTTACTATCTTCCCTAGACATGACTTTCACCATAAAAACATCTTTATACCATTTAAACTGAGATAAATTATGACATTTAAGATTCATAAGTTGCTCTTGAGTTTTATCAAGTTGTAAAGAAGTTTTTCCCACAAAATGTTTTAACAAAGTATAAATTAGTGTATTAACACTATCTGATTTCTCTACATTATTTTCTATTTTTACAGCCCTAATAATATGTTGTTTAGCTTCCTCGGTTAAATGAAAATCCCACCAACCTTTTAACTGACTAGTAAAACGTTGAATAATAGCTTTAACTATCTCTGCATCATTGTTACCTTTGATGCGACATGCTGTAGCATACATAGTCATATAATGAAGTTTCAATAAAACTTGATATTTAGAATACCCATCTATATTCCATTCAGTAATGGAACTACCATCAAAAGATACTGCCCCAAAATCATTCGCCTCTTCATAAAGAGTATCAACTGGAGTTGGCCTATGATAATAGGGTTTTTTATACGGAGTATTAGAATTATACTTAATTTCATTTACCTGATAAGGTTGTTTTTGTTCATTCAAAAACATTTGTTCTAAATCTGATATTTCAGATGTCCCGTCAACATCTTCTTCTTCTGATGTGGTATCATTTGAAGGAGCCGTTAACGATGCCATCTCATTTTCTTTTAATCCTAGATTCTTTAATCTAGATATAATTTCTTCAATAAACTCAGGATTATGTTTGCTCTCGTTAACCCGAAGTTTTATTTTTTATGAAGATAAAGGTTTAAATAAAACTTTATCTGTATCAATAATTGAGGTAGCATAATCTACATTTTTACTTTTTAAATTAGATGTAGAAACAACATTTTCTTGATAAGAATCTTTTTCTTTATTTATTTTAGTTTCAATCCTAATTAATTGCTTTCCAATCGATTGTAAAGAAAGGTTTGTAAAATTATTTTGTTCAATAATCGATTTTAAATCTTCACTCTTTTTATAAGGAGTTGCCGTAAGTTTTTCTTTATCTATCTCAATAGATAAACTAATTTCTGGAGGGTGAACACTTTTTATAACCTTTCCATTTTTTGAAATAAAATCTTGATAAACAGACTCTATTTTAAGAACCTCAATGAAGTTTGAGAAATCAGGAAAGGATTTTGTAGAAAATATTTTATACAAGGCTTTTAAGGCTTCAAAAAATTCTACATCTTCACCCATCTTTAATAAAAACCTTTTATAAAGATCAAACCATTTTTTCTGAGTTTTTTTACTTTTCATAAAAATCCATTTTCTTTTTATTTTATTTTCAGAAGAATAAAATAATTCTTTCAAATTTCCATCTATAGGAAATTCTTCGTTATTTTCGTCAAGAGTTAAAGCAAAAACTCCATAACTACTCCCTATTCCCATATCTGACGGAGTAGGTGATGTGCTTCCTGCGGAAGAGGAGGGTATTTCAACCCTGTATTGAGGTTGAGTTACCCCATCTGAAGTATTTTTCAAAATAACATCTTCCTTCCGAAAAGACTGAATTGGAGAAAGTGAATTTTTAAATTCATCTCTATAAACCGACGGAATAGAAGAAGTTGAACTTCTACTAGACATAAATTCTTCTCTATAAGAAGGTTTAGGATGTGACAAATTATCAAATTTTAATCTCATTTTTCCATCAGGAAATTCAATAATTTCCTTTAAAACACTACTTTCATGTTTAACTGGTTCTATAGCTTCCTCTATCACCCATTCTTCAGGAAGGTTTATTTGATCCCAACTAATTGTTTTGGGAATTACCATATTACTTTTAGAAACATCTGTTATAAACATAGTGGTTGTCCGAGTTTTATCAAAATGAATCTTTTTCATATCAGGAACAACTGAATTCATAACTTTATAATATATCCTATAAATAAGGATAGCGTTTTGAACTCCAGGTTGAATTTTAAAACCTTGAGATTTTATATCCAAACATAAAGCATTTGTTAAATATGGATCTCTTAAGGATAAAGTAAAATTTGGAAAACATGAAAAACAAATTGGTCCATCACAGAGGCTAGATTGCACTACTCCTAATAAAGAGTCGTGAAATCCCAAGTGTCTTTTATCTCTGACAGCAATAACTGCTGACGTATTAAGACCTAATCTAGTAGCAGGTTTAACTGCTACTTGGACCATACCAATATAAAGAAATCTATATTTTTTTCTATGCAAGGCTATAAGCCTTTTAGAAAATAAATTAAAAGAATTATTTCCTTCCAATAAAGGAACGGCTTCTTCAACAGTTTTTATAATATAATCAGATTTTTGCAAAAAACTACCTGTTTTATATATTTTTGATGCTGGATAAGCCGGAATTTTCCAATCATCTAGATTTTTATCTAGATTTTCATGAACTATAAGCTCCTTATTCTTATTTAAGTTATTTAACTCTAAGGATCTAATACAATCATTATTATTACACCTTAAAGAAAATGATCGAACAAATCTCTCCATATTAAGCTCTCATCACTGTCAACGATTTTACGCCCAACCTCACTCAACGCCAATCTTGGCTAAAATAGAGGACTTTCAAGGCAACGCGACTCGGGTTTCAGAGAATACTTAATATCGAAGGATTAAATTCTATCTTTATCTTTAAGATATATATAACAAAACAAATAACTATCAAAATAAAACGTACCTTTGTCTATAAGACAGATCAATTGTGCATTAAAATAATCCTCTTGCTCCTCTTGCTTGATCTCCCAAGGAGATAGTAAGAACTCAATGGCTCTGATACCAAAATTGCAACAGGATCTAAAAGGATTTATATAAGAGCATGGATTTATATATATATATATATATATATATATATAAGGAAGAGTATTATTAATATCAAGGAAGATTGAAGAACAAGAATAGAAGGTAGATGAAAGCTTGCTTTTTATTCATAAAACATACATATATATAGTACAAAGGATTGAAAGATAGCCAAGAAAGGTGGCAAGCAAACTAGATAACACACACTAAACTTATTGGGAGACAATTTGTATATATATATATATATATATATATATATAAAGATTTCAAGATTTGAGAATTGAAAATTGAAAATTGTCAAGTCATCATATATGGTTTATCCCCTCCTTTCTTATACTCACCTCCTACTTCCAAACTTGCATTTCCTCACTAATGTGGGATGATGAAACTCTAGCACATTTCAAGGTTTGATAATACTAAATTCTCATTATGCCACCTCATGTCTTGATGTTGTTGTCAGAAAGGCATTCACTCCTTTAACCTTATACTCATTTTATATTTTTGACTTGCATCTTTTCACCAATGTGGGATGATGGAACTCAACCCACTACAAAAATAAGGGGCCTTTTCCGACGAAAATATCTGTCGGAAATCTGTCGGATAAGGCCAGTTCCGTCGGAAAAGGTCGGAAATCCGTCGGAAAAGATTCGTCGGAAACCCCTCGTCGGAAAAGCCTATTCCGACGGATTTCCGACGGATTTACCTTTTCCGTCGGTAAAGCCTTTTCGACGGATTTCCGACGGATAGCATTTGCGACGGATTTCCGACGGCTTTTCCGACGGATATTTTGCGACGGATATGTAACATTTCCGACGGATTTTGTGACCGATTTTAGGGACCATTTCCGACGGAAATTCCGTCGGAAATGGTGTTTTCCCGGAAAAAAAAATTAAAAATCAAATTTCTTGTAATATTTTTTTAATAAAAAAATATTTAACAATAATAATTTCCTGTATAAGAGTACGCTGTATGCTGTATATCAATTTTCTAAATTTACATTCAATCAACAAAAATCATAAATAAGGATAGAAATCCATAAAAACAAAAAAAAGTTCTTGTTTAATTTCTTGGTTGTTGCTTGTTGGTCAGAATTCCCAACATCCCCAAATCAAGCCTTTTGTTGAACCTGTAGAGCCCCAATCGAATCCAGAAATCTAAAGCCCTCCTGTTTTCAAGTACTAGAGATGTGTTAGATTACATATACAATGTTTACTAATCATGAAGACAAGGTCAATCCCAAATGCAAAAATCACTAAAACATAAAAAATATATAATGCAAGAAAAAGGGAATTTTCATCTTGCAAAAAAGAATTAAAAATTTCTGAAAGGTAAAGAAATATTTGCACTTCTAGTGGGAAGGAAAAGGTTGCTACTTTTACAGGGCATGGATACACACACATATAAATACATACATATTATATGTAAGAAACAACATTAATTAATCACAACACCATATATAAATAAATATAAATAAATAAAAAGGGGTTGGGTTAGTTTAGTACCGAGATTATTCCCCATAATCCCCAAAAAAGATGATTTGCAAGAGTGTATTTTTCAACATCCTGCACTTCATTTCCTACAAACAAACAAATAACAACCTTCACTTTCACTTTCACTTTTATAATATATATATATACATATACACACACTACAGATAAGGATGTTTGACTTTTATGGATACTTGACTTGTTCAAATGCAAAGTAAAAGTCACCACTGAAAAAACAAGGCCCAACTTTTTTGACCAGATATGGATACTAGAGGAAAAACCCATGAATATGTCACATATATATATATATATATATGCTAAACTTGTTAAGCTAAGATATGGTTGCATAAAAGCTCAATATGGTTTTGAAAGCTAAAATCAAAACCACAAAAACCTATAAATCAAAAACAGGGATGAAATTATAAATATGACCACATGAGTTCTTGGTTAGAACATTAGATCCAAAATGGTCTATTCTTTTTACATTTAGCATGAGAGGGATTTTTCAGCACATATAAAACACTAACAATAGAAAAAGTAAACAAAATCAAAGAAGAAATTCAGAAACGACAATACAACCCTAGGGCAGAATCGAAACCTATGAACATAAAATAAATGTAGAGACTACGTTAATTTATTAGATAATCATTGGATGGTTATCGGTCATGCTTGGCTCGATTTTATTGGATCATGAACGGTTATCCAAGAACCTACCGATCAAATAAATGTTGAAAATTTGGATCTGATATAATGTAATTACAATAAAATATCAGAATATAAATATTGTGGGTTTTGGAACATCTAATCTCACCTGAATTTGGCCTAAGATATCGTTGTTCTGCAAGAACCTGTTGTCATCATATACAATGAAAAATGTTAAATAGGGCCTGATAAGAACAATGGAACCAAGAACCAAAATAGATTACATAAAACCAAGAACCAAAATCAAGATCGGTTACATAGAACCCAAAACAAATTTGAGAACCAAGAACCAAACTTATTTGGAATTTGCAATCAAACTGGTGGACTCCGAAATGTGGCGATAATCTAGAACAAAGGAGAAACTCGATGAACAAATAGGGAACAAATCGATGAACAAATTGGCTTTTTGCATAAAGCTCCCCCTAAATATAACCCACTTTTTATATCATTAAGCCACTACCAAACAGTCATGTATAGCTGACCGAATAAGTTGCCAGTACCATTAAGCTCATTAAGCACTTACCCGGGTAAGCGTTTGGTAAATGACCCCTCAGTTGTTGCTATTTTCTGGAGTTATAAGCATGGATTTTTTTTTTGTGTTTTTTCTGTTGTGACAAACATGGACGTTGTGGTCCATATGGACGTTGTAATCCTGAAACTAATCCTAATCGTGGCTGCTTGAAAGGGTTTGAACTAACAAAACCAGAAGAATTGAGTCATGATAATTGAAGTAGAGCATTGGATTGTGGGCCAGGAGAGGGTTTTTTTAAGTTTTCAAGCATGAAATTACAAGACATCCAGTTTGGTACCGGATAGAAGAGATCGAATTCAACGAGAATTGTACATCTGCTAGTCGACTATCTAGTTTTTAACGAGACGTGGGATTACAAATTGTTGGACAAAGTAGTTTTGAAAAAAAATTCCTAGCTTAATACATAAAGATACCGGTGGGGTGGCTGAATAAGTTAAGCTCAACGCTTATGAATTCAGAATCAAACATTTTAATATAGCTTAAGAAATTAAGCTAAAACCCAATTAAGCTTATTAAGTTGAAATCAAACACCCCCTAAATTACTTATTTTAATTTAAGAAATTAAGCTTATTTGATAAGAAAGATCATGAACTTACTTATTTTGTCAATTGCAGCAGCAAGCTTTAGTAGCTCATCTGGGCAAATATCTGGGCAGTGAGTAAAACCAAAATATATCATTTTTCTTTGAAAAATGTGCTGAAAATTAGGGTTCCAAGATAAAAAGTAAGTACAGATTTTGCTCTTTTGTCTTTGAATCAATGAACTAGCAGCTCAAATCTCCAACAAGATCTTTAACAAAACAACTAACCACCAATTAATTCATAAAGTAATAATTTCAAACCCATATCAGATCATCAAGAAACACAAAAACAGATCTGTAGCAAAAAGAAAGAAAGAAAGAAAGAAGAAATTAAAAAAAAAAAAACAGAGAAAGACACTTAGTAGAGGTGTATTAATGAATAAGTTACTTGGAAGTACTGCAGAACTCATAGAGCTTTCCACGATTTGACAAGATGATAAGAGCAACTTCAGCATCACAAAGAACAGAGAGTTCATAAGCTTTCTTCAAAAGCCTATTTCTTCGTTTCGCAAAAGTTACCTGTCTATTTATCTTATTTTCGATCCTCTTCCATTAAATAAATCCAACATTCAAACAAAATTCTGCATCTTTATTACATTATTCATATAAAGATCGAGAGACATACCTGTGGTCTGTAGATTGAAGAACTGATTGAGAGAAGAAAGAGAGGAGAGGAAGCCGCCAACCCTTCACATTTTTTAACCTAGCCAAAGGGGGAGATGAAAAAAAGTCCTTCACATTTTATAACCTATCTAAATGGAGATGAAAAAAAGGGGGGAACGGGAAGGTGGGAGGGGGAAAAGGGGGAACCCTTTTTGAGATTGTTAAAGGAGAAAGTAAAATAGAACAACAAGAAAGAGAGAAGAGATCTGTATTTCTTATTAATCACAAGCCCTTTAAATAGGGTCAGTTACATAGAGAATATGATAAGCATGGAAGGAGATTTACTTCATAAAATAACTCTAAACCTTTATGTCTATCTCTATCTATATTGTCACATCCTTTTGACGATGGCACACTTATCCTACAACACTCCCCCTTGTGTCGAGTCAAGGGAATGATGATGCACCATTGTTGCCTCGTTAAAACCTTACGCCAAAATAAAACCCCGTGGGAAAAATAAAAATAGGACGAAGGAAAGAGTACAATGCACCAGTTTATTTGCATTACATAGACTTTTCCTTTAGTCTAATAATCTCTCAGATTTTTACATTAATCATGAGAGTTAAGAAAACAAAATGGTATATAAATTGTTGTCTCACTAAAACCTTACACCAAGGAACAAAACCCAATGGGAAAAATAAAACCTTGGGTGAAGGAAAGAGCACAACATACCAATACTACACATATAATAGACTCCCCCTTTTGTCTACTACTCCCCCTGATTTGTACATTAATCAAGGGAGTTTGGAAAGTCTCAGTATTCCAATACTTTCTATATGTTTCCCAAATATGATTTTAGTTAATGATTTGGTAACCAAGTATGTCATATTCTCCTTGCATTTTGGTTGATTCACTCAAATATATATGAGAGTTTGTTATTGCTGATTGTATATAAACTTAAAGTAGAATATGCTTTGTGTTATCACCCTTATCCATTTTAGGAATGAGTTTTTTGTATGAGTCAAATAGATAGTTAATATCAGCAAAGACATATCAAGACAATATTTTATGTTTTTCTATAAGGGCTGGTATTTTTACCTTTCACATTCAACGTAGGTATTGAAATTCCATTATCAATCATGTTTTACTCTTTGTAAGGGAATTATAAGCCCACATCAATGGTTCCAAAAGATTAATTTGATATCATTCTAATGATGTTGCGTTGGCGCTGAGCTAAATCTAGCTAATGAGTTCATTGAGAGATACAAAATACGGTCAAGTGTATTGTTCTAAGTACAATAATGCGCCTATTGCACTCAAATAGAGAATTCCAGCTCCCAAAGCCTCTTCATCATCATCCTTTAGACAAAATGGATCTTTCCTTTTATCCAACACTTCGACCGATCATGGGAGTGCTAGCCGGATGCGCTTTGTCCATATTAAATCGCCTGATTATTTTCTAGACATATGCGATCGGTGAATTAATATCACAAACTCGGTGTCCTAGATTAAATAGATACATAAAACCAAGTTTTCCCAAGATCTTTAATCTCAAATTCAGATTTTGAATAAAATAAAGTTTCTCTTATTTCATCAAGAGTATTTATTATGTTCATTACATCGACATATAAAGTTAACATCTGGAACTCGTTTTCTTTATAAATACACACGGGCACAGTTTATCGTTCTTATATCCCTTCCCAATGAAGTATTCACTTAGGCAGGTATCCATATCCGCCTATGAGCGTTTCAATTTCATGGAGAACGCATTTCGTGGTTTCTACTAATATAATGTCATCAAACACTTTTATATATCTCTTAATCTAGATCCCCATAGAGATATGTAGTAACCACATTCATGAGCTGCATTTCCCGTCCTTCGGAAATTACTAGGCTAATTAATTAGCAGAACGTTATAACGTCCATCACGAGAGAGCAAGTCTTCTCGTCATCAATCCGGGGCGTTGTGAGAAACATTGCGCCAAAGGAGAGTCTTATACATCATGACTTAATTATTCTCATTATGCTTTTCTGACAAATGAATTATCTATGTCCTACGGGCTTTACACTTGGTGGGTTAGCACTACCAGACCAAATACCCGTGTATTTGTCAAATGTAATTATCCTGGATTGCTTCTATTAGGTCAATTTGCTCTTTGTTGACATTTTTCAACTGAGCATGGTTCGATGTCATAGTGCTCTATCATCTCACGAGCAACAATATATGTGAATATCATCAATGAGTATGTACGATCTATCCATCGACTCGTATGCACTTTCGTAATTTATTTGAGATTTATTTGATCTCTGGAATCAAATATTAACTTCGGAGCGTCCTCCAGTAATGATTCATAGACATAGTTTTAGTCAGAGATAATCTCATGAGAGGTTTATGTATTGATGATAAATGGTTGTGCCTTACTCTTCTTTTCCTTTAGATGAGTATCTATCGAACCAAGTAGCTTCCCCCATTTCCTTTTGGGAGCCACGACCTCAACCACACCTCCACCATGTGTGATTGCAACACGCTTTCCAGTGGCGTTGTGCCCTTGTTTGGGGACTTTTATCTTACGAATATATTTGCAGTTGGTATATGTGATCTTGTCACTTGTAGAATAACATTAAACGTATTAGGTATCGAGTCTGATTCGTTTGACTTCAATTTTACTTTGTGAAGTTTGGGGATCAAATTGAGACATGATGGGAATATTCTATGACACTTCCAGTCGTTCCCATGGAAAATCCTTTTTCCTATCTCCCCCTAACGACGGGAAGACTGTCTCATCAAAGTGACAACTCGCTAATCTAGCGATAAAGAGATCACCCGTCAAGGATTCTAATTAGCGGATAATTGTTGTGGATTCATATCCAACTTATACTAAATCGTTTTTAAGGACCCATTTGGGTGCGTTGTGGGGGCGCAATTGACACATGTACTACACAACCAAACATGCGTAAATATAAAATATCAGGCTTGTATCCAGTTACCAACTGGTACGCATGATACTGGTTGGCTAGTAGTGGGTCTAAAAACAAATGAGTAAGGCTGCATGTAATATTTGCATAACCCCAGGAAAATGCGGGTTAATTGGTGCACATAACCAATTCCCTATATACCATCTATATTCTTATGATGATAACTTCTATGAGACCATTTTATACATACACATGGGGTATATAAAACTCTACATTGATTGCAATATATATGCAATAATTATCAAATCCTTATGATGTAAATTCTCCAGCATTACAAGCCATATAGACTTAATGAGATAAAGAGGGATGTGAGCCCTTAAACGTATAACTAGTGCTTGGAGTGCAGCATTTCATGTGGACAATAATGCGACATGCGTTCATTGTGTCGAAACCAGAACCATAAAATACTTTAATGGCCCGCATTCTGGTTGTTTATGTCCATAAATATTACTTTGTTATTCATTGTAAGAATGAAATATTTTTGTATTATGTCCTTCGCTTTAGGATAGTCTCATTCCTGTCTTGGCTAAGGATCAGGGTTTATTAAAATTCTAGGTATTCGAGAAGGCTTATTATGATGTTGGTGTTACTTCTTGTGCTGTAGAAGTCAACAGTTGCAATTTAGTTAATTAACTCATTTTGCCTTTCAATCGAAAGAGAATGTGTCCATATGTATTTTTCAATACACGGATCATTGTATCATGACCATGGTGTCTCACGAGGTCATGTCGAAAAATATATGTGTAATTGTCCCAAAGTTCTTAATTGGTGACAAAATATGATTTGATGACCTAGATACCCTACTAGTTTGACACATTAATTTCTCTAATATGTGTTCCTTTCATATCATTAGAGTTGATGTACATACATACCCATTCCATTCTTATATTATGAATTTAAATTGATACGAATATCTTAACAATGTTCTTATTAATATAGTGTTTTAATATTAATCTTGTACCAACACGAAAATGACAGTCCATCGTTTAAGTATTTTGGTTGGAGGAGTAAATATTAGTCTATTTTTTATTTTTGTGTGGAAGGTCCCACAAAAACACTCAAGTTCTCCTCGATACATTCCAACATGGAACGGAGAATATTGAGAGTTTTATATTTGTACTTATGATGTATTTCTTTACATTTATAATAGTTAAATATTTGGTTTTTCATCAGCAAATGAAATTAATTTAATACTTAAAATAAATTTCAAATGAACTTATGCTCTATCAATCTTAAATTGATCTGATATAGTTCATTTCCAACTTGTTTTTTATTTATTTATCTATAGACATTGTTATTAGAGTGTTTTTTTTATTGTTCATTATTACTGGCGGAAGCAGATGCATATTTACTCCAAGGGTTGGAAAATCATTTTCGATACTTGCTATGACCCTGACCCTGACCCTTTATATGGTCTTGTCCATGCGGCGCATAGATGTCACATGTGTGAAATTGTCTTCGACTCACTTTCCCTTGGAGTTGTTTCCACCTCTAACACTTTCATTATTGACCATGGGAATTTTCTTTGTCCCAACATGGTTAGTATTGTTATCTGAAATAACCTTGTTATATCTCTGAACCACTTGCAGTAGGTTGATGAGTTTGTCTAAAGGCTACATTTCAACTTATATTAGTTCATTAATATGATTACTGATATATGAAAGGTAGAAATCATCCGTGAGTTCCTTGCCACGAAAATTGAGATGCATTTTGAGACACAACATTTCTTTGTAGAAATCAGTCACCTTTTAGTAATCGAGTAGATTTCATTTTACTATATGATTAGTTTGGGAAGTACATAGTAATGTATACTCCTGATTTTCCTTTTCAGGAGTCCCACGATTCTTGGGGGATTATAGTTACCGATATTTCCAATGAATGTTGTGACTGTTGTATCGTCTCAAAAATCTCAAGGTATTTACTTGTAACTTAACATGTGATTTATAGGGTCAATATGTTTTGATGATTTTTACATATTTGCATGTGTTTTTCCGAGCCTATCTTATGGCACAAGTTCTTCCGAGTCCAAGATGTCGTAAATAATGGAGTATATATGATTTTCTAAAAAGTCATGATCTATAATCATTTTATTATGTATTAAATTTCATTATCACAATAATATTGAATTTTTGTATGTTTAAATTTTATTGATAATACTTCATCAATATTTCAATTTGTCAAAAGAAATCACTCAATCTATTGGATTTCCAGGTAGTAGGGGAATCACATGGATTACTTAAGTCCCTACAAACCTTAGGGCTATTTACAGCCGTATGACAAAATCATTTCGATATATTGTGATTAATCATTTATATAATTGCACTTTTAGAGCTTCGGCAAAAGGGCAAAAGGAATATGAGTTTGGCATATGAAGGCAATTTCAATATTTTGATACCATAATAGTATTTTAAGAGATTTTGGTAGCAGACCAAAATATTATGGAGGTTGGAAGTGTAACTTTCGAATATTAATTAAGATTGAAAATAATGAGTAGAAACTCATAATCAAAATAAACATTTGAATAGTATTTTAATATTTTTATGTTTTTTTAAGCTTTTGTGAGAATACCATAAGCTATGAGAGTTGAAAATGTAACTTCCAAATAATTAATTATAAGATTGTGGATTATGATTAAGATGAACATTTAAATGTTAAATAAATAAATAATAATGTAAACTAATTAGATAAACCTCTAAATGTACGAATATTAATTTTAACATTTAAATAATAAAAATAATACTGTAAACTAATTAAATAAGCATCTAAATATACCAATATTGTATACCAATAGGATAAGCATAAATATATTCATACACATAAATAAACTTTTGAATATTTTTTTTTATTAATAATGGGTATTTATGAAATCAGTAATTAAAATAGTTGATTAGTTAATATTCAAACCCAATAACTTACTAAAAACAATTTAACCATACAACATATATAAATCATTAAAATATTTCAAAACGACGATGCATTGCAATTTATGCTTTATGTTAATTATATCTTGTTTTTATTTACACAATAAAAACAAAGGAGAAAAATTAACTATGATGAAACATGTCCAATAAATCCATAATTAAATTAATTAACTAAGCATGTCAAATTATAAAGATTATAATTACGGAAGATAACAATATTTGATAGATCTAGACCTCAAGTTATCAATGAATTTTAATAATGAAATTTGTATTCTAAATAAACGAAGTATCCAAAAATAATAGGAGTACAATCATGAACTTCATATATTTAATATGCTATAAAAGAGGAGAGGAAAAAACAACCCAGAGTTTTCTTTTTGATACGTGCAGAAGAGAAAATGGTTTCATTCATCTGAAACTATATAATGCTAATTTTTTCATTAGGTTTTATGTTTTTTAATTTTTTTTAGAGGCAATTTATTTATAAAAACAAGAAACCATGAGTACATGACCAAGCAAGTTCACCAAACACAAATGAATAACAACCAATGGAAGGCTAACAACAAAGCATGAGGAAGCTAAAAATAAACATCAATCCACACTGTGCAGAACTTAGCCTCAACGAATTTTGCTTTCTAGTGCTAAATAATTAGTAATAAAGCCATCACTTACAAGTTCGACATAAAAAAAACATACCTCATGTCTCCGTAAAAAAAACCTTAGTATCTTTATGGTTGAATTCTCTCTTGACGTAACATCGTGCTGATAACGTGTTAAAGGAGAAAGTAAAATAGAACAACAAGAAAGAGAGAAGAGATCTGTATTTCTCATTAATCACAAGCCCTTTAAATAGGGTCAGTTACATAGAGAATATGATAAGCATGGAAGGAGATTTACTCCATAAAATAACTCTAAACCTTTATGTCTATCTCTATCTATATTGTCACATTCTTTTGACGATGACACACTTATCCTACAACAGAGATTTATTTTTTAGTTTTTTATAATAATAATAATAATAATAATAGATTTAAAATATATAGAATAAATTCAAGTAAAAACTTATTTTTTATTTCCAATACGAGCACAAAGGTGAAGTTCATATATTATTTTTTAGACATGTAGAAGAAATTCAAATGAAAACTTATATATAGGTTTGATTTCCGTTACAAACTAATCAATTCTTATATAGAGGCTGGTTCATTTAGAAACTAAACGAATGGTAGAAAACTATAGAAACTTTGATAAATAAACCAACATCTTCTTACAAATTGTACAAACACATTCAACTAATCATCGAGCTTCAATGGCTCTTAATAAACTGTAATTGACTTTAGTGGGTCGTATCTTACTCATTAAGAAATGTTAAAGCCTAATTGAACCGTTAAATCTTATTTTACAATTTTAATATTAAGTATAATTTTACAATTTTACAATTTTAATATTAAATATTATTTTACAATTTTAATAATTAATTAATTACTTGACGGGCTTTAACTCCTAACGAACTACAATAGGTCTTGACAGGCTTTAACTCCTAACGAACTACAATAGGCCTTGACGGGTTTTAACGACCCCTAAGGAACTACAATAGGTCTTAACGTGTTTTAATGAACTACAATGGGTCTTGATGGGCTTTACATACTCTTAATGAACTACAATGGGTCTTAATGGACTTTAACGACTCCTAGTAAACAACAATGGGCCTTGATGGTCTTTACATACTCTTAATGGACTACAATGGGCCTTAATGAGCTTTAACGACTCTTAATGAACTACCATGGGATTGATGGACTTTAACGACTCTTAGTGAACTACCATGGGGCTTAATCAACTATAATGGACTCTGATGGGCTTTAACGACTCCTAGTGAACTACAATGGGGCTTGATGGACTTTAACGACTCTTAATGAACTACAATGGACTTTGATGGGCTTTAACGACTCCTAGTGAACTACAATGGGACTTCGTGGCCTTTAACAACTTAATGAACTACAATGGGGCTTGATGGGCTTTAACGACTCTTAATCAACTACAATGGACTTTGATGGGCTTTACCGACTCTTAAGGAACTACAATGGGCTTGATGGGACTTAACGACTCTTAATGAACTACAATGAGTCTTAATGGGCTTTAACAACTCTTAATGAACTAAAATGGGCTTTGATGGGACTTAATGACTCTTAATGAACTAAAATGGAACTTGATGAGACTTAATGAACCTATTTGGGCCTTGATGGGTCGTATAGTACACATATACGTACATATAGACACATACATACATATAGATACATACATACATACATATAGACACATACATACATATATAGACATACATAGTATATGTAACGCCCTAAAAAATAGAACAAATTTAAACCGAAAGTAAATGCGGAATTAATTAAAATCACCCAACAAGTGGGGTATGAGTATGGGAGTTACATCAAAGCATGGACATTAAAATAACAACCTATTAATCTATACTATTCGGAATATAGATTACAATGGGTGTTACTAATATCCTCAAAATAATATACTATACTCCAACTATGTATATACTCTATGAGCATATCTCCAAAAAGGTGTCCTCTCTCTCGACACATCAACCCGCCCTTCTCTAAAGAGCCCCATCAAGCTGCTTACCTGCTAAACCACATTTTAAAAATCAAGTGTTAGGCTTACGCCTAGTGAGACAAACAGTTAAATGGATAAAATAGTTAAAACATTTACAACAAAGATACGGTGCATTTTATCCCATTTAACTTCACTTGAAATAACTCACTCTTAATAAATAAGGATCTTTTATAAACAATCGGAGGAGATCCGATATTACCATTAGTCGTGACGGAACACAAGGTAGGCCACGAACCAATGTTATGGAGCGGCACATAAAGGTCTGGTAGCCATTGACATCAACCACAATACAGTCTTTAGTCATTTGTACACATAAGCTCGAGCCTCAAGAATTGCACGCTAACCATAATGCACATTCCGAGAGTGTGAAAGGATAGATTGGAAATTACACAATTTATCGCAATGCCTATTTCCAATTTAAAAGTGGGTTCATCCTATCCTTCACAATGTTAAAAAAAATACCGACTCTTATGCCTATGGATCCATATCATACTAGTCTAATAATCAACTACATCAAACAAGACGTATTGATAGTGTTCCAAACACTGAAAACCTTTATATAAATGATTTCCTTGAAAAACAAGTTTTACCAAAAATTAGGTCAAAATATTTTAGTTCCAAAATCAGATATTTTCTTATCAAGAGACATTTACAAGTAATATGATACCATCTAAAATGCTCATTTTAAATCCAAGATCAAAATCCCCAAATTTCTCATTTTGACCTAAAACCTCCAAACTTAACCAAACACATAAATACTTGAATTTATAACCTAGAAAGAGTAAATAAGAACATTTATGACAAGTATTATGGTTGTAAAAGGTTGGATTTGAACTCACAAAGCTAGGGTTAGGAAAACCCTAGAAATCTCCCTAAGAGGATGAAGATAGTGATGAAGCTTGGTGAAGGACACGAATCCTTGAAACTCTAGCCTTAAATCTTCAAGCTTGAGGTGCAATAAATGATTTGGAATGAGTAGGTTTAAGGAGTTAAGACCCTCCAAAATGGTCTTGAGAGAGAAGAAGAAGAGAAAATAAGTTTAGGTGAGAAATGAGTGTGAAAGACAAGAAAAAACGGAGGTTTTAATGTAGATCAAGAGCTGGACGCCAGTTGTCCCGCCAGTTATAAGTGGCCCGGACCAAAACAGAGGCTAACGCCACTCGTGGCGTGGGTTAGCTTTTGTAACTGGCGTCGTAACTGGCCCCAGCCAAACAGAGGCTAATGCCACTTAGTGGCGTGGGTTAGCTTTTGTAACTGGCGCCGTAACTGGCCCCAGTCAAACAGAGGCTAATGCCACTTAGTGGAGTGGGTTAGCTTTCGTAACTGGCACCGGTAACTAGCCCGAGCCATTTAAGTCACCCCGAAACTCCCAAACTTGATTTCCGACGCATAACTTCGATCTTTTTCATCAACCAAACTAAAACCCGATTAAAATACATTTTTTTTTAGTATCAAAATCATTTTATCTAAATTTCCGGGTGTTACAGTATACATACATGTATACACATGTATATACATATTACTTCCAACATATACATATATATATATACGTATACGTAATAAATGTACATATAACGAATTATACAAAATAAATCAAGTTAAAGGTCATACAAATAAGAAAAACTTGAAAAAAATACAACCCGATGAATTTTTATAAAAAAAAATTAAAATTAAAAAATCCGTCGGAAATCCGTCGGAAATTTCCGACGGATTGAAATCCCTCGGAAATTTCCGACGGATTTTTTAATTTTTAATTGTGAATTTTTTTAATTAAAAAAATCCGTTGGAAATTTCCGAGGGATTTCAATCCGTCGGAAATTTCCGAGGGATTTCCGACGGATTTTTTTATTTTTATTTTTAATTTTTTTAATTAAAAAAATCCGTCGAAAATTTACGAGGGATTTCCGACGGAATTTTTAATTTTTTTTTAATCGGATCCGTCGGAAATACGTCAAATATCTGTCGGAAATTTCCGACGGATTTTTTCCGTCGATAAAATCCGTCGGAAATGCCCTTTTTTGTAGTAGTGACCACATTTCAAGATATGAGAATTGTCAAGTCATCATCTATGGTTTATCCCCTCCTTTCTTATGCTCACTTCCTACTTTCAAACTTGCATTTCCTCACTAATGTGGGATGATAAAACTGTACCACACTACAAAAAAACTGGGCATCACCGACGGCTTTTACCGACGGCTAAAACTGTCGGTAATCACCAACGTTACGCCGACGAGTTACCGACGAAAAAAATAATTTTAATTTTTTTTTTAAATCTTGAAAAAACGTCAAGAAAACCTTTGTAATATTATAAATAACCGTCGGTAAACTGTCGGAAAAATCGTCGGTAAACCGTCGCATCCATTTTTAATTTATTTTCAAGAATCCTTCGTAAACATTATAAATATAACTGAATTTGAATATTTTTATGATAAGTTAAAATGTAAAATAAAATAAAACACAATTTAATAAACATATAATAATTAAAATAAAACAAAAGCCCAATTTTGACTTTCCAGATTTCCCCATCATCCTTCCAACCCAAAACCCAAAACCCTAGCTAACAAAAACCCATCGTCCTACCAAAAACAAAAACCCATCGTCCCACCCAAAACAAAAACCCAAATTTTGAAGATCACATTTCCACGTTTCCTTGTTTCTCCATCGATATACATCGAAAAAAGCAGGTTCTCCTTTTTCTCCCCTTACTATTTATTCATTTATTTGAAGTTTTGGATTGAAGGATTGTTATTTCCGGTTCTTTAAATTGTTTGTTTTTTCTGTTCTTCAAATCTAGGGTTTCTTTATATGTATCTGTTCTGTCAAAGTTGATTCGAGGTCTCTTACATCATCCTAATCATTTCGTTTCGTTATTTTACTGCACTTGTTAGGTTGAAATAAGCAGTTTGGCCAGCTTCAGAACGGTATGCCCTGTTCTCCCTACAATGGCTTCATCGTCTCTACTGCTTCCTTCGGTTTCACTGAATCATCAGGTGTCTTTTGATGCACCTCATCTGTTGGATCTACCATTGCAGTTGCTGATGGTTTATTTGCCGATTATAAGGCTACCAATGCCTTCCTCTTTCCTGGTCAAGTTAGATTGAAATTAAAATTAAGCTGTTTATATTCATTATTTAGTTGGAATGTGATTGAATGCAAAATGATAAAACGATCTGTGGAAATTACTGCTATTCGTATACAGTTTTTATAATTTTTCATCTGCCTAGAGAATTCCCTAGATAATAGTAGCTCATAATGCATAATAAATGTTTGTATTGAAGCAAGAATCGTCTGGTATATGCTTAATTTATGTCATCTCCTATGAAACTGATGGAGCTAGATAGGTCTTATTGTTTCCCTCAAGAATATGGTTTTGTGAATGGAAGATCTTGTAATTGAACCAAAATGAAAAGCTACGAATCGATGAGTTCAATTTAGGAAATAATCTTCATGACAAAAAGATTATTATAAATCTTGCCTCCATTGACTATTTCGTTTATGTTGATTCAATTCAATCAATATAACAAAAATATTATTATAAAATCTTGCCTCCATTGATTGTTCAATTTAGGAAGTTTTCTGAATTCAAATTATGAATTTCATTAGGGGCATAGAAAGGGCGAAATCGTTTCTTAGTAATTGACCACATTAATATTTTGTAATTTTTTAAAAATCTTCATATCTTTTGTAAACAATTGGTATTTTTAACTTTTCTGTGTGCTCCTCTTGATTCTTTTTCTTGGTAATTTTCTGAAAATCTACATTATCTCAAACTATTGTTTTTCCATCATATCTACTGATAGCTATTCGTGTACATAGGCTGTTACAATATATATATATATATATATATATATATATAATCAACTTGCTATCCATGATCATATTGACTTTTGACTAATTCACAAATTTTTTATCAATGTTCAAGGGAGGGAAACACCGTCAGTTGCTAGAATCATTAACCCAGGTACCGAGGGATTTCAGAAACTCTTTTTTGGCCAAGAAGAGATTGCCATACCAGTACGTTCAACGTATGGGTTTTTTTAATTGTATATTTCTTACTATAATACGATCACCCGCATTTTGACACAATATAGAACATGAATATGCTTCGACATTAGAATTACAATGTTAAGTTTCATATCTTTATACCGTTTTCCTCCATTATCTATTTTGTGGACCCCATGTTAGTTTTTTTAGGTTTTCCCCTGAACCTCCCTCTATGTACATATCTTTGTATCTATAATTCTTGATAATTTGTTTCACGTTGGTCTTGAAGTGTTTTTGTTTTTTATCCTGTCGTTTAGCCTTCATCTTTCATTCTTGCAGAATCTCATAAGTTCTATCATGCTTATCATTTTGGATTTATCTGGAGCAGTTTCACTGAAAAAACTCAACTGGAAGCTGATTAAGGTGTGGATACTAGTGAATTTTGAGTCCATGTTTACCGTTACTTAAATCTATTATTATGTTTAGATTATATAAAATAACATTTCTTGCAGTATCAGGTTATCTGCAAAGATCAATAATTCTTCTAATGAATCTGGTAGGACCATGATCTTTGGAAGCTGCTTTGTAGTATCAGGTTACCTGCAAAGATCAATAATTCTTCTAATGAATCTGGTAGGACCATGAGCTTTGGAAGCTGCTTTTCTGATAAGCTCTCCTGGAAGTTTGCATGAATGGTAACCCTTTTCATCAATTTCTTATATGTATATTGTTATTTCTCAATTGTGGTCAGTCATTTCTTATTATTATCAAAGAGGGATTACAAAACATTTATGTTGGGTCACCGATGATTTGGTGATGAACCACCTTCCTTTTTATTAATGAATTTTTACAGGTTCTTTTGAAGGTCTGAAATATGCTTCAAGTATTGAAAAGTCAAAGACTATTCAATCAAGGGTTGTACATCAAAAAGTGGAATTTTGGATGTATCAACTAACTTTAATATTCAGATCATTTTGCCAAAGTCAAGATTGGGTCACCAATATAGTGGGTCACCGATGATACACTCAAAAGTCATCACAAGTACTAAGGACATCAAACAAGATGAGGTCATCAAGTTTGATGTCATGGTCACCGACACTATAATCTTGGTCACCGAAATTGCAGGTATATTTTCTAAGGCTGTGATATCAAGTCACAAGTTCAAGGGTGTACACTTTCAACATTTAGTGAAAGATGAAGTTTATCAAGCAAAGTGTACACTTATCAATTCCAGCCTTACAAGGTATCCACCGATGTGATACATAGTGTGATGTATCACTTAGCAATTTCAAAGAGATAAGTTCTTGACTCACATCAATTGCAAGACACGTGAGCCAGCAAGAACTTGGGCATCAAGCCTTAAATAAAGACATTCTCTTTTATTCTTATAAAAGGAATATTTGTCTTTTAGCTAAAAGGTTTGATGGGACTTCACAGAGCATGAAGAAAAGAAGATAAAGTTATTTGACATTACGTGCTACAAGGAATGGTTCATCCATTATTCTAGTACAAAGGAAGTGGTCTCTTCCTTTGTCCAGCAGATAAACTTCCAGCTAATGAAACCTTGACAGCTGTCCACATGCATCCTATGCATGGGCACTATAAAAGGAGATGAAGTCCTTCCCAGAAATCTCACGCTTTCAACAAATCTTCAGAGTGATTATTTGTGTGAGCGTGGCAAAGTGTGCTATAACGATATTGTTTTAACTTCCTTAGTGTATAAGTTAATTATCGTTATCTGTGTGTTTAGTTTGATAGAATAGTGTGCACTCGTTCTTTTCCGCATCAAACTATCTGTGTGTAAATTTTTAATATTTATATTAAAAAATTTAAAAAGAGTATATTCTGTGTGTTTTATATTCACCCCCCCCCCCCCCCCCTCTACAAAACCCTCTCTTAGTTAGCCATCTCTCCTTGGGGACTAACAAGTGGTATCAGAGCAGTTGGTTTAATTCAATAAACCAGATCTGTGATGGCTACTACCTTAAATGCTGATGGTACCTTGCAGACCTCTTCCAGTAATACATATGATTTAGGATCCTTGGCCAAACCTCCAAGGTTCAACCCAAATAACTTTGGGTTATGGAAAAATCGCATGTTATTATTCTTGGAAAGGTTCGATTGCAGGTATCCCAACATTCTCAGTGAGGGACCTATTGTTCCTAAAATATGGGCTCGCTTTGGCCCTCAAAAGGACGCTGAAGGAAAGGACATAGAGTCAGATGATGAAAGAAGTGAGAAAACTGGTAGATATATCATCAAACCTTCTAACAAATTTAGTGAAGATGATAAACGCCTAGTTGCGTTAGACACTAAAGTCAAATCTGCTCTTGCTGTATCCCTTCCTGATGAAGTGTATCACTCTCTTTTTAACCTTCCCACTGCTAAAGAAAGGTGGGATACTTTGAGTGTCTTATATGAAGGCACCAAAGAAGTCAAGAAATCTAACAGGATCTGTCTTGTTAGAAAGTATGAACTCTTCTCCCATGAAAAAGGAGAATCTCTTTCTACCTACTTTAATCGCTTTAACTGTCTTCTCAATGATCTCAAAGTTCTTGGACGAGTTTATGATAATGAAGAAGTTCTCTGCAAGTTCATGGATTGTCTCCCAGACTTCTTGGAAACCATCTGTACTTGCATGAAGCAAACTAAGGACTTAAAAATAATGCCTTTAACTTCTCTCTATGGAACTCTTCTTCACTATGAACAAACTAAGAACCAGAGAAAATCTCTTATAAAGGATATCAAATCCTCTTCTATTGCTTTGATAGGTGATTCAAAATCTTCTTCTTGTATTCCTAGAATCACCTATCCTTCTTCTGATTCTGAAAAAGATATTAAGGAAGACTCTTCTCATCTGTCAGATGCATACTATAGTGCTGCTGATGATGAAGGAGAAGAATCAGCCATTGACATACTTTCTGATAGTATGGCAATGCTTGCTGGAAACCTTAAGAATAAAAAGTTTTCTTCAAACCGCTCTAAATTTAATAGAAAACCTTTTTCTCAAAAATCCTCTTCTGATAAAGCAAATGAAGAATGCTTCAATTGTGGAAAGAAAGGTCATTTTGCTTCTGAATGCAGATCAAAAGCTTCCTCTTCTGTCAAACCTTCTTCTTATGGCCATGACTTCTCAAAATCAGTTTCTAGGAAGCATGAAGAGAGAAATATCCAATCCTCTAAAGAAAATTCTGAATCAAAAGAAACCTGCAGGTATAAGAAGTACAAAGCCAAATACAAGAGAGAAAAAGAGAGAAACCAAAGTAAAAATAAAACTTTGGTTGCTGAGGCTCATTGCTGGGAGGATGAGCAAACCTTTGAGAGTGAGAGTGAGTATGTCACTAAATGCCTCATGGCCAAAATCGATGAGCTGGAAGACATGGAAAAGTCACTCTACACTACCCTTGTATCTACTGAGGGATCCACTTCAGGAACAAAGCCTCAGGTACATCCTTTTACCTTTCTCTCTGATGATCAAAAGGCTGATGCCTTTGATTCTTTAACTGTCGACTTCTGTGACTTAAAGATTCAAAAGAAAAAGGCTGATATGCACATAAAATGTCTAAATGATCAACTTCTCTCTTGCTTTTCAAAACTAAAAGATTTTGATAAAATGAAAGCTGATCTGGAAAACCTACGGTACTTAAACGACAGTCTTTCTGAGGAAAAATCAAAAATCTCTTCCACTCTTGAAAAGGAACAAGAGGTTCTGTCTAAATGGACTAAATCCTCTAAGAATCTTGAAAGGATCCTTCAAGATCAAATCACCAGCAAGGATAAGTCTGGCCTTGGTTATGGAAAAGATGTTCCTCAACCTTTCGACCTTCCACTTCCTTCTTCTGAGTGTCAAGGTTTTCCTGCTGGTTTCCTTTCCGATGACGATGATGATCTCTTCGGTTACTCATCTGAGGACTCTACCTCCGTTCACTCTATAGATCTACTTGACATGCTCAAAGTAGAATCTAGTTCTAAGAAGTTTGGAGTCTTTGTTAAAGCTAAAGAAATCTCTTCTGAGTCTTCAAAAGTTTCAACTCTTCCAAGCTCTTCTTCTTCTCCCAAACCTATCCAAAGACTTTTAAACTCCTTAAGTCTGCATGAGTCAAGGTACTCCCAGGAGCAGCCATCTGGTGTTGCTGAGTATCCCTCTCCAAAAAGATTTTCTCCTCAAAAGAAAAATTTTGCTAAATCAAATTTTTCATCTAAAAGGAAATCTCAAATAGTTACTGATTTCATTCCTCGGTCAGTGAACTTGAAGAAATCAAGAAATCCTGGTAAAGGTATCCTTGGACAAAGACCAGGTGTTGAACACCCCTCTTCTTCTCAGTCGTCAACCTATGTCCAAAGTTTTGATGATAGAGATTTTAAAAAGGCCTTTTCTTTAAAGAAGTGCTATAATTGTGGCAACACTCTTCATCTTGCTAAAAATTGCCCAAAAGATTTGGATCTTTGCAAAAATAAAATGCCTTCTAATCCCAAAGGACCCACCTCAAAATGGGTACCAAAAGTCTAAATTTGTTTCTGGGTGCAGGTACCAAACAAAGATCACATATGGTACATGGACAGTGGGTGTTCAAGACACATGACTGGAAACAAACTTCTTCTCTCTAACTTCTCAAAAGAAAAGGGACCCACTGTTTCCTTTGGAGGAAATGGAAAAGGGGTCACCAAAGGATATGGTACCATTTTAAATGGAACCATCACTTTCTCCAGAGTAGCTCATGTTGAAGGGCTAATGTATAATCTTCTAAGCATCAGCCAAATATGTGATTTGGGCTATAAGGTCATGTTCCAGCTGTGTGTGTGCTTGGTCTTTGATGTGCATAACAAGATTGTACTAGCAGGAACCCGATTGAATGACGTATACATAATCAACATGAAGGAAAGTGCAATAGGAGAAGCTGTGTGTCTCCTATCTCAAGAACTAGCCAAACAAAGTTGGCTGTGGCATAAAAGGTTCTCTCATCTAAATTTTAAAACCTTGAACAAACTCTCCAACAAGGAGCTGGTTGTTGGAATGCCAAAAATAGTTTTTGAAAAAGAAAAGCTATGTGGAGCATGTAAAAAAGGAAAACTCACCAGAACTTCCTTTAAAACAAAACAATGCTCTTCTATCTCTCAACCTCTTCAAATGCTTCACATGGATCTGTGCGGTCCAGTAAGCACACCCAGTCTGGGTGGTAAAAAGTATATGCTAGTAATCGTCGATGAATTCTCTAGATATACTTGGGTGTTCTTTCTGAAACACAAGAGTGATGTTGCTGAAGAAATCATCAGGTTTACAAGAAAGATTGAAAATTTGAATGGTAAACTGGTGAAGTCCTTCATAAGTGATAATGGCACAGAATTCAAGAATGCTACTCTGGAAGATTTCTTTGACCAAAAAGGAATTTCTCAGAACTTTTCTGCCGTACGCACTCCTCAGCAAAATGGTGTTGTTGAAAGAAAGAATAGAACACTATGTGAAGCTGCAAGGTCTATGCTGAGTGAATCCAAGTTGCCAACCTATTTTTGGGCAGAAGCAGTTAATACTGCATGTTTTACTCAAAACAGGTCTATCATAGTCAAAAGGCATGACAAGACTCCTTATGAAGTTTTCCATGGTAGAAAACCTGCAGTTGACTTCTTCCATGTGTTTGGCTGTGCTTGTCACATGCTAAATGACAGGGAACAACTTGGAAAACTTGATCCGAAGTCTGATGATGGAATTTTCATGGGCTATTCTCTCTCCTCAAGAGCCTTCAGAATTTTCAACCTAAGAAGACAATGCATAGATGAATCCATGCATGTAAAGTTTGATGAGTTTGAAACTTCTTCATTATCTTGTGATGAAGAAGAATTAAACCTATGGATAAATTCATGTGTTGGTGAAATTCCATCCTCCTCTCAACCTAATCCTCCAGATAGCAACTCCTCTCAGCCTCCCATAAACACCACCTTACCTTCAGAACCCTCTCTTTCCTCTCCACCTCCTGAAACTAACTCTACAGAATATATTACCCACCAAAACACCATATCTCCCACAAACCTATATTCACCATCTCAAATTCCTACCTCATCCTCTTCTCTACCTCCTACCTTACCTCCGGCACTAAAGTGGACCATGGATCATCCAATTGATCAAATCATAGGAGATCCACAAGTTGGTGTAAAAACCAGAAGAGGCATAAGCAATCTGTGCTTATATGTCAACTTTGTTTCCATTGTTGAGCCTAAGCTGATAAATGAAGCCCTAGCTAATCCTAGTTGGGTAATTGCCATGCAAGAAGAACTCTCACAATTTGAGAGAAACAAAGTCTGGAAGTTAGTTCCTCGTCCATCCAACAAAACTATTATTGTAACAAAATGGGTGTTTCGAAACAAGATGGATGAAGAAGGAACTGTCATAAGGAACAAAGCAAGGCTGGTTGCTCAAGGATATCGGCAAGAGGAAGGAATTGATTATGATGAAACTTTTGCTCCTGTTGCCATATTGGAAGCTATCCGAATATTTCTTGCCCATGCAGCTTACAAAAATTTTCGGGTATTCCAAATGGATGTCAAAAGTGCCTTCCTAAATGGTGAATTAGCTGAAGAAGTGTATGTGAAGCAACCTCCTGGGTTTGAAGATCCAGTCCAGCCATATCATGTGTATAGGTGGATAAAGCTTTGTATGGACTGAAGCAAGCTCCTCGTGCCTGGTATGACACTCTCTCAGAATATCTACTTAGAAATAAGTACATACGAGGCAAGGTTGACAACACACTCTTCTTCAAGAAATCACAAGGTAATATCATTCTTATTCAAATCTATGTTGATAATATTATTTTTGGAGCCACCGATGAATCCTTGTGTGATGAGTTTAGCTCCCTCATGCAAAAAGAGTATTAAATGAGCATGATGGGAGAGTTAACTTTCTTTCTTGGCTTGCAAGTAAAATAGTCTCCAGAAGGTATTTTCATAAATCAAAGTAAATACATTAAGGATCTTCTGAAAAAGTTCCAATTTGATACTTGCTCTACCATGAAAACTCCTATGGCTCCTCCTCTTAGACTCTTCTCTGATCCTGATGGCATTTCTGTTAATATTACAAATTATAGAGCCATGATAGGATCCCTTCTTTATCTGACTGCAATGACATTATGTTTGCTACTTGTCTGTGTGCCCGATACCAAGCAAATCCTAAAGAATCACATCTGGCTGCTGTGAAAAGGATTTTTCGGGTATCTGAAAGGTACCATAAATCTGGGTCTTTGGTATCCCAAAGACTCAGGTTTCAATCTCATCGGGTACTCTGATTCTGATTTTGCAGGTTCAAAAATAGACAGAAAAAGTACAACTGGAAGTTGTCAGTTACTTGGTGGAAAGCTTGTGAGCTGCTCAAGTAAGAAACAACATTCGATGTCTACATATACTGCTGAAGCAGAATATGTGGCTGCTGGAAGTTGTTGTGCACAGATATTGTGGATGAAAAATCAGTTGTGTGATTATAATCAGATTTTCTCAAAAATCCCAATAATGTGTGACAACTCAAGTGCAATAGCCATTGCCAACAACCCTGTGCTTCATTCAAGATCTAAGCACATTGATATCAGATATCACTTTATAAGGGATCATGTCTCTAAAGGTGATGTGGAGCTTCATTTCATTCCCACCGATTATCAATTAGATGATCTGTTCACAAAGCCCCTTGATGAAGCAAGGTTCAAATTCCTAATTGGTGAATTAGGTATGATAAACATAGACTAATATATATATTTTATATTTTATATAAATATGTATTTTATATATATATATTCTATATATATATTATATACATTTATATATTTTATAACTTATATATATTATATATGTTATATATATATAAATAAATAAATAAACAAAAAAAAATATAATATATATATACCTAATGTCGGTGACTAGGTCACCGACGATCTCTTTCTCTCTCTTCTCTCACTCAAAACCCCAAATGTAAAGCCACCACCGTTAACCACCATAATCACCCACCGAGCACCCACAAGCCACCGACAAACCACCAACCACCGACGGTCGCCCTCCGACGTCATCCGTACGCCGACGACCACCGACGGTCGTCCGTCCACCTTCCGACGCCTCACTTTCCGACAACCCTGTCACCACCGATAACCACCATACACCAACCACCGATTAAACCACCGTGAACCCATCCACCGACGGCGGCCCCTGCCCTCAGCCACCGACGTCTTGCTGACGTCAGCTTTCCGACGTCCATCCTACGAGCCACCGACGTTGTCGCATTCTTTCACAAAACCACCGACGTCTCTCTCTCTCTCTCATAACAAGCCACCGACGTTTACCCTCTCTTCTAGCCACCGACGTCTCTCTCTCTCTCAGATACATCCACCGACGTTGTCCACTCACCGAGGTAACCGTTACAAACCTTTCACTTTCTTAACCTTTTAAAGATAACTCTTGACTTACCACTCTTGATAAGCAAGATTCTTTGTTCTTATCCCTAATGACATCATCAGTGTCAGTACATGCGCCGAATTCAACCCTAAAACCCTTAGAATTCTGACCTTTCAATCACCAAAAGTAATCATTATTTTTGAAAATTGAAATTTCCCTCTCATATATAACCTCTTCCCTCACTACTTCACCACCTTTCTCGCACCCACTCTCCTTCTCCTTCAAAAGCAAAAACTTCAAACCTGCAACTCCCATCCTCTTCAATGGCTTCTCCTTCAAGAACTTCAGAAGAACAAACAATGACATTTGGATCTCTCTCCTTTCCTGCATGCAATTACTTTGGAAGATTAGGAGTTGACAATGCTCATCCAGAGTACAATGATGTTTGCTGGTTTCTTCAGAGATGCCCTCTACAATATGCAATCACAGCTAAACCCAAAATGAGTAAGTTTCTTCTTGGAAACTTTTTGTTGACTTGCACATTTGATGCTTCATCGGATCAAATTCTTGCATCTGTTCTAAGTAATGATGAACATGATGTGATCTTCAATGTGGAAGATGTTAGAAGCATTCTCAAGCTTCCTGCTTATGATTCCTATGAACCTTTTCCTCTTGGAAACGAACACCAAATGGTGGTTGATGTGTTGAACTATTTGGAAGAGAAGAAGGGCTCAAAGTCAAAGGGTCCAGGTACTTTACTGCGCAAGAATATGGGAAACATATGGAACTTCCTTTTTGCTCATCTGATTCTGTGCCTAAGCAAAAAGACAGGTGGCCCGGATCAGTCACCTTCCCAAGTGACAGAATTGGCACATGCTTTAATTTTTCAAAGGAGGATAGACTTTGCAAGTTATTTCTTTAATGAAATGATCTCCTCCTTCTCTACCATCCGACGTCCTCAGGTACCATTTCAGCGACTTTTCTCTCTTATTATTCATGCAAAGTTGGCAGATAAATTAGAGAAAAGAGATGACATCATATATGATCTCTCTCTTCATCAAGTGGGAAATCAGATTATGAAAAAGGCTGTCTTAGCATCAGACAACCCTCTCCGACCATCTATGGTTGAGTTTGCAAGGAATGCAACTCTATCTTGGGGAGAAAATGAGCCCCGTCTGCAAAGGACCTCAGGTATGTCTTCTACTCCTTCTGCACCTAGAGTAACTGATGTGCCCAAATCTCGTAAGAGATCCAAAGCGTCGGGCACATCTACCTCCGCACCCACCGATGCTACGAAGCCAAAAGAACCTTTGGCTTCTACCCAAGCATCTATGTCCCAAAAGCAGAGACACTCCAAAAGCCCCCCAAAGACTTCCTCAAAGAAGTCTAAGGGTACCCAAAGGGTCTCACCTCACAAGCCACCTACTAACTCCCAAAAGTTAGTAAGTGTTGAAAAGATTCCTACCCGACCCAAGGACCAGTTAACCCAACCTAGCTCCTCCATGCCCTCCCAAAAGGACATGGTTGTAAAAAGGGAGATCCCTATTATTCCTTCATCAACTTTCTCTTTAGTTGATGAAGATAAGACTTGGACTCTCCCATCCAAACTGCCTCTTCTCCACCCCGTGAGCCCTCAAAGCTCCCTTTCCTTACTCCACATGAGAGTGCATCACAACCAGGTGCATTTGATGGAGCATCCCAATTTACTGATTTTCTATTTTCTGACACTACACCTTGGACACATACGTCTCCCGTACGTACCAAGGTTGTGAAAGAACCCATTACTGAGGAATCCCCTCATAGACACTCTCCTAAACGTGTCTCCCCCGCATCTCCTAAATCCCCCCCAAGAAAACCTATAGGTTTGGTGGATTATTCTTCCAGTGATGATGATGTTGATCAACCACCACAGCCTCAACCTTCTGCTCCCATGTCTTCCAAACAAGGAGATGATCTTCTCCAAGCTTTCACTAGCTTTACCCGTGACACTATACGTCGGGTGGAAACTTTGGAAGATCAAGCAGCCAAAGACTTGGAAAGACTGACTTCTCTTTCTACTACTCAAAGAGAACATTATGGAGTCTCTTGCCACTATTCTCACCAAAATTGACAAGATTCCAATTTCTTCTCCAACTATTGAGCTTGATGTGGATGGATCCTTCTTTCAGGAACAAGACAGATTTGTTCTTCAAAGAATTGAAAGAAAAATAAATACCATGGCTTCTGATATAGAAAAGATCAAGACTTTTCTCTCTTCAGTGGGTTTCAAGGGTTCAACCACTGAGGGGGAGAAAAATAAGAAGACCACTGCTACCACCTCCACAGCCGCCGACGACGCCACCAAGACAGCAGCCGCCGAGGCTGCCATCAAGACAGCAGCCGCCGACGTGGCTCCTCTTCCAGCCACCGATGGTGGTGCTGTGATCACGGTCACCGAGGTGACTCCTCCCCTTGTCACCTGGTCACCGAGTCTACTGGAGCAGCTGTTGAGGGGGAGAGTATCAGTGCTCAACCCCTTGAAACTGAAGAAGAAAAGAAAAGAAAAGAGAAGGCCAAAGGAAAGAAACCTGTTTCCTTTGAAGATCAACAGGAAGAGAAGAAAAGAAGGAAAAGGATGAGAGATCCTCAAGCAGATACTCTTAGACTTCAGTCTGCCCCTACACTGACCGACCCTCTTGGGGTAATTCTAACTGAAGCTAAAAAAGAAGAAGCAATCAGGGCTCAAGCGACTGGAGCAGCTGTTGAGGGGGAGAGTATCAGTGCTCAACCCCTTGAAACTGAAGAAGAAAAGAAAAGAAAAGAGAAGGCCAAAGGAAAGAAACCTGTTTCCTTTGAAGATCAACAGGAAGAGAAGAAAAGAAGGAAAAGGATGAGAGATCCTCAAGCAGATACTCTTAGACTTCAGTCTGCCCCTACACTGACCGACCCTCTTGGGGTAATTCTAACTGAAGCTAAAAAAGAAGAAGCAATCAGGGCTCAGCTTGAATTTGATCAGACTAATGTACTCAAGCTAGCTCATGATGAAGCTGTTCATGCCAAAGTCACCGATGCAATTCAAGCTCAAAAAGATGAGCTTGAAAATATTAATAAGAAATCTGAAGCTGCAAGGATGCTTGATGAAGCCAAGAAGGCAGAGGAAGTGGAGTGGTTCAAAAGGAGACTAAAGAACAGGAAGGATGATTCCAAGATTATCAGTGCCACCATCCAACCTCCAACCAAAAATTCTCCAAAGTTACTTGTCACCCTTAAGAGAGCTGACACTCTCTCAAAGGTATATGAAGCTGAATGGTTGGAAGTTCTTAGGATGACTGAGTGGATGGAAGTTGGTAAATGCATCTCCAAGAGCAAAAGCAAGTACAAGGAGCTGATACTTAATATTCTCAGAAAACTCTTCATCAAGATGCTCAACATCCTAAAGGAGAATGATATTCTTGTGACATATCTTGAAGCACAACAAATGTACTTCATTCAACAGGGTCTTAAAGGAGACGTCTTCACAGCTCCTAAAAACAAGAAGAAGGGACACTTTGTTATGCTTCATGAAAGAGGCATCCAGATAAATGCTTCGGGTATAGATCTTTCCATTCCTACTCCTATTGCTTACCCGGAGCAAACCATGCTGACTACTCCTGAGCTTGGGGTTTTCTTTGAAGACATCTTTGGAAACATCGGTTTCTTCAGAGCTTCTGACATCCCAAGGGCTCACAGCTCCTTCCTCTCTGCTATTCTAGGAGTAGCTCCAGTTGAAGACCATGGAATTACTAGGCTTATCTTGGATGAGCTAAAAAGAAGAGAACCCACTCCTTGAATATTCTTCATATAGTGTGAACTTTATTTTTCAAAGCTGTGTGTTGATTAATAAAAGTTCATACTCTTCTTCCTTAAAAAGTTCTTGTTAATATTTTTATTTTTCCTTGCACATACTTATACTTACATTTATTCTTATACTTATACTGTACATACTCAGTTAAAAAAAAAACAAAAAAAAATCAAAAAAAACAAAAAACTGAGTCAAAAGAACCCAAAAGAAAAATAGAAATGGTCAAAAAGAATTATTTTCTAACTTACAGGTATCATCATCAAGTCACCGATGATTTGGTGATGAACCACCTTCCTTTTTATGAATGAATTTTTACAGGTTCTTTTGAAGGTCTGAAATATGCTTCAAGTATTGAAAAGTCAAAGACTATTCAATCAAGGGTTGTACATCAAAAAGTGGAATTTTGGATGTATCAACTAACTTTAATATTCAGATCATTTTGCCAAAGTCAAGATTGGGTCACCAATATAGTGGGTCACCGATGGTACACTCAAAAGTCATCACAAGTACTAAGGACATCAAACAAGATGAGGTCATCAAGTTTGATGTCATGGTCACCGACACTATGATCTTGGTCACCGAAATTGCAGGTATATTTTCTAAGGCTGTGATATCAAGTCACAAGTTCAAGGGTGTACACTTTCAACATTTAGTGAAAGATGAAGTTTTCAAGCAAAGTGTACACTTATCAATTCCAGCCTTACAAGGTATCCACCGATGTGATACATAGTGTGATGTATCACTTAGCAATTTCAAAGAGATAAGTTCTTGACTCACATCAATTGCAAGACACGTGAGCCAGCAAGAACTTGGGCATCAAGCCTTAAATAAATACATTCTCTTTTATTCTTATAAAAGGAATATTTGTCTTTTAGCTAAAAGGTTTGATGGGACTTCACTAGAGCATGAAGAAAAGAAGATAAAGTTACCTGACATTACGTGCTACAAGGAATGGTTTATCCATTATTCTAGTACAAAGGAAGTGGTCTCTTTCTTTGTCCAGCAGATAAACTTCCAGCTAATGACACCTTGACAGCTGTCCACATGCATCCCATGCATGGGCACTATAAAAGGAGATGAAGTCCTTCCCAGAAATCTCACGCTTTCAACAAATCTTCAGAGTGATTATTTGTGTGACTGTGGCAAAGCTGTGTGCTATAACAGTATTGTTTTAACTTCCTTAGTGTATAAGTTAATTACTGTTATCTGTGTGTTTAGTTTGATAGAATAGTGTGCCTGTTCTTTTCCGCATCAAACTATCTGTGTGTAAATTTTTAATATTTATATTAAAAAATTTAAAAAGAGTATATTCTGTGTGTTTTATATTCAACCCCCCTTCTACAAAACCCTCTCTTAGTTAGCCATCTCTCCGTGGGGACTAACAATTTATATAACAACAATCATCCTAAAAGAGGTAATACTAACACTACTAGCAAGAAAGATAAACAAAAGTTTACTCTATTTAACATACATCAAATGAAGCCAACAAAATCACCCTACATTGTAGCTTCAATAAATAAATATATATAAGTATATGAAAGAACTGACTAATCTCATACAAAACTTCTATTTATAACTTATACACATATGCGTTAAGATGAATGGTTATTTCTCAATTTTTCAGACATATACATACATACATACATGTGTATATGTAGGTAGGCCCACACACCGAAAGAAAAAAGGGTTTAGTGCAGTGTCTATAGGAATGAACATGATTAGTGGGTGTGAACAAAATCCTTGAAGATTTTCTTTTTTATTAATTCTTCATTTCTTCTTCAAGGTGAAAACCTTCCTCGTCAAATCAAATTTTTTTCCCAAATTTCCCCCCTTTTTCCTCCCTTAAAAATGAATTTACGTCAATTCTCACATATATCTCAAAATGGCAAAAGCTTGCTTTTAGGTCCATTTGTATTGATTTTGTTTTTTAATTGTATTTTCTAGGCTTGAATCTTTGTTTTTTATTTCTTAAATTGCAAATTTTTAAAAAGAAATCTCATAAAATCTAGACGTGTCCCAATTATGAACAATTCATTTGAATCCAAATTCCATGGGGGATCTTGTTTCATTTCAAATTCGCACCCAAGGGGTTCCAATCACCAGAAAGTTCGATGTAGGGGCTGATTCCCATAACTTTAGAAATATCTTTATGGAAATTTACCAACCACACACTGCTTAATGCCTAATTTGTATTCCTCTTGGCTTCGTCTTAACAACGGCCCACCAATTCTTTAAGCAATAATAATATAATATATGAATAAGTTGAATGGGACACTTGTCTGCATAGGTTTGCCTTTATAACATGATCATCACTTAGGGAGCACATCTCCTAACAGAAGGTGAAGTATTTGTGGTATACATTAAAAGTTCCTTCTTATGTTGGCAATCATAATTTATTTGTTTAAATCAGAGTCTTTTGTTAGGGTCTGTAAATAGCGTGTTTCAAGTTTAGGAAATATATTTTTTTCACTTTTTCTTTCATATTCTGTATTATTTTCCTCTTATAAGGAATACTTGTATGTGTTCACCATGTAAATCTTTGTGTGTGAGATTGTTTGTTTATATTTAAAACAACCTTATAAAGTGGTTTGTATTCCATCAAGTCATGTATGGATAAAGTTGCCTGTGTAGATTAATCTGTCTGTATATATTGTGAAGGTTTTTGTTTAGGAGGTTTTTTTATAGATGAAATGAACTGTGTTTTTTTAATTGAGAGGGCAGGTTTGGAAAGAAATTGGCTTTCTGCATTAAGCTCCCCCTAGAAGCTTACTGAATAAGCCACTTTCTATATCATTTAGCCACTATCAAACAATCATGTATAGCTGACCAAATAAGTTGTGGGTCCCATTAAGCTCATTATGCTGCTAACAAACAGGTAAATCTTACCTTATTAACATTGTGGAAGAAAAGAAGCTAATGATAAGTATATTTGATGCATTCTTGATTTCATGGCAGGTATATGCAGCAACTGTTAATGAGAAAAAGAAGTTAAAGAACGGTTCAATCTCAGTCAAACCAAAGCCTCCGTATCCTGGATGTGTCTTTTTGCATTGCACACTAAATATGGAACTCCACAATTTCATAAGAGAATGTGATGGGGTTGGAGGATTCGTTGAACGAATGGTTGAAAACATGTAAGCTCTTCTTCTTGGCTTTGTCAATAAGCCACTCTACATTTACAAACAAAAACCGACTCCAATTTTTATAAATTTGCAGAAAGCAACATATTAACCAACCAAGGCTCACAACAGATAATACGGTTCCGTATAGATATCTTAGTTGATTATGGTATGAATTTGGTATAATATTAGATTTAAATGGACTTATATGGATATATGTATGGATATTTATGTACGGATTTGTAAGAAAATCTATGTTGAATTTTTGGATTTTGTATGCGATATTATATATATATATAATAATAATAATAATTACAGGTTGAAATGCATATAATATAAACCGTCGGAAAGCTGTCGGTAAAATAGACCGTTGGAAAGCCGTCGGTAAAATAGACCGTCGTAAAGCCGTCGGTAAAATAGACCGTCGGAAAGCCGTCGGTAAATTAGACCGTCGGAAAGCCATCGGTAAATTAGACCGTCGGAAATCCGTCGGTAAAAGCTGTCGGAAAGCCGTTGCTACACATTACCGACCAAGGTTTTAGCGACAGTTTGTTTCTATCGGAAAACCGTCGGTAAAAGGCACTTCCGACGGTTCTTGGACGGTTTTTTGCCGTCGCTAATACCCTATTTTGTTGTAGTGCTACATTTCAAGGTTTGATAATACTAAATTCTCATTATGTCACCACGTGTCTTGAGGTTGTTGTTTATATATATATATACATATATATATATATATAGGAGGGATCATGCAAGAACACTATCAATCGAAAGGAACAAAGGAACTAATTTGGGACCACATATGATGTGGGGCCCACAAATAAAAAATCATTTATGATTTAATGATTTTTTTCTAAAAAATCATAAATGATTTTTTATTTGTGGGCCCCACATCATATGTGGTCCAAAATGGGTCATTTTTTTTTAAAAACCTAAAGTTCTCATTTGAATCTCTCCCTATATATATATATAAAGATGTATAGATTATTAACAAATGAAGCAACCACCGTTCAAATATGTTATTAATTCCTTCATTTTTTCCATAAAACAACATACCGCTTTTGATTAGGTTTGCATAATCTATATTTACATAAACTAAATAATTTAGAAAGACAATAAACAAAACATAAAAAGGAATGTCAAGTAAACGCCTCCAATATCCATTCCAGAATCCAAACGTCTTCAACATGTGACAAATCTTGGTCCACTGATCAGGCTTTATCATTGTTGATCTTTAGAAGCCGCCTTCGGTTGAATTCTACACAATTATCGTTGGTTTGTTGGTTAGTTCATTACTTTTCATATGTTAAGTCTCGTGTTCAAGACTTTTATTGTAATAATTGTTCGTGAATAGGGAAGAAAGGGTTTTTTATTTTTGAAAGAGTAAAAATTTTCAATACCTTTATCAGATTCATCGATTTTGTTTGTTTCCACTGTCTCTTCTCTTCTGTTGTTGCTTCTAGTTGTGTTCCGATTATAATAGGGAATTCATCGGAATCATCTTCATCCAATAATATTGGCTTGTCTCCAGTGTTTTTGAAGTTCGAGAATGAGGTCTTCATTTTGATTCGGTTACTAGGTCTTCGAGCTGAAACGAAAATCAAGAACCTTAATGTAATGCAAGTCACGAGCAATGAATCGCCATTTCAATAAAAAGAATCAAAACTCGATTTTGATGGTATCTTTTATTCAACAATATTTAATTATACATGAATGCAAAGAGTCCTTCTGTCTTCGGAAAACCGTTTACAAATTGCCAGAGTCTAAATCGGGATATGATCCCTGAAATTTCTCTGTGAATTTTTTGAATTATGTGATCTCAGTTTCTTTGAGAGTAATACCCTCCGAGCCCTTATGATTTGTTAGAAAAATCCTGAATTACAGTATATTTACAATGAATGCCACCGTCTCAAAATAGCAAGGTTCTAAATGGCGTAAGGCGTGGCGTGGCAGCAAGCTCAAGCCTCAAGCCTTAGAAGTTACGGCGAGGCCATGGCGTTTTTCAAGGCGTGTCCTATGGCGGTATATATATACACACACACATAGACACTTACCATCCTTGTATTGTTAGGGTTTTGAATACTTTAGAACATACTAAATTCGTATAAAGTAATAAAATTAAAAAAGAAGGAAAAACCATTGATAACAAACATATAGAGTTTATAGAAAATTATATCAAGAGTGCAAATTCGGGATTAAATATCCTGAATCTCTACTCACTACTCTTTCCTATATTCAAAGACTTTGTGTTTGACGTTTCGTGTACGAAAATGTCATTAAGCATTTACCTATTTAAGGTTTTACTTTTTAAATTTCTTTTTTATGTTTATTTAAGTCCTAAATCTTGTACATAATTATCATTTATCGTGTACATTATATATTAAAGTAACCCCACACCTTAAAAATTAACGCGTCGTAACGTGCCATAACGTGTCGCAACGAGCCATAACGAGCCATAACGCGTTACAATGCAAGCCAAGCCTTAAAGTGGAGCCATAGGGGTTATCGCGGCGGCGACCCCAAGCCTTGACGCCATAACACGAAGCCATAACGAGTTATTTAGAACAATGCAAAATAGTCGTTGATCATATAATCCTAGGGTGTATATTAGTTTGTAAAGTTTGTTTAAATTAGTGAGTTTGCAATTGAAACCACTGCCTCAAAATAGTCGTTGATCATATATATGGAATTTGAATTTTTCCTAAAAATGTATAAATTATCTTAAATTAATAACTTCAAATTGATTTTATGGATCTCTCAAATTATTAAGTTCTCATATGATTAAGCTCTACATAATATTATACAGAAAAAATATATGCAATATTATATATAGGTGTAAATAATTTTTGCATACTATATAATATACTTTTGAACCTCTAAAAATCTCACTTGCCATATTTTTTTCCTGCTACATCATTGCCACCTCAACAAAACAAAAACTTCCATAAAACTTTACAATGAAGGTCTTACAAAAATCTCACTTTCCTTATTTTTAATTTATAAAATTTAATTTATAAATTAATATATAAATTTAACTATATGTATATATTATTAAATTATTAAAAAAATTCAAATATAGTTTATTAATTTTCAGTTTTCTATATTAATTTTAATTTGTTAATTGATATATTTTGCTAACATATTTGAAAAAAATAATTAAAACATAAACATAATTTTATACTATAATTAAAAAAAGTGTAAAATTACAAATATTAATATTTATAAAAAAATGACACTAAATAATAAATAGTAATATATATTACTCGACCAAAAATGTTCAACCAAGTCGGAGCGGAGTTGACGATAAACTTTATTTGAGCGCATCTCAGAATTTCGTTGAAGCTATTCTTGGAATTCATGGGTGAACTTTGAAATATTTGTGTTGAATTATCTATCTCTTCATCGATCCAACTGATCAACATGTCACCTTCATTTTCAACAATCATATAAAAAATAATCTAAGAATAATAATATAATGAGATAATTAAAAAAACTTGTATAAAAATGTAAATAAATTTTTTGAGAAAAAGTTAAAAAAAATTAAAACATATATTTTATAATTTAATTTCTATATTTTTTAATCAATGTTTACTTATATGTTTTATAATATTATTAAAATAAAATGATTAAGAAAATAATAAAAATAATAAATACTAAAAAAGAAATGTTTACAAGAATCTGAGTTCCTGCTCAAACACCTGAGTGTTTATAGGAACCTATGACCGGACAGGAACATGTGTCCTATAGTGAAGATTTTTGTAAAATCCTCAACAAAAACCTCAAAAAGAACCTCCACTATGGATGCTCTTAAATAACTAAAACAGATGAAAAATTCAAAATATTCCTGATCATAAAAATAAAGAAATGTAAATTAATCATCAAAAATTTTAATAGTTGATCTACAAAATATTTAATTTTCATTTGCAGATTTTAATTTTTTATGGTAAATAGAAAAATATTTATAGATAATTTACTATATTTATTTATACAGATTTTAATTTCCTATTATTTTAACTTTCTATCACATAAATATTCATGGAAAATTTTATCATAAAAATAATTATGAATAATATATGATACTTATGGATAATTTTAATTTCTATAATAAATACAATATATTATATAATAATTATTTTCTAAAGAATTTGAAAAATAGTCTAAATGGATAAAAATACACCTTCCACTAACATAGAAAAAATAACGGAGTTAGTGATGGGACCACTTTTAGAACAAAATGATCATAGAAACCAAAATTAGAATTATCAAAGTTTAGATCTCACTAAACCATAAGGACCAAGCTAGAGTTTACTATTTAATATATAGGCAGAATTTCCGTTGCAAACTAATTGATTTTTGCAAACTATGTAAACTCGCAGTGAACCAATTATAGAGCGCCAAGTCGATATTAAGATTTTTTAGTTTATATAATTAAGGAGGGCAGAATTGTAAACTGTTAATTATATTAGTTTTATTTGTTTTTAAATTCAGATATTTATCCTTAGAAGTATGCGATCAATATGGTAGGTTTGTAACTGACTGATACAGTTTCTGAGAATAATATTCAGTTGCCGATTATCATTATTGAATTCTTATTTTTTTTAATTTGGTGCGTATCATCGTTCTGTATCAACATGGGTGCGCATGTTTTACCAATTATTCAAGATCACTATGATGATGACGGTGAAGAAGAAGGCAGCACCGGCGAAGAAAGCACCACCGACAAAGAAGGCTAAAGAGGCTAAGGATCATAATAAACCGAAACGACCTGGTGATGTTGGAAATTTGTTCGTGTTTGGTGATTCGTGAGAGTTTTGATCGTAATAGGGAGGATTTCCAGAAATAGTATAAGGAAAAAACATCCAAACATCAAATTAGTGAGTATCGCTCTCTCTCTCCGCCGTGAGTATCGCTTTCTCTCCGTCGTCTCTCCTTTGTTCTTTATTCTGATTCCAATGAACTCAATTTCTGGTGGTGAATGTTTTGGATGTTTTAATTGGTGAATGGTGGTGGTACTTGGCAGTGATGGGTGGTTGATGGTGGTGGGCGACGATGATTGGTGGTAGTGGTGGGTGGTTGGTGGCGAAAGTGTATTAACGAATGGCGAAAGTGTATTCATGAATGGCGAAACTTGCCGGAAAACTCGCCGGAGAAGACGAAGTCGTCTGAAAGTGTGTTCGTGTCAGAAAATTAATAAATATGAATTCCATAGTAATTGCTAATTACTATATATAACGATTTAATTAAATAATAAATAAAAATCAGTTAATTGTAAAATGATGATGATACCCTCAATGAATTAATAAAATATTAAAAAATTAATAAAATATTAAAACAATATTATCCACATTGCTTAATCCTATTGGATAATGGTGAGTTTGCAAGTTCGCAAATATTGAATAGTTTGCAATGGATACCACCCCTTAATATATATACATCACACGAAGTTTGATGGTACTTTGTAATTTAGTTCGAAAAATTGATGGTTACTGTAACGTCCCAAATTTAAACATAACTAGATTAATCAACCACGGATTAATTCATTACAAAACTAAACAAATAAGTAGAAATGCAACGGAAAGTCTAAAAATGTCAACAGCTGAATTACTAGTCTAACGTGGAATGCTAACTCAACGGAGGCCTCTCTACATCTCGCCCTTTCCCTTATCCCCTCTCCCTGCAACGTACCTGCCTCAAAATATTTTATTTTGAAAAGCGAGGGTTAGACCAAAAGGCCTACTGAATTCCCATAAAACAGTTAACATTTTCAGCAGTTTATAAATCATCAAAACATGCAATGGTTTTCAAACAATTCGACCCATTCCCTAAGCGGGAACAAAAATATGCATTGGAGAAATATGGCAAAAGCAAACACCATCGCAAACCCCTAGCGACACACCACTCTCGTCGGACCAAAATCCGTACAACCACAAACCCCTAGTGGTCTAGGATATATTAAATAGGGCCTTGCCACATGACTCCAATTACCGTATAGTGCACATATCGACCCCAAAGCTTATAAAAGTGATCATGGTAGTTTTTTCATATAAAAGAGATAATTTAAAAGACCATAATCAACAACTAAGCATTTGAATTACACGCATTGCATTTTTGAGGGATAGGGAACTCACCTGAATTGGACACACACCTTGTCCAAAGTTAAGCGACTACCTTTACCAAACCGAAAGCCTAAATTGGAAAACATAAAAGGTGTGTTAACGCCTTTGAAATACCCCAAAAGTCTTCTATTAGGACTTAAGATAAACCCCTAATCCAATAGTCCAAACCCTGACCTTAGACGAGAAAAACAAACGGACGAACTCACGCCAAAACAGTGAGTTGCGTGGCTTCTACGCACGGGACTCATTGCCCGGCCTGGTTCGTCCCTGCACATAAAAACAGCCCCAAAACCTCATCCAAACTCCATAATATTGATTCCAGCCTTCCCATATTCATATATAATGATTATTCAAATCCCTAAATCATTCCCAAACCAATTAACATTAGTGTTGGGAGATTTACCCATCAATTTCTCATTTGAAACTCGAGATTGAGCAACAATGGTGATATCCTTGTGAAATCTCCAAGGGATGATTTAACTCATCAAATACCAAGAGAATAAATCCCTAAGCCCAAACAAATTCAATCAATGGGATTCAACCAATCCACAAGAGATTTACTCTTCTAGAACTTAGGGTTTAGAACCTTTGAATCAAACAATAATCTTCAATGATGCAAGATAAAATGAACAAAGAGGTATAATACCTTAAAAGATGATCTCCTCCAAGAATGCTCAATCCTCTTTTCTCTTCTCTTGCTCTTCACGCATACACATACTACAAACAACACTGATTTCTTGAGAATGAAATAAAATGAAAGGGTTTCTCTTCTTCCCTTCCTTAAGTATCTTGGGCTTAGGGTCACAACTAAGCCCTAGCTTAAAGGTTACCTAGAGTCCAAAACAACCAAACCCATTTATTTAAATCCAAATTTTTTTTGGGTTATTACAACACCTCCCCTTAACAGAATTCCTTCGTCGAAGAAGTACGGATAGTCGGATACAATTCTTTCATTTTGGACTCCAACTCCCAAGTTGCTTCTTGACCCTTGTGGAATCGCCACTTCACTTTTACAAGTGGAATTTTCTTATTCCTCAAATTTCTGATCTTCCGACCAATGATCACCTCGGGTTCTTCCACAAAGTTCAGCTTCCCATTAATATGTACTTCCTGAAGCGGTATAGTCATTTCCGCCTCCGCCAAACATTTCCTCATATTAGAGATATGAAAGGTATTATGAAGAGGTACAACACCTCCCCCTTAACAGAATTCCTTCGTCGAAGAGGTACGGATACAATTCTTTCATTTTGGACTCCAACTCCCAAGTTGCTTCTTGACCCTTGTGGAATCGCCACTACACTTTTACGAGTGGAAATGGTCCTATACAACGTGGACTCAGTTTTCCTTTCTTCCCAAAGCGCATTACTCTCTTCTAGGGTGACACCTTAAGCGTCAAAAGATCACCCACTTGAAACTCAAGTGCTTTTCTTCTCTTGTCGGCGTAGCTCTTTTGTCGATCTGGAGCCGCTTTCAGTCTTTCTCGAATTTGGTCGATCTTGTCGGCCGTCACTTGCACAATTTCTGGCCCTGCCAACTATTTCTCCCCAATTTTCGTTCCAGCACAAAGGAGTTCTACATTTCCGAGCCCATACAAAACCTCATACGATGCTGCCTGGATACTCGCATGGTAACTATTGTTGTAAGCAAATTCAATCAAAGGCAGATGGCTTTCCCATGATCTGCTGAAATCTATAGCACATGCTCTCTACATGTCTTCTAACATCTGAATTGTCCGCTCGCTTTCCCCATCTGTTTGAGGATGATACGCTGTATTGAGCTTGATTTGAGACCCCAACTCTTTCTGAAAGCTTGTCCAAAACAAAGACATAAGGCGCGTGTCGTGGTCTGACACAATAGACAAAGGTACTCCATGCTTTGTCACGATCTCATCGATGTAAAGCTTTACCAATCTCTCCATGGAATAAGTTTTTCGCATCGGTAGAAAGTGGGCCGACTTGGTGAGTCGATCTACAATCACCCAAATTGAATCAAACCCTTTTGGAGATTTAGGCAATCCCATAACGAAGTCCATTGTGATATGATACCACTTCCAAACCAGTATGTCTAACGGTTGAAGTTTACCATAAGGTCTTCGATGCTCCACTTTCACTTGTAAACACGTCAAGCATCTTTCCAAAGTAAGCCACATCTTTCTTCATTCCCAACCACCAATAAAATTGTCGAAGATCCTTATACATTTTATTCATGCCCGGATGAATAGAATATCTTGATTTATGCGCCTCATCCAACAATCTCTTACGAATGTCCCTAAATTTCTGAACCCAAACACGCTTATTGTAACATTTCAAACCCCGCTCATCTTCTTGAAATGTAAATACAACTCCTACCATCCTTTCCTTCTTGAGATTTTCCGACTGCAATGCCTCAAGCTGGCATTTCTTGATTTCGTCAAACAAGTTGAAATTGACTACGGTCTTCATGGTGAAAACCTTTGAAGTCTCACCCCTTTCTTTCCTACTCAAGGCATCCGCTACAACGTTAGCCTTCCCTGGATGGTACCCAAACGAAGATCAATCTTCGAGAAGTAACTTGCCCCTTGAAGTTGATCAAACAAATCGTCTATCCTTGGAAGTGGATACTTTTTCTTGATGGTGACCTTATTAAGCTCACGATAATCTATGCACATACGCATAGTCCATCATTCTTCTTTACGAAAAGAACCGGTGCTCCCCAAGGTGAAGTACTCGGTTGAATAAAACCTTTATCCAATAACTCTTGCAATTGAGACATAATCTCCTTCATTTCTGATGGCGCCAAACGGTATGGGCTCTAGCAATAGGAGCAACCCCCGGTACCAAATCTATCCGGAACTCAATCTGACAATCCAGAGGTAATCCTGACAAATCTTTCGGAAACACCTCGGGATAATCACAGATATCCGGAACATCTTTCACACTCACCTTCTCTTTCTTAGCATCCACTACATAAGCTAAGAAACCTCGATATCCTTTCCTCATACATCTATTAGCTTTCATCATAGAAATCAAACTAGTCTTCCGATCCCTACGATTACCATAGATCACCATTGTTCCCTTATTTGGCACACTCACATAGATCAACTTCGTGTTGCACACAATAAAGGCATCATTTATGGCTAACCAATCCATCCGTATAATGATATCAAACTCTCCCATAGGCATGGGATGAAGTTGCAACGGTAAACAGTTACTTTCTATTTCTATGGTACATCCCTCGATTACATCTTTGACAAAGACCAAATCATCATTGGCCGTTTCGACCTTGTTGGTCCCAAAGAAGTCTACAAGAGTTCAAGTATATAAAAATAGTTTGTAGAAGGGGCGTTAAATACAAACACACAGATTTTTAGTTTTTAAATTAGTTTATATTGAATAAACAAATTTACAGTTACAAGCGGAAGTAGAATAAGTAAATAAACCTATTCTATTGTAACTTAAGAAATCACACAGTCTAATGCACAAGAAAGTGATAAAGAAAAGACGCAGAGGTTTGAGAAATAGAAAGTAGCATGCATATAGATAAAGAAGGGATCTTCATCTATTTATACCCATTTGCAATTAATGCAAGACAAAAGGTATATGCCACGTGTCAAGCTTTTATTTGAAGCTTGTCCTTTGTTCAAAATCAACCATGCTTTTGGCCGCGTGTGAACAGTACCATATCAGATACGATGGGGACATAAGAGACAATACGTACGTCCTTCTCTGACATAGAATAAGGTTTAACTTTTATGCATCGAGGATAAGATCAACATTGATCTTGCTTTAGACTTCACTTGATCGCTGAACTTGAAACTTCAAGGATGAACTTTTAGAGTATCGCTGAGGTCTTGCAAGGCATCACACTTCTAATTTGACAGTCATTTGCTATCATAGAACCGCTTCAGATCACGAGCTGATTATCTTTATCTTCAGCTTGGTCCTCGACTTTCGCTGAATGTTCTTGTGGTGTGAATGTTGTTCTTCAGATCTTCAGAGATAATATCATCACATATATTTACGTAAAAATAGTATGACCTTTATATTTTCTTTAAAAATAGAGTTTGGTCAATTTTTCCACGAACAAATTTTTCTTTAAGAAGGTATTCTGAAAGAGTATCATACCAAGCTCTGGGAGCTTGTTTTAACCCGTAAAGAGCTTTTTGGAGTTTGAAAACATAACCAGGATGGTTTGGGTCAGTGAACCCAGGAGGTTGTTCAACGTAAACTTCCTCACTGAGTTTAGCATTTTGAAAAGAACTTTTTACATCCATTTGGAAAACTTTGAAGTCTTTATGGGCAGCATAAGCTAAGAAAAGTCTTATGGCTTATAATCTAGCAACAGGAGCGAAGGTCTCATCATAGTCAATACCTTCTTCCTGTCTATATCCTAGAGCAACAAGTCTAGCCTTATTACAGATAACAGTGCCATTTTCATCCAGTTTATTTCGAAAAACCCATTTGATTCCAATCACTGTTTTACCAGATGTACGAGGAACAAGATTCCAAACTTTGTTTCTACGAAACTTAGTTAGTTCTTCTTGCATGGCAGAGACCCAGCTAGGATCAGAGATAGCTTGATCTATCTTCTTAGGTTCAGAGAGAGAAATAAAATTAACATAGAGACGGATATTACTTGTACCTCTACGAGTCTTGATACCTGCATTTGGATTACCAATAATTTGATTTATTGGATGATTTGCAGTCCATCGCTGAGCTGGTGGTTGAGGAGATTGATCAACAATAGATTCAGCGACTTGTTCTCTTTCAGGGATAACGTTGGTTGTTTCAGCTACAGGTACTTCATTATTTAGTATCAACTCTGGAGGTGACTCAGAGGTTTGATCAGCAGAAGATTAAGCTTGGTTATTCACTGAAGAATTTCCGAATGAGGTATTAGAGGGAGGAATCTGATTGAGAGGAGTGATGTTGACCCCTGATGATGATGGATCGTTGCTTGAGGTAGGAAGATCAGGGATTCCATCATCATTATTTTCAGCATTAGGTTAATTGCTAAAATAAGTTTCAGATTCCCCATAATGAGATTTCTTCCATTCATTCAATTCCTCATCTTCTTCAGGGATAGAAGTAGAATTAGTTGGACGAGATTCATCAAAATTGACGTGCATGAATTCTTCAACGTGTTGTCTTATTTTGTTGAAGATTCTGAAAGACTTAGATACAGAAGAGTATCAAAGAAATATCCCATCATCAGCTTTTGGATCAAATTTACCCAAATGATCTCTATCATTCAGAATGTAGCATCTACATCCAAAGATGTGTAGATATTTCAGAGTGGATCTTCTTCCATGAAATAATTCATAGGAAATCTTCTTGAATCGCTTCACTATCAGGGATCGATTCTAAGTAAAGCACGTTGTGTTGACTGCTTCATCCCAGAATTGAGTAGGTAGATGCGATTCGCTGAGCATTGAGCGAACTGCTTCAATGATCGTTTGATTTCTTCTTTCAGCGACACCGTTTTGCTGAGGAGTTCTCACTGGTGAGAAGTTGCGAGTGATTCCTTTTTCTTTAAAGAAGTTAATCAGGGTACTGTTTTTGAATTCAGTGCCATGATCATTTCTCATGGAACGAACAGCGAGATTGTTCAGGACTTCCATTATTTTGATAAAAGCAATAATTACATTAGGTGTATCACTTTTGGATCGAAGAAAGAATACCCATGTATATCTGGAATATTCATCAACTATCAGAAGAGTGTACTTCTTTCCAGATAGAGAGTGGCCATTGACAGATCCAAATAGATCCATATGGAGAAGTTGAAGATGTGAGGTCACTGAGGAAACTTGCTTAGATCTGAAAGAGGCTTTTGTCAATTTTCCCTTCTCACATGCTGAAAAAAGAGATTCCTTTGTAAAGGTATGGTTAGGGAGATCCCTGACAAATTCTTTTTGAGATAATTCATTGACCATCTTAAAGTTTAGATGAGATAGTCTCTTGTGCCATAACCAGTTTATATCAGAGGAGGCTCTGGAGATGAAGCACATGTTCTCAAAGTGAGAAATATTCATGTTAATGACATACACTTTTTCTACTCTTTGGCATGTTAAGGAAAGTTTGTCATTAGAGTCAGTGACAACACATCTGTTCTTTAGGAATAGAGCTTTGAAATCTTTGTCACACAGCTGACGAACACTCAATAAGTTGTGCTTTAGTCCTTCAACATAAGCGACTCGACTGAATGAAGTTGCTCCATTGGATAGATTCCATAACCTATAGTGTATCCTTTGCCATTTCCACCGAAGGTCATTGAGGGACCAGCTTCTTCCTTGTATTCAGAGAGCAGAGACTTTCTGCCAGTCATGTGCCTTGAGCATTCGCTATCGAGATACCAAATACCTTTAGCACTCTGCATACAACAAAAAGATTAAATTTTATAGGTACCAATATTACTATGGATCCTGCTATGTTAGTGGAAGGAGTGGCAGTGAGCTACTAGTTGAAGAATTTTCTTCAGTGGATATCTTCATCTTGGAAGCTTTACCAACCTTGGTGGATTTTACTCTCGCTGATTTATAAGCTTGATTTATAAGCATGAGCTAATTTTTTAGCTTTGTTAGCATTAGGACATTTGCTGGCAAAGTGGGTAGTTTCACCACAGTGATAGCATTTCCTATATTTGTAAACGGGTTTGGAATTTAAAAAGTTTAGAGAGCAAGAACAGACATTTTCAGGACTAGAACCAAGAATTCCTTTGTCTAATGTCCTTGGGGGTATAATAATTTTTTCAGGGATAGGTGTGAGGTCAATCTTAATTCTGGGTGTTGGTCTCTGAATAGATCCAGGAATCTTCTTCCCACTTTTAGGATGACTCACTGAAGGAATAAAGGAGTTCTTTTGTTTCTGAAAGTTTTTGATTGTAGGAACGTGGTCAAGAAACTTGTTCTTGATCATTTTCTTAGAATCATTAGATTTAGAGATAGGCAGCTTCTCATTGGATGAGGTTTCTGAGAAGAAGGATTAGGGATTGAGGAAACAAACACTATGAATTTTAACATGGAACTATCATTCTCTGATTCTTCTTTGTCAGGGTTATAACCTAATCCACTTTTGACCTTCAAAGGGATCTGGGCATTGATGATCTCGCTGACTTTATCATAAGCCTTGCACCATCCTTCGATGGTAGCTTTTTCAGCCTTGAGATCAGCGATAGCCTTTTCCCATTCAGTGATAGCTTGTTGTCTCTCAATGCTTATTGTTTGATTTATAAAGACTTGGTCTTTTAGAGTTTCTTCAATCTTTGTAAGTTCTTTGATTTTAAATGACAGTTTTTCAGTTGTTCGGATAGATCAATATTAATTTGTTCAGCTTTGATCTTTCCATTTAAAGCATTGTAAAAATCAATAGTCATAGCATCGAGAGCTGACAGGTTCTCACTTTCAGGTATAGAAGAGTTTGTACGAATATTTACCTGAGTTGAAAGAGACTCTAAGGATGATGTTTCAGAAACTTCTTCAGCTTCCTCGATTCTGGCCATTAGGCAGACGAAGGCAAGATCTTCTTCATCGGAGCCTGATACCACTTGTTGTTCCCAAAGGAGTCTACAAGAGTTCAAGGATATAGAAACAGTTTGTAGAAGGGGGGTTGAATACAAACACACAGATTTTTAGTTTTTAAATTAGTTTCTATTGAATAAACAAATTTACAATTACAAGCGGAATTAGAATAAGTAAATAAACCTATTCTATTGTAACTTAAGAAATCACACAGTTTTATGCACAAGGAAGTCAGAAAGAAAAGAGGCAGAGGTTTGAGAAATAGAAAGTAGCATGCCTATAGATGAAGAAGGGATCTTCATCTATTTATACCCGTTTGCAATTAATGCAAGACAAAAGGTATATGCCACATGTCAAGCTTTCATTTGAAGCTTGTCCTTTGTTCAAAATCAACCATGATTTTGGCCGCGTGTGAACAATACCATATCAGATACAATGGGGACATAAGAGACAATCCGTACGTCCTTCTCTGACATAGTATAAGTTTTGACTTTTGTGCATCGAGGATAAGATCAACATTGATCTTGCTTTAGACTTCAATTGATCGCTGAACTTGAAACTTCAAGGATGAACTTTCAGAGTATCGCTGAAGTCTTGCAAGACGTCAGACTTCTAATTAGACAATCCTTTTGCTATCATTGAACCGCTTCAGATCACGAGCTGATTATCTTTATCTTCATCTTGGTCTTCAACTTTTGCTGAATGTTCATGTGGTGTGAATGCTGTTCTTCAGATATTCAGAGATAAGATTAAGGTTCCTGAGTTTCAGCGATCGCTGAGTGCAATCAGCGTGTGCTATCGCTGAATTCGAACTTAACCTTATCAATGGAATTTTCACTAAGTATTTAGAGCAATTAGGGGTGGCAATCGGGTCGTGTTCGGGTTGGTGGGTCACGGGTTGGCGGGTTGGCGTGTCGTAAACGGGTTGGCGGGTCATAAACGGGTTGACGGGTTGGCATGGTTGTAAATGGGTTGGCGGGTCACCTAATAATACAATCAAATTCAAACATTCAGATTTAAACAAAAAGTCTAAACAAAAGTTTCAAACAAATAAAAAGTCCATACACAAACAAATTCATCTAATAGTATAACCAAATTTATCTTCATCTTGGTCTTCAACTTTCGCTGAATGTTCATGTGGTGTGAATGATGTTCTTCAGATCTTCAGAGATAAGATAAAGGTTCCTGAGTTTCAGCGATCGCTGAGTGCAATCACCGTGTGCTATCGCTGAATTTGAACTTAACCTTATAAATGGAATTTTCACTAAGTATTTAGAGCAATTAGGGGTGGCATTGGTGGGTCACGGGTTGGCGGGTTGGCGTGTCGTAAACGGGTTGGCGGGTCATAAATGGGTTGATGGGTTTGCATGGTTGTAAACGGGTTGGCGGGTCACCTAATAATACAATCAAATTCAAACATTCAAATTTAAACAAAAAGTCTAAACAAAAGTTTCAAACAAATAAAAAGTCCATACACAAACAAATTCATCTAATAGTATAACCAAATTCACCTAATAATACTACCAAATTCAAACATTCAAGTTTCAAATAAATAAGAAGTCTAAACACAATCAAATTCAAACAAATAAAAAGTTCAAACGCCAACTTAAATAAGACCAAATAAAGCAAACCTATGTTGACTATTTGTGACTTTTAAGTAAAATATTTTTTTTATACAAAAAAAATATTTTTTTTTAAAATTATTTTTGGCGGGTTGGTGGGTCAACCCGAACACGACCCGTTTATTTGGCGGGTTGACGGGTTGGCGGGTTGGCGTGTCAGAAAGTTCAACCCTAACCTGTTTATTTTCGTGTCGGGTTCGTGTCGGGTTCGTGTCGTGGTTCGTGTCGTGTCGGGAATTGCCACCCCTAAAAGCAATCATATTCAAATCACTGAGAGGAGTTATAATCAACAGACCTCTATAGCATGATCAAGCCTCTTGGATTTCACTCCCAAACATTTCGCTAATAAAGGTGACACAAAAGAATAACTAGCACCCGAATCAAACAATACCTGGGTGAATAAAGAGTTTACCAAGAATGTACCTGTCACCACATCGGGAGTCTCCTCCGCCTTAGCCGTAGTCATCTGGAATGCTCTCCCCTTTGATTTAGCCGGCTCGGTCCTCTTCTCCGCCCCTTTATCCCCTTGACGATACCTGGTGTAGTTGGATCCCCCTTTCTTCAATTGCGGGCAATCCAGCTTGATATGATTTGCCGACCCACATAAATAACACTTCCTTGAAGCCGTACACTCTCGAGAATAGTGAGCGATGGATCCGCAACGATAACAACCTCTAGACTCGGTTGTACACTCCCTACAATGAACCCGGTGACATTTCCCGCACGGTCTCCCATTCCCACCTTGGCTTCCCCTTTGGTCCACTTTGACGAATTTGGACTTCTTAGAGTCCGTCCCCGATCCTTCCCATTTCCACTTTTCTCCTACCCTCTCATCCACTTGGCGAAGTTTCTCTCTCTCAGTCTTCTTTGCCGCATCCACAGCTGCCTGATTACTAGTATGGTGAAGGTTAGTCACCAATTCTCGAATACTAGCATTCAAACCCCAAATAAACCGATCTATCCTTCGAGCCTCATCTGGAACATACACCGAAGCAAAACGTGCCTTTTCATTAAACTTTATCGCATACTCATCAACCGACATACTCCCTTGTACCAAGTTCAAGAATTCTTCCTCAAGTCGTTTCACCGAAGTTGAAGGACAAAATTGTAGCTTGAACCTTTCCACAAATTTCTCCCAAGTCATGGCTCTAGCGGCTTTCGATCCCTTTTCTTCCGATTCAACATCCCACCAATTAATTGCCATGGCTTTCAACATGGAAATTGCATAAGTCACTTTGTCTTCATTGGCACACTTGCAAGTTTCAAAAACCAATTCCATCTCCCGCACCCAACGCAGCTAAACTCGGTTCACATGCACCATCATAAGTAGGAGGCTTACAAGTCGCAAAGGTCTTGTAGCTACAACCCTTGGTTGCTTGTGAAGAAGTAGGTACCCAAGGCGTTTCTTCGGAATGACCACCTACTATGGTCTTGGGTATACTAGAGTGTTCGGAGTGTTCTTGATCATCATTCTTGTTTTGACTCTCGGATCCCAACTTTGCTTGATGACTCAACAAAGTTTGGAGTGCGGATTAATCAACCACAGACTAATTCAAAGTTTAAACATAACTAGATTAATCAACCACGGGTTAATTCATTACAAAACTCAACCAATAAGTAAAAATGCAGCGGAAAGCCTAAAAATGTCAACAGTTGAATTACTAGTCTAACGCGGAATGCTAACTCAATGGAGGCCTCTCTACATCTTGCTCTTTCCCTTATTCCCTCTCCCTGCAACGTAGCTGCCTGAAAATATTTTATTTTGAAAAGAGAGGGTTAGACCAAAAGGCCTAGTGAATTCCCATAAAACAGTTAACATTTTCAGCAGTTTATAAATCATCAAAACATGCAATGGTTTCCAAACAATTCGACCCATTCCCTAAGCGGGAACAAAAATACGCATTGGAGAAATATGGCAAAGGCAAACACCATCGCAAACCCCTAGCGACACACCAGTCCCGTCGAACCAAAATCCGTACAACCACAAACCCCTAGTGGTCTAGGATTATTAAATAGGGCCTTGCCACATGACTCCAATTACCATATAGTGCACATATCGACCCCAAAGCTTATAAAAGTGATCATGGTAGTTTTTGCATATAAAATAGATAATTTAAAAGACCATAATCAACAAGTAAGCATTTGAATAACACGCATTGCATTTTTAAGGGATAGGGAACTCACCTAAATTGGACACACACCTTGTCCAAGCTCAAGCGGGTAACTTCACCAAACCGAAAGCCTAAATTAGAAAACATAAAAGGGGTGTTAACCCCTTTGAAATACCCCTAAAAGTCATCTATTAGGGACTTAAGATAAACCCTTAATCCAATGGTCCAAACCCTGACCTTATACGAGAAAAATAAACGGACGAACTCACGCCAAAACAGTGAGTTGCGCGGCTTGGACCGTGGCTTCTACCCGCGGGACTCACTGTCCGGCCTGGTTCGTCCCTGCACATAAAAACAGCCCAAAACCTCATCCAAACTCCATAATACTGATTCCAACCTTCTCATATTCATATATAATGATTATTCAAATCCCTAAATCAATCCCAAACCAATTAACATTAGTGTTGAGAGATTTACCCATCAATTTCTCATTTGAAACTTGAGATTGAGCAACAATGGTGATATCCTTGTGAAATCTCCAAGGGATGATTTAACTCATCAAATACCAAGAGAATAAATCCCTAAACCCAAACAAATTCAATCAATGGGATTCAACCAATCCACAGAGGTATAATACCTGATAAGATGATCTCCTTCAAGAATGTTCAATCCTCTTTTTCTCTTCTCTTGCTCTACACGCATACATACATTACACCAACACTGATTTCTTGAGAATGAAATAAAATGAAAGGGTTTCTCTTCTTCCCTTCCTTAAGTATCTTGGGCTTAGGGTCACAACCAAGCCCTAGCCCAAAGGTTACCTAGAGTCCAAAACAACTAAACCCATTTATTTAAATCCAAAAAAAAAAATTAGGTTATTACAGTTTCTTTTCAAAAAATATGTAAGTTGCAAATTTATTCTCTAAAACTTTCATCACGTACAAAATAAGTGATAAATTAGGTTCGAATCCGGGCGTATATAATAATTGTGGTCACTGAATTTATCAAGACTGATGTGTTACAGTCATAATTTGTCGGGATTAGTTCAGACATAACCTAAGAGTCCAACCCGCCAACCCAACCCATTAGTAGCAGGTTGGGTTGAGATTTTCAACCCGTGGCTTGGGTTGGGTTGAAATTTCTGACCTATTTTCAACATGTTTTCAACCATTTATAACGTGTTTACAACCCATTTGTAACATGTTTTCAACCCAATAATAACCTGTTTTAAACCCATTAATATATTTTATTTCATTTTTAATAGTAACAGATTAATAAATTCAAAATATAAATTTTATTGTTAAAGTGAACCCAAAAAGGAAAAACTCTAGTTTCATTAGAAGTTTAGAACGCGTCCAAATTAAGTCCAAAAAGGGAAAACCCTAGTTCTCTGCTCTTTCTCGTCTCGTCAAAATTCCGGCCACCCTTACACTCGTCGGAGTTCTCATCTCGTCGACAGCCAACACCCAGCGCTACTCTCTCTCTCTCTCTCTCTCACTCTCGTCGGCGTTCTCATCTCGTCTCGTCTCGTTTGTTGTCTCGTTCTCATCTCCGACGTATTTGTGGTTGTGGGCTTGTTGTTTTATTTTATTCATTTAAAATTAAACGGGTCAACCTAGCGTGAACCCATTTATTTAACAGGTTGGGTTGAGATTTTCGTAAACAGGTCAATCCAGGTTGAACCCATTTAACTATCAGGTTGGGTTGGGTTGGCTTGAAAATCTCAACTCATTTAATTAACTGAGTTGGGTTGGATTGAGTTGAGATTTTCGACATGTTTAATAGAGAAAGAATTTCATACACGTCCTTAAAAACTTGTAAGATTACGCATATATCCTTGTAAAATTTCAAATTACGTGTATATCCTTCTAAACATGAAAAACTGTCGTATATATTCTTCTTCTTAATTTAATTATTATTAAACATTTTAAAAATACAAATAACTAAAACTAAATTGAATATATTTTGTATTTTTAACATCAAGTTGTATTTTTAAAACTAAAACTGTCGGTGACGATTCAACAAGAAGTTGTATTTTTAAAATATATTCAATTTATTTTAATTATTTGTATTTTTAAAATGTTTAATAATAATTAAATTAGGGATAAAGATATATACGTGAGTTTTTCATGTTTAGAATGATATACATGTAATTTGAAATTTTACAAGGATATATACGTAATATTGCAAGTTTTTAAAAACGTATATGAAATTCTTTCTTTAATAAATAGATTGAACCCGAACCCAACCCATTGCCACCCGACTTGGATACCCTTCAAAAAAAAAGTGATAAATTATCTTCTAAAATTTTGTAGGTTGCCGAGTGTTAATAAGTTACTGTACGAATTTTTATTTTAAGTTACATACAAAAAATGACGAGTTTTGACTTGCAGATAGCCTTACATATTAGTTTATTTAGTTTTAGTGTTTTAAAACATATTTTTTACGTAATTTAATAATAATCATAATTACTTTTCTTATTATAACAATTATAATAAAAAAAAAGGAAAAAGAAAGAAAGAAAAGGGTGGATCTACGCCATAAACGATTATATATAAGATAAATAATAGGAATCCCATCTTCCCAATTATATACAAACACTTCTAAGACTCATTATCTAACTCGAGTGTAACTCTGTCCACCCAAAGACAAATATGGTGAACAGCCCACCAATCGTTTCCGATTACGATCGCGAATCCGAATTAAAAGCTTTCGATGATTCAAAATCCGGCGTCAAAGGCCTTGTTGACGCCGGATTAACAAAAATCCCTCGTATTTTCCACCATCCTCGACCCATAATCAACGAGCCAAAATCATCAACCGTTCAGACTCAAATCGATATCCCAATTATAGACCTTAAAGAAACCACTGATCGGGCCAAGATTGTGGAAAACGTTCGGTCTGCTGCTGAAAACTGGGGTTTTTTTCAGATAATAAATCACGGGATTCCGCAAAGGGTATTGGATGAGATGATCGATGGAGCACGAGGTTTTCATGAGATGGAGACGGAGAAGAAGATCGAGTATTATTCTCGTGATTTCCAGAAGAAGTTTTTTTATGTTAGCAATTATCAGCTTTTTACAGGTGATGCAGCTAGCTGGAATGATACATTTTTTTCAATTATGGCTCCTAAACCTCCTCAACCAGAAGAACTTCCTTCAATTTGCAGGTATTACTATGTGTTACTCATCCACTATAATTATTATATTAAGAGTGAATTATGGATTTGGTCATGTGGTATATAAAAAATTATGAGTGAAGTCTATAAACTCAGAAAATTATGGATAGGGTTGTTGTGGTTCTCATTTTCTTATGGAAAAGGTTGCTCTACCTAACTACTTTAACAAAATCCGTTAACTCAAGGGGAATTTTAATCTTTTTAAACCACAAGGACCAAATCTATAGTTCACTTTCTGAAAAACACACACACATATATATATACATAGAAAGAGATTTATGCGAGAACGGTAACAATTTTTAAAGAAACAAAGGAATACCCTTAGGACCACATATGTTGTGGGTCCCATACAATATAAAATCATATGTGATTCAATGGTGGGCCTCATTGAATCAGATATGATTTTATATTGTGTGGGACTCACATTATATGTGGTCCTAAATGTGTTTCTTTGTTCTTTTAAATGAGAGTGTTCTTGTATGATCCCTCCTATATATATATATATATGGGGACGACTTTTATAGTTATCAGTTTACATCCCACTTTCAAATATTTCACTTAACCACGGAGACCAAAATTAGAGTTTACTCTAAACTAAACTTATTGTAACACTTTTACATATGGCATACAATGGTTCGGTCCTATAAAGTAGACATTTTTTTTAACGTCCAATAAACCCAGTTTTATTGTAATGTATAGTTGTTGTTGAACACTTAGAATAGCCATCATCCAATATATGGGATACATACTAACAGTATATATAATCTGCAAATGCCTATTTTTATGCAGGGATATCATAACTGAGTACTCTGACCACATCATGAAATTAGGGTTTACTCTTTTGGAGTTGTTATCAGAGGCTCTTGGTCTGAAACCAAATCACCTAAAAAGTTTAGGATGTGGTCAAGGACTTTTTGTCTTGGGTCATTACTACCCACCTTGTCCTGAACCAGAATTGACATTTGGTGCAAATTACCATACAGATTCTGGTTTCTTGACCATAGTTCTACAAGATTCATTGGGTGGTCTTCAAATGCTACATCAAAAGCAATGGATTAATGTCTCACCACTTAAGGGCGCTTTACTCGTTAACACTGCGGATCTTTTGCAGGCAAGTTTTTATGTTACAAAACAAAAAAACTTCTTACGCGTTGCATTCATGAAACGAATACGTATACGTTTTCTTAAATAGAAAGGAATAAAGACATTAATGTTGGTGAAAGTCAAATTGGCTGAGCAAATATCTGCAAAATAGGGTCCATAATTAAATTTTATTTTGGCTTTTCGGTTGAGATACCAATTACCATGCACATAATGTCTGAAAGTTAAATCAACAAATTTGCTAACACAATTAATAGCGAAGGAAACATGGAATTTTTTTTAAATGAAATTCCACGTGTCTTGTCGTTAATTTGTCGCTAATTAGCGACGGATAATTAGTGACGGACACGTGAATCATTTTTTTTCATTTTTTTTTTACCGAAATTCATGGATTTCGTCGCTAATCTATCACTAATTATCAACGGACACAAATTCGTAGCTAACTACCTACGGATGCGACGAATTGGGTTTATGGCCGTTCCGTCGCCAATCCGTCACCAATTAAAGACAGAATTAAGCCATCGTTATTTCGTCGTAATACCCCTTTTTGTTGTAGTGCTATTGTTGAGTTTTAATATTTATTAGTAAAAAAAACAATATTAACAACTCATAATATGTATAAAGAATTCTCAAAAATTTATCTCTAAAACACACTATTCATAGCCAATAAATCTATAGAAAAGAATAAAATAAAGGGAATAAAATAAATGGACAAAGGCAACGTTTAACTTTGGCAACAGTTGTTGGAATTTTCTTAATCTCTCATATATAGAAAATTCAAAATAGGAAATCAATAATTAACCATTTATAGTGGATAATATTCTTTTCGATTAGAACTGCATGGTCAAAGAATCTGTGCAACTTTCATTAGAAGTATTTTGACCAAATCTCTCTTTTGTTGATGATACGAAACCATTAAAAGGATTAAAGCAAAATTAAATTTGCTTTACTAAACAAACAGTAGCATCACTCCGTGGCTTTTTCCTTACAAATATACAAAGCATATATATAACTAATTTTAGCAAAGTTTAATCCAATGAGACATATTAAACTTTATATTTAATAAAGATTGCATCGTATAAACAAAAAACCACATTTGTTATGTGTTTTACAACACTCGATTTTATCCTTCGTGATAGAATCGATATAGAGAAGAGGGTAGAAGCAGACTTATTCGCTTAACGAACAAAAAAAAATGCAATACACAAAATTAAAAACCAACCTGGCAATCGTTGATGACACGATATAGACTGTACGGATTGAATCATGTCCTTAAAAGTTTTATAGTACCACTCTATAAGTTGTGAGTCACGAGTCGCAAAGCCCCAAGATTTGATACAGTATCGAATTTCGTTTATCAATAGCTTTTGATAACAGAATTATAAGCAAAGTTGATGCAGAAAACTCGTAGGATGAAAAGCGACTCTATATGATAGAGAACAAGAACCCGAGAGGAAGTAGAGAGAAAGGTTGATTTATTTATTTTTGTGTGTTATGGGAGGAGGTTTAGCGCTAAAAACCTCTCTAAAACCCAACTTTCTCCCCAAGATTAGGGGTTAGAAAGTTAGTTGGAAACTAAGTCTCCAACCGATTAATTAATAAAACATGTTTAATTTATTTACTTTTAAAGACTTTTTCAAAAAATTATCTTTAATTTAATAAATAATCTCCATTTAATCTCATAAATAATTACTAATAAATAACAACTTTATTTAATTAGTAATTATTAAATTCTCTCCATATTTTCTTATTAAAAGAAAAATCTGGTCTTGTGCGTATGAATCAGACCTTCCACCCATAACTCCTACCATATGCCATACCAACATTTTCTAGGCACAATCGAGGTTAAAGGAATATAAGGTACTCTGATATTTATAATCCTACCAATGTGAGATGAACGAAAAATTTCCAACCTCGCTATAATTTCCAACAGCTATTTCGTGATATTTTGTAAAAAAAAGGTTTATTTGGTGGATTTTTGAGGAAAAAATGACTATTTTGTATAAAAACTAACTCACGTCTTTTTTTGCACATGTAGCTCATCACGAACGATAAATTTGAAAGTGTCCATCACAGAGTATTGGCACGAAAAGGAACACCCGCGAGGATATCAGTAGCAGCCTTCCTCCGGCCATTTCATGAGGGGATCGAGTCAATTGTTTACAGACCGATCAAAGAGTTAGTATCTGAAGAAAACCCTTGTGTGTACAAGGATACTAGTTTGGACGAATTCGTGAGACATCGAAAAAATGCTAAAGGATTAGATGGAACATCTGCCCTTACTCCTTTCAAGTTGAATCCATGAAGGTTTATAAGTATGTTTATTGCACTTGGCTTGTGAGTTCGATTTGAATTAAGTTATGGTATTTCGTGATTTCTATAATGTTGTATGTGTACTAAAAACGTTGTTCGTGATGTCAACTTTTAAGGTATGTGGTGATTTCTAATGTTATTTTTAAGTACTAGAAATCTTGTTTGTGTTTAATCGGGTGTATTATATCAACTTTATGGTATGTGGTGATTTTAATGTCGTTTATGAGTACTAGAAATCTTGTTTGTGTTTCGTCAAATGTGTAAACTTTATTGCAGGGAAGGGTTTAAACCAGAACTTGATTTTACGAAAACGTGAAAACGCTGATAATTTATTATAGTGAATCACATGTGACCTGTCCTTTGGCAGGACCTAGGTCGCGGGCCAAGTCTCCCCCCACACCAGCAACGTCTATTTCCACATATGATAAGGGTATCTTCGTGTTTTCATAAAATTAAGTTATTCTCGTTTGAACCTCCGGCTATATTGTATGTAGTAATTGTTCACCAGATGGTCATTTAACCCCATGATCATGTCTTTAATTTGTCCTAGCTGGTATAACAAAGTTTGAAGAGGGGTATATGCATCAATTGGGAATGAGCTACAGCCTACATGATATATGTATTTATATTATCTTATAACGCATTACGGAAAAATTCTTAAATTTCAAGACTATATCGATGAAGCATGCATTAAGTACAAATTAATAATGCATTAAGAGTTGTTTGAGAATTTTTGGTTGAAACACGTTCTTAAATCTTAATAGTTGAGTAACAAAATTAAAGGTAGAGTGGACTCTATGTCTATGCAAGAAATGTATAAAAAAAATGTCCAATGTTTTTGGTTTGTAAGCGCTTCAATCAGATGTATCTTGAAGTGCTATTTTATTTTTCTTTCTTTGTAACTTATAAGTATAACAATGTGAGTTAATTATCATATAACATTTAGGTAAAAAATAAAAATAACCCATGAATTATGAAGTAAAACATGTAAAATATTCAATCTTTAAATGTGATACATTAAACTACCTTCAATAAGTTCTCTAAAAATGAAGAAAATCAGGTTTAAGAGATTTTAACACATATTTTTGTTTAAAAGATTATTCAAACTTTTTCCAAAATGAAAGAATAATTGCATCATCCCTCTATATATAATAACTAGTGTTGGGTCCGCGCGTTGCACGGTGTGACGACCGGTAATAATTTTGTATTATATTATTTAAAACTCAAATGATATGTCCACAACCATGTTACTACTATTGAAAATAATATAATACAAATTAGTTGGTCAACATGCAAAGCAGGTCACATTGAAGAAAAATCAGGATAGCAAGCTATTATAATAAATATTTTCTAAAAATATAGAATTAATTTGAACTCTATAATTTGTTACCAATGCATTACTCATCTTAAGAGCATCCACGGTCATGAACCTCTTGAGGGTCCATGACTCAACCACATTAGTTTTTTCTTTCTTACACATTTTATAAACATTTCATTCTCAATCATGGACCGGTCCATAGTTTTCGTGAAGAAGCAATTCATCCTACGTGGCAAAAACTCTTCCCAGTCCCACTGGCAAACAAATTTAAGAACCGGTTCTTGAAGTTTGATAACCTCCCACTTCAGATGCTCTAGCCTCTAAGCTATTACATATAGAAACTTTTACCTCATAAAAATAGGATTACTATGAATTCTATAAGTTGTAAAAAATGCATCTTTCGGTTTAACATCTTCTAACCAACCTAGGGTAACCAAAACCAACGTCACATTTTAATAATTAAGATTACTTAATTCTTATGATTCCACATCATCCAATCCACGTATTTTATGCACACCATTTTATTCCCATATTTTAACTTTTCACCAATATGGATACTAAAACTCAACCACAATTCATCATTTGAGAATACTTAATCCTCATGGTGTCGCACTCAAAAGCTTGTGTTCTTCTTTAATATGAGCGTGTGTGTGCGCGTATAAATATGTGGGGTTAAGATCAAAAGAGAACTATGAAAATAAAAGAACGGAGTAACTCACTCAAACCGTTAGATTGAGATGATTCAATGTGGTTAAAATTGTTTATTGCTACATACAAACTGTCTATATGGTTCAAAAAATTATAATTTAACTAATGGATTATATATATAGGAGTAAATTATATATTCCGTCATTGTGGTTTAGAAATTGTTATTTTCGTCCATATAGTTTGTAATCTTTCTTATGATTAACAATTTATTGTTGTTTCGGTCAATGTGGTTTAAAATTCCTTGCCGTTTTGGTTCTTTGTACTTTCACCGATGGATGAAAGTAGCAATAAATTACAAATCATAGCGACAAAAATCTACATTATTAACAAACCATATGGACGAACACCGCCTCTATATATAACATTATGTCATCTACACCAATTAATTATTTGAGTGGATTTAACCTGTAATGAAGGACGACAAAATTCAACAAACTTTTATATTAGTAAGGAATGAATATAACTGATAATATAAAAATCGTAAAAAAAAAGAATGAAAAAATATACCTCAAAATTGTCATTGTTATTTAGCAACTTTATGAATTTCAAAACGAAACGAAGATTCATGTACAATTTGACAAAAATAAACTCATCAACTAAGCAATTCTAAGATATCAACATAGTTTCTTGTGTCATGTATATTGATTCATCACATCTTTCATCTTCTCTAATTATGTATCATCGATATATCATTATATATGTATGTGTGTATATATATATATATATGAATATTTATTACATTATCGTAAAAAAAAACATTATGTCATATACACTAATGCATGATCTGAGTGAATTTAACATGTAATAAAATTGACAATCTCGATGCGGTGTTATATGGGTAAGAAACGAATATAAATGACAAATAAGAAAATCGTACAAAGAAAAATACGAAAATCGTACAAAGAAAAATAATGAAAAAATATACCTCACAATTGTCATTACTATTTAACAATTTTATGAATTCCAAAGAATGAGATTCAATTGCGATTGGACTAAAAGAAAACTCATCAACTAAGCAATTCTAAGATATCAACATAGTTTCTTGTGTCATGTATATTGATTCATGACATTTTTCATCTTCTCTAATTGTGAATCATCGATATATCGTTATATATGTATGTGTATATATATATATATATGAATATATGAATATTTATTACATTATTGTAAAAAAAACATTATGTCATATACACTAATGCATGATTTGAGTGAATTTAACATGTAATAAAGATGACAAACTCGATGCGGTGTTATATGGGTAAGAAACGAATATAAATGACAAATAAGAAAATCGTAGAAAGAAAAATACGAAAATCGTAGAAAGAAAAATAATGAAAAATATACCTCACAATTGTCATTACTATTTAACAATTTTATGAATTTCAAAGAATGAGATTCAGTTGCGATTGGACTAAAAGAAAGCTCATGAACCATGCAATTCTAAGATGCCATCATAGTATTTTGTGTCCTATATATACACACATATATTGATTGATATTTAATAATAATAAATTTCCATTCATATATATTGATGATTCATTATTACAAAAGATGAAAGGTTTTAGGATTGATTATAGACTTAATTATTAAAAAAAATGCTTAATGTAACATTTCATTTTACTTCAAAAAAAAGTAACGTTTCATTTAAAATAAAATAGTTGATTCCGCAATTTTTTGTAAAAGTTTTGATTTATAAGCATTGTTACTCTACAAAAAAATGATTAAAGATTTTCATCGATTAAAAAAGTTTTGATTTATATATATATTTGTAATATTACAAAGAAAATAAAAATAATTAAATAAAAATAAATAGACATATTTAATAAAAGTTTTGATTTATAAACATTGTTACTTTACAAAAAAACTAAAAATAATTAAAGACTAAACTAAAAAATTGAAAGATAAATAAATAGACTTGCATAAAATTTAAGAAATAAAATATAAAAAACAAATATTTTAAAGTTAAAAATAAAAGTTTTAAATTAAATGAGTCATGATAATTAAAAAGTTTTGATTTATAAGCATTTGTCATATTACAAAGAAAATAAAAATAATTAAATAAAAATAAATAGACATATTTAATAAAAGTTTTGATTTATAAGCATTGTTACTTTACAAAAAAAAACTAAAATTAATAAATAAAAATTACTAAATATAAATAAATAGCCTTTCATAAAATTTAAGAAATAAAATATTAAAAAATTAAGATTTTAAAGTTTAAAGTTAAAATTATTTTGATTGTAAAAAATAAAAGTTTTAAATAAAATGATTGTTATAAAAATTAAATAATTAATAAGAATGAGGAAAATGAAAAGTTGGCTCATTAAATGAGTCATGATAATTAAAAAATAAATCAAAAATCTAATATTAAAGATAAATAGCAATAGATGTCTCAAATTAGTTCTCTCTTTCACATTTTCCTTTATATATATATATTGATTATTAGAAAACTTTTTGAGATATTAAATATGTAATTAATGTAATTTTTTTTAAGATCCTGATTTTCTATTTTAGGGAAATTTTGAAACATCTTTAATAAATTCTCTAAGATATAAAGTTAAAAATTTCAAAATCTTTAAAAAATATACAATCAACTCCAATATCTTCTTCATTCTAAAGATTAGGAAAGTCTTCAACAATCTATACTATATTATAAAACATTTGGTCAAAAACTCTTAAAAACAACATATTAAGCCATACGTAGTGTTGTTTAATGCTAATTACTTAAAAACTCTTAAAACTCTTTATTTTTTGGGCCAGAATCGTTCCTTTTTTAACTAAATCCCAACAGATGTGTTTAATCTTCTAATTAAGTTATTGATATTGAATTATTGATTATTTTCTATACTTTTATACACATATCTATTCCTAAATTATTTTGATTTTAATTATTGATTATCTTCTATACTTGTATACACATATCTATTCCTAAATTATTTTGGTTTTAATTGATACTGATTTTCTTTTCCCTTCCCTATAAATATAAATACATTGGTCGACCTCTCCATAATCCATCTACAGTACGGTCTACCTCTCCATAATCCATAATTTCATATTCAACGAATTCTGAGCTTCCCTCTGTTAATCTGTTATTATTCTGTTTTGCACACGCACAAGGCACAACACAAGACTCTTGATCGATTTCTGGGTATCTGTTTTGTTTGTTATTTTGCAAGGTAAGTTTTTTTGTTGTTGATGTTTTAAAATGAAACCTAAAATCGAGATGCATCTCGCTGTATTACGCGAGTACCCTTCTAGTTACTCCAAAATGGAGATGTTTTAGCTAATGTTTATACTTTAACAAGTTCTCTAAAACCTTTATTTTTGTGTGGCAATTTGAAACATTTTTCTCCAATAAGAAGGGAGGGAAGGAGGGAGAGATCGATCTAAAATTGGAGATTTTTAAAGAGAAATCTTTTAAATCATATTCCCACTAATGAGAAAATTAAAATTAACTAGAAGGATACTCGCACAATGCATCGAGATACATTTCGATTTTAATATTTATTTTGTTCTGTGTATCTATCAGTGTTATAATATGGTTTTAAGAAACAATAATATATATTTTTTTAAATTCTCTTTTTTATGTAATTTATTTAATTCCATTTTTGTTATAATTTAATTTAGATTCTGTTAGAAGTCAATGATTATCCTAATTATATTTAAGATTTCTATATTTAAAATGAGATGTTTATCTTATATTTGATTGTGTTTATCTGATGTTAGTTACACAAATTCGGAGTTTTAATAAATTGAGTTATGCACAGTTTACTTGTAATCAAGAATTTTAAGTAATATGCATAAATAAACAGTACTTGATGCATAAAAAGTGGTTTTTAAGAGTTTTTTGTCAAATGTTTTATAATATAGTATAGATATTAAATTACACTTTTGGTCCATGCGGTTGTATACTTACTTCAACTTTCGTCACGAGAAAACTTGCAACTCAGAAATCAAAATCCATGAGTTCTGTTTCTTTTTGGACAAAGATAGAGCAACCTCGGCCCTTGCAATTGGGGTTTGTCGCTCAAGCAAATGCGAGATACATGTTTTCGAGGGGTTTACAATAGTGAGGTACCTGAGAGGTAGGGAGTTTTTTCAACTAGATTTGAGAGGGGTAGGGAGTTTTTCCACTAGATCCGAGAGATGTGCGAAGTTCTGTCGGAGTTCACGTCAGAGAAGAGAACGACATTAAGCTGGAGTTCACGTCGGAGAAGGTGAGCAACGTTTTGTCATAGCTCACGTCGAAGAAGGAGAGCGATGCTAGAAAATGGTGAGGAGTCGTTGTGCCGTGAAATAGGGAAAGCCAGAAAAAGGTATACAGTGCCCATGGTCCCACCTCATTTCCGAATATGTATATGTATTAATATTAATATGATATATATATTCTTTATTTTTTAATGTAAAACGTAAAAATACCAAAAAGATAAAAATACCTCCTGAGTTAACGGACTTAATTAACAGAAGTTAGTCTCAGGGACCAAAACTTAAAAAAAAATGACAACCACATTGATCAAAACTGTAATAAGTAAGTATACAACCACAGGGACCCAAAGTGTAGTTTACTCTAAAATTACATTTAAGTATGTAAATATTAAAATAATTAAAATATAATCACATGTGATTTGTAGGAAAACACATTTAAAATGAATAAGATCATATGTATTTTAAAATGTAATGCATAATTAACACATCACATGAAATATATTTCAGGAGATAACTTACATTTTTTTTGGGAAAAACGTCAATTCATTATGGATATCACATATGATTTTTTTACGAAAATTGTAAATAAATCTTAAATAAACTACTTCAATAGAAATAAATATTTTAAATAAAAACCTAATTACACTTATTTTAAATGTTGTAAAAAAATAAAAAATTAATATAAATGAAAAATTAATCATTCTTAAATCACGAAAACTATAAAGGCTATGTTTGACAAAAAATAAGTTGGCTTATAAGCTAACTTATTGAAACGCTCTTTGAAGTAGTGTTTTGGGAGCTTATTGTCATTTTTTTCAATTATAACCCCCATTAATATTAATTATTAATTATTATTTTTGTTTTTCAATATGCCCTTTTGGTCATTTTACATTCTTTTGTCAAACATGATTTTTTTCATCAGTTAGTTTATCAGCTACCCGCTAGCTTATCAGTTAGTTTGCCAAACATACCCAAAAAATCATGAATAAATACCTTAGTTAAATGTATTGTAGAAATAATTGAATTTCCATATAAAATCTTGGATTTAATATGATATTATTTTATTTCTTGGATTTAATATAATTGTTGAGTATCTTATAATATGTACATTAAACAATTATAGCATCCCGTAGCCTCTTCATATACCTATATTTTTAATATATTTTCCATCTCTATATAACTCATTTGTATATATATGTTCAGATATATATATATATATATATATATATATGTGTGTGTGTGTGTATGTGTGTGTGTATGGGGGGGGGGGGGGTATCCCTTCTTACGCTTCTTATATTAACTCTCCTCCTCACCGGAACCCAACTTTATATAGGGGTGGGTTCAAATGAAAACTCAATTTTCATTGTGACTTTCACACATTTAAGTACATAGCTGACCTGTTTAACCATTAACAGGTTATCATGTTGACGTGGAAAATTATGTGGGCATACAACTAATCCCAGGACAACCACCCGCTTTGCGGGTAGGCTGGAGTCATCGCAAGGGGATTTTTATTTCTGTTTGTATTCGAACGTGGGACCTCCAGACACCTTTAACCTTTGGAGCCCAAGCTCAAACCAATCAGGCACCACCCTTGTGGTTAATTATTTTAAATTTATCACGGGAGTAGAACGATCAAATGAAGAAGAAACATAAGGATGATCTTGAGAGAGAGAGAGAGAGGAAGAAAACCATCTTTTCATCTGTTCTTGATTAGGGTTTTGACAAATTATTGTTGATTTGAGGTTTGGGTAGAACTTTCTGTTGATGTTCTTCATCTTCTTCATAGATTTTTAATTGTTTTGCAAATTTTTATAAAATATGAATTGATATTTATTTGTGCTAATATAAGTTGATTTGGTGTTCAAATACGACTTCTGGGTTTTAGTAGAAATATTTGTTGACGTTGTACATTTTTAACATAGATTTTTTGTTGTTTCTGCAAATTTTATGAAATATGAACCAATATTCATTTGGGTTAAATACTGATTGATGTTCTTCAGTTGAGAAAACATGAACAATTATATGTTGATATTCATGTTCTTGTGTATTTTATTTATTTGTTTGGAATGCAAGTAAAAATAAATTGAATTCTAATAAAAAATAACGATTTTTAAAACTAAAAGTCCGTATCATCCGCCACATCAGCAAATGATGCTTAGTTGTATGCCCACATCATTTGACATATCAACATGTTAACCGGTTAATGATTATCCTAGGTACCAAAACAGATGTTTTGAAAGTGCATTACTCAAAATAGAAATCGAGACAAAGTACGTTACATTTTCATGCAATTATCCAATAATAATAATAAAATGTAATCAAGAACTTGAGTTCTTAATCAAACACTTGAAAACATGTGACTGAACAAAAACTTGTATCACACAGTAAAGGTTATTACTAAAACCCTACAGGAACCTTAACAAGATTCTTCATGGTAGATGCTTTAAATCTCTATTTTTCTTTATTTTAAAAAATTTGTTCAAACATATTTTAGTTTTACATCTATCATGATAGATATGTAAGTAGGTATATATTTAGGTATTCCAAAAACTGAAAAATAAAGCTCCATTCCACCATTTCTCACAAATTAGTCATCAAAATTGACATGCCCCATATTGATAGATTCAATCTTGGCTTTACTTACTAGAAATTACCTTTTCTTTTAAGTTATTAGAGCATCTCTCACAACATCTTTAAAATGGAAAAAATAGAGATTTTAATTAATTTTTTGCTCTAATATCTCTAAAACTTTCTCCAAAATGGAGAAACTATGAAAAAGATTACAAAAATCTCCAAATTTGGAGACATCTTCAAAAATGATTACCATGTAAAAGAAACTATTTTTTATTATGTTCCACCAATAAGAAAATTGAAATTAAATGTTTAGAATATTTTATTAAAAATATAGAATACTTTAATAATATAATAATATAATGAATTTTGTAATCTCCAAATTGGAGATGCTGTTGGAGATGAATGTAATATTTTTTAGAGATATTTAGTTTTTATTCTCATTTTAGAGAAAATTATGGAGATGCTCTTGGAGAGCTCTTAGTAGGTTTGTACTGTCAATCACGATTAAACCACTATTTTTATTGAATAAGATACATCAAACACGCAGATATACACATGTATATATGTGCATATATATATATATAGGGGATGAATCATGCGAGAACATGATGTTTAAAGAAATAAATGAATGGTTTATAGTCACATATTTTGATAAATCAATTAATATTATATTGAATGACATTAAAGTAATTAACGGTGGTTGAAATCTACTTTCCACCAAAGGTAAAGTCTTTTAGGGTAAAATTGGTAGAAGCAAAAAATTATAATATAGTATATTAATGATTTAACAATAATATAATATATCAAAACTTATATTATATTATATTATTCACATAATTATATCAAAAATTATATTATATTATATTATATTATATCAAAAATAACATAATTGACATTGTTATCATGTATGAATAATATTTGTACAAAATCATATATGGTTTTATATTTACCTTTATACAAAATCACATATGATTTTACATTAACATTTGTACAAAATCATATATGATACTGAAATCATATATGATTTTATTGACATACTTGACATTGTAATCATGTTTGAATATCATTTGTACAAAATCATATATAATTTTACATTTACATTTTGTACAAAATCACATATGATTTTACATTAACATTCGTACAAAATCATATATGATACTAAAATCATATGTGATTTTGTTGATATAATTAACACTGTAATAAATTTTTTAAAGATATTACCTTCAATTTTTAAGGATATTTTTAAAAATAATAAACTTTTTTAATTTTTAAAGTTTTAAAAATAATAAACTTTTCTTTAAAGATATTTCAATTTTTAAAAATAATAAACTTTCAATTTTGTAAAATATATTGATTTTAGTTTCGTATATTTCTCTTGATCTTATATTTATTTAAAAATATTTCATATTTATCTAAATATATTTAATATTTAAATTATTTAGAATTAATCAAAATTGTACATTATACAATCTCATGGAACATGATGAATAATAACATTTCATAAAGTAACATTGGATCATAATACCCATAGAGTAAATAGATTAATATTAATTATTCTATTGATTTCTTAAATTATATATGTGGCTAGGAGGTCTTTTGTTTCTTTAAAACGAGGAAGTTCTCGTTTGAACCTCCCTCTATATATATATATATATATATATATATATATTACACAAATATCACACCTTTTGTAGTTAACTTATATATATTACACAAATATCACACCTTTTGTAGTTAACTAAACAATGCATTGACCCCAAAGAGGCAAACACATTTATTCGGACTTCTTTTTGGTCCCATTTCCGCTTACGGATATCAGCTAAACTGGCACATGATGTTTGTTGCGGTCAAGGAAAGTGAGGATGAGTTGATTCACATGGTCGGGGAATTGCTCGTGGACAAAATGAGAACCATGAGGCACGTATATCATTTCTAGGTTTGGCATATATTTCTTCATCCCATCACTCTTAACGTATTCCTTCATTATTTTCAACACATAATCTTCTTCACCCATGATCACTAGTGTTGGAGCTTCCGATTTATGATCACGGTCCACAGGTCCAACGTCTAGACCCATAGCCCTACAACAATTATAGTGAAAATGAAGAGTCATTTTGAAACCAAACTGAGCCGAGCCAGTATATCTTATTCGAAAATAGGGTTTTTAGGTTTAGGATTTGGGGGTGGGATTTGTGCATACTTGTTCCCTCATCCAATGGGCCAGTGGCGGACTTACTCCTTTAGCAAGGGGGAAGGGACCCAATCAAGATAAAAAAAAAATTATAATTTTAAGGGTTAAATTTTATTTTATTTTAACTTATTTCCCTCACTAAATTTTTGCAAGGGACCCATAACTCTAGCCGACCATCACCGACTTCAAAAGGGTCTCTTGAAATTAACCAAAAAAGCCTCTTGAAATCAATAAAAAAAACCCGAAAAAGTCATTCGAAATTGATAAAAACACTAAAAAAATCTTTTGAAATCAACCAAAAAACTTTAAAAATCCTTCGAAACGATGTAATTAGGCTAAAAACATGTCAGGCGATTTTCCAGGCTTTTAGTCTACCTTAAAGGTGACCGCCTGCACCAGGTAAAAATCCTGGATCCGCGACTGCAAGGGGCGGACTTGTATGGTTCCATCCTAGTGGAAAAAATTAAGAAAAATAGGTCATGGGAGGTGTTGAACCCATGACCCTTCTTTGCAAATGCAAGCATTCACCAACTATAACTTGCAATTATAAGAATAGACTACGCTGAGCCAAATCTTCTTTCATGTAAAACTTGCTTGATTTATATAGGAAAAATGGTGTGGTTTTATGAAACCATTTGCTATGGCTCGAATCCAAAGTCAATCCTATTTCCGATAAGGATGGTTGACAATTAAATTCGATTTTTCCCATTATTTTCATATCCGTAATAGTGTGAAAAGAAGGCACGCCCCAAGTTGTTCAATAATAGTTTCGGTGAGTTTCTCGACCCTTTGCCTTAATTTTAGTAGGTTCTATTTCTAGATGGCGGCAGGGAAGGGGATATAACTCACTAGTAGAGTGTCACGTTGCAATTTTTATTGAATGTCAAAAAGTATATTAAAATTTAGTAAACTTTCATAGCAATTTTACTTCATAACAGATACTATGAAGAGAAGAAGAAGAAGAAAAGTTGATGTTAAATCTTTTATAAATTCCACATCAATTATCAATCTCAAGTGTAATAGTTTTGACCTTAAAGTCAAACCATACCTATTTCTTTATCTAATATATGCAAAATTACCAAAGGGACTTTGGTCTAGCGGTATGTGAGCCCTTGGCCTTCTAGAAGGTCGGGGGTTCAAATCTCACCAAAGGTGAGGAGGGTGTGTGAGTTTTCTTATTTTATTTGCCGTATATAAATATTATATACTTCAAAATATATATATATATATAGATATATATGCAAAATTAAGTGACCAAGACGGATTAGCTATTAGAAACTTACCTATAGGGAACTTGGAGCGCTGTTCGAAATCCAGATCTCTCATACAAAGCCCCATAGGTTGCAAGATCCTCCTCCGTGAACCAAGAGGGTAGAGGAGTTGTCGGTTTGACCAAATCCATTATCTCCTGGTTTTCATTAGCTATCGGTATTTCACTTTTAGAAAACAAGATGTAAATGTTTTTCACCACTGTTTTAACATCAAGGCGGCCGAAATCAGCTTCAGCTCTTCCAGGTTCCTAACATAATTTGCAATAATAAATTCAAAAACTTGCTTAGGATAACCTAGAGAACCTGAGTTCAAATCCACTATTTATTACCCATGGCTGAACCGATAAGCAGTTGACCCCCTCTCAAATATGATTTTTTGGGTATTTCGAAATAAGTTTATGAAACATTTGTAATTGTTTTTGTGAAGGGTATCCCAGGCTATGCCTGGACTAATTATGACCGCAAGACATCAGCCCTGATAAACTCAGTGGCCACAATTGTTGTGTAAACCTGGATTCGAATCCTGGGCAGATGGGATATTCCACCACATCCCTCAGGGCCTCAACCAGTACGCCACAACCCTTGTGGTTGAAACATTTGTAATTAGTTCTAAGGAGGGGTGTAGGTGCCACAAACCAGCTCATCAAAAAGTTGGACAGCGGACAGCCTAAATTAGTTGAGTCTAGTAAGCTTATACGAACCACAGAACAAATTATACCTTTTAATTGGCTGTAATTTTTCTGGAAAAGGGGTTATTTTCTACTTATACCGTCGGTTTTAGCTTAATTTTACCAAAACTTACACTTACATAAGTTTATACAAGCCCAAATTTTGAGCCTATAATAGCCAACCCATGCTTGTGCTGGTTTTTCCAAGCTTTCTAAGCAAAAACTAAGAGGCCATTTACCAAACACTTACCCAGTAAGCACTTACCGGTAAAGTTTATCACTATCACTTGCTTACCTGGTAAGGTTTTAGTCCAGAAAAACGACATTGTATGCAACAATTTACCCGGTAAGCGCTGACCATGGCAAGAGTCATCGCCCTCACTTACCGGGTAAGACCCTTGGTCCTTGTCTTGCTCTTACCAGATAAGATTCTTGGTCCTTACTAAATTCATCCGGTAAAGTAATGTGACTTGATAAGTGCTTACCAGGGTAAGTGTTTGGTAAATGGTCCCTAAGCCGGGCAAATGGAGCTTTGAAAGAACAACTTGTTCAGATCTTAAACCCCCCCAGTATTTATTTGACAAATTGCTTGCAAATGCAACGTACTTTAGTATTATTCCTATTAAATGAAATGTATTTTCAAAAACCTTCTTTTTGGTACATCAGTTATGTGATATCTCAAGCATTTAGACAAACTCACGTTACACAAAATAAGAATCATAGTACGTTGCATCTTCCTACAATCTTAAACGTAAACCAAGTATCTAAATGTTTGAGATGTCACATATATACCAAAAATAAAGGTTTTGAAAGTAGGTTACACAAAATAAGAACATATTACATCACATTGCATTTTCATGCAATTTACCCTTTAATACATAGATGGTACCCATAGTTTCATAAAAGTTACTATAAAAGATAGATGAATGCTATTTACCTTCCATCTTTGGATGTAGAAGCCTTCTGGGAGACCAAAAGAATCCTTGTAAGCTCCTGGAGGCATAAATACCATGCCAAGTGATATAAGTCCAGCGACTTTCTCAGGATGTAGGAGGACGAATGAGAAAGCAACTATTGCTCCAAAATCTTTAGCAACCACAAATACCTAGTAATGTTTGAACGATTACAATCAACTAAGGGGTTGTTTGGCAATTGCTGAATGGTTTGGTGCAGAATGATTAAGAGGCTCTTATGATATAGTGCAAAATAAAATATAATTGTTTGGTAATTGTTCAAAATGAAATTAGGCCTCTGAATGGTTAAGGGAGGTCCAGGATACAAAATGATTCAGGGGGTTTTGGAACCATTAAGAGGCAGACTTATTTTTTGCCAAACAGGATTCACCTCTTAACGATTCAGAGGCTGCCTCTTAATGAAACAGTTAAGAGGTAAAGAAACAACCCCTAAGTTTAGTATCAAGCGGATTCTTTGAAAGATTTAACATAAACTTTCTAGTTTCTTGTTGTCCTTTTGAAACAATGAACAGAACATTACAATCAATTTCGCAAAAGTTCATCAACAACTCCGTGGGAGTTCGTAGACGGACCCAGAAATTTTTTGCAAACAAAGAAACAAATATAGGAAAAAAAAAAATCAAACGGTGGCACCAGTTAACTATAAGAAACAAATTGAGGGAAATGTTTTCATATGCTGGCACCATTTGACTAAGAAAATGATACTGTAAGTATTGCAAACCAACCCTACCAAAGAAAACGTGTTCTTGTTGTAGTTTCAATTGCACTCCTTGAGGTTTCTAAAATAATACGGTTGCACCTTTCACAACCTAATTATTTTTACCTTTAATTAAGAAATAATAAGGTGGCACGTGCCACTTATGGCACCATGATCCAGCTATTCAACCTTTTTCAAGAAATTAGTTGACTCTGAGATTGATCATATGATACTTGGATAATATTAATTTAGTTTTAAGTTAGAAGGATCAAGGCAACCATATGAAATTATAATATATATAAGTCATCATCATCAGATCCTACCTTGATTGGCCTGCCTTCCAAAAGGATTCACCATCTTAGTTTTGTACCATTACACCGTTAGTCTTCTAGTGAGGCAGAAACTAATTAATCTAATTTACCTTCTATGGTGGAAAATGTATAACACCTAACTACACATTGGAAATAACAATATATAGCTCATAACAACTGATCCCTGCTAATTGTGTCGGCCTGTATAACTATGGTTTGGGCCTGTCCTAAATCCTAATGGATACCAATATGATTTCTGAAATGTAGAACCGGTATGGCTAAGTTTGTTATGATTGATGATCACACACACAAAAAAATCGTATAAAATGAAAATCGAATAGGGTATTTATTTGGTTCGACGATTTTCCTACATCCACAGGGCGTTGTTAGGCTTATAATATATTTTGTGAAATTTGTAGCATGTCCATGGAAGGAAGACCATCTCGCAAAGGGACTAATGACATCATTAAAATTGTAAATTGACTTATACTGTGTAGTCCCTAAAAGTGATGCATCTGAGTTACATTCGACATTCCTTTATGTGGTGGCTATAATGTGAGGAATTTTTTTGGACCAACAATGAGAGGGAGCTACAGGCTAGTAAACGCGTGCTTGATGATTTTGATGTCATAGATGGGTCTACGGCATATTGCCTAACCCCCCCCCCCCTCTCCCCAAAAAAAAAAATAACCTTCAATCTTCCAGGATCTTGATTCGACTTATACAATGTCACTTATGGTGGCCTATACTGTTACAACAGTCAAAATCTGAAATAGCGGTCAAGACCGTGATTTGATATAATGGCAGTCTATATGATAATTAGAAATATATGTATGCATAACTTAAGATACTATATGTATTGAAGAAGAGTATATAGATTCAACTTCAGAACATCAAAGCTTAGAGCAAGGCTTTGGTTGATAAAAAAATGTTTGGGTGGTTTATAAATTAAAATTGAAAAAGGCTAAACACAACAACAAACTAAAAAAATATGAAAGAGATGAACCCGGTAACAATTGAAACAAAATGAAAGTCTTAACTGAGTGAACAATAGACAGCCCAGAAGCCTAGTTGAACTAAAAACCCATAAATTCTTTCACAGAAGACTATTGAAAGAAATTTGAATAGAACCTATCAACCGACTGATGAATGATGAACCCACTAACAATTATAAGAAAATAAGGACTACTCACAACTCTATGGAAAAGAGGGCCAGAGAAGTAAAACCAAGAAAATAGTCGAGTTCTTGAGTGAGCTAGAGTGCTGGACAAATAGCAGGCAAATAGAACTGCTTATCGGCATGCTCTTTATTTGATCTCTCTCCCTGTGATAGGATTCCCCAAAGGTTTGCAAGGAGTATAGACAGAGAGGGCAAGGTTATCCTCTGCATCAATTTGAAAATTTTATCCATGAAACTTTGAGTTGCAGACTGAATGGTTTAGCTAACCATAAATCCTCCCCCGGATCAACCTTTTTCTAATTTGAATGTCAGCATTTGTATATTTGATTAGGATATCTTGGAATCACCTCCAAGATGATTGGGCAATCGGCACAGTCAGAATTGAAATCAGAATACAATCATAATATGGACTCGAGGAGCAAGCACCTATTAAGGCTATGTTTGGCAAAACTAAGCTAGCGTATAAGCCGGCTTATAAGCTAGCTTAGTTTTAGTGTACACATCTGGCAAACCATAAGCTAGCTTATTGAAACACTACTTGGAGTAGCGTTTTGGGAGGTTATTGTAATTTTTTTCAATTATAACCCTCGTTAATATTAATTATTAATTATTTTTTTTTATTTTTCAATATGCCCTTTTGGTCCTTTTACATTCTTATTAGCTAGTTTTGCCAAACATAATTTTTTCATCAGTGAGCTTATCGGTCCTGTAGGAAGAGTTTAATGAAACATTTTTGAGCAGTTATAAGTATATAACGTACTAAAACATAATCATGTCAACTTTAGGGATCGAAAAATAGAATTCACCTGTGATTTCGAGCATCACTTGTGGATCAATTTTACAAATTTCTGGTTTTCTTCCGAGTCTAGGTTAATCTATAGCATTAGAACCGATAATTTTTTGCATATTTCTAGAAACACGAAGATAACAACTGAAATTAGGATTAAAAAAAATACCTTAGAAATGGCGAGAGAATCCAGAATAGAGACAACATCATTGACAAAATCAGCAAAGGATGCCTTCTCCGGTTCTTCAGGCGAATCGGACAGTCCGTATCCCCTGAAATCGGGTGCAATGGCTCTGAAACCGGCGTTTGCAACTGCAATCATCTGGTGGCGCCAAGTGTACCATATCTCCGGGAAGCCGTGAAGGAAAATCACCGCCGGCGATGACTCGGAGCCGATCTCAGCTACGTGGAGCTTTAGCCCGTCGACTTGGACATAGTTGTGTACAACTTTATCCATAATTAAGCAGGTGTTGTGTGTGTGTGTGTTGTGTGAATCGTATTTGTTTATTTATCATCGAGTAAATTACAAATTTCGTCCATGTGGTTTACATAAAGTTATACTAGGCGTTCTAAATTGAAATAATTATAGAAAACATCTATATGGTTTACATTTTCACACGGCTTAATATATTTACATGAACTTTATTAAATTTCTTATGTGAACTAGCTTAACTAGGAAGGTAATTTAGTCATTTTTATCTTATTTTTTTATTTTTATTAAAAAAACATGAAAAACCTTTTATTAGTGCAGTATGATTAAGTGGTCTGCATGATTTGGTACAAGATGATTAAGTGATTTGGTGCATGAATCATGATGATTAAGTGGTTTGATGCACGATGATTAAGTGGTCAGAAAAATTAAGAGACTCTTATGATATAGTGCAAAATGAAATATGGTTGTTTGTAAATTATTCAGAATGAAATTATGGCTCTAAATGCTTTAGGGAGGCCCAAGATAAAAAAAATCCTTTAAGAGGCTGACATTTTTTGCCAAACAAGATTCCCCTCTTAGCGATTCAGATGTTGCCTCTTAATGAAATTATGAAGAAGTAAACAAACAGCCCCAAGACATAAAAACACCAAACTTGTCTTCCTCTTTGCCTGCATAGGCTCGCCGGGCCCATCCCCTTTTGATCGACCTACATCTTAGCCACCATTAACGTTCTTTTCTTAGTCAAAGCCCGTTGTCCACCATTGTCATCCATTTCCTTCTATCTCCATCTCCAACGCCCTCCTAATTTAGGTGTTATCACCACACTAGAAGCCGTCCATAACCGTCATGCCACCACACCGGATCATATACGAAGCGCCATGTACATAACAACCATGTAGGGGTGAGGGCCACTTCATTGAGCCTAAGTTCGAGACCCATCACACCGGAAGTTGATTCGAAACCGACGTGACTCTAGGTACAAGATCCAGATCCATTGTGACCCCTACCCCTCCCGGCCTCCCCATTTGTATGCACAAAACCACCGAGACCATCTTTAGTCTCCACCGTTCCACCATCTCTGATATGTAATATTTTTCAAGAATAGATCCAGATCCCATTGGGTTTGCAATTTCGATTTTTTGAAGGTTTTTTAGAAGGATCGAATTACTATTTATTATATTCAGGGGGTTTGTTTGTTTGAAATTGATTATGGTTATTGCTTGTTTGATTAGATTTAGTGTTTTTGCTTTATATGGTTTTTGTCAAGGTTCCAAATGGCGGGAGGCATGGCATGGAGGCAAGGTCAAGCCTCAAGCCTAAGGAGTTACGGCGAGGCTACACACGTTTTTCAATGCGTGCCCTAAGGCGGCATATATACACACGCACACAGAGAAAGAGAGCGAGAGAGAGAGAGAGACTCACTCACCCTTGTATATGTTAACGTATTGAATAATGCTTTAGAACAAATTAAACTCGTATAAAGTAATAAAATTAAAAAAGAAAGAAGAACCATTTATAACAAATATATAGAGCTTATAGAAAATGATATCAAAGTGAAAAATTGGGATTAAATCTCTTGAATCTCTGCTCACTACTTTTTTCAATTTTCAAAAGACTTTGTGTTCGGCTTTTCATGTATGGGAATGTCGGTAAGCATTTACCTATTTAAGGTGTTAGTTTTTTAGTTTCATTTTTATGTTTATTTAAGTTCTACCTCTCGTACATAATTATCATTACGACGTTATATATTAAAGTAACCTCACACCTTATTAAATAACGTGTCGTAACGTGTCGTAACACGCCATAACGTGTTATGATGCAAGCCAAGCCTTAGAGTGGAGCCATAGAGGTTAACGCGGTGGCGACCCCAAGACTTGACGTCATACCTCTTCATAACGAGTTATTTAGAACATTGGTTTTTGTACACAACTTTCTAAATGGATGTATACAGATTTACATAAATTTACTGAAGCCGGGTACCCGGTACCGGAACCGGTTCCCATCGGTTCCGGTTCCGGATTTCTAGGAACCGCCGGGTCCGGTTCCGGTTCCATGGAAAATGGCTGGGTACCCGATTATACTCACCCCTAGCCTCATCCCCACAAGTCTTAACTAGTACGCCACAAGCCTTGTGGTTCCTTATAGGATATTTTAGATAGAGTTAACGACCAAAATCTAATGCGTTATAAATTGAAAACTATAAGTCTCTAATCCAAAACTATATCAAAAAGAGAGTACTTAACACGTTGTGATATTAAACCACAAGGATGACATTTATTTACTTTATTTAATTTGTAGAGGCGAGTTCAAATACAAAAACAATTTATTATACAAACTTACAAACCAAACATATTTTGATCTTTTTTCTAAATTCGTATTTTTAGGAATAATTTTTTATTTTTATAATAATTATTAATTTTATAAATATCTTATTTGGTTACCATATGAAACCGATTCCACATTTTTAGGATTAATTCATACTCGTAATCATTCCAAAAAAATCATAACAATTTAAAATTTTCATATTCATAATTCCAGAGCAATTCATATCCATTCATAATTCATATTTATAATCATTCATAATCTTTCATAACCTTGAACAAAAACCGTAACAATGAGCACAATTGTAATACATATTCATAACCATTCATACTCCATTCGTAACTTTTCAAAACCATGAACAAAAATCATAATTCATATTTATAATCACTCATACCCTTTCATAAATTTTCATAACAATAAACAAAAATCGTAACCATGAACAAAAAAATCATAACTGTTCTAAAAACCTGAAAATACATAAAAATCAAATATACTTACAAAAAAAATTAGAGCTGTTCTAAAAAAATCATAATTATTCTAAAAAATCATAACTAATCTCACTTGTTGATTCTATGGAGATGATCCAACGCCAAAATATAACAACTAAATGCCAAATGGCAGTAATATTAGGATCTTTAGGAAGTGAAATTAGTAGTGTTTGTGTGTGTATATATATATATATATATATATATATCTAGAGAGAGAAAGAGGAAGATTCAAATGAGAACTTTGCATTTTTAAAGGAACAAAGGGACACTTGTGGATCACATATGATGTGGGTCCCACATAATATTAAATCATTTATGATTTAATATTAAATCATAAATGATTTATATTATGTGGGACCCACATCATATGTGGTCCACAATTTGTTCTTTTGTTCCTTTAAGGAGGGTTGATTCTCATTTGATCACTCCCCTATATATATATATATATTAATATATATATATATATATATATAGAAAAGTTCAAATGTGAACCTATCTTTGATTGTGAACATGAGGACAGATCTCAGCCCTTGATCTGAGTCATATTCAAGCTGCTCTTTAAATGTGGCTTGAAGGGTAATTATGGCAAGTTTTATATTTTAAACAGATTCTCCTTTATTCTTTGCTTGTTATCGTTGATATCACTCCCGCTTTTTTCTTCCTTCTCTGTTTATCGTTTCCTTCTCTGTAAATCGAATTCTTCTCGGATTCATTGCTGTGAATAACTTCTCTGTTAATCGAATTTCTAATTCAATGGATTCTGTTTCTTCGTCGCGAGGTTCAATTGAAATTGGTCCAGTTGAAAATTCTACTCTCTTTGTTGATCAAACATGTGATTTGTTCTCTTATTGCGATTCGATTACGGATGATGATATTACAGATCGAGAATTTTGTTCTAATGATTCGGTCACAGATTTGGAAAAAACAGAGCATCAAAAATTTTGTTCTAATGTTGAAGATGCGTTAATCTGTAAGTATTTTATTAAACTAGTTTCTAAATCTGTCGAGTATTAGTTTATATTCAGTCTGAATATAAGCTACAAAAATACACACCACAAAATTCTTTAGTTTGAATATTAGTTTATATTCAGTCTGAATATAAGTTACAAAAATACACACCACAAAATTATTTAGTTTATATTCAGTCTGAATATAAGCTACAAAAATACACACCACACAATGATTTAGCTTATATTCAGTCTAAATATAAAGTAGTTGTTCATATTACACACTAATCTTTATATTCATCTGAATATAAGTATGCAGATCCCAAACTGTTTTATCTTACATTCAGACTGAATATAAGCTACAAGCATACACTCCACAAAATGCTTTAGCTTATATTCAGACTGAATATAAACATAACTTTTTCATATTAAACATTAATGTTTATATTTTGAAATTGTAGGTTATATTCAGACTGAATACAAGCTACAATTACCCAATAACCAAATTATAGTTTGTATATTCACTATGAATATGAGCACTACCACTGTTAGTATTCATATTCAGACTGAATATAAGCACTAACAGTGGTAGTGCTCATATTCAGTCTGAATATACAAAGTACATTATAAGCAAATTGTATATCATATTCAGACTGAATATGAGCACTACCACTGTTTGTGCTCATATTTAGTCTGAATACAAGCTACAATTGCAAAATAACAAAGTAGTAGTTTGTATATTCAGACTGAATATGAACACTAACAGTGTAAACTTATATTCAGACTGAATATATGTAACATCAGGTTACACTAAGTTCGTTTACTATAAACCCAAAACACATTTCAAAATATAATCTTCAAAACAGATACGGGATATAAATTCTAGATTTTCACCAAAAAGTTAAGTTCGGTTCAACCGAGTAACAAGAACATGTCAACCTAAAAGTTCAACAAAACTTACGATTAACGATTACAATACTAATAGTCGGGACAAAATATATAACTAACCGACTACAATACTACATAAATACAACCCATGACGAAATATTAACATAACAAGTACCAAAATGTCGTCTGGGATCTTGAAACCTTCTACTGAATCTACACCACTTTATCTTTACCTTTCCCCATTACCATTCTTCCTGAAAAAAAAATGTATTCTAATGGAATAAGCGACAATGCTTAGTGAGAATATATCGAAGCGTATAAATATGATGTAAAAATACATATATTAACTGAAACAAAACAAAAGTAGTAGTTTAACTAAAAACCGAACGATCAACATATCATGCCAACATCAATTAAAGCATAACAAACATATCAAAACAGAAATAACCTTATCACGAATAAGGTATACGTGTGCACCACACCCTCTCTTCGTCTACAGTGCCCGTGCAAAATACTCACACCCGGCTCCTTACCAATCGGGATACATGAGTACGAAAAAGTCAATATGCCACACCCAACCACCCTCTCCTTGGGATACGTGGTCATACTCTATTCTACAACATATCACCCGAAGTGATACCCGTAGATCATGGTTTACCAAAAGGCCAAAGAAAACAGTCTCGGATCCGGACTCAACTGATAACACGAAATGAACAACGAATACCAATACCTGGCTAGAGGACTCAACATACTCAGTAAAATATGAAAATTAAACTAATTTATAGTAAGAAAGCATATACATATATTACACATAAGTGTACGTTCGATATAAACTCACAGTGCTTCAATATAAACAACCGAACGCGGTAATATCCAATTCCAACCAACAATAGGATTAAATCTTCACAAGCTCCAAATATCCTTAATATAACCCCTGGAGTAAACATTTCAAATATCATTATCAAACTATAAACCAATCTCAAGTTATACACTTTTAAACTTTGACTATCCTACTTTCAATTTCTCTTGCACAACTCTCTGTTCAGCCCCTGTTTTACCTCAATTAAACTCAAAATTAGACATTGACTTCTGAATATGAAATAAAGTATAATAGCATATCTTTCTAATGCAACTGACCTCATATTTTTGTGATTTTTCTGTGATTTATTATGTAATTTACAACACAACAGCTCAAAGCTGTCAAAACTCAGCTTAACAGCACAGTACATGTTGCTGTTTTTACCCATCTTAACTTCAAATTCACATTTTCAAGTCTGAAGATGAATTGTAGTTCATTTTGTTATCTTTCCAAGGACAGTGATCTCATAAGCATACGATTTTTCTTCAATTTTCTATGATTTTTCAAAAACAGGGCTGCAATAATACACTTCCATGATCAATTCACCCATATCATCCATTATAGTGACCTATTGTCTTGCATTTCAACTCTTATATTACATACTCATCATAAAATCTCAGAAATTCTATTATTATTAGCATATAAACATGATTTCCCACATTAATCATCACTAACATTACTTAATCTCATGACTTTCTTGCTAATACAAACAATTATTCCAAGTTTCTTCAAAATAACAAGATATTAACCAACATATAGCCTTAATCTTACAAAATTTCCATTAATCTCAAACATGCAACCCTAACATCCTTAATTAACACTAATTATCAAGATTAAACTTGAAATTAGAAGCATACCTTTGATAAATAACACATAATCTTCAAGAATCTAACATTTTTTTCTTCAAAATCATCAAGATTTGGATGATTTGAGCTTAACTATGTGAAAATCGCACCTTCACTGTGTGTAATGGTTCTAGGACTGATTTGGGGAGAAAATAGGGTAATTTTCGTCAATTTTACCCATTAAACCGAGTTGGGTCGGGTTTGACCCGGTTTTGACCCATTTGACCATTAAACACTAAAAATATCATAACTTTTTGCTCGGACCTCCGTTTTCGATGAGGTTTTCGCCTACGCATTCGTAATAAGATAACCTATAACTTCCAATAAAAATGTTCCGGCAAAGATCTCCCAATAAAAGCAGTTTTACACATTTGTAAGTGTTATGCTTTCCTTTGTAATTTGTCGTTCGTGATTTTGAGCTCGAAATCCTGTAAAAATTTTCCGACACCTACAACAACTCCTAATAGGTTTAAAACTTAGTTCCAAAGCTTAAAATCCCATCATACACCTACTATTTGAGTTTTGCGCGCGTAGATTACCGAAATAGCAACGTATTCTGTTCAGTTTGCATAAAATGCAATCTACACGACTTTTTCGATCTCCGTCAATTCTAACACTTCACATTAACTTATTCAAAGGTGTTCCAACTTTTACATCACCATTTAGATCATCCGTTCAAGTTTTGGGTAGATTTTTCCCATTTAGGCATTCTAGTTACCTACCCAATTTCCATTTAGGCCATGTACTTTGTAATTTGAACCTTTACATCACCTAATCGTCTTAATTCTGAGGTGTTGGTAATAGTCACTTGTCACAAGAATCATCCTACCTATAGGCCCTCTTATATACTCTATTACTCACACTTAGCAAAATGTAACATGTCATTTTACTCAAACACTATATTTAAGAAAGTTTAGAAAGTTGGATGTTACAAATACCTCCTCCTTTTGAAGATTTCGTCCCCGAAATCATAGTTGCGAGAATAGAGAAGGGTACTTGGACATAATTTCATCTTTCCGCTCCCACGTCAAATTTGGACCACGATGATGCTTCCATTTAACTAAAACCAAATCAACTTCTTTGTTGCGAAGAGTCACCGTACGTTCATTTAAAATTGCTTCAGGCTCCTCGATATAACGCAATTTCTCGTCCACTTTCACTTCAGACAAAGGAACAACTTCTTCGTGTTTACCTAAACATTTCCTAAGATACCCAACATGGAATACATCATGTATACCCGTCAACTCTTCAGGTAATTCCAATCTGTAAGCCTGTTTTCCAACTCGCTCTAAAATCTTAAAGGGCCCAATGAAACGAGGGCTAAGTTTCCCTTGTTTTCTAAATCGTAGAACACCACGCCAAGGAGAAACTTTTAACATCACAAGATCACCGACCAAGAACTCGATCGGCCTTCTACGACGATCTGCGTAAGACTTTTGTCTATCTTGGGCCGCTTTCATTCTTTCTCTAATCACTTGAATCTTATCATTTGTAATCTGCACAAGTTCGGGCCCCGCCAACACTTTCTCTCCAGTTTCCCTCCAACAGAGAGGCGTACGACACTTACGTCCGTACAAAGCCTCGAAAGGAGCCATACCTATTGTCGAGTGATAGCTGTTATTATAAGAGAACTCGATTAAGGGCAAATGAGCATCCCAACTACCACTGAATTCCAAAACACACGCTCGTAACATATCCTCAAGTGTTTGAATGGTACGCTCAGATTGACCATCGGTTTGAGGATGATAAGCCGTACTAAACGCATGTCGTGTACCTAGTTCACGCCGAAAACTAGTCCGTAAATTAGAAGTAAATCGAGAGTCACGATCGCAGACAACTTTCATAGGAACTCCATGTCGAGCAACAACTTCATCTATATACAACTGAGCCCACCGATCCATGGAGTACGATTCCCGAACAGGAAGGAATAACGCTGATTTAGTCAACCTATCAACGATAACCCATATACTATCATGTTGTCGAGAAGTCTTTGGCAGTTTGGTGACCAAATCCATAGTTAACTCCTCCCATTTCCACATGGGGACCTCAAGAGGGCCGAAGGCTCCCATACGGCTTCGGTGCTCGCTTTCACTTTCAAACATGTGATGCATCTTTCAACGTAACTCCCGATATCCGTTTTCATCCCCGGCCACCAATAATCCGTGCGTAAATCATGGTACATCTTAGTACTTCCCGGTGAATGGATAATCTTGATTTATGAGCCTCTGCTAGAATCACTTCTCGCAAACCACCAAGTCTAGGGACCCATATTCGAGTCTTAAAGACTTTCAGTCCACGACTGTCCTCAGATAAGGAATCAACGTAGCTTACCATTCGTTCTGACTTAATATGCTCAGACTTCAAAGCCTCAAGTTGCCACTTCTGCAGATCATCAAATAAAGTCAACTTTCCCATCATATGAGTGATAACATAGCACAAAGATCCAAAGATATGTTTTCCGACTTAACGCATCCGCCACTACATTGGCTTTACCCGGATGATAGAGTATCTCACAATCATAGTCTTTAATGAGCTCCATAAAGCACGTTGTTGTCGCATATTAAGAGTCCGTTGGTCGAACAAGTACTTCAAACTCTTATGATCGGTGTAAAGTTTGCATTTCGTGCCATAAAGATAATGTCGCCACAACTTTAGAGCGAAGACCACGGCCCGCCAACTCAAGATCATGAGTGGGGTAATTCTTTTCGTATTCCTTCAATTGACGCGAGGCATAAGCGATAACATTTCCTTTCTGCATCAATACACAACCGAGTCCTAATCGCGAGGCATCACCATAGACTACAAAATCTTCACTGCCTTCAGGTAAGGCAAGAACTGGTGCGCGTGTCAAACAGTCTTTCAAAGTCTGAAAGGCCTTTTCTTGGTCTTCGGTCCACGCAAATTTTGCATCTTTGCGGGTAAGAGAAGTGAGAGGTACGGCAATTTTAGAGAAATCCGAATGAAACGTCGGTAATAGCCCGCTAGGCCGAGAAAACTCCGAATCTCGAAGCATTCTTGGGTTGTTCCCATTTATGCACTGCTTCAATCTTAACAGGATCCACGGAGATACCGTCACCAGACACAGTATGTCCCAAGAATTGTACCTATACGATAGCCATTTACATTTAGCCAAGTTCATATATGTATTCGTGTTATGGACGCTAAACATTTAAATGTTTACCTGACGTAGCCAAAATTCACATTTTGAAAATTTAGCATAGAGTCGTTCTTTTCTCAACAACTCCAACATTTGTCGAAGATGTGTTGCGTGGTCGGTCTCAGACTTCGAGTACACAAGAATGTCATCAATGAATACAATGACAGACTTATCAAGCATCGGACGACACACTCGATTCATTAAGTCCATAAACGCAGCTGGGGCGTTTGTGAGACCGAAAGGCATCACCAGAAACTCATAATGCCCATATCTCGTACGGAAGGCTGTCTTAGGTACATCCTCCTCTCTTACCTTTAGCTGGTGATAGCCTGATCTGAGATCAATCTTGGAGAAGAAACTTGCACCTTGAAGCTGATCAAACAAGTCATCAATACGGGGTAACGGATACTTATTTTTAATTGTTACCTTATTCAAATTTCCTCGATAATCGATGCACATCCGGAAAGATCCGTCTTTCTTCTTGACAAACAGTACCGGAGCACCCCAAGGTGAAGTACTCGGTCGTATGAAGCCTTTATCCAATAGATCTTGTAGTTGATCCATCATTTCTTTCATCTCTGGAGGTGCGAGACGATAAGGAGTCTTCGCTATTGGTGCTGCACCTGGTATCAAATCGATTCTAAACTCCACTTGCCTATCTAGTGGCAATCCAGGCAAGTCTTCAGGAAATACATCTGGGTATTCACGTACTATTGGTACATCGTCCACAGACTTCATCTTCATCTCTTTTGTCGAATCTAGGACATATGCTAAGAAAGACGAGTATCCTTTAGTTAGATAACGTCGAGCCTTGAGTACAGAGATTACCTTATGGTCGATCACTCGTCGTTCACCGTAGACATATAAGAATTCTTCATTTTTCATGGGGATCTGTATCATTCGCCGCGAGCAAATGATATCCGCTCGGTTCTTTGTCAACCAATCCATACCAATTACCACGTCAAAGTTATGAATATCCATTGGAATCAAATCGACTGTGAACTCATGGTCATATAAGTCTAATTTACAGTCTTTGTAAATTTTATCAGCTACAAGTGTTACTCCGTTCGCAGTGTCGACAGAGAAAGGTTTTTCAAGCATAATTGGCATAGAATCGAGGTACCGAGTGTAAATAAGTGACACAAAAGAATTCGTGGCTCCAGAGTCAAATAATATACGTGCAGGTCTATCATTGAGAAGAAAAATACCAGTTACGACATCCGGTTCCTTCAATGCCTCCTCCGCTGTGATTTGGAAAGCTTTGGCTCGTGCCTTGGGAACCTCCTCCTTTTGGGCTGAAGTACCCACTCTCGTTGGTTGATGTACCGATGCTTTGCTTTCATCCCTTTTTATACGAGGACAATCTTTGAGACGATGCCCTAACACTCCGCAAGAAAAACACGCATGATCTCTCTGGGGGCAATTCATCCTAACATGACCCGCTTCACCGCAACAAAAGCATTTAATGGCAGATCGGTCTGTATCACACCGACCTTGGTGTGTCTTTCCGCACCTCCGACAATCTCTTGGTGTGCTCGACTACAATATATATCATTAGTTAGTTACATCTTATATCACAATATTCACTTATTTACATTTATACCTGTAGGCTAAATGCCTGTGATGATGCGCGTGGGATATTCTGAGATTGAATTCTCCGTTGGTTGGAGAATCGAGAGAACCGCTGTGTTGGGGTAGACATCATCCTTTCACTTCGCAAACGTTTTGAAACCGGTTCATTATCATCGGGAATGGACAATTCATGCTCACAACGCCGAGCATATTCAACAACCTTGCTATAACTGGAAACATCACGGCTTACTATAAAACTTCGGATCTCCTTCCGTAGTCCTCCAATGAAGTGTTCAATCTTATCCTGTTCGGTAGTCAGAAATCGTTGTGCGAATCGTGCCTTCTTGTTGAATTCAGTTTCATAATCAAGTATAGTCATCTTACCTTGCTTCAGATCCAAGAACTCCTTTTCAAGTCGCCTTTGTAAGTCGACAGGACAATATTGTTCAAAAAATTTCCCCCGAAAGTCATCCCACGTCAAACTGTTACGTGTCGTCGCAGCTAAGGTTTCATACGTGGCATCCCACCATATAAGGGCTCTTTCTACGAGCATCCCGGAGGCATATTTTACTTTATCCTTATCTAGTACCTCAGTAATTCGGAACACCTTTTCGGTGTTCTGGATCCATTGCATCGCCAATACAGGATTTGATTGCCCTGCATACTCTGTTGCACCACTGCTTCTGAAAGTTTTAAATGAAACCCGGTCGGTCTTAGGTTTCGGTGCATCTTTGTCTTGGTTCAGATTCTTACTATGATTGTTGGATTCGGGGGGATTGTTTTGATTACGTTCTTCCTCAAAGCGTCGCTCCATTTCTTGACGTTGTCGTTCTAGAGCTGTAGTCAATCGATCATCCAAAAGTTTCAATAGTCGTTCTGTACGAGGGGACAAAGCAGGATTTTCATTGTTCCCAGCACCTCCTGAAGCATTTATATTCACTGTGGGGTTACTTTCCCCAACATGTTGCGTTTGACTTTGCTCATCATGCTCCGACATTTTTCTGAAAGTTACAACACAAATATATTAAATACAATCCTACCCTTCATCCCAACCCAACTTAGGTCTCTCCTATTGGTCCATATCCCGTATAAATCATCACTTAGTTACTATACGATCTCAATGCCTAGGTTTAGGTCTAGATACCATTTCTGATATCTAGATCGCTTAAACCGCTGCTCTGATACCATAATTGTAACATCAGGTTACACTAAGTTCGTTTACTATAAACCCAAAACACATTTCAAAATATAATCTTCAAAACAGATACGGGATATAAATTCTAGATTTTCACCAAAAAGTTAAGTTCGGTTCAACCGAGTAACAAGAACATGTCAACCTAAAAGTTCAACAAAACTTACGATTAACGATTACAATACTAATAGTCGGGACAAAATATATAACTAACCGACTACAATACTACATAAATACAACCCATGACGAAATATTAACATAACAAGTACCAAAATGTCGTCTGGGATCTTGAAACCTTCTACTGAATCTACACCACTTTATCTTTACCTTTCCCCATTACCATTCTTCCTGAAAAAAAATGTATTCTAATGGAATAAGCGACAATGCTTAGTGAGAATATATCGAAGCGTATAAATATGATGTAAAAATACATATATTAACTGAAACAAAACAAAAGTAGTAGTTTAACTAAAAACCGAACGATCAACATATCATGCCAACATCAATTAAAGCATAACAAACATATCAAAACAGAAATAACCTTATCACGAATAAGGTATACGTGTGCACCACACCCTCTCTTCGTCTACAGGGCCCGTGCAAAATACTCACACCCGGCTCCTTACCAATCGGGATACATGAGTACGAAAAAGTCAATATGCCACACCCAACCACCCTCTCCTTGGGATACGTGGTCATACTCTATTCTACAACATATCACCCGAAGTGATACCCGTAGATCATGGTTTACCAAAAGGCCAAAGAAAACAAGCCTCGGATCCGGACTCAACCGATAACACGAAATGAACAACGAATACCAATACCGGCTAGAGGACTCAACATACTCAGTAAAATATGAAAATTAAACTAATTTATAGTAAGAAAGCATATACATATATTACACATAAGTGTACGTTCGATATAAACTCACAGTGCTTCAATATAAACAACCGAACGCGGTAATATCCAATTCCAACCAACAATAGGATTAAATCTTCACAAGCTCCAAATATCCTTAATATAACCCCTGGAGTAAACATTTCAAATATCATTATCAAACTATAAACCAATCTCAAGTTATACACTTTTAAACTTTGACTATCCTACTTTCAATTTCTCTTGCACAACTCTCTGTTCAGCCCCTGTTTTACCTCAATTAAACTCAAAATTAGACATTGACTTCTGAATATGAAATAAAGTATAATAGCATATCTTTCTAATGCAACTGACCTCATATTTTTGTGATTTTTCTGTGATTTATTATGTAATTTACAACACAACAGCTCAAAGCTGTCAAAACTCAGCTTAACAGCACAGTACATGTTGCTGTTTTTACCCATCTTAACTTCAAATTCACATTTTCAAGTCTGAAGATGAATTGTAGTTCATTTTGTTATCTTTCCAAGGACAGTGATCTCATAAGCATACGATTTTTCTTCAATTTTCTATGATTTTTCAAAAACAGGGCTGCAATAATACACTTCCATGATCAATTCACCCATATCATCCATTATAGTGACCTATTGTCTTGCATTTCAACTCTTATATTACATACTCATCATAAAATCTCAGAAATTCTATTATTATTAGCATATAAACATGATTTCCCACATTAATCATCACTAACATTACTTAATCTCATGACTTTCTTGCTAATACAAACAATTATTCCAAGTTTCTTCAAAATAACAAGATATTAACCAACATATAGCCTTAATCTTACAAAATTTCCATTAATCTCAAACATGCAACCCTAACATCCTTAATTAACACTAATTATCAAGATTAAACTTGAAATTAGAAGCATACCTTTGATAAATAACACATAATCTTCAAGAATCTAACATTTTTTTCTTCAAAATCATCAAGATTTGGATGATTTGAGCTTAACTATGTGAAAATCGCACCTTCACTGTGTGTAATGGTTCTAGGACTGATTTGGGGAGAAAATAGGGTAATTTTCGTCAATTTTACCCATTAAACCGAGTTGGGTCGGGTTTGACCCGGTTTTGACCCATTTGACCATTAAACACTAAAAATATCATAACTTTTTGCTCGGACCTCCGTTTTCGATGAGGTTTTCGCCTACGCATTCGTAATAAGATAACCTATAACTTCCAATAAAAATGTTCCGGCAAAGATCTCCCAATAAAAGCAGTTTTACACATTTGTAAGTGTTATGCTTTCCTTTGTAATTTGTCGTTCGTGATTTTGAGCTCGAAATCCTGTAAAAATTTTCCGACACCTACAACAACTCCTAATAGGTTTAAAACTTAGTTCCAAAGCTTAAAATCCCATCATACACCTACCATTTGAGTTTTGCGCGCGTAGATTACCGAAATAGCAACGTATTCTGTTCAGTTTGCATAAAATGCAATCTACACGACTTTTTCGATCTCCGTCAATTCTAACACTTCACATTAACTTATTCAAAGGTGTTCCAACTTTTACATCACCATTTAGATCATCCGTTCAAGTTTTGGGTAGATTTTTCCCATTTAGGCATTCTAGTTACCTACCCAATTTCCATTTAGGCCATGTACTTTGTAATTTGAACCTTTACATCACCTAATCATCTTAATTCTGAGGTGTTGGTAATAGTCACTTGTCACAAGAATCATCCTACCTATAGGCCCTCTTATATACTCTATTACTCACACTTAGCAAAATGTAACATGTCATTTTACTCAAACACTATATTTAAGAAAGTTTAGAAAGTTGGATGTTACAATATATACATAACCTTTTCATATTAAACATTAATGTTTATATTCAGTATGAATATAAATATGCAGACCTCAAATTGTTTTAGTTTATATTCAGACTGAATGTAAACTTAACCTTTTCATATTACACATTAATGTTTATATTCAGTCTGAATATAAGCTACAATCATACCTACCACACAATGATTTAGCTTATATTCAGTCTGAATATAAAGTAGTTGTTTATATTCAGTCTGAATATTGTATTTGTTTTAATAATACCCTGTTTTCACTATTTTTTGTAGATGAATTTTATAGTGGAGGTGAAGATCGTCATTCATGTATTAGTATTGATGGTGATGATGGATTGAAATATTGGATTCCTGTTGTAGATGATAATTTGAAACCTGTTGTTGGAATAGTGTTTGGTACATTGGATGAAGGTATAAAAATGTATGAAAACTATGCTTCTAAGTTAGGATTTGATAAAAGACTAAGTACTGTTAAAATAGATGCAAATTTGGTAATTACTTTAAGGTATTTAGTATGCAATAGAGAGGGTTTTCCTGATTCTGTGAAATTCAACAGTTTCGATGGATCTGATAAGCAAGTGAGAACTACCAATATAATCAGAACCGGTTGTAAAGCAAATGTTAAGTTCAAGATTGCTGATGTTTCTAATAGGTATTATATTTTATATGATTTTGAAGAGAAACACAACCATTGTTTATTTGATGAAGATTCAAGGCATTTGTTGAAGAGTAGTAGGAAGCTAGACTATTCTCAACAAAGGTGGATCATGAAAATGTCGAATGCTAATATTGGGGCTATAGAAGCCCACAATATTCTATGTCAGCTTAAGGGTGGTTATGAAATGGTAGGTGGTTCCAAGGTAGAGTATAAGAACTTTCAAAGGGATCGTAATTGTTTTATTGGAGATAGTGACGCAAACTTTTTTGTTAGGAAGATCAATGATAGGAAGATGTATGTTCCAAACTATTCATTCGAGTATAAATGCAACAAAGGGATGTTGAATTATGCTTTTTGGGCTGATGAGATAGCTAAAGTCAATTTTGAGCTGTTTGGTGACATTGTCTCATTTGATGCAACCTTCCGAACAAATAAGTATGTATTTGTTCTATTTTGTTTTATAGTTTTTCATTCTTGTTGTTGTTATTAATAGTTTCTATTTATGATATGTTATTTAGGTACTGTATGGTGTTTGTTCCATTCACCGCAATTGACAACCACAAGAACTGTGTGACTCTTGGTGCGGCCATTCTTGATTCAGAGGACATTCCTTCCTATATATGGTTGCTGCAATCATTCTTGAAAACATTTGGAAGGCAACCGAAGTTGGTTGTTACTGATCAATGTCCTGCTATCAAGCAAGCTGTTGCTGAGGTTTTTACAGAGTCAAGGCACAGGTTTTGTATGTGGCATATTAGCACAAAACTGCCTGCAAAGGTATTTGAATTTTTTATATTATTATTCATTTTGAGTAATAATATATTCACTATGTGAGGTTATTTTTTTTTTACTATTTTATTATTCACTTTGAATATAGCAAGTAATTTTTCATTCTGAATATAAGCTACAATTTGTTGTTTACTTAATTGTAGCTTATATTCAGTCTGAATATAAGCTAAAACAATTTGGTGTTTGCTTACGTGTAGCTTATATTCAGACTGAATATAAACTAAAACATTTTGGTGTTTGCTTACTTGTAGCTTATATTCAGTCTGAATATAAACATTGTTATGTATTATTACATTGTTATGTAATATTACATTCTTATGTTTATATTCTTTCTGAATATAAGCTGAAACATTTTTTCTTTTTGTATTCTTGTAGTATATATTTGTTTATTGACATTCATTTTGTATGCAGGTTACTTCAAACGTGATTAGAAATTCTGGTTTCAAGAAACGTTTCCATGCAATTATATGGGATGAACAAATTGATGCTAAAGAATTCGAAGAGAGATGGACTACTCTAATGACAGATTTTGGTCTTATTGGGCATAAATGGTTATCTTATATGTTTAAAAATAGGCGCAGATGGATCCCATCTTTTTATAGGGAAATTCCAATGGCTTGTTTAATGAGAACAACATCAAGATCTGAAAGTGAGAATTCATTTTTTTCACTATTTTTTCATCATGGTGCAAATCTTATGAAGTTTATGGATTCATTTGATTCCGCTATGGACAAACAACGCAACAATCATCGGCTGCTAAACCATCAGACAAAAACAATAGTACCAAGGCTGAGCATACCACTTCCAATTGAAGTTCATGCTTCTAAGATCTATACGCGTTCTATCTTTAGGGATGTTCAAAATGAGATAAAGCAGTCAGTTTGGTCGTGCTTTCAATCATCTATGAGCTTAGAGGATGGTTGTGCTGTTATTGTTGTTGTTGAAAAGAAAAAGGTGCAAACTAAAGAGAAGGATTCTGAATGCAGCACCAATCTAGGGTTTTTTATGATACATTCTGAGCACAAGGTACATCTTATTTAGAACCAAATATACTTTTAAATATTCTAGCTTATATTCAGACTGAATATAAGCTACAAGTATGTAATTTCCAAATATGTTAGATTATATTCATACTGAATATAGTCTACAGGTATATAAACAACTGATTGTAGAGTATATTCAGACTGAATATAAGCTACTAGTATTCAAACTGAATATAAGCTTATATTCAGACTGAATATACTCTAAAATCATTCATACAGTGAATTGTAGCTTTATATTCAGACTGAATATAACCTACAAGTTCATTGAAATTCCATAATTGTAGAATATATTCAGACTGAATATAAGATACAAATTATCATTCATTGTGAATAATGAATATTTTTTAAATTGATTTCAGGTTGTGCATAATAAGTCCACTGGATCATATGATTGTAGCTGCTTATTTTTTTTTATCATTTTGGTATTTTGTGTCGTCATATATTTTGTGTTATGAAAAATTTTGGCGTTGAAGAAATACCTCGGCAGTATATTGTGAAGCGGTGGACAAAAGCTCTGATTTCTTCTGAATTATTGAAGAAACGTCATTATGTTGGAGAAAGAAATGAGCGTCGTGAGATACTTGAAAATGATGCCCAAGCTGCGTTTGATAGTTGTCTTGGTCTAGTAGTTGATGATATGGAAAAGCTTCAAGATTTTGTTCTGAAAATGCAAGAGTTGAAGGATACTTTGTTGGCAAATGGCTGTAGTGCTCCTCGTCGTAATACAGAAGAGACGATGGAGTCATTGCTTGGGGTTTCAAAACCAGATATTATTGACATTCAAAATCCGAAAGATATAAGAAACAAAGGTTGTGGTACAGGCAAAAGGTTGAAGAGCGGTAAATAAAAAGCAATTGCTAAAGCTCAAAAGGCAAAGAGATTATGTAGGGTTTGTAAACAAATGTGTAATCATGATTCACGTAATTGCCCATCAAAAAATGATTGATTTTGTGTTTGTATTCCGCAAATAGTCATTCAAATAATGAGTTCATTTTTTAATTGAAAATCAATAAAACTTAATATTCATAATGAATATATAGTGTTTTAGTCTTCTCCTTCAGCATGAATATAAGTTGTAGTTTGCTTATTCTATCATTGTATGTTAATATTCATTCTGAATATAAGCTACAAGAATACAAAACACAAATTGATTTAGATTATATTCAGTCTGAATAGAAGCTAAAACAATTATTGTATCTTATATTTAGACTGAATATAAGCTATAATTTGCTTATCTTTTAATTGTGGCTTATATTCACACAGAATATAAGCTACAATTGCAAAATAACAAAGTAGTTCTTTGTATATTCAGTCTGAATATAAGCACTAACAGTGTAAACACTGTTAGTTCTCATATTCAGACTAAATATACTGTATAAGCAAATTGTATCTCATATTCAGACTGAATATGAGCACTACCACTGTTTATGCTCATATTCAGTCTGAATACAAGCTACAATTGCAAAATAACAAAGTAGTTCTTTGTATATTCAGTCTGAATATAAGCACTAACAGTGTAAACACTGTTAGTTCTCATATTCAGACTGAATACAACCTACAATTGCATAATAAGGACGTAGTAGCTCATATTCAAACTGAATATTAGCACAAACATTGTTTGTGCTCATATTCAGTCTGAATACAAGCTACAATTGCAAAATAACAAAGTAGTTCTTTGTATATTCAGACTGAATATACAAAGTACATTATAAGCAAATTGTATCTCATATTTAGACTGAATATGAGCACAAACACTGTTTGTGCTCATATTCAGTCTGAATATAAGCTACAAGAATACAAAACACAAATTGATTTAGATTATATTCAGTCTGAATACAAGCTAAAACAATTCTTGTATCTTATATTCAGACTGAATATAAGCTATAATTTGCTTATCTTTTAATTGTGGCTTATATTCACACAGAATATAAGCTACAATTGCTTATTGTGCAATTGTAGCGTCTATATATTCAGTCTGAATATACATTGTTAACCAATTTTAATCTAGAACAACATATTTAATAACATTGGAAACCAAATACATCATTTAATTTATAGAACACATCAAGTATGAATAAGTTATAAAAAAAAAGTTAAAAGAATTATTCAATAGTCTTAGAAACTAAAAGCATCATGCAAATAAACTCAGTCGTTCTTCTATCTTCAACTTTGTTTCTCTTCTATTCTCATCTCTTTCAGGCTTTGGTATTAATGCGTATTCATTAGCTTTCTGCAACACCCACTCCTTCTTCAGGTTCATTTCTGACATTAGCATCTTGGTTAAATACTTGTACCTTAAGCTATTTAAGATTCTTTTCTGCTCGTCTTTTTTTGTCGCCAATCCACAATCCCAATTTTATAGGGCCTCCCATGAAGGTCTCCATATGTCCCATTACAAAGATTGAACAATCTTTGTGATTATCAGTTGTCCTCCACTTCATGGGCTCTCTTTTGGGTGGGACGTCGATTAGCTTCTTAAGTCTTGAATCCTTAATGCTTGCAAGGAATTTTAGGAACAATTTATGTTGCATTATATAAAAATATTTAAACAATATGAAAAATATAATATATTGATATGATATTTGTTATTCATATAATGTAAATGATATGTTCTTCTTACCAATATTATAGGCACGCTCCCGTATTTGTTATCAAACTTCAATTTCGTGGCGCTATTATCAAACAGGTATGCCATTGAATTTTTTAAATCATAACAGATTACATAAAAGTGATCTGATTTTATGATTGGAAAGAATACCTGCAGAGGAATATTCTAGTTAATTTGTGTTTTATTCAGTAAGAAAAGAACAGAGGATACATATTAAAAAAAGATGCAAAGTTTTTTCAAAGTTTCATTAATATCTAATATTCAGACTAAATAATGGCTAGTAATTTATTTTCTTAAATGTATTTGTGTCATACCAGGTCAAACTTCTTTATATCATCTAAATTAATCAATACTTTTTATTTGATATTCTCTCTAAAAGTGTCACCATATGTACGCCAATCAAAGTCTGGGTTGAACACATCATGTCCCTGTTCAAAATTAACAAATGTTAAATTAATAAAAAAAATTAAGTTGTAATTTAAATTAGAAAAAAGATTTGTGATCTTACAAGAATATCTGTTGTCATAAATAACCTGTTTGGTGAGTCTTTGCTTTTTAGTCTTTATTCAAAATTTAGAACTTCTGCCCAATTGTCTATGACATTTGAAAATGCTTCTGAATCTTCAATCATGCTTTCAAAAATTATTTTGAAAGCACTTTTATTTGAAACAGTTTCAAAAACAACTGACCTGTTGAAACAAATTATATTTAAGTAAATTTTATGATAAACAAAATTGTTTATATTCAGTATATTCAGTATAATAAACTGTTGGTTTGTACCATTTTTTAGATTATATTCAGTCTGAATATGAACATTACAGTGTATATTCAGTATGTATATAAGCTAGAAGTATCCAAATCACAAAATTCCATCTTATATTCAGTTAGAATATAAGATAGAAGTATACAAACCAACAAGTTATAGATTATATCCAGACTGAATATAACCTTCAAGTATCCAAACAACCAAATTGTATCTTATATTCAGTCTGAATATAAGATATAAATATATATAGCACAAATTGCACAACTTATATTCAGACTGAATATAACCTTCAAGTATCCAAACCACCAAATTGTTTCTTATATTCAGTCTGAATATAGTCTATAAGTATCCAAACTACAAAATTGTAGCTTATATTCAGACTGAATATAACCTAGAAACAATTGTTCAATAATATGAACATTACAGTTTAGTGTTTCACTGAAGTTTTTATATTTAGTCTGAATTAACTTGTTTTTAAATGATTATTATACAGAATAATAGTAAATTCAATTTGATACTTACAGAGCTTCTGCTGTTAGTGAGAACACCCATTTACCAATCTTCCTCTCCAATGAATATAATATTGCTTCAGCATCAACAACTCTTTGTACATAAGGTGATTTTAGAAGATCACCTACCTTCTCTATTCTCTTCTCTCTATCTTCAACCTGATCTTTAGGTTTTGCAATTTGCTTATCCTTTGCTTTTATTTTTACAATAAGAATCTTTCTTTGATTTAGATGGTTTTGGAGGGGAATCAGAATCAGTGAATAGCTTGAATGTTGGACAACTTGCATGAGGAGTTTTTTCACTAATATCTGTCTGTTGTGAAACTTGTGGGGTAATCAAATCCTGGCTTTTCATTATGGCATGCTATCCTTCTCCCCTTGTCTCATTTCGCTCCTCTTCTAAAGCTTTATCTTTCTCATTTCTCTCCTCTTCTTTCTTCTCATCTTCCCTTCCTCTTTCTTCAGTATTAATGTCATCAACAATATTAGCTATTATTGCTTCAGGACTAGTCTCTACATTCTCTTGTCTTCTTTCTTCTCTTCTTTCTTCTCTTCTTTCTTCATTCGTTTGCAACACATCAGCGATCATGTTTCTTGAAGCTTCATCATTAGCTTGTTCATTCTCTTTTCTTCTTTCTTCTCTTGTTTCTTCTCTTCTTTCTTCTCTTCTTTCTGCATTCGGCTGCACCACATCAATTATCATGTTTCTTGAAGCTTCTTCATTAGCTTCTTCATTCTCTTTTCTTCTTTCTTCTCTTCTTTCTTCTCTTCTTCTCTTCTTTCTTCATCTTCATTCTTCACGCACCACTTCAACGATCATGTTTTCATTAATCTTAAATAGGCTTTCATATTCAACCTTCCATTCCTTTAATGGTTGATCGCTTGGATATAGCATCGTTGCTCTTGTCATCTTAAACTCAATCTCAGCTTTCATTATCATCAGTTCTTCAAGATCATGGTTAAGGCTTGCTAAAAATTCTTGTTTTTGATGTTTTTTATTAGTAAAGATAATTATAATTAATATTATTATAAACTACACAGTTTATGTTAAGTTTGAATAAAGGTTAGCAAAGTATATATTCAGAATGAATATAGGCTACAAATAGTATTTTGAACTTCAAGTTTTAGCTTATATTCAGACTGAATATAAGAAGCACTAAGATTCAATTTATCTCATATTCAATCTGAATATAAACAATAAAGTGCATAGTTACACTATTAGTACTTATATTCAGACTGAATATAAACTACACTACGAAATAATATTATAAACACTAAATAATATTTGTAGCTTATATTCAGTCTGAATATAAAAACTAAATAATATTATACTCTGCAGTGTTTACATTCAGTCTACAAATATTATTTAGAACTTCAAGTATTAGCTTATATTCAGACTGAATATAAACAATAAGGCTCATTGTAACACTCTTAGTGCTTATATTCATTCTGAATATAAGCTAACCCACAAAATCTTTTAGATTATATTCAGACTGAATATAACCTACGGTTAAACAAACAACTAATCGTAGCTTATATTCAGACTGAATATGAGCTAAAATTATTCAAAATACTATTTCTTTATATTATATTCAGACTGAATGTAGGTTAATATTATAAAACTACATACCCCTGCTGTTTTCTCTCTGTTTGAGGCCATGCAATCCTGTACCTCATCGGTGTTGAGCTCTAACCTTCCAAATCCACCACTTTCAATCTCATAGTTTTCTCTCTCTTTCAACTTCTTGGACGTCCACTCAAGGATTGCAGGTTTTAATCGTCTATGATTAACTTCATCACAGCGTGTTGAATTCACATACATGACCTGCATTTTTGGTAATTAAAATTAGATTGACTATGTTATAAAATTTAAAAAAAGATAAATATTATAAGCGAATACATACCGTAAGGAATGTTGTTGGTCCTATATAGAAGTCAGTTTTGGAGTTGTTGTTCTAGAAAAGCTTGCTTGTCATTAACTGATTATATATGTAATCGCACCAGTTTATTTTTTTAAAATCATAATTTTCTCCAACATTGGTCAAGAAGGTGGTATTGCAGATTCCCATCTTCATTGTCTTGACCATTGTGTTTATGAAAAGTATGATGAAGTTCAGCTTGAAATTGATATCCAAAACTGTTGATTCCTTGATTAGTTTGACGAGGTGCTTCTGCCTAATCTTTTTATGATCTTCAAACTGCGCTTTCCACTCTTCGCTAATCCTTTCATGGTCTGGTTCAAATTGAAGTTGATATATATCGTCTCCTTCATTCTTTAATCCAAGGATCTCTGTAACAGAGTCCTTTGTAATCTTTATATCACCCTTCAACGTTTTGATCACCATGTCCTTTGAATCAAAACTGTCAACAACACTATAAGCTAGTATTGAGGGGATAGTGTCGATATTCATGTCAAGGATTGGTCCTAATCCAATATCATTAATCCATTTTATTTGTACTTGGCTTAAACTCCCCTTTATCGTCATTAGGTTCTTTTGAGATGTTCATATTTGTAAACACTTGTACGTTGCATGCTCTGAAGTTTCTGAATGTTTCTCATCAGTTGAATTTCTTTTGAATTTCTTTTTCATTGGACTTCCTTCACCTTCATTCTTGTTTTTGTTTGTTTTTGTTGCTTTTCTCTTTTTTCCTTTGTCCTGTACTTCTTGTGCTTTCCCCTTCTTCTGTTTTTTGTCAGCCTCTGTCTTCTTCAGATTCTTAGACATTTTGGCTGTTGATGATTTCTTTGTTTTTGAAGATGCTCCTTCTATTATATAAACATCAATTTATTATCTGTCTTTATATTTACAATATTACAAACACCTAATTGTACCTTATATTCAGTCTGAATATAGACATTACTTTGTAAGTTAATATTTATGTTTGTGTTAGTGCTCATATTCAGACTGAATACAAGCTACAATTACACAATATCAAAATTGTAGTTTGTATTTACAGTCTGAATATGAGCAATAACACTGTTAGTGCTCATATTCAGACTGAATACAAGCTTATATTCAGTCTGAATATAAACTACAAACAAAAAAAATCTCAAAATCTATAAGTGTTTGTATATACAGTCTGAATATGAGCAATAACACTGTTAGTTCTCATATTCAGACTGAATACAAGCTTATATTCAGTTTGCATAAACACTGTTAGTTCTCATATTCAGACTGAATATACAAACATTTAATAGTAGACTATACTCACAATGAATATAAACATAACGGTGTAGATTTTAATTGTATTTTAATATTTAAAATTCTATAAGCCCCAAATTCTGGGTTATATTCAGACTGAATATAGTATTTAAATGTAGCTTATATTCAGACTGAATACAAACATAACACAGAGTGTTTTGTGTTCATCATCAGTCTGAATATAAGCCCCAAATTCTAGCTTATATTCAGACTGAATATAGTATTTAATTGTAGTTTATATTCAAACTGAATACAAACATAACACAAACATTTATTTGTACACTATATTCAGTTTTTATATGTACAATCATACAAATACAAAAATATATGTTATATTTCAGAATGAATATAAAATATTGATAGAAATAAATAAACATTAATTAACATTATAAGTCTAGATTTCAAGCATTTATTGATGAAATGTGATTTTATACCGAATACATTCATTAAATGTTCAGTAAAACCAGAAAACGGAATATTCAGTAGATTTCAAGCATTTATTAAATAACAAACCCTAGCTATGTATAATACTATAAAAACTCTTAAACTTGCCTGTTTCAAAAGGCTCTGTAAACGCAACAATCTGCATATCCTTATCTCCTTCCATTGTTGATTTTTTGAACTGAAATGAAGAGATTCCTTGTTATCGACGAGAACAGCTGTGGTAATTGCAGAGAGCGTATGTTTTTTAGTGAGAGAGTATTTCTTTTGAAATGATGAATGTGTGCATCATTCTGAATTCCATCGTGTTCTATAGTTGGTTTTCAACCGTGATGGTTTATTTACAATAATATCCCTACACGCTAAAAATAAATATTAGAGTTAATTATATATTTCGTCCTAGTTGTATAGTGGTTTTAACACTTCTGGTCCCTAAACATAATTTAAGGTTATATTCGGACTGAATATAACCTACAATTTTTGTTATTGTGTAATTGAAGCTTGTATTCAGACTGAATATGAGCTATAATTTACTTATTTTGAAATTATAGTTTATATTCAGTCTGAATACAAGCTACAATTACCCAATACAAACTAGTGTTCATATTCAGTCTGAATACAAGATAGAATTGCACAATATCAAGATTGTATTTTGTATATTCATTCTGAATATAAGGACTAACAGTGTAAACACTGTTAGTGCTCATATTCAGACTGAATATACAAACTACATTACATGAACACTACCACTGTTTGTGCTCATATTCAGACTTAATATGAACACTACTACTGTTTGTGCTCATATTCAGTCTGAATACAAGCTACAATTGCAAAATAACAAAGTAGTAGTTTGTATATTCAGTCTGAATATACAAACTACATTATAACCAAATTGTATCTCATATTCAGACTGAATATGAGCACTACCACTGTTTGTGCTCATATTCAGTCTGAATATACAAACTACAATTGCAAAATAACAAAGTAGTTCTTTGTATATTCAGTCTGAATATAAGCACTAACAGCGTAAACACTGTTAGTGCTCATATTCAGACTGAATATACAAAGTACATTATAAGCAAATTGTATCTCATATTCAGACTGAATATGAGCACTACCACTGTTTGTGCTCATATTCAATTTGAATATACAAACTACAATTGGAAAATAACAATTTTGTTTTCTGTATATTCAGTCTGAATATAATGTACTCATATTCAGTATGAATATACAAACTACAAATTGGTTAATATGTAATTGTAGTTTGTATTCAGAGTGAATATAAGCTGTTCTATCATCCACTGATTCAATCAAAAAGATTCTAATATATTATGAACATAATCACTGAATAATTCATTCAAAGCACATTAAACCACAAATAAAAGTACTTAAAAAAATATCTTAACAAACAATTGTCTTGATTTTCAACCAATAAAAATACTTGTGTAATTGAAGCTTGTATTCAGACTGAATATGAGCTATAATTTGCTTATTTTGAAATTGTAGTTTATATTAAGTCTGAATACAAGCTACAATTACCCAATACAAGCTAGTGTTCATATTCAGTCTGAATACAAGATAGAATTGCACAATATCAAGATTGTATTTTGTATATTCATTTTGAATATAAGGACTAACAGTGTAAACACTGTTAGTGCTCATATTCAGACTGAATATACAAACTACATTACATGAACACTACCACTGTTTGTGCTCATATTCAGACTTAATATGAACACTACTACTGTTTGTGCTCATATTCAGTCTGAATACAAGCTACAATTACAAAATAACAAAGTAGTAGTTTGTATATTCAGTCTGAATATACAAACTACATTATAACCAAATTGTATCCCATATTTAGACTGAATATGAGCACTACCACTGTTTGTGCTCATATTCAGTCTGAATATACAAACTACAATTGCAAAATAACAAAGTAGTTCTTTGTATATTCAGTCTGAATATAAGCACTAACAGTGTAAACACTGTTAGTGCTCATATTCAGACTGAATATACAAACTACATTATAAGAAAATTGTATCTCATATTCAGTCTGAATATACAAACTACAATTGCAAAATAACAAAGTAGTTCTTTTTATATTCAGTCTGAATATAAGCACTAACAGTGTAAACACTGTTAGTGCTCATATTCAGACTGAATATACAAAGTACATTATAAGCAAATTGTATCTCATTTTCAGACTGAATATGAGCACTACCACTGTTTGTGCTCATATTCAGTCTGAATATACAAACTACAATTGCAAAATAACAAATTTGTTCTTTGTATATTCAGTCTGAATATAATGTGCTCATATTCAGTCTGAATATACAAACTACAAATTGGTTATTATGTAATTGTAGTTTGTATTCAGAGTGAATATAAGCTGTTCTATCATCCACTGATTCAATCAAAAAGATTCTAATATATTATGAACATAATCACTGAATAATTCATTCAAAGCACATTAAACCACAAATAAAAGTACTTAAAAAAATATCTTAACAAACAATTGTCTTGATTTTCAACCAATAAAAGTACTTCAAAAAATATCTTAAATTCATGTGCCACTTTTTCATTTGACTTCTCCACTGAATATTTCTCCACCTCTTCTGCCTCCTTCTCTCTCTCCTCTGCATCCTTCTCTCTCTCTTCATTCTCATTCTCTTTATCTTTTTCCTCCACCTCTCTTTCTTTACTCTCTTCTGCTACATGAACAATCTCTTCATTCTCCTTCTCTTTCTCTTCATCATCTTGTTCATTATCATGTGTTTCTTCACCAGCATCAACATCATTATGTTCTTCTTGAACCTCTTCTTCTTGAACCTCCATCCTGCCTTTTTGATTGAATTGAAAAAAATGTCATATGTTTTTTTCCATTTCTTCAAAACTTTGCTGTTTGGATAAAGCTCTGTTGCTTCATTGAAATTGGATTCCAAGTTATTTTTGTTTGAAAGAAGTTCTTCCAAATCATCATTCAGCAATTTTACAAGCTCCTGTTTTTCAACTTTTATGTAAGTTAAGTAGTACAATTCAATCTTTATAACACATTATGAATAATTGTATTTAAGTAATAATCAATGTTCTTAATGAGTATGATAAAAGTTAATACCGTCACTTTTTTCTTTTGTGGCTCCGATCTTTTTGAGTTTCCTGTTGCTTCAGCATATGGTTTCTTGAGCTTTCCCAATCCAAAACCTCCTAGGCTCAACTCCTTTCTCTCCCTTATCTTCATTCTCTCTGATGTCCACCACGTTGTAGCTGGACACATTCTTTCATGATCAAGCTCTTGACATGTAGTGGAGTCAAGATATAATAGTTGCATATCATTCATAGTGAATAGATAAGTGAATAAAGGTTGATAACAAAATTTTAGCTTATATTCAGACTGAATATGAGCACTTGCTCATATTTAGTCTGTATACAAACTACAATTGCACAATATCAAGATAGTATTTTGTATATTCAGTCTGAATATAAGGACTAACAATGTAAACATTATTAGTGCTCATATTCAGACTGAATATTCAAACTACATAATAAGATATTAAAATCACATGTATACCGTCAAAAACGTGATAGGCCCTGTGTAAACACATTCATCTGTCTCTTTCTTCCATGCTTGTGTGCTTTCTTTTGCACATTTGATGATGTATCTGCACCAATTAATTTTGGACAAATCCAATGTTTCTTCATCAAGTTTTGAGAGAATGGATAGGTTGCATGTTCCCATCTTCATCGAAGACGCCATAGCATTTACAAACACAACAACGAAATTTTCCTGGAAAATCCATTTTGCATGATTGCATTCTTTCAGTTTATCCACAACATCTCTTGGACGGATGTGTGAAGTGCTCCCAAATTGGCTTTTCCAATTCAATAGCAGTTCACCACAGTTTTCTGCCGTCTGAATATCATCTATTATGTCCATTCCCTCATTTTTAAGTCCTAATATTTGACTAACAGAGTCTTCATTCACCGGTATTTCTCCGGCTGGTATTCTTAGGACCATCTTCTCAGCATCAAAGTTGTTAACAACATAAAAGGCCAACTTTGATGGGATTGAATCAATCTTCATCTCAAGAAGATTGTCGAATCCAATTTGTTTCAGACATTTGCATTGGTGTGTTTTCAACTGTCTTATTGCTGTCATTAAATTCTTTGTTGTTGTCCTTGTAGACAGCGATTTAATTACTTGTTGTTGTTGTCGTTGTCGTTGTCGTTGTCGTTGTTGTTGTTCAACTTTAACATTTTTTCTTCTTCTCTTGCTTGTTTGTTCTTCAGTGTGTTTTTCTTCTTCTAATCTTCTTCAACTGTAATAGTTTTTTTTGGATTCTCCAGTCTTACTGAAGTTCTTCTGCTCTTGTTTCTTGTTTCTCCTATTTAATTTAACATTTAAACAGTGGTTAAAATTATAAAATTGACATATGTTATGAAATACAACAGTTTCATAATTATATCCCAATGTTATTCTTATTATTCAGACTGAATATATATACTACAACTTTTTAAACACATAATTTTAGCTTATATTCAGAATGAATATAACCTACAATTATACAAACACGTAATTTGTAGCTTATGTTCATTCTGAATATCACAATGTCATCTTTATATTCTCCAGTCTTAATTATATCTTATATTCAGACTGAATATAAGCTACAAGAATACACACTCATAATTGTATCGTATATTCAGTCTGAATATAAACACGACATTGTGTTATTATAATGTTATGCTTATATTCAGAATGAATATATATACAACAACTTTTTAAACACATAATTTTAGCTTTTATTCATAATGAATATAAATATGACATTGTTTTATCGCTATGTTATTCTTATAAGCAGACTGAATATATACTACAAGTATTCAAACACTTAACTTTAGCTTATATTCAGACTTAATATAAACACATAATTTTATACTATATATTAAGTACAAGTGCATGCATTATAAGGTATAAATATATTTGGAATGAATATAAAAATGACATTGTTTTATCACTATGTAATGCTTATAAGCAGACTGAATATACAAACTACAAGTATTCAATACATGACTTTAGTTTATATTCAGACTTAATATAAACACATAATTTTAGACTATATATTAAGTTCAAGTGCATGCATTATAAGACATAAATATTAAAAATAAACTTTTATTTATGCATTAAAACTTTTACCTTCTTCTTCAAATACTTTAATAAGAGGAACGTAGTTGCTTTGTTCAATGTTTGAATCCATTTTAATATCTTAAATTAAAACCTAAATACTTTGTAGCAAATAACTTGCTTGGAGAAGATGAAGATGAAGATGGTGATGGTGATGGTGATGGTGATGATGAATACTTTTGTGATTTTTAATAATGGTGATTAAGAGTTTTGGGGGCGACGTCTTTTGCAGGAGCAGCAGTATTCAGAATGATGATGGCCTATGTCTTATTTAAAACTATGGTCATGGTAATTTTATTGAATAATGGCCCGAGTTTTCAACTTATTTACAAAAAAGGTTAATTTCAAATTTATCTTATATTCAGTCTGAATAAAAGCTACTATTTTAAAAACTTCAAAATTTAGCACAATGTTATGTTTATATTCAATCTGAATATAAACTACAATTATGTATTTGAAGAATTTTAGCTTATATTCAGAATGAATTCAAATTAATATTTTGTAGTTTTTATAATATAGGTTAATATTATTAAAAAAAAACTGTAGTTGTTATATTCAGACTGAATGTAAGAACTAAGATTCAAATTAGCTCATATTCAGTCTGAATTGAAATACTAAAGTGCATTGTTACACTCTTAGTGCTTATATTCAGTATGAATATAACCTACGATTAAACAAATAACTAATTGTAGCTTATATTCAGACTGAATATAAGCTAAGATTATTCAAAAATACTATTTTGTAGCTTTTATTCATTCAATAAATATTCAGTAAAACAAGAAAACGGAATATTCAGTAAAACTCTAAAACTTGCATGTTTTAGAAGGCTCTGTAATATAAAGAATCTGCACATCGTCATCTCCTTCCATAGTTGATTTTTTGAAGTTAAATGGTAGAGAGCAGAGGTTTTTTAGAGAGCAGTTGTGGTAATGGTAGAGAGCAGAGGTTTTTTAGTGAGTGAGAGAGTGTTTTTTTGAAATGATGAATATGTGCATCGTTCTGGATTCCATCGTGTTCTATAGTTGGTTTTTAGCATGATTATGGAATATGTGTAATTTGAACCGTCATGTTATATTTTCGATGTTGTCCGTACACGCTAATAATTAATAATACAATTATTACGTGTGTGTAATAATAAATTATTAGTGTTTCTATTCAGAGTGAATATAAGCTAAAGTTGAATCGTAGTACTTATATTCAGTCTGAATATAAGCTACGATTTTAGCTTATATTCAGTCTGAATATAAGCACTACTATTAGTGCTTATATTCAGACTGAATATAAACACTACAGCGTATAGTGTTTGTATTCACACTGAATATAAGCTATAAATAGTATTTGGAACTTCAAGTTTTAGCTTATATTCAGACTGAATATAAGCACTAAGATTCAATTTAGCTCATATTCAGTCTGAATAGAAACACTAAAGTGCATTGTTACACTCTTAGTGCCTATATTCAGTCTGAATATAAGCTACCCTACAAAATCTTTTAGCTTATATTCAGTCTGAATATAACCCACTATTAAATAAACAACTATTTTTAACTTATATTCAGTCTGAATATAAACACTATAGAGTATAAAATTATTTAGTGTTTATATTCAGACTGAATATAAGCACTAAGATTCAATTTAGCTCATATTCAGTATGAATAGAAACACTAAAGTGCATTGTTACACTGTTAGTGCCTATATTCAGTCTGAATATAAGCTACCCTACAAAATCTTTTAGCTTATATTCAGTCTGAGTATAACCCACTATTAAACAAACAACTATTTGTAGCTTATATTCAGTCTGAATATAAACACTATAGAGTATAAAATTATTTAGTGTTTATATTCAGACTGAATATAAGCACTAAGATTCAATTTAGCTCATATTCAGTATGAATAGAAACACTAAAGTGCATTGTTACACTCTTAGTGCCTATATTCAGTCTGCATATAAGCTACCCTTCAAAATCTTTTAGCTTATATTCATTCTGAATATAACCCACTATTAAACAAACAAGTATTTGTAGCTTGTAGTTTGTATTCAGACTGAATATAAGCTACAATTATTCAAAATACTTTTTGTAGATTATAATTTATTTAGTGTTTATATTCAGTCTGAATATAAGCTACAAATAGTATTTGAAACTTCAAGTTTTAGCTTATATTCAGACTGAATATGAGCACTAAGATTCTATTTAGCTCATATTCAGTCTGAATAGAAACACTAAATTGCATTGTTACACTCTTACTGCTTATATTCAGTCTGAATATAAGCTACCCCACAAAATCTTTTAGCTTATATTCGGTCTGAATATAACCCACGATTAAACAAACAACTATTTGTAGCTTATAGTTTGTATTCAGACTGAATGTAAGCTACAATTATTCAAAATACTTTTTGTAGCTTATAATTTATTTAGTGTTTATATTCAGTCTGAATATAACCCACGATTAAACAAAAAACTATTTGTAGCTTATATTCAGTCCGAATATAAACACTACAGAGTATTATATTATTTAGTGCTTATATTCAGACTGAATATGAACTACGAGTAAACAAGCCATACATTTTAGGTTATATTCAGACTGAATATAACTTGCTGAATAATTGATTCAAAGCAAAACACAAGACAATCATTCATAACCCAAAATATATTAACATACAATTTTTTTAATGTTCAAATGTTAATCTAATATTCAACAAACATCATATCCTTGAAAACAATCATCTTCACCATTCTTTTTCCATCACCTTCCACCACCTCCCTGAATCACCTAAGTAAATGCTGCAAACCTTGCATCAATTTCCTTCTTTGTTTTTTTAAAAATACTTACTCTTAAAACTTGGTTCAAGGTTAAGAAAGTATTTGACCTCTTCTATGACATAGTCTCTCCTTTTATTGACATCTGCCAACAATATTTTAGAAAGATATTTGGTTCTGAGACTATTGAGTTGTTTTTTCTGGTTTTTTGTTGCTTCATCATCCAATCCACAATGCCAAGTATTCAAATGCTCCCCTCCATTGAAGGTTTCCATGTGCAGCATCATGAATATCGAGCAGTCTTTGTTATTTTTTTTGCTCCTCCATATCATTTCTTCCCTTTTAGGCTTTATGTCTTGTAATGATCTGTGTCTTTCATCCCCAATCTCTTTCAGATAGTTGATGAAGAGTGTTTGCTTCATGATGAAAATTTTAATGAAAACCTTATTAAAATCCGAAATAATAATAATATAACTCATTAAAATCTCTTTTATATTCAGACTGAATAACATACTTACCACAGTTTCTGGGACACCCTGATATTTTTTAGCATTTGATAGTTTTGCTGCACTGTTGCCTAGTATATGGATTGATCTATTTCTCAGGTCAAAGCATATCACATAATAGTGATTACTCCTCACAACAGGGAAAAATACCTGCATAAATAGTTTATATCATTTTTATAAATAATGTATGAATAAAAAGATAGTTAATTGAATAATATTAAAATGTTTGTTTCATACCAAATCTACATTCCCCATCACTGCAATATCTGCAGATTTATCCAGATTATGAAGCAGATTTTTTGAGAATATGGCCTGGTTTTTCTTGACATCAAACTTTTTGTCCAAGATGTCATGGGGTTGTTGTAAGAAACAAAAATGTTAAACTGTTATTCATCATGAATGTCTATGAAGATTATAATAATTATATTCTTACCAACACTTCTGTTGAACAATATAACTTTTTTGGTTTATTGTTTGTCTTCAACATTTCTTCAGAATTTAAAATGTAAGAGAAGGTGTCTATTACATTTGAAAAAGGTTCCGATTCTGGAATCAAGTTTTCAAGCAAAACTTTTATAGTTGTTTGCCCTGTACTTGATTCAAAAACCTCGTCTCTGTGATTATGATTATTTCTTAGAATTTATATAAAAACATCTTGATATTCAGACTGACTGAATAAAAGGGTGTGCTCAATGTTAAAACTCACATTTGATCTCCTAAGAATGAGAACATCCATTGGGCAACATTCTTCTCAGTGTCTGTTTCCTCTGTCCGTGGATCCACTGGTTTTAAATTATATGGTGATCTGAATTCATCTCCATCTGTTGACTTCTTTTTTCTTTTTGGTGAAGAACATTCTTCTTGACTCTTTCTTTTTAGTCCTGTTTTAATTAAATATTTATTATCAATATAACATGTTTTCCTCAAAATAGACTGTAGTCCTTATATTAATGCTGAATATAACATACAATTTTTGGTTTGTGTAATTGTAGTTTATATTCGGTCTGAATATAAACACTAAATTGCATTGCAACACTCTTAGTGCTTATATTCAGACTGAATATAAGCTACACCACAAAATCTTTTACCTTATATTCAGACTGAATATAAGCTAACATTATTCAAAATACTATTTGTAGCTTTTATTCAGTCTGAATATAAACACTACAGATTATAATAGAATTTAGAGTGTTTATATTCAGACTGAATATAAGCTAACATTATTCAAAATACTATTTGTAGCTTTTATTCCGTCTGAATATAAACACTACATATTATAATAGAATTTAGAGTGTTTATATTCAGACTGAATATAAGCTAACATTATTCAAAATACTATTTGTAGCTTTTATTCAGTCTGAATATAAACACTACAGATTATAATAGAATTTAGAGTGTCTAAATTCAGACTGAATATAAGTTAACATTATTCAAAATACTATTTGTAGCTTTTATTCAGTCTGAATATAAACACTACAGATTATAATAGAATTTAGAGTGTTTATATTCAGACTGAATATAAGCTAACATTATTCAAAATACTATTTGTAGCTTTTATTCAGTCTGAATATAAACACTATAGATTATAATAGAATTTAGAGTGTTGATATTCAGACTGAATATAAGCTAACATTATTCAAAATACTATTTGTAGCTTTTATTCAGTCTGAATATAAACACTACAGATTATAATAGAATTTAGAGTGTTTATATTCAGACCGAATATAAGTTACAAATGTTATTATTAGACCGTAGTTTTTATATTAAGGCTTAATATAAGTTTTTCCAAGTATGAACACCATTTAACAAGAAGATATTCAATACGATTACATTAAAAACTCTAAATATTCAAAATAAAAATTTATATAAACAGAAAAACTTTTACCTTCTTCTTCAAAAGCTTCAATTAGATTAATCTCGTTGCATTCTTCGCTACTAGAATCCATTTTTGTTTTCTGAATAAGAGTAATCTCGTTGATTTTCGGTAGAAAATGGAATTTAGGGCAAATCAAGTTGCCTTTCTCAAACTTTTTTCTAATTTTGATTTCTTGATTGTTCCTTTTTCACAGTTATTAACATCTCTAGTATCGGTAGAAAATCGGTGGTCCATCGGATTAGTTTTGCCTTTTTCCCTTTATTATTTGATATAGAATGCGTAAAATGAAGAGAGGAAGTAAAGTTTTGTTTAATCTATTTATTTTTAATTTATGATCAATATATTTTAAATAATAAAAATGGGTACAGAATCGGTGGAAAATCGGCAGTAAATTAATGTCAATCAAATGAGCCATTTTGTATGACTTGGGTTTCTTTTATAAAAGGTTTGGTTGTTTGTTATGCAAAAAAAAAGTTAATGGCTTCAAAAAATTTCTTTTCAACTAATTTTTTTTTTCATCTGATATTCTTTTAATCGGTGGTAATATCGGGATGTCATAATCGGAGTTCAAGTTCAGCAACAAAATCGGGAGTAAAAGTTCGGCAGAAAAAAAAAACTGTAGAAAAAAATGTTTTTTGTCCTACCGATTTTAGGCAGAAAAAGACTAAAAGATGGGCGGGAAAAGGCAAAACTGTCTCACCAGGAAGCGACACGTGTCCACATGTGTTACTTATTTATTAGAAGTTATATATATATATATATAGGTGGAGGTTCAAGCGAGAACACCTCCATTTTACGAGAACGCGATAACACCCTTATCACATGTGATAATACACGAGAGGGGACTTGATGGTGTGCGGATGACGTGCCTTGCTATTTAGGTCGCACCAAAGATCGTTTGCGTCTATGATTTAATATCACATATGATGGTTTTGATTGATTATAATATCACATCAAAGACACTCTTATCACATGTGATAATATATGTGATGGAGCTTAGTGGTGTAACGACTTGGCCGGTAACCTAGATCACGCCAAAAGTCATCCGCATCTCTGATTTAGTATCACATGTGTATTATATGTGATGGAATAATAGTATCACATGTGATTTTCTATAGTAAAAGAGTGTTCTTGCGTTCTCGCAAAATGAAGGTGTTCTCGTTTGAACCCTTCCCTATATATATATATATATATATATATATATATATAGAGAGAGAGAGAGAGAAGAAGAAGATTCAAACGAAAACACTAAATATTTAAGAAAACAAGAAAACCTTTTTTCATATACAAAATCATATATGATTTTGTACTAACATGAAAAAATGGACGCGGGCGACTTTTGCCGCGAGTTAAGTCGTGGGAAAAGTCGTCGCGGCAAAAGTCGCCGATAATCATATATGATTTTGTATGTGAATCATATATGATTTTGTACATGAAAAAAGTTTTCTTGTTTTCTTAAATAGGTAGTGTTTTCGTTTGAACCTGCCCCTATATATATATATATATATATATATATATAGAGAGAGAGAGAGAGAGGGGTCAATTACAAACCACTTCAATTCGTACAAACCGTACAAACCGCGTGTTTCATTGTTTTTTTGAATAATTTTTTTTTTCATGAAAGTGTTTAATATGATGAATTTGTTTCATATAATTCTTTTCTTCATGAAAGTATTTTTCTTTCTACATGAAAATGAATTGCTTCATAAAATTCTCAATTTGATGAATCTTGTTTCACATATTCTTGATTCACCAACCTTCATGTATTCTTGATGAAATTTTTTCATATATCATTGACTAATCAACCCTATTAATTAAGAAAAAGTGAAAAAATTAAAAAAAAAATATTAGTTGCATGCGGTTTGTACGAATTGACGTAGTTTGTAACAGAAATTAACCCTATATATATATAGAGAAAGGTTCAAATGGGAACTTTGTAAATTTAAAGGAATAAAGGAACACCTTGTGGACCACATATGATGTGGGTCCCACATAATATTAAATCATTTCTGATTTAATATGAAATATAATTTAATATTATGTGGGACCCACATATGATGTGGTCCACAAAGTGTTCATTTAAAAAGGGGTGGTTCTCGTATGATTCATCCCCTATATATATATATATATATATATTTCATTTGAGAACCGTAAATATTTTGATAACCATGAGAACCAATATTCATGGATAGCTTATATATGCACATTCATCATGAATATTTGGTTTCTACAGGCCCGTTCCTGACATTTTATGGGCTCTGGACGAGATACAAAAAGGGGGCCTCGATAGATATGAAAAAGCTTCAATATATTGTTTTTATCATCTTAAATAACATTGAATTAAAGAAATACTAAGGGTGCGTTTGGTTCCTGAAAATTTTACAGTTTTCTAGGAAATTTTTCCAAGGAAAATGAAGATTTAGAAAACTCGTTTGATTCATTCAGTTTTCAAAAAAATTCATATTCTAAAATCCTATGTAAATTAGGAAACTAATTTTAACAGTTTTCCAAAATAGGAAAATTATTTTAATATCCATTTTGAAAAAACAAATACCCAAAATCTCTCCCAAGTTACGAAAATGACCAAAAGGTTCATGGACCCATATAGTGACTCACGGAGTCCCATATAGTGTCTTTTGTTGATAAGCGTTTGGTAAACGGCCCTAAATGTCTATTTATATTTATTTACATAGATGTTTAAAAACTATATGTTTAATGTGCAACATAATATGGAGGGACATCATAAGTGAGTACTCTAAGCACATCATGAAATTAGGGTTTACTCTTTTGGAGTTGTTATCTGATCAGGCTCTTGGTCTGAACCCAAATCACCTTTGAAAGTTTGGGTTGTGCTCAAGGACTTTTCCTCTTGGGTCATTACTACCCACCTTGTCCTCAACCAGAATTGATATTTGGGACAAATTGCCATACCGATTCCGGTTTCTTTACTATAATTCTACAAGATTTATCGGGTGGCCTTCAAGTTCTCCATAAAAATGATTGGATTGATGTCTCACCACTTTCAGGAGCTTTAGTCGTTAACATCGAGGATCTTTTACAAGCAAGTTCATGTTGCCTTTTGTATTTAGTCTTTTGCGGACAGGTTCAAATAAGAAGGCTAAATATTGTGAAAAAGGTAAGAAAGGAAAGTTAATATGTGAACCATTGAAAAAAAATCTATATATTCAAAGATGCATATGTGAAGAACCCATATTAATTATATGTAATGTCAAATCACATATGCATCTTCAAATATATTTTTTTCTGATTTTTTTAATGATTCACATGTGAATCTTCCCTTCTCACGATCTTTAGTCTTCTTACTTGAACCTATTTAAAGTATGGAAAACTAACTTGCTTCTTTTTCAACTCATCACGAATGACAAATTAAAAAGTGTCCATCATCGAGTATTGGCGCAAAAAGGAAGCCCGAGGATATCAGTGGCATCTTTATTCCGCCCATTTCATGAAGGGATTGAGTCGATAATTTACAGGCCAATCAAGAAGTTGGTGTCTAAAGAAAACCCTTGTGCATACAGAGATACTAGCTTAAAAAAAATACGTAACACTTAGAAGAAATGTCGATAGAATAGACGGAACATCTTCCCTTGCTCCTTTCAAAGTTGGATCCATGAAGGTTTAGAGGTCACAACTTATATTGAAACTTTGGGACCAACCCAACTTGTGAATTATATTCCACTTCATGGTATTTGGTATTTCACGGGATTTTATAAGATTTGTATGTAAAAAAACATTTGTTTTTGTAATAATAAATTCATAAAAAGGTATTTTAATTATTTTTACTAGAATGGTACTCGCGCAATGCAACGAGATACATCTCAGTTTTAAGTTTCATTTTAATTTTTGTCTTTATCGATGTTCTAATGGTTTTATGTGGTTTTAAGAAAACGATTTTAATGTTTCATTTAAAAGTTCTTTTTTATGTAATTTCTCTAATTCAAAAATTTTATCATAATTAAATTTAGGTTTAATTACGAATATAACTTTTTATATAGATGATAATTAAGTAATTAGAACTCAATGATTATCTTAAATATATTTTTGATTTTTCATATTTAAAATTAGATGTTTATCTTGTATTTGATCATACTTATCTGTAGTTAGTTACACGGATTCAGAAATGAAACTTTAATAAGTTGTACTTATACATAATTTATTTGTATCTTGAAAATTAAGTAATTAGCATTAAATAGCAGTATATAAGACTTAAAAAGTTGTTTTTAAAAGTTTTTGGCCAAATACTTTATAATATAATAATATAGATAATCATTTATATTTTGTTTTTATAAATTATTTATAAAGAATGGTATTCAGTTCCATTCCAGATCCTACGAACCAAACATGCCAAAGATTCCAAATCTAAATCCCTCTAATTCCAAATCCTTCAATAAAATCCAAATCCCTCAAAACAATTCCATCCAACCAAACGCCACTTGGCGTTTGGTTCATTGGAATCCGGCGGAATCTGAAGGAATTGGAATGGTCAATTCCATTGACCGAATTCCATTCATACGTTTGGTTCATTCTTTGAGTTTTGATAAGGAATTCAAATTCCACATATGGTGGAATGTGAATTCCTTCGATTTTAGCAAGGAATTTCCATTCCCTCGTACCATTTTTGAAGGAAAAAATCATTATTTGCTTATATTTACTCAATTTCATTTTATCCCACCATGATGATGGATGTCACCACCGTCGCTGCCGCCGTCACCACCACTGCCACTGCCTGTCGCCGCCACGTGGCCACCACTATTGTTGTCATCGTCACCTCGAACATTATAATTACTATCGTTACCACTCCCTGCTTCACCAACACAACCACAGTCATCACCACCACATCCACCACCATTATCGCCGCCACTACTGCTGCCACCATCACTACCACTACGTCGTCACCGCTACCTCCAACCCTGCCATCACCATCGCTACTGTTATCTCCTTCACCCCACCACCACCGTCATCACCACCCTGTCGTAGCAGCAACCGCCACCAACACCGCCGCCGCCACCATCGCCATTATCACCACCACCATTGCCGCCACCACTACCGACACCACCATTACTACTATTGTCATTGTCGCCTCCAACATTACCATTACATCGTTATCACTGTCTCCTTCACCAACACAACCACAATTGTCACCACCACATCCACCACCACTACCGCCACCACTGTCATCATCATCGTCGCCCCACCACCATCGCTATCGCCGCCTCCCCACCGCCACCGCTACCACTGCCGCTACCACCACTAAGGCTGCCACCACCGCCGCCATTACCGCCAGCACTACCGGCGCCACCACCACTACCGCCTCCACCCTACCACTAGTATTATACCCAACGAACCAAACATGCATATTCAAAATCCTTAGACAAATTCCATTCCAATTCATATCAACCAAACGATGGTAAAACATGATTAAATTCAATTCCAATTCCTTCAGATTCCAATTCCTTTGACAGATTCCAATTCCAACAGATTTCATTCTGTGAACCAAACACCACCTTAGGGTTCGTTTGGTTTGAGGGATTTGGATTTTATGGAAGGATTTGGATTGGAATGGATTTGAAAATCATAAGTGTGTTTAGTTTGTAGGATTTGGAACGGAATTGGATTTCCATAAAAAATATAAAAAATTATAAAAATAATTAAATTACATTTTTATTAATCAATTATTACAAAACAAATGCTTTTAACATTTTTGAAACATTATTCCATACAAATCCTACGAAATCCCGAGCATCCGCCAAGGATTTCAAAATCCTATGTTTGTAGGATTTCAATTGAATCTTAGGATTTTAAATCCGGACAATCCAACAAACCAAACACCGGAATGGACAGGGGCGGACCCACCCTATTGGGAGGGGGGTCCCGTGCTACCGCTCAACATGTTCTGTAAGGGTAAAAAAAATTCGCATTTCGTAAGGTTTACATGAGGTGCACCCGCTCATTTTTTGATATTTCAAGGGTTAAAGTAGCACAACTTTGAAATTTTTTTGAAATCAACCAAAAACCTTAAAGAATTCCTTGAAATCAACCAAAAACCCTAAAAAATCCCTCAACAACCAAAAACCAAAAAACAATATCTCGAAATCAACCAAAAATCTTAAAAATCCTTTGAAATCAACCGAAAAACTTAAAAAAAATCCCTGAACGGGGAATTGGGCTAAAAAATCCATCGAAATCAATCAAAAATACATCAAACGGCTTTGCGGACATTTGATCAAATTTAAGAGTGCACTCGTTCGGAAAAAATTCTGGGTCCGTCACTGGGAATGGATTGGATTTAAATTCCAAATCCCTCCAAATCTCGCGAACCAAACGGGCCCTAGTGGCAATAAACGCATATGTAGATATTATTGAGGTAAAACTTGTTATTATATATTCTTTTTTACTGGTATTTGGTAGAGTTGTAAAAGTGATGAAGGGAGACATCTTTTGTGAATACTACATGTGTTTATGGTATGCATATATTTTTGTGCTTGTGCATTTTATTTACTTTTAGAAAAAGTTGAAGAAAATTCACCATTTACTATACATGTTGTCCGAGGAGAAATATTAATAAATTATATTGCCAATGCACCACCTAACTTGAATTAGATCACAGTATAAAACCCATATACACATCATGTTATTTCCAATCACATAAATGGACCGGTAACACTAAAATCACCAACATTACGTATATAACTAAACATTTCCACATGACCAGAAAATATTATAACGTGTTTTGGATTTTATTTGAAATACATAATGACAAGTTTTGTAACACAAAAAACGTCCATGAAGTTTTAGGTAAAGGTAAAGAGGTATTTTTGGTAGTGGGTCGAGTAGCAAGAAAGATTTAACAGTAATACTTTGTAATAATATTTTCATAAGAATTGAGACAGGTATTTATATGAGATCTAATTTTGTTATGCATATGATCATTGAAGATTTTGATAACTTTGATATATTGGCATGCAGAAAAAAGAGTAATAAACTTATCGTTAAAAAAATTAAAAAAAGCAAAAACGATCACAATTGGTACTTTTTATCCCGAAATCGACTACATACTTGCACCATTATATCTCCAAAGAGTATAGCCAAAAACGTTACTGCTTCTAAATCTCAATAAGTCACTCAAAACATACATATATCTAAAAGAAAACATTAACCGATTGTAAGCTTGATGAGAATAATATACGATATCATCAATTGGCGTTAACAGTTAACTAAACCCAACCCTTAAGAGGCTGCAACTTCCCAATGTAAAACTCCAATGAAATAACAAGTGTAATGTCTTTTTTAACCTTGTAGTAGGAGGGAGAGTCTGTTTTGGTTGCTGATGCCTTCATCCAATTCAACCAGCTTTTTTTCGAATCCATTGGGATTCGAAAAAGTCGCCTACAAAAGAATCAAGAATCTTGGTAAGTTATAATAACATGTACTATTAATTTCACTTGCTGATTCTATGAAGATAATCCAACATCAAAATATAACAACTAATTGCCAAATGCCCACTAATATAAAGGAGATTCGGGAATGCGGCAAGATGTGCAGCATCGACAATATCTCCAATTTGTTGGCCACGAATACAAGTGATACTATATTAGGTATATGTGAGGGGCAATATTGGTCAGATTTTATTAAGAAAATGGGTGTAGATATTAAAGGTAAAAATGTAAAAGGTAATGAGGCAGCACAACGCAACACCACAAATAAGACCTAACCTTGATGAATGAAGTATAGGATTATTTCTTTCGTCTATTCATTTGGTTATACTCTCTCTCTCTCTCTCTCTCTCTCTCTCTCTATATATATATATATATATAGGGCCATGTTCAGGAGGAAATTGTAAAAAACTGAAAATTGTGGAACACCCTGATAACCGTTCATCCGGACAGAATACACATGTGTATACCATATAGATATATATAGGCTTAGGATCGTGTGAGAAGGAGAGTTAAGGTGAGAAGCTTAAGAAGGAACCTAAACCCTCGATCACTTTTAATCTCATACCCATCCATGAATTGCGCCTTAGAGGGAGTTGATCCGGTGCATCTCGGTGCACCTCATCTTGGTGCATTTCATCATAATGTGCATCCAAGCGTGGAGATCGCTTCTTAGGCTTCTCACCATAACTATCCTTCTCACCAGAACCCAACCCTATGTATATATATATATATATAATTCATTTAAGAACCCTAAATATTTTGATAACCATGAGAACGAAATATTCATGTATAGTTAATGCACATTCATCATGAATATTTGGTACTTGGTTCTCAAAATATTCACGATTTCTAAATAAACTTGCCCTATATAAACAACCTCGTATCATAAATATTTTAGAATTTAAAAGTCCCTGCATCCAAGTATCAGGTATGTGCATCCAAATAAGAAACAAGGAACAACCAAAAGATTTATTTCAAATGTTATTCAAATAAAGCCATCAGAGTCCTTGACCTCTCTTTCTGTACTCTTACAATACTGTAAATGTGTGAAATTAACCCTGCCTCTGTGCACATGCCTTAGGTTGGCTGCCGAGGCCCACATCACCCAGCATCAATGTTTTAAAACCCGGGTTTTTAGTTGACCCGGTGTAGTGACCGGGTCTCGGGTTAACTGGTTCAACCACCGGATTAACCGGTTTCAATAATTCCCTTAATCCCTTGTATTTTTTTTCATTTTCCTGCGTACATACATATATAAAGTAATAATTTGATGTCCACAAGTTCCAACATTAAAAATACACAAACAACAAGTTTTACACCAATCCAAATACATTAAAAAACACACATTTTTAAAAAAAAAAATTGAATTTTAATATAGAAACGGGTTTACCACCGGTTTAACCGGGTTTTTGAGAAACCCGGCCGGGTTGAAACGGGCCAGTCATATGCATCAACCCGGCGTTAGTTAACCCGGTCAGTACCCCGGGTCCCGGTCCAGCCGGTTCGACCGGCCGGGTTAACCCGGGTTTTAAAACATTGCCCAGCATCATCTGCGTTCAAACTCATCTTTTTATGAACCCCACCCCCACCCAGCCAAATGGTGAGCTCTTATAAAAAATTTAATCCATCTAGTTGTGGTACAGACTTCAGGTCTTGTACAAAATCATTAGCATGTCAAAGTAAGAAATCCATTCTTTGTTGTTTTAACACTATGGCAAACTTGATGTTCCTAAAACTCGATTAGGTAAATAGTCATTTTGTTAATATGTATCTTCTTCTCCATAGAGTTGTGAGTACTCCTTTTTTCTTATAATTGTTAGTGGGTTCATCATTCATCAGTCGGTTGATAGGTTCTATTCAAATTTCTTTCAATTCTCTTCTGTAAAAGAATTTATGGGTTTTTAGTTAAACTATGCTTCTAGGCAGTCTATTGTTGACTCAGTTAAGACTTTCGTTTTGTTTTAATTGTTACCGGGTTTCATCTCTTTCATATTTTTTTAGTTTGTTTTTGTGTTTAGCCTTTTGCAATTTTAATTTATAAACCACCCAAACAGTTTTTTATCATACAAAGCCTTGTTCTAAGTTTTGATGTTCTGAAGTTGAATCTATATACTCTTCTTCAATACATATAGCATCTTAAGTTATACATACATATATTTCTAAATTCTAATTATCATATAGACTGCCATTATATCAAATCACGGTCTTGACTGCTATTTCAGATTTTGTCTGTTGTAACAGGCTAACAAACCTAGCCATACAAGTTCTACATTTCAAAAATCATATTGGTATCCATTAAGATTTAGAACAAGCCCAAACCATAGTTATACATGCCGACACAATTAGCAGGGATCAGTTTTTATGAGCTATATATTGTTATTTCCAATGTGTAGTTAGGTGTTATACATTTTCCATCATAGAAGATAAATAGGATTAATTAGTTTCTTAACTAACTAGAAGAACTAACGGTAATGGTACAAAACTAAGATGGTGAATCCTTTTAGAAGGCAGGCCAATGAAGGTAGGAGTAACTCCTACAGACATTCTTAATGATGATGACACAACTAGATAACCTCAAAGGAACAGAAAACGAAGTAGTAGCGATAATGTGGTCCAAACATCTAAAACATACTGCTTACCAATGTAGCATCCACCAAAATCAAGTTTCTTGACGAAAAATTGATGGGGCCTAAGAGTTGTTAATGTATGTTATATTCTTATTCCTAAAAGTAAAGGTCCTATAAAATATTGACCAAGCTGCATTCTTTCATATGTCACTTTAAGTAATTGGGATGTTATGCTACCCGTACTAATGGAACCATATTTTGTGAATAAAGTGAAAACAACATCTCAAAACATCATATTCACAAATCTGATGATTATAATACTGATTATCTAGAGATCAACAAAGGCAACAAAAGTAATGATAATCATCCACAAAAGCATAAAGACATCATTCAATTGAAATGAACCTAAATTTAACTATGATCGAAAACATACCAAAGCTACCGCTGAATATTAAGCATTGCCTTAGCTTCAATCTGCTCTTCCAACAGATCCTCACTAGCATACTTGCTAAGCAACTCCATCTTTTTCTTCTCCAAAACCATCCTTTCAATCTCCTTTTCATCAGGCAATGGAACATGAACCACAAACTCTTTCTCCTTCTCTTTTTCCTCCAACTCTTTCTCCCTCCTCTCTTCCTCCACCACATCCTCCTCTTCTTCATACAATATCGTCTTTGCCGCCCCACCTACTTCCGCCACTTCACCGCTCTTCACCGCCCTCCTTGCCTCCCTCTTAATCTCCTCCATCCTCATCCATTCCGCCACTGCCTCCGCCCTCATCCTTTTCTCACCAGGTCCTTCCACTTTCTCCAAAACTCCATCTTCATCATCTCTGTAACCATAATAACTTGCATCAATCCTCTTGTATATATCATACCTACTCCTTCGTTTCCTCAATTCTGGTGGCTTCTCGAACAACTCCTTCACACCAGGAAGCTTCTTTGCCGCCCCGAAATACCTATAACCCGGTCCACGCCCGCTAGGGTTTGGGACATCAACTATATTGCCTTCCAAATCAGTCATCTTGGCGGAATACTTTGAGTAATTAGGCCCACCTAACTCCACAATTCGCCGTTCCCAATGCCCTTTTTCTCGAATTAGCTTGTTGATTTCGTCATTAAGATCACGGAGACGGTGTTCGCCCAAACCCTCGTTTTGGATTTCGGCAACTTTACGACCGATTTCACGCATGATTTGCTGGCGCCACTTGTCGGCGTCGGCCAAATCCCGGCATTCGGAGGCTAAGAAAGGGCGGCGTTCCTTAGGTTTCTTCTTCTCTTCGTTTTTCATGGTGATGAACCTGTTGAGCATGGACTGAGCTTTCTCTTCATTACGAGCCATGGTGAAATCGAATTGAACACAAACCCTAGCTTTTGATTAGGTTAATTTGAAGGCAAAAGCTCTCGTAGAGATATGGATTTCTCGTCGTTCTTGTGCAGTTGAAGACTGAAGAAGATGGGGGAAGAACCGGGATTCATATGGGGTTTTGAACATTTACATTAATGCCTCCTTTACTATTATTTAAATCTAGTTTTAGTCCCTTTACTTTCAAATTTGCCTTGCTGTCGTATGAATTGAACTAAAATTCCAAAAATGATCCCTCTAGTTTAAGCTAAATACCATTTTTAGTCCTCTATCATTTCATTATGCTCCTACAATCCTTTAGCTTCACTTTTAAGGTAGAAGAAAGATGGTCTATATTTTAAGCTCAAAACTTTTAATTAATTATGATAAAGAAAAACCATCAAAAGAAATAAAAACCTAAACTTAAATAAGATTTTCTTAGATATCATCAAAACACTATCATTACTATCATTATCGTTGATGTTGACTATCTTCGTTATTCATATATGAAATGTCTATAAGCTGAAAATGTAGATAAACCCCAAATTGGTGTCAAACCAAACTAAGATCTAATATGTGTATTGACAAATGATCATTTATTTGGACCATCAGTTACCAAAGAGAAACGTCGATCAAAACGTAAGCAATTCATGCGGAATCGGACTGGAGAATGCGATTCATGCAGAATCGGATTGCGAATTTCAAGCTGCTACTGCTCCGATAGCTGCTTTAGAGGTTGCTTAGATATGTTTCTCGAAACAAACGAAAAGGAAACGAAAGATGAAACATAAATCATCTTTCTTCTCTTAAGAGATTTTGAGAAGAGTGAAGAAAATGAAATACGAACAACCGCGCTGGTTGTAATAGATCGACTTTCAAAAGACGGGTACCCAGCCAAAATTTAGGGAACCGTGTTGCTGATTTTAGTGTCACCGGTCCATTTATGTGATTGGAAATAACATGATGTCTATATGGGTTTTATATTGTGATCTAATTCAAGTTAGGTGGTGCGAAGTGCACGCTTGTTATAAGACGAGTATGAACCCGGTAACAACTGAATACAACAAGGTTCCACTGGAACCCAGTCAAGCTCGACTGGTTCCATTCAACCTTTGTGAATTTGGGTTGGCATCCTCTGGAATACTCGACTGGGCCAGTAGAGCCAGTCGAGTCTATACTGGTTTCGATGCTTATATCCTCTGGAAGACTTGACTGGGCCAGTCGAGTCGGTCGAGCTGTAATTGGACTTGGAGTAAATGTGGGAAATAAGGTTCACAAGGTTGCTTATACAGAAGCTCTCAGAAGCTTCTGTATTGGAATTCGGAAGTTGCTTATACAGAAGCTCTCAGATGTATTGGGATTCAGAAGTTGCTTATACAGAAGCTTTTGTGTGAAAACCAGAAGTTCTGGTCTGTTCTTCTGGAATACTCTACTGGGCCAGTCGAGCCAGTCGTGCCCTGGACTTGGTTTTGCATGAAAGACCAGAAACTCTGTATGGCTTATACAGAAGCTCTAGTCTGGTCTTCTGGACTTAGAGTTTCTGAATGAAAGACCAGAAGCTCTGATCTCGCCTTTGATCAGTTATTTCTGAACGGTTACAATACATTAATTGTGCAGTTATTGAGCAGTTACAAGAAACTGTGTAACTTACCACTACTCCTTTTGATTTCAGCCATGATTATGTTTTCAGTTACGTCATTTTCGAATCTGGGGTTGTCGGGCAGTTGTGAAACTTCCCGAACCCAAAATAAAGACTTTGGGTGAACGTGGAATTGATTGTATATTCATTGGGTATGCAGCAAATTCCAAGGCATATAGGTTCTACGTAATAGAATCTAATGATTCGGTATCGAAAAATACCGTTATCGAGTCGCGGGATGTGAAATTTGATGAGATGCGATTTTCATCAATCTAAAGGCCTAAGGATCTAATTCCTAGCACTAATGAAGTGCAAAATCCAGAAATATGGATGGCGTTTCAACTCCAGAAACGCAGCAGGTCCGTAGAAGCAAAAGAGGCAGAATCGCCAAAAATTTCTGTGATGATTTTCAACTATATTTGGTTGAAAGTTCGAGAGACGAACTTGGACTTCAATACTCTTATTGTTACAGTATTAAAGATGACCCAAAGACCTTCCAAGAAGCTATGGAGTCACGAGATGTCTTTTTTTGGAAAGAATCAATTGATGACGAAATGTAATCGATTCTTGAGAATAACACTTGGGTGTTATTCGATTTGCCTCTAGGTTCTAAACCGCTTGGATGCAAATGGATCTTCAAAAAGAAGATGAAAGTCGATGGTACACTTGATAAATTCAAAGCCCGACTAGCCATTCAAGGGTTTCGACAAAAACCCGGTATTGACTATTTCGATACGTATGCTCCGGTTGCTCGTATTTCGACTATTAGGTTGTTGGTTGCCTTGGCTGCAATTCACAACCTGGTTATCCATCAAATGGATGTTAAAACTGTCTTCTTGAATGGTAATCTTCATGAAGAAGTTTACATGAAACAACCGGAAGGTTTCGTTATGCCCGGTAACGAGCATAAGGTGTGTAAACTTGTGAAATCATTGTATGGGCTGAAACAAGCACCTAAACAGTGGCATTAAAATTTGATGAGGTTATCTTATCATGCGGTTTTTCTCTAAACCAAATTGATAAATGTGTTTATAGCATATTTGATGCTAAAGGTGCAGGTGTTATCATATGTTTGTATGTGAATGACATGCTGATTTTTGGAACTCGGGTAGATGAAACTAAAAAGTTGCTATCATCTAATTTTTCCATGAAAGATATAGGGGAGGCTGATGTAATTCTTGGTATTAGAATTAAGCGGGTTAACAAAGGGATTGTTATGACACAGTCACACAATATTGAGAAAATTCTCAAAAAGTTCAATTATAGTGATTGTTCTTCCGTGAGCACTCTTATGGATCCAAGTGTGAAATTAATGCCAAATACCGGCACTTCTATTTCACAACTAGAATACTCTAAGGTCATTGGTAGCTTGATGTATGCAATGACAAGTACAAGGCTATATATAGCTTATGCAGTGGGACGGTTGAGTCGGTATACTAGTAATTCGAACACTCAACATTGGCAAGCTATTCAAAGAGTGTTTAAATTGTAACACCCCTAAAATTGGGAGTTAATTTAAACCAAAAGAATTGCGGAATAACAACAACTACGTAAGACATTACCCATAAAGATGGGGAGAAGGTTAGAGTGAGTTTACAACTTCTATAGGAATATTAAATGACAACCTAGTAATCTAAACAATTCAAATACAGATTAAGTTCGGGTGTCACTAAAATCCTCAACATAATCTTCTATGTAACTCCATCTATACACACGAGGTGCACTTCCAAGAATGCCACTACCGGCACCTAGCTTCTCTCATCCCATCAAGCCCCATCCGCTTGATCACCTGATATACATGTCATTTTAAGAAAAAGTGTTAGGCTTAAAAGCCTAGTGAGAACAAACAGTTCAAAATATAGAAAAACCATTTAAACTTCGAAAACGGTAAATAAACATATAACCGAAATCTTTTCTCAAAACATCTCTTTTTCTTTACTTCTGCGATTTACACCTGAAAGATACGCTTTACTTCTCTTGGGGGAAACTTCTACGGGAATGACCCGTCATCACATTAATCCTCACGAGTTCAACCCCAAACCGGGATCTATTACAAGTGCCCTCCCCAAGTACTTCTGACTATATGTGCCTATGGATCTATTACACTAGTCTAACATCTTAATACAATTATTTCCAATGTATTACTTCTCTTCACAAAACCTGTGAAGTATAACATCTTGCTTCCCAAAACTTTCCTTCCAAAATTAGGTCAAAACAACATTAAGGTTTATACATCATATTTCTCATCAAAAACCCATAAGGGTGTTTTAAAACAGTTCTTCGTACTCATTTCATCATTTCAAAGAAAAACCATAAATGACACATTTTGACCTAATTTTTACCAAAACCTTCCAAGTATAGAAATACTTATTTTAAACATCACATTAAGGCAAAATACTTCATTTTGACATGTATAAAGTTTTAGAAAGGTAAGAATGAACTCACTAGCTAGATTTAGACTAAATCTAGGTTTTATCCCAATACCGAGCTTCATTAGGTGAGGACTTCAAATCCACAAGTTTCCATCTATAAAACCTTCATCTAGATCATAAACAAACCCAACATATACCAAAAACAAACCCAAATCAGAAATCATAGAACCAAACCCTAGATTCAAGATTTCGGAGAGGTGATCGTACCTTTCAACGTATGGGAACCATAAATCATCAAGTAAACTTTAATCTTCATTGCTTCCATCTTAAAGATCTCTGAAATACGAAACCACAGCACTTTGAATCGCCCAAATCGGAGCTATGATGAAGAAGTTATGGCCAAATGAAGAAAATCTCGTTTTTAACCACTGGGGCCGCCCGCGATCATGCCCCGCGATCATGTCCTGCGATCATGACATGTCATGATCGCCCGTGTCACCCCAAAATCTGATTTTTCATGTCTAACTCACGGTACCAGTTGTGCGATTATGACATGCTATCATGCCACTGTCATAATCGCCGGGCATCATAGCCTGGACCATTCCGAGGTGTTTTTTCCCACTTTTCACCCGTTTTGATCCCGTTTCTCGTCTAGTAAATGATACCCAAAATAATTAACTTCAAAATACTTATCTCGTTGATTCTAAGAGTGAAATACAAAGAGGACTCGGGATTACACTTTACCAAAGACCCGGTTGGTACATTATGCCATTGTCACTATAACATGGCACACTTGTTGGGGCCACCAACCACTTGGTACCACCGGTGCTATTGTGACAGATGTCAAAACCGTATAACACAATAGCTAAGACGACCATACTCTTAGTATCATTGGTGCTATTGTGACAGTTGTCACTATCTCACAGCACCACCACTCAAACTCTGAAATTTGCTTTTCTTTAATAGACCACCCGGTTCAACACCTTTTTCAACTTGAACAGAAATCAGGGTGTTACAATCCTCCCAACCTTATAAATGATTTCGTCCTCGAAATCTAATGCCGATCCAAAAACATAGAACTTCATACAACTTCGAGCACAAGCTCGACAAATGACTCACTCCATCCATCCCACCGGATGACAATAACACAAAAAGGAGCCCTCAAAAAATACTATACTTGAGCAATCCAAAAACTTTGCTTCCTTATGAGAGTTTAAACGTAACTCATCCTCAACTACAATATGTAATACTTCCTTACCATGACGGGCACAACAGACACTTCACTTCTCATAACGAGTCATCACTACCCGATCGTTAAATTCAATACATCACACTATTATCAGAAAGATCACTGACCCACATTGAACCAAACTTCAAATTTAAGCTCGATGTTGCCTCCCAACCTTAGGTGGTTCATATCACCTTGGGAGTAGCTTTTGGCTTTAATAGATCAATTTTACAATTGATGCCCAAAACATAATTATTTCTTAGGATTTTCAAACCACTTCCAATAGGTCGGGATGCTCTTTTCCTTTGTATTCGACATTCGATTTCTTTCGCAAGAGCTCATCCGGATAAACCCACACAGATTCTCTACACATCAGATTACCCAATAATTTACCTAGATGGTAAAGGAATCCGACATACGTAGTTCTGAAAAGACCACCACCACATCAATACTTTAACCTCGACCAATCAACTTCTCCTTAAATAAATGATTTATGTTTAGGTCTACCTTAACGATCACACTACATTTTTCCAATAAACATCACGACGAAGATTTATCATCCCTTTCAAGGGCACCACACAAGGCCTTCCACATTATTTGAAATCAACCAAAGTGTTCCAATCGTTCTAATGCCATACGACCCTAAGAACAACCAAGGTTGGCCTCAAGCCAAAACACTTCTCGAGGTAAACAATTGCCTAAAAGTTTCCAACCCAAAGATTTACGACACTAGAGGATCATCACGTAATTAACTCGAAGTGACCCAAACGTCCAATTACTTCGAGTTTCTATAACCATCGATCGTGCAGACCGATGTCCCGAAAGTGTGAACTAACCAACTGTCACAATTCGACACAATAGTCAAAGGCACACCATGCCTTGAGACAATTCCATCTACATACGACTTAGCTAGCTTAACAACTGGACCGGCTCCTCGCATTGCCAAGAAGTGAGCACTCTTCATAAGTCCGTCCACCACTACCCATATAGCATCGTGACCTTTCAAGGTCTTTAGTAACTTTGTCACGGAATCCATAGCAAGGTGCTCTCATTTCCATTCCGGAATTTCCAGCGATTGAAGACTTACATACGGTCGTTGGTGTTCTTCCTTTACTTGTAACATGACACACTTCTCTAAATATGTAGCCACATCCAACTTCCTGACAGGCCATCAATACGTCAACTTCAAATCCCCACACATTTTGATACTGCTCGGATGTATGGAGTACTTAGGCTCATGGACGTCCTCCCATAGTAATTCCCGGTTGCCTCCAATCTTGGGCACTCAAATATGCCCATGAAATAACTTCAAACTACGACTATCTTCCGTTAGTAACAAGTGTTGCTTCACCATAACCTCGTCTTTAAAATTTCCCTCAAGTAGTGCCTCCGCTTGGGAGGTGTTGATCCGACCGATCAATCTTGACACTAATGCAATCTTCGTAAGTACGGCTCGTGTTCCACTACCGTACTCCTTTCGACTTAGAACATCCATTACTATATTTGCATAACACGGGTGGCATAATAACACATAACCATAATCCTTAGGCAATTCAAATCAACGTCATTACCTCATGTTTAACTCCTTTTGAGCAAAACATACTTCAAACTGTTACGGTCGGTGTAGAGTGTACACTTAGTTCCATAAAGCCAATGTTGCCATAACTTTAATGCAATTACCACTGCTGCTAACTCTAAGTCGTGGGTTGGGTAATTCTTCTCATGTTCCTTGAGTTGCCTTGACGCATAAGCAATAACTTTGCCTTTTTGTATTAATACACAACCCCAAACCTATCTTTGACGCATCACTATAGACCACAAAATCTTCAGATCCTTCTTGCAAGGATAAAATCGATGCTTCACACCATTTTCCTTTGAAGAGTTCGGAAAACCTGCTCTTGCTTGTCTGCCCAAATAAACTTCACATTCTTCCTCGTCAAAGCCGTCAAGATGATGCAACCTTTGAGAAATCATGAATAAACCTTCGATAATAGCCAGCAAATCCTAAGAAACTTCTAATTTCGGAAGGATTCTGAGGCGGTTCCCAATTCATCATTGCTTCAATTCTGATGGATCCACCTTCACTTCGTATTGAGTGACAACATGCCCCAAAATTGTACTTCCTTCAACCAACAGTCACACTTAGAGAATCTGGCGTATAACCTCTCCTTCCTTAACACCTTGAGGACCTCTCGAAGGTGTTGCTCCTGGTCTAACTCATTCTTAGAGTAGACAAGAGTATCATCAATAAATACCATCACCGATTGATCTAGGAACGGTCGACATACCTGATTCATCAAATCCATAAACATTGCTGACGCGTTTGTCAACCCAAACGGCATTACTAAGAACTCATAATGACCGTACCGCGTCCTAAACGCCGTCTTTGCTACATTATCCTCCTTCACGTTCACTTGAAGGAAATCAGAACGTAAATCGATCTTTGGGAAAACAACTTGTTCCTTGCAGTTGATCTAAGAGATCATCAATCCTCTGAAGTGGATGCCCGTTCATCACGGTTGCTTTATTCAACTTCCTATAGTCAATACACATCCTCATCGGACAATCTTTCTCCTTCACAAATAGGACCGGAGCTCCCCCCGACACTATATCTATTTGAAACTCCACTTGTCTATCGGGTGGCAAACCGGGTAATTCTTTGGGGAACACATCGGGAAACTCACTAACGACGTACATCATCTAGCTTCCTCTTCTCAAACTTTGCATCTAGAACATAGGCCATATATAAAAGACATCATTTGGCTAAACACTTGCACGCCCTTGCCACGGTTAACCAAGCTAATTCATCTCTCCTTCCTTCCCCATAGATAACCACCACACTGCCATCCGATAACGGAGTCTGGATTAACTTCTTATAACATTGAATTTCGGCTTGGTTCTCGGCTAACCAATCCCTTCCTATCATCACATCAAACTCTCCTATCGACATAGGAATGAGATTTATCCCAAACTTACCCCTTTCAACTTCCAACATGTAATCCTTAAGAATATTCCGAACTAGAACTTACTTGCCATCGGCTAATTCAACCATATAAACATCTTCCAAAGTACTCATAGGTACGTGTAGATTTGAGTAGAAAGAAATGGACACAAAAGAAAAGTGGCACTAGAATAAGAAGGACATAAGTGAGTATACCCTCTCATCGTCTCGTTCCTTTACTTCCGTCACATATGCCTCTTCAGTAATGGAACCTATCCCGTTACTCCCGGAACCCATTACCATGTTCTGAGTAGTTGTCTCATGCCTTCGGTTATTTGTACCCCTTTCCTATAATATCTTGAGCACATTTTCATGCTGTTGTGCTATAACGAAACTAACTGCCTGCAACATACTGAGTCAGAACTCATCTCATAAGCCCACTTATACCATTAAAGGATTACCCCGATCAAGGTTGACTTCAAGCAGCCGGTCCATTCTGGCACATCTCTTGATGGAACCAGAGGGATCATAGGTGATTGAGTGACTTCCACTGTCACTTGTAGATACGGAGTAGAAATACTGATGTTCGCGTCCTCATCTTCGTTACACGATCTAGTACGCGTAATAATCATCTTAGTCGGTTACAAACATAGAATAGGAGTAAGACAAGTCTAACATATATACGTGTAACACATTCACCAATCATCGTAACCATAGTAAGTAAGCATACTCACATAACAATATACCCAAGATAGCATTAGCTACGTGATATCTTGGATATATCCCTCGTATAAGAATTCTTATTACCACAGTCACGTTTCATAGTTAGTGCACTTTCGTCGACTCTATAGCTCTACTATCTCAAGAGTGTCTACCCATTCTCACACAACATCACTTAAAGTCTCAACTTAAGTATAGGCATCTTAAGTTCATACTTAGTTCGCTTAAACTAAGGCTCTGATACCAACTTGTAAAACCCCTAAAATTGGGAGTTAATTTAAACCAAAAAATTGCGGAATAACAACAACTACGTAAGACATTACCCATAAAGATGGGGAGAAGGTTAGAGTGAGTTTACAACTTCTATAGGAATATTAAATGACAACCTAGTAATCTAAACAATTCAAATACAGATTAAGTTCGGGTGTCACTAAAATCCTCAACATGATCTTCTATGTAACTCCATCTATACACACGAGGTGCACTTCCAAGAATGCCACTACCGGCACCTAGCTTCTCTCATCCCATCAAGCCTCATCCGCTTGATCACCTGATATACATGTCATTTTAAGAAAAAGTGTTAGGCTTAAAAGCCTAGTGAGAACAAACAGTTCAAAATATAGAAAAACCATTTAAACTTCGAAAACGGTAAATAAACATATAACCGAAAGCTTTTCTCAAAACATCTCTTTTTCTTTACGTCTTCGATTTACACCTGAAAGATACGCTTTACTTCTCTTGGGGGAAACTTCTACGGGAATGACCCGTCATCACATTAATCCTCACGAGTTCAACCCCAAACCGGGATCTATTACAAGTGCCCTCCCCAAGTACTTCTGACTATATGTGCCTATGGATCCATTACACTAGTCTAACATCTTAATACAATTGTTTCCAATGTATTACTTCTCTTCACAAAACCTGTGAAGTATAACATCTTGCTTCCCAAAACTTTCCTTCCAAAATTAGGTCAAAACAACATTAAGGTTTATACATCATATTTCTCATCAAAAACCCATAAGGGTGTTTTAAAACCGTTCTTCGTACTCATTTCATCATTTCAAAGAAAAACCATAAATGACACATTTTGACCTAATTTTTACTAAAACCTTCCAAGTATAGAAATACTTATTTTAAACATCACATTAAGGCAAAATACTTCATTTTGACATGTATAAAGTTTTAGAAAGTTAAGAATGAACTCACTAGCTAGATTTAGACTAAATCTAGGTTTTATCCCAATACCGAGCTTCATTAGGTGAGGACTTCAAATCCACAAGTTTCCATCTATAAAACCTTCATCTAGATCATAAACAAACCCAACATATACCAAAAACAAACCCAAATCAGAAATCATAGAACCAAACCCTAGATTCAAGATTTCGGAGAGGTGATCGTACCTTTCAACGTATGGGAACCATAAATCATCAAGTAAACTTTAATCTTCATTGCTTCCATCTTAAAGAGCTCTGAAATACGAAACCACAGCACTTTGAATCGCCCAAATCGGAGCTATGATGAAGAAGTTATGGCCAAATGAAGAAAATCTCGTTTTTAACCACTGAAACCACACCATTCCGAGGTGTTTTTTCCCACTTTTCACCCGTTTTGATCCCGTTTCTCGTCTAGTAAATGATACCCAAAATAATTAACTTCAAAATACTTATCTCGTTGATTCTAAGAGTGGAATACAAAGAGGACTCGGGATTACACTTTACCAAAGACCCGGTTGGTACATTATGCCATTGTCACTATAACATGGCACACTTGTTGGGGCCACCAACCACTTGGTACCACCGGTGATATTGTGACAGATGTCAAAACCGTATAACACAATAGCTAAGACGACCATACTCTTAGTATCATTGGTGCTATTGTGACAGTTGTCACTATCTCACAGCACCACCACTTAAACTCTGAAATTTGCTTTTCTTTAATAGACCACCCGGTTCAACACCTTTTTCAACTTGAACAGAAATCAGGGTGTTACAAATAGCTCAAGGGTACCATGGATTATGGTTTGAGTTATTTGGGATATCCTTCGGTGTTAGAAGGATACTCGGATGCAAGTTGGATATCTAACATGGAGGATCACTCTTCGACGAGTGGTTGGGTATTTTTGCTTGGAGGTGGTGCTATTTCTTGGGCATCAAAGAATCAAGGTTGTATTACAAACTCAACGATGGAATCTGAGTTTATGGCTTTAGCCGCTGCCGGTAAAGAGGTAGAATGGTTAAAGAATCTTGTTTATGAGATTCCATTGTGGTCGAAGCCGATTGCACCTATTTCTATCCATTGTGATAGTGCAGCCACTTTGACTAAGGCTTATAGCCAAGTGTACAATGGCAAGTCTAGAAACTTAGGTGTTAGACACAGTATGATTAGAGAATTAATCATGAATGGTGTAATCTCTGTTGAGTTTGTTAAATCACAACAAAATTTGGCGGATCATCTGACCAAGGGTTTGGCAAGAGACTTAGTGCACAAGTCTGCCATTGGGATGGGATTAAAGTCCTTATAAATCTATAATGGTGAGACACCCAATTCCCCTCTAATATGACATTAGGGGCTTAATTCAATAAGGAAAGCTCACACTTATAAGATTGGAACACATGATATATCATCCCAAGGTATGTGTTCGGTACTACAGAAAGTAGGTTGAAGTTTATCTTCTTAATAATTCCTTTAATAAAGTGTATTTATAGGTGCATGAAGTAAATGAATTACCTATGTGATCGTGAAGTGTAGCCGCATTTCAGAAGGTTGGGGACTTGGCCTTTAAACAACCATGAGAGGATTTGTACACACGGCTTTATAACTGTGTCAAGTCTATTTTCTAAACGAGTAGGTGAAACTTGTATGTATTTTATTTTTAGGTATTCAAATGAGTTGATGGGCTTAATCCTTGGGACACCTTGATTCTCGAATATTTAAAATGTGTAAAATACTAAGATGGGAATTCAATCGTTTCGATATTTTCATTTATGTGCAAGTTTGGTGTTGTTTATTGTTAAAATGTTATTTCATGGGTCACACTAAAATGGGGGAGGATTGTTGGTGATTTTAGTGTTACCGGTCCATTTATGTGATTGGAAATAACATGATGTCTATATGGGTTTTATAATGTGATCTAATTCAAGTTAGGTGGTGTGGAGTGCACGCTTGTTATTAGACGAGTATGAACCCGGTAACAACTGAATGCAACAAGATTCGACTGGAACCCAGTCAAGCTCGACTAGTTCCATTCAACCTTTGTGAATTTGGGTTGGCATCCTCTGGAATACTCGACTGGGCCAGTAGAGCCAGTCGAGTCTATACTGGTTTCGATGCTTATATCCTCTGGAAGACTCGACTCGGCCAGTCGAGTCGGTCGAGCTGTAATTGGACTTGGAGTAAATGTGGGAAATAAGGTTCACAAGGTTGCTTATACAGAAGCTCCCAGAAGCTTCTGTATTGGAATTCGGAAGTTGCTTATACATAAGCTCTCAGATGTATTGGGATTCAGAAGTTGCTTATACAGAAGCTTCTGTGTGAAAACCAGAAGTTCTGGTCTGGTCTTCTGGAATACTCGACTAGGCCAGTCGAGTCGGTCGAGCCATTCGTGCTCTGGACTTGGTTTTGCATGAAAGACCAGAAGCTTTGTATGGCTTATATAGAAACTCTAGTCTGGCCTTCTAGACTTAGAGTTTCTGAATGAAAGACCAGAAGCTCTGGTCTCGGCTCTGATCAATTATTTCTAAACAGTTACAATGCATTAAATGTGCAATTATTGAGCAGATACAAGAAATTGTGTAACTTACCACTACTCCTTTTGATTTCAGCCATGATTATGTTTTCAGTTACGTTATTTTGAGTATAAATAAGAATCTATACTTATGAATTGAGATACGGTTTTGGACACGGTTTTTGAACAATCCTACATTACTCTCCAAAAAATTTGCTTTCGGTTTTGTGCTTAAATCGAAAGTGTTTTGAGTCTTATCTCATATTGAGTTTCGTAAAACCCAGGCATAGGGTCGAAATATCAATTCGGAAAGTGTTTCACACGATTCTCATTATAATCCAGTGATCGATTTACCCTTGTATGTCTACCCGTTCCAACAAACCGGTCTCGGAATCAAAACCGACAGTTCCTGGAATGAAAAATCGGTTACATCGGTTCTTTATATTTGGGAATCGGTTCTTTATCAATTCATATTATAAAAAAGTAACTATTAGTTTATTACAAAGTATCAAAAAATAAATTAATAATTTCAATTAATTTAACTCTAAAAGAAGTGATAGTAAGTCTAACACTAAAAAGTAAATTGATAATCAATAATAAACATATAAAATATTTTTATTGAAAAGGCTTTGGTTTGGGGTATCCAGTCTCGGAACCGGTTCAACGTTGGAACCAGACACGGTCGGTTTTATATTTTTAGGAATCGGAACCAATCAGATCAGTTCCGGTTCCGAAACCGACAGTTACGAAACGGTTTCGGTTCCAAATACAGGTATCCGGTTCTAATACTCACCCTAATTGAACGTGTAGTATGATTTTATTACATTTGCTTGGCAACTTATAAAAACTAGACAAAAAGTTACCTTTTAGAATTTTGGTGTTAATAAAACCATCACTCTCCTAAAAAAAATTGTTGTATAAGATTACGTCACATTTCAAAAAATTGATAGTTCATACTTCATAAGAACAAAAATATTTTTTTAATTAACATCAAGGTATCAAACTATCAATAAAAAAAATAGGATATATTCATCGTCAGCGTTTTAAAAGAGTATCGTATAAAAATGACACTTTAAAAAAATTCTCATGAATATAATTACATTTTTTTAAATTGTTGTTATAAAAATTATCAAATTATTTTGTGATCCTAATCGTAACCAATCTTGATTCTTAACTAGTCCTCTCGAAAATAATCGTAACCGGCCACCAGATCCTTTTGACAGAATTTTAATTTATTTATTTTTATGATTTTTTGATATTACAATAAACTTAACATTTACTAACTTATTGTAATAAAATTTGTACATTAAATTTTCTGTTTCAAATAAATTTATTTTTTAACATTTATCCTATGTAAAATATTTTCGATACTCTAATCAAATGTTGTATTTGTCTATCACTGAAACACGAGAAATCGAGCTTTCAAAATAAGAACAAAATCTTGATTTTGAGCTATGAAAGTATTCTGAATTGTATGAATAAACCATTCTTGGACCAGGATTGTAACCAAGCATTCATAACCGATCTATCTTCAAAGCATCGTATCTGATAAACCAGTTGGGCTTTCAAGTACCCCCGGTTGAAAGTGTAACCTAATATCTTTACATTTGCCTCCCGATCGAATAAGGTCCATTCATGCACATGCATCGTTTGGTTCGATCAAGATGTGCTGACTACTAAGCGCATCTTCAACAGATTCTTCAAAATTTCTCCAAAATGGAGAAATTATGGGTGGAAATTCTTGACACGATACGAAACCCGCCAACCCGTTTAACATAAATATAGTAATAAATAATATTTTTTATTCTAATTTCATATTTCAAATTTTATATCCTAATTAATTAATTAATATTTTTCAAAAATAAATAATATGCTTGAAACTTGGATTTGTTTGAATTTGACTATGTTTGGATTTTTTATGTGTTTGAAACTTGGATGTTTGAATTTGGTTAAATTATTAGGTGAATTTGGTTGTATTATTAGAAATGAATTTGGTTGTATTTTAGAAAGAGCTTCTCCATAATTAATTAAAAATGGAAAATCAAAATTCAAAATTTCTAAAAAATATTCAATTTAACTCTAACAGCATCGTTATTTTGGAGATTACAACATTCATTATATTATTAAATATTCTGCAATTCTAATAAAATACTATTATTTATGTCACCAACATGCCAATGGTGTGTAGCTCAGTTGGTTAAGGGGCGAGGAGATGTTTGCTCCAATAGGCCGTTGGTCTTGGGTTCGATCCCAGCCCCCTCACAATCGCCTTGTCGCTGCGTGAATCAGGTATGCCCCTCACATTGGGAATTGGTAGCCTGTGTAGGCCGGTTTGCGTGTCCGGGAAATACACGTTGCTCCAATTTATGTCACCAACATTTAATTTCAGTTTTTCTTATTGATGGAACATAATAAAAAAAATGTTTCTCATGGTAATCATTTTTGAAGATTTCTCCAAACTTAGAGGATTTTGTAATGGAGAGGCTCTTGGAGCAAATTTTTTTGCTTAAAACCCTATTTTCTTCATTTTGAAGATGCTCTAACAAAACAGAAGAGTGTCGGGAATCCATGCAACGGCATGAGATATTTAAGACAAACAAATATCATTTTCTAGCTACTCACACCATATGACGTTTTCATTTTACGCCTCTTGTTTACACGATACGAGAAGAAATAAATATAGTTCATAGATGCTCGTTGGTGGAAATGGTAACGGAACAAGAACCAAATATTGGCATCTTAGGAACTTTTGCACCTTAGAATAGGAACCAACACAAAGAATTTGATGCTAAATTTGAAGAATAAGAACCCATTATTAACTTTATTAGCATATATCTATGAAAGAACCAAAGTCGTTTTCAGAGATTCAAATGTTAGCAATGAAGCCAGTCGCTAGTCGTTATTGGCGGTTCAAGCCGCACCTTTTGATGGTCATAACTCAAGTTGGCTTCACATTTCTCTACTTCATAACAGAAGCCTCATTCAAGCACGGTATGAATCCTCATATCTACGTGACTTATCGGCATGTTGTTGGTGGTTTTGTCATGCTTCCTTTTGCCTATTTTCTCGAAAGGTAAAAACCAACGGTAACTTTTACAGTTTTAAATCACTTTTGGCTTTACGGGTCCGTTTGATTACAAAATACGAGCCTTCAAAAGGAAGATTTTGATTGTTTCTTTATCTATTGTAGAGATAAGAGGCCAAAAATGACAGTGGTTCTATTTCTAGAGATTTCTGTTCTCTCTCTTTTCGGGTAAGATCGTTTCAAATGACGGTTATTCTTGTTACTGCTACTTCAATTGCTTTTACAAAAAGTTAGTTATATACCATCTAACGATCGCAGGGTGGCATTGACTCTGAATATGTACTTTGCAAGTCTGAGATGCACCTCACCGACATTTGTTGCATCAATGATTAACACCATTGCTTGCCTAACTTTTGTCATAGCAGTTATACTCAGGTAAAAACTAAAAAATCTCGGTATATCTCACTCGAAAATAGGTACTGCATGGTAGGATGTACGCAAAGCTGCTTCTTACCTCAAAGGGTAAAACAGTTGTTTCCATGACACCCCTAGCTTGTGCAAAAGGGTGAACCAGAAAGGAAATATAAACTATTTAAAAATAAAGAAAGAAGAAAGAGGCATAATAGGCCCAAAGTTCGATTCCAGACATACACAACAATTATGTCTACTGAGTTTATCAGGGCTAATTTTTTGCAGTCAAAATTTACGGTATTAGTCTAGACATAGCCTAGGACACCTTTCCAGAAGAAAAAAATATCCCACCTGAAGGTGGGTTGATATGTATGCAGACCAGACCTCTACCCTCCAAAAAGTAAATCAGAAAACCCCCGATTAAGTAAAATGAAGGTCATACATGATGTTTTAAGTAAATATGACTAGATGAAAATGATCACGCAGATTGGAAATCATTGATCTCCGAAACCCTCGAGGGTTGGCAAAAGTATTCGGAACCCTAGTTTCGTTGGCTGGTGTGATGATTATGACTCTGTATAAGGGACCCGCAATGACAAGCTTAGGCCATTCAGCTATCCATTTTACACAAACCACAGTAATCCAAGAAAATTGGCTCAAAGGTTCAGTTCTTACAGTCTCAAGCTGCCTAACATGGTCTGTATGGTACATAATGCAGGTCTAAATCTTATCTTAATTCCACTTTTATTCAGCTCTCATTTTCGTTTTACTTATTGTGAAAAAGCATATCAACACAAACGAGCTCAGTATATCCCACCCAGAGATGGTATTAAAGAGTGACCTTCGGACAAAAAAAAGTAATACATGACCTTTTGATAGATATCGAGGCATTCTTCTATTACACAGAGGAATATTAAAAAATTAGGGGTGAGCATAACCGGGTACCTGGCTAAATTTCATGGAACCGGAACCGCTAACATCGGTTCTTTATAGTTTAGAACCGAAACCATTGGGAACCGGTTCCGGTACCAGGTACCCCGTTTCAATTTTATTTTTAAATTTCTACATTGCATACGATAAAAATGTAATTTTAGGTCCAGTATAAAGTACAAAGTACCAACTTAAAGTAATAAATACAACAAATTGTCAAAATTAATCCGATAAAAATATAATTTTAAGTCTATTATAAACATACTAACTCGTTAACTCTAACCTAAAGGGTAATATAACTTTATTAATAAATATATAAAATAATTTTTTTTTAAAAGTAGCCGGGTAATTGCCGGTTCCGGGTACCCAATGACCGGGATCAAAGAAGAATCTGCCCAAAAAAATGAGAACCGGAACCGGAACTAGTCCCGATCGGTTCCGTATTTTAGGAACCAAAACCAATCAACGGTTCCAGAGCACTTCTGGTTCCAAAGACGGGTACCCTATTCCGATGTTCAACCCTAATTAAAATATATGTCAGAATGTCATGCATTTAAATTTTTTGTCCGAAAGCTAAATGACCCCACCTGGAGGTGGGGTCAGGAGGGTAGACCTGACCTAAAAAGGCCTAATTATGGTAAATTGTGCAGGCGTATACACTGAAAAGATATCCAGCACAGCTTTCACTTACAACATGGATGAACTTAATCGGAGCAGCACAATCGGCTGTTTTCACAGCAGTGATCGAGCACAAAAGATCAGCTTGGAGTATCGGCTTCAACATTGATTTATGGTCAACAATCTATGGAGTACCAACTTAAAGAAGATCTAATCAAGTTTCTTAGTTGATTTCAGATAAATTTATAAAAATTAATAAAAACAAACTTTACCGTTCATATTGCAGGGAGTAGTGGTCTCCGGTTTAATAGTATACATTCAACTTTGGTGCAACGAAGAAAAAGGGCCAGTTTTTGTAACAATGTTCAATCCCCTCTCCACAATATTAGTGGCGGTTTTGGCGTATTTTGTACTTGACGAAAAGCTTTATACGGGAAGGTAAATAATTGCAGATTGGATCTACAACAAGTGGTTATTTACTTATTTAGCTAAATGACCTTCTCACAAGTGATTTTTAAATCAATGACCTGCTGACACGTTTCTAGGCATTCTTTTGGTAAACACTGTCATTTTCAAATTTGTTAGAAGGTCATGTACTTATATATATATATATATATAGAGGAAAGTTCAAATGTGAACTCATTTTTGGTTGTGAACGTGAGGACGAATCTCAGCCACTTATCCGGTCAATAAAGCGCGCTTTGACTCCGTTCCCTCCTTTAATAATCTCCACCCTCCCATGAATCGCGTTAATCCTCCGTGATCGCGTCCACCATAACCGAAGATGTGTGGCTGAGATTCGTCCTCACGTTCACAGCCAAAATTGAGTTCACATTTGAACCTAACCCTATATATATATATATATATATAGGGTCAGGTTTAAAGGAAAATGCCAAAAAAAGAGAAAACTGAAGAACACCCCTGGGAACCCTCCATCCGATATATGCACTAATGCATACCGGTAATTTGTAACATGCATTCGTGCATATGCACTAATGCATATGTAATTATAGAAGCATTGGTGCATAGGAAAAAAAAAACGCTTGTGTGCCTTTAGTGCATACCGTCCTGATGGTGGGCTCCCAAAGTGTTCTTCAGTTTTCTTTTTTTTAGTGTTTTCCTTTGAACCTCCCTATATATATATATATAATATCTGCTATTATATAACTAAAGAACCCATGTAAATCTTTAAAAATTGTGTTTCTTGGATTGTGCAGTGTACTTGGGGGAGTGATTGTGATTGCTGGTTTATACTTACTACTATGGGGAAAAGAAGGTGACAAAGAAGCACAAGTGAAGAAAACCGAACACCCTTATGTGACCTATGAAGTAAACGAAGAGGACCCGAAACCACAAATATTTGGCACAACTGAAAAGAATTAAATCTCATTTAGAAACAAATTACTCGAAGCTAATCAAGAAGAATCAGTACACAAGTGACAGAAATACAGAAATAAACAGAAGACTGTGATATCATTAAAAGATGAGAAAGATATAGTTTTTTACCAGAATAATTGATAATCAAGTGTAGTAAAACATATCAAAATAAATAAAGATTTTATCATTAAGCTTTGAATAGTGCATTCAATTAACAATTTTAACTACCTTCTCATACTGCTAACATTTTTCATCATCATCTTAGAAACTTTCTTGTATCTATAGCTTTGAAAGCAAGCATAGAGAGAAAGATACAAATTTCATTAAGGACAAGAATAAAAGGATTTAAATGAAGGGTATTAATTATATCCAACATAAATTCCTTCTATGTTGAACTCTATATGTCTCTAGAAATCAAAATAAGCATAAGTGCAGAAAGATGAAAACGGTAAATGTAATTAAGCAATTCTATTTACAAGCTACAATGAGGCAGTAATTTTCTCATTTGGTTGTGGTTTTTACCATTTAAGCAGCGGGTGGCCTGAGCTCATGATCATGAGATGTATCACGCGTAGATTGTGGTAAATACTGCCACATTGGAATGTAACTATAGCCTGGAAAAACGGGCATCTTGCTAGCTCCAGCTGGATATGCGGCTGGATGAGGTGTCATAAATCCAGTAGGCGGAAGATTAGTCATGGCATTGACTTGCTGTTCCATTTTTGCTTTCTCGGCCTTTAAAACAAGTTTCTCTTCACGAAGTTCATTCTTTTCTGCCTGTGGTTTTGGCAAGTCATAAAGCATTTTTAAGGTTCTTGTGAATTTTTCTTGAAGAAAGATTAAAAAATTTACGTTTATGAAAGGTACAAGTATATCGTTTTAGAAGGTGCCACCGTATGATATTCAAAAGTTCAAGAGGATGCAACCATACCTCGTAATCAACCAAGAAAAAAAAACTCTTGAAATCAACCAAAAAAAACAGAAAAAGTCCCTCAAAAATCGATAATAAAAAACTTAAAAATCCCTTGAAATCAAGCAAAAAAAACTTTAAAAATCCCTTGAATGGTGGAATTAGGCTAAAAACACATCAAGCGATATTGAATGTTAGTAAAAAACTAAAAAAAATTAGTGCTTTTTGTAATTACTTTTTGTCCATATTATATGGTGCCATTGTATAAAAAATTCTTGGGTCCGTCCCTATTCCAAGTTGTGAATTTATGTGCCAAGGTTAAAAGATGCAAATCACTATCAAAACCTTCCTTGCAACAGAATTCATAGAACTAACCTTCAATGTTTTAATCTCTTCCAGTAGTTTCTCATTCATCTCTTTGCAATCTTGGGATTCAGATTTTAGCTGATTCAGAACTCGGATAGCATCCCCAAGTATAGCCAACTTATCACTGCTAGCAGGCCTCCCAGGTTCCAAAATAGAGCTCAACTCTACGAACCTACAAAAATATTAACAATCTTCCATCAATAAAGTGAGGGGCTGTTTGGCAGTTGCTGAATGTTTTGGTGCACAATGATTAAGTAGTCAGAATGATTAAAAGGCTCTTTGATATAGTGCAAAATAAAATAAAATATAATTGTTTGGTAATCGTTCGGGATGTTAATTAGGGGTCTTAATGGTTAAGGGAGGTCCATGATCAAATTGATTCAGAGGGTTTTGGAACCATTAAGAGGCAAACTTATTTTTTGTCAAACATGATTCACCTATTAGCGATTCAGAGGTTGCCTTAATGGAACTGTTAAGAGGTAAACAAACAGCCCCTGAATAAACCCATGAAGATGAATCATTTGTTATTGCTAAAGGATATAACTGACCATGAAAAAGGTCATAAATGTTTATATCTTGTTAATGACACATTTACCGCCTAAACTTTTTTACAAAAATAGCGTTATGAAATTTTGTTTTATGATAAAAACTGTAGATTTCAATTTTGTTCATCTATATCTTCAAGCACCTCAAAGCCCTAGACTAAATAATAATAATATTGTCGCAAAGAAAGAGCTTTGGAAGGAAACATAATCAAGAAAACAGTGACCTGTCATTCAATTTTTCCCTCCTTTGCCTCTCACGACATGCTTTATTCTCTGCCCTGTTGCATGAGATACTGCGACCCCTGTTATGTGATTGAACAGTATAAACCAATTTAACATCATTTGTTTAAGAAGAGCAGAGAAAAATAAGAAATTCACTTTTTACATGAGATACATAGAAACCCCCAAAACGTGTAGTTGCAGGAAAAGCAACTGCTTAATTGTTAAGCATAAATTAGTTGTTAACAGATCACCAATTTTTGCCTGCTATCTAGTTTTAGAACTTCACTAATTTGTGTACACGCCAAAAACTTGTAAACTTACCATATAATCCTTTTTCCACATAATGCTTCTTTAGAATGAAGGCACACACATTCATCTTTAATCATTCAGCACAAACATAACATAACAAATCTACTTGATTCACTCTTCAAATACACCAAGCTCAAAATGACGAAGAAGAAAGGAAACCACTCATTGTGTCCTAAACTCATAAGTCATATGTCACCACTCACCCAACCATACGACAGGCATTTAAAGTTAGACTTAGGGGCTGTTTGGCAGTTGCTGAATGGTTTGGTGGAGAATGATTAAGAGACTCTTATGATATAATGCAAAATGAAAAATAATTGTTTGGTAATTGTTCAGGATGTAATTAGGGCTCTTAATGGTTAAGGGAGGTCCATGATACAAAATGATTCAGAGGGTTTTGGAACCATTTAGGGGCAGACTTATTTTTTGTCAAACATGATTCACCTCTTAGCGATTTAGACGCTACCTTTTAATGGAACTGTTAAGAGGTAAACAAACACCCCCTTGTACTCATAACATCCATATACACAACGACTATCTTCTTAGAGTAATGTTCGACTATCTACAAAGTCATCCAATAATACGGGTCAACCTAAAAAGGACAAACAACAACCAACTTCGGAGAAAAACGATTAAAGCACGATAAAGATCCTTCTTGGTATTATGCTGTTGAAAATGTTGAACTCTTTTCCTTTGTCATTTTTTTGGGTAACCACAGGTATCCGGACCAGCTTACGTGCATCCCGACTAATCCCATGAGGCCCTGAAGTTAACAACCAAAAGAATCCCCAATTTCCCTTAGGAGACACGAACGGACCCCTAGACCTAGTCTTTATTATTTGTCAGTTGAGTCAACCCTCAAGGTTTTTGTCATTTCTATATCCATGGTAGAGTTTTACTAAACTTAATCATGCTATTTTCAAATGAAAAAATAGCATTACCTCTTCCTTGTGCATTCTTTCTCCACAGACTCCTTCTCTGGTGGTGCAAGGCTAGCAAGTGAAGTATCAACTGAGACCCCAACACTGCAATAACAAACCAATTTCAATCAATCAAACATAAACACACATATTGACCAAATCTAGCTAATAACAACGAAGATCTTACTCTTTGCAAATCATCTAAAAAAAGAATAAACAAATTACTCCCAAGTATATGGCTTAGAATTACAAACGAAAGTTCCCATTTGCATCATCTATTGAAAAAAAAAACACTCCTAACTCCTAACACCTAATACAATCAACAATTTTACACACTCGACAGCAACATTTCTACCCTAGAATCTGAATTCAGAAGCAGAAATCGTCAACTTTCCTGAAATCCATTTCTCACAATAATAGAACAACCAAAACCATAAAACAGCTTTTTACCACCGACTAAATCAAAATCAAAAATCAAAAATCAAAAATCAAATTCCATAAACAAAAAATCAGTCACCTCGTGTCACCCCAATAAAGATCGGTGGATGCGACATCGTTGATGAGACTGTTGTAATCGATCAGCTCCCAATTAGTATCCACAAACGGATCCATTTGATTTTGATTTTGATTTTGATTTTGATATCGACAAACGAAACCCTAGATACAATATTTGTGTATTTCAGTCTTCGAATAGCTACAAAGATCTGATTGCTTGGCTGAATTTCCCCAATAATATTATAATAAATAAATAATTAATTAATTAATCATTTGTTGGTGGGGTTAACAATAGAAAATGATTGATTCACAGAAGTTGTCACTGCTATATATGGGTCACTGTTCAACAAAAGGATTAGCCATTACCCAATCATAATCCGCCACGTGTCAAGTGATAATTTTTCGCCGCATAGAATATTGTAGTGGTCTAAATTGGTTGACGGATGAATTATTAAGAAAATCAATAAAGTTGTGCAAAAAAAACACATTTTTGTAAAGAAAAATATAGAATAAATTTGAAGGATGGGTGAAAAAATATAGAATATACTATAGTGGATGACATTATCCCTAAATTATATTCTGATTCTTTTAGTTTTTTTATATAGAGTGCCAATTCAGTTGAGAATCTGATTTTCGTTGTGAATTGAAGATTAACGAGTGGGTGTAGTTTGATATATTTATGGGTTATTTATCATTAATATTGTAAAAAAGTTATGGTCATTATTCATAATGAATGGATACACATGTTGTACTTGATGGTTTCATGGTTCGTAACAAAAATGAGGTTGCAACTAAACTTTCTTCTTTGTATATATAAATAAAAAGGGCAAAAAGGTTAAAAAGATATGAATAAATGATTCATATGTGAATCACTAGTAATAATAAACGTGGATTTACATGTGCATCTTCGTATGTGAATGATTCTTAAAAAAGTAGGTTAGCAAATGTGGATTCATATAGCATTTTCAGATGGAGTTTTTCCATGTTTACCAATTATTCACATTGAATCAAATATTCCTAAGTTTTCAACTTTTTTGTTCTTGCCTAATTGCATGTCAATGCAGATCCCTATGGGTACTCGTTCCTATGGATCAAGTCTTCATCTCTAGTTTTAAAGGACCAAAACAAAGAATGGAATCAAGATCGGACTTAACTATTTCAAGAATAGTTATATTTTGTTTGATTTTTTATTCATGGTTTTTTCAAACATGCATTACAACGATCATATTGCCCCCACTATCAAGATGTTATGAATTTGTGTTCCTAATATGTATGATGTTGTGAATAATTCAACGAACTTGATGATGTTGAAGTTGACATTTATAGGTATGATTTGTAGAAGGCGGTTGATGAATGGATGCAAAATTTGTATAGTTGAAATATAAGAATAAGAATAAAAACATCATGTCCTTTTTTTTTGGAAAAGTCAATGTGTTGTGATGTTTAGATAATATGATATCAAATCAAATAAATTAATATTAGTAGGTCAACTAAGTTAAGAGAACAAATCCATGTGAATCAGACAAGTTTTGGAACGTGGAAACATGATTTGAATTAAGAATTCAAGCCTTCAAAACAACAATAGTTGACTTTTAGTTCAACTACTAATCTTTATCGGAATTGAGAATGTACTCTTGAAATTAAGTGTGAAGCATATTGAAATTGTCCTAAACATGTGTTTCAAATTTGGATTTAAATTCAGTTGGATTTGGAAGAATTGGCTTGAAAGTTTACACAGTAGGAAGTGTGAAAAGTTCGAGAAGAAAACAATGAAACACGATTTTGAATCTTCGAGAATCACAATTGTAAAACTCAAAACTCAGAAAACACTCTCAAAGAGAAGAACTTGATTAATAAATGAATAATGTGAATAACAATGAAACACGAAATCTTATTTATATGTTTTTGATGAAATTAAAAATAACTATGAAATAATTTTAGACGACATAGGAAACTAATTAAACAATAAAAATTAATAGTTGGAATAGAACTTGGGTCCACCTAGGAAAGGCGTCAGATTAGGCGTGGGTGAGTAGCATGCGATTTTAGTCGTATGCTTATTCGTGGGAATCCACACATTGAGTTACGAGGGAAGCACCACGTGTAACACCCGGAAATTCTAAGAAACTTCGAATTGATGTATTTGATTTTAAATGCCAAATAAGTGAATTTTAGGATTTTGGGAAAATAGAAAATAAATGGATAAATGAAGTATAAAATTAGTTCTAAGTTAGTTTGGAGTTAAGAATTTTTGTGTGTGAGTGAAGAGATGAAAAAAGGCCCGCTCATATTCAAAATTAGGGCCCACTAGGTGTTTTTTACTCTGCGCGACCAGGCCCGCGGCCCTGGTCCCCTAACGCATCGCGCAAGTAATTGTTCAACACCCACCCCGACATGTACGGCCTCCTACACGACTTGAGGTTGCGGCGGGGTCGCGGGAGAGTCGTTTTCCAGTTGCCTGGACCCTAAAACCGAATTTCAGTCCCAATTTCACCCAAATCTTATTTGTTACTCGTTTTTATTCCAATTTTCTCTCATAGTTCCGGTTTTGGAACATCTCTTCTCCTTCCCCGTCCATTTTTAAGGCATCAAAACTTCTTCAAGGTCCAAGATCAGGGCGGAGCTAGGAATTTAGGATAAGGGGGGTTCAGTCTTTCGGTGTCGTACTTATTATGAAATGATAATGATAAATGTTGCATCTGAACAAAGAGAACTCATTTTAACATAAATGAAATTCACATCTTTCAACATGATTATCACAAGGTCTTCTTTTCGCTTGAAAATATAATCAATGATTTGTTTCTTGTTCATGATTCAACAAAATATTATAATAAATTAAGAACTCAATCTCAAAATTTAAACAAATTACATATATGCTCTGCAAAATTCAAAATAAATTAAAAGAAGGTTCACATTTGAACCGACTACATGCAAAACAAATATATGTTAATCGTTACATTAAATCTAACAGTGAATGAAAAATAATGAAATAGCACATAATGCATTAGTTCTCAAAGGTATCACGATTTAAAAAGTTCTCAAAAGAATGTATCATGTAAACGTTGTACCTGGTTTTTTATTATATTTACACAATTACATATAAATATTTAACTAAATTAGTCAACTAGGTTTTTTCTCTTGTTTGCTTAAAAACTAAATACTAGTTAATAATTATATTATGTGACTAATTTATCTTGATGAAAACACTATCTTTCTTTTTCTTTTATCGATAGAAATGTTGTCATGTGTTAACCTATAAGTTTTTTACTATTATTAAAATCTTTTTCTAGGTTTCATAGTGGGCTATCTACATTTGGGAATTTAGAGGTATTCGGTATCATTTTTTTTTAAACCAAGTAAAGGGTGGGCTGAGAGTTGAGGGGAGCTGGGCACCAGCCTGCCCCCCTATTGACTACGTCACTGTCCAAGATGAAACTACCAACTTCATCTTCTCTATCCCCTTTTTCCACCATAGTTGACCAAGCTTGGAGGTTTTCTCCAGAACAAGATTGTAAGTCATTCCGACCTTTATAAACCATATTTCTTGTCAAAACCTTTCTTTTTGGTTCTCTAGAACTCTATTCTTGAAGCATCTTTGGTATTTATGAGTTTTGGCGATTTTGAGTGTTTAGGATGATTTAAGTTTTAACCAATGGTTTTATGTATCTGATTGTTGGGAGTTATTCTTGGCGTATTTTAGATTGTTTATGAACTAGATAAGGTTTTTAGTGGTGGAGGCTTCCAGATCTGGACTTTTATTCAAAAGAAGCTTTTGGGGTAAAACCTAGATTTAGTTTAAATCTAGCAAGGTGAGTTTAAGTTGCTTTGTGAAAACGGTGTACATGCCAAAAATGTTCATTTTAAATTATTAACATGTTTTATTTGTTATTATCAAATGTGCGGGTATTTGGGTGAGTTTTGCATATTTGGTATAAAAGAGTTTATAAATCATGCATGAGGCTTATACTTGAGTTTTTAGACATTTTGATAAATGAAGTATAATTGTGAGTTATTTGGGTGCATTCTATTTAAATGAAGATTACTTGGTTGTATTTGCATGTTTAGAGTATTTGATTTATAAATCGTTGGAAATACATGTTATTACATTATGAGACATTTTGGAAATATATGAATATGATTTTATTTGGGAAAATGGTTTGTCTCAACCAATGTTTTGAGTAATCACATAAGTGTTGAGTTATAGAGTTTTTTCTCGGTTTGGACTAAAATGGTCTTATGGACAATTGTCCGATTTACATGGCTATAGGTCGAGCTTTTTGGAGGTATATGCAAATATGACATAATTTATGATTTTTTACATGTTTTGAGTGCGTTGGTCATTCATTTTGGAGTCATGTAAATTAGACTGAATTGTATTTGGGTCCATAGGAACATGAGTCAGTCTCTTGGTTATTGAAAGACTTTCGAGTCCCGCGTTTTAAGGCCATAAACCGTTTGTGTTTTTAGTAGTCGGTATTTCAGAGATGAACCTAAGTGGGAATGCCTCTGCGACCGTTAGTATTACAAAGATGGACCCAAGTGGGAATGCCTTGCGACTCTGGGTATTACGATGATGTAACTCGTTGCAGTATGTTGTCGGGACCCATGTTTAGAAGTTGGTGTGTGTTATAGTTCACACATGTATTCTGGGAATGAACTCATGTAGAGTCGGGTCCCATTATTATCGGTTCTTAGTGTGTGTCTATAGTATTCAAGTAGGTCTAGGTTCGGGGTGTTTTGGAGATGAATACGTATGGGTCGGGCTCCGAGACGTTAGGTATTACGTAGGGTACTCGTTCAGGGGTCGTACACCGGGACCGTGATCTTAGGGCGCGCTACATGGGAATGTTGAAAATATGGTTTACTTTATGTTACACCGTTGTCGACGGAAATGGATCTCCTCCCATTACCTAAAGGTGTCGTTTTGGGTATAAAGTCTTATTCATTATTTTTGGTGACGTATTTAGAGTATGGAATATTATTCACAATTTATGTTATTGGATCATTGAAACTTAACCATATTTTGGTATTCTAGAAAATAGAGCTTTGTCCATATTTTGGTATTTGGAACATTTATATTTATTCATGTCTTGGGTGAGTATCGGGTGTAGGAATTCGTTTTGAACATGTATTTCTATTTAAAGCTTTCGTTACTAACGATACTAGTGTTTGACATCGCGCGTTGTGCGATGATTAAATTTTATATTAACAAAAAATGAAGTAAAATTATTTACCACTTTCATATATACGAAATATGTTACAAATCCATATACAACAATTTATTTTAGATAAAGATTGGTTTTAAACATATTCAATTAATAGAGTTAACGAAAAATTAATTACATCCAAGCGTTTCCGTGATGGAATCCACACTAAAAATTATCAATAATATCTATAGTTTAAATTTTTATACATTATAATAAATACATAAAATATAAAATAAATCAACAATCACCAACATAGTGGAAGATTTAGGATAACCAAGATACAACACTATATTTTTTTTAAATAGAAACAACATATATATACAAACTGTATCAATAATTATTGAATAAAATTACATTATCAAATATTTATATGATCATTAAAATAGATAATCTAAATAATCTTCTTATTTAAAACCAAATAATATGATCTTATATAAAAATATAATCATCTTTAAAAAAAATACGACAACATACATGACTAAATGTAAATAGATTATTTAAACTTATCAATATTATTATTACTTATATATAAAAAATGTAGAAGTCTTTAAGTTGTAAGAAATTCTTTTTCATATATTTGTATTATCATCAAAATAAATGATTTAAATAATCTTCATATTAAAAAACAAATAATATGATCTTTTTTTTTAAACTATAATCATCTTTTACAACATATGATAACACATGATAAAATGCAATAGACGGTTTGTATTTATCAATATTATTATTTATATAAAAAATGTAGAAATCGTTAAATTCTAAGAAATTATTTAATTTTTCTTCCAATATTTTCTTCTCATTCATCAACAATTCATTGATTTTAAATTTTTGGCATTTTGAATCAAAATATCCATAGATTCATGCGCCACATGAACATGGTTACATAACATTGTCAATCAACTTTAATTTTTCATCTTTTTTTGTGTAAATATGATTCTGTTGGGTCACCGATGATTTGGTGATGAACATTCTCTATTATTTGATTGATCTTTTACAGGTTTTTTTAAAGGTCTGAAATATGCTTCAAGTATTGGAGAATCAAAGACTATCCAATCAAGGGTTGTACATCAAAATGTGGAATTTTTGATGTATCAACTAACATTAATATTCAGATCACTTGCCGAAATCACCAGTATAGATTGGTCACCGACCTGACAGATTGGGTCATCAGACAGGTCACCGACCTGACTGTTTGGGTCACCGATCTTGGATGAAGGTCACCGAAGTGACAGATAAGGTCACCGATGTATATTTGGGTAACCGATGCATTGGGTCACCGATGATGTACACATGGTCACCGAAAATTGCAGTTGCCTTTACTTGAGGTTGTGATAACAAGTCACCAATACAAGGATGTACACTTGCCAACACTTAGTGAAAAATGAAGATCACCAAGCAATGTGTACACTTATCAATTCCAACCTTACAAGGCACTAACCGATGTGATACATGGTTCCATATATCACTTAGCAATTTTCAGAGATAAGTTCTTGACTCACAATAAATGCAAGATACGTGGGCAGCAAAAACTTGGGAAGCAAACCTTAAATAAAGACATTCTCTTTTATTCTTACAAAAGGGATGTTTGTCTTTTAGCTAAAAGGTTTGATGGGACTTCACAGAGCATGAAGAAAAGGAGATAAAATTATCTGACATTGCGTGCTACAAAGAATGGTTCATCCATTATCCTAGTACAAAGGGAGTGGCCTCTTCCTTTGTCCATCAGATATACTTCCAGCTAATGAATCCTTGACAGCTGTCCACATGCATCCCATGCATGGGCACTATAAAAGGAGATGAAGTCCTTCCCATAAATCTCACGCTTTCAACAAATCTTCTGTGTGTTCATTTGTTTGATTCCGGCAATCCTGTGTGTTCTAACAGTGTCATATTAACTTCCTTAGTGTACAAGTTAATTACTGTTAAATTAACTTCCTTAGTGTATAAGTTAATTTCATGTGTTTAAGTTTGTTAGAATAGTGTGTCTGTTTTTTTCCGCAACAAACTTCTGTGTGTAAATTTTTAATATTTATATTAGAAATTTAAAAAGAGTAAATTTTGTGTGTTTGTATTCAACCCCCCCCCCCCCTCTACAAACTCTCTTTTAGTTAGTCATCTCTAAACAGGGACTAACAAGTGGTATCAGAGCAGTTAGTTTAATTCAATAAACTAGATCTATGATGGCTACTACCCCTCCATCTATTGAAGGTGCTCTACAAAATCCTTTCGCTGGTACATACGATTTAGGCTATTTAGCCAAACCCCCAAGGTTTAATCCAAATAACTTTGGATTATGGAAAAGTCGTATGTTACTGTTCTTGGAAGGAATTGATTGTAGGTATCCTAAAATTCTGTCTGAGGGACCTATCATTCCAAAAGTATGGGCTCGTTTTGGCCCACAAAAAGATACAGAAGGAAAAGATATAGAGTCTGATGACGAAAGGAGTGATGCAACCGGCAGATATATCATCAAACAACCAAACAAATATAATGAAGATGATAAACGTCTGGTTGCATTAGACACCAAAGTGAAATCAGCTCTATCATTATCTCTTCCTGATGAAATATATCATTCTCTTCTTAATCTTTCTACTGCAAAAGAGATGTGGAACACTGTGAATATCTTATATGAAGGTACTAAAGAAGTTAAGAAATCCAACAAGATATGTCTTGTTAGAAAGTACGAACTATTCTCCCATGAAAGAGGAGAATCCCTCTGCGTCTATTTTAATCGCTTTAACTGTCTGTTAAATGATCTCAAGGTTCTAGGAAAAGTTTAGGATAATGAAGAGGTTCTCTGCAAGTTTATGGATTGCCTCCCAGACTTCTGGGAAACCATATGCACTTGCATTAAGCAAACCAAGGACTTAGAAATAATGCATTTAACTGCTCTCTATGGAACTCTTCTTCATTATGAACAAACAAAGAACCAGAGAAAATCTCTCATAAAAGATATCAAGTCTTCTTCTGTTGCTTTAATAGGTGATTCAAAATCTTCTTCATGTGTTCCTAGAATCACCTATCCTTCTTCTGAATCTGAAAACGATATTAAGGAAGATTCGTCTCACCTATCAGATGCGTACTATAGTGCTGCTGATGATGAGGGAGAAGAATCAGCCATTGACATACTGTCTGATAGTATGACAATGATCGCTGGAAACCTTAAGAATAAAAGATTTTCTTCCAACCGCTCTAAATTTCAAAGAAAACCTTTTTCTCAAAAACCCTCTTCTGACCAAGCAAATGAAAAATGCTTCAATTGTGGAAAGAAGGGTCACATTGCTTCTGAGTGCAGATCCAAAGCTTCCTCTAATCTCAAATATCCTTCTTCTTATGGCCATGACTTCTCTAAATCAGCTTCTAGGAAGTCTGAAGAGAGAAATAGCCGCTTTTCTAAGGAAAATCCTAAATCAAAAGAAACCTCTGGATATAAGAAATACAAAGCTAAATATAAGAGGGAAAAGGAAAGGAACCAAAGTAAAGGAAAAACTATGGTTGCTGAGACTCATTGCTGGAAAGATGAGCAAACTTCTGAAAGTGAGAGTGAATATGTCACAAAGTGCCTCATGGCCAAAGTTGATGAGTTGAAAGACATGGAAAAGTCACTCTACACTGCTCTTGTCTCTACTGAGGGATCTGCTTCAGGAACAAAGCCTCAGGTACATCCCTTTACCTCTCTCTCTGATGATCAAAAGGTTGATGCCTTTGATTCTTTAACTATTGACTTTTGCAATTTAAAGGATCAAAAGAAAAAGGCTGACATGCACATTAAATGTTTAAATGATCAACTTCTATCTTGCTTTTCTAAACTCAAGGACTTTGACAAAATGAAAGCTGATCTAGAAAACCTAACGTATTTAAATGACAGCCTTTCTGAAGAGAAAACAAAGATCTCCAATACTCTTGAAAAGGAACAGGAGGTTCTCTCTAAATGGACTAAATCTTCTAAAAATCTAGAAAAGATTCTTCTAGATCAAATCTCTTGTAAGGACAAGTCTGGACATGGATATGGAAAAGATGATCCTCAACCTTCTGACCTTCCACTTCCATCATCTGAGTGTCAAGGCTTTCCTGCTGGTTTCTTCTCCGACGACGATGATGATCTTTTAGATTACTCATCTGAGGATTCCACTTCTGTTCATTCAATAGATTTATTAGACATGCTAAAAGTAGAGTCCAATGTCAAAATGTTTGGAGTTTTTGTTAAAGCTAAAGAATCCTCTCCTGAGTCTTCAAAAGTTTCAACTCTTCCATGCTCTTCTTCTTCTTCTCCCAAACCTATCCAAAGACTTTTAAACTCTCTAAGTCTTCATGAGTCAAGGTACTCCCATGAGTCATCAAATGTTCCTGAGTACCCTACTCCAAAAGATTTTCTCCTCAAAAGAAAAATGTTTCTAAATCAAATTTTTCATTTAAAAGGAAATCTCAAATAGTTGCTGATTTTATTCCTCGATCAGTGAACTTGAAGAAATCAAGAAATCCTAGTAAAGGCATTCTTGGGCCAAAACCAGGTGTCGGTCACCCCTCCTCTTCTCAGTCATCAACTTCTATTCAAAGTTTTGATAATATGGATTTCAAAAAGGCCTTTAATATAAAGAAATGCTACAATTGTGGCAACACTCTCCATCTTGCTAAAAATTGCCCAAAAGATTTTGATATCCGTAATAACAAAATGCCTTCTAATCCCAAAGGACCCACCTCAAAATGGGTACCAAAAGTCTAAATTTGCTTTTGGGTGCAGGTACCAAACAAAGATCATATATGGTATATGGACAGCGGTTGTTCAAGGCACATGACCGGAAACAAACTTCTTCTCTCTAACTTCTCAAAAGAAAAGGGACCCACTGTTTCCTTTGGAGGAAATGGAAAAGGGGTCACCAAAGGTTATGGTACCATATCAAATGGAACCATCACTTTCTCTAAAGTAGCTCATGTTGAGGGGCTAATGTACAATCTTCTGAGCATCAGCCAAATATGTGATTTGGATTATAAGGTCATGTTTCAACTATGTGTGTGCTTGGTCTTTGATGTGCAGAATAAGATTGTACTGGCAGGAACATGAGTGAACGATGTATACATAATCAACATGAAGGAAAGAGCTATTGGAGAAGTTGTGTGTCTCCTCTCTCAAGAATTAGCCAAAACAAAGTTGGCTATGGCATAAAAGGTTCTCTTATCTAAACTTTAAAACCTTGAATAAACTCTCCAACAAAGAGCTGGTTGTTGGATGCCAAAAATAGTTTTTGAGAAAGAAAAGCTGTGTGGAGCATGTGAAAAAGGAAAACTCACCGGAACTTCCTTTAAAATAAAACAATGCTCAACTGTCTCTCAACCTCTTCAAATGCTTTACATGGATCTGTGTGGTCCAGTAAGCACACCTAGTCTAGGTGGTAAAAAGTATATGCTAGTAATTGTTGATGAATTCTCTAGATATACTTGGGTGTTTTTTCTAAAACACAAAAGTGATGCTGCTGAAGAAATCATCAGGTTTACTAGAATGATTGAAAATATGAATGGTAACTGGTGAAGTCTATCAGAAGTGATAATGGCACATAATTCAAAAATGTTGCTCTGGAAGATTTCTTTGACTTAAAAGGAATCTCTCAGAACTTCTCTGTTGTACGCACTCCTCAGCAAAATGGTGTTGTTGAAAGAAAGAATTGGAGTTGTGCGAAGCTGCAAGATCAATGCTGAGTGAATCCAAGTTGCCAACCTCTTTTTGGGCTGAAGCAGTTAACACTGCATGTTTTACTCAAAATAGGTCTATCATAGTCAAAAGGCATGACAAGATTCCTTATGAAGTTTTCCATGGTAGGAAACCTGCAGTTGACTTATTCCATGTATTTGGTTGTGCTTGTCACATGCTAAATGATAGGGAACAACATGGAAAATTTGATCCAAAGTCTGATGATGGAATTTTCATGGGCTACTCTCTCTCCTCAAGAGCCTTCAGAATCTACAACCTGAGAAGACAATGCATAGATGAATCTATGCATGTAAAGTTCGATGAGTTTGAAACATCTTCATTATGTTGTAATGAAGAAGAACTAAATCTTTGGATAAACTCATGTGTTGGTGAAATTCCATCTTCCTCTCAACCCAATCCTTCAGGTCAACAAGATAACAACCCTTCTCAGCCTCCCATAAACACTACCTTATCTCCAGAACCCTCTCTTTCTTCTCCACCTCCTGAAACTGTCTCTACTAGAGATCATAACACCTAAACACCATATCTGCCACTAACCTACCCTAACCATCTCAAATTCCTACCTCATCTTCTTCTATACCTCCCCTTGCCTCCTGCACTAAAGTGGACCATGAATCATCCAATAGATCAAATCATAGGTGATCCTCAAGTTGGTGTAAAAACAAGGAGAGGCATAAGCAACTTGTGCTTATATGTCAACTTTGTTTCTATTGTTGAGCCTAAGCTGATAAATGAAGCCCTAGCTGATCCTAGCTGGGTAATTGACTTGCAAAAAGAACTCTCACAATTTGAGAGAAACAAAGTCTGGAAGTTAGTTCCTCGTCCATCTAACAAAACCATTATTGGAACAAAGTGGGTGTTCCGAAATAAAGCAAGGTTGGTTGCTCAAGGATATCGGCAAGAGGAAAGAATTGATTATGATGAAACTTTTGCTCCTGTTGCCAGATTGGAAGCTATCCGAATATTTCTTACCCATGCAGCTTACAAGAATTTTCGGGTATTCCAAATGGATGTCAAAAGTGTCTTCCTGAATAGTGAACTAGCTGAAGAACTGTATGTGAAGCAACCACCTGGGTTTGAAGATCCAGTCCATCCATATCATGTGTATTGGCTAGATAAAGCTCTGTATGGACTGAAGCAAGCTCCTCGTGCCTGGTATGATACTCTCTCAGACTATCTTCTTAAAAATGAGTATATACGAGGCAAAGTTGACAACACTCTCTTCTTCAAGAAATCACAAAGTAATATCATTCTTGTTCAAATTTATGTTGATGATATTATTTTTGGAGCCACCGATGAATCCTTGTGTGATGAGTTTAGCTCCCTCATGCAAAAAGAGTATGAAATGAGCATGATGGGGGAGTTAACTTTCTTTCTTGGTTTGCAAGTAAAACAGTCTCCAGAAGGTATTTTCATTAATCAAAGTAAATACATTAAAGACCTTCTGAAAAAGTTTCAACTTGACACTTGCTCTACCATAAAAACTCCTATGACTCCTCCTCTTAGACTTTATTCTGATCCTGATGGTGTCTCTGTTAATATCACGAATTATAGAGGCATGATAGGATCTATTCTCTATCTTACTGTAAGTAGACCTGATATAATGTTTGCTACTTGTCTGTGTGCTCGATACCAAGCAAATCCTAAAGAATCACATAGAGGCATGATAGGATCTATTCTCCCCCCCCCCCCACCCTTATACAAACTCTCTTTTAGTTAGCCATCTCTAAACAGAGACTAACAGATTCATCAGCTAAAATTTCTGAATCAATCGTTTCGATACATTTTTGATAGATATCGATCTAATTAGATTGCAACAAAATTTCAATGTTTAAAGAGTTAAGTTTTATGAAGCAAAAAAGTAATTTCACAAAATGAAATTTAAAATCATTAAAGGTCAAAAAAACAAACTTCAAAGAAATTTAGCCGATTTGTCATCTCTTAAAAATTTGATTTTTTAAATGAAACATTTAAAGCATATATTAGTAATCAAGAAACGAATATACAAATGAAGATGTATTGTTCATTTTGTGGGTTACACTCCTGAAAAAAAGAAACATAGAAATTATAATGAAGATAATAATAAATCATGAAATTAAAAAAATAGGCAAAATATAATAAAAATTTGAGGAATACTTGAATGAAAGACTTACATGTAATAATAATATATGTGCCTTGATGATAAAGCTTTGATATTTTTCGACATATTTAACGATCTTTTGGTAACTTATTTTTGTTTGTCCCACTTACTACAAAAAAGACTACATAAGACGAATATAAAGACAACGCAATAGCAAATAACCTAACAATAAACAAAAATTAATATAGCAAAATAATCTAGTAAGAGAAAATGTGTTAGAAGGAGAGATTGAGAGGTGGCTTGTGTTACAAAAAGGTTATAAAAATTCATTGCATAACCAACAAAAAACAAAGCATCATTTATGCTTAAATAAGAGAAATGAATGGTTAATTAAAATAAATAAATAAAAACGAATAGTTAGTAACATAAAGAAAGGAAAACAAAAAGTTAATCTACATAAATTGTAATAAAACCCATGATTAATTAAAAATAATAATAGCAAATGAATAGTTAATAACATAAAACAAATGGTTAATTAACATCAATTACAATAGGTGTGTGAATTTACTAAAAAAACTCATTTTTAATGATGACATAATTTAGATATTGGGACAAAAAAGTCATTAACATATTCAACATGTTAAAAACTCTAGGAATTGAGAAAAAAAATGGTGAAGACGTTCTAGTGTGTGACACTACACGCTGCGTGGTGTCAATAAGTTTAATCATTTTCACACATTGTATTGCGGTGTTTTTGAAGCGAATTATTTTCTTTGATACCGTTTCCTGTTACTAAAGAGTTTCATGCATTTTTTTTTAAATTTTGGTTGCAAAAATGATATAATATTGAAGTTCAATTTGTATATATAGAAATTGTTTGCTGCAACTGTTTGCTTAATATTATGCATTATAACGAGTGTATGGAAAATTAATCTTTTCAATTTAGCTTATAACAATTATATATTTAGAATTTTTTTAATATATTCGTGCACACATATATTAATCCGTATAATTAGATATGCAATCACAATAAAATAAGTGATATAACTAAATTTATAATATGATTAAACAAAACAAAATAAAATAAAAAATATTTTATTAATTGCCGAATGAAATAATATTCGCTAATTATAAGGAATTGTACAATGCAAGGCACATGTGTTATAACATGCCTTATTTTAGAGACATATCGGTTATCATAAGTTATAGCTAATTATGGTTGGTCAAAAACCAAACAACTTCAAAGAAAATTTTCAATTGGATTCACCAATGTCTTAGTTTTGGTGACAAAAACTTAGTTTTGCATAATGATGATTATGATTTATAAGCACCAAGAATATTGGTATATATATACCATTAGTTCATACTCAACACATATTTGAACTTTAGAAACACAATAGTGAATTGATCAACCATATCACGATAACAAAAAATTACATACCAAACTTGAAGACTTCAAATCTTCATGATCCAATAGATAAAATTATAGTGCAATCAAAATAATAAAATGAACATACATAAAATTGTCATGTGATCAAAATTATGACAATAACATACTTAAAATAATAATGCAATCAATGTAATACAAACATATATACATTACAATACAATCTAAATCACAAAACAAGCTTACATAAAATCATTACCTTACATTATAATCACAAACTCCCAAAAACCAAACTTGAAAAGTACAAATCTTCACGGCCTAATGATACATAAAGAGAAAAGAACTCGAGAGCCTGCAAAACAGAAAACATTCAACACAAGTATAAAATCATATATTGAACTTGAAAACTTCAAATCTTCACGACCTAATACATAATAGTTATAATGCAAACAAAAGCACGATACAAACACATATCAAATTATAATGCGATCAAAATAATGAAACAAACATACATAAAATGTGTACCTTATACAAAAGTTCACATACAGAAGTTCTAGACTTCTTCAAATCTTCAAGACCTAATATATAAAAATTACAATGTGATCTAAATAACGATACGAACATTCATGAAATTATGGGAAAAACGAAAAAACAAAAAAAAACAAAACTGTGAAGAGTATCAAATGTAAAATAGAAGAGATGAAGAAATTTAGTGATGTATAAGATAGGGATAGAATTTGAGAGGGTGTGGGAGATGAAGGTGAATAAGTAATGAATCAAAATGAAAAAATTGAGGGATGAAGAGAGTATAATGGTTAGATGTTTTGGATGGATTAATAAATGGAGAAAGTCAAAAGTCTTCCAAGAAGCTAAAGGGTTTGGAGGTTAGATTCTAAAAAAAGAAAAAATTCCCAAAAAAATGAGGGTGCAAGATTTTGAAATCGTGAGCTATGAAGAGGCCACGTCACCAACCATAGGAATTGCTTTTATATAGATATTGATTTTGGTGTAAAACTTTTATTATGAAAATGATGAATTTGGGAAAGATGTTGCTTTTATAATGATGTTATTCTATTTGAGCAATTATTATTTTATCAAGCAATTTTTTGATTTCTACCGATTATAAATATGTTATAAACTCTTGAGCTCACTAGGCGTTAAGCCTAACATTTTTTCTTTGTCGGCATTAGCATCAGGTTATTGTTAGGGTTGGTATTAGCGGCACATGTGGACTTGAGTGCTAAGAAGTGGCACGTTAAAGATCTAGCTTTTGGTGACGCTTTCCGTATTCGGAGATATCGACTCTTTTAGGTTCAGTAACACCCGACCATAATTATGTCTTAGAAAAAGGCTTCGCCTATCTTTTGTCGAGGTTTATTTAGAATATTTATTCGAGGCAATTCGAGTTTCGATTCATAAGAGAAAGATTTGTTCCTTATTTATTGTATTGATTATTTTTTTAAATTAGTCGTTCTTCCAAATTTGAGGGTGTGACACCACGCCTTTAGCCGCGGGAAAGGTCAGAATAGACATTGTTTTCCCTGTTGCCAATTCTAGTGGTTGGCGTAGCTTTTTCGATGACTTTGGTCATGAGGAAAGTCACGGGACTTTCTAGTTTTTTTTTTGCCTTTTTTTCCTTTTTCGATTTTTAATTGGTTCTCAATCGTTCTTGCTAACATCTCTATATCAGTCTCCTCCACTTCGGAAGAACTCGACCCCAAGTTCTCTTTTATAGGGATCGCTTCATCAGCATGATACTCATAGTTGTTAGCTACGTTGAAGGTGCTTGAGTAATGAATCCGAAAGATCAACGACATAAGTGCCATTGTTTTTTTCTTTATGACTTTGAACGACCCATAATTTCATGGTTGTAGCTTGTCGAACTTGCTGACAGGAAAACGTTCTTTTCATAGGAAAACCACTGCTTCATCCCTGTCTTGGAGGACCTTCTTTCGACGATGTTTATCGACCACCGGTTAATTCTTTAGACCCGTATGCCTCTTCATTTCTTGAAACTCAGAGCATGAATTTTTGCATACCATAGGGATAGGTAGTGTAATAAACATGTTGGAGGGATCGTAGTAGGGAAAATTTTAACAAGCCACAAGGACCAGGAATGTAATTTACTAGATAAAGTGTATAATGGTTAGCTTGCCATTTTAAGGCGTCATCGAGTTTTAAAATTTTAACTGGTTTAGGTCGAGCCAGGTAGAAGTAAATTGATGTTTGGAAAAATTAAGTCATTAATTGGACATCATGGTACGAAATTTGCAAGATATCAGTCAGGGACTACTCGTAGTTGATCCACGCAATCAGGTGAGCCATCATGAGACTTGCAATGAGATGCATACTTAAGTACAAACTTATTTTGAGCATGATATGATTTGTGCATGATTTCTTAGTTTACAAAAATATTATATTATATTATATTTTACATGTATGTTATTTTATGACCAGGTCGCATGTTATATGTTTATTGTTTTCAAACAACTTTAACATGTTATTTCATATGACCGTTCCATGATTAGTTTAATGGGTAAACTTTTGACCGTTCCAGTAAGTCATATGACAAGTGACACGACACGGAGAAGTGGGTAATCGAACAACACATGCAGGCATTTGGCGGAGCCAGGATCTGAGTCTAGGAGGAGCGTCAATTATAAATAAATTAAATTAAAAAAGTAAAAAAAATTAAATGATTAAAACAAATATATTATATTCTTGAAACACCAAACTACACTACAAAAGAAAAGACTTTAATTACAAAATTTGCCCAGGAAAATTTCCGTCAATGATTTTCGAATGATCACTTAAAAAATATCAATGGTATCGGTCGAATCCGATGTTTTCAAAAAAATACAAAGCATAATGGATCTGCAGGGTTCCAAATAATATGTCAATTTATAATCTTTAACACCAGGTCTCTGACGCATTTACCTCACTCATCTATCACTATTTTGAGTTGTCAACCAACAATTACCCGTCAACAAAATCAACCCTAATAGTAACTAAATAAACAAGAAAATAACGAATAATAATAATAATAATAAAGCAAATAATTTATTATTGACAAATAATAAATAAAAATCCAAAAATATCTACTAAGAGGGGTTGTAGTTAAATAGTGGCCCATTAAACAATATAAATTTAAGTTTTCTATTAGACCACAAATTATTTATTAATAGCTATTGCAAAAGTATTATATCAACAAAAAAAATTATAAAAATTGAGGGTTAGCAAGTGCTAACTCTTGTTAGTGACTAAAAAAATCATGCCCAACCAGGAAACTTATGAGACATCTTTTCTTCACGTGTTACACATTTTCAGAAAATGTATACTATTAACAACATATGATTTTATTCATGTAAACCACGACTCACTGAGTGGGTGGTTGAACTTGATATAGTGGGGCACATTAACATATAGATGTGGCTTACTTTTGTGTTCCTTCATATCCAGTGAAATTGAGTTTCCCTTGTTACTGAAATATGTGTTTTGGATATTATGTTGTTATTCGTGCTTTTAGTGTTGTTTTTTGGTACCGTATCTACCCACGATTTGATGTTTTGGATGCCATTTATCATCCACATGTTGTCGCTTTGGATACTTGAGTTTTATCCATGTTTTTTGGTATATAAATATCAAGCTTTATTCCTGTATGATGTTATTTTTATGCTAAAGACGTTTCATTATGGAAATGATGATTTAAATTAGTCTTTCCGTTTTACCATTTTATGATTATAATGAAAACTATTTGAACTCACTAGACGTTAAAACCTAACATTTTTTTTTCTTGCCGACATGTGCATCAGGTCATTGTTGGGGAATGGTACTAGCGACTAGGGGTGAGCATAACCGGGTACGAGGTACACGACCAATTTTCATGGAACCGGAACCGAAACTGCTAACACCGGTTCCTTATATTTTGGACCGGAACCGGAATCGTTGGGAACTGGTTCCGGTACCGGGTACCCAGTTTCCATTTTGTTTATTTATTTTACATTGCATACGACAAAAATGTAATTATAAACTACAAAACTAATCCGATAAAAACTAATTCGGTAAAAATTTACCGACTTATAATAATAAATACAACAAACAGCCAAAATTAATCCAATAAAAACTAATTATTATATAAATAAATTAGAAAGTTTGAGCCTTGATAGCAACAAAACGACTTCCATAATAGTTCACGTCAAGTCGTGAACACCTAACAAATAACATAAAAGTCTAACCTAAAAGAAAATATAGTTTTATTAATATATATATATATATATATAATATTTTTTATTATAAAATTAGAGGGTACCGCCGTACCGGTTACCCGGTCACGCGGATACCCAACGGGTAGCGGTTCCAAAAAAATGAGAACCGGAACCAGTCTTGGTCGGTTACATATTTTAGGAACCGGAACCAATCACATCGGTACCGGCTCTGGAAGCGGCAGTTCCGAAGCAGTTCCGGTTCCAAAGGCGGGTACCCGGTTCCGATGCTCTCCCCTACTAGCGACACTGTGAAGAAGTTGAGTGCTAGTTAAAGGCACATAAATGATTTAGCTATTCGGGGACCTCTTTTGTATTTTGAAGATATCTATTGTTACTGTAGATTAATAGCACTCGTCCTTAACCTGGACTTTATATAAGATTTGGTTCATCATATGTTGATGTTAAATCTTATATCCATACGTAATCAAATATCGATTTATAAAAAGAAATTAATCATCTAATTTATTTGTTAAAAAAATATTAAATAAGTTGTTTTTTTTCTAGACTTTTGGGTGTTACAAATATCGATCCAATAAATAAATTATATTTTTGGTCGCATATCAATAATAATAGTAATCAACCTGAAATAAAATAAATTGTGTCAATAAATCTTGAAATTACTAAGTAATATTAACAAGTATATTATAGGTGAACCTTTAAGGGGGCGTTTGGTTTACATAATGTTTTTGGATGGAATTGAATTTGACTTTGAAGAAAATGGAATGGAATGTTATCAGATTTAACCATCTGTTTGGTTGACATACATTAAAATGGAATTTGATAAAGGAATTGGAATTTGTCTGTTTGGTTCACATAATGTAGCTTTGGAATTAGAATGAAAATTTGGTAACTGACCAAAATATCCTTTTTGGTTCAGATCGGTGGTGGTTGGCAGTGGTCGACAGTGGTCGACAACATTTCAGATCGGCAGTGGTTGGTGCTGGTTCAAACCGCTGGTGGTGGTTGACGGTTGCCAATTGGTGGTTCAGACTGGTGGTAGTCGGTGATGGTGGTCGACGGTCGCCCATTGGTGGTTACATTTCAGAAACTTCTATTTTTTATTAATAATATGCTCTTTAAATAAGGATAAGTTACATGTAAATAATCATGATACATAAATCATAATTTATCTCTATTTATATCATCATATCAATTTAAGTATTTGACAATGACACAAAAAGCTTTTTTTATTTTAAAGAATTAGAGATTTAATAAATTAAAAAAAGTTTTCAATTTATTAAGGGAAATATGCAAAAATACCCTGCCAACTTTCCATTTTGAATGGTTTACTCTAAACCTGTTCTTTTTTAAGAAAAAATAATTAAACTTTTTTTTAATTATTAAGTCTCTGAACTTTTTTAATAAATAAACTATCGAACTTTTAAAAATTGGTTACTTAAATCACTGTAACGTAAAAAAGCTACTTAAAATCGGCTAAGAAGGTTTTAAAATAACAAAAAAAACTTAAATCGATTTTACTGTTCCCAACCCTACAACATTCAAACCTCTTGTAGCCTTATTATCATTCGCTCTCTATCATCATTGTGGGCCCCCTGTCGATCTCACTCTTTTTTTTTATTGTTTTTCGATTCTCCATCTTTCTTGATATGTCTATACGTGCTCCATTAAATTGTTGTAAAAGAGGAAATTTGAAAGATAAATACAAATAAAAAAAGGAGATCGGTTGCACACGAACGATGACAATGGACAATATAGAGAATATACAACGATGGAGACGAGGAGTTGGAAGGTGGAATGATGTCGTCATGTGCGAATGAAAGGAGATGGAAACTGTTATCGAGAGGGTATGGAGGCGTCGATTACATGTGGAGCCGATTAATCAAGACGAGATGAAGTCGGTCAATGGTATGAAGGCATGATCTGTCAATAGGTATATTAGGGCAGGTTCTTTTCAAAGGGTAGATTGGTACAAAATACCTTGTTAATTCTTATTCCAGGGGGTGGAGTAGGACAAGCGTGTCCTATGCTTGTGCTACTTAGTTCAAGTCTGTCCCATATATAATCACACCAAAAATAGGACACATGTGTTCTATTCTGTCATGTCCCATGTTGTCCACCGTACCAAACGCACAATGAATATCTTAGGATTTGGAAACCGTAAAATTGATTTATGTTTTTTTTAAAGTACTAGTTTATTTTATATAATTTTTTTAGTTAAAGGATGTAAGTGACCAATTTTTAAATATTTGATGATTTATTTAGTCATAGAATGTTACGAGACTTAAGAATAAGAGGATTTAATGGTTTTTTATTAAATAATATAGTTTAGAAGTTTAATTATTCAAAAATAGAAAGCTTTATTTAATCATTCAAAAAATTCATTGGGTTTTCACTTATTCAGTTTATTAAAAAAAATAAGAGTGAATTAAACTAGTGGTCCTCGTGGTTTGTTCAAATTTTGAATTTGATCTCTAAAACAAATTATCTATGTTGGTGTCTTGGTGGTTCTTAACTTTTCATTTTCATAACACCCATAATCCCTTTACTTAACACCGTTAGTTTGACCACCGTTAACCCCATCATGTGCACCTCATGGGAGGGCCTTTTTGTCTATTTACCTCTTTGTTTAAAGAAAATACTAATCCTAATCCACCCCATCACCTACCCACGCCCCCTCCCCAACCTTGAATCACATTCAAGATGGGGAGTGTTAATGACACCCCCTTAGCATGGATGTACACGAAATTTGTTGTACTTTTCTAGCATTGGGAATATAAAAAGTTGTTTTTGACATTGATGAGTGTGAGGATGATTCATTTCGTAGGGGGTGCTATTAATAACACATAGGGGTGCTATTAGCCTCTCCCTTCAAGATTGACCTTGGTCTTATATCCAACCTCAATAAATCAGATCCAAATTTAACACTCACCTCTACTCTCTCTCTCTCTCTCTCTCTCTCTCTCTCCCCTGTGAAAACCAAAGTAGACAAAAAAAAAACCATCCATTTCTTTCTTGTTCCTATTCCCTTTCCCTCTCGACACCCCTGCAAATGGATGGATTGAATCGACAGCCGGCCAATGGAGAGGTACGATGCTGGTTCTCGTACAAACGATGCCTCGTCTTGTGGTTTGCAGACGATCATGGTAGTTGTCGTACGAACTTTGTTTTTCTGTATTTGGCTAGGTAAGATGGTTGTTTGCAAATGGAGAGCTAAGACGGTGGATTTGTTTGTGATTTAGGGTTGGGGGCTTCCAGATTTTGGGTTTCGATGGCATAGTTCTGTTATGGTTCGGTTTCATGGAGTTTGGGGTTTTCAAGCTTAACAGATCTCTTGGTTTTTTCAACTAGAGACTAAGAAGGGTTACTGACCTGTTATAGTTTGCATATTTGATTTTGGGTTCTGAATATGGATTTGTATTCCATTTGATTTTAGAGAATTCTTTTTCCAGATTTCAGATGTTTGTGGGTATGTATGTATCTATTTTTCAGATTTCAGATGTGTATGTTTATCGATTTATCAGATGTATGCATGTATGTATTTATCATATTTCATGTGCATAGTTTCTGTTTCTTAAATCATTTTATGGGTTTCATAAATTTGTGTGTAAATCTATTGGTTCATATACAACTTAGAGTCCGTTTAGTTTGCGGAAATGGAATGGATTCGGGGGGATTTGGATTTCAAATCCATTTCAATCCTATGTTTTGTTTGTTGGATTGTCCGGATTTGAAATTCTACAAACATGTGATTTTGAAATCCTTGGGGGATGCTAGAGATTTTATGAGATTTCGTAGAATTGTATGAAATATTGTTTTAAAAATGTTAAAACATTTGTTTTGTAATAACTGATTGATAAAAATGTAATTTAATTATTTTTATGTTTTTCTATCATTTTTTTATAAATTATGGAATTCAATTCCATTGTAAATCCTACAAACCAAACACATGAAAGGATTTCAAATCCATTTAAATCCAAATCTCTTAAAAAACAATCCTGTAAATCAAACGGCCCCTTAAGGTTTTCGAGTGTGGAAGATGAAGTTTGAATTGGGTAAGCCAAGGTGGGGATGAAAATATTGGGTAAATTGACCGATGTGTCCCTGCACATGAACAGACTTAACGGCAACTATTTAACGGTGTTAAATAGGGAGACCATGGGTGTTATAAAAATGAAAAGTTAAGGACCATTAATGCTGATACTTTGTTTTAGGGACCAAATCTAAAGTTTGAGCAAACCACAGGGACCGCCACTGTAATTCACTCAAAAAATAAAAATAAAAAAGGTATTTCCAGCAATTTGGGCAAGTCAAAGGTATTTCTGCCATAGCCGTCGTTCTACCTTTCTTCAGAAGGAACAATCAAACGTTTGTTTGAGCTGCAACTGCACCCAATTTACAGTTTACAGAGAAGATGAAGATCACCGCCTTGCTTGTTCTTAAATGCAATCCCGATGGATCGTCGGATCCGGTGATCCTAGCAAATGCCACCGACGTCAGCCATTTCGGTTACTTCCAGAGGTCTAGTGTCAAGGAATTCATAGTCTTTGTTGGTCGTACAGTTGCTAAACGTACGCCTCCATCGCAACGTCAATCCGTTCAACACGAAGGTAGCTTTTTCATTCTTCAATTTCTTCAACTTTACTTTCTGTTTTGTAGTATATATCTTTGATTATGAGTTCTAGTTGAATTGGATCTGCGTTTCACTTCAAAGGATTGAATTCTAAGCAAATATTGGGCTTAATTTACTTTATTGGTCTGATTGAGAGTAATCAATTTGAGAATTTGTTTATTCTATTGCAGTATATGAAATGGAAATTTAGAGCCAATCCGTTCCACACGAGTAGCTTTTCTCTTCTTCTTTATTTTTAATTCCGGTTTTGTAGTTCATTTGTTGGATTACAGTTTCAATTCTGTGATTTCAAACGGATCTACGTTTCTTGGCTTGATATCCAAGCAATGGATAGGCTACTTTTGCTTTATTAGTCGTGTTTGAGATGAATCAATTTAAGAATAGTCCACCATAGGGATTAGGGAAAAGAAGTTTGAAACCTGAAATTAGAAGAACCCCCATCTTTCGGAAATGCATTTCTCTTCGAATTGATAGATTTGAAGTTCTGTTTGCTGAATGCTAGCAACCTTGGATCCTAATTACAATTCATTTGCATCGTAACCCTCAAAGCATATCAGAATCGAGAACTGGACCAAGATGGAACATTAATCTATAACTGGCTGAATGAGGTTTTTTAAGTTATAAGTTGCAAAGAGAAAGTTTCAGTTAAATCTGGGGGCGGTGTAGTGATGTATGGTCTTGAATATTTCTTGCTGAATGATAACAACCTGAACCCCTTTTCGTTGCTTTTATCAATTGTGGCTTTCATATTATTCGATAAACATAAAATGCACTGCTCTGTGAACCCTTCCTAGAAAAGAGAAAAGTTGGCTTCTTATCTGCATCAGTATTATTCCCTCTGTATATAAACGTACTTCTATGCGTTGAAATCTGTTCATTGACGTTTGAATCAGCACTTACCATTGTATATTCCATGATTTACTTTAACTTATATACATTTAAGTATTACTGGTCAGGTTCAGGGGAAAACGCCAAAAAAAGAGAAAATTGAATAACACCCTGGGAGCCTTCCATTTGGATGGCATGCACAAATGCATGTTACAAATTACCAGTATGCATTTGTACATATGCACTAATGCATATATATATACACTGGTGTATAGAAAAGAAACATCTTCAATCGCTTGTATGCATTTTTGCATACCGTCCAGATGGAGGGCTCCCTGGGTGTTTATTTAGTTTTCTTTTTTTTTTAGCCTTTTCCCTTGAAACTCCCTATACTACAATCATCTATTACATATTTATTTGTGAACCAGGGTTTTAGAATGTTGAAAGTGTAAGGATTGAAGTTTTATGCTACTTGTTCATTAATGATGTTTTTTTAGTATGATGTTCGATGAACGCAAAAGTAAGGTTTTTTTATTTGTTTCTCTTGTTAATCAGAATATAAAGTGCATTCCTACAATAGAAACGGTCTTTGTGCTTTGGGCTTTATGGATGATGACTATCCCGTTCGAAGTGCCTTTTCTCTTTTAAACCAAGTAAGCCTATAGAACCTTCATCTTCTTTTATTTTCATGTATTTATGTGATGCTTGACCCATTGAAGTTTGTTTCTTTAAGTGCCAACCTTTTGTGTGGTTGAGTAAGCTTATCCTTCATTGAGATATTTTAAGAATATATTTTATTTTAATGAGTTTCTCATTTTAAATAACATCACATAGTTTATAGGTTCCTTTTAACTGCTTTTATTGTTATCGGTTGTTTCCAAATTCCAGCTTCTACCCACCACTAAGTTTCTGTGTTCTTTCTCTGCTTTTCTTAATATGAGATTGACTCACCTTAAATGTTGTCTAGTTATTAGACGAGTATCAAAAGAATTTTGGTGATTCTTGGAAAGCTGTTCAAGCAGATTCCAGTCAGGCATGGCCGTATTTAGATGAAGCTTTGACCAGATTTCAGGTTCTAGTTCTATATTTATTTTCATTTTAGAATCTTCAGCAAGTCTTGTTCCAAAAGTTGATGTGAACATGAACCTTCTTAAAGTGATGTTGGCTGACTTTATTTTCTTTTTTACTTGATTACCTTTGAACCATCAGGATCCTGCCCAGGCAGACAAACTGCTGAAAATTCAGAGGGAGTTGGATGAAACAAAAATTATACTTGTAAGTGTTGACTTCAAACCAAACCGATTGCCAATGTGTATCTTTCATTTGATGGAGTTGTCATGTTTGTCCATCATTATTGCTGTTTTTTTTTCTATCAGAACTGGATTTAGACATAATATTGCTTCTAACTGGGGCTGTTTGTTTACCTCTTAACAGTTCCATTAAGAGGCAGCCTCTGAATCGCTAAGAGGTGAATCCTGTTTGGCAAAAACAAGTCTGCCTCTTAATGGTTCCAAAACCCTCTGAATCATTTTGTTTAACCATTAAGAGCCCTGATTACATCCTGAACAATTACCAAACAATTATATTTCATTTTGCACTATATCATAAGAACCTCTTAATCATTCTGCACCAAAAGTTAACTTTGTTGTGATGACATTAGCTCTAGTAGGCTCCTATGCTTTTCAAAGCAAAGGATTATGACTTATAAAGCTAATTTTGAAATATTAAGATCCTCTTCAATAGAGAAGGTTACTTAGGTGAATTTGGTTCCATAGGTTCCCCCTCTCTTTTTCCCTCTCATTATTTTCAAACAGTCAACATCCTGCCCTTAAATAACCTCTTTGTCATAGCATCATTATTGCTCGTCTTTTTTTTGAAAGGCAGTTATCAGGTGGAACTGGAACTGATGGCTTTATTTTTGAAAGATCTGTTGAATTTACAGAAGAAGAATGCCTAAAGTTCTTCTGTGTTGGTGAAGAGGATATTGTCAAAAGGGTTCTTACTATTTATGCAGCCTCTAGGATCAGAAGAAGAATGCCTAATCTGCTGCAATTAGTGATTTCCATGCTTATTGGAGTGTTTTATATGGCTATAAATTATGGCCAAATATATTAAGAAATGCTCATTTTGTGTTTGTAGCTTGATTAGGCTCGGAAAAGAAGATTGCTTGCAACTGATGAGCGTACATGAGCAGAGGTTAATGACAAAAGTTGTCATGGAAAAATTTGATATTCAACTGATGATTCTTGGGATTTGGAGTCTATGCATGTCTAATGAAAGCTAATAAAAAGTTGTGGGTGATAAATAGTTAATTGGGGTTCATGGAGAAGAGCTTGTTAACTCACTTTAAGATGGCTTTTTGGTCTAAGGGTCTGTTTGTTAGCAGCTTAATGAGACTTGCAGCTTATTCGGTTAGCTATATACGACTGTTTGGTAGTGGCTTAATGATATAGAAAGTGGCTTATTCAGTAACCTTCTAGGGGAGGGCTTTATGCAGAAAGTCAAGGTTTTTTCTAAACCTTCCCCTTCCAATTAAAAAACACGCCCCTTTCATCTGTGAAAAAACCTTCATAATCTATACAGACAGCTTAATCCACACAGACAGCTCTATCCATACAGGACTTAATGGAAAACCAGCCAAACAGTCCCTAAATCTAGTACAATAGACAGAAACCTAGAAGATGCCATAGCATAAGAGCAGTTGTCTACACTCTACACCATATGTTCGATAGGGTTTGTGCATAATGGAATCATGTTACAATGCTATTTGCGTATTTGATCTCAATATAAAGTTTAATGATAGTTGAGTGAGAACTGATGGCATTAAGTATTTATTTAATAATTGGAAATCTAGATGGTTTACTCTATTTACATGCTTTATTTTAATTAGCAAAGGTAAGCTCCTCTTTTATTTGTCTTTTTTTCTTTTCCTCCAAATCCAACTAGGGGTTTAATCATCTATGTAAAGTGATCTAGTCACCTAGCTGATAGTATATAATAGCATATCTTTTAATGTTTAATAAATAGTTTCTCTTGATGTTTTATTAAATATACTTTTGTTACAGCACAAGACTATCGATAGCGTACTTGAAAGAGGTGAAAAGCTGGACAGTTTAGTCGAGAAAAGTTCAGACCTCAGTACAGCTTCACAGGTCACAACTATACTTCATTTTTTTTTTATCCGTTTATCAAAACTTTGAAACTGTTATGATTTTGTTTGTTTTTAAGGTTAACAAACTTACTTTACCAGAATCTAAAATTACTGTAAACAAATACGAGAAGATGGCATTTACGTGTTGCTAGGGTTTTTAATATATCTGATACTTGAATTTCGATCCTATGAAGAAACCCGCCCTTTTAAAGAACGAAAAAGTTAAATAATTCTTGCTGTTTTTATTGACGAATAAGTGTAGGCTAAATGCACACAAACGCATCAACATTAAGACACCCTTTTTACATTTTTAACGTATGATTTACCCTTATTTTCATATAAATAGGTGTGAATATAGCAACATTGGATGAATATACCATCTAATCTATCAATCCTTTTTTATGGCAATCGATGAAATGAAACCCAGTTTTTGGATCTTTTTCTGGCGATTTGAAATCTTATTTTCTGATAATTTGTGGGTTGTTTTGATGTTGGACAGATGTTCTACAAACAGGCAAAGAAAACAAACCAATGTTGTACCATATTGTAAACAAAAAAAGATGGTTATGATTGTGGATTATATATGTTCTATTTTCATACTTCCTCTGTTGGTTTTTGGGATTGAATATAATTAATTACCCATGTCGTATATGTTTGATTGTAATCTATGGTGGATTCATGTATAAAATTTAAATACATCCCCTTTTTTTTAATTATATATGCGTATGAAATTAATTGTTAATGTGTTTCTGTATGTATACTTTCATGGATTTGGACCTTGTGGAAATAAGAGTTATGTTGAGAACTAGTATATTCATTGATGCATGTACATTAAATGAATTTCGCCAAGTATATATATACATCAATATATATATATACACAGTTGCATAGATAGTAGATTAATGAGTATCATATTGACAGAATTGGAATGGTTAGTTTCCTTTACCAAATTCCATTCTGTTTGGTTCATTCTTTGAGTTTTACAGTTTTACTAGGAATTCAAATTCCACGCATGGTGGAATGGAAATTTCTTGGGTTATAATAAGAAATTTCAATTTCTTTATACCATCTTTTATGAAGAAAAAAAAACTATTACGGTCCTGTTTGGTTTGCAGGATTGGGTTGGATTTGGAAGGATTTGTAATTGAATTCCATTCCAATCCCATGTTTGAAGAATTTTATGGATTTGAAATTCCATGGCGTTGGTTGGGGTTTCATGAGATTTCGTAGGATTTGTATGTAATAATGATTAAAATATGTTAGAAACATTTTTTTTGTAATAATCAATTAACAAAAAGGTTATTTATTTTTTATAATTTTTGTTATAAATTTTTATAAATAACGGAATTCAATTACATTCCAAATTCTACAAAACAAACACCCCAAAGATTTCAATTTCAAATCCTTCCACGAAATCCAAATCTCTCAAAATCATTCTATCAAAGCAAACACTCCCTTGTACTCTTATATTTACTTATTTTCATTCCATCTCACCACAATGGATATCACCACTGTCGTCGTTGCCACCACCATCATCACCGCCACCTTTGCCTCTATCGTCACCACCTTCATCACCGTCGCAACTACCAATGCTGCCATAGACACCACCACCGCCACTGTTGCCAATGCCGCCATCACTGTTATTACCACTAGGGGTGTAAGCGAAACGAGTCGAGTTGAGTCGAGTAACAGGTTATGACCTTCTAGGAGACGGGGGGTTCAAACCTCACCAAAGGTGAGGAGAGTGTGTGAGTTTCTTTATTCCATTTGCCGTATATAAATATTATATACTTTAAAAAAAATAGGTTATTCGAGCTCAGCTCGAATGAATAATATCATACTCGCTCAATTAACTTTTTCAAAGTCAAGCTCGAGAGCTCGAATGATTTTTCAATGTTTGAGCTCAAGCTTAATGCTCGTTTATGAACTCCAATTCGAGATCGATTAACTCGTTTATTACTCGATGATTTTTATATTTTGGTTATATAATTTGCAAACATATAAATATGTTTGGCTAGAGAGAATGTATGCTCGAATGGCTCGGCTTGACTCAAGTCGACTCGTAATGTTTAATCGAGCTTTCGAAACGAGTCGAGTCGTGCATTGGTGTTATAAAGCTCGACTCATTAAGTTAAAGCGAGCTTTATTTTGTGTTCGAGATTGACTCGAGCTCGAGTGGCTCGTTAGAAGATCGACTCGTTTACACCCCCTAGTTACTACAGTCGTCTTCATCCCCACTTCCATCGATCACTACAAACATCAACATTGCCACTACTGACACCACCTCAACCACAACTACTATCGACAGCAATACTGCCTTTAACAAATTCTGTTTTAATTCATGTCAACCAAACATATGATTAAATTTCATTCCAATTTCTTCATATTTCAAAATCTTTTGACGGATTTCAATTTTCACCGATTATATTTTATAAACCAAATCACACCTTATTTTTAACCCTACATTCACAAACATATCAATTCGTTATTTTATTAAATTGATGATTTGACTACTTAATAGAATGATGACAACATTTATATTTTTTAAATGGAAAAAAGTACATTAACTTCTTTGTTTTGGTTTCAATAGAATCCCTAAATTTTTGCTAAAATAGAGAATTAAAATCTTAAATTTCTAAAAATATTTACATTAATCTCCAACAATTTTTTTATTTTGGAGAACCCATCATTGATTATAATATTAAAATATTATAATTATATATTAAAATATTATTTTTTCTCTTAAAATTTATTTTCAAGAATTTTTATTGGTTGTTTCACATCGTAATCATTTTTGGAATGAACTCCATTTTTGGAGAAAAACTCAGTCTCTCTCCTACTTTCTCCATTTTGAAGATAATTTTGGAAAATCTCTTGGAGCAAATTTTTGACTTAAAATCCCCATTTTCTCCATTTTCGGTTTTCCCATTTTGAGGAAGCTCTTGAAGATGCATATTTTAAAATTCTACTTTTGAAAACTTTATTCCGAGTAGTGTATTCTATTTTGATACAATTCTGTCAAGATATTAAAACTTTGTTGCTAAAACATAAAACGTATTATGATTTCGTAAGTACAAAATCATCATTGAATTTTTTCATATAAAACTTTATTTGTGTGAAATATCACATCACAGACTAGGGGTGTAAATGATACGAGACAACTCGTGAGCTACTCGAAATCGAAGCTCGGAATAGGCTCGACTCGACACATTAATGAGTCAAATTGAGTTACTCAATACTTGACTCGAAAAGCTTATGAGATACTAAAAAAAATTATATAATTAGTTTTAAAATATAATCAGTTCTATAATATAATTCGTAAAATATAATTAAAAAATTCTTATACTTTTTGATATATGAACAAAATTGTGCATTTTTTAACCATATAAACTAATCAATTAATTTTATTTATTAAAATCATAATTAACAAAAAAAATAAAAAATTATAGAAATATAGGTGAAGTTGTCCCACATTAGACGAGATATAATAAAGAAGGGTTGGGTTCCGATGATAAGCGTAAGAAGAGATCTGGATTCTTGGATCAATCTAAATTGAAGATCAAAGTAATGAGATGCATCAGATCAATTCTTGTAAGGAGTGCAATTCATGGGTGAGTGTGAAATTAAAAGTGATCAAGGATTCAGATTCTTTAATATGATTCTCACATGATTCCATACATAGTAAAGGAATGATCAAGAGGTGTTATAAAGAGAGAGAGAGGTGAATGGAGTTTGTAACTTTGTCTTTTTATAAGAGGTGTTAAAAAATTCAAGAGAACGCCTTTAAGTTTTATAATTCATAAGAGAAGGCCTTAAAACTTCATAAGTTCAATGGACGAGCTTGGTTAAAGCTTGATTCAAGTTTGAGTTTGAGCTTGATTCGAGTTGCAGTTTGAGATTTGTTTGAGCTTCAAACGAGTTCGAGCTAGAGTTAACTGCAATCGAGTTAGAGTCGAATTTAGTTTTTAACTCCTTGCGAGTTTCTGAGTCTAGTATATCGATAACTGAGTTCGACTCACATCTTTTGCACCCCCCTCAAACTCAAAATTTTCAAATGGGTGATTGTCACATTTATATCGGAATTACAGGGGGCAAACCCTTTCAAACTCAAAAGCTTCTTCATTTTTGTATTTTATTTCACGCACCACTATATTAATTGTATTTATGAAAAGGGAGGCTAATGGCACTCCTATAAATGAATTTCTCTTTACACACATCTATATCAAAATCAATTTTTTACATTTTCAAGACTACAATAATACAAAAATTTCCGTCCACATCCCTACTAAGAGGGTGTCATTAACACTCCCCTTAAATAAACCAATAAAATGTATCTTTTATTTGTACCCGTTCTTATAGACGATATCTGAATAAGGACCAATGAATGGAGTATAAAAGCTAGGTGATATGTGAATGAGGAGTAAGAGTGTCAATTTTGTACCATGACAAACCAATCAATTTCTATACCAACCGTACCAACTTAATTGACTTGGTACCAACTTAATTAGTTGGTAGTACCGTACCAACTATCTAAATTTGGTTGATATGTGGTATTAGAAGTCTTGGACCACAATAATACCGAACTGTACCGACTTATTTTTTCAATTATTTATTAATTAAAGTTTATTATGATACACCATATTTTGATTCTAAATTTTAAATGTTCTTTTTTTCAGTATTGCTAAATTATGATATGAATGGATAGATAAAACTTGATTGAATCCATTCGTCAAACATTAACAACCTTAGTAACTCGTCCACACCTCTATTGTCCGTCATCGCTTCTCAATGGTTGTTTGTATTAGATTATTAATGAAAAGTTATATCATAAGATAATTGTTTGAATGTTTGTATATATATATATATATATATATATGTAACAACCCTGATTCTAAAATATCGGTAAAACATAACATTGCTCTATAAGTAGCAATTACAAAACCAATAGGTCCCAAACTAAAACTTAAACTTATAAGTTCGCAGCGGAAATAAAATACATCTACTGAGATTTATTACATAAAATCTAATCTAAGCAACTAACTATACAAGTAGCACCTCATTGTTATGCTCCCCGAGCTCCCAACTTTCCCTTTCTCATACCCGTGCTTTCAATCATATGCTTTCCTGAAAAGGCTTTAGTTTTTGAAAAGCGAGGGTTAGACCACAAGGTCTAGTGAATTCCCAAATAAACCGCAGTTATATATAACATTTAAATCCGAAGAAATAAATTGTTAGAAATAAGGAAACAAACAATTCAAATACGGGACCATGTACAAGGATCGTAGGAGAACCCAAGTTAGTCATAAACTTGTCACATATGACTCAATATTCATTACCCGCAAACTTCCCACATGTGGGTATGTCGTATCCGCAAACTTGCCACATGCGGGTATACGTCGTATACCTCAAATGAGTTCGAGGTGTACGAAATAAAACTCCCAAGAGATTTGCATTATCTCAAGGTACACATATTCTCCTATGTACATGATACAAAGAGGTTTCGGGACTTAACGAGACTTTTCTTTGATATTTGGAAACGAAGAAAACGGGCTCGAAAGAAGCTCGTAAATCTGCACCGGAAACTGAAAAACAGTTCCTTGCGCGACTTGGGTCGTGTGCCGTGTCGAGGACGCGTTCTGACGAGTCCCGAACGAATCGCATTTATCTGCTTGTTTGATTATTTTATTTCTTAATTAGTTTAGGACAAATATTCAGTTTTAATTATTATTTATTTGTTTTCTAATTAGATTAGGATTATTGTTATTTGTTTCCTTATTATTAGTTTCCTTTTTAAATAGTTTCCTAGTTAGATTAGAATTAGGATTGATTTAGTTTCCATATTATCTTAATTAGTTTAGCTATAAATAGGATTCATTGTTTTCATTATTATTCACATTATTATTCAATACAATTCTTCTCTTTGAGAGTTTTTTAAGAGTTTTTCTCTTAGTTAATTGAGTTTTACTAAACGTAATTCTCAACCCTTTTGGATTTAGTCGTTTGTCGATCCTTCCGCAAACCTACGCTGCATCAGTACGTGTCCACTTTATCTAGGCATATCACGATATTCAGGCCAATTCAACATATAACATTTATATAAACCAAAAAAGGAATAAAAATCATTTAGCATGCTTCCAATTTTAAATACCATGATCAGTTTCATGAATCAAACATTGCCAAAAGTGTAGTTTAAGTCAAGGGAACTCACCTGATGAAGCCTCACTTACTTTCGCGCCAAAAACGAACAAAATTCCCAAACCGAACGCCTAATTTCACCAAGATAAAATAGGATCATAGAAAAGCCATAGCTAGTCACACAATTCCACATGTGACTTAATATAAGTGTTTCGCACCATTCCACATGCGGTACAATAAAAGGTCCCAAGAAGGGTACCTAACCAACGTACACCCAAAACGGATTCGAGGTGTACGAGGTATAAACTCCCAAGAGATCTGCATCATCTCAAGGTACACTCACTTTCCTATGTACATGTCCATTCTACCTAGGCATATCGCGATATCCAGGCCAATTCAACATACAACATTTATACGGTCCAAACGAAAATATAATTTATTTAGCATGCTTCCAATTTAAATACCATGATCAGTCTCATAAATTCAACATTTGCCAAAAAGTGTAGTTTAAGTCGAGGGAACTCACCTGAATTTGCCGACTACTAAACACACTTGAGTCTTACGAAGTCCCCAACCGAACACCTGAATTTTGGTTACCACACTATGAGTTAACAAGCCCAAAGTAACCCCAAAAGACTCAATTGCAAACCCCTCAAACAAGGACCCAAGCTACGACCCCTAACTGGTCTTAAACAAAAATGAAATTTCTCAAACAGCCGACAAAGTGGGTTTCGGGCGACTTTAACCCACTTACAACCCACTTTCTTCACTGTTTTCTGCAAAAAACCCATTTCGAGAACCAAGCCTAAAAACCAAATCCCAATTCGATTTTCCTTCATTATTAAGCATAAAAATCACTCCCAACACCACATAATCATCCCTAAACATACACCAATCCAATTTCATCCATCTAATCCATGGATTAAAACCACAAATGGTGAACCCAAGTTCATCCATGGTGGGTTTTATGGAAAACACCCAAATGAGAAGAAAGTAATACTAATCAATGAAATATCAACTCTAAATGCTTAATCATCTCTTATCCATTGATTTGAGAATCTTTACTTCATGATTACCAAACCAAATGCAAAACCCCAAATGATTTCAATCATTCCCAAAGACCCAACTAAGCTAGGAGATGAATAAGATGAAGTTTATACCTGAATATACTTGGAGTTTCAATGGATTTCTTCAAGAATGATCTTCTTCTCTCCTTTGCTTGCCAACCATGTCTCATACTCAAAACACACACACAAATAATACTGATTATGAGGAGAGTGGCTACCAATTCCTCTACTAAACCATATATTTATACTTTGGGCTCTAGGGTTTTATTAGAAATCAGCCCAAACCCCATTTATCTAGAGCCCAATCCAACCATTTAGAGCCCAAGTGTAATATTTAGTTTAGGGTTATTACAACACTCCCTCCTTAAAAGAATTCCGTCCCCGGAATTCATCCAGCAAAGAGATAAGGGTACTTAGTCCTCATTTCAGACTCCAATTCTCACTTAGCTTCTTGTCCTTTGTGAAATCGCCAAAGCACTTTCACATGTATAATCTCTTTGAGTAACCAACGACCATACCAAGCCACTCAGAATTTCCACCATACAATGTACCTTTTAAGGAATTCCCCACGAACTAACACCATACCAACTTCTATGTTCTCAATATATATCCTTTGTTCCCCTTTTTGGAACAATTACTCAAGCAACCAAACTATTACCACCATGTTGTCACCCTTTAGCTGGGTACTCTTATTAAATTTAAGATACTCGATATCCCACACAATCACACATTGATTCACCACCAACTTCATTTACGGGGGTACTTCCCAAAAATTCACATCAATATCGAGCTTCCATTTCAAAATTCCCCACTCAAGATTTATACCACGAAACAAATTTACCATTGACTGATCTGCTTTTCATAATATCCCAGGTCAACCATACCTGCCATTCTCTGATCGGTCCACACCCCGAATCCATGGTTTTAAAACGCATCTACTCGGGTTCCATAACGAACTTCAATTCTTCCAAAGGAAGTACCATTAACGGAGCTTACTCCGCAACTAACACGAACCCCGACTAATCATTACTTCCACCCAAACAATATCAGATATTGTTCATTTGTCCGTATACCTAGACTCGCGGTTTTAAAACGCGTCTGATAGGAGAGGAATCCAAGTCCCTTATAAGGCAACTTTTGTTCTCCTCCCCAACCCATGTGGAATCTTACAATCCACCCAATCTACCGAGTTAACAGCGAGTCATCCTTGCACCTCTCCCTTAGACTTTCAATTAAGACTTGCTTACCAAGCAACATGCATTTCCCATAACACCTGGCGCCACTATTTAAATCCAACCGGATTAAGATTGTACCTCTACTACAGTATTGACCATCAACTCATCAACAGTACTCCTTTCTCCCGAAAGTAGCACACTTTACTCGCAACATAATTAACACATTTACGTCCATAAGTAAATATCCTTATATAAACTTTCGCCGCGTAACGTCCGGATAGTCCACCAATCAGGATTGAACCAATCCCGTAAACACCTTTCCGAAATTTCCATCGAGTCAACCCATAAACCAGGGATTTCTCTAAAATGATTTAGAGTACATTTGTTCCACAGAAGAAGAAACTACTCACTAAAACCCATTCTATCCAGCCCGATATCAACCACAAGGTTCATGCAGAGTGCAAACCACTCCCATAATAAATTAACCTCGACATTTTGTCTATCAAAACACTACTTCCAACCGCCTTTACTTGTCGTCTCGAAATTAGAAAGGCACACACTTCCAATATAAGACTTGCTAGTAAAGCAAGCTTCAATCAACCTCCCGACTTATCTTACCAAATATCTTAGCTAGAGTTATCAACACTACCTTTACCCTCTTGAAGGGTTTTTATAAATATTCTCAACAAAATGCCATGCTTTGCCACGACTCCATTTCTTTACATCATCCGACCATCTCCTCACTTTCGTCAAAATCACATATTCCCATGTCATTTCCTCCTCCTCAAACTAATCTGGATTACTGGTGGCTAACCAACACCATTCGCCAATTCACCGAAATCCCTTAATAAAACCACACATTCATCATTGCGAGACTAGGTTTAGCTAAACGATCTCATTAGAATTTCCATTCAGGGTAGCTTACAATGCCACTACACTTAGCTCTCGGAATCCATACCGATGCTTCAAACCACCACCCATCTCTCGATTCTCAAAAAGAGATAACCGAACCACTAATATTCCTTTATACACAAGGAAGGTTTTGCCACTTTAATCAATTCAATAAACTCACTATCAAGCCCCATTTACCAACCGAATTTGACATTTCGCCAATGTCCCAACGGGAATAAATCAACTCCTCCAAATCACGGCGTATCCGAATAAATATGTGAATCCATCGCCAATTACCACTCAAGTCTTTTTTCCTCAAAACATGAATATTATAATGCCATTAAGAATTTTTGTACCCCAAGCAATCCTCATTAACACTCTTGAATACCTCTACGTTAGATATTCAAACAATGATTTACACCGCCACTCAAACAATTTCTCTTATTGGCCTTGCATAATCAACGAGAACGTTCTAGCTGCCATTCGTATAATATCACACACTATAGTCATAAAAGACTTCATTTCCTCTTGGTTAACGTTAAGCAACATCCATCTAGCTCTAGTCACGCCCACTTGTGACTACAGTCATTAGCTGCACGCTTGCAAATCCCTTGAGCCTTGCAAACCATAGAGTGACCATACTCTCATTCCACTAATTAAACACACACTTCCACTCATCTCACGCCTTAACACCAAGGCGACTAGCAACCCCACGCGACACTATTGTCAACTATCGGCAACACGATCAACTAGATCAAAGAGTAAAATACCTCTTGCATGGACCATTATAGTCCCACGTACACCTACTTCCCTTCTTGGTGGTTACTTTATTCTCATATTAAGCCACCAAATCCAATTTAACGACCTCTAGCTTTCATAGCCATCACACTTGAAGATTAGCTTAAACCCAAGAATGCCTCTTGCCCATACGACCACTCACGTGGTAGACCATTCTCAACCACTTGACCACATTACAGATAATTCCCAAACTTATAACTTTAGTCGCACCACGCCCATTAACAACCCAAAGTCCACACCTGATAATGATGCACGACCTCGATACCTCATAACCCCACTGTATGTCTACTTTAACACTCTATGAACACTTCGATTCATAACCTCTTTTACTCCCTTACAGGTAATACTTCCTCAAAATCATACCATTACCTTTTAACTACACTTTGGCTTAAGATATTTCGAATATCAACATTCGTTGCCAACCACCTCATCAACCACATCGAGACAAGAATTTAAATTCCTACCACAAAATCAATACTTATTTACCTCCTTGAATTACCATCATGCACCGACCATTCACAAACTAGCATGTCACGATCAATAATCAACCTCAATTGATCAACCCACATATTTCGGCAACCTCTCTTTCCTTTTATTCATCATCCTTCCCAAAGGAAAAGCTAAACCCAAAATCCCTACGAGTTCATAACATCAAGCATGCCGACACCCGTGCGCATGCTTGCTCACGTCCACGTGACCAAGTATATAACTCGGATCTATCCATCCAAACCGATGCCAACAATAAATAAGTGCTTGTAATGAACTCGTTTCTTTATTTGGATCACTAACGATCTCACACATTTACTACATCGAAGTAACAACAATATCTTGCTCCAACCATTGCCATACTACAACATCCCAAGTACGTTGATGATAACTCAACACACTCACACCAACTCATAAACCCACTCTAAAACATAACGGCGTAATGTGTGCAACTCGTCGTAGAATTTATGGCAACTAACTCCAACCGCCTCCCAACCTGGCAACAACTTCTCAATCGTTTACATTCATTGATCAAAGAACGAGTCTTCTATACTCATAGCAAATTCCTTAAACAAACTTTCTCCACTTATTCAATTTCTCGGACTATACCATGTCCAAACTCATCACTAATTATCAAGTACCCGCTTTCAGCACTTTGGCTTTCTTAGATCATCCTTTGATCCTTTTATTCTTTCACAACTTGCCTTCATTTCACGAGTACGCAACTCTATTTTTCAACAATTTCGTCCCAAACACCGATGACTATAAGTCAAGGGTTTCAATAATATTACTCGTTTTCCTACGAAAGCCATCACTTCCAAACACACTTGGACAATATCATTCTCGTTCTGAAAAATCACCAACACTCTCGAACGAACTTCATCGGGAAGGTCGAAACAACTATTCTCTATATATCCTCATATAGACCACCAAAACCCCCGATCAACCCTTGAAACACTATTCTCTATCCAGACTACCACATACATCGGTTGCCTCAACAATAGCAATCAAGCACACTCGTATACCATAAAATTCATATGTTACCCTCTCAACCTCTTACCAACATTAAGCTCTCAACCCATAAGCCCCAACTGACATCACAGTCCCACAAAATTCACTACCTTTCAACTTCCTCGATCACGGGTGTTAGCAACACCCCCAATTTCAACTCTTTCTGTTGGTACAACTCTAACAAAAGGATTTTCTCATTCAATCCTCACGGATACGATCCTCAATGATCCACAAGACCAATTTCTACATTTTTGAAAATACACGAACCACCAAACGACAACCGACTAGATCATAACAAGGTATACAAGCACCTTCATGTACCTGTAAATTCACAATGACATTGGCCAGATGTAATTTTGAATTTACCTTACACGTTAGTCCTTACCACCCTATTAGAAATGTTCCTGTGAAGGTCTTTACCCTATGGTCCCTAAATTCTCAGCCATGTTTCCTAACTCACAGTTTAAGACTAGGCACTCCTAGATTGCCTAATTCACTTAAACTAGGGCTCTGATACCACTTGTAACGACCCAATTTCCTTAAAATAAAATCCAACATAAATAGACAAGTCAAATACCAAAAGGAGTCTAATTATCTATTACATCCCAAAGCTTGCAGCGGAAAATAAAACTATCCACAGCTGAGACTTATAAAAAAACTAGTTAAGTCTCTAAATCACCCGATCTTCTCTACGACCGGCTCACATCCTACCATTCCCCTTGGACGAACTCTCGGCCAAGCTTCTACCTGAAAATGGTTTTAGTTTTTGAAAAGCGAGGGTTAGACCACAGGGTCTAGTGAATTCCCAATAAACAACAGTTATAAACAAAACATTTAAATCCGAAGAGATAAATAGTTTAAAATTAGGAAACAAGTTAATCAAATACGGGACCATGTACAAGGATCATAGAAAAGCCATAGCTAGTCACACAATTCCACATGTGACTTAATATAAGTGTTTCGCACCATTCCACATGCGGTACAATAAAAGGTCCCAAGAAGGGTACCTAACCAACGTACACCCAAAACGGATTCGAGGTGTACGAGGTATAAACTCCCAAGAGATCTGCATCATCTCAAGGTACACTCACTTTCCTATGTACATGTCCATTCTACCTAGGCATATCGCGATATCCAGGCCAATTCAACATACAACATTTATACGGTCCAAACGAAAATATAATTCATTTAGCATGCTTCCAATTTAAATACCATGATCAGTCTCATAAATTCAACATTTGCCAAAAAGTGTAGTTTAAGTCGAGGGAACTCACCTGAATTTGCCGACTACTAAACACACTTGAGTCTTACGAAGTCCCCAACCGAACACCTGAATTTTGGTTACCACACTATGAGTTAACAAGCCCAAAGTAACCCCAAAAGACTCAATTGCAAACCCCTCAAACAAGGACCCAAGCTACGACCCCTAACTGGTCTTAAACAAAAATGAAATTTCTCAAACAGCCGACAAAGTGGGTTTCGGGCGACTTTAACCCACTTACAACCCACTTTCTTCACTGTTTTCTGCAAAAAACCCATTTCGAGAACCAAGCCTAAAAACCAAATCCCAATTCGATTTTCCTTCATTATTAAGCATAAAAATCACTCCCAACACCACATAATCATCCCTAAACATACACCAATCCAATTTCATCCATCTAATCCATGGATTAAAACCACAAATGGTGAACCCAAGTTCATCCATGGTGGGTTTTATGGAAAACACCCAAATGAGAAGAAAGTAATACTAATCAATGAAATATCAACTCTAAATGCTTAATCATCTCTTATCCATTGATTTGAGAATCTTTACTTCATGATTACCAAACCAAATGCAAAACCCCAAATGATTTCAATCATTCCCAAAGACCCAACTAAGCTAGGAGATGAATAAGATGAAGTTTATACCTGAATATACTTGGAGTTTCAATGGATTTCTTCAAGAATGATCTTCTTCTCTCCTTTGCTTGCCAACCATGTCTCATACTCAAAACACACACACAAATAATACTGATTATGAGGAGAGTGGCTACCAATTCCTCTACTAAACCATATATTTATACTTTGGGCTCTAGGGTTTTATTAGAAATCAGCCCAAACCCCATTTATCTAGAGCCCAATCCAACCATTTAGAGCCCAAGTGTAATATTTAGTTTAGGGTTATTACACACTCCGAGTCCCTAAAGTGAAATAATTACAAATATGGATCTGTGGTTTGCATTTTTTAATGTTCAAGGTCCCTAAAATCTAACCCCATCAAAATTTTCTGTTAAGCAAGTAAAGTATAAGAGTATTTTAGTCATTTTACTTTTTTTATATTATATTAAAACCAAAGGGACCAAATATGCAATTTACTTAATTAAATTATATTAAATATATGTTAATACATATATGTATATATTTATATTATACTTACCCAGGGACCCCACCTCACCCAACCCCCATCTTCTTCATCTTAATGACCTGCAACATTTTTTTTAAACCCCAAAATCGCCACACCCCACGACCCATTAGAGTCTCATCCATTGAATTGAGAGGGGGTGGTTGTTGTTTCGCTGGAGAAGACAAAGAGAGGGGGTGTTGTGCTTGTTGTTTCGCCGGAGAAGACAAAGGGGTGGGCTTGTCGTGGTTGTTGGTTCGCCGGAGAAGACAAAGGATGGGTTGGGTTTGTTGTGGTTGTTGGTTCACCAGAGAAGACAAAGTGGTGGTTTGTCATTTTCGTCGAAGAAGACAAAATGGGGGTAACAAAGGTAATAGGAGGGTTTTTGTCTGGGAGAAGAGATAGAGGGAGATCGAGATCGGGACGGTGATGGACGGAACACAGGGACGAAAACCATCTTCTCCGGCGAGGTCGTCTCCGGCGACTTCGTCTTCTCCGGTGAGGTCGTCTCGTTTTGTAATATGGGTTTGATTAGACTTGATTTTAGTTTCTAAAATTGATTTGGTTTAGGTTTTTAAATGCGATTCATGTTCTTGGTGTTCTTGTTCATGTTTCTTGGTGTTCATCATGTTGAAGATGAGTATTCAAGAAAAATTACAAATTTGGTCTCTGTATTAATATATATATATATATATATATAATGTAATATAATTAAGTAAATTATATTTTTGGTTCCTTTGGTTTTAATATAATATAAAAAGGAGTAAAATGACTAAAATACCCTTATACTTTACTTGCTTAACAGAAAATTTTAACGAAGTTAGATTTTAGGGACCCAGAACGTTAAAAAATGCAAACCACAAGTCCATATTTGTAATTATTTCACTTTAAGGACCCGAAGTGTTAAAACCACTATACCACAAGGACTAAATATGTAATTTACTCTAAAAAGTAATTTAATTAAATGGTGTTCAGTGGTACGTGTAAAAAGAAACAACATCAATACCAATAAAACGACCTGAAAATTGGATTTTTAACATTTAGTCGTTATTTAGGAATATAGTTAGTTGAAAATTATAGTCAAATAATTGTGCATGGAAATTCTCTCTTGTACACCTTTCTCCTTTCAAAAATTATAATATATGATTTGATGTAATACCTCAATATATAAATTTGCTTTTTAATTAAAAAATACTTAATTAAAGGTATTAAATAGTTATTAATAAGATTAAATACATAAAAAATATTTGTTTAGACGTGCAAATTTTCATTCAGGATAAACTCATTTTAATTATCAATCATTTTTATTTTCATTCATACATAAACGAAACAACTAAAATAAGTATGTTCGTTTTTGACATTTTATAAGACCTAAGCAAGATATAAAAAAGATCATCGATAAGTTTGAAAAAGATCTTCAAATATTGTCCTTAATTATTATAAAAATTAAATTCAAAAAATGTTAAAAATTTATATAAAACTTTTCCCCCCAAGTATTCGTTGATACAAAATCAATTCATAATAAACTTTAAACTAATATTATCTACTATAGCAATTTTATATAAGATCGTCAATCCTTTCCACGGTAAAAAAACATCCTATAATATATCTTTCGTATATAGATTGACATCATTTGAGGTTACAATGTTGACTACTTGAAGTAATATTATGTGTAAAATAATATAAATCAGTTGGATTTCCATCTCATCTCACATTAATGTTTTTCATCGTCGTTTTAAACTCATAGTTTTAAATAAACTTTTCCGGAACCATCAATCTTAGAATCAAAAGTCCATGTTGGTTATTGTTTGAGATCTTATTCTTGTTTTAAAGATAGGAAGGTACTTAAGATTCATGCAGTCGTTATTACTGAAGAGTAAATAATATATGGAAAAAATAAGATTAATTTGAAATAATAAATATAGATATAAGTTGGACCATCTCGTATGGTTGGTAAATGTTTTCAAATCGTAGGATTTTTTTAGACAATGACAAAAAAATCTACTACATTTTAATGAAAAATATATAATAGTTTTCTAGGTAGGGAATTTTAGATTTTAGTATGAGATAAAAACTTAGAGAAACAATAAAAATATTATAAAATGAACAACCAATTGACTTCTTACATTTTTTTTCCAATATAATTAATTAATACACGTTTAGGCCATTAATATGAAATTCTTTTTTGATCCTATTAGATGCTAGAAATTTATGTCTTTTGTATTTACTAATTCTTCTAAACTACTACTATATATTAAAAAAATATGGGCCCTATTTTTGTACGCCTCGAGCATACATCTAGCCCGCCCTCTCCACGAACGACCCTTCTCCTAAGGTTGGAAGATGATTATTTAAAACAAAAACAGAACAATTTTTTTTAATCTTATACATCTAACCCATAAAAACGTTTAAATGTTTAGATTTTCATAACATATGGGTTTTGTGGGAGTTATAGAAGAAAATTAAACATATATTTTGATTTAGGCCACCATCTACTCATATTCAAACCACGTTTTGATTAAAATTTGTATCATGATAGGATATCTAGAATTTGGGGTTGTTTACCGATAATAATTGGTAAGCGTTGTTTAAAATAAGAGTTTTGATTAAAATAAGTGGCTTTGTCTGAAATAAGTGATGTTTGAAAAATGAGTTCACCAAATATTATGGATTTGATGCTGACTAACAAAAAATGACCATTATAAACCTATATATAGTTAAGTGTTAAATATAATGCAACTATTTTACGAAATGTTATGTATGAATAGTTGTTGGATGACAAACAATATTAAATGTCATAATTGAAATATATTTAGATAATAATATAAATTGAATTTCGACATATTAATTTGTGTACAAATCTTAATTTGAAATTGTTGGGTCGCCGATGATTTGTTGATGACTCATTAATCTTTCTTTAGTCAAAATATTTTGTATTTTGGATTCTTTGTAAAAGTCTGGTCATACTCAACAAGTTCAACAAATCGAAGACTAGCTGATACCAAAGAAACATATCAACATTTATGGAAATTAAGATATGACCTACGATCAAATACCAGGCTTTTCATCCACCGATCTCCTACAGTTGTTTCATCCCCTGATAAAGTTCTCAACTTCATCGGTGGATATTTATGAAGATACTCTTTGTCATCAATATCAGCAAGAACGTGTCACCCATGTTTTGAATACAAGCACTCCCTTAAACATCAGAAAGGTATGTTTGTCTCTATCTAAAACTTGATGTGACAACAAAGGACTTGAAGAAAAGATGAGCAGTGCCCTGTCCTCTCATCTGTACGATAAAGGAAGACACGTCATTTTTGTCCAAAGGTAACTTAGCCATCAAATGATATTGTGACAAGTGTTCTCATGCATTTAATGCATGAGGCACTATAAAAGGAGAATAAGAGCTCTCATGAAAACCATGTCTTTAAAAAGAGGGATATCTTCTAAGTGATAAGCTAAGATCGGCAGTAGCATAACTTCTTTGTGTTTCAAGTTATGTTTTTGTTTTCTAAGTGTTAGATTGTTAAGTGTAATTCTTGATATTCATATCAATAAGAATTTAAAAAGTGAAAAAATATTGTGTAATTGTATTCAACCCCCCTTTTACAATTTCTTACTTGCTTGCTATTACCCTATACGGGACTAACAGAAACATTGTACAATGATTGATTTGCTAAATTAGTCATATAATCATTGTCTTGAGAACTCCATTATGTTTCATCAACGTCTATTTCATTGTTTCCTTCAAGGTTGTTCTTCAGTTGCGGTAAACATGGTGTTCTCGTCATATTTCATAAATAATTGATCTTGGATATTACACCTCCTTATAAAGTTATGAATTTCAAAACAAGCAATCACCACATCTTTTGGTACTTGAAAAGGATAAGGAATCGTTTGCTTTAAAATTGGATATCTAGTTTTTAAGACATCGTAAGTACTTTCAATAACATTTCTAAGTTGTGCATGAGCATAATTGTAATAACCCGGAATTTAATCTTTTGTAATAAGATTTGCAAGTTGGTGGTTGGAGTCTAATTTTTCTCAACTTCAGGGATTGTAGTTGCAATTGAGAAAAAAATGGTCAATAAGGGTTTGGAAACTCCTTCATTTGGGAGAAAATCAGATGAAGTGTGTGTGTGTGTGTGTAAATGGAGGTGCGATTTTGAGGAGAGTGAAGGAGAAAGGAAGAAATCTTGAAGGAACAAGGATTCATCATCAAATATCAGGTATAAAACTTCATCTTCTTCCTCTTATTGCTATGTGGGTCTTTGAATGATTAGTATATTGAAGATTGATGGGTTGGGGTTGAATGTTTGTATGAAACCATCAATCATATAGTTATGTGGAGTTGTAGTGATGATTTCTTCATTTTTGGTATTGTCTCTTTTGCATATTGGGTTTGCAATCAATGAAAATCCACCATGGATGGACCTTGAATCTTCAATGAGGCTTTAATCCATGGATTCCCATGAATGGAATGGATTGGTAGATGTTTGGGGATGATTCTTGGGTGTTTTGGGTGAGTTTTAAACCATGAAATTCAAAGAAATCAAGTTGGATGTTGATTTTGGGGTTTTCTTCACGAAGTGGGTTTCTGCAGGTGAAACAGTGAAGAAAGTGGGTTGTAAGTGGGTTATAGTCGCATGAAACCCACTTTGTCGGCTGTTTGAGAATTTCCAATTTTTGTTAAAGTCCAATTAGGGATTGTAGCTTGTGTTGTTATTTGAGGGGTTTGTAAATGAGTCTTTTGGGGCTACTTTGGGTTGGTAAACTCATAATTTGGTAACCTCAATTCAAGTGTTCGGTTGGTGAGTCCGTAGGACATAAGTGAGCTTAGCGGCTCGGCAAATCAGGTGAGTTCCCTTCGTGTGCTTCTTTTATAAAATGAATGTTTTAAATTGAAACGTTTTAAACCATTCAAATTGGACGCGTGTGCCCGGCTTTTTGGGCGGTGTGGGCCCGTTAAAGGTGTGATGTGACGAAGGTGTGATGTACTGTTGCAACAGGTACGTGAAAATGTGTTTTCGGAAAGGTGTGAGTTAATATTCATGACTAATTGTTTTCTCTTATAACTGTCATGCATATATTAACTGTTGTTTTGGGGGAATTCACTAGGCCTTGTGGTCTAACCCTCTCTTTTATAAAACTGGAAACCATTTTCAGGAAGGCTTATGGTAGAAAGCACGAATAAAGGGATAGGGAAGTTGTGAGATGAAGAGTTGGAAGAGAGGCGCTACTTGTTTGGTTAGCTGCCTAGTTTAGAAGTTGAAATGTAATAATCTCAGTAGTTGTTCATTTCCGCTGCAAACATTTGAGATTAACTTTACATTTGGGACCATTTGGGTTATGTAATTGCTATTTTTAGAGCAATGGTATGTTTTACCGATATTTTAGAATCGGGGTTGTTACAATAATTGAACATTTCTTCCTTAGTTAATGCACGTCGACGTTGAAAATTTGCCAACCAATATCTCGTATTGCGATATGCAGTCATAAATCTTCGCGTGCAAAGCATCACAAAAATAATATTTATCTGCAATTACACATACAACATATAAGAAATATAGAAAAATAATAGCCTTTTAAAGTTAAGCAAAAAAAAGATACTTAATTGATGGAGAAAACATAAATCCCGAAATTGGGTTAAATACAACTTCTCTCAAAACTCTCGAATCATGTGCAATGTCTTTCTATCCGGTCCAAAATATACCAAAACTTGCACCAAAATATACCAAAAGTAGAGCCAAAATATATCAAAATATGCATCAAAATATACCAAAAGTTGCGCCAAAATATACCCAAGTAATGCCTAATCTATATTAAATTGAAGGTCGTGGCATGAGCTATTATTCACTTGCATCTCTAATTAATTTCTGGTTGATAATAGAGATACATCCATTTGACTTTCATGTAACTCTTCTTGAATTCCAATAGCAATCTCACCTTAGGATGTCTTTAATGATGAATATAAAATGTAAGTAGTAGTCGTCAAAAAATAAATGTTCTTTAAATCTGAAACAACCGTTGGGAGCATGGAATGAGGCGAACTATTCTGATAGTTTTTTTTTTTAATTTGTAGTTTTACCTACTATACAGGTTGCAAGTTACATTTTTAAGCAGGGAGAATGTATTTAATAGGTTTTCGAAAGTCCAATAATTTATCTAACAAATTTTAGAAAGTCCAATGGGTGTTTTTTGAACTTTTCCTTGTTTTGATTCTTAGTTTGAGTAACATATTTTCAAATGACAATGCTATTTGCACCCGTTTTAATATCAGAATCAGGTCAAATCATTTATTTAGAATGTGAAAAGTAAATTTTGATACCAGAAATGTGAAACATCAAACTTTTAAGTACCTATATGACTTGTTTAAACATTAAAAGGTTATCATGTTAATGTGGCGAATGCCGAATGGTGTAGAATATATATAACTCAATATTATTTAATGATGTAGGCAAAGATATGGATTATTTATATATAAAATTGGTTTCAATTTTGTTTACCTACATTTGCATTAGTAAGAAAAATAAATAATATTCAACCTACACTGTCTCCATCCTAATTTAAAACCCTAATCTCACATCATGTTCGTTGTCAATGCAAGACCGGCTCAAGGGCTGGGAAGCCAGGGCGGCGGCCCAGGTCATCAAAAGCCCAAGGAGCATTAATTTACATGTTGGGCCTTAATGAAAAAAGTTTAAGAAATGCCTCAACAAGGCTTCAAACCCAGAACCTTAACAACAACAAGAGTAAGCTTTACCGCTAAGTTGCAGTTACTTTGTTGTCATTTTCCCACCATTTTACTTTTATTCTTTTTCATCATAAATCCTTTCTTTTTGGTGTTGTTTTTTTCTCCCATTAATCTTAAAGTTGTTTTTTTCTCGTTTTAATGCTAACATATATTTATTTGAAATAAAATTAATCGTATTCAACAATTAAAATTTTACATGGGTTTCTGTTTTGGAAAAAAATATCAATAATTTTTGAAATTTTATTATTTTTTTTTTGTATGATTTTGTCAAACATGTTTATATTGTCAATAGAGAGTTATCTTTTATCATTACACTGTTATACATGCATGTTCAAGTGTTTCTAGTTTATTAAATGATTTACATTTGCTACAAGATGACTTTTTTAAATTGTGTTTGATAATTAGCTTCAAATATTAACTATTTGAGCATACCATTCTACTAGATCTACAAGCAATTAATGTAAGATGTTTTTTTAAGCATGTAATATTATGCTACAAGTTTGGATACCACTTGGCCAAATGCCCTTTTGGTAATCAACGTAAAACGTTCTTTTAGTAAGAACATGTGTTAGGTCCTGTTATATGTTAATATAGTTTATTTTCGATTTATTTTAAATGGTTCTTTTATAATTGATTGCTACTTTAAATTTATATGTAGTTTTAAGAATTAAAAACGTTGAGCAAAACATTTTATGTTGTTAATAGTATACATTTTGTGGAAACTTGTTGTTCGGTACATCATGTTTAACATTGTTATAAATCCAAAATAATTTAGTATTTGTATCGATAGGGGCATTTTCTAGCGCTTTCGCCCAGGGCACCAAAAACCATTGGACCGCCCCTGCGTCAATGAAACAAAAAAATCAACCCACATTCGAACATATTCAAAACTAAAATCACAACCACCACCATTCATCTATGGCATTCAAAATAACAATTGTCGCAGTTTGAAACCCTAATCTACCACCTTATGTTTGCCTCAAAGAGTCGTGTTCACAAGCCAAAGTCGTTCATGTGTGTGGCATCCTCACCATTGCCTTCGACAACAAGTCTCAATTGTAAACGTGCAATGTAGTCGTTCTTTGACGATATATGTCGTTTCTTTTACCTTGCTTTCTTATCCTGCTCGACAGATAATCATGTACATTATTGGTTTTCCCTAAAAATAGATAGTCAATACTTTTACCTTTTCCTGTTTCAGTGTGATGGCGTGACATGATTTCTTCTTATTCACATTTATAGGGTGTTGAGAAAATTGTTGATTTAATGTTTTTTCTCCTGTTATTTGATTATAGGGTTTTGAGAAAGCTTTGTTGGTTTTGAGTTTATATTTATGATTTTATATTACACATTTTTGGAATTAATGTTTGTAATATATATTGTTGATGTTGTTCATGGATCTACACATTCTTCTATATTTGTCTGTAAATTATTGTTTTAAATATGTTTCTGTAACTAGATTGGGTTGATATTGATGCTTGTGAAACAAGTTATCTTCAGTATCAAATCCGTATTGATAGTTACATTGTAAGTGGTAGTGACAATTACAGTAACAATTACGTTTATGGTTTCATTTATGGTGAAAGTGGAAATAGTAGTAAAAGCGAGGATGCCGGTATAAGAACCAGAACGAGTGATAAAACTATACCAGAAAGTTCTACTGATCTGGATGTAACTCAAAAATACAGGCATTTATGGGTTCAATGCGAAAATTGTTATGGATTAAATTATAAGAAATTTTTTAAATCAAAAATGAATCTTTTTAGATATTATTAATGTTTTTGTTTACCTTTTCCTTTTTGAAATGCAAATATAAATAAAATAAATATAATAAAAAATCTAGAATCTAGGATTATTTTTATATAATAAATATACATCATTGTCTATGTCATCAATATATATATATTATACTTTAAACAAAGGAACATGGTTTTGGCAAAGTCATAGTTAGCAAGATGGTCAAAATAACATGAAGTCAACAAAAGTAATTCAAATAACTACAAGACAGAGACGTAACTTAATTCTCCTTCTACTTCTCTTATTATTGACTCTTTTTAATTCAATAATAACAATTTTAAGAAAAGCCTGGTTTTTATATTCAAATATTCTTTAAAGAATATAAAAATAATCCTTGGTTTTCGTAGGTCATCATCTTCCTACGCATACGGTTATTCGGGAAAAAAATAAATAATATATTCATCAAACAATCGTTTTGATCTATCATATTCATATTTATATCAAATCAATAAAATATATATTTTATAAATAAAAGAAAATTCTTTTTATTTTGATATTACTTATATTAATTGTTAATTCCGGGTCATCAGCATATCTTTGTAGTATAACGGGTGTCTGTATCACGTATGCTATTAAGACTTTGGCCATAATGCACTACTACACGAAAGACTTTTGTTTACGGACATTTTCTTGAAAATCTGTTATTAAAAAGTGATTTTGAAACTGTCAAAAAAATTAGTGAGTAAATTGTTGGTGGGTAATTCAAAGTAGTGACAGATTACCCAGGGATTCTCTGGGTGATCCGTTGGTATTTTCTCGAAAAACATCGAATTTTACCGAACCATTGGCATTTTCTGGGTGATCCGTGGGTAATCACCAACAAAAATATTCGTGGATAACTTTTATGGGTGAAAGTCATTTATTTTGTAATGTATGATATTCTCTGTAGATCGAATTATTTTGTGGATTAGATTTTTTTGAAAGGCATAGCGGCATCGAACCCACGAACACAACGCACGCATGCACGCCTCTCCGGCGGTATCGGGCATCCAAGGGCGGCCCACTAATCCGCCACTGTCCCGGCCCAACTTACGCTGGACCTAGAGCTCAACCACAGTCTATCTAGGGGGGCAGCCCAGTCTTTTGACTGTACCAGCCCAAGGACTGAGTACTCCTCATGCCCTCAAATTGACTCCCTTTGGATTCGAACCCAGGTAGATTGGGATACCATCCACAATCCCCTAACCATATTACCGCCCATGGTAGTAGTTTTGTGGATTAGATTTTACTTGATTGTATGTGATTTTATTACTTGTGCCCATGGTAGTAGTTTTGTATTACTTGTCAAAAAAAAGTTTTTGATCAAGTTTTATTATGTAAAAACAAGTATTACGATTAATACATATTTTAATATCTCTAATACATTTATTTTGATATTTTAGATGTCATATCTCAAACATTTTATCTCGTGTAACATATTTCTTTGGTATCTTATGTAACATATTTCTAATTTATTTTATATTGATATTTTAGATGTCACTATTTTAGAAATATAGGATCCTTTAATAATATTAATTATCAGGTAAGAATCTTCATTTTTAGCCGTGACATAAAACCCTTTATATGTGTGAACTAAATAAGATTTTAGAAGAAAGTGATGTGATTTGAATTAGAAAACGTTACATTTACCATCTTATAGAAACTTCTGTTCATTATCTTATAGAAACTTCTATTATCATTTTCTTCAAGGATCTGTAAGGAGTTGTTTGTTTACCTCTTAACAGTTCCATTTAAAGGCGGTCTCTAAATCATTAATTAAGAGGTGAATCACGTTTAGTCCCAAAACCCTCTTAATCATTTTGTATCTTGAACCTCACTTAATCATCCAGAGCCTTAATTTCATTATTAGCAATTATCAAACAATTATATTTCATTTTTGCTCTGTATCATAAGAATATCTTAATTATTCCGTACCAAAATCATTCAACAAATGCCAAATAATCTATAATTCTTCCTTACATCTCTCTAAATTTTTTAGATATCTCATATGAGCCTATGAGGCATAGGTTTTAAAAGTTATCTTCGCAAAATAAGAATTAAACAAAATTGCACTCCATTTACTTGCAATTTGACTAAATTATAAAAATATTATTTAATTTATTTACCCCTTTTTACCAACGTATGACAATCTTGAGATTGAATATGGTTGATGAGTTTTCTTAATCTTGTCTTGTGTTATATAAAGATATTTAAATATGTAATTTTGTTTATTTAATTATGTTATGAAATGAGCTAATTATGTATAATTAAAAATATATTGGTTTATACCCAAAAAGTTGTTTAAAATTATTGAATTTGACTTTTTAAATATTCACACGATCCTTGAAGAAAATGATAATAGAAGTTTCTATAAGATAATGAACAGAAGTTTCTATAAGACGGTAAACGTAACGTTTTTTTAATTCAAGTCACATCACTTTCTTCTAAAATCTTATTTAGTTCACACATATAAAGGGTTTTATGTCACGGCTAAAAATGAAGATTCTTACATGATAATTAATATTATTAAAGGATCCTATATTTCTAAAAGTCAAAAATTCAAGTGATCAAGTCATATAGGACTTAATATGTAACCATAACTATAAATGAATATCAAACATTTGACATTGTTCTTTCGATCCATCTAATTATTAAAAACATACCATTTATTGTGTTATCATGTATAATTCCAGTATTGAGCAAGTGGATCCAACAATTGTATTATATAACAAATCATGTCTAGCTCAGTTGGTTTCCTCAAGGGCGGTAACATTCCGGGGGAATTGTAGATGGTATCTCAATCTATCCGGGTTCAAATCCAAGGGAAGTCAATTTAAGGGCATGAGGAGTACCCAGTCCTTGGGCTGGTCCAGTCTTTGACTGGGCTACCCCCAGCCCAGTCTTAGATTGTGGTTGGGTTCTGCCGGGACAGCGGCGGATTAGTGGGCTGCCCTTGGATGCCCGATACCATCGGGGAGGTGTGCCTGTGTTCGTGATAGTCGTTCGTGGGTTCGATGCCGCTATGCCTTTAAAAAAAGCAATTTTATTATACACCATTAATCAATAAATCGTCTCCACGCCTTATATCGTCTATAATATTTGATGAACATATAAAAAATCGAGTCAAATTGTCTGTAACAAAAGGTGAAACTTAATTATCCATATTATAATTGATAAATACTAATTATAATATGATATAATATTTCAAATTGAAAATCAATGAAATTAAACATGTTAATAAAGATAGTGTTAAATTATTACATACATATAAAAAGAAGTAAGGATTTAACAAGGCAATTGAAAGAAAGCTTGGATGGCCATGTTTGAATATAACTTTTGTTCTTGATGAAGAGGGGGTTGAATAAGCTTATTCAAGAGTCTAACATGTGCCGCCTACCTCCATTTGACCAACATAAATCATTTTCATTTTTTTTAAACTTTTAAGAAAAGAAAATCGTTAGATCTAATTGGAATACAAATTCTAAAACAGTTTTAAAAAATGTGCCACAAAGATTTATATCGAAATTTATTAAGTTAGATTTAATATAAAGGACTATATTTTAATTAAATTTAACAAAATTATAATCAAATATTATTTACGATAATTTAGTACTAAATAATTTGTTAATTAAATTACTATTATAAAGCAAATAGATCAATTAAATAAAGTAGATTATTTTGATTCATAAAATATTTTTTATTCGATAAATACATGTTTATATTTAGGCCTTAGAAACAATTTTGAAGTAAGTATTTAATGTCTTGTATACTTTTATTGTATTTGTTAATAAAGAAAACAAAAAACACTATGTGAACTTAAATTTGATTGCAAACGTGAGAATAAAGAAGAGCATGACACGTGTTTCATTCATTCTAAATATATTCAGACTAAATGATGTGTTATTCGCTCTGAATAGTTGTTATTCATATTGAATAATGTATGAACTTCATCTTCGTTATTCATACTGAATGTCCTTCATTATTCAGACTGAATCGCCACGTGTCGCGCTTTCCTTTGTCCTCATATTCTCAATCTAATTTGAGTTCTCATTTAAACTTTCCTCGTATTTGTTAAACATTAAAGTGTTAAATTAAACATATAACAATATAAATAATTATGAAAACAATGAAAATGTATCCGCAAAATTATCTAACTAAAAAAGAGATTGTACGATCATTGACTTAAAAAAATTAAACAAACAATGATGTAAATTTAATTTGTATCAGAGCATCCAGTGGTGGAACCTCCAAAAAACCTCACCTGCCACATCATAGACATCAACAAAACAAGAACCTTCATTAAACTCTACAATGAAAGTTCTTACAAAAATCTCACTTTCCTTATTTCTAATTTATAAATTATAATTTTATTTTTAGACTATTATATACATTTAATATATGTATATATTTTAAAGTTATAAAAAAATCAAATAAAACTTATTAACTTTTACTTTTTTGTATTAATTTTAATTTGTTAATTTATATATTTTGTTAACATGTTTGAAAAACAATTAAAACATAAACATAATTTTATACTACGATTAAAAAAATTGCAAAATTACAATTTTTTTTATAAAAAGTAACATTAAATAACGAATAATAATATAATGAGAAAGTTAAAAAAACTTGTATAGAATTTTACAAGAAACGAAAAAATAAAAAAACTAATTTTTAATAATTATTTTATATTTTTTATCAATTTTAACTTATATGTTTTATAAATTTATTAAATAAAATGGCTAAGAAATAATAAAATAATTACAGAAAACGAAAGTATGAAAGAACCTGAGTTCTAAGAGCATCCACAGTGGTGGAACCTCTAAGAACCTTACTTGTCATATTTTTTCATGTCACATTATTGACACATCAACAAAGTAAGAATCTCCGTAAAACTCTAAAATGGAGGTTCTTACAAAAACTTCACTTTCCTTATTTTTACTTTATAAAATGTAAATTTAATTTTAAGTTACTATATAAATTTGATATATGTATATATTTTAAAATTATAAAAAAATTCAAATAGAATTTATTAACTTTTACTTTTCTGTATTAATCAATGTTCTAAGAAACGCGTCTTGGCGCCGAGGCGCAACCTTGCCACCACGTTAACCCCTTGGCGTCGAGATAAGGCGTCGAGCTCGTTATGGCACGCCACGACCCGCCATGGCACATTATGCCGTTACAAGTTCTTTTTTAAGTTTATGCTTTTATAAGTGATATGGCGTTATAAGGCATGAGAAGAAATTTGCGATTTTTAAGGCTTAATAGGGGTAAATGTAAATATAAGTTTATAGTTTTTACGAGTCAAATACTTAATCATTATTGTTTAAAACATTGCTATAAACACATACACACACATTCATATGTATATATATAGGCATGAGATGATGTGAGAAATGAAGTTAATGTGAGAAGCGAAATAAGAGATATCCATCGTTGATCACTTTTAATTTCATGTCCACCACATGAATAGCGTTTTAGAAGGGAATTGATCCGACGCATCTTGGTGTATCTTACTAGTGTCGATCTTCAATTTGGATTGATCTAATGATGAAGATCCCTTCTTAACTTTCTCACCATAACTTCCCTTCTTACAGAACGACAGAACCCAACCATACACACACACACACACATACACATATATATATATATATATAATATTTGCCGTCTTAAGACACGCCTTGGAAAACGTCATGTCCTCGCCGTAACTCGTAAGGCTTAGGGATGGCAACGGGGCGGGGATTGGGCGGGGAATGCAATCCCCAGCCCCGGCCCCGGTTTTACCATCTCATCCCCGGCCCCGGTCCCCGGCGGGTACGGGGAATCCAATCCCATCCCCGGGTATTTTTGGCTTATCCCCGGTCAAAACCCCGGTTAAACTTAAATTATTCAAAAAATAGCTAAAAAATAAATATTTTTTGCTTAATATATACATACAGGGACGGGGAGGGTTGGGGAATACATTACCCGGCCCCGGTTTTCAACATATAGGGGTTCCCCGGCCCTGGTACCCGGTTTTACAGAGAATCCCCGGCCCCGGTACCCGGTTTTACGGGGAATCCCCGGCCCCGACGGGGCGGGGTAAATCACCATCGCTAGTAAGGCTTGAAGCTTGACCTCGCCGCGACGCCACGCCTCACGCCATTTAGAACCTTGGTATTAATTTTAATTTGTTAATTTATATATTTTGTTAACATATTTGAAAAACAATTAAAACATAAACATCATTTTTTTAACCACAAGGTTTGTGGTGTACTGGTTAAGGCTTGTGGGGGATGAGGCTAGATAATTCATCTACCCCATATTCGAATCCAGGCGCAAACAACTTGTGGCCACTGAGAAATTATCTCAGGGCTGCATTCTTTAGCAGTTTTAAAATTGTCAGGGATTAGCCTAGGTAAATGCCTAGGATACCCTTTCCAAAAAAACACATAAACATAATTTTATACTGTAATTAAAAAATGCAAAATTACAAAAATAATAATTTTTATAAAAAGTAACACTAGATAACTAATAATAATATATATCGCTCATAGTCTCAATTCGACCAAATATGTTCAACCAAGTCGAATTAGAGTGAATAATAAAATGAGATGGTTAAAAAAAACTTGTATAAAATTTACAATAAACGAAAAATAAACAAAAAAAGTATGTTATATTTTTTTGTATCAATTTTAACTTAAATGTTTTATAGATTTATTAAATAAAATGGTTAAGAAATAAATAAAATAATAACAGAAAAGGAAAGTATGGAAGAACCCGGGTTCCTGTTCAAGCACCTGGGTTTTAATAAGAACCAAATTTGATTTCACATTTAAACTTCCCCTCTCTCTCTCTCTATATATATATATATATATATGTATGAACAGGGAAAAGTTCAAATGAGAAGTGATAAATATTTGAGAAGTAATAAGTGATCCTAGCCTTCATCTTGTTAGCATTTAAGGGTTTGACCGTGAAACACCAGATAAACATAGAGGGGTAGTTTCATAAATTTTACAAATAGACGTCAAATTGGTTCATATATGAACTCATATGATTCACATATGAACTATAGTGAACTCTTTAATTCAAGAATTTCACGTCCAGATCTGATTTTATGTTGTTAGCTATGTAACTTTAGTAAACTATCTATTTCATTAAGCTCTTCAATTTAAGAATTTTGGTGAAGTGAAAACCATCGTATGAATAAGAACTTCAAACGTGTCATGTTTGCTTCAATACTTCAGAGATTTCCCTTTTTGGGAAATTTGTAATAACCCGGAATCTTGTAAAATGTAATAAATTAGCAAAGGAAGTATGGATGGGACCTAACTTCCAATTTTCAGGGGTTGGAAGTGTAAATTGGAGCCATTAAGGGTTAGAAACCCTCTTCATTTGGGAAATGACGATTGAATTGTGTGTGTGTGTGTGTGTTCTTAAGGTGCGATTTTGAGAAGAATAGAAGAAATTTGAGGAGAGCAAAGGAGCAAGCACCAATTTCAGGTATAATCGTCATCCTCTTCATGTTCTTCTTCTCTATTTGAACCCTTGGGGGATTATGGGTTGTGTTTTTGTGATCTTTATTGGTGGATTGTTGATTAGGATTGCATAAATCAGTAGTCTTAAGTTATTTGGTTAATATAGAAAGATTTTTCTCTATGTTTGTGTTATCCCATTTCATTTCGGATGATTTCAATCAAAAACCTCCATGGATGACTTCGTTGTCATCCATGTGTGTGGTAATCCATGGATTCAATGAATAAAATGGATTGTTAAATCATAAGGACATATTTATACGAGTTTGGGGCAAGTTTCATGTCAATTTAGGAGTGGAAATCATTGGAACATTGAATTTGGGGTTTTGTTGATCGACTATAAATATGCAGGTGAAACAGTAGGTCCCGCAGCCTAGGCCGCGCGGTAGACCGTGTGACTCACTACCTTCCATTTTTGGAAGTTTTTCATAAGTGGTAATTGGGAATGTTAAGTGGAGTCCTAGTCTTGGGGGTTACTAGTGGGATAAATAATAGTATATTTGGGTCATTAATTCATAGTTTAATTGATCCAATTCAGGCGTTCAGACTCTATCTATGGGCCCAAATGCCACTCTATTATATACGCAACCTCACTCCAGTAGTCGTCGTAGTTGAGGACATAGCTACGAGTAATAGCAAGAGGACCTTGCCAATGTCTTTACCTTCAAAAAGCTGAGGCCCGAGTCCAATCAAACAAAGGCGCTAGCCAGTGTATTATAAGAGTGGTGTACTCTTTTTCCTTTTCGGTTAGTGTGATCATAGTCTAAGGCGAGCATCATAGGCTTGGAATTTAGGTGAGTTCCCTTCGTGGGTTTTATTAGTTAAATGATTGTTTATTGAAATGATAATGTGTGGTTATAATAATCTATGCGTTAATTGTAAATAATCAATTTTCGGGAAGTGTGAACCCGACCAAGGGATATGAATTCGTTTCATATAACCTTATTCAATGGGCAAGTGTGAGCCCAATCAACTAGTCACAAGTGTGGGTGACTATTAGCATGTCCTACCGTTGCAACAGGTATCTGTGTTTCATTGTGTGATGTCCGTGAGTTAATGTTTCATGACTAACCTCTTTCAAATGTTATAATTGTTATGCATACTTTTAATTATGGTTTTGGGGAATTCACTAGGCCTTTGGTCGAGAGCTCTAGCAAGGGCAAAGGGAAGATGTAAGATTAGAGAAGTGAAGTGATTAGAGAAGTGAAGTGAGGGTGCTGCTTCTAGATAGTTAGTTTCCTAGTTTACTTTTGAGCATTGTAATAATCTCAGCAGCTATTTTTATTCCGTTACAAACTCTTAAATTATATTGACTTTAGGACCATGTATTTGTTATTGTAGAGCAATGTCATGAGTTATCTTTAATTTTATTGAAGTTTACTCTAATTACAAAATTTGTGTTATTTTTGATTCATTAAGTTTATTGAGAATAATCATGTGTAACTTAACATGGGAAAAGATTTGCATACTGTCGGGGTTCACCGGAGACGGTGACCGGTCTAAGTGTAGCGGGGGACATTTCATCAGAAAAGGAAAGGATTGGTTATATGAAAATAATATATATATATATATATATATATCAAGTTTTTAAAAGAAAATTAGAAAAAAAGGTGAAAGGACAAAAATGCCCCCTTATTTAACGAAATAGAGTTAGTGATTAGGGACCCCTTTTAGAGCAAAATTAAAACCACATGACGATTTATAGACTTATTAAAGTTCAGGTCCTACTTGGAAAGATTTCACTAAACCAAAATTAAAGTTTTACTCTTTTTGAAATTGATATTATCTTTTCCTAAAGAGTAAACTCTAATTTTGGTCCAACCGAAACTTTTTTGGAAAAAATATGAGTACCGAATACCAAACCGAATATATCGGTTCGGTACCAGTATGGGAACGGTCTCGGATGGGAAATTCGGTGTCAATACCACTTACTACCGAAATTTAAAGTTAACAACAAAACAATCAAAAACCAAATCGCTAAAGTTCAATAATCGCAAATGTTCAATGTATCAAAAATCAATCTAAAAAATTCAACAATCTTTTGGTACTCTTTCTCCATTTTGGTTGTTTATCGCCTTTTCAACAATATCGATTTTTTTTAAGTAAGCGATTTTTTGAATTCAGATGGAGAAGATATGGTTTTATTAGGAATATATATATAGATTTATTAGGCATAGATATTGTTTAGTTTTAGGAAGAGATGATTAGTTAGAAGATATAGATGGAATTGGAAATAAAAATGTCCCTTGTTATCCAGTTCGGTACCGGTACCGATTTTTTCGGTATAATTCCGGTACCGAATACCAATTCGGAGGAATTTTTTGGGCCGAATACCGTACCGAATATGAGAATTCGATATCGGTTCAGTACGGGATCGCTTCGGTTCGGGAAAACGGTATGAAAAGCTCATCCCTACCGTGGTTTAGTGAAATCTTTGAAAATGGGACCTAAACTTTGAAAACTCTAGAAATCGTCCTCGTGGTTCTCATTTTTCTCTAAAAGTAGTCCCCCATCACTAACCCTGTTAATTTTCTCTGTTAATGTCAGTAGTATTTTTGTTCATTTGGGTTAGTTCCTTAATTTTCTTTCAAAAATTAAATATATAATATATTGTATTTAAATATAATATAAGTATATATGTACAAACATTAATAGAAATGAACAAAAATGTCCCTGAGACAAACAATGAAAAATAACGGAGTTAGTAACGACTAACGAGGGACCACTTTCAGAGCAAAACGAGAACTATGTAGACTATTTTTAGAGTTATCAAATTTTAGGTTCCTCTTCCAAATATTTCAGTAAACCACGAGGACCAAATTAGAGTTTACTCTTTCCTAAATGAATATAACAAAAATACTCATTTTCCTTTGTTTAAATTAAAAATGGATTATCCTTATTTTTAAATCGAAATTATCTGATATATATAATGAAACAAATTATTTAAAAAACGAGAATTTGATTTTTTTTATTTGATACTTATATGAACATGATTTTCTTCTATTTTAACCGGTTTATACATAAAATCATATGTCATGAATTGATGTATATATTCATTAAAAATCAAGTTTGTAAGTTATTATAGTCTAGGTATGACTTCTTGTTTAAACTTGTTGGGTCACTAATGATTTGTTGATGACTTCTCAATCCTCACTTAGTCAAAATATCTTATATTTTAGGTTTTTCAAGAAGTATGTTCATGCTCAACAACTTCAGCAAATCGAATACTAGTTGATACCTGAGGAAACATATCAACATTTGTGGAAAATGAAGACATGAACGCCGACCCTCTACCAGACTGATGTGTCGATCCCACGAGCTAATCATCCACCGATGGGGAGCCATTCGAGCATCCACCGATGATGAATCATCAGAGTTCAGCCGCCGAAATAGTTCCATCAAGACATACCTTCGGCGAATTGCTCTCCTGGTTTACTTCAGGGGATATTTATGAAGATGCTCCTTATTCTACAATATCTACAAGAACGTGTGCATCAAGCTTTAAATTCAAACATTCTTCTTAAAACTCCAGAAAGGTTTGTTTGTCCTTATCTAAAGCTTGATATGACAACTGAAGACTTGTATGAAAAAAGATAAGCATGTCCTGTCCTTTCATCAGTACGATAAGGAATGGCACCCATCTTTTGTCCAAAGGATATACTTCTGTAAAATGATATTTTGACAAGTGTCTTCATGCATTTAATGCATGGGCACTATAAAAGGAAAAGAAGAGCAATCATGCAAACCATGCTTTCAGCAAGAAACCTTCTAAATGATTAGCTTGATTCGGCCTTCTGAAAACAGTTTTATAACTTGCTTTGTGATTTAGTTGTACTATTGTTTTATTAAGTGTTTAGATTGTTAGAATAGATTTATCTGGTTTTTTTTCGCAACAATCAGTTTTCTAAGTGATTCTTGATATTATTATCAATAAGAATTTAAAAGGTTAAAAAAATTATGTACTTTTATTCAACCCCCCTTCTACAGCTTCTTAGTTGCTTGTCATTACGTGTTACGGGACTAACAGAACTACATAACACTAATCGATAAACATTTATTTTCTTTTTCATAAAACATATATCTTATAAAGTTTATGTTTACACCTTATTAGTGAAGACATACAAAATTTTAAAACTCTACGTTTGAATTTAAATACATTGAAAATAAACGTAAAGTTATACTAACATGACAATCTATTTCATAAAATTGATAACGAACTAATAACTTTATCACTCTCACAAAACGATCCAAAATCATAAAAATAAAAGACACAAATGATATATACATTAAACATGATTGAGAATTCAAATTTTCTGATTGAAATTTGAGATTGAACTAGGTTGCGTTATGCAAACAAACCTTTTTGGATCTTAATATTATTTTCTTCTTCAAATATGATTTAAATATTTTGATAAAATCAAATGGAAACATAAATTTACTATAAGTTACTAGGTTTCTTTGCAATTGAAATGAAAACTAAAATTCAGTAACCAAAAAATTGAAATTGCATGAAAGGATACCTCAAAGACACTATTTTTATCGGGTTTTTTTGTAACATGCAAAATTATGATCACTTTTTTGTGTAATTTTGTATCGTTTGAGTTGGGTTAAAATAAAAATATGGTTAAAATAGAAAAAACACGAAAACAAATATATCACATGTTATTCAGGTTAGGTCAACATATCTTTAAGCTAATAGCATTGATCAGATTTGAAAATCACATGTGATATAATAGACTCTTATGTTCTTTTATTTTGACCATATTTTTATGGTTTGAATCTTTGTCTACATTATTTTATAACACCTTTATTTATATATTGTGTAGTTGTACTTTCGAACAACCTTTTGCATCAATTGTCATGAATAATTTATATCGATAATAATCGATTTGACACAGGTTCAACTTTTGATACTTTAAAATGCATATTATACTTACTAAAATACATTAAAAATGTTGGTGGTTATTTCTTTTGTTATGAAAAATAATATATATTTTATTGTTACGTTGTCTTAAAAATTTATAAAACGTTGTTCAGAAGATTGTTTTTTAATTTACCCATTTGTTAGTTAAAAATCAGTTGTAGAATATGATAAGATTAATTTAAATATATAGTTGCTTATGTCAAAAAAATAATATGTTTGACTTAAGTAGAATTTGATAAATTATAACGTTAACCAGTAGCTTAATTGGTAAGATATTGGACTTGCTCTAGAGATGCTCATGTTCGAGTCCTGTTGGAGGCATTGAAGTCTTTGTTTGGCTGTTAACTCCAGTTCCTAACACAAAACCCCGAAAAACTCAAGCGGAAGTAACATGTGACTTAATATATATATATATATATATATATATATATATATAATAACATCAACCATTAATTATTGGGTTGGGTTGTTCAAAATCATTCAAACCGGTCAACTCGCTAGAATAAAATGTTTTTCTCGTCCTCAAGATAGAGGCTCAACTAGGTAATAATATTCCTCTTCAATCTTTTTATGTGGATGTTCTCTTTATTTTGGGTTGACTAGTATCCAAATCAACTTATGTGCACCAATTAATTCTCCAAGTGATCACAAATAATATAGATCATTACATGTAGATCTCCATGACCATAAAAATATGTTGAATTCTAACCTAGGAAGGATGAAATTTTCACTTTATCCCTTGAGTCTTAACCAACCGTAAAAAATCGTCTTGGATAGGGTGAGAAACAAGAATATTTACAGTGGTGCGAGTGATATTGTTGATAAACATGTTCGAGCAAGAAATAAAATGGTTGATTGTGTTAACTACTCCGAACTTTTGCTTCATATTCCTTCTAATCTATTTTATAAAATCTCTAACCTCAATTTATTTGTAACATGGTTGGTGGTATCTAGAAACTTATATGACTAAATAGCAAATTATATTATATAAGGTAGGTTTCGGTTTCGATTAATTTTTTACCACACCGGTTATCCGAATAGCAAATCATATTATTTATTAATTTATATAGTTTCCTTCTAGATGAATTGGTTTAAACATATATAAAAAATAACTTTAGGTGAACTGATTTATATTTAAACTAAAAAGAAGAAGAAGTTAAAATATATTTAACAAAACCTTCAACCAACGTTATCATTGTAGTATAATTGCAATAACTAGCGGTAACAAAACAATCAATGGGCGAGAAAACGACTGTCAAGCAAAAGAGTAGGTTTTTTTTTGTCAAAACGGACTTGATCATTAGGAGAAAACGTTGTAAATGACTGATAGAACTAAGGATATAAGAGTAAAAAGAATGGGTTTTTGGGTCCTTCCCCTTCTAAGTTTGAAAAAAATATAAATTTGAATACCTCATAAAAATTAGAAAAAAAAAATATTCATATTAGTATCGAATTAACTATCTAAAAAGTTATCGTTTTTTTCTGTAATTTTTCTTAGTTATAATTTTATAATAATTTTTTTTCTTTTCTGTTTAATAACATAATTTTTTTATAAAAATAATAATTAAATATTTTAATTATATTTAAAATGAAATATTTATCTTATATTTGATTATATTTATCTACAGTTATTTATATAAATTCAACATTAAACTTTAATAATTATATTTATAAATTTATGCAGAATTTACTTATAACCTTGAATGTTAAGTAATACACATTAATAAACAATTAATAAGACTTGGATGCACATTAGATGAGATGCATCAAGATGCACCGGATCAACTCCCTTCTATGACGCAATTCATGGATGGGTATGCGATTAAAAGTGATCAATGATTCTAACTTTTTTTATGTTACTCACATTGACTCTCTTCCTCACATGATTCTAATCCCAATTAATAAACAGTATTTGATATATAAAAAAAAACAATTTTTTATAATATAAATAAATCTTCTTCTATACATGATGCAAGTCCACATTCATTCTTTTAAATGGTTATATATTTTACATGTTCTTTTTCCACTAAAGACACCCCATACAAATTTTCGAACCTTCCTTCTCCTTCTTGGTCCTTGGTATTTAAAGAATGAGAAATAAACCATTGTTCCATTCCATATTTCTCAAATGAATCCATCTCTTCCAATTTCAAACCACTCGCCGGAATCCTCCATCGGTTCTTCGCCGGAGTTTTCCCCATGGGACACCAATTCCCTCCCCTTTAACGAAAACGATTCAGAAGAAATGCTTCTTTTCGGCCTCCTAACAACCGGCTTCGACACCACCACCACCACAACTTCCGACGAAGTTACCTCAAAAACACCCACCAAAACCACCCAATTCAGAGGCGTCAGACGGCGGCCGTGGGGGAAATTCGCGGCGGAGATCAGGGATTCCACCAGAAATGGAGTAAGGGTTTGGTTGGGTACATTCGATAGTGCAGAAGCTGCTGCTTTGGCTTACGATCAAGCTGCTTTATCGATGAGGGGTTCATCGGCGATCTTGAATTTTCCGGCGGCCAAGGTGAAAGAATCTCTTCGTGAGATGATGGATGATGGCAAAACGGTGGTGGCGGAAGGCGGTGGTTCTCCGGTGATGGCATTGAAGAAGAGGCATTCAATGAGGAGGAGGAGAGATGCAAGCAAGAAGAGCAGAAGAAACAATGGGGAAGAAGAGAAGGTGGTGTTCCAGGATTTAGGGGTTGACTTTTTGGAGCAATTGTTGACTTCTTCATTACAAAAATAAAAGAGTTGATTGTAAATTGTAACTTTCTTTCTTTTACTTTCTTGTAAAATTAATTATTTTTTTCCTAAGTAAAAAATCATTCCATTTTTTATTTTTCATAATATTCAAACTTCTTGATATGAAAACAGACGAATTCGAAATAATCCTCGAAAGAAATATGTTATTATTGTAAAAGTATAAGCAAGAGATCCGTATCCTTGTTAAAAATTAGTAAAAATTTATTCGGCCTTTTATTTTCATATTAATTGTTAATATAGACGACGAATTCGAAATAATCCTAGAACGAAATATGTCATTATTGGAAAAATGCAAAGCATAAGCTCGATATCATTACTGATAGAAAATCAGTAGGTCTTTAGCAAGTAACAAATGTCGGGCATTATTAACAAAGGAGGAGAACAAGCGAGCAAGATCACTAGTGGACATAAGATGAAAAGAAGTAGCAACTAGGTTTTAGTAGATAGGGACATAGGGTGGTTTTAAACACACGTTTAGATACAACCAGGGCCAAAGAGTTTAAGATGAATTAGGTAAAATATATTTACTTGTATTATCTATTGGTTACTGCTCAAACTTCTTAATAAATACAAATGTCAGTTTCAAGCCCATGTTATTTGTTTTATTATGACATGAAGTACATGTTGTCGTTGAATAAGAGCAATATTATAACTATTGAATTTGAATAGTTCAATGTCACATTTTATATAGCGTCTCGTCTATTACTGATAGAGAATGGAAATCGTCATATTTAGAACTTGATTATACTCGATGACATTGAGGGACAATTAATGACATAATTATTCATTTTAGAACAAATTTGAAGGACTAAAAACCACGTCCATGTGTTCATTGAATGTCATAAGAAAAGGACCAACTTGTCTTCTTAAAGTTGGTGAAATATAAGCAAAGTTGCAGTTCTTTTTTAAACGAAAAAGACTAGAGGAGCTAGCGAGGTTCAACAAGACCATCGCTCGCTAGATCTGCAATCGTTCCATTAGAATGATAAAGGTAACAAACATCGTTAATACAAGGCATAAGGAAATTCGGTAATGTATGAAATAAGCAAGGACAAGATAAGAAACGAGTGTGGTGAGCCAACAAGTGAGTCGCCTTGTTAGCTTGTCTACTAATGCAATGAACCGTAACCTAAATTCATTGTCACATTTTTTTACTATATCTTTGAGTTTAAGTGCATGTAGAAGGTAGTAAAACCGTGTATCAACTTCAAAGTGTTGACAAACTTAAAACCTTAAGTGCTATTTAAGGGCATAAATAACGTCAGATTATCTATAATTGTTCTTGACATGAATTATGAATATTTCATCTTGCAAGAAAGCTTTATGAAAAAAAAAACTATTTACGCCATTGATTTTAAATGAGTATTTAACAACAAAACCTTTGAACAAGTTTTGTAGCATTATTGCATACAGAAATGTTTCTACAGTCATGGATTTAGTTTATTTATTTTTTACAAGAAGGTCATTTAACCAAAGGACTCGATGAAAAAGCATATAAAAATTTTAAATGAAGAAGCACCAGGTCTTTCTTTCTATGTCGCAATATGTGAAATCCTAGGCGGTCAACCTCTTGGAGATAACAAAATGTGTCTATAAGCATACTACTTTCAAATTATGTGGACAATTTTTGTGATCCATAACTTGTATTAGGATTGAGAGATGAGTTGATTTGATGATCAATTGATAAGAACTAAGATCATTATTGAAGACAAAGAGCCAAAAAAACTTTTGATATTGATTGGATATTGAGAATAAATATTACAATAAAGAAGAAAATATAGAGAATTCTTTATACTCAAGCTAAAAATACATAAAATTCCAAAACTAACCCTTCAATTATATAAAAGGTTACATATATAATCTAACAACTTAATTGTTCCAATTAAAGAAATTTAATTTTTGTTGTTGTTCAAGGGAAATAATTTTGAAAATCAAAGAGTTAAGAGGGTTTGTTATGTCGTTCTCTGAAACTTAAAAACAACTTGGGCGTTTTTGGAAACTCCCGATCACCGACGATTCCCTTCCTAATTCCACACCAAATCGACATAATTATACCCCGTATATAGATAAATACGTCGAAAGTTACTCCAAAAACGAAAAAAATAAGAGAGAAGCGTCAATGGAGCAACAAGTGCAGGGATGAAGTTCGAGTATCTAGAGCTCCAATCCACAATTTCTGGTATCATTCCTATACCTAGTACATTCGTACAACCCTTAGAATTTAAATTCTTTGCCTAAAATCGATCGGCAAGATTTGGTGTTTATACTATTAAAAAACCACAACCAAAGAGGGTATCAAAATCGAACCAATGTCCATCGTCGTACTCAAAGACAACCACACCATTAGCAATTTAAATTTGTTGTTATGCCTACGATTAGATCTTGATTATGGCCCAACCTACATAGTATTTTGACCACAAGATTTAGGGCTAAATCAAGATTAATATGGACTAGAAGGAAATATAAATATTTTGGTATAAGAGAATTTTTATTTATTTGTGACCTGTGAGGATTAGTACTTGAGTTTGTCAACCTGGCTAACGAGTTTTATAAATGTTACACGGGGATCCGAAATCGAATGTTATTCTATTCATCTTATATTAGGCTTCTGGGTCCTAATCAACTTAAATAAACCAAAGAGATGTATTTTCATATAAATTGAGAGTTTTGATGTGTTTTTAAACCTGCATAATTAATAAAATTAGATGCACAACATAATGAGGACCCGACCAATCGATTTTGAGTGCATCACATACATGTACCGATCATATTGCATAAAATTGCTTTAGAAAAATTGTTTCAAATTTTAGGGAGTTAACTATAATGAGTATAGTAATGCTACAACTCGTAGGTGAGTCCTCGTGACTTTTTATCAACTAATTAGCTAAATATAAACACATGTTTTATTTACTACAATGATGTAATGAAATATGGAGTAATGCGAGTTCATGCATACAGATGAATGAAATATAAATGGTGACACATGAACTCAAAATGGTTATTGATATTATGTGGAAGGTTATTGATATAAGATGATGACACTATAACATCTCAGTTATGCAATTGACGTTTTTATCACCGTACACGAAAAAACTGTAGATAAAGCTCCCAATTATTCCTCTAACTTATGTTGGTTTTAAATTTGTATCTACATGAGTGTGAAACCTGTAGAAAGTTAACATAGTCAAGTGCTAATATAGTGTCGACAATTCTTATTATATCCTCAACAAACTATTCTCTTACATAGACAAATCTACGACCAACTTGTCCAAACTCGACAATCACTACATGCTTTTTGCAACGTGTGTCGTTATCACTTAAAGATTGATGACAAAGGAGGAAGAACAAAAAGAAATGAAGGTGTTCACTAAAAACACAAAGGACCAAACAAGCATTTTAAATTTAAGAAAGGACTAAAAGTGTATATTCACAACATATCTAGAAATGTCTTAAAAAACTTAAAATTGTTGAAGGATTATGTCCTTTGGTTAAATATGAAGTGATTGAAAGAATATTTTCAAGTTTTAGAATTTAACATAATGAACATTTCCTTTTCATTATATATTCATTCCTATTTAAAGGGCTTATCATTGGTAAGAATTGACAGCTTTTCGATTCTCTTTATTTTCGTTGTCCTATGACACATTATCAGCATGTTACTTTGCCAAGAAAGAATTCAGCCAAACATATGCTAAAGTTTTTCTTTTACAATATTGGTCTCAACATGAGGTATGTTTTTATATTACACTTGTAATTGGTAGTTTATTACTAATTATTTAATACCATAAAGTGAATTCCGTTTGATGACAATCAAATTGAAAAAAAACATAAAACCTAATTAAAATTAGCTTTATATAGTCATTATTTAAGAATCATCGTCACATTTTTTCTGAATGAATGGAACCTTTTTTTTATTACCCTGATCAAGAAAAAGAAATAACTTTTATTGTTTCCTTTATTAAATATGAGTTTCATAATTGTATTCATATTTTTTTAGTGGATATCTTGTTCATATGATTGGTATAATGTTTAGCTTGACATCTGGATCCATTTGAATATCGTTATCATATTAGAGAGTGATGCATAATTTATAATTTTATAGTCAATTTATAATGAATAATTTTATACAATAACAAATATGAATCAACTCATTAGTGTAATTTTTTTTTGGGCTATCATATATATTGAGTTCCACCAGTTAATTATTATTCATTTGTTGCACTATTATCTTACATAATCATAATCTTTATTTGGGCATGCTTAGTTAATTAATTTAGTTATTAATTTATTGAGCATGTTTAGTCATTGGTAATATATTTTTCTACCTTGATTTTATTTTGTATATAAAAAACGACATACAATTCACATAGCATAAATTGCAATGGATCATTGTTTTGAGATGTTTTAATGATTTATATGTGTTTTAAGGGTCAAATTGTTTTTAAATAAATTAGTTATTGGATTTGAATATTAACTAATTATCTATTCTAGTCACTAATTTCATCAATATTTACTTATTAATATAAAAAATTATCTTACATTTTATTGGTTTAAATTTGTTGTAAATTTAGTATCTAACTATTTATTAAATTATGGTTGCTTATTTTTTTATGAAACTGATTTTATTTCCATAACAATATCAAAATGATTATATTTCATAAATAATTTCCTTAAATAGTGATATTTTATAAATGTATCTTTAATTATAATTTATTTTATTTTATTATTTGACGAATAGGTATTTGGTTGCTCAATTGATTAATTTAATTGATGAATATTATTTATTTGTTTAGGTTAATATTGAATTATTTATTTTAAAGCATATTTACCGTAATGTTTTACTTTATTTAATTTTTTATTTCTATGGATATAGTTATTAAATTTATTTTCTCATATATTATATTCAAATCCTTACGCTTAATTATGAGTTCATACTCAAAATTCATTATCTTATAAATATTGTTTTGAAAATTACATTTTCTTGTACTTTGGTATCTTATAAATATTGTTTTGAAAATTACACCTTTAATGTGTTTAAAAAATTAAATTTGATTTTATGCAAAAACCAATATTTATTTGGCCATATGGCAAAATATCTCAAAATATTATTAAGGTATTGAAATTAATAAACTCATATTCATTAACCTCATGTCAAAATATTAGAATTAATACTGTTATCTTTAAATTAAATAAATTGCATGATATCAAAAAAGTTTTGTAGGGATTTAAGTAATCAATGCAATTTCCTACTACCTGGAAATCCTGTAGATTGAACGATTCATTTTTTGAAATATTGATAAAATATTATTAACAAACCTTTGTAACATGTTAATATCCAAAAATCCAATATCGTCGTGATAATGAAATTTCATGCCCTAAATAATGACTATGAACCCTAATTGAGTGTGTTAGAGATGAATGCTCATATTTTCTCCCTTAAATGGTTGAACCAACTTATCCCAAATTCAACACCCTAAACCCAAAAGGACTCGATTTCTGTAGATGGTGTCAATTATGAAGACTACATTAATCGGAAAAGTATAAAAAAATACCTAAAAATTATTAACTACTGTTTACCCTAAAAGGCTAAAACCAATCATCTGAAAAGGTTCAAGCAAATACCTTGAAAGTTTTGAGACGACACATCAATCATTACCTTTGGAGGGAATACCATTAACTAGAAACCCTAAGAACCAGGAGACATGCCAGAAAGGAAATTCGGGAATATTCATTACCATGTACTTCCCAAACTAGTCATACAGTGGAATGAAACCCACTTATTTGATTACGAGAAGGTATCTGGTTTTAACAAATTAATGTTGTGTCACAAAACACGTATCAATCTTTGTGACAAGGAACTCATAAAAAGACAACATGAAGGTGGGAAGAACTTGAAAGGGGAAAAGTTAATCACATCAATTCACACACACGTGACAACTATATACGACATGGATGAGACTATGCAAAGGGTTAGGGTCATGTCAAGAGATGCGGAAGATTTCCTAAAATTTCGTGCATAAATGCAACTATTAGTCCTATTGATAATGAACAATCAACTAGGAAATGCACCAATGAAAAAGGATATTAGACCATCCCCTTATGTTTTCAAGATGTTTTTTGATCTTGATGTACTCTATCAATTTTAGGTTGGTTGATCATTGGGATTACCGAAAATTTATTTTAAATATCAAATAAATTGCATTTACGTATATAAACCCAAATCTATAACCATTATAGATGTAAAGAAATACATCAAAAAAACAAATACAAAACGTGAAGGAATGTATCGAGGAGAACTTGAGTGTTTTCTAGGACATCTCATACAATCATAAGAAATAGATTATTATTCATTGAATTAACTATTTTTAATGATACAAGATCAATCACTAAAGCACTATATGCATAAACTTTGTTAAAATATTCGTTTGAAACGAGAAACCATATTATGAACGGAAATAGATATTTAGATCATCTCTAACAAATATGGAAGGAAGTATATATTATATAACCTAATGAATCAAATTAGTGGATTATCTGGGTCGTTGAATTTTATTTTGTCACCAATAATAAACTTTGGGACAATGACACATATATGTTTCGACATGACCAACATGGTCATGAAAAAATACACATAGATAATTTTTTCAAAGCAAAGACAAATGTAGAAATGATCCAAATTGCAACTGTTGACTTCTGCAGCACAAAAAACAACACCACAATCGCAATATTTCCTCTAGAATACCTAGAACTTTTGCATACCTACTCCTTAGCTGAAATAGGAACAAGATCATCCTAAGCTAAGGACATAATACAAAATATTTCATTCTTACAACGAATACAAGGTGATATCTGTGGACATACACATCCAGAATGCGGGCCAGTCAAGTACTTTATGGTTCTGGTTGAAGTTTCAACACGATGAACACACGTATTATTGTCCAGACAAAACACTGCAGTCATAGCACCAGTTATACATTTAAGGGCTCACCACCCTAATTATCTAATCAAGTATTAATTACTTGGTAATGCTGAAGAATTTACATCATAAGAAATTTTTGATTATATCGATCTAGAGCATCCTATACCCCTTATATGTATACATAAAAATGCTCTTGCAGAAGTTGTCATAAAAAGGATATAAATGATAGATAAGGCATTGTAGGCGCACCAATTTACCCACATCTGCATGGGGTTATGCAATATCACTTGAAGCTTTACTTATTTGTTTTTAGACCTATTACTAGCCAACCAATATTATACGTCCTAGTTGGTAACTGATATAAGTCTGATCTTTTACATTTACGTATTTTAGTTTGCAGTATATGTGCCAATTACGTCCCACAACGCACAACAATGGGTCTTAAAAATGATTAAGTATATATACTGGATATGAATCTCTAACAATTATCCGCTATTTAAACCTTTGACGGGTGATCTTTATACCACATGATTTGCAAATTGTCACTTTGATGACAGTTTTTCGGTCGTTAGGGAGGATATTAAAAAGAATTTTCCATGGGAACGACATGAACTATCATGGAATGTTCCCACTCTGTCTCATTTTGATCCCAAACTTCACAAGGTAAAGTTGAAGTCAAACGAATCAGACTCGGTACCGATACGTTTAATATTATTCCAAAAGTGACAAAATCACACATACGAGCTGCAAATATACCCATAAGGTTAAAAGTCCCCAACAGGAGCACAATGCCGCTCGAAAGTGCGTTACAATCACACATAGTGGAGATGTGGTTGAGGCCGTAGCTACCAAATAGAAATAGTGGAAGTTGCTTGGTTCGATAGATTTTTCTTTAAGGGAATAGAGGAGGGAGACACAACCATTTATCATCAATACATAAAACCTATCGTGAGATTATCTTTAAAAATAACTATGTCCATGAATCATTATTGGGGGACGCTCCGAAGTTTATATTGATTCCATAGTAGAATAAAATCTCAAATTAATTACGAGAGTACATATGAGTCGATGGAAAGATCATAAATACCCATTGATAATATATTCACAAATACCATTGCTCATAAGATGATAGAGCATGGTGACATCGAACCACGCTCAATGTAAATCCATTGTTATACCTACAATTAGATCTTGATTATGGCCCACCCTACATATATTTTTGACCACAAGATTTAGGGCAAAATCAACATTAATATGGACAAGAAGGAAATATAAACTTTCGGTATAAGAGATTTTTATTTATTTTTGACATGTAAGGATATAGTACTTGAATTTGTCAACCTGGGTAACGAGTTTTATAAATGTTACAAGGGGATCCGAAATCAAATGTTATTCTATTCATCTTATATTAGGTTTCTGGTGTCGTAATTAACTTAAATAAACCAGGGAGATGCCTTTGCATATAAACTGAGAGTTTTGATGTGTTTTTGAACCTATATAGTTAGTAAAATTAGATGCACAAATCTTGGGAACCCGACGAGTTGATTTTGAGTGCATCATACACATGTACCAGTCATTATTGCATAAACTAGTTGTTTCAAATTTGTAGGGAGTTAACTACAATGAATATAGTAGTGCTTACAACTCGTAGGTAAGTCCCATGACTTTTTATGAGCTAATTAGCTAAATATAAACACATGTATTATTTATTACAATGATGTCATGAATTATAGAGTAATGTGACTTCATGCATGCAAATGAATGAAATATGAATGGTGACACATGAACTCAAAATGATTATTGATATAAGACGATGACACTATAACAGGTAGAGTTCCCAATCATTCTTCTAACTTATATTGATTTTTAATATGTATCTATATGATTGGAACCTGTAGAAGTATAACATAGTTAAGTTCTAATATGGTGTTGACAATTCTTAGTATATCCACAACAAACTATTCTTTTACATAGACAAATCTACGAGTAACTTGTCCAGACTCAATAATCTCTGCATGCTTTTTGTAACATGGGTCGTTATCACTTAAAGCTTGATGACTAAGGAAGAAGAACAAAAACAAATGAAGGTGTTTACTAAAAACACAAAGGACCAAACAATCGTTTTACTTTTTAGAAAGGACTAAAAGTGTCTATTCACAATAAATATATCTAGAAATGTATGTAAAAACTAAAACGAAGATTCCTTTTAACAAACATTCTTATTTAAAAACCAAAAAGCATAAACTTAAAATTGAAAGGGCTATATATTCAATGATGAATTAGTTTAGGGACCAATTTTGCCATTCACTAAGAAATGAGTAAGCCTAAACCCAAATAAATATGAACCCTCGTTCGTCTGAAACACCAAATGCAAACCCTCTTAGAAATTCGCATTGAAAAACCTTTGAATCATCAGAAAACCCAAATGCTCATCGAAGATTTAATCTGAATTGCGAGCTTGTTAGGGTTTATAATCTCTATGGTGAGATAATTATCATCGAATTTTGATTGAATTGAGCAAAAAAAAAACATGGTTTCAAAGCAATCAGAGAAAGATAATGAGGATGGTGGTGTGGATGCTGATGTTGATGCTGGTGTTGTTTCTTCTCCTAGACCAGTTCGCACAAGTGATAGGCTGCGAACAAGGACTAAATCTAAACCATTCAGTCGGTATCCATCGTTGTATACCAAGGCGAAACGGAGCAAGACGAAAACGAGGAAAGCGGCTTCTCAGATTGCTAAGGTTTTTGACACAAACAGACAGAATAACTCGGATGTAAATTCCCCTTTGTTTCTTAGTCTTAATCTAAATGCATGTTTGTTAAACTCGACTGTGTGTTTTTGTAAATGCAATTAAGCGTGCTGATTATTTTATATGCTGATTGTATAGATAATGCTAAAAATAGTAGTGATGGATGTAGCTTCACCATGTGTAGAGTGTGATCATATCCAATTCCATGGTTTATATACAGAAATTGAGTAAAATACAGTTCATTATTTTGATCTGGATGGTTATTAATTAGTGATTTCATACCTTAAAACTCCATGAACACAAATTTATTGGTTTCATGTGAACCACAATGGTTGAGCTTACTGGATTCCTGGAATTCTCTTTCTAGGTTGAGGAGATTGCTTTGACTTTCTTGTTAACCCTATATGCTAGTGCCCAATTCATATATAAGCTTAAGCTCAAGGATGTAGGACCGATCAATTATACTCTGCACTCACATGGAGTGTCAAGATAGAAGACTTCGCTATGCACATAAAAAGTAGAGCTAATTGCATGACTACATAAGGAAAGGAGGGGGTTGGGGTGGAATAGCAAGTGCAGAAAAACGTGAACTTGATAAGTTTAAGCTGATATATAGAGGGCCAAACCACGTTGTTTTAGATGTTATTTTTTGGTTTCTCTTGAAAAAGGTGTGTGGCTTTCAGAAGTTAATAGTAAAGGAGAAGTCACTGTTTGGATGGAAAGTAGACGCTTGGCTATGGCATCTGTTGTCCTCATGACTATGAGAATTATAATTAGCTATTTATATTTTTTTGCTGCATGTTCTATAGCTGTAAACCTCTCTTTACTTGGTGTTGCTACAAGTTATCTAATTCAGATAATAGTTGATATAACATGAAGGTTAAGAATCATTAAATTTTAGACTGCTTTAATCAGGGTCCAGTAATTCTGATTGATATGGTTTCTCAGGGTGTTATATGTCTGATATGTTGTCATTGATGCTTGATATGCGGAACCCAGAACCTAAAATTTGTGTTTTTGATTATTTTTAAAGTATATAATATTTATATGCTTGATACCCAGAACCCAATTAAACTCACACACTCTCCTCACCTTTGGTGAGTTTGAACCCCTGACCTCCTAGAAGGGCAAGGGCTACGATACCGCTAGGCCAAAGACCCTTTGTGTTCTTCTCTCCTATTATGTAATTTGTTCCTAGTGTTATTGCAGTCTGTTATGGCAAATCTTCGGCGTTCTACAAGAAAACGAAGAGTTTCTTCAAGTCTTTATGGCTACACAGACAGCACAGGATCAGAGGATAATGACCTAATGGTGAGTTCTTGATCTCCTCAGGTTGTAATGTCAATATGGGTTGTTTAAGTCATCAACATCCCTTGTGAGATGAACTTTTTCTCGGGGGTCTAAAGTGTAAATTTTTTTCAGGCTTCCAAGTACCGAAGTTCTAGGAGCAGGAACAATAGTAGTGTCAGGCATAAAGATAAGATGCCTCAGCGTGAAGGACTTAGACCTCGCCGTGAAGGACTGAGACCTCGTAGTGAAGGACTCCGACCTCGTCGTTCTAATGCAGGTTCAAGAGGACAACTAATTCTCGAATCTGATGATGAACGAGATCCTTATGAAGAGAATAATGGACAGGAAAACGGCAATGAGATGGAGGATAATGATGCAGATGATGGTGAGAGTGAGGAGGGTGGTGCTGAGGGGGATGGAGATGACGAAGGTGAGGGTGAGGATGAAGATGAAGGAGAAGAAGACGGTGATGATGAGGATGGTGAAGAAGAACAGGAGGGTAGGAGACGATATGATCTCCGAAATCGTGCAGAGGTTCGTAGGCTAACCCTTGAAGAGAGTAAGCAAAGACCAAGATCTCCTAGAAGAGTACTTCAGCAAGGAGTAGGGACAAAGCACAGTCGGGATGTTAGAAGAGGTGGATCGCGTGTTCATAAACGTCATCGCATTTCGCGAGCTGAAGATTCAGACGATTCTCTTCTTGTGGATGAGCTGGACCAAGCAATGCCTATGCCTTGGTCAAGAGGGGCGAATAGGTCTGGTGCACCGCCGTGGCTTTTAGGGGGACCCGATATGCATGGGACGTCTGCATGGGGATTAAATATTGCTGCATCTGGCTGGGGTCATCAAGGTGATGTTATGGCTAACTTAGCTTCTGGTGTTCAAACGGCTGGACCAAGTTCCAAGGGAGGGGCGGACATTCAGCCTTTACAGGTTGATGAAAGTGTAAGTTTTGATGACATAGGTGGGCTATCAGGGTATATCGATGCTTTAAAAGAAATGGTCTTTTTCCCACTTTTGTATCCTGATTTTTTTGCTAGTTACCATATTACCCCTCCAAGGGGAGTACTGTTATGTGGTCCACCTGGCACGGGGAAGACACTCATTGCACGGGCATTAGCTTGTGCTGCTTCGAAGGCTGGACAGAAGGTCAGTTTCTATATGAGGAAGGGTGCCGATGTGCTTAGCAAATGGGTAGGTGAGGCTGAACGACAATTGAAGATGCTTTTTGAAGAAGCCCAAAGGAATCAGCCATCCATAATTTTCTTTGATGAGATAGATGGACTTGCTCCAGTTAGGTCAAGCAAGCAGGAACAGATTCACAATTCTATTGTGTCAACTCTCCTTGCCTTAATGGACGGTCTTGATTCACGGGGGCAGGTGGTTTTAATTGGGGCAACCAACAGGATTGATGCCATTGATGGAGCACTAAGACGGCCTGGTAGGTTTGATCGTGAATTCACGTTTCCTTTGCCTGGTTATGACGCCCGTGCTGAAATATTAGACATTCATACTCGGAAATGGAAACGGCCTCCCTTAAAGGAGTTGAAATTGGAGCTTGCTGCTAGTTGTGTAGGCTATTGTGGTGCTGATTTAAAAGCTCTCTGCACTGAAGCCGCCATTCGTGCTTTTCGTGAAAAATATCCTCAGGTTTACACTAGTGATGATAAGTTTCTCATAGATGTTGAATCAGTGGAAGTGGATAAGAAGCATTTTATGGAAGCCATGTCAACAATTACTCCGGCTGCCCACAGAGGTTCAATAGTACATGCTCGACCGTTATCACCAGTTGTTGCCCCATGTCTACAAAGACATCTCCATAAGGCCATGAGTGTTATATCCGATATTTTTCCTGCTCTCGAGATTTCGTCTGAATCAACCAAATTTTCTATGCTTGTATGTGGTATTGCTCTTCCTCTTGTATACAGACCTCGGCTTCTGTTGTGTGGCATGGAAGGTGCTGGGCTGGTAACTATTTTCTTGGACTCAGATGTTCATATATGTTTTTTTTATCATTTAAATGTGATATGATAAGTGGGCTCACTGGTTCTTTTTTCAGGATCACTTGGGGCCCGCTATCTTACATGAACTGGAAAAGTTTCCTGTCCATTCTCTCGGACTTTCCTCTCTTCTCTCTGATCCCAGTGCTAAGACACCAGAGGAAGCTTTGGTTCATGTATTTGGTGAAGCAAGAAGAACTACACCTTCAATACTCTATTTACCTCAATTCCATCTTTGGTGGGAAAATGTTGGTGCACATCTACAAGTTCTTTCATTCTTAGTGCTTATATATATATATATAAGAAATAAATATCAAATAGATATTAACTAGGATTGTTGTCATTCGAGGATTCATCTCTTTTTTGTTCATACATTAACTGGTTATACCATTTGTTTCAGGCACATGAGCAACTTAGGGCTGTACTATTGACATTGTTGGCAGAGTTGCCATCAGATTCCCCCATATTATTGCTTGGAACATCCTCAGTTCAGCTTGATGAGCTTGATGGAGATCCCTCTTCTGTATTCTCTTCACGTAACGTGTATGTTTGTTTACTTGTTCTTTTACTTTTACTGAAGTTTCGTGCCACAACACATGGTCACAAGTTCATAAAGCTTTGGGCTGTTGTCATATGTTGTGCTTTTGATATTTCAAGTAGTTATCATGATGAGGGTAATTTTTAATGGAAAGTCCTTTTTGTAAATTTGAAACCATTTCCAAGTGAGAAGCTTAACACTTTGCCTTGATATTTAATAATATTTAGATGTGAAGAAATATGACTTTATCTGTTATTCTTGATCCTCATACACATGGAAGACAAAAAACTTGCATCATTGTACCATTAGGAAAAAAAGATCCACTTTTTATCTTTCATATGGTTGGGAAATTTGTTTGACTTAAAAATATGTATACATATCTTTAGTTATTTTCAGCTGATTAACTTGAAAAGCTTGATAATAACTGATTAGTGGTTGGTGTTTACGATGCTGAAACTCCCTCTGCTTTTTTTTTTGGTTTGGGGGGGGGGGTGTGGAGGTGTTAAGAGAAGCTTTCATGTTAAGTTATTATTTTTGTTTTCTGTAGAAGTTATATGAATTGGACAGAGGCCGCTAATGGTTTTATGCTTCAAAGATATTTTAGTGTAGGCTTGTTTATGTGGTCGTTGTCATCCAATGGCAAAATGATAGGTTCGAACCTTAGTTGACTACTGATTAGGTTTATTGAAGTCAAAGTTCATAGATTTTTGTGATTGTGTTTCATGAGTAGTAGTTTTGGCTGTCTGAATTCATACAGTTTGGGTTAAGGTCTCCCAGCCAAAGGGGATACTCTTCTGGTGCTTTATTTTCTGAGTGCTATATGTAAGGGACTCACGAGATCATTCATCCCTTAAGGTGTAGCACACATAAAGACTAAGCCCTTTCCGAGTGCATCGAAACTACGATTGGAGTAGAAGGAATATACATTGATGCCATCCAGCAAAAACTTTTTGGCTTAATGAAACGACCTTGTTGCATGCATGACTGCTCTTGACTTGGCCCTACGTTTTTTTATCTCTGCGGAATATCTTCGGTATAGATTGCCCATTAATTCATACAAGCATCCACCTTTATAACATCTGGGACAGCTTTATTTCATATGATGAATGCTCATCATAAAATCAGTTTATGAAGCACAGGGTTTTTCATGGTACAGAAGTAATAATTCATGTATTTATCTATTACAGTTATCAGGTGGAAAAACCATTACTGGAGGATAGAAGTATGTTTCTTGATCGTCTGATTGAATCAGCTTTGTCTATACCATCAGAGGGAGCCGCAAAGAAGTCCCAAAAATCACCTGCTGTTCCTGAACTCAGTAAAGCACCAAAGGTGGACACTGGCCCCAAGGTCTCTGAACTAAAAGCTAAAGCCGAGGCTGAGGGACATGCCCTCCGCAGATTGCGAATGTGTTTACGTGATGTTTGCAACCGGTAAGCTAAAGTTTATACAGATCTTTTTTTTTGGTTTGGGGGGGGGGTGCTTCTCTCATTCAGTCATGATAGTTTTATTCTTTTTTGTTTACCTTTTAACAGTCTCATTAAGAGGCAACCTTTGAATCGCTAAGAGGTGAATCCTGTTTGGCAAAAAATAAGTCTGCCTCTTAATGGTTCCAAAACCCTTTGAATCATTTTGTATCCTGGACCTCCCTTAACCATTAAGAGCCCTTTACATCCTGAACAATTACCAAACAATTATATTTCATTTTGCAGTATATCATAAGAGCCTCTTAATCATTCTGACCACTTAACCATTCTGCACCAAACCATTCAGCAACTACCAAACAGCCATCTTATTAGGTAGGATGCTATTTTAGAAACTTCATTATTGTTTTACGTGGTGCAGGGTTTTGTATGACAAACGGTTCAGTGCCTTTCACTACCCAGTGTTAGATGAAGATGCCCCAAACTATCATGCAGTCATTCAGAACCCCATGGATATGGCTACCCTTTTACAGCGTGTTGATGCTGGCAAGTACATAACATGCAAGGCCTTCTTAGAAGATTTTGATCTCATTTTGGCAAATGCAAAGGTACTTTTGCAAATCTTTAATTAAGTATATATAATAATATGTTTCAATCTATATATGTGTCTTCCATTCTGCTTCATTTTTCTTTACAAATCTTATTATGCGAATTTAAGCTTATGTTCATGCAGATATATAATAGGGATGATTACAATGGAGCTAGGATCGTGAGTAGGGCTTATGAACTTCGAGATTCAGTATGTAGTTATTTTTACAAGTTCCCTTTTATATGTGATTGTTAATTTATTAAATAATTAAAGTGTTTTGTTTGTAAGTATAGGTGCAAGGGATGTTATCCCAAATGGATCCAGCATTGGTTGCTTTCTGTGAGAAGATTGCTGAAGATGGTGGTCCATTGACTCTACCTGAAGAAATTGCTGGATCTTCTTTCCAACAGGTTCCTATTGTTCATACGACTAGGGCTAGTGCACGGCTACGCCATGTCCAGCCAGAAGTCAACGTAGATCAGAGCTATGAAGCACTCAAACGCCCAAAGAAGATTGTCGATCCTTCACATGCACCAGGTCATCATCACACTGTATTTGCTATTTTATTTTTTTCAATTATAATTTGATATAGTAATTTATATTTTATTCTTTTTCTCTGTTCAATATCATGCGTTGGGTGGTGGTTCATGTTATTGGGCAATGATTTAGGGCTTGTTTGTTAGCAGCTTAATGAGCTTAATGAGACTTAGGGGCAGTTTGGTTGGGTTTCCATTAAGTTCTGTATAGATAAAGTTGTCTGTGTGGATTAATCTGTCTGTATAGATTGGGAAGGTTTTTGTTTGGAAGAGATTTTTCACAGATGGAATGAGCATGTCTTTTAATTTGGAGGAACAAGTTTGGAAAAAACTTGGCTTTCTGCATAAAGCTCCCTCCTAAAAGCTTACTGAATAAGCGCCACTTTCTGTATCATTAAGCCAATACCAAACAGTCATGTATAGCTGACCAAATAAGATGTGAGTCCCATTAAGCTTATTAAGCTGCTAACAAAGGGCCCTTACAGCTTATTCAGCAGCTATTTGGTTGTTTGGTAGTGGCTTAATAAAAAGTGACTTATTCAGTAAGCTTATAGGAGGAAGCTTTATACAAAAAGCCAAGTTTTTTCCAATTTCCATTTATGGAAAAACCTTCCCAAACAAAAATCTTGCCAATTCATACATACCTACAACTTTATCCATACAGGACTTAATAGAATACTAACCAATCAGCCTCTTGATGTTTCATGAAGGCTAAGGCAACAAATAATTTTTTATACTTGTAACTTGCATTTTGTTTAACGGTTTTTTGGAGAGTTGTTCATGTTATTGGGGATTTGATTGCAGTTTGGATTAGAAATAGATTAAAGTACATAGTAATCCAATAAGGGTATATTAGTCTTTTAAGCATTTTTTTGTTTCTTGGGTCTTAATGGAATTATCAATATGCTGAGCAAAAGAAACGTTGCTTCTTCTATAGCTTGATGGTTCAACCTCTCATTGTTCTGAGACCTTTCGTCTGTTAGGTGTGATGGAATCTATTTGACACTGGTGTTGTTTTTGGATTTTGTAGTTAAAAGTTTTCGTTTTTTAAATTGTTCTTTATGATCTAATGTAATCATCCATTTTCTTCTTAGGGGCTGTTTGGTTGGTTTTCCATTAAGTTCTGTATAGATAAAGCTGTAATCTCTGTATAGATTGGGAAGGTTTTTGTTTGGGATGGTTTTTTCATAGATGGAAGGAGCGTGTTTATTAATTGGGAGGTGCAGGTTTGGAAAAAAACATGGCTCTCTGCATAGAGCTCCCCCCAATCCCCCCAAGCAAGAAGCTTACTGAATAAGCCACATTCTATAGCATTAAGCCACTACCAAACAGTCATGTGTAGCTAAAGGAATAAGTTGTTAGTCCCCATAAGCTGCTAACAAACAGACCGTTACTAAGACACTTTTTTGATTGACTAAATGATAATTTACCCTTAATAATAGAATGAGCGATGAAATCCATAATTAAGGGGCACTTACTTTTGAAAGTGGACGCTTATTTTAGGATAAAATAATATAGAAATGTAGACACTTATTATGGGACAGAGGTAATATTTAACTATTCAGTTATTATTTCCATTTGGAAATACAGCAAGTTCTTTAATCTTCAACTGTGGAAAAGACTAGAAATTGTAACACTTCTAGATCTTTTGTATGGGCGTGAAACGCTCTACTTGGGATATGTTTTTTAGTGGTTTCCTTAGTCTGATTGGGCCTTCCATTCGCATAAAATTATGTAATCACCAGGCTATAATTTTCTCTATTGTGCTTTATCTAGTAATTGAAAAAAGTTGTTATGTGTAATAGTTGTAGACTTGTCGTAGTATATATGTGTATATAGAGGGAGGTTCAGAGGAAAACCTCAAAAAAATGAAAAACTGAGGAACCCCCTTGTAACCATTCATCTGAACCGTATGCACATGTGCATACAGGTAATTGAAGCTGTTTTTTGGTTTTATGCATGCGTACATGTTATGCACGTGTGCATACAGGACAAATTGCTTGCAAATTACTTGTATTTTATGCACATGTGCATACCGTCCAGATGAACGGTAACTAGGGTGTTCCTCAGTTTTTCATTTTTTGCGGACCCTATATATATATATATATATATGTTGGTTCATTTAGAAACTAGACGAATGGTAGAAACTATAGAAACTTTGGCAAATCAATATAAAAAATAATTTTTTTCATGATTTTTTTATATCAAATGTTATGATTTAAGATATTATTGCACATATGTTTGTTTCATAATATAAAAGTTTAACGTGTATTTTGTTTTTCATAAGTTGAAAGTTTCTCATATATTTTTTTATGAAAAGTTTCATATGTTTTTGTTTCAAAGTGTAAAAGTTTCACATGTAATTTTTTCACAAGGTGAAACAAACATATGTGCAATAGTATCTTAAATCATAGAATTTGATGAAAAAAAATTATTTTTTATATTGATTTGCCAAAGTTTCTATAGTTTCTACCATTCGTCTAGTTTCTAAATGAACCAGCCTCTAGAGAGAGAGGAAGGTTCAAATGAGAACTTTGCATTTTTAAAGGGACATTTGTGGATCACATATGATGTGGGTCTAATATTAAGTCATTTATGATTTAATATTAAGTCATTTATGATTTAATATTAAGTCATTTATGATTTAATATTAAATCATAAATGATTTAATATTATGTGGGACCCATAGCATATGTGGTCCACAATTTGTTCATTTGTTCCTTTAAGAAGGGGTGGTTCTCATTTGATCCCTCCCCTATATATATATATATATATAGAGGAAAGTTCAAATGTGAACTCATTTTTGGTTGTGAACGTGAGGACGAATCTCAGCCACTTATCCGGTCAATAAAGGCGGCTTTGACCTGGTTCCCCTCCTTTAATAATCTCCACCCTCCCATGAATCGCGTCAATCCTCCATGATCGCGTCCACCATAACCGAAGATGTGTGGCTGAGATTCGTCCTCACGTTCACAGCCAAAATTGAGTTCACATTTGAACCTAACCCTATATATATATATAATGGGGCAGGTTCAAACGAGAACAATATCTATTTAAAAGAACACGAGAACCAACAAAATGATATATGATTTTACATTAAGACACAAAAACAGGACTTTGATCACGACTTCAGGTACACGTGGCTTTTTCCCACGTTAATGTAAAATCATATATGATTTTGTTGGTTCTCGTGTTCTTTTAAATACATAGCATTCTCGTATGATCCTCCGTCTATAATATATATATATATATATATATATATATGTATGTAGAGGGAGGTTTTTCTACACCCCGGTTAAAAGTTACACCCCATGCACCCCAATCAAAACCTCCCAATATATAGTGAATTTCATAACATGCTCCATTTCATAATACATTTCATATCATTTAGGATCAAATGGAACAAGCTCGTTATGAAAAAAATGGATAAAAAGTTGTAAAAATCAGAAAATATAAAATGTAATGAAATTCACTGTAATATTTCATAACATTTTATATTTTCTGATTTTCACAACTTTTTATCCATTTTTTTCATAACGAGCTTGTTCCATTTGTTCCTAAATGATATGAAATGGAGAATGTTATGAAATGGATCATGAAATGGACGGTTTGATTGGGGTGCACGGGGTGTAACTTTTCACTGGGGTGTAGAAGAACCGGACTCTATGTAGAGTATGTATGTATATATATGCATGCCAAGTTGAGGATGAGTCTCTGAGTTCGAGTTCTTTTTCAAACTACTTTTATACAATCGATCGAGCAAAATCCACATTCTAACCAACGAATATTGTAAATTTTCAGTTTCAGTAGCGGATGAAGGATCTCAGCCTCAAGAACCAACGGTGGATGATCAAAACGATCCAAAGCCTGCAACCTCCCCTCCCGAGGTCGAAACCACTCCCAACGAGCCGAAATCGCAGGATGCTGTCATGTCAGATGTGGAGAACGACAGCAAAATCGATTCCGCCAAAAAGCTTTTGTTGGATGGCACAGCCGATTATGGAGTTCCACAGCTAGAAAGGCTGTATACCCGAATCGTAAAAGGTGTTTTTGAGTTGAAAATTATTGAACACAATGATCACAAGTCTCCAGTTTTGAACTTTTTGTTGAAGTTTGCCGAAAACGAATCTAATTTTTGATTATTTTTTTTCCCTGGTGGAAAGATTTTGGTTGTTTTTTTTAATCAAATTATAAATTCGAAAACATTTTGGTAGAATCTAACTAAATTGAATCTAAGTTTTAGGAGATGGTAAAACTACATTTTTAGCAGCTTCATGGACTCTGATTCTTTGTATGTGAAATGGGGTGTTGATCATCTTTCCTTCATACTCTTTTATACCAACTATTTCTTTCTTTATTTATACTTTGACTGGAATATAGGATTGATTTATTTTAAGATTTAGTGAAGTTGCATATAAACTAAACCCATAAACTTATGTTTATAAAAATACAAGTTTATAGTTTTTTTTACAAGTTCCTACATTTTCTACTAAAAGAGATAAAAGCAAGCATTTTTCCCAATAAAAAATAGTGGGTGTGAGGTTTTATAATTTAAATCATATATGTAATACAATGTTTTAATGTAGTTAAAAAAAAGTAAATTGCAGTTTTGGTTGCTGGTTTGTTGGTTTCTGTAAAAAGACGAAAATATCCTTATGTGCCGTTTAACAAATAGGATTTAAGAGAAGTTAGTCTCAGAACCAAAACCAAGCACTTTTGCATATAAGGAATTTCTTGCAATAAAAAATTTTATAAGGATCAAAACCGAGACAAATAACAAACTACAAGGACCAAATTTGCAATTTACTCTATTTTTTAATTTGGCAAAATTACTTCCCCCAACCGAGGGAGTAATATAATTTTTCATTAAGTTTTTCCAAATACAAGCTAGTCTATTTGTATATGGTAATACTAAAAAAAAAGTTAAAGTAGATATATAAAAAAGTCAAAAAGTGTATATGGTAATATCCTTCTTTATTTTGTAATTAAAGATTAAAATTGAACAATAGACACTTTACTTTTTTTTTTTAAAGTAGACATTTATATTAAAACAGACATTTTTTTTGGAAAGCCAAGTTAACACACTTTTTCGGGGTATCTCCCATTTAATGGTGCCACCTGACTATTCCCCATTGATCTCGGTCCAACCCAATCAAGAGTATCACAAAGTGGCAGGCCCAAGATCTGGATATCTCCAGATACACAGTAGTAAGGGATACCACTGACCCCTAAGATGTTAACCACTGGGCTAGACATGTTTTGATATAAAACAAAGATTTTATTGATGAAAACACAACCTTCATTTCTACAACACAAAACATACACCATTGATATCAGTCACATACAACTAGTTTCTGATATACTTCTCCGGATATAGCTGCTTCCATTGTAGCTTCAGGATTTAAACCACCACCATCATCCGCTGTATCACCGCTAGTCGTCTTGGCGGCTACATCCTCCGGTTTGATCACCCCACCTTCTTCAAGAAACAAACTCAACAAATTCTTCGAAAACCCACTAAGCAAAGCCACCCCTTTCTGCTTAGCCGTCACCGGAGTCGAATCCGAGTCTCTAAGATTCCAAAACACAATTTCCGGAACCTTCTCATACCCACAATCCCTAAATTTCCGCTCTATAACTTCATAATCCGTCTCCCACGGATTCACAGACGCCTGATCGAACTCCATATCGCTAAAAACAAACACCTTTTTCACCATTTCATCTTCACTCAACTTCCCGTTAACACCAACCTCCAAAATTTTATCAAAAACCCGCTGGAAATCCGTATTCATACCCCAATCCATGTTTCTTATGAACTCTGTTTTCAATCGGAGGTCATTTCCTTCGATCAAATGGATCTCCGGCGATGAACTGAATGTAATAAGACGACCTTTCCATGGCTCAGCACTAAGTTCAGAAACCAATAATCCAAGTGCAACCGAAACCTCCATTGGAATCCCACTCATGCTACTGGAAACATCACAAACCGCTATACAATTCGTTAGTTTACCCTTTTGTAACAAATCATCAACCATTCGTTTCCATTGAAGCTCTGCAACAATGGCTGCTCCACTACCACGTTTTAAAGATCCGATAATCTCGTGGGGAAGTAAAGCTCCGGCGGCAATCTTTGCATTACCGAGGTTAACGTTTTGGAGATATTCGCGAAATCGTTGGTTATCTCGATGTAAGAAGATGTCTGTGTAGTTTTTCATGGCTATGGAAGCTACTCGATCGTAATGAATTGAACTCCATTGTTGTGCACTCATGTAAACTTCGGGTAATTTTAAAGCGTTGTGAAGTGGAACAAGAATTTGTTTCCTTAATCGATCTTTGATTTTAATAACATAATTAACATCATCGGATTCAAATCGATCTAATTCAGGATCAGAATTTCTAGGGTAAATGATTCTAGCAATTGATTCACAAATCAGTGTGGATTTATCATAAGAAGAATCAACACTAGGGCACCATTTTGCAGCTAAACTAATCTTCATATGATCACCGGAATCCAGTAATTGAATATCGGATTTTAAACAATTAGCGAAGAACAACGATACCTGATCATGAAAGAACTTGTAATTTAGATCTGAATTGTAACGATCCAAAGCTTTCTTAGCCATGGCGGATTCCTTTTGCTTCCTTGATGATTTTGCTTTTTCTTTCTCTGCTTTCATTTGTGCCCTATTTGCTTCAATCCTTTGTTCTCGAGGTACTTTTGCTCTCAATTTAGCTTTAATTTCATCATCTCCATCCTTTTTCTTCTTCGAAAGGAAGAACATCTTCCGTGCCCTACCTTTTCCTTTCACCGATTTCTTCGAGATCCATTCCGATTTTGCAATCCGTCGAACTTCAGGACCTTCGATAAGTCTGTAGAGAATCTCTAACAGGTCCTTGAAGTAACCGAATTCAACGAGAAGAGGAATATTTGAAGCTAGGGTTTTCGGATGGTGGTTATGGAGCCAGATAGCAGCTGTGTAAAAGCTCTCTTTGTCTGATTTTCCACTGCCACGTACGGCTCTCAGATTGAAGATGAGCTTGAGTGTAGTCAATGAGTTGTGATTCCAAGATAAGTTTAGTCGGCTAATCAGATCTTCCGGCGGTGTGTTCGGTACGACGTGGAAGAAGAAGTCGAGACAGGGGTTGCCGGAGGATAAGTAGGTGGCGGAATTGTTCTCGGTGAAGCCCATAAGAGGTTCATTATCATGAAGGATGAGATTGTTTGTTTCGTTTGTTATGACGTCGTCGAGAAGATTGTCGCCGGCGTCCATGGTGTTTGTTTTCCGGTGAGGGAATGGAAACAGTGTTGAAACTGGAGGTCGTCTTGTAGAAGAGGTTGCCACGCGTTTAAAATTTAAGTTGAAGTCATTGTTTGCAGCCCACGTAATTTCACGAATTAATTTAATAATAGTAAATCAATAAATAGGACGTTTTTGTTTTGTAAAAATAATTATTTTATAAGTTAGCTTAAAAAGTAAATGTTTAAATATATATAAATTAACTTATTAAAATGTTATTTCAAAAAGGGATTTGGAAGTTGATTATCACTTTTTTTTTATAAATATAATCCTTATTAATATTAATTATTATCTACTAGTTAGATCTCTTTGCTGGTTCTATGTAGTTTTGAGCTCAAGCCAGTCGTTTTCATATATCTAAGCTATCGACCTCTACTACTTTTTTTTGCTGCTTTAACTGCCGAATCCAAAAGGCCTACAAACTTTTATGAAATAATTTCTTATGAACGACTGTAAATTTTTATGGGTTTGAAGCAAGAGCTTCAAAGTGGTTTAAACGGGTTGCATTAAAAAAGAAAACCCTAATAAGATTTACGAAGATGAAACTTTCTTGTTAAAGAAACGGAGAAGAAACATCTTTACAACGGTGTTGCCTTCAAGATTGATAACTATTTAACAAAATAATTTAAAAGCAAACCATGCTTTTGCTTTTGTAAATTATGTTTTACTTTTATTAATTATATATTCAAGAGTTATATGTAGTTTGTAGTGATTTGTGAAATCTACAAGTAAAGAATCTTTTCTTTTCTTTCTTGCTTTTTTCCATTGTTCTCAAAATGGGTATGGTAGGAATGTGGGATTGTACTTTCTACTTTTAAGAAACATTGTAGTTTTATACTTTTATTAGGATTTGTTTTACTTCACTTTCTTGTGAGATATCTCATGAAGAAGAAAAGATCATCTTCTTCACCTCCAAATTCTCTTCATCAATCTTGAGGATTTCAAGAAAGTACCCATAATGATGACGATGATGTTGTCTATGAAAGAAAATTGCAATTTGCAACAACGCTTCCATTTACATGATTCTAGCTTAGATCAATTAAGCTTTCATTAATACGCTCCCGGTGTTCTTATACTTATACAAAAAACTAATAGGGTTAAAAGAGCCTTTTGATTGTGCTGGTGTTTGCCTTTGTGAATTCTCTGGGTTTCTGTTGAAGATCCAGTCTTTAACTTCCACTTTGATGATTATGTAATCTTTTTGATTTGTTGTTGCACCTGCTTCTTGATCTAAATGTCTATGGCAAACAGTTTTTTGATCCAAAATGTTAATTCTCAATATGGATATCATTTGAAATATCAATCTTTTTATCATTTTATGTGGGTTTTTTTATTTGATGATGATCTTATAAGTTTCTTTATATCTGTTTGCTTTACTTATCTTTAACATTCTTCAATTTTCCATTTAACTGATTTAGATTTCAGACTTCAGACGTAAAAACAAACAGTTTGACTGACTCATATTTCATATTTCAGCACCACCTCTTATAAATTACAAGTGAAATCAGACTTCAGATTTAGGCTTTGTTTGCTTTACTTACATAAATCATGTAACTGCACAGATTTTATAACCAATATGGTTCGGATTATGTTGATTAGCATATCCTAGAAGTAAATAGTAAAAGAATATGGTTATTCATTTATTGACAGTCCGTCTTGACTACATGGTTATTCATCATTCAACCAGATAGAAAAGTGGTTGCTTTCAGTTTATTGAGGGGAATTTAATGATCTTCGTGAGGTGGGTTTTTGTTCATCAACGGGGGTAGTCTAGAGCCTTTCCATTCTTATTACTGTCCATATTTACAAAACTTTAGATATGTTCTTCTGTGCAATTTCCCAGGTCAGTTGACGCAGCGGGGTTTTGCGGAAGGATTAACAAACGTCTAAATCCAAAAGGGTTGAGAATTACGTTTAGTAAAACTCAATAAACTAAGAGAAAAACTCTTAAAAACCTCAAAGAGAAGAATTGAAATTGAATAATAATGTGAATAATAATGAAAACAATGAATCTTATTTATAGCTAAACTAATTAAGATAATATGGAAACTAGCAAATCCTAATTCTAATCTAATCTAACTAGGAAACTATTTAAAAAGGAAACTAATAATAAGGAAATAAATAATAATAATCCTAATCTAATTAGAAAACAAATAAATAATAATTAAAGCTAAATATTTGTCCTAAACTAATTAAGAAATAAAATAATCAAACAAGCAGATAAATGCGATTCGTTGGGGACTCGTCAGAACGCGTCCTCGACATGACACGTGACCCAAGTCGCGCAAGGAACTGTTTTTCAGTTTCCGGTGCAAATTTATGAGTTTCTTTCAAGCCCGTTTTTTTCGTTTCCAAATATCAAAGAAAAGTCTCGTTAAGTCCCGAAACCTCTCTGTATCAGTCACTCTCACTTGAAAAGAACTCGCCCTCGAGTTCACTTGAAAAACATCTTCACCTAACTTGTAGAACATCCGTTTATTTAAAAGGTTTGAATTCATAACTCGACCTTTGAAATTCTAAAAAGATGACCAACCTTCAAATCCCAAAGGATGTTGTCGTGATCGCCTCCATATAAGCGAGATTCTATCAGTTTGATACGGAATGATTGTTGTCGGAAGGGTAAAAGGTGACAGAAACTTTACCGGGAATTGTCTCAGTTTGATACGGAATGATTGTTGTCGGAATTATGGAAGCATCGTCTTTAGGTTCTTCCTTCATGATTTCTTGTGACAACGGTCTTGTTGACTCGAGAATATCCTCAAATGGTTCACCTTCGGGTGCTTCGGTCGTTGGCTCGATATGGGGTTCGAAGACTTGGGTTTTAATAACGATTTCTTGTTGTGATTCCATTACCACGGGGATGACCTTTTTTCCGATCTCGTGGGATAAGTTTTCGTCTTTTTCTGCACTTGTCAACCCTTTGACAACAATAGGGCAAAAGACTTCGACTTTCTTTGCGTCTTCTTCCGTTTTTTGCTCACTAGTAGTTACTATAAGAATATTATCATTTTTCTTGTGGGGGATCTTTTCAAAGCTACTCACCGGCGCCATCGCAATCTTCCGATCGCCCCAACGGAATAACATCACATTATCTCGCCCCTTATAAGTGACGTCGATATCAAATTGCCATGGTCGGCCCAATAGGATGTGACACGCATCCATGTCAAGGACATCACATAGAACCTCCTCTCGATAATATTTTCCGATCGATATTGGTACCCGACAAGTTTGTATGACCCTAACTTGCGAGTCTTTGTTGACCCACCCAAGAGAATATGGAGCTTCATGGGGTTGAGTGGGTAGGTTGAGATAATCGACCAACTTTTTAGACACAAAGTTTTCACAACTACCGTTATCAATGATGAGGTTACATACCTTTCTGTCGACCGAGCAATAAGACCTGAAAAGATTCTTCCTTTGTCCCTCTTCTTTAAATGAAAAGAGTACTCGTTGGAGTATGAGGTTGATCTTTTCTTCGTTTTTGTGAGACAAGATTTCATCTTTTTCCGGTGTCTTCTCTTGTACGGAAGATTGTTTGCTTAAGTTGTAGATATCATCATGCGAAACCTTACCCGATAACACTTTATCTTTTGCATGCGGCCTCCTACGAACGGATGATTGTTTGCCCAGGAGAGAAACCGGATCCATAATATTGTTGTAGATGTGGCCGCGTGAAACTCTGATCGGTTCCTCGTGCCTGTCACTTCTTCGACAATTGACGTTGTCGGGGTTAGGAAAACGTTTGTTAACAGCCGCTGTCAGATAAGCTAGAGCCGTAGTAAGGGCTGCAGTCATCTCGACTAAGTCTGCTTTGGTAGACGGCTGTTGATCTGCCATGGTTAGTGAAAAGACAGGCGAATCCTGCTCTGATACCAACTGACGCAACGGGGTTTTGCGGAAGGATCGACAAACGTCTAAATCCAAAAGGGTTGAGAATTACGTTTAGTAAAACTCAATAAACTAAGAGAAAAACTCTTAAAAACCTCAAAGAGAAGAATTGTATTGAATAATAATGTGAATAATAATGAAAACAATGAATCATATTTATAGCTAAACTAATTAAGATAATATAGAAACTAGCAAATCCTAATTCTAATCTAACTAGGAAACTATTTAAAAAGGAAACTAATAATAAGGAAACAAATAATAATAATCCTAATCTAATTAGAAAACAAATAAATAATAATTAAATCTAAATATTTGTCCTAAACTAATTAAGAAATAAAATAATCAAACAAGCAGATAAATGCGATTCGTTCGGGACTCGTCAGAACGCGTCCTTGACACGACACGTGACCCAAGTCGCGCAAGGAACTGTTTTTCAGTTTCCGGTGCATATTTACGAGTTTCTTTCGAGCCCGTTTTTTTCGTTTCCAAATATCAAAGAAAAGTCCCGTTAAGTCCCGAAACCTCTCTGTATCAGGGACGGACCCAATTTTTTTTATACAGTGACACCCAATTTTTCTTTATACAGTGACACCATACAACATAGACAAAAAAATAATTATAAAAAATACGGTTTTTATATCTTTCGATGTGTTTAAACCCAATTCTACCATTTTGGGTTATTTTTAAAGGTTTTATGCTTGATTTCGAGAGATTTTTAAGTTGTTTTTATTGATTTCGAGGGACTTTTTCGGTTTCTTTGGTTGATTTCAAGAGTTTTTTTTGGATTTTTTGAGTTTTTTTTTATCGATTGAGATTTTTTCGAGTTTTTGTGTTGATTTGAAGAGTTTTTTTTTCGGTTTTAGTATATTTGATATTGATGATCTTTAATAAACAAAAGCAAATTAAAAATATTTTTGGGAAAGTTAATGATTAAATATGAAATTAATAAAGTATTTAGTATATTATTAAATGTTATATATAGGGTTGCTACCCAAAAAAAATAATTATTTGCATAAAGCAGAGATCAAACCTAGAACCATCTCTATAAGGAGTTTTTGTTAAGTTGGGAAAAGTCATTACGCCAGCTGCCTATTTGTGTCATAAGTTCAACTTTAAATTATTTACGAGCATCTCTAAAACAATACGGTTGCACCATTAATAAATCCAAAAAAAATCCCACAGTGGCACGTGCCACCATGTGAACCACTATAGGTCCGCCCCTGAAATCAAGGGTGTCTTAGGGTCCGTTTACCAAACACTAACCCGATAAACGCTTACCAGTAAAATTCAACACTATCATTTACATACAAAGTAAGATTTTTGTCCAAAAAACTGCATTGTATGCAATAATTTTCCCTGTAAGCGCTTACCGTGGTAAGAGTCATTGCCCTCACTTAGCGGGTAAGACTTTTGGTCTTTGCCTCGTTTTTACCAGGTAAGATTTTTGGTTCTTACCATATTCATCGAGCAAGACAATGTGATTTGGTGATCGCTTACCCAAATAAGTTTTGGTAAACGACCCCTTATTCTTTTGTTTTATTTCTTTATTTTTTTTTTAAAAATTTAAGAAAATATATTTTATATATTATCAAATTAAGGGGGTGTTTGGGATTGCTTATTTAAACTGCGTATTGACTTATTTCGGCGTGCTACTGGTAATAAGCAGTTTTTAGTTTCTGGATGGGGAAAAAAATAAAATGCTTACATCGATGCCAAACCAACACACACGTCTTCATTGTGAGGTTGTCCCCTCCTCCCGGTAAGTCTTCATCAACCTCTGTTGACCCGTGAGTCCTCAACCCCTAAAATCGGATATGTGGGTTTCTTTGAGTTTAGAGACAAAACGGATCGTCTATGGGTTTCTTCGAGTTCTAGCAAGGACGGAATCTAAACTTCTCTCTCAGTGTCTGTGTGTTGAATTTCTTTCCTCGAATTTGATCACTGGGACGAAAATCTAGGGATTTTAAACAAAGTTTGGATCAAATTTGTTTCGTGTTTGTGTGATTTAAGTTCATTTACTACGATACATAACCAAAATACATTCTTTAATTTCAAGAATTTCACGTACAAATCTGATTTTGATGTTCTTAGTTATGTAACTCTAGTGAACTTTCTATTTCTTTAAGGTCTATAATTCAAGAATTCCGGTGAATAAATGTTTGTTTTAGTAATTCAGTTTGTTTAAAGGGAAATTGGTCAAAATAACCATTTTCCCTTCTAAATTGGCCTCCTAGTCATTCATCTCCCTGAATTACCCAAATGTCACTACCTACCCAAATGTCACTACCTACGCAAGTACCACCTCTTCCACTCGCTGATTTAGCTACAAGACAAAATAAAAAAAATATAATCAAATTCAACCCAGGTCTTCAAAAAATATATACAAAGTAAGATTAATTGTGACATTACCACTTTCTAACCTAACCTGGTTTGAATCTAATTTTTTTTTTGTCTTTTAGCTAGGTCCGTAAGTGGGGGAGGTGAGACTTGCATAGGTAGTTGAAAGCAGATTATTTTCCCTGCCTCTTTTATTAACCAAAAGTTCATATAAATACAACAATCGGTATCGATCCATAAGGAAACGATCCTGAAAATAAGGAAACCTACCAATCATAATTATCTCTAAAAATACAAAGATTATCTACATAAATACATAAGATCACAATCATTACTATATTCTAACACACCCCCTCAGTCAAAACTGGAGGGTCACGAATGTTGAGACTGGCATGGAAGTCTTCAAATAAAATCAAAGGTAAGCTCTTGGTGAAGATATCGGCAATTTGGTACCGAGATGGCATATGTAGAACACGAACTTGACCCTTTGCTACTTTCTCCCATACAAAATGGATATCCAGTTCAATGTGCTTTGTTCTCTGATGTTGAACTGGATATCCAGTTCAAGTAAACGACACTTACATTTTCACAATAAACTATTGTTGCTTTAGAAATCGGACAATGTAATTCTAGTAATAAATTGCGCAACCAACATGATTCGGATACCACGTTAGCCACTCCCCGATATTCGGCTTCTGTACTAGATCGAGACAACATGGGTTGTCTTTTAGCGGACCACGAAATAAGATTGGCTCCGAGATACACACAATAACCTGAGGTGGACCGTCGTGTATTTGGACATCCTCCCCAATCAGCATCCGTATATGAAACAAGTGAAGAACAGGAGGAGGGATAAAGATGTAACCCAAGGTCGAGGGTCCTTTGGATGTAACAGATGATGCGTTTCAAAGCATCATGTGCATGAACAAACAGACCTGCTGGACAACATATGTATGTCAGGTCTCGTGAAGGTCAAGTACTGAAGCGCTCCAGCAAGACTGCGGTATTGAGATGGGTCCGCATATGGCGGACTAGCCGAAGCACTGAGCTTTGGCTTGTTGTCAACTGGTGTAGCCGATGCTTTGCAGGTAGACATCCCGGCCCGATCAATAATCTCAGCGGCATACTTACGTTGGGATAAAAAGAGACCATCAGTGTGCCTAGTAACGACAATTCCCAAGAAATAACTCAAAGGACCTAAGTCCTTCATTGCAAATTCAGAACTAAGTTGAGAAATGATAGAGGTTCGTAGGGATTCAGACGAAGTCGTCAAAATAATGTCATCAACGTACAGTAAGAGATAGGTTATATTTGCACCATGTTTATAGATAAATAAAGAGTGATCAGACATACTATGGGTAAATCCCATATGGTGAACGAAATCAGCAAGTCGGGTATACCAAGCCCGTGGGGCTTGTTTGAGCCCATACAAGGAATTCTTTAGAAGACAAACGTGATTAGGGCGGGACTGATCCCGAAAGCCCAACGGCTGATGCATATACACAGTCTCATGTAGCTCCCCATGCAGAAAAGCATTTTTGACATCTAACTGCTGAATAGACCAAGATTTGGAGAGAGCGAGACTCAAGACTGTTCGAATAGTCGCAGGTTTAACAACTTGACTAAACATTTCACCACAATCGAAACCAACTTGTTGTGTCTTCCCATCACCAACAAGACGGGCCTTATGCCTCTCAAACGATCCGTCAGAACGTTCTTTATGAGCCAAAATCCACATAGATCTGATTACATTAACATTCGGTGGTCGAGGCACAAGTTCCCACGTCTGGTTTTTAATAAGAGCATTAAACTCATCATCCATAGCCATTTTCCAATTCACATCACGGAGGGCAAGGACGAGATTCTTTGGGATGGGTGATCGGGAAACCGAGGTAGAAAGATTAAAGGAGACCTTCGGTTTAAAAATACCATGTTGGCTACGTGTGACCGGCCGATTAGAATCAGGAACCAGATAAAGTTAGATATTAATGGGGGGGGGGTGCCACAGAGGGCATAGGATCTGATGAGGGCGAGGTATATGTTGAAGTGGGGCCGAAGAGGAAGTAGGAGAGGGGACCGAATGTATGAGAGGTGATGAGGACTCGACCGTAGGTGTAGAAATCGTAGAAGACGTGGTGAGATATTTTGTCGAAGAACAAAGGGAAAACCATCATCATCAAGGAAGGAATAGGAGTGAGACTGAGGCTGGTGAAGTGTGGCAAATGGAAACCGTGTCTCATCAAACACGACATGTCTACTGATGTGAATTTTATTGGTAGACAAGTCATAGCATTTATAGCCACGTTCTGTCAATGGATGCCCCAGAAAAACACACGGTGTAGAGCGAGGTTGGAGTTTATGAATAGTAGTGGAGGGAAAAAGTGGATAGCACAAACAACCAAAGACTTTGAAGTCTACGTAAGATGGGTCTTTTTGATACAGACATTTTAAAGGAGATTTATGGCTCAGGATTTTAGATGGCAAAATATTATGCAAATATGTGGCATGTTGTAGAGCATGAGGCCACAACGAGGGTGGGATGGAAGCATGAGCTAATAAAGTTCGAACCATATTATTAAGAGTTCGAAGTTTGCGTTCAGATTTTCCATTTTGTGGAGAAGTATGAGGACAAGAAAAACGAAAGACTATCCCATTTGTGTTGCAAAAATCCCGAAATAATCAATTATCGAATTCACCCCCGTTGTCACATTGTATGGATTTAATTTTGCAAGCAAATTGCGTTTGAACAAAGGCGTGAAACGATTGAAAAATTGATGGTACTTGAAACTTTTTGGCTAATGGAAATAAGACGAGAGATTATGTTTATTTCTCAAATTAAAATAAGATGAGAGATTACCTGGAGTCGATGTCATGTGAGAGGTTGCACCTGTATCCATATACCAGTTTATATCCGGTAGGTTCAGACCTAAGGTGTACATTGCAGATTCAATGTCAGTGAGAGAAGGAGATTGTGGTTGTAAGTGAGCTCGATTGAGGGCTAGCAGCAGAGTCCTGGACCGAGAAGACCTGGTTGCGGATTATGCTGACCGATAGAGGGGGCATTGGGCCGAGTCCATGGGGCTGTTGGGAATGGGCATGGAGACATAGCCCATGGAGCCCATGGCCATGGCCATTGTTGCCGACCTAGCTGTGGTGATGCCCCGCCGCGGTTGTTGCCAAAACTGCCACGTCCGCGGCCTCCCCCTCGGTTTCCATTACGAATGCGGCCACCACCATTATTGTGAGCACCACGTGAGAAGCTTTTCCGATGTCCATGAGCACCCCCTTCTTGGCGAGAAGATTGTTGGTGACCCATAGAGTGAGAGTCATCCATCTCCCGATACATGACCGACATCGCACTAGGTGCAGTTTGGGATACCTTTTTGGCCAGACCTGCTTCTTCAAGAATAAGCATAGATCGAGCCTGATAGAATTTTGGAAGGGGATCTGTTTGTCGAAGAAGGGTACCGACACCATTATACGCTTCGGTAAGCCCGACCACCATTTGGAGAACCAATCGATCGTTTGAAACTGGAGCTCCGACATTCTTCAGTTGATCGGCAAGAACTTTGAGGTGTTGGCAATAGGCCGACGCATTGGAAAAGTCTTCCATGTGAGTATGAGAAAATTATTGTTCCAGAGTGACTGCACGTGAGTGCTTGTTTTCTTGAAATATGTCACGTAATCGGTTCCATGCCTCCATAACAGTAGAGTCTGGTTCAAGAATTGTGTGCAACAAGTCATTCGAAATTTTTGCATATATCCATTGAAGGACAGTTGCATCTAGGGTTAGCCACAACTCTTTTTCGTCATCAGTTGACGGTGCTTTTTCTTTACCTGCATCGGGTTTGATAATATGGTGGTACATTTTGTGGGAACGAGCATGTATTTTAAGCAACTCTGCTACATTCTCCATCTCAAGAATAATGGAGATATGATTTTTGATGTTTGAAACCGTGAGAGCAGGGTGAATCGAAGAAGGCATATTAGAGGAGGAGGAAGAAGAAGAGAGATTGGTAGAGGAAGAAGAGAGATTGGTTGATTTGGGAGAGTTTGGCTCTGATACCATGAAAGCAGATTATTTTCTCTGCCTCTTTCATTAACCAAAAGATCATATAAATACAACAATCGGTATCTATCCATAAGGAAACGATCCTGAAAATAAGGAAAGCTACCAATCATAATTATCTCTAAATATACAAAGATTATCTACATAAATACATAAGATCACAATCATTACTATATTCTAACAGTAGTGACATTTGGATAAACTAAAGAGACAATTGGTTAGAAGACCAGTTTTGAAGTGAGAAATAGTTATTTTGCAAAATTTCCCTTGTGTAAATTCAGACCCATCACCTACGTGACAAATTGTTTCTCAATCTTCAACAGATCCACACCACATTTGTCAACAGATTTGGTTTTTGTCATGACAGATTCAGATAAGAGGGACGATTGTATAAATATGTGTGTATATATATTAATTATGTATGTATATATATATTATATATATATATATAATTAATGAATTATGATAAATTTCCATAAATATCTTAACGTTTCATAATATAATGGTTTGCAAAGTTTGCAAATATTTATCGGTTTGCAACGGATAACTCCCCTATATATATAATAATGCTAATAATAATACAATATAAAATAATATAATACATATATTTTTTCACATAAATTAGAAGAATAATAAAAAAGAAGAAAACGCCCTTTACTTAATCGGCAATTTTTAATAGAGGTAGTGATTAAGGACCATTTTCAGAAGAAATGAAACCTAGAAGAATGTTTTCTAAACTTATCAAAGTTCAGGTTCCGCAAGACCTTAAGGACCAAAATTGGAGTTTACCTTTAACTTAATAATGTATAAATAAATCAATAAATAAAACTAACGGTGCGTTTGGTTGGCGAGAATGAAATGAATTTAGGGGGATTTGGATTTCAAATCCATTCCAATCCGATGTTTGGTTTGCGGGATTGTTTGGATTTAAAATCCTAGGATTGATTTAAAATCCCATGGTTGATGGATTTGAAAATCCTTTAGTATGGGTTGGTATTTGAAATCCCAATCTCATGGATTTCATAAATTGTATCTACTCACAATCCCACCATGCATCATTGATTCATCTTTTGCATTCCCCATTTTTGTTTATTTTGTTTTCTTATATCATTTTATATTTATCTTCATTTAGTTTTAAATATATTATTTTTTTATTAAATTTTAATAAATAAATAAATAAAATGTTTAGATCGACTTAATATGTTTTAATTCAAATAGTCTACCCTAATTAAGTCAACTCGTATATGTTGTCCGTTTAAATGTAAACGATTCGACTGCTCGAGTTCGTTTATCTCGAGCTTGAGCTTGATAATTGTAGAGCTCAAGTCGATCTCGAACATAAAATAGAACTCGTTTAACTTGACGAGCCGAGCTTTATAACACAAATGGTCGACTCGACTCGATATTTCGAGCCGAGCCATTCGACATACACTTTTTCGAGTCAAACATGGTCATATATTTATTAATCATACAATAAAAATATAAATATTATCGAGCTCAAGCTGATAAACGAGTTCATCGATCGCGAGTTTGAACTCATAAACGAGCATCGAGCTCAAGTTCGATAACTCAAAAAATATCTAAGCTCGAGCCTACTGCTAATTTTTCGAGTTCGACTCGATTGACCTTCTACTCGGCTCGTTTACACCCCTACCCGATAAGAACGATGACAAACACCGAGTCTTACCCGGTGGTGTCAGAGTAATTACTTTAAACTGATAAATGTTTATTTGATAGATTTTTGCATACAATGCAGTTTTAATGGATTTTATCTTATAAATAAAACAAATTCTTTAAAAACAAACAAAGAATTACAAAAAAAAAAAAATAAAAAAAAATCACATTTCAAATCCTACAAACCAAACATGATTTATAAAGTAAAGGAATTCAAATCCAACAAACCAAACACATACAAGGATTTCAAATCCATTCCAATCCAAATCTCTTCAAATCCAAATCTCTCCATGAAATCCAAATCCCTCAAAAACATTTCCGCGAACCAAACGCACCTTAAGGGTTCGTTTTGGTTTGTAGAATTGTTTTGAGAGATTTAGATTGAAATGAATTTGAAATCTTTTTGTGTGTTTTGTTTTTAGAATTTAGAATGAATTTGAATTCCGTTCATTTATACATCATGTTTGGTTTGTAGAATTTGACACGTGTCGCGCTCTTATTTGTCCTTGTTTACAAACTATAAGAGATAAGGGCTGAGGCAATCGGAAAGACTTTTTTTAGGAAGGAGGCCCCCTCCCTCCTATGTTGTAAAAGGGAAGTCCAAATCTTTCTGCAACACTCTTCCGACTTGATTATCCCGTTTGAATATTTTCTTTTATTATTCTATCTGAATATGACACGTGTCGTGCTCTCAGTTGTTCTCGCGTTTAAGACTAAATTTGAGTTTTATTTGAACCCGCCGCTATATATATATATATATATATATATGTGTGTGTGTGTGTGTGTAGCAAACATGGCAATTGGGCAATTGGCAAAGTAACTGAACCCAAAACCGTCAAACAACTAACCAAAATATCAAGGCAGTTGGATTTGGATCTGATTTCCATTGTCTTTACTTATTACTATTGTGGAAGTCAAAAGATGTCTGTTGAAACCCATTGTTACGGCTCAATCATCAAATTTAACGTTCAAGCACCCACTTGTTAATTGTATTGACAATCTAACCCTAAATACGCACCCTAAATTTAACGTTCAAGTACCGACTTATTTATACTATTGCTGTATATTTCTTGTTTTTAGATTGTTAATTAATTTCTACTTGTTAGGTTTGTTGGTCTACACTTCTACAGTTCTACTTGGCATCCAATGGCATCAAAATTAAGCACAAACTAATTTGAAGTTGGGTCTTTTAATTTTGATGGGAAATAACAAAAGCGGGAAAAAGATTCATTTGGCGAAACTTTTCTGACTTGTATATATGAATCTATGAAAACTAGGGGTAAGGCAACGGGTTTTGGTCCCGCTATTCGGAGGTTTGAATCCTTCCATCCCTGATTTTGAATGATTGTTTTCGTAATCATATCTCAGGTTTTCACAAACTGAACTAAATCTGGTTCAAATGACATGCAAATGTAACTGAATCCTTTTGTGATCCAGATAAGATGGGACATAGATCACAATTGCAGAAAGATTACTTAACCTCAGGTTAAACAAAATATGAAAATACGTATAAAACGAGGAAGTGCTTAGCCCTATAGGTATGTAATGTTATCCTATTTCAGTAACAATAGTCTTTCTATTTTTGTTAAAAATAATTTGCATCCCTAAAATATTAAAATTTAAATATTTAACAATGATATTTATTTTTATTGTTCGATCTATTTAGCTTATTTGCTTTAAATCATTGACAATTCGATTCAAATAGAAACAGAGATTTATCTTTCTTATTTCTTATGATAATCAAATATAGTCTTTACTCTAAAACTTGACTCAAATAATGATGTATAAGTAGGAAACTTTTTCAATTATCAAGATTTGTAATGATTCCTTATGGGTTGAATATTTGGGAAGTTGGAAATGAGTCGGTCTATCTTATTGAATCACTTGAAGAGGCAGAGTCAAATAGAATTTATTTATTCGTATTTCTGTTAGTTATTTTATATTTCTGCATATTTCTATTAGATATTTTTTTTAGATAGAGATTTATAGAAAAATGTTCCATTCATACAAAAAAGCTGGGGTCTTGCTAAGATTTTTTCAGAAAAATATTTATTATCTATGTAGATAAAGAAAAAATATAAATTACTATGTCTCTGTACCGACTGAACCAATGACTATTCATGATTCCATAATTGAATCAATTCCATACTGGTTCCAAATTAGAGGAATGTTATGGTAAAACTTCGTTTAAAACGATTTGGTAATTAAAAAGCAACGTGCGACTTGAAGGACACAATCCGGTGTGGATTCTTATTCTTATATCCACCATTTTATAGAGGAATGAAGGTGCTCTTGGCTCGACGTCGTTTGTTCTATTCTACTAGAACCCTTCTTTTTTTATTGGGTTGTAATGTAAATAGTTCATGATGGAGCTCGAGTAGAAAGTATTGATTAATTTCTCAGGGGCAACGATCTAGGGTTAATGCCAATCAATAAATTGGAACAACTTCGTAAGTATATCTTCGATATAGAAATTGAAAGGATCCGATTCGAGCAAATTTTCAATTCAAAAAAATTTGTTGGAACGACTAATACTTTTTCGATCCACAGTGTATCGCGCGCGAATCAACCGTCGGTATGATTCTTTGATAGAAAGAAATCACAAAAGGGGTATGTTGCTACCATTTTGAAAGGATTAAGAAGCACCGAAGTAATGTCTAAACCCAAGGATTTAAAACAAAGATAAAGGATCCCAGAACAAGGAAACACCACTTCAATTGTCTCACGGATCCGAATAAAGAATCCAAATAGATTTTAAACGAGACAAAAGGGGGGGGTTAAAGACCACTCAATAAAAAAATATCTTAAAGAAAAATCTTTAAGATATTTGAGAATTATTCAACTTGAGTTATGAGTACAAATGATTTTTTATTTTTCAGGAAGGGTGCTAAATAAATATCAGTTAAATTATAGGCTAATTTATTTTACGGATTCCTTTCCTATTTATTATAATTTTATCCATAGACAAAACTTCGAATCATTTTTTCTCGAGCCGTACGAAGAGAAAACTTCCTATACGGTTCTGGGGGGGGGGGGGTCTTTTTCATCTACATCTATCCCGATGAGCCGTCTATCGAATCGTTGCAATTGATGTTCGATCCCGAAGAGAAGGAAGAGATCTTCAGAAGGTGGGTTTTTATGATCCGATCAAGAATCAAACTTATTTAAACGTTCCCGCTATTCTCTATTTCCTTGAAAAAGGAACTGTTCAGGATATTTTAAAAAAGGCAGAGGTTTTTAAGGAACTTTACCCTAATCAAGCGAAATTCAATTAAATTAAGGAAATAAACACTAAGGGTAGGATATTGATTTCTATACAATTTTGGATATCTTTTCTATACTATGTTTTTTTATTTCCTTCTTTTCTTGCTCTTCGTATCTATTTATCATTGTTTTTATAGAGTCTTTTTATTATTTGATTGATCCTCACAAAACCGAAAATTATGGCATTACCTGCAATCGGGCGGTTTTCATTCGAACTCTAATACCAAGTAAGAAACAAGGAATCGAAGTTTTTATTTGACTTATATGGATTCAATACACTATTCATTCCATAAATCCTTTTTCTAATTCTTCTTTATTTATGCTCCATCTAAACTAAAAATTTTAGTATATATGTAGTGCCAATCCAACACAAGTCCTTTTTTTTACTATTATTTCAATTTAAGTTCTTGTATTTTTTCCATTGTATTCTTTTCTTAACCTTTATATTGACAACATTGTATCGAACAAATATAATTCATCGTGATAAGCAGCTCTATTTATTTCCATCCCATAGGTTTTATTTTTTACCTTAGTTGATTCAAATGATGGGTTCGTCGGATTAGCTTTGATACCCGAATTTTTGATTGAAAAAGTGGATAACATAGAAATAGGGGATGGTCTAGCATTTTTTACATTTCTTTATTTTTTTGGATCGGGAAATTTTTTCCTTTTTCATCCGTTTTAGTCATTTTTCTGTTCCAAATAGATTAGAATTTTTTTTTCTTAGTTTAATGCTTTGATTTAATCATTTTGTTTTATTCTGATTGTATCTACATACCCTTTTTCTATTTGGGTTGCTAACTTAACGGTAGAGTACTCGGCTTTTAAGTGCGACTAGGATCTTTTACACATTTAGATGAAGCGAGGGATTCGTCCATACCATCGCTAAAGTTTGGAAGACCACGACTGATCCTGAAAGGGAATGAATGGAAAAAATAGCATGTCGTATCAATTAAGAGTTCTGAGAATATTTTATTCTTTCCGGCTCGGTACAAAACCTTCTTTAAATTATTGAAAGGGAGCAAACCGAAGTCGATTTCAAGTTGGATCGAATTAATAAATCGATAGGGCCCCACAGCTTCAATTAATTTCATTTTGATTATAGGGAAAGAAAAAGCAACGAGCTTCCGTTCTTAATTTGAATTATTACCTGATCTAATTAGACTTTAAAAAAATATTAGTGCCCAATACGGGAAGGCTTTCTCTCAGGAATGTATTCTTGATTTTTTTAATGAATCCTAAATATTACCATTCTCCATTCCATAGTGGACATGTGTGTGTATAAGAAACAGTATATTGATAAAAAAAATTCAAAAATCAAAAGAGCGATTGGGTTGAAAAAAAAGTAAAGGATTTCTAATCATCTTGTTATCCTATAATGAAAACGAACATAAATATTGAAATTGAAATGGGAAAACAGAGGATAGAGAATCCGTTGATAAGTTTATTTATATCCGAGGTATGTATTCGGTTTGTACTATAATACCTTGTTTTGACTGTATCGCACTATGTATCATTTGATAACCCCCAAAATCCTCTACCTTTCATTTAAATAGAATTTAAAATAGAGAAATTCCAAAGCTATTTAGGGCTAGATCATGGTTTAAATAGATCGATTTTGTTGGAAAATGCAGGTTACTAATTGTGAAACGTTTAATCACTCGAATGTATAAATAGAATCATTTGATTCTTTCCGTTAATGATTCTAAACAGACTCCATTTTTGGGGCACAACAAGAATTTTTATTCGCAAGTAATGTCAGAGGTAGGGATGGTAATGGGGCGGGGACCTCGATCCCCATCCCCGTCCCCGATTCCTCAACTTCATCCCCGTCACCGTCCCCATCCCCGCCGAGGATTAAAATCATATCCCCATCCCCATCCCCAACGGGGAACGGGGATCCCCAACGGGGAAAAGGGGATTTTCCCCCGATTTATATAAGGTATTTTAAATCAAATAATAAACATAAAATCAAATACAAAAAAATTACAATAAACATAAAATCAAATACAAAAAAAATACAATAAACATAAAATCAAATCAATTTTAATTTAATACAAAAAAAATCACAACATTATATAATAATTAATAGCCTAAAACTAAAAGAAATTCAATTTAATCCAAAAATTACTTGACGTCACACGTACGTAATATAAAACCATATACAGTAATATACAAAACATAAGCGTAATTATGTTTTGACTTGACATCGAAAATAATACACACTAACATCGAAAATAAATAAAAAATTTAGCTTCTAAACCTAGGTAGGAAATATGAAATCGTGAATTATCAATTTAGTTAAAATAAATAATATATATAATTTATTAATTAATATATAACGGGTACGGGGCGGGGCGGGGAGTGCGATACCCTTCCCCGTCCCCATCCCCGGTTTGAGAAAAACGGGGATCCCATCCCTGTCCCCATCCCCGATTTAGCAGGGAATCCCCGTCCCCGACTGGGGCGGGTGGACCGGGTTCCCCGACGGGTCGGGGACAATTCCCATGCATAGTCAGAGGTATTTTCAATCATTATGGAAATTCCATTGTCTCTGCGATTGATATCTTCCCTAGAAAAGAAAAGAATTGTCAAATCCGATAATTTACGATCAATTCATTCGATATTTTCTTTTTTAGAGGACAACTTTTTACATTAGAATTATGTATTAGATATACTAATACCTTACCCAACCCATCTGGAAATCTTGGTTCAGGCTCTTTGCTATTAGATAAAAGATGCTTCTTCTTTGCATTTATTAAGATTCTTTTTCTATGAGTGTCATAATTGGGATAGTATTATTACTTCAAATTCAAAGAAAGCCAGTTCTTCTTTTTAAAAAAGATATCACAGACTATTCTTTTTCCTATATACTTCTCATGTATGTGAATATGTTCCATTAGTAACATTCCTTTGTGGTGTCATTGTGTATTTTACTTGTGTTTAGTATTTGCCGATTAGAAATCATATCATATAGTAATTTTTTAGAAATGGATTTATTTGATTGGTTCATCAATAGTGTTTGGCCAGAATCCCTTTTTGACTCTGGACCATTGATTCTACTATTATTAGTGAGCAATAATGGAATAGTTCTATCATAGAGATAAGGGACATAATTCACATGGATATAGTAAGTCTCGCTTGGGCTGCTTTAATGGTTGTCTTTACATTTTCCCTTTCACTCGTAGTATAGGGAAGAAGTGGACTTTAGAAGAACTCCTAATTTAGTTGAGGAATGAAACGGTATCAATTGTTTTATAGATCGTTCTGCAACACATTTTTATTTGAATTGAAATAATTTTCAAATAAAAATATCTTCATTTCGAAATTCCATTGGATTCTAGTGGAGAAATGTATTCTATAACAGTAAAACGATTATTTCAGATTGATCGGAATAAATAGATGCATCAAAGAAATAAAACTGGGTCCTACGTCAATTCCATATATGGATTAATAACTACAGATATTGAAGATAAAAGCTAATATAGTACCAACTTTATTAGAAAGTCAAGTACAACTTTATACACTACAATAACACTCACAGAGAGTATGGTAAGAAATAAATTTCTTTCTTACTTACCATACTCTCGGATCTCATAGAATACCGCCGATTATAGCCCGTTGATTTCATTTAAGACGCAAAAATAGAATCCTTTTCATTTGATTTCTTCAACTATTGATCAGAAATCAGAAGTGAAGTTTCATTTAAAGTAATTAATCATTTTGACTGACTGTTTTTACGTAAATTATAAGTAGAAAAGCAGTAGGAACTAAAATGAAAAGTGCAGTAGCAATAAATGCAAGAATATTTACTTCCATAATCTCATCGTTTTTTTTATTTCACAATAACTCGGGATTTAATCCCATAGAGATGATAAATCTTTCACCTGTCAATTCAATGAATGCATTCCCTATCGATGATCTTGAATCGGATCAATATCATGAATAACAATATCTGAGCTATTAAATTAATTCGTCGTCGAGAATTGGATAGTATAACATACGAAGATCTTTTATCCATACCGAATCCAAGATTGGATTCCCGGCCCAATCCAAAATTCCTTTATTTATCCTTCTTTTCTATAAAGTAGCATCTAACCACCCGTCTGTTTCCATTAACTACAAAACTCCAACAAACAATACAAAGCGAAGTGGAAAAAGAGAGGAATTAGGTTCTAAACGCCGTTTTTTTAATGATCCAATTTTCTTTGGAAGACAAAGAAGTATGATAAAGATGAGTTGCGGGAGCAAAGACGGAATATTTTATCAACTTCACTCTTTTAGTTATTTTCATTTTAGTTTAGGGTTTGTTCTTTCTTCGACAGAATCCTGAAAAAAAGGGGGGAAAGACCTTCGGAATTAATTTATGCTCTCTATCCCTTATTTCACAGAAAATGGAGAGGCGAATTGATGTATTTATTGGATCCGTCGGGACTGACGGGGCTCGAACCCGCAACGTCCGCCTTGACAGGGCGATGCTCTTGCCTATTGAACTACAATCCCAGGGGAATCAGAAGGGATCTAGCAGAAAATTTTGATTCTTTTTTATTCTCTCGTATCAAGTATTTCTTAAAAACAAGAGGGTTCTACCATCTGATGGTAGATTGGCGAATTGTTGGGCCGAGCTGGATTTGAACCAGCGTAGACATATTGTCAACGAATTTATAGTCCGTCCCCATTAACCACTCGGGCATCGACCCAACGCCTAATTGATTTTAGACGATTGAAAATATCATTCTTATGGGAGAGAGAAGTCGTGAAACCGCTGGACCATAGGGGCCGAGGGTCCGCATAAGGAAAACATAAAAAATCGGAAAAGAATATGTGGAAACGTAGGAGACATCTCTATTTTCCCCCCGGGAATCTTTAGGATTACCACTGCTTAGCTTTCAATTCGCCTATGACCATCAAATGAAATGTGAATAATCCGTCCTCTTCTCTTTGAAAGAAGGGGTGCTTCCGGTTCTGTCGGTGCTTGAAACAATTTTGTCTTCTCCATATTACTATATCTCTAGAGTCAATAATTTTATATGAGGAACTATTGAACTCAATCACTTGCTGCCGTTACTCTTCAGTTTTCTGTTAAGGTCTATCCTGTAGAGGTACTCAAATTGGATCAATGATTGATTTCTAGGTTTCATCGTAAACCTAATTGGTTTTCCGTCAATACGTCCTGCAATTTGGACTTGAATTCCTTTTGTATCTGCTTGTTCAGTTAATTCTATAGCCTTTTTCATTGCTTTGCGAAAAGAAACTCGATTTTTTAATTGGCTGGCTATAAATTCTGCATATTCCATTATCAAGAAGTGCATCCACAGCTTCTTGTAACAATTTTTCC